>OZ005648.1:319251542-321651542 GCA_963930645.1 Salticus scenicus | reverse complement strand
TAATTTTTAAGGAAATGTTGAAATGGGAATAATAACAGATTTCATGAATAATATCTATAATAGAAAATAATGATTACAGATGAATGAAATAAATAGAAATCAATTAAAAGTAATATTTGACATTGATATCTATACGAATAAGTAAATAAAAATAAATAAATAAAAGCATTTGCTGTTTAATTAGTATTTATTCAAAACAACTACTATTAGAAAAAATTCCTTTGTGCAAAATAACTATTTAATTTGCAATATTTCAATTAAAATAAATAAACATTTTCAAAAAATTCAAATGTTTAAAAAATGAAATGAACAAGCTGTAGAAACTAATGATAAGAGTATTTTTGTAAAATAAATTAATAATTTTTTTAACGACTTCATATGCTTAAACCATACTTGCCAACATCCTAATTAATATTCCATAGTACTGTTAGTCCCGCCCTTTTTTCCACACCAATAAATGTTTAGAGTAGATTTCTTCAAATGCATTTACGATTAAATAAGAAAAAAATACTTTAAAATGTTACTGGTGTCAAAAAGAAGGCGGGGCTAACGATACTACGGAATATTAATTAGTATGTTGAAAAGCATGGCTTATACAACAAATTTAAAGCTAAGAATTTTAATCACAATTAAAATAATTAATGATTAGTAAAGAAAAAAATTAGAAAAGTTATCAATTTTATAACTTAAGTTACCCATTAATATTTATTGCTAAGATCTTTTACTACATATAAAATGCTAAAAATCAATAAAGTATTTTTAAGATTAATTTCTTAATTTTCTATTTTTTGAAGCAAGGTTTGAAGCTTCATTTTTTATTTTGCGAAAAACTACAGACGTTACAAATTTCCCCAAAGTCTTATTTCTGTATATATTTGTGAAATGTATTGCATAGTTTGAACCAAACATTAAAATTAATGCAGCTTTTAAAAATGTACGTGTATTTACAGTCGGTAACAAAAGTGTCCGAACGCTAGCAAAAATTCCTATGTAAAAAATGTGCACTTCATACGGTTTTGCTAAATAAATCCTTGTCGCATCCTGTTCTTAGTCAGCGTAAGAAAATGATTCGATAAGGATTTATTTAACAAAACCGTATGAAGTGTACTTTTTTTACATAAGAATTTTTGCTAGTGTTCGGACACTTTTGTTACCGACTGTACTACCACGCACGTATGCACGCTTCGCATACATTAAAGAAAAACAAAATCACTAGGTACAACTGATTTGTCGTGTGTAAATCAGAAAATGTATGAAAATCGGTACAGCAGCAATCACGCACTTATTTAAAAAAAAAAAAAAAAAAAAAAAAAATCGCTGGATGCAGCTATTTTGTTATGCATGAAATATGAAATTCGGAAAATGGTCGCAAAGACACGTTCTTCTGAAAAACATCTTTTTGCAATACAATAAATACACACGACACGAGCGGCAGGCGCGGCGCGAAAACAAAGTTTGAAGACACAAAAATGAAATTCCAATGTGAAGAGGTTACCAGTGAAAAGTGTCGATACACCGAATCATATCACCGCTTCACGAATCGCTAATGCATGCCGTATCAAAGCTAATCCAAGTGAGTTACATCCGCTCTATCTCCTCTCCTTATTCAGGATTGAGGGGATTGTATCTGCAGAAAGGAAAATTTGTTCTGCAGAACATTTTATAAACCATTCTTTGAGTTTCTCTCTCTCTCTCTCTTTTTTTTAACACAATGGCAAAATTTATTTGACTTTGGTAAAATCTTTCTGCAAGAACATTTCTGTTTCTGCGACAATGTCGCCGTGTTTCTGCCACGGGGCTCACAGGTGGCTGGTAGATATATTGAATTTTCTTATTCAAATTTATGTAAGAAATCATCTTATTTTTTATGAAAAACCTATTTTAAAATTGCAGACTGTCATATATAGTTCATTTTAAGATTTTCTATTTCTGAGAAGGACTTGTTTTTAAACAAAATTTTCTTAGTTAGTGTGATGTAAATACATTACCTCTCTTTTAATTCCTATGCCAAAATACTTTGTTTTGCAGGCATCTAATTGCAGCCGTTCGTTCCTGGCTCAACGCACCCTGTAAAGTTTGCTTTCCGTGTCACTTGTCAACGGGAGAATCCACGATTCTTTCTCTTGCATGTGCAAACTATTCATTGGTTACCTTTGTGGTTCAATTAACGAATCAAAATCACGTATCCATGATTTTAGGTGTGCGGACCCGTTTTTTCTTTAGGAGTGATATTTAAAATTTAAAAATCAGTTCAGTTTGTGTTCCACCTCCGTTTTAATAGGAATAGCCAGGTCCTTACATCCGCGCGTTACTTTTGCCGTTTTCTTTTAAATCTGTGGTTACACACCCTGATACCTTTTTAAAAATCTTTTTGAATCGAAACATATTTTATTATTAGAAGTTAAGATGGCTTGGAATTTAATTGTGAAAATTGCCAGAGATGTTACATTTAAATATTCTTGTGAAATTATCTTGAAATGTAAAAAAAAAAAAAAAAAAAAAAAAAAAAAAAAGGCTTTGCTTCCCGAATTTAAAATGTCTTATGGATGCTATTTTTTTTTTTTTTTTTTTTTTTTTAATGAACAAGCCTAATAAAATATTTCTAAACAAATGAAATCGAATAATGCCTCTTCTCTTCAAAACTGGGTACGTTTTTCTTTAAATCTTTATTTTCAATTTGGAAATATCTTAAAGTAAAAAAAAAAAATTAAAAAAACAAATGTGAGTCTTATCTTATGCTTATACCCATGCATGACCAGGTCGAGACCTAGGGTTCCAATGATCACTATTTATATTTTAACTCCTTTTGTTAATGATAATGCAGCCTCTAGCTATCTTTATTAAATATTTTTAAGATAAGTCTCTATTCAAGAGCTAGTAGAAAAAGTAATATCGCAGTTAGACCTCCTGAAATATCCAAATGTCAATACGGAATATGTACGAAATATTTTTGCAGCGTATTTTTGAAATGTGCTGCTGTTTGACTTAACTTAGGCTTAATCAAAATTATTATTATTATTATTATTATTATTTTTTGACACAAATTGGAGAAATTTGTAATTATTTCACTGCTAGTAGACAGATTTCATGCTTTTTTAAACCTAACTATTTCATTAAAAATTGAACAAAATCTCTACTTACTTACTTTCTTTTTGAATTTAATTTATGAAATATGACACTTTTTTTTTTTTTTTTTTTTTTGCCATTTTCTGAAGTGCAAGAACACTATTTGTCTTCTTCTATGTTTAATTTCTGAAATATTTAATTTTTACAAGTTTGATTAATGAATTTCATCCTTATGATCGTCATGGATGAAAAAAAGAAAATGGTCAGATTTTAAATTTTTTTAAGTTGCTACTTTATTTGTTTAATCACTAAGTGGCAAGTGAATATTTTCAAATTTATTATGCAAGCAAACTTTACGGTTTTATGCCTGCCTGTAAAATTATCTCAAAATAAAACTCATTAAACCCATTTTGAAACAAACATTTAATAAATACAATATTGAAAGAAAAATATGCTCTACCTGATTATTTCCATGCCTAGAAACATCCATTAATGCAAAAGAACAAACATCTCCAACACCAGATACTTCTACAGTAAAGTTACGAAAAAAATCAACAATATCTAAAGCTTTAGGTCGTAGATGAAAATATAAAATATACGGCAAAAATATTACACTGACAGCCTCATCTATAATAGAAACCTGTAAATAAATTATTTGAAAAAGATTATTGTTGCAAGTAGCATAAAAAATAAAAGAAATATGTTGTCACTCATACATGTTATATATATGTTTTTATTGATATCAGAATATAAGCAATATGGAAAATAAATGCACGATATACAGAAACATATTACTTTAACAATCTACTAAAAATAGTTTTTCTTTATTTATCTCATTGATTTACCAAAAGGAAAAGAACTACTTACAAATTTAAGCTGAAAAAGTTGACTAAATTCGTCTCGTACAGCAGGCAACTGAGCATTTGCTTTAAAATGATCAGGAACATAATGGATTTCTGCAATAATCTTCTTCATGAGACGTTTTGGAAAATATACAATATTCTAAAAAAGAACAATTATTTAAATGTTACTCGTTAAAACCCTTTCAGAACATTATTGTATGCGTAAATAAAGACTATAATTTAGCTACAATTTTACAATGTATCTAATTTGCTGATATCAAAATGGACATTAAGTATTTATATTTTAAGAAACATTGCCTTTATTAACAGTAAAACTATTGGAATATACTGAAAAAAAAAAAAAAAAAAAAAAAAAAAAAGGAAATTGCCATAGCAACTCTATCAGTAACATATTACGAGTAAATACAATAATTTAAAAATACAGCATATTTCATTTAGAGGAATAAAAGTAATAATACAACTACTCTATTCACCAAGAATGTTTAAAGAATCCAGGTGGAAAAATAAGTATATGTCCAAAGTTTTAATAAATTTATCTTTTGAAAAATAATATTCCATATAAGGACATGATAATTTCTATCATAAAATTACACAAATAATTTTTGAAAGAAAAAAAAATACATTATTTATATATTATTTTTTATTTCTTACAGAATTCTGAATTTTTTTTTTTCCTCCATCAATCTGTTTGGAAAAATACTCTAAAATTAAAAAATTCTAATTCTTGTAATTAAAAAAGATATATGTATACATGGAGACAAAAATAAATATTTGAAATAATTTTATGACATATATAACAGAGAATTAAAGAATAACTCTTTGCAAGGAAAATATGTTATTCAGTTAAAAATTTGGTTACATGAATAGATATGTATTATATGTGTTGTCAGTAAATTTATATATTTTAATAATTTTTTTGATAAAAATATACAACTTATTTAAATTTATTCACATTTTAAAGCTTATACATACAACAAAAAGCAACTCTTCTGACTCTTCAATTATACTCTTCTGATAGCTTTAGCAAATAACTTTAAAAAGTAATATCTGTTCATGTTCTTTTTTACAAACGTTAAATATATACCATAAAATCCCAATTATAAGCCCCCCGTTTTTCAAGTACAAAACCATTAAAAAGTAGGGTGGGGCTTATAATCAGGATTATTAGAAATTTCTTTTAAAAAAAGTTTTGGTGGTGCCATCTACCACCAGAGAATAAAACTAATATTTATTATCTAATCCAGAACTAAATGTAACTTACAGAAATAACTAAATTATTAATAAATATTTTAAGTTATTAATTTAAAATTATTTTACTATTAAGGTTATCAAACATTAATTAATTTAGTGTTTATAAATTAATAAGAGTATATATTTAGGTGAATATTAAATGCATAAAACTCCTTTTATATATTATTGTTAAACATAACATTTTACAAAAATATGACATCAATCTTTTTAATTGAAATAATTAAATTAAAAGAAAAGCTAGTATTTTTTTTTTTTTTTTTTTTTTTAATGTAACCTTTATTAAATAAGTAAATAAAAGAACCTCTATTTATTCTTTAGTATGAAAGGTAAATAAGGAAAAGTTTACTTATAGATTCAACTATTATTATTATTTTAATGAATATTGAGGACGCCTGTAAAAACATTTTCTAGAATTAAGACTGGTGCTGCTGCCATCTATTGGAGAGTAGGTTTACAATTTCAATATAGATCTATACTTATTTCATAGTTCTCATTCCCACATCATTGTTATTTTGTTAAAACAGAAGAAAAAGGGAGTTAATAAGTTTTGTGGTAAAAAAATATTTTAAAAGAATACATTTATTTAAAATCATTAAATATACATAAGATTTCAGAAAATAATTTTTTACTCGAAATGAAAAAAATGGAGAGGGCTTATTTTCAGGATTATGCAAAAAAAAAAAAAAAAAAAAAAAAAAAAAAAATTGCCTAAAAGTGGGGAGGGGGCTTATTTTCGAGGGGGGGGGGCTTATAATCGGGATTTTACGGTATATATATCCACTAAATTAAACATTTATTTGTTACCGATTTTACACAATCTAATAAGAAGTATTACAGTTAAATCTTATTTCATAATGTACAACTTTTCAGATTAAAAAATATTGTTTATTACTCCAGTAATTTGTAGTCATACAGTTTTTTTTTTTTTTTTCACAGAAAATATTCTTAGCATTTTTCATTAAAAAAATTCTACTATATAAAGCAGTTGGATAACTTTAAAAACATTTAAAATACCTTAAAAATCCTTTATCTGAGCAGTATAACTTGTTTATATATTTCGACGCGCTAGTCGCGGTCGTCTTCAGATTGTTTACTTGGCTGCTCTGCTCTCCGTCTCGTCATCGGCTTCTTTATCATCTTCATCTGTGCTGACGTCATACTGCCATTGTTTTTTATCGATTATGTGTTGCCATTCATTAGGTATTATGCTGTGCTCCCTTTCATTAATAGTGGTGTTAGAGGTTAGAATTTCTAGTGCTTCTCTTTTTAAGGCGTAATTATGAGAGTTATAAGGTGCAATTTTAGTAGTGTTTATAGTATTAGGGTTTATTGGGTTATTAATGTGAGTACGGGATAGAGAGGTGGAACTTCTATTATATTTTAGGTCATTAATGTGTTCGATTTCGCGGTCTTTAATTTTTCGTTTGGTCATTCCGATGAAAGAAGCTATTGTGTTATTATTTTCAAAATTAAATTCAATCTTATAAATGCCTGAGGTTTCCTTGGGGTCAATCAAGTCTTTTTCATTGCGTATTCGTTGTATAATATTTTTATTAGGTTTGATGGGAATATGTATACCATGCTGTGAGCCTTCATTTTTCATTTTATTCGCTATACCGTTGCAGAATGGTATGGAGGTGGTAAATTTAGATTTAATCTTTTGGGCGTCATTAATTGTATTGAGGGATTTCAAGCGTTTTTTAAAGAGTTATTAAACTAGAGATCTACTGTAACTGGCACGTTGAGCAATGTCTTTTATAAACTTAATTTCGAGGTTTAGGAGATTTTTGTTTGAACATATTAATATAGCGCGATTTATGTAAGAACGCATGGCGGCAATTTTGTATTGGAAGGGGGTTTTACATTTATTATTGATAATTTCGTTATTGTTGGTTGGTTTGCGATATACAGTGGTGTTGAAAGTATTGTCTTTGTTTTTAATGATTTTAACGTCTAAGAAGTTTATGCTATTATTTGTTTCTATATCTAGGGTAAATTTAAGCAGAGCAGCCAAGTAAACAATCTGAAGACGACCGCGACTAGCGCGTTGAAATATATAAACAAGTTATGCTGCTCAGATAAAGGATTTTTAAGGTATTTTAAATGTTTTTAAAGTTTAATTTGCGTCCTTTTGTATTTTTATTTATATAGCAGTTAGATAATTTTTCTTTTTTATTTCTGATCCAAAAGAAGTGTCATTTCTCATGACCTTTAGAGACATCTAACTAGGGGTGTAGTCAAAAATTGGGCCATAAGGGCTTGAGCTTCCCCCCCCCCTCCATGATACTTTGCAAATGAGTAAATTTTCATTTTTGACCACTGAAATAAAGTAAGAAATCATTTCTCCCTACCCCTGCAGACCACCAAAGCCATTGATATTCACCCAGTAAGAAAAATTGTAGATATTCACAATGAAAGTAAATGTGATGGACAAATATTACTCTGATTGGCTCTTGACACCTGTTCACTCCATTGTCCAGCAATTGAACAATGCATGTGCAGCCAACACTTCCTTTCAGACAACCAGTGTTATAACTATTACTATTACAGTCAACTCCCTCTAAGCCGCAGACCTATAATCTGCAAATTCCTCTAATCCACAATTGATTTTTTAATGTAAACAAAGAAATTTACATCTCATATTTTAAAAGAATTTGCAACATTTCTCGCATTTTTACTTTTTTTAAATCAAATTTTTAGCTTAATCCTTGCTTTGAAACACAATTGGGGAGAGAAAAAAACAGTAACATTTTTGTATTTATTTTCCTGCAATTCATACAGACTAGTGCTAAGTCAAGCCAAAGAATGTCAGGAAAGTACATAAAAATTTAAAACAAATCGCTACATATCACATCAATATTTAACTAAATTAAAAATAATAAGTGATGAATATTAATTTCAGTACTTCAAAAAATATTTTTTTTTCTCTTTTTTAAATATATTTGTTTACATTTTATTGGTACATATTATTTGAATATGGTTAAATTATTTACCATCAAATATGAATATGATTGATTAGTTTTATTGATACTGAAGAAATATTTTATTCTAAAAGTTTTTAAAAGTCGTCTTTCCATTTTGATGTCTACTTAAGAATTAATAAGAATAACTGACTTTGTATCTGACAAAAGAAAAATGTAAACAAATACAATGACCTCTAATCTGCAAATTCCTATAATCCGCACAACCTTTGGACAAAACTTTTGCGGATTAGAGGGAGTTGACTGTACTAACAAAACTTTGAATAAACACCATAAAATACAATAAACTTTATTTAAAGTTTTGTAAGTAATAATTTAAAACACCAGTTCTGTGGTGCTTTCTTATTAATATTAACCAGTGTTATACATTGTGATTTTCTAGGTCATGCAGTGTTTAAGGCTATTTTTTTATTTCTTGAGTCCAGTTTTCGCAGTTAAGTCATCATTTTCCATAAGTCACTGTTTGGATAAGCTTCATGTGCTTACTAAGCATATGATATGGATTCGATTAAAATAATTAAAACTGAAAGAAATAAGCCTTGTTCTCTGTACAACGGCTATAGATTTGTCAAAAGATTAAACAAAAATGATACAACATGTTGGCCAGATTTAGCTGCAAATGAAGTAAAGAAATGTCTGGGTGCCATAAAACCACGAGCTCAGGAAGAAGGCACACCAATAGAAGAAATGTATGCAAAGAAATGAGTAACATTATGGCCAAAAGTTTTGATTTCATTACAGAAATTACTTTATAGCCTAATGCAAAGAATGTGTTACATAAAATTTAACAAAAAATGCAAGGCTCAACTAAAAATCCTGTTTCTGCAGAAGCCATATGTGCCATAATGTTAAGTTGTGATCGTAAACTAAATTTATTTAAAAATGGAAAAAAAATTGAAATACAACTTCAAAATTAAGATATTTTGATTAATTGATTAAATATTGAAGTAACTGAGATAAAAAATGAAAGTTTTAGTTTAATAACTAGAGGATGCAAACAGATTACAAATTGTTTATTCAGGTTCTTGTCTTTCTTCATTGTGGTGGGTGGCAAGTGCAAATGACATATTATGAATAATTACGGTCTCTCTAAAGTAATGAAATATCACATTTTTGTTTTAATCCTTTCAAAATAATATTGTTTGAAAGTTATGCATAATAATAAAATCATTTATCTCTACAACTTGTCACTTGAATATGGAAATCAGAAGTCTTACCAAAATTCTTCATCTGTAAGGAAAAAAAGGCAAAAAGGTGTGAAGAATCCAAATAATGCAAAAAAAACTTTCCCAAGAAATTTTTTGTTATTTTTTAGAATCCTTGTAGTGGGAGAATACTTGTCAGCATCATTGGGTAATTTAAATAATTATATAAATAGGTGTACAAAAAAAAATCCATTTGTTGTTTAACCCTTTAGAGCCCACTACCCTTTAAAGTTGGAATTTCAAAAAAAGAAGTTGTAGACTATCTACTTAGGTCTAAAGGAGTACGCAGGTATAATTTTGTAAAGATAGTACTTACCATTTTTAATCTGTGGGTGTTCCATCAGCTGGAATACTGTGGCACTAGAGCTCTGAAAAGTGCATCTAAGTGAGAATCGCAGCGAAGAGTGTAAATGAGTAAAAGATTTTGCATATGAATTAAAAAACACTGTATTATACCTGTGTAGCAGATTTAGCATGACCCAGGGTTTACACACGGGGAGGCCTACTACTCTCCCCCCCCCCCCCCCAAGCAAAAATATTTACAATTAGTCTATTTTTTAGCTTTATGAAATTTTTAGAAGCATGTCACACCCTTTTGGTAGAAGTTTGGAATGTATATTTCTTGTTGTTGTTGTTGTTTTTTAAATAAAGAACCAACTCTCCCTCACAGCATCTGATAGCTTGGCGTCATTCCCTCCAAACAAAGGAAATCAAAAAACATGAACACAGCTGTCTTTTCTCATCATTGCTTTCGGTTGTGTAATGAAAAGCGCTAGTGTCGCAGTGTTCCAGGAGATGGAACACCTTATTTTATTCAACAATTCCTCGTATGTTTCCTGTATAAAAAGTTAAAAATAATATAGAATACGTAATTTAGAGTACAGCCAACAATATCACATAGAAATTTTTTTTCAAGCAATCATTTTTGTATCACAAAAAAAAATTTACAAAATTTCTTGTAAATACGAGGATTTAAAATAACGCGTCTCAGTTAAATATCGTGGATTGCCTTGTGTAGTGGTGTCATCTATGGGTGAAAAGGAAAGTTCAAAGTTAAAAATAAACCTATTTTTATGCATTTGTAATTGAATTTAATGGTTGGAGAAGCTAGCGAAGTTAGGTGTTCCATGTAGTGGAACACTGAACGGCAAAGGGTTAAAAAAAAAAGCAACCTCTTGCCACGGTGAAATCTCCAGAACTGAAAATTTTTGAAATACATTACCGGTGATAGTTTTTGAGACATGCCCTCATGTTAAGTTGATTGGATGAAAGGAGAAGCTATCCGAATCGTGTGATACGGCATCACGAGATTCATGGCAAAACGACAACGACGTGGGCATGGTTTACAGCGATGACCTAATTTAAACAAAATGGCTGTATCTTAAGGTGTGGAGAAAACAGAACAATTAAGTTTTAGAAGTTAGAAAATAAGCCTGTGAAAGTTAAAATTTGCTGATTTACTGGGCATACGTGAATAAAATAAAATATTGAAATATGGGTTCTAAAAAATTTAAACCATGAAAATAATTAATAAATTGTACACTAAAAATGAAGGTAATTAAGGAAAGTAACATATTTTTATGTTATACTTAAAATATTTGCAGAAGTAATCAGATTAAGAAAAACTTAACAAAACATGAATTAAATGAATTATTTAAGAATTTGGATGATCTTAAATTAAAACGTATTTTAGAATAAACAAAGAATTAAATTAATTTAGAAAACATGAAATATTAACTAAATTACATTTCTCATAATGATAAAATTATGAAAATCTTATATTTTAAATTTTTTAATACATTAATTGAATTAATACATTACCGTAATTTCATGTATATAACCTGCGGGTAATCTATAATAAAAACTTGACTTTGTATGTCCTGTGGGCTATCATCCGGTGTGGGGTATCTATCGTGAACAACGAGAAAATCAACACGAGTCTCATTTTTGTTTTGGAAGTGTCGATTATTAATGTATAATAACGATGAAATTGGGGTCAGTGAAAAGGAACTTGATGAGGAGGATAATACGGATGATGAAGATGAACTGTCCCAAACAACATTGCAACATTTTAATTCTGATATGGAAGAATCCGATTTCGATGGATTTGAATGAATTTTGTAAATAAATTTATTATTAATCTATAATTTTCTTATAAATTGAATAAAGGTGTTAATCATTAGAAGTTACTCCAGTTCATAGTAATTTATATAGAGAGAAAGATTAATACTATGTTATGATTATTTGCTTTTTCATTATAGGTAAGTAAATTTATTTGTTTATTATTTGTTTATTATTTATATTTAGTTGTATATTTGTTTATTATTTGTATCTTTTCCTACTTATTATTAAAATAATAGCAATTAGTATTGAAATTATAAATAGCGATTGCCGACCATGTGATTTTAGAAGTGCGGGGTATCTTCTAGTGCGGGATACCTTTCAGTTATAATTATTTTTGAATGAATTTTTTATGCTGCGGGCTAACTTCCGCCACGGGTTATATACGCGAAATTACGGTAATTGAATAAATACAGGGAGGATTGCATGTCACAATGTGACACCATAATTATCAGTGAGGAAATGATGTGTTTAAATGAAACAAAAGAAAATTTTCTTTTATTTGACAATAGAATAAAAGAAATAGTATTAGCTTTTGCCACAGAAAAGGGAAAAGAAGCTCTTGTAAACAGTGAAACTTTTTTTATTGATGAAAAATTCAAAAGCTGTAGCAAGCAATTCTGTCAGATTTATACAATTCAAGTGGAGACCGGCAGCAATATTAATGAAATGAATGTAATCACATCAATTTATGCATTATTGCAAAAAAAAACATATGAACGATTTTTCTCTGTCCTGAGTCAACATGTTCCAAATTGGAAACCAAAGGAAGTGCAAATGAATTTTGAAACAGCAGCAATGACTGCTTTAATAAGAGCTTTCTCTTCAGTTAATAGAAAAGGATGCAATTATCACTTTAATCAGTGTCCCAGTAGCAGAATTTTTTCTGTCAATCTGCGACAACGATTTAGGCATTAGAAAATAACCTGCAACACTATAAATAACAGAAAAAGAAGCTTGCGAGATTCGGTAAGTATTTCTGTCAGAAGTTCACATTTATTTAATACTAGCAGGCTCCGCCTGCTTCGCTGGTCTCTATAATTAAATGAATCTTCAAAAAATTTGAATGATGATTGTTTTTATCATGTTATTTAAAAGTAATCCTTTAAAATCATTCTTTACCTCACTTCGGGTACACGTGGCCAACCGTAGCATTTTCAATGGACATTTCAATTTGGGTATTTATCAGACGATAGAAGCGGCTATTATTCAAGGACTAAGATTATAAAGATGGCTGCGTCTCAGCATTTATTAAATATTTCAGTTTTGGCACCATGTATTATAGCTTTCGCTCTTTCTACTATATTATCATTTGATTTCGACTAATACAATTACAAAAAAAAAAAAAAAAAAAAGAGAGAGAGAGAGAGAGAGAGAGAGAGAGAAGCTGATCCTTTCAAATGTATAAGCCTATATATATATATATATTAAAATAAATTTTAATTAAACTTAAATTTTAATCAGTTCACTCATTTCTACTATATTACCAGTTTTTTCAATAAATGCATTTAAAAAAATAAAGATTTCCTTTCATATGAATTAATTAAAAGAAAAATAATCTGGTGTGCCACTCACATGACTTTCTCTTACAATTTCATTACTATTGATTGCATTAATTCTTACATTCCAATACTACAGATAAAGTTGTAAGATCGATACGGTAATAAAGATCAGTCTATTTTAAAAATAATCTAAAATAGATTTAGAAACAGTTTTATTTCATATATAATTCTGAATTATTAACACATCCCCCTGTTTAATTATAATGCCTACATTTATTTAAAAAAAAAAAAAAAAAAAGGTCATTTATTTGCATCCAAACTTGCCAATCTTAATCAAATTTTTGAAGTGGAAACCCAATACAAATCTAAAAATACTAAATCTAAATTTTGTGTTGTCATTTGCTTTTAAATTATGGTGATAATAGATATAAATACAGATCAACTGCTAAAAATTAGAATTTCACATTCAGGGCACCCCAAAACATGATATTATGAAAAATTTTTTAAATAGAACTAAAAAAAAAAAACTTTGTTTACAGTAGGTATAAAAAAATTAATTATTTATCCTTTCAGAGCAATGTTTGCCAACATGGTAAAATGTAACAAATCACTTATATTACCATCAATTATATTCAATAGAAAAGAACGTTTAGCTTAATTTTGGGTATCCCTGTATATTGTCTTTAAGCTATTTGCACATCACAGAGTGTACTTTAATTTACTTTTATATGAAAAACCTTTAACATAAAATAAAATACATTTGAGCCATTTCGAAGTATAGCCTCAAACTATCCAAATACTTTGGGTAATCCTTTAAACGACTACCTGTTTGATCCCCGACTGTTAGCGTGGGGAGAGAAATCACAAAAAAATATTATGAGTGAGAGATATTGAACCTACTTCAATATGGGTTCTAGAATCTAATATAGTAAATTGAAAAAGTTGTGGATGAAGAAAAATTGGAAATCACAATACTTTTACGGAGAAATTTTTTGCATTAGCGGAAGAGGGGAAAAGGAGGGTAGTAGAAAAAAAAAAGTGAGAGACATTGGACAATTTTACTTTTTTATAAGTTCTGGAATCTAATTAAATAAGATTTAAAAGAATATTGACATTTTTGTTGTTGATGATGAATAAAGATTGGAAATCACAATGATTCTGGGAGATGTCTAATCGCCGATTGTTAGTGAAGGGAGGGGGGGGGGGATAAATACGTAAGTGCAAAATATTGAATAATTCTACCTCTTTATATGTTCTAGAATCTAATAAAGTGTATTTAAAATGAACATTGGCGTTTATGCTGTGGATGGAGAAAGATTCGAAATTGCAATATTTCCGACCAAAATCGGGAGACTTGAAATTTCTACACAATACTTTTTTGAAAATAATCTTCAGACTAAAGAAAAATCTGCGACGTACGTCGCGCGTCACATTTTCTGCTATGGGGATCAGTGTATTTGGAGAAAGTTCAAAATTTAAGTCTAGCAAATGAATACATTTCACATGAAGAAATTTGATTACACATGTGTGCCTCTCTAGCATGGGCGTGCCTGGCGGGGGGGACAGGGGGGAAGTGTCCCCCAAAAAATTCCATCTGCATGAGCGGTCCCCTCCAAAAATATTTCTAAACCCTCTAATTTTAAGCTTAAAAGAAGGTTAAAATCTCTTTGAAGTGTGAGACTATTCTTCAAACCCCTCTAAATTTTGTGTTTGTGAAACACAAAATTAACTCTAAATTGTGCGTGTGTGTGTGTTGGGGGGGGGGGAGTATTGGAGTATTGGAAAAAGATTTTTGTCGTCATCACATGGGAAAAGAAAATCAGCACTAAGTTTTTTAACCAGATACAGAGATGCCAACCTTGTAGGACAGTTTTCAGTAGTAGGCAAGAAAATTTTCAGTAGTTTTCAGTACTTGTCAGTAGTCTGGTAGGTTGGTCTTATATATGGAAATTCAAGTTCATATTTTAAAATATTTTATAAGTTATACACTCAAAAATGATTTATACATTAAACCCTAATAAGTTAGTTTGTTATACACCTTTTAAAATAATAAATAAGAGTCTGACAATTTGTTTTAATAAATGATGAAATTATGAATTATCTAAGCAATGAATTTTATGCTGCACAACCTAACAATTTGTTATTAACTTCTGCATAAAGGATCAGAATAGCAAAATTGCTAGAATTACTCATAAGTCATAATTCATTGATATGTGCTCTATAAACAAATTTGGCTAATATCTTATACATGATCGTTTTTCTGAACTCATTCTAATATAATTGGTATAACACTATTAAAGTAACATTTCTTGATCTTTCAATTTAATAGACGATTCACAAGAAAAATAAACACGTAAATATTTTCCGATATACAACTGAACAAATTAATATGAAAATGAAGTTAGGAAACGTAACATCCAAACAACGACCGAGAACGACCACACCACAATATTCCCCGCGGTCGCGTGCAATGCACGTCGCACGTGCAGTTGGTAGGGTTACTGCAATTTTTCTCCTGTACCTGTACTCTTCTTCAATCCGCCAAAGTTCAAACGCACTTCGTTCTTTTCTTTCCCCGTTCTTCCCGTAACGATCCAAAAAGAGCATTCGTACGGAGCCCTATCACACTTGCGCGTCTCCAAGGGAGGCTGTTTTCGTTTGCGTCACTGCATGACGTAGTGATCGCTTTCTGCTTGGCGAGTTTGAAAGGTAAAGAAACCTCAGTTTTATCAGTTAAGCTCTCTTTTGGCGTAATAAAGGAATTGAATTAAGAAGAAATTTTAAAAATCGTAGTAATAAAGGTTTTTTCCGTAGTCCGTAATAATTCAAATATTTTTTTTTTTTTTCCGTAGAAACTACGGGTAAACCGTAGAAAATGGCATCTCTGCAGATATATGCGTATTGTCAGTCGATCTTATTGTAATTAAAACTTTTCTGGAATACCCCCTTCCACTATGTGTTTTTTAGGGGGTTAAAAGGCACCGGAAATTTAAAGTACCTTTTTTTTAATGAAAACACACACACACACACCAAAAAAAAAAAAAAAAAAACTTTTGCCTGGTACAAGGAAAATCTATTACACAGTTATTGTGAATTATCATCGTTTTTGGTTGGAGATAATGGTTATAATTCTTTATGCTTTTCCTGCATGATATCTGCAAGCGGTGATGAAGAGAAGAACAAGAGTAGTTGTCAAAAGCCAGGGTATTTTAGCCTGAGGATCTTCTTTATCCTTTTCTTTCCCTATAATGAATGTTTGTTACTATCTTGGATAGTTTAAAAAGCAATCAACACAAGCAGCTTGCTTTGTATTGAATGACAAACTATTGATAGAAAAACGAAAATCAGGGAGGTCATTATCTCCTAATGATTACAAATAGGTTTTAAAATTGTCCGGATATTTTAAAGTAACCTCTTTGGACATGTCTAAGTTATTAACGAATTTTAATCACTGCAACTTTGACAGATATATTGAAATAAATTGACTTAAATAGATATATGTTTGGCTTGATTTAATTTTGACATGCTATGATAATTTTTTCCACATTAATGTTAATTAGACAAGTACTTACTAAATAGATTTAGTATGTTACTCTTGATTATCAGAAAAAAGGGAAACGCTTTAATTTTCGGAAATCCAACTTTATGTGTTATCTGTTTAGTTTAAAGAACTTGTTTTTCTCGAACGCCAAAATTGTTGCACATGGTGTATCCCCCCCCCCTCCATGAATTTTTAAAAAAGGGAGAGATGAAAAAGTAGGTAATTTGATTAGGCTAATGATCATCATAGGCGACAGTTTTGTGTAGTACTTTTGTTTGGAAGTGAAGGAATTCCTGATTTTTATGGATATGTATATTTTTTTTAATACGTAATATTAAACTGAAGAGTTTATTGAAATGGATAAGTCTGTCATAAAATCTAGACAGAAAATTTTTAAAACTCATTTGTGAGCTTGACAGTGCTCTGAAAAATGATGAACAAAGAAAAAAAAAAAAAAGAAGAAGAAAAGAAAAAGAAATTGAAAATGTTGAATCGATTACAACTAGTAAGAATTTAAGAAATGCTAATCAAGATCCAGGGCAAAAATATAAGGTATTTATTTATTTATTTATTTATTTTTTTGAACCAATTATAAGTTTAGCCATCATAGGAGAAATAAATAAATAAATAAAATACGAGCCTGCTGATTCGAAAGCCACATCAAATATTTAAATAATCAGAATTTCTTTATTTTTTTCCTTTACCTAAAAATTTTTAGGCATTTGAAGACGTAAATTAATTTCTAAAGTGTAAATTTTTTATCTCAAAATTGTAAATCTTTCACCTTCTACCAATCATTTTTTGTGTTCGATGTGAAATAACGCTAGAATTTTAAATGTTTTGAATTGTTATTACTATTATTATTTTCTGTATATGAAATATCTTGAAATAATAAATTTTTTCTAATTGCCGTATTCTCTTCTAACATTTTTGGATTTGAAAGTTGGAATACCACCGAAATTCAGAAAATTCATGAATTTTCTGACTGTGAAATCAAAATTTAAAATTCTGTATTATTTAATGAGTAATGATAAGGATTTTTCAGATCTGTATGATAGAAAATAACATTCAAATTGTAAAATTTTTGTCCTAATTTCTGAATTCATGAAAACTAAAATTAGTCACTTAATTTAAAGGTATTTTTATTGAAACTCAATTTGCTATTAGCGCCAAACTGCAGAAAATTAAGATATTATATTTATATTATTTCGAATTAGTGTTTACATAATTATTTTATTTATTTTTCAAATTGATATTTTTATATCTTAAGTCAGTTTTATTAAAGTTTTTTTTTTTTAAATTAGATTATTTTTAATTGCTTTGATGAAATTTGTATTGCGTTGTTTAATTTATTATTATTATTTTATCAGACTAATAATTTCATATTTATTTATTTTGCAGTTTCTATGTTTAGTTTATTCATGTGTTTCTCCTTATACATTGTGTGTAATCAATCTATTTGCTAAAATTTTAATGTTTATAGACATAAGACATTATAAATTTTATTTTGAGAATTTTGAGTGGGGGGAGTATGGATAAAATATCAATTAATTTTGTTGTGTCCATTACCAGCAACATACGGCAGCTATATTTAAATGAATTTCAAAAACATTGACTTATTATTATTATCACTCAATAAATAAAAACTAAAAAAAAAAAAAAAAAAAATCCATTAAAATCTCTCTGAATTTTGCTTCAGGTACACGCTGCCAACGGCAGCTCTTTTCGTGTCCGCGCTGCATACGGTTTCCACTGCCTGTAGTAACGTTTTTCCTCGACACTTTAATTTGTCTCAATTTCAATTCGCTCTTTTTTCTATACTACCATTTGGTTCCAAACATTACAATAAATAAATAAATAAAATGTTTTCGAAAGCACAATACAAAAATGTTTTAAATACAAAAATATTTTCTAATAAAAAATAAAAATAATTATTTAAATTTTTATCCTTTCTACAATATTACTATTTTTTTTCTGATAAATACAATAAATAATAATAAAAATAAAAGATTTCTCTTCCAATGAAATTAAATAAATTACTAGAAAACAGCCGTTGCTAAGTGGCGCAGATGATTGAAATGAATGCAAAAATTTAAAAAAAATTTATGGGATAAAATAGAAAAAAAAAAAAATTATTCAGATTCGAAAAAAATCTTGATGAGGTGCACCCCAGCAGAGTTCAAGGTAACCCTTTGTCAAGTTTTGCAGATCTGCGATCAGTAGATTGAATTGAACTGAGCACAGATACAGTCATTCCTTTTTATGTACACAGATAAAGAAAAAAAACCATATAAATATGTGTGTGTGTGTATTCAGTTAATCATCAACAATATGCACATAGATTAAAAAAAAGAAAAAGAAAGTCGCTCAGTGAAATTTATATTTGTTTGTATCGAGAAATAATTAATAATATTTAATAAGCATGTTAACACATTTATTTAAGTAAAGCCCAGCCCATGCTATTGTGATGCATGCACATAGACATCATTATGTCTGCTTAAATTTATTTTGACAAAGAATATTCCTCCACTTCGCAAATATCTCAGATAGGACCTGATTAACTTCATGTGAGGCCCGGGACATACATACTTTTGTGGGCCCCCTCGCACTTTGCAACAATCAGCAAAAGTACATACAACTGTATATGGGTCTAACATGACAGAATTTTGCATTTTATGATACTACTTTTGTCATTTTTAGGGGCAAGAAAGGCAAAGGGGCCGTTTCAGGGCCCCTTCTACTCAGGGCCCGGGCACGTGCCCCTGCATTAATAGGGCCCTGACCTCAGATGTCCCCCCCAATATTTCGAAGCCAGGCACGCCTATGCTCTCTAGCGTACCTATTTTTGGTACATATTTGTTAAACAATATTTTTGGTTATTCAATAATAAAAACTTGATTGTTGGATTTTGGAAATTTATAAAGTTAGATAAGAAAATGAGAAATGAAAAAATGGCCGAACGTGATCGATTTAGGAATAGTGGATTACTTGTGCGTATATAGTGCCGCGAATCATTAACCCTTCCTGAAATCAAATATTTCATATTGCAATCAATAATAATAATTTAAATTGAATAAATAAAATGAAAATTAGGAAAAATTATTAACTCACCCCAAACAGCAGTACAATCAATACCTGTAAGGCAAAATTAATTAGATCCATTGGGACACTCGGTTGCACAATAAGAATCACACATGATATGTCACCTAGGAATTTTTTTATTGAAGATTAAGATATATATATTCCGCTTGTACCGGTACAGGGATACATCATTATTTCCCAACACTGTAATTACGTACATTAGATATCATGATATAGATAACTGATAGATCAAAGCAGATATCGTTCACAGCATTCGGATTATTCTAAATATTGCCTGTCTATTTGGCATTTACAGATAGCATTAATCACTTGTTACATCCGGGATGGATGCATTTGTAAAATTCTATAATGATGATCGTTTCAATGTCGTATTGAGCATGGTATATGAGTAAAACAAACTCGCACTTTCACCCATCGGATGTGTACGTTCGTTTTATCCTGTGATTACTGAAAGCATTGACGATATCACAAAAATTACTGTGACACATGGCTGTTGCTCCACATTTTAAATACGTGATGGAAATAGCATATTCTGACGAGCGAATGGTGAACAGTTGTCGTTGACTGATATATTATACTTTCGTAGTACCGAAACCATGTTACAAAGTATTATGATGGTACGCTAAGCCTATTTAGGCCACGCTGTTCCTTTGCCCTAAAATAGAGGTCTATCGGTCCGTATATGAAATAAGGACCTCTTTGAATATTAATAATATACTCTATTACATTAGTTTATGAGTAATTCTAGAGGTTATTGAAACTGGAAGGAACTTTTTAAAGACTGATGCTCGGCCAACGATCTACAATTTCTTCGTATCCATTCAGCAATCCTCCAAGGGAGTTTCTCGTCACTAGGATCCATTTCCAAATACACATGTCCACAAGATGGACGAAAAAAACGAATACATTTTCCTTGTTTTACTTTTACAGGCTTATAGACTTAAAGAAGTTATTACTATAGATGCAAAAGTTTGAAATAACTGTTCAGCCAGCGGCCAAAGGCCGCCGACCACGGCGTAAATGTCTTCGCACTCCTTTCTCCCTCACCGTACAAGCACAGAGTGAGTCAGAGATGCCTTCCAATCTCCCGCGCCGCGAGACTACGCACATTCAAATTGCTGCGCGCGATAAATAGTCCGAAAATGAATTATTTTTATCCGAATCGTCTGCTGAATAATAAATAATAAAATGGAAATAAATAAATTTAATTTTATGAACGGAATATTTTATATTGGGTTAATATCTGGATTCAATATTAATATTAAAAAATACACATTTTCCTAGAGAGACGCCACTTTTAAATCGGCGCCGTGATATATTCGCTGCGGACCTGACATATTCGCTGCGAACCGAATGGAACATTCCAGAAGAAAAATTTGAAAATCGTCAATGAAAATGACGTCACTGATTTTAATTAGTGCAAAATGAACGTTAGGAAAATTAATAAAATTATTTTTAAATTATTTGCAGACGATCTAAAAAGATTTTGAACTGATTTGAATCATGATTAAAATTGAATTTCTTTATTGGCTAAGGCGTTTGTTTACAATCCGGAAACATCGGTAGTTTTGTTTACAAACAAAACGCTTCACTGGAAATTCTTAAATTTTTTTGTTTATTGAAAATTACGAATTTTAAGAAATTTTAAATGGAGAAAATAAATAAAATAAAAGTAACTAAAATATTTTCCGGAGGATTTGATAAAAATTAACCGAATTCAAAAGTGTTAGAATTTTTGATTCTAACATTACCCCCCTTCTCCAAAAAAAAAATTATAGCAGCAGGAAATTGGAAGGACTTAGTAACATAAAACATACACTAAATATAAAAAAATACACTACATAAGTGCATATCCGAATATATATAATAACACTCAAAACATAAATGATTTGGGGCAAGTTAAAAAAATCATATGCATACCACTTTTTAAACACATAACATAATAAACAGAGGTAATGAAGATAATGGAAATCTGCCAAAATAAACCACTTGAAAAGAAAATTTTAGTTATGAATAAGTTTTTTTTTTTTTTTTTTTTTACCAAAAACATCTCTGCTAAAAATTTATGACGGAATATTTAAAGTAAAAAATATGCACCCAACAACAAATCACTAAAGGTAAAAAATTTATTGGAACTCAATAGTAGATATACTAAACAAGTACGAATGAAGCAGTTACAGCGCACACGTCGTTACAGATGACGGCAGATAATTATATCTAAGTGAAACCGCTAGTGACCCCCATAACGATGTTGCCTTTGCCATCCGCACACTGTCATATCTACAATTGACAGGCTTATGAGCTGTAACACTATTGTGATGAGCATGTGAGACAGCCAATGACACTTAAATAAAGGCTCGGCTATAAATGGTCTCCATCAATACTCTAGGACAATACCTATATTTCTACAATGTGCCACATGCATAAAGAATTGGAAAATAAATACTGTTTGTAAAATTGATTTGTGTTATTTTAGAATATACACTCCTGCCAAATCGCAAAAGGTTTACAACAGGTAGGTGTCAGTGATTAAACGTTTTTGAATATACTTTAATAATTTGAAAAAAAAAGCATATATCTTTTTTTTGCTTTTTTTTTTTTTTTTTTTTTTAAACAGGTAAGTGAGTATGTTTTTTGTAGATTTTCATAATGTAACATTTAGGTTAAAAATTTTATTCTGAAATTGAAGAAGTGAGAATATCTAAGAACTGCAGCACCAGTGCACAAAAGTGAAACATTACCTCGGACCAGCCTGACAGATTTTGAATCACTCTGGGCTCGGATTTCTCAGTATCCCATCAAAAGCAATTCCAGAATACTTTAATGTAAGTAAAAAAAAAATTTTTTGCTATATATTAATTTATGTATTTTGTCTGCTAACTTGAATGTCTATTGGAGGAGCCAGTATCATAAAATTTGAAAAGAGAGTGAAATACTTTTTTTTTTTTTTTTTTTTTTTTTTGCTGAGAAGCTTTAGTTATGAGTAAATTTTGAATATTAAAATTGTTTGGGGTTCAAATGCAATCTAATAGGGATGAATAGTGACAAAAAAAAATTTTGAACATTTTAGAGTAATATTAATGTTCTTTAAATTTCTTAGCAGGAAAACAGGCATTGTGATGATCACATCATATATAACATAATTTTAGATCATTGTTTTTTCTTTTTAATTGAAGAAAAGGGGAATTTATTCGTCCCATATCAATAAAAGCAATGCATGATAAGACTGCTGTTCACACTAATTATAGGCTCAGCTTATAATGGTCTCTACATATGCTATAAATTATATTCAAGGTAGTTTTCATATATAGAATTTTGAATAGAAAGCATGCATGTCAGTTTAAGCCACAGACTTACATTCACCTGAAGTGAAAAACGGGTACCTAATCGGTTTTAACCTCATCGACTTATATAAAAACTGCAAGTGTCATGCCCTATCATCTACCCTATAAATTTTATACATACTGTGCACAGTTTTAATATAATAAATAAAATATAGTTTATTTTTATATATAAATAGAACAATGATCTGAATTTTAATTGCCTATAAATGTTTCCTGTAAATTCTTTAGGTGTGATGGAAAATTAAAAAGGTAAGTAACCCTTTATTTATTTATTTTTGAAGTGAAATGCCTAGTCAACTGGGTTTATAGTTAAAATTTCGCATGGCACAATGATTGCTGTGGCCATCAGCTCAAATTACCATAAAATGCAAAATTTCACCGTCCCAATAATCAAATCTAAACACCTTCGCCCCCAAAAAAAAATATTTCGCACCTTTGGACTTTTTTTATTTAGAATTTTCTAAGTAACACCATGTAGTTTATAATCATTCATCCCTTACAAATAAATTTATATTCTGAATTTTTTGATGTAAATTTTTTCATCTTTCTAATTTTTCAAAACATTTTTTTGAAATTGCCATAATTAAGGTAAATCATACTTAAATAAATGATTGCATTTAAAATAGAAGATATTCAAGAACCCCTTTTTTTTTTTTGGTGAAACCTCTACTGTCTAGAGTTATTAAAATCGTCTTATTTTTAACTCTACCCAGAGAGAAAATGTAATAAATGGAAAAGGACACTAAGTAAATAACTGTAAATTAAATATCTATATTAAATTTCACTTAGCAGATTTCCATAGAAAAAAACACAAATGTATGAATAAAAAAATTATCATTCTCTTTGTTCAACATAAAATTAAAATCAATATCTAATTTCCGAACATTAAATCACACTCCAATTCCATGGAATGTTTAAAAAATGTGGCAAATCTCAATTATTTCTTTATTTTTTAAATAATTATAGCTAAAATAGCTCTAAAAATTACATGTATTCCTTTTATTTACTGGAATACCATAAATTGGGACCTACCACATTAAAATAAAATAAAATACACAAAATGTCCATGAAATATTCTCAATGCATTAATAGTGGCCATATTATGTAATAGTAGCAAATCTCAATTTTTTGTTTATTTTCTTTAAAAGTTTACAGCTAAAATAGCTCAAAAATTTATCTACATTCCCTTTCTTGGAATGCCATATATTGAGATTTCCCACCTTGAAATCACATAAAATAAAACATACAACATGAAAATATAATATCTAGATTATTTTAAGTGGCATGCATAATGAGACAAAAAATAAATCTTCACGATTTTTTTTTTTTTTTTTTTAAATCGCGATCGCTAAAATTAATTAATTTTGAAAAAAGGATTAATGATTAAATAACCTCAGGTTCTCAACCTTAACGGAGGTTATTTTTCGCGACGGCACCAAATGTTAAACATTAAATTTGGTTATTCAATAATAAAAACTTGATTGTTGGATTTTGGAAATTTATAAAGTTAGATAAGAAAATGAGAAATGAAAAAATGGCCGAACGTGATCGATTTAGGAATAGTGGATTACTTGTGCGTATATAGTGCCGCGAATCATTAACCCTTCCTGAAATCAAATATTTCATATTGCAATCAATAATAATAATTTAAATTGAATAAATAAAATGAAAATTAGGAAAAATTATTAACTCACCCCAAACAGCAGTACAATCAATACCTGTAAGGCAAAATTAATTAGATCCATTGGGACACTCGGTTGCACAATAAGAATCACACATGATATGTCACCTAGGAATTTTTTTATTGAAGATTAAGATATATATATTCCGCTTGTACCGGTACAGGGATACATCATTATTTCCCAACACTGTAATTACGTACATTAGATATCATGATATAGATAACTGATAGATCAAAGCAGATATCGTTCACAGCATTCGGATTATTCTAAATATTGCCTGTCTATTTGGCATTTACAGATAGCATTAATCACTTGTTACATCCGGGATGGATGCATTTGTAAAATTCTATAATGATGATCGTTTCAATGTCGTATTGAGCATGGTATATGAGTAAAACAAACTCGCACTTTCACCCATCGGATGTGTACGTTCGTTTTATCCTGTGATTACTGAAAGCATTGACGATATCACAAAAATTACTGTGACACATGGCTGTTGCTCCACATTTTAAATACGTGATGGAAATAGCATATTCTGACGAGCGAATGGTGAACAGTTGTCGTTGACTGATATATTATACTTTCGTAGTACCGAAACCATGTTACAAAGTATTATGATGGTACGCTAAGCCTATTTAGGCCACGCTGTTCCTTTGCCCTAAAATAGAGGTCTATCGGTCCGTATATGAAATAAGGACCTCTTTGAATATTAATAATATACTCTATTACATTAGTTTATGAGTAATTCTAGAGGTTATTGAAACTGGAAGGAACTTTTTAAAGACTGATGCTCGGCCAACGATCTACAATTTCTTCGTATCCATTCAGCAATCCTCCAAGGGAGTTTCTCGTCACTAGGATCCATTTCCAAATACACATGTCCACAAGATGGACGAAAAAAACGAATACATTTTCCTTGTTTTACTTTTACAGGCTTATAGACTTAAAGAAGTTATTACTATAGATGCAAAAGTTTGAAATAACTGTTCAGCCAGCGGCCAAAGGCCGCCGACCACGGCGTAAATGTCTTCGCACTCCTTTCTCCCTCACCGTACAAGCACAGAGTGAGTCAGAGATGCCTTCCAATCTCCCGCGCCGCGAGACTACGCACATTCAAATTGCTGCGCGCGATAAATAGTCCGAAAATGAATTATTTTTATCCGAATCGTCTGCTGAATAATAAATAATAAAATGGAAATAAATAAATTTAATTTTATGAACGGAATATTTTATATTGGGTTAATATCTGGATTCAATATTAATATTAAAAAATACACATTTTCCTAGAGAGACGCTACTTTTAAATCGGCGCCGTGATATATTCGCTGCGGACCTGACATATTCGCTGCGAACCGAATGGAACATTCCAGAAGAAAAATTTGAAAATCGTCAATGAAAATGACGTCACTGATTTTAATTAGTGCAAAATGAACGTTAGGAAAATTAATAAAATTATTTTTAAATTATTTGCAGACGATCTAAAAAGATTTTGAACTGATTTGAATCATGATTAAAATTGAATTTCTTTATTGGCTAAGGCGTTTGTTTACAATCCGGAAACATCGGTAGTTTTGTTTACAAACAAAACGCTTCACTGGAAATTCTTAAATTTTTTTGTTTATTGAAAATTACGAATTTTAAGAAATTTTAAATGGAGAAAATAAATAAAATAAAAGTAACTAAAATATTTTCCGGAGGATTTGATAAAAATTAACCGAATTCAAAAGTGTTAGAATTTTTGATTCTAACAATATTGATGATGAATGGTTAATTACACAGAAAAATTCTCCTTAAAATGAAAAGCTACAAAGATTTTGCAATTATTTTGTAGAATAGCAGCTTGAAAATGATGAAAAAACACATGTTATGTGGAATTGCAAAGAAAGCTGGCAACATACAAATAATGCTGCCGAGGGTTGAAATTTCAGATTAAATGAAATAATTAAAAGGCCATGTTCTAATTTTTATGTGCTAATAAGAGCTTTTAAAGAAGATGCAAAATGTAATGATTTTTTGTATAAGAGGCAATATCTGAAATTAGAAGGAAAACAAGGGAAATGAAAGTAAATCAAATTGGATGAAAGAATTTCTAAAATTTTACAAGAATATAATCAATCCTAAGACATTCTATAACATAACCTCTACTAATGTTTAATACAGTATAGGATCCGTTATCCAGAAAGCTTGGGACCCGGGATATTCTGGATAAGGGGTTTTTCCGTAATTCGGAACACTTTATTATATGTATAAAAATGGTACAAAATAATTTCATAAATAGCAGTGAAAGTGATAAACATGAATAATATATATAAACACTTTATCTATATTCATTTAATAAATTATTTCCACAAAACAAAAAAAATTCTTAATTAGAATTTTAAACTAGAAATAATAATAATAATAAATAAAAAATAAATAAACATATATAAAAAGTAATTTTGGATCTGAGAGTAAAATCCTTTCATTTGGATTTTGCAAACATTTCTATATTTTTTTGCTTATAGTGTGTCTCTGTTACTAATTGTTCATAAATGTTTCAAATATTTTTAGCACATAATACTAAAATTTTATTAAATGAATTCTAAAAATAATAGGAATTAATAAAAACTATTTAAAATTTTTGTAACAATTGAGACTTCATGCATGTGACCTGAGTTCAAGAATAAAATTCATCTGTTATTGGGCAATTTAAGAAGTATGTGTTATTAATGTTTATCTGTTATACCATAAAAATTCATTTTTTAACCTAAATTTGCAAAATTTTCAGTAAAATTATTTGGACAATTTTGTGCTCACCATATTTCCCCAGAATAACACTGTAGCATTAAAGAAAGTACGTTGTAAAACTATAATTCTGACCACTGCTCTTGTATAACTTTAACTCTTAAATTTTATGAAAATTAAAAATTTTGGTAATTGGCATTTTGCATTCTGGTTTTCGGAACATTCTGGATAACAGGTTTCCGGATAACGGATCCTATACTGTAAAATAATTTAATACCATTAATTCTGTAAAACAGGAGTATTGTTTAATGATGTAATTTAATGTTTAATAATTTGTAATGTAATGATTATGATTAATGTTGTAATTTCATACTGTGTAACTTTTTATAAATAAATATATACGATAAAAAAAGAAGAAAAAAAAATCTATTAAACACGCCAGTTGGATAATGTGTGAAGATAAGTTTATCACATTTTTAACTATAAATATTGATGACAAATGACAAGGACTAAATCAGGGTGAATAGCTGTGACTTTCATTCTGGGGTGAATATCAATGGAGTGAATCACGATGACACCAGATCACCTTAGCACCCGACAGATAATATATCTGGTAACACCCCTGCATCTGGCAGTAATGAAAAATATAACTTGATTCTAGTAGAAAACACTTACAAAGATGTGCCGCTAATTTGTTGTGACAATTTTTAAGTTATGGTAATGAATTATATTAAAAGTTAAATAATTAGCTATATTCCTAGAGAATTATTCATTTTATTTACATAATATTTTTCATACTATTTTAAATAACTTATTTCCTTTTGATTTAACAATCATTTTTGATTATTTTAATAATGATCTTTAAAATAAATAAATAATTGTATAAATAACAATTGATAAATGCTAATATTAACATTTTTATTTTTCTCTGGAAATAATTAACAAATGCCTTTCCTCCTTGATGGGTTTCAATGCAATTTTTTCATCTCATTCTCAATTTTCTTTCACTTTCCTAATTTCTACATTAGAGAGAAAATTAACTAACTTTAATTATCTTTAACCAGTTTGGCTGTTTTACACATATCCCCGTCCTCTCCATTTCCTGTGTTCTTCCAACAGATCCCTTTTCCTGTGTAAGGTATTTCCAGTGATTTTTCCCACTAGTGATGACATGGAAATCAAGGGAAGTATGAGTTTCAGAGTAAAACTGCAAGGAGTCAGGAAATCATATCCTGAGATATGAAGATCATATCTTGAGCTATGAAAGTAGTCTCCTATTAAAAACATTATCCCAATTGCTGATACCACAGGAAATGACACAAAAACTATCACAACAGTTTCATTGTTGATTAAAAATCCTCCTCCCTTCTTAAAATAAAAAATGTTTTGAGGACTGTTTTTTATTTATAAGTTGCTGATATCCAGGGACATAACCAAAGATATCTGCAGGGTACTAAAGTGTCTTGTAAAGGGCTAAGACATACTTTCTAGTTCTTTTCAATGATCAAAAATGAAAATTTAATTTAATTTTGAAGTATCAGGGGGTCTGGCAACCATAGAACACCCCTTTTCTCCTCCTTGGCTATGACCCTGGTGATATCAATGAAACATTATTAGAATTTACTGCTCAAATAAAAATCAAAAATTTATAGTTTTCATGTGACATATAATGCAAGTTTTAAAAAAACATAGAGAGAGAGTTATTATTTAGCATTTTGTCAAGCATGTACTTATTTACAGAAATATCTACTTACCTATTTTATTTAATAGAATTCAAATTAACACATAAGATATAGATTTCTCACAGATTACGAGGAATTCTGGTAAGTGGACAGTAAAAGTTAATCCATAGAGATTGATTTAATAGGATTAAAAAAAAAAAAAAGATTTATTTATTTTGAATATAACTGAATTACTCCTATTCTCAATACTTCATTGAACTTCGTTTGCTTTATAATAATTATTTACAGATGCCTCTCATTTTAAATGTTTACATTTTGATTAATTTATTTCAATATTAATCTTAAATCTTAAATATATATATATATATATATATATATATATTGTAATCACTTTGCTTTTGTATTTGCCTTGCCATTGAAAATAAAAATATTTCAATATATTTTTATTATCTGTAAAGTAAAGTTAATGTAAAATTTTATTTTATTTTTATCA
This sequence comes from Salticus scenicus, assembly GCA_963930645.1. Lineage (NCBI taxonomy): Eukaryota > Metazoa > Arthropoda > Arachnida > Araneae > Salticidae > Salticus > Salticus scenicus. The sequence goes on along the minus strand of OZ005648.1, from coordinate 321,621,985 downwards.
TCTCCAAACTAATGTAATGAGGAGATAAATGAAAATTATTGTTCTATTATTTTCACTAAAAATTTCTTTAAAATATTCTGAGTTATGTTATTTACTAAGTTTCAAAAAATAATTAAATCAAATTTATGCCTCAAAACTGCCTTAATCATACAACAGCAACTGTACTTTAGAATATTTTTCTGAAATTTATTAGTTACTTTTATATATATATTTAATTAAGCTATGAATGCTCATGTTTTCCAAAAGTTTGATTGATTGATTTGCTCATTCACATTAAACCAAATATTTAACTTTCCTTTCAATATGTGGTAGATCTGTATGTCTGTTCAAAAATCTTTCAATTATTAACAAATATAACAACATTTGTCTTTTTAATGCTATTAACACTTACCTCTTCCGGAATCAAGGCAGAAAAAGCAACATATAAGAAATAGCAAACTGATATTAATATAAGTACACCATTCACAGCAAATAATCTCTCTTTCACTAGGCCCCAAAGCAAAAGGAATACAGCAATAGCTCCAAATATTCTACTAGCAGTTCTAGAAATAGAAAAATAATTTAGATATTATTTAATTGTTTATACAAAAGAAAACTGAGAAGTTTGGAAAGATACAATTTTTAAAATCAATTTTAGGAATCAAAATATAACAACTAAATTGAGTTGACTATTAAGGCACAGTTTAGACAAAAAACACAAACAGTATTAAATTTACAACAAAAATTTTTAGGTATAGAACCTGTTTAACCTTTTCCTTACAGGCGGGATTGCCACAATCCCAAGCAAAAATGTGTTAAGTATACAGAGTTGGATTACCGTTGTTCCAAACATTTCTTCCTCTAAAGCAAAGGGTGCAGTACACCATGCTTTAGGGGATGAGATGTTTGAGATGACGGTAATACCAACTCCATATTCTTGAACACATTTTTGCTTGGGATTCCGGAAATCCCGCCCATAAGGAAAAGGTTAAAATTGCTTTTTAATACAAATAATTTATGAAAATTTTATCATTAAAGAATATTTTTTCAAGATATTTCATTCTGCTCAATGAAATTCAAAAATTTGAGGGTGAATCTTCTATGTGCAATCTAATTAAGTTGCTCAGTACATCAGAGAGCATCTAGCATAATATGGCTACTTTAGTGAGAAAAGTAAATCAGACATGTTGAAAATAGAAACAAAAAGCAAAGTTTGAAATTACTGTTACAGATGCTTTGAGAAAACCATAGAAATAAGTTGATAGACTCAATACTGAAAGTAATGTTGAGCCATTTTACCATGCTTACCCATTAAATAGTTTTTGCAGAACTCTTTGTAGCCATTAACAGTTTGCTGAAGAAAATGCAGTAATTAAATCTTCTTGTTAATGTCAGCTGAACTCTAATTAGATATAGTGTCTAATACCATTTGTAATAATTTATTCATCATCTTAAAAGAAGCAATGGGCTCTTCCCACCGTCATCTGCTCAATCACGTGATAGAGGAAAACGAATAATCGAATTCTGAGAATCGAATTCAATTAAATATTGTTCTTAAGAACAAAAATTTTAATATTTAATATAAAATAAAATAAAAGTAATGTTGTGCATTTGTAAACAGCAGAATAATTGTATTTGTAAATTTAATAATTTTTAAAAAACATTTCATGTGCTTATTTATTTTTACCTATAAGAATCGATTTTTGTATATTGTAGTGTAACTGTAACATTAACTGATCTAGCAATAAATAATAGCTTCTTGTGGAATGTTTACGGATTATAAATTAAAATTTTAAAATGTTTTCATTTAATTTAATTGCATAAAGGTGTTACAACAAGTTAATTAACTTAGTTACTGGTTTAAATGGATTTACGTAGTACGATATTGCACTGTCACTGATTTAAGTACCAAAAATCAGAGTATTTAAACATTCTTTGTGAACATCAATAACAGGTATAAACTAAATGATGATTGTAAATGTATACATCAAACAAAAGATGATGAATAATGATATAAAACTGATTAAAAATGATGATGTATAAAAAATAACACAGATTAAATACGATTGATCAAAAATAAGAATAGAAAATATGTTATTTCAGCAATCGCTCTAGATAAACAAGACTGCTATTTGTTTTTCCTCTATCATGTGACCTCTGACATCAGGTGGGAAGAGTCCATTGTAGATAAATACTGTTCTAACTGAAGTATTTGTAAATATAGTAATTTGCAATGAATAATATTTTATTCATTGTATAAAAACTATTCATAGAGTAGTCTGTTAATACTTCTGCCTGAACTAACACTTCTACTAATCTGCTAAAGTCTACATATTTTCCCCAACTGCTTTAAAGAACACCATTCGTATATGGAATGCTTCAAATTTTATAAAAAATATTATTAAATTAAGGTTTTTCACTTCATGAATCTGAATGCCCATTTTGGCAAACACCATACCTTATGTTATAGTAATAAGAAAGATATTGAGAAAGAATAATTTTCTTATAATTAATAGTACTTATTCTGAAAAAGAAAGAGCATATATTCTCTCTTTCCCTTGATAGTTGTAACACTGCATCTTATTCTATCACACTACATGCAATGTTTGTCTTCTGCACCTTACACGCTTACTTAAATATGCTTAGAAGTTTGGCAACCTTGAATCTGGCCAATTCTTATTTAGGCAACTTAATACCACTGTGTTTGCAATTAAATTATTCTCAGTATGATAGATACTTTAATTAAATAACAGATGAAGATAAATTACTTATACAAATTCACCTGTTTATATCTGGGAACTCAGTAGTAGGGCCAAGAAAAAGACATGCAACCTTTTCTTTTTACATGTCTTGTACTAGCGATTGATATAATTTTATTATTATTATTATTATTATTTTAATAACAAATGTGAGAAGTAATTAAAAAAAAAATAATAATCATAGGTAATTATCCAGGATATGATTAGGCAAACCTATAAGTGATTTGATAGTTTATGTATTGCGTCTGTTTTAAATAACACATGAGAATAAAATTAAGTAGTTGGGATCTTAGATTATTAGGGATATATTATATATACAAATATTATTAATAAAATATTTTATCACATGCATTTCAAGCAATACATATCTATAATAAATAGGTGATCTATTATTAAAATATATAAATCTTACCGAGCTAGAATAACAGCTACAGGAGCAGAAAATGATTTCATGTATTCATTTGCTGGCTTATAAGCTCGGGCCAACCTAATAAATAAATTTAAACAGAGAACACTAATTTAAAAAAAAAAAATCATTTTTATAGAAGATGATAAGTCTTATATTCACTTGTCATAAATAACTCAATCAATAAAAGAAAATTTTATAAAACAATTGCAATTTATCAAACATTTTAAAATGGGATATTTATTAGTATCAAATATTATATTCAATAACAAAAGCTTCACACACACACATACAAAAAAAAAACCATGATTCTTTCAATAATTTAACTAAATTATAAAGTAAATGATTTTGTAACACAGATCATAGTATAAGTCATGCTTCATAAAAAGTAATTTTTAACTGAAATTTAAATGCAAGGAACTTTTTTACTATTTACAAATTTTCAAATATCTATTTGTTTCAGACACAATTTATCTATTAATTTGATTTCTTTTAATTTTGTTTTAGAGCAGTTCTAATTGAGATTCAAAATATGAATATCCCCATTTTCTAATTAAAATCTAGAGCATTTAAATTAATTTTTCTCTTAAAATTTGTCATAAATATCTTTACGCTTAAATTTTATTTATTTATTTATTTTTAATAACCTGAGATTAAAAAATGTAAATTTGCATAATTTAATATAGTATATAATTAATTTCTCCATTGATTTGTAAGTAGAATAAAAACTTAGATGTGAGATATTGTGTATTTAAAAAATATCGATGCACACAATGCCATGTATAAAATATAAATGTTACAAAAAGAAAAGAAAATGCATAAAAAAACTTCTTTACTGGTAGAATTAATTTATGTGTCTGAGTAGTTAAAATTAATAAATAAATTGAACCTGCATATAAGGCAGAAATTTAATAATTGACTTTTTTTATATATTTTTCTTTTTTTTCTCCTTTCTATGATTGGCACACGAGCCCTGTTACGAACATAATCAGAATATATTTATCATAAATCTCACAGCTATGTTTCTGTTGTGAAAAAAAAAAAAAAAAAAAAAAAAAAGAAATTATAAAACAATTTTATTTTCTAATAAAAAAAAAATCAGCTATTTTATCATTAACAATTTAAAAAAAAAAAAAAAAACACTGAAAAATACAAAACTTAGTGTCAAGCATTAGTTTTAAAAATGTTTTATAGATATATAAAAATAGTAAATCTATAATAAAAAAAGTAACATATAAAGAATAAATTAAATTATTATACCAATATTTATTAAATTTTAGTTCCAAATTTATTTCAAAATCAAATAGTTATTTCAGTAAAATGTCAATGATCAAAAAGTAAATCAGATTTTGGCCCTCTATGTTGCTCACAGAAATCATAATCAAATCATCAACAACAGACAAAAAGAAAGATATGAGGGAAACTATTATTCTAAAAAGAAAAGGGGGATGAAAATAGAATGGTACCCGCAATTGGAAGAATAAATATTTTCAATCTTTTAAAACCTAAATATCTTTTTTTTTTTTTTTAAGCCATTGTTTTGTAAATGGTCTGATTAGCATAGTTACAAAATCTCAATAACATTTTACTTAACATTAAAATCTAATTAGCATCTTAAAGTATTGAAAGCTTATATATTTTTTTTTAAAGTGTCCAAAAAAAAAAAAAATCTATAAACACCCAAAATATAATTCATCTGTAGAGTGGCAGCCATAAACACACAAGAAAGATGCTGGATTCATTCAAGAAACTATTTTTATTCAAAGAAAGTTGTCGGTCAAGGCTGGCATAAAACTAGTATGTTGTGGCCAGCCCAAGACTTCCTTCTATATTTTCCTATACAAATTTATGCAGTACAAATCAATTTTTTTTAATTATTATTTATTAAAATTATTTTTCATGATGAATGCAGATGATTTACATCTCAGAGAAGTATAACACTTACTGCCGAAAGAAAGTCAATTTTGTGTCGTCATCTAAGGAAATGCTTTTTTCCCTTCCCTGTTAAAAATGAAAAAAATCAATAACTTTATTTATCACAGACCTATGGTTCAACTATTCTTTTTAAAGGTATTCACAAATTCTTTTGAAAGATACCGATATTGAAAATTTACATACCCTGAAAAGGAAGGGGGGGGGGGGGAGCAATGCTCCTACATCATGCGCATAATTTTTTTCTTAGTTTACTACTACTATTACAGGGGTGATTGTGACCCAAAGGTAAAAACCCTGAAAATTAGAGCCTCAAACTAGAAAATCCAAAATATCAAATAATACTCAAACTATTTAGGCCAGAAGCCCTCAATCCTTTTACATTTCATTCACATATCACCTGGATAACAAATGAACAACCAATGAAAGCAAAAAATTACTTTATAGGAAATATGAAAATACAGATGGGTTAGAGTAAAAACCTTGAAATCAGGGGTAAACCCTGAACACAAACACCCCTGCTATTATCAACAATTCATATTAATTTCACAATCATTCATTAAAAATAACTCTCCTTATGTACATTGAAGCGAAATTTTGTCCTACAGTGCCATATTAAAAATTACAAAAAGATGGGAAAACAGCACTACCAACAATTGATCTCAAAATGTAAATCAGCACCAGGTCAAGGTCCAACTAAATACCAAGTTTGGTTAAATTCTGTTCATTGGTTTGTGAGATACAGTGTCTATAATATTTACGATACATACACACAAACAGACATACAGTCTGACAAACAGAAAATTTCTAAAAATGTTCAAATGATGTTCAGAACAATTCAAAACATGCAAATCCATTGAAAAACAGAGATTGAAAATTTTCATGAATTCAATACTTTCTTCTTATACATATAGAAAAATGTAGAACTATGCAATACATGCAACTCAGATACATTTAATATAAAGGTAGATCCTGTTTGCAATTTTATAGTTAGATCATAAGCTCAAAGAAGTCTTTTTAAACATCAGCAAGCCTTTTCACAAAGAAAATATGTTATTGTTAAGAAAATTATCCTAATTTAATGTAGGGAAAGGGAATTCATGCTCCTAAAGGTTTTCTCTTTAGATTTTGGTAGGAGAGAACGGTTATATATTTAATAACATCCCAAATTTTAACAAACAAAAATGTCTAAAAAGACAACAACTCAAAACTAAGTTTTTTAATATTTAAATTTTGTTTTTACAAAATTTAGTTTTGGCAATTATTTACCCACAAAATCTTTGCTTTATTATTTTTTTTTTAAAGTGTCAACTTAACTCATTTTTACACAAAAAATGGTCTTTTTCAAAATAAGAATCTAATTAAATTCAGAAACATTTTTTAAATATATAAACCCTTTCATCATTTAAAAAAATGTTTCTCTGCTTTCCAACCATTGATTGATATTAAATTTGAAAATTTCACAATATAGGGAAAAGAAAAAAAAAGGAATTATCATTTCACATTTTAAACAAAATTATAACTTACCTAGCTTCTAATTCGTGATCTAATTCATTAAAATGCCTTAGATAAAGACGAGCATACTTAGACCATTGTCTCGAACTTAAGCGATTTGGATAATATTTCATATCTGCAGCATATTTTAAAAAGACAGAAGATATACTATACAGAAGATAAGGTATAGTAACAAAGGTACTTGTTATCGTCAGAACAGTGATACACCTTTCTATTCTGCAGAGAAAATAAGAAAGAAAAGTAAAATTTAGTTTTAAATTGTTATAATGATTCAAAATTATCAGATACCATATTTTCTTGTACATAATTTACAGGCACTATGTTTAACCTCAACAAAAATATTTTAACAGATAATCTACATTATTATAATATCAGCAGAAAAACTTAACATTTTGATGCACTGATAATTCACCATGATATTTATTAAGTGCAGTCACTTATTTTTTAAAAAATAATTCTAATGTAACCATATATAAGTTTATTTATTTATTTTCATTAAATCATATATTATTTAAAAAGCAGAATTATTAAATACAGCTTTTTTTTTTTTTTTTTTTTACAATTATTTGATTAATTTAATCAAATGATTTATTCATATTATTTAAAGTAGGTTAAAAAGCTGAGCTGTTTCTTTTTCCCCAACTTTTTCCTTTTTTTTTTTTTTTTTTTTCTATTAATGCATAGTTTAGTTTCATTTCCATGGTATAGCTCCAATATTTTCTCTTATTACATTCTTAAAAATGTGTTTTTGAATCAAAATTATGATTCTGTGTTTAAAAGCACTTTCTTCTTCAGATAAATATATTGTTAAAATATTAGAAAATTAGAATTAACATAAAAAAAACCCACAGCCATTAGTCAGAATATGCTACATATGAGCTAATCACTAGTGACTCCAAGAACATTTAAGCACAAACACAATCCTATGATAGCTATTTATATATAATGATTCTGACATGATTATTTTATGTTCAGTTTCAAATTAAGCATGATGAATTCATTATTTGTACATTTTCTATTATAATTTTTGTAAAATTGTTAGTGACTATGTGACACTATGTCACTATCCATTATAGTGACACAAGTTTTTGCAATACTTTATCGTTTAAATTGAACTAAACTCAAAAGATGTAGGAGTATGGAGGAGAGACTTTGTTTCTGTAGATTTTACAATCAATATTTTCAGAATTTTAATATGTTCACATTTCATAAGATATCCCAGCAATATGGAACCAAAATCCAAATTCTATGAGCATTCCAGGTTTTTTCCGATATCTATGAACCCTGTATATTAATTTAAAAATTTTAATATTCTTGAAATAAAAATATATATTTACCTTCCTGCGACATCTTTTCTTCTAGCATATCTCTTAACATCCTCATCTAGCTTACCCGTTTTCTTAAAAATAGGAGAAAAGCGACCTTAAAAAAAAAAATCAAATTAAATTAAAGGGCAAAGCTAATCTTATTATTATTCATTGCATGCATAAAATGATTTCCTTTACAAAATTATTTAAATGTAACTTATAAATACAATTTATAAAACATTTAAAAGTTATTTTGAGTAAACTAATAATATTTAATCCAAAAATTGTAAAAACATACAACAATATTTTGGGTCAAAATAATTAAACGTAGCTACCATTGAAAAAAGTAAGCATGAGCTCAGTGCAACAACGCTACTTTTAAAGTACACTCATGCCTGCATTTTTATCACCTGATGTACAGTTGCATTTAATCAGAATTTCCACTCTTAAATGAAAAAAAAAAAAAAAAAAAAAAAAAAAAAATGAAAAACTTTTCAGAGATTATTTACTTGCATTTTAAATGTAAATTCCAAAAAATGTATGAGCAATGACTCACAAATTTTAGAACAGTGAGTCAATAATCGACTCACTAAACTGTTCTCCACTCAAAAAAAAAAAAAAAGAAAGAAAAAGAAAAGTATAATATATTCACAAAACACAAATACTTTAGTAATTACGCACTTTTCCAAACCTTTTATTATTATTATTATTTTCACACCCCTTTCTTTCCTTTCATGATCCCGATTATTTTATTTTTTTAATCAAATTGACTCAAGTTTTTCTTCTTTGACTCCATTTTTAGACCAACAGACTGACAGTTTTATAACCAGTGAATCAAGCTGACTAATAAAATTTCAAATAAAACACATAACCTGCTTTCCAAAGCCAATTTTAAAAATTTCAAGGGCTGCAATAAAAATTGCAGAAAGATTAAGTATGTGCAGTGCAGCCACATATCCTGAAACTAGCAGTAAAGATACATCCAAAATGTTGGAGGGATGCCAGCTTGACCGACAGTTTGAAATTTGAAAAGTGTCCAGTAATTCCGCGCTCTGTTATTGCTCATTTTCTCTGAGTCAGATGACTGTCGTCCCTATTTTAGCATTGGACTCATTGAGTTAGCACTTGTGCAGATGCTTCTATGGTTTCATGATCTGTGGTCGAAGAATACATCAAAACTTTTTAGCCACAACTCTCATTAGTACTATACTTTTCTCCTTTTCCCAGGAAAACATATTTTTAACATCATAGCTAAACCTTTTCGTTATTTTACAACCACAATTTCCTCTAAAATTGCAAGTATCTTCTATTTCCAACTTTTCAAACAACTCTTTAAAAGGAATTTTTTAATGGAATTTATTGTTGTCCACGGTATACAGTAATAAAAATCATAATTTAATTCTATCATTTAACAAAATTAATTTTCTTGAAATATCAATAGACCCATATTTTAGATCAAAGAACTTTTTCCCCAATGTTATTCATAAAACTTTCAAGCTAAAAATTTTTTAATTAGAATTAAATTTAATACCTTGAAAAGGTCATCAATCAGTTTCTACAAGAGGCACTAGGCATTTTCAGTACTGGTGATCAATTATTTGTGGCACTTTTTCTCATAGCTTGCTCTTTTTATAGATAATGGAGCCAGCCTGTGTCCAAATTCTTCTGCCATTCTATAAAACCCCCCATTTGTACACTGAATCATGAGACAAAATAAATTTTAGCAGACAAAGCAAGCTGTAACCAGACTTGTATAAAATAAAAAACTTTCTGCACACACGACCTAAAAGCTAAAAATGTTCAGCAAGCTAGTAAAAGCTGAAAAAAAGTGCCAATCAGTGCTGCACTAGATCAGAATTGTAAACATCTCAAAAAGTTGTTTGTGTTTACACCGAAACGGTCACTGCAATGTTTGGAGATTGGAAATAGAAAAATTCCTAAACAGCATACACCGGTCAATGTGAACTTTATAATAGAAAGCGAGAAAAATAAAAATAAATTTTGCGAGTTATCCTCAGGCTCTGATTATCTATGGGTTGCTGCATTACTCAATTCCATGAATAATCGGGAGTTTGCTAAATTTACAGACAGGTAATCTCTCTCTCCTCATCCCCTAAAAATGTTTTACTCTCTTAAAAAAAAAAAAAAAAAAAAAAACACCTAACTTTCTGCAAGATAGGAAAATTTTCCACGCACGGTGTGCATGCATGCGTCTATATTCTACAGCCCTGGCTGTAACCAAGAATATGGATGCAGAGTGGTGCTCCATTATCTATAAAAAGAATAAGCCATGAGAATAATGCTACAAATCATTGACTAACAGCATTAAAGATGCCCACGGCTCCATGGCAAAACTGATTGCTGACCTTTTCAAAGGTATTTCATTGTAATTGAATTTAAATAGATCTTTAAGTGAAATTTAAAAAAAAAATTATAATAATTATAACATTGTTATAATAATTATAACAACTATCTGAAATTATCTTTTTGTTATACTTAACATTCCAATTATGTGAGAATACTCCTTCAAATATGTGAGGTCATTCTGCTGAAATAACCATCAGATTTATCTGCAGTAGATGCTAATCAAGATCTATAGGGAATCTATTGTTAACCCAATCAAATTAAAACAGCATTTGTCTGTGTTAATGATTAATAATAACTATTGAATGGACTGCAACAGAAAGTGGTACTGCCCACAAGACAGGTCAAACAAAGCATGAAGTTGAAACTTCACAAATTAAAAAAATTCAGAACCTTACAAATCTTTTAGATAGAATTTCTGGGATTCTTGAAAATGAAATTCAAGCACTCTTCATGCATTTTCAAGACCCAAGAATTATTAATTCAAACAAAACAAAAGATCATAGTAGTTATGGCCCTGTACCCTTTGAACCTCTACAGGGCTCCCAGCATAAAAGACAATCAAAAATAGTTGCTTTAGTTGCCTTTAATGAATGAAATAGTGGCCAAAATAGTAGCCACTGACTCTGAAATAGTGGCCACAATAGTAGCCAAAATAGTAGCCACTTTGAACTAAATAGTAATCTTTGATTAAAAAAATTCAATATAAATATAATATTTAAGCAGTTTTTGGTGATAATGTGTCAGAAGATATAAAATTGACCTAAGAAATTAGACGCCTTTATTGTAAAAGAAAACTGATACATGTGTAAAGGCATATAAAATAGATTTCTTCATAGCAAGAATTAAAAAAAAAAAAAAAAAAATTCGGTAGAGGTTTTTTTTTCCTCTGAGACACCAATTTTCGAGATCTAAAACTGACTTACTTAATCAGGATGATTGTTAATTTTCCTGTAATAACCATGGAAAATTAAGAATAATTTGATGCAAAAATATATTTAAAAGGGATTTATATAGCAATTTTCAAGAAAATCAACAGAGCCATTTTTGAGATACTTCCACCAAAATGTTGCAAATTCAATTGTTAACTGGAAAACAACAATTACAAACAAAAGGATATCTAAAAGGCCATTTTGCAAGAACCTCAAACTGACCTACTTATACAGAAAGCCTATCAGTTTTTCTGAACTAACCAACTAATACACATGAAAGGACACCTAAAAGTGTGTTTATAAACAGTTGTACGGTCACACTTCTGGTTTTCCAATTTTCAACAAAAGTTGGAATAATCGTATGTATACACCAGACCTGCCTCGATTCTGAAGTTTCATCATTCTATATTTATCAGTTTTGGATATATAGTAGTCAGAAGGTCTCCCCCTCCCCCACCATGCACGCACACACCAATTGCCAAAAACCTTTTTTTGGGGGCACAAGAAAACCTTAAAAAATGTAAATCAGATTAAAACTTGAAATTGAATTTTTTGACTGAATACAATAAATATTTCCATTACCTGAATGTCGTAGGTAATGGAAGTAAAAATGCAGTGAAGGCACAGAAAAAAATGGCAGGAAGCAATGTTTAGTTCAAAATAGTCTCCATTTTCCTGAAAATAGTGCTGACTAACCTGAAGATAGTAGCTTTTATGCTACTTTTTAACAAAAATAGTTGCCATAGTAGCCTGGAGGTGATTTTAGTAGCAAATAGTTGCTTTTTAGTCGCCGCTGGGAACCCTGCCTCTACATAAAAATCATGCAAACTGATTAAAAAATTAATAAATAAAATAAAATAAATCATCCCAGTTACTTATTTCAAAATATTTGGAAGAAAAGTACTTACTAAATAATAATAAATATAAAGCATTTTCATATGCAGATGACATATACACCCTGAAATTAAAATTTAAAATATCAGGTTCTGAATTCATGTAACAACTGATAGCTAAAGTAAAATATATTAATTAAATTTGTGATTACTCACCATTCTCCTATAAATTTGATTTTAAACTTTATAGGTAAAATATCTTTATTCACCATAGATACAAGATAATTTTTATGCCTCAGAATTCTATGTGAAATATCTAAAAAAAATATATATATCACATGATAAAGTACATATAATACAAAATTTAAAAAATATATACATTAACTTTTATTTTTTTTCCTTTCAACATAAATTTGAAATAACTATAAGCTATATATAATCTATAGATGAAATAGTAGGTCATTCTTGATATTTTGTAGTTATAACAATTTTTTTTTGTTGTTATGTACAAAACATTAAAAATAGATTTAATTAATAGCTTTTACTTCATATGGCTAATTCATTAACAGCACTAATAGCTCAAGTGTTGACTTCAATTTTTTTTTTCTATTTTCAAGGTTCCGTATCAGTACAACTTTGAATCTACTTGTACTGCATTGCTTCTTTAATGCACTCATGCTTACTTTAATTGTCTGATAAAGAGTCATATTTAATCATTAATCATACTTAATCATTTCAGTTTTAAATAATTAATTGCATTTCCTTACTTTTTTCATCTTTCAACACCAGCTTTTTGGTGCACTTTATTCAAGTTGTCAAAAATCTGTGGTGTGTAATTTGTTTACTAATTACTAATATTCAACTTTTCTACTTAAGCAGGAATTGGTATTAATAAATCAGAAATACATAGACAATTTGTGCTTAAAATATTTTTTAAAACTGTTTGTATGTACTAATTTTCTTTAAAAGTATTGTAGATGCAATGAAAATGTTTAAAAAGCTGCACATGTCTGTATATGTGTAGTATTTTATACTTTTAGTCCTCTAAATTAAAACCTGGGTAGTCTTTGTTATACCACTATATACTCATTGCTTGTGTGCACTTGATTACTTTAAAACATAGAAAAAAAGCAATAAAACAAACCTTCATTTAATTTATAGTACAGTAAACTGCAAATTTAGAAAGAGAAAACACATTAAAAGCATGTATATCAGAGAGAAAACTAATGAAATTAGACAAACCTAATTCTGTTAAATCTGATTTATGAACACACATTTGTTGTTCATGTTGCACTTCTCTAAGTCGGCACTGAACTTCATGCCATGTCATATGACTCACTTTATTCTGTAATAAGATAAAAAATCAAATCAAGACACTGATAAACATTTTATTCCAACAGCATATAATTTTACTTATTTACAGAACTCAATCATCATAATTTTAAAATACCCTGGGCTGTCAATGAAATAATAAAGAAATCAAACACTGGAAATGAGCTAAATGCCTTCTATACAATAAACAAAAAAAAATCTGGAGTGACTCCACTCGACTTTCCGAACATTGAGTAATTAACAGTTTTGTAGATAAAGTAAAGAAAGAGGAGTTGTTAAACAAACAAAAGAGAGAAAACCATAATAGAGTGTTTGAGCATTTTTCTCCATCTATTACACTATGTTTTATTTAACGCTACTGAACTTTGAGCCCATAGATCATAATGATAAAGAATTTTTCGTTGTGTCCCTGTAAAAACCTATAAATGCTAGATTTACCAAAATGCTTATAGCTAGTGCAACAGTGATTTATAATACTCATATAAATTTTCAGCTCAATTCAATAAGGCGTTTAGATGCTATCGTACTTTTAAAAATTTAGTCCCATAGGCCATAATGATAAAGAATTTTTCTTTGTGTCCCTGTAAAAAAACTGTAAGTGCTAGATTCACCAAAATCTATACAGTTAGTTCAACTGTGATCTATAACATGTGTAAAAATTTTTTGCTCAGATTAATAAGGCGTTTAGACGCTATTACACTTTTAAAAATTTGGCCCCATAGGCATAATGATAAAGAATTTTTCTTTGTGTCCCTGTAAAAAAACTATAAGTGCTAGATTCTCCAAAATCTATACAGATTGAGTATTTGTGACCTATAATATGTGTACAAATTTTTTGCTCAATTGAATAAGGCGTTTAGATGCTATCGCACTTTTAAGATTTTGCTCCCATAGGCCATAATGATAAAGAATTTTTCTTTGTGTCCCTGTAAAAAAACTATAAGTGCTAGATTCACCAAAATCTATAGGGTTCGTACTATGGTGACTTACAATATGCGTACCAACTTTCAGGTTAATCGAACAAAGCGTTTAGACGCTACCGTGTTCACTCACAGACATGCACACATACACACACACATACATACATCATCGTAAAAATAGTGAAAACAGACTCAGGGGACCTCAAAACGTATAGAAACATCAAAATCTCGAATTCGGATTTTTGACATGATTACAATACTTTCCTCACTATAGTGTTCGGAAAGTAATTACAGAACAAAAAGAAACTGAAGCTGTGAGAAAACACTTTTTTACGGTATTTCAATAGCTAATTAAATCTGTGGCTGGTGCTCTCAGTAAAAATCAGTACCTTGATGATCATCAAAGGATCTGAACTCTTAACACTTATGCAGTGATACACCAGTGGATATTCTATACATATAATAAAATAAGATAGATGTGTGTGTATCATTGTGTATGTATGTCCGGAGCATTTTAGGAAAACGGCTGATCACAGAGCTACACAAATTTTCATGGAGGTTCATAATGACCTCTCCTGATGCACCTCGAAGCCTGATTTTTGAATTTTTGATTAGTTTTCCTTTAATTAAAATTTTTTTTTTTTAATTGAAATTGGATTTTGCCATAGTGTTTCTGTGTCGCACGTTTCCATTTTAAAGTAAATGTGAGGTATTCCTTACGTTAGTCAATGGCTCAGTCGGTTAAAGCATCAAATTGCTAGGTCGTGGGTTCGATACTCGGTGACAGATGAGTTAATTTTTTTTTTGCAGATAATTAACAGATAAGATGTCAATTGTAACAGAAAACATTTCATTGCCTACACAGTATCCTAAGAAATTCTGATTAGATTTTTTAAAAACTTTCTTTTAATTACTAAAATGCAAAAAAAAAAAAAAAAAAAAAAAAAAAAAAATTAAGTGAAAAAAAAAACAGAACTGGAG
Organism: Salticus scenicus; assembly: GCA_963930645.1. NCBI lineage: Eukaryota > Metazoa > Arthropoda > Arachnida > Araneae > Salticidae > Salticus > Salticus scenicus. The sequence goes on along the minus strand of OZ005648.1, from coordinate 321,606,725 downwards.
ACCTAAAAATCATAAAATAAATATTTATTCTTGAAGAGATATGGCTGTAAATAAAAATCAATGTGTCATCAACAAGTAAATTTTAAAGAAAAATATAGATGTTTCACTTTTGCAAGAGATGAAATACTTTAACTAATCAAAATATTTTAAAAAGCATTAGAGAACAACATTCAAGATTATTTTTATATTTGTTAGATTTTTACATACAGTTCCCACCGCTTATTAAAATCACATTCGTTCTGAGCCAAAGTGATTTTATTAAGCGGCTGATTTTTACATTCCTGCCCTTAAGAAAAGATATTACTTCCCTGAATTCGAAAGAAACTTCAAAAGTTAACAAATAATGGAATTAGTAAACAATATTAATTAATTTCTGGTACATAATTAACTGTTTCTTCGATATAAGTAAATTAAACGCTTTCCAAGTCCTCGTGCACTTTTGTTAGAGAAAAATCATCATTACTTTATCTAAAGTTCACACTGTTCTTATAAATTTAAAATCTTTCCGTTTAAACGTCATGAATTATAGTAATTTCAAAATAAGAACTAGAAATTGTCTTTTAATAATTAGAAAAAAAAAAAAAGCATTTCAAATCAAATTTCTATTTTATTACTGCACTTTGAAGAATATGTTCCATAAAATAGTTACGGAGATAAGTTATGGAGCGTGTTTAATTTGTAACTGGGCTGCAAGTGTAAAACCTTCAACAATGAGCGATAATGGAGGGTTTTGCTGTGCTTTGATTTCTTTTTCTATTTAAAAAATAAATAAATAAATAAAAAATCATAATGTAAATAAAAAAAAAATTTAGTGTACATAAATGATATTTTTGAGTTACCGGCGGTGCTGATTTTATTAAGCGGCGGCTTTAAAAGCAGTTTGTATTGATTTGATTCCGGTCCTGGCAATTTGATTAGATTAAGCGGTTGATTTTATTAACCAGTGATTTTATTAAGCGGTGGTTACTATATATATTTTAAATTAATTAAAATATGAAAATAATTTCCTTATAATAGCTTGAAAATTAGCCATTTAAATATTAGTTTTAAATTTACTTGTTGCCAAAAAAGTTTTCCAGTTTCATTGTTTTCGACAAAAAAAGGAATATATTTTCACGTGAATAATGAAATTTTGCTACTGAATAATGAATCTAAAATATTTAATAGATGTTGAGATACAGTTATCTTTGAAATTGTAGTTCCTAAATAATAAATCTACCTTTCGCCGATAAATACCCAAATTGAAGTACCTGGAATAGACCTTTCTACAGGCAGTGCTAACCTGGACCCGATGCAGTAGTGGCAGAAAAAGATCTGCCGTAAGCAGCAGGTAAGGTTTAGGGCAATTTCAATGTAAGTAATTTTTTTTTTTTTTTTTTTTTTTTAGTTTTTATTTATAATGTGATATAAAAAGCAAACAGTGATTCAATTCTTTTGAAAAATTATTTAAGTATAGTGACCAGCAAAGCGGGCATGGCCTGCTAGTTATTAATAAAGAATCTGAGACTTTAATATTGTTTTTTTATTAGATGACATGACTGATTCACCCCTACATTAGATATATTCAATTTTGTACAGAAATGCTTATATATTAAATTTCCTCAAAACAAGTCTATGTTGTTAATTGCACATGTTAGGAGATTAAATAAAGGTTTATTTCTTTATTTATATAAATGAAAAAAGTACAAAAATAAAGTTTGATGTAAACAATTAGTATATGTGTAAAAGTTCACAAATCCTGTGAACTGTTGCTACATTACAATAAAGTACAGAAATGTAAAATAAAAATAGTCTCTATATGCTTTATATTGAGATAAAATAATTATTTCTACAAAGCTTGTAAAAACTAAATGAAAATGGCAATAAGTGACACACACAAAAAATCTGGAATGACACCATACAATTCTCTGAACATTTAGTAATTAATGCTTGTATGAGAGAAGTCATTATATAAATAATTACAAGATAAAAAGATCTTTTTATATACCATGTTTTTAAATTTTTTCTTCAATCATATAAACGCTACCGAAGGCAGCGGGAACCCGGAGCAATTGGATAAATTTTTTAAAAAATTCATTGCTCCCGTGTTTTGAGCTATTATAAAAGTTTCAAATGTCTAGCTAGTCGGGAAGTTCGTGAAAAATCGATTGCAAGCTTTGTACTGGTAACACTGCCGAAGGCAGCAGGAACCCGAAACATTTGGTTAAAAATATTTTAAAAATGCATTCTCACTGTATTCTGAACTATTCCGAAAGTTTAAAATGTCTAGCTAGTCAGGCAGTTAGTTAAATAAATTTTCTGTTGAATCATATAAACGCTGCTGAAGGCAGTAGGGACCTGAAACAGTTGACTAAAAGTATAACAAAAATGTATTGTCACTGTATTCTGAGCTATCCTGAAAGTTTCAAATGTCTAGCTAGTCGAGAAGTTAGAGAAAAATTGATTGCAATCTTTGTACTGATAACGCTGCCGAAGGCAACAGGAACCCGAAACATTTGGCTAAAGGTATTTAAGAAATGCATTTTAACCGTATTCTGAACTATTCTGAAAGTTTCAAATGTCTAGCTAGTCGGGAAGTTTGTTAAATAAATTTTCGTTCGAATCATATAAATGCTGCCGAAGGCAGTAGGGACCTGAAACAGTTGACTAAAAGTATAAAAAAAATGTATTGTCACTGTATTCTGAGCTATCCTGAAAGTTTCAAATGTCTAGCTAGTCGAGAAGTTAGTGAAAAATCGATTACAAGCTTTGTACTGGTAACGCTGCTGAAGGCAGCAGGAACCCGGAGTAGTTGGTTAAAAATATTTAAAAAATGCATTTTCACCGTGTTCTGAACAATTCTGAAAGTTTCCAATGTCTAACCAGTCGGGAAATTAGTTAAATAAATTTTCTGTTGAATCATATAAACACTGCCGCAGGCAGTGGGGACCTGAAACAGTTGACTAAAAGTATTAAAAAAATGTATTGTCACCGTGTTTTGAGCTATCCTGAAAGTTTCAAATGTCTAGCTAGTCGGAAAGTTAGGAAAAAATTGATTGCAATGTGTGTACTGATAACGCTGCCGAAGGCAGCGGGAGCCCGAAACAGTTGGCTAAAGGTATTAAAAATATGCATTTTAACCTTATTCTGAACTATTCTGAAAGTTTCAAATGTCTAGCTAGTCGGGAAGTTAGTTAAATAAATTTTCTAACGAATCATATAAACGCTGCCGAAGGCAGCGGAACCTGAAGCAGTTGACTAAAATTATTAGAAAAATGTATTGTCACCGTGTTGTGAGCTGTCCTGAAAATTTCAAATATCTAGCTAGTCGGGAAGTTAGTTAAAAATCGATTGCAAGATTTGTCCCTGACAAACAAACAAACAAACACACAAACAAACAAGAATCAAAGTTAATAAAAACATGGTAATAAGGAAAACTCCCAATAGGGTGTTTGAGTATTTCTCTCCAAAATGTATGTTGTTTAATGCACCGTAACATATTCAAATTCTTTTGTGCATCCCTTAAAAGAACAATTAATAGTAAGCTCACAATATAAGATTTATTTATGTTTTAAACAATTTAACTTTGCTAAAACAAACTTTAAATAGTTTGAGCCCAAAGACCGCAATGTATAAAAATTATACACCAGTAAAAAAAAAAAAATAATAATAATTAAAAAAAAATAAGTCCTATACTCATTTAAATATGTGCAATTCTTGTAATGATAACCTATAATATGACTACCAATTTATATCTTAATTGAATGTAGAATTTAAATCCTAGCCAATTTTACATAATTCAAGTCCATAGTTCATAATGATAAAGACATTTTCTTTCATGTAAAAATAAACTAAGTTCTAAGAGCATCAATTTAAATAATCAAACATTTTAAATAATTTGATTCTATAGGCAATAACAATAAAGATTTTTTCATTGTGGCCCTGTAAAAGAACTCCTCCTGTTGAAGAAGTTTTACACTTATCGGAATCTATGAAGTTTGTGGAACAATGATCTATAACATATATAACAAATTTCAACTCAATCAATAAAAGTATTTAGACGTTACCATGTTCACACACACACACATGCATACATCACTGTAAAAATAGCAAAAATGAACTCAGGCGATGTCAAAATGTACAGATACACCTAAATCTTATAATCAAATCTGTTTCTGATTACAATACTTTCCTTACATTGTGCACGTTTGGAAAGTAAAAACTAGATTACAAGGGTGCCGCTGACACACAATGACACATAAAAGATATGTGATACGTAAAAAGAACCCAAATAATTAAAACATAGAGCATCCAAAGGATGCACTACTTTCCCTTTGATTTTTCTTTATAATTTTCTTGAAAATATGAGCAATTTTAATTCTTGAGTCTTGAGCAATTTCAATTATATTTCATTTTCTGCTTTAACATACCAAACAATAAATCTGTGAGGTTCCTTAATTTTCTGGAATCAAAGTAGAAGCAGCAAGTTAACCCAACACAAAGAATCAAAATGTAGGTTGTAACTTAAATCTACACAGGGAATCGAAACGACAGTGGCAAGTGAAAGGGAACCCGAGTGGCAGTGGGGTGAGTTAAGCCTAAATTGGGAATCAATGCCTGTAATTTTATTTTCTCTGTGAAAAGTGTTGAAAATAAAATGTTTTTGTGGTTTTAAATATATATATATAAAAAAATGCATTAGATCTAAACTTTAGATAAGCTTAAATGCTAAAAACGAATATTTTCCAGTTAAACACTAGGTTAATATGTTATGAATATTTAATAGTAGTTTTTCCCTTTAAGTATGTTTAAAGACTAATAAAAATTACAAGAAAGGTTGCCTTTCTCTATATAATCAATTTGATGATAATTTTAAAACTTCAGATATTCAATTTAAGAAATTTATTTTCTGCCAATTTCATTTCCATATAAATTTAATCAAAGAATTGAAAAGGAATTTTTTTATTCCCCTTACAATATTCTTTTAATGTGCATACAAAAAACAGTAACTTTTATTTATTAACACATGTGTTCAATTTTAGCATAATACAATACTAAATTGTGCATTTTTACTGATCTATATTTGAAAAAGATAACTACAAAAAGAAAAAAAAAGAAAAAAGATACTGTCTGAAGACATTGAATTTCTTTGTAATAGTGTTTTTAAAAATATTTATGTTTTTATTAAGTTTATCACAGGCTGACATTTACTACAAAATTATATTAGGAGTACAAATAAGTTTCTGCCATTTGACAAAAGATGGCAGTACCAGAAGTTTATATTGAAATTGTCAGATGTAAAATGTAATATTGTAAGTTTCATTATCTGGTATCAACATAACCTTGTAGTATTAGTGGCTCCGTATCAGCATCTCATATTTTTTTTTCGTGTGAAAATGTCAAGTTTTGTGCTAAATAAGCATCATTTGCAGGAACTTTTGATTTACTTCTTTAATTTGAAAAAATCTGCAGCTGAGGCGCATTGATTGCTTGTAGAAGCATATGGTGAAGCTGCTTTAAGTGAGAGAAGTTTTCGTGCAGGGCCCGCTTTACCATTAACGAACCTAGGCAGTCGCTTAGGGCCGCCAGAAATGCAGGACTGCCAAAAATAATTGAAACACTGCACAAAAGCTTGAGAGAAAAAAAAAAGAAAAAGAAAAGGCAAAAATCATAAACCAATTTTTGATTTTCTCTCTTTTAAGGCATATGTGAGTATTAAGTTGTAAATTAAGAGTAATCTTCTTTAAAGATTTTAACTTTGTGATTTTTTTCAATTTAAGTCAAACTTTTTCCTGGAGTATCTTCTACTTCTGAGGGACTTCCCACAGACTTGCAGGCAAATCTGGGGGAGCATTGGCTTGGAGGGAGGGGGGATATGAAAAGATAAAATAATCAAGATTTTAAATTAGTATTTTAAATTAATATTAAGTGATAACTTAATATTATCTCAGAATAAATCTTAATTTTAAGAACAACTTTATGAGAATTCTATTTTAGAGCCCAGGTAAAGTTAGTTTTCCAACAGAACTTCTTAGCACAGGAATCTGATTTAAGAATAAGTTTTAGAATCAAAATTATGCAATCATCTAAAGTAAGCAGCAAAACATTGCAAAATATTTAATCCCAGATGTCCGGGTCAACCAATGATAAAAGGTAGGTGGGATTTCACTTAGCTAATTACCCAATAAGAATTCATAAGAATAGTTTCGGTTCCCACCGAAATATGCAGTATTTAAGCTGGAGCACACGAGAAATCGTGGCTTTTTACGATAATCACTTGCTTAGTAAACACATGTTTAATTAATACTCCATCATGTAAAATTTTACGAAATAGATTCGCGACCCTTCGGGGTCCCGCGGCTGGATAATCGCCGACTATCGGCATTGTTTTTCCGGGACATATCGCTCAGGATGTCTGAACAACCGGCCCATGACTGCATTATCTCTATTGTGACTGCACCTTTAGAACTTAATAAATGATATTCATTTCTTAAATGGACTCCTACTTTCCTTCATAAGATGATTGTACACATCCGTAATCCAGCCTCATTTTTTATTATTACATATACATATTACAGGGCATTTAGCACAACTCCCTCAAAAATAAAGGGACTTTAGGGACCAAAATTGAAAAAAAAAGGGACTTTAGGGACCTATTTATTTTATGCTTAAATATCAGTAATATACATATATACGCATTCTTTTATGATCCCCTACCATGTATAAGCCAAGTGTAATGTCCAAAATCAAACAATTTAAAAATATACACAGCCAGTGTCAAAAGAATTTATACTCTTTGTTAAATTTTGTTTGGCTTTTTTTAATACTCTTTGTTACTCTTTGGTTTTGTTGATACAGGCATCGAGTTATATGGGCCATGAGACTCTTGGTCCTCCAATAATTTCTATGATGAGCGCTCACTTTTACTGCTCTTTATGATGCAAAATGAAAAGTTTCAGATTTTACATTTAAAGCTATGTTTGGCAAATAGAATATACATATTTTCCCACCAATTTATTGTCTTCAAAATTTGCTGTCCTAAGTGTGTGGGAGGGTCAACAAGAGGAACAGCCTATTACCTACTCAAGGTACCCAGAGTGTTTTGCCCTCCATGGGGATCCGTTTAAGGGATTTTTGCCTGTAATAGCTAGGCAAGGCCCACAAGTGTAACCCAAATCTGGCATTTTTCATCAACTAGGTTTCAGAAGAGAACCTTTCAGCCACTGGTGTGGTTTGTTGCTTCAAAAATATTTTTTGTAACCAACCTAAGCAAAACCATACTAACTATTAAAAGAATTTAGCTCTAAGGTAATTTTTTGCACAATAGGGCAAATTGAACTAAGATGTGCAAAGAAATAATTGCACAATATGCTGCAGGTGCAGTCTGAGTTTTGCAGTAAGCATGCTATATGCAACTGTCATGAACTGCTGCAAGTAACAGAAAAAAGTATATGTCTATAAAAGTTTGAACGGCAGACAAAACATGTAATGCATTTCATGATGTGACAAAAAAAATAAAAAAATAATAATCATGACATTTTGATTAAAAGGTACAAGCCCACTTCATTCTGTGTTGCTAATAAAGTTGGATATCAGCCAAATAAATAATGGAATTCAAAGTCACAAATGAAAATAAGGATCATACCAACATCGGCTGCCACTACAGGGTTTAACCTGAGTTCATAATTTTTTTTTACTGAAAAAGCTAAAATCAAAAACCGTCTTAAGCAAAATGCTGCTACAATACTATTAGGCTTATGATACCTGTTTGTATGCTATTATAGATGTCTCTTTATGTTACATTTTTCTTTTCCAAACTAAGTATTAAATTTTATAATGACATCTTTAAAAAAAAATCTGAAGTGGTTTACATGGACATTGTGAACATTTAGTATAGTTACTGGATGTTTAAACAAATTTGAACCGCTGAATATTTCAGTAAATAAATAAAAGTGAACATGATGTCAGTATGTTTTTATTCCCAAATTCATATATCCGTCAATGAACATACAAGTAATATATCAAATTTTTAGGCATCCCTGTAAAAGAAAATAAATAGTAAACATGCAATTTCGGTAATTCTGTAGGAATATTCTGAAATATATATTAGTTTCACTTCATACTTTTAAATAGTTTTAAGAAAATTAGTCCCCATAGGATGTGATATAAATAAAATCTTTTATACTTCTCGATAAAAGAACTATGCATAATACGCCCATCATTTCATACAATGATCATACATTAGTATGCATAATACGCCCATCATTTCATACAATGATCATACATTAGTAAAACAATGTAATGTATATCAGTGTTTTTTAACACTTTTCAATAAGATTGAAAAGTGTTAATGACTTCAGTTTGTCTGTCTGTCCGTATTCTATTTCCCGTAAATATTCATGGAATTTCTTGAAACTGATATGTGTTATTCAAGTTCACTATCCCATATTCCCTATTAAAAATGGAGTAAATACAGTAGAGAGTCAAAAATCCGCACAGCTCAGGACCAGAGGTTGTGCGGATTTTAGGATTTTGTGGATTTCGGGGTCCATAAAAAATGATTTTCATTTGAATAATAAAAACAGAATATTATTCAAACTAAACACATACTAGTGAAACACATACACTGAATATTAAATTACTAAGAATATATTAATGAACATTAACAAAAATATATAATAAAAATATAAATAAACATGAAAAAAAATATTTGTCAAATTTAGATAAAATCTATGCACATATAACTGGTTTTAAACTAAATTTGAACCTGCATGATTTATTTATTTTTTTTATTTATTGTAAATAGTAGTAACACAAATTTATTTTTCTACGAATTTTATTGAGTTCTTCCTTACAAATTACGCCTTCATCAAAAAGCATTTTAAAATATTAGTTTGTTATTATTTACCTGATTGATATCATATCACAATAATCATCATTTCTTTTTGATGAATTTAATATACTGTCAATAATTTAATAACAGCAACTTGGCTCTTGCAGTCTTTCATATTATTATTATTATTATTATTTTGTTTTTCTTTTTTGTAATCATAAAATGCAAACATAAAATCTGTATTCAAGACCTTTTTCAAAAATTCTGATTTGCAGTTTTGCAATTTATTAATAGTGAATTCCATTGTTTGTTTCTGACAAGCTGTGCGGATTTCGGACTTCGGCGGATTTTAAGTCGGCAGATTTCTGGCTCTCTACTGGTTTGTGTACAGGGACACTCAAAAGTATTCCAAAGCACTGCATTCTATGAAAGGTATAATAAACCTGATTTCAATATACTTTACACAAATCTTAATGGAATTAAAATGTGTTATTCATGTTCACTATCAGATGTTTCCCATTGAAAATAGAGTCAATAACACCAATGATTTGTGTACAAGAACACTTGAAAATATGCCAAAGCATCCATTCTATGAGAAGTATTTCTATAAACAATACAGACACACACTACCACTTGGCACAAATCTTAATGAAATTGAAATATGTTATATGTACAAAAGAATGTTTTCTACAGAATGTAGTACGAATAGCAATAAAATATAAAGGGACATTAAGGACTATTTTTGAAAATTTGCTGCAATTACATTTTTGTTTACCTCAAGCATTTTTAACACTTTCTAAAAATTTTTAAGTATAAATAAGATTTGAAATAATGTATTTGTCTGCCCAGCTGTCTTGTTTGTCTATGTCTATCTGCTCGACTCCACTGTTCATCAATAATTTCAGATTTTCTTAAAAATGATATATGCTATTCAAGTTCATTAAGTAATGTTCTCTATTTAAATAACATTAATGAGTCCTGTACAACTTGGTTTGTATACAGTGACATCTCCCCAAAAAAAAGGCCAATACATTGCTTTTTTAGGATAGCAATTTTTATAATCACATTTTAATAACTATCTACTGCAAAAATCATAAAGAAGTTGACATTAATGTGAAGATGATAAAATAATGTTTTGTATAGAATATGTTTAATCTTCAGATTTACAGGCCTACAATAAAATATTTAAATACATTAAGAGCTGCAATTAGAAATTAATGGCTACATTTTCATTTGTATTAATCATTTTTAACACTTTCTATCAATGTTTAAGAGTGATATAGTTTACCTGTCTGCCTTTTTATTGTGTGATAACGTAGATAAAGAATACTGAAGGTTATAATGACGCAACAAGTATGTACAATTGGAAAATGCTAATAATCAATGCGTACCACATGATTTTTTGTTCTTGTTTCTTTTTATTCTGTGTTAAAAATTTAACATTTTTTTTATTTTTATTTTTATTTTTTAAATAACAGTTTAATAAAATGCTTCAGCAAAAAAAGAAAAAATTTCTTGTTTAATTTTCGCATTCTGTATACATGTTATGCATTTTGTGGAAAATGCGACCATAGTGGAAATCCTATGCCATTAACACTTTATGGGGCTGGGCCACCCCTGGCCTTGATGACTGCACAACAATTGGGCATTGAGATAATTTTTGGATATGTTGATTTAGTATTAAGAAGTATTTCATTGTACCAAATTTTGATACATACTCCCTTAACTGCATTAAAGGTACCAGATTTCCATTCAGACGTAAATCTAAACTATTTATTACCAGGCCAAAGCAAAGTAGTAATGTTACGGTACCAGGGGTCGACACAGGTTTTAACTTTTGGGGCCCATTTTTGTGAAAAACAAATAATTTTTGTGAAATTTTTATTTATTTTTGTGAAATTTTTATTATTTTTGCAAAAATAATTATTACTGTATGAAACCTTTCATTTTAGCAGTTACTCTATCTGATGTTTAATATAAAGTTAATAGCATTTCACTGAACCAAGTATAGATACTCATTAAAATTAATACTGGAAACATGAAAAAATTTTACAAAATTATCATTTTTACAAAACAAAATCTTATGAAAGGTTTTTTTTTTTTTTTATAAATCTAAATTTTGTGAAGGGGCCTATTTTATAGATTTGAATTTTGTAAAGGGACTCATTTTAGAAATTTGAAAAGGGGCAGCAAAAGGTCCCAATTTTTCCTTGGATCGATCCCTGGGTACTGCAACAGTTTTTTTTTTTTTAACCTAAAGATATACATATCTTTGCTAGTCATCAGAGTTGAATTTGTAACTGGGCTCATTACTGAACTGACAATAATCGAGCTTCTGACCTAATTCATGCAGTACAACTAACTGTGGTATCGCACTATGCAATGGTGAGAGGACAGTTAGCACAATGACCTCTTTAATCTTAGCCTTTCCTTCCCCCATGGCCCATTTGCTGAATTATCTATGAATATTAGTGTCCCTGTTACACATCAGATAACTGGCTGCCGAAAGTTAGTCATTTCAGTATTCTGTAGATAATATAAAGTATGTGCCTAAGCAATTTCATCGCATTTGAATGTTTTTTTTTTCTCAGCATACCTAAAAAATCTTAAGATTTTTGATAGGCAAAGAAAAAAAAAGGGACTTAGGGACCATTTTGCCAAAAAAAGGGACTTTTAGGGACCTAAAATAAATTAAGGGACTTTTAGGGACCACACTAAATGCCCTGATATTATAGGGATGATTTATGTGCATCTACATTCTAAGAGAGTTTAATTTCTGTTAAGCTTTTATCTTTATTATAATTATGAATTTTTATGCTATACAGTGTAAATAAAACCCATATCGCATATTAACTCTGTTAAAATGTTATTTTAAAACATCGATTCACTGTTTGTGCAATTTTTTGTTTTAATTATTATTATTATTTAAATGAAAAAGTTATGGAAGTAATATACCAGAAAATATATAGAAAAAGTCCACATTTGTATACATTAAAATTGGCGTTCATTTGTCCTTAAAAAGTAACAAATGTCTATTTTCCCTTTCTTGAAAAAAATATCGATATTAACTTGGTGATATATCGCGATATTTAATTTCTGATATCGTCCATCTCTGATATATATTTGTTTTGTTTTATTATGACACATTATTTGTACTGCATATATATATATATATATTATCCAGAAATATTAAGGACCCCTCCCTCCACCACTACCACCAGCTATTCCTGATGCAAGATGTTGTACTGTACATATCTAAATAGAATTTTATATCAAACCAAAATAACATTAATTAAAATAAGTTATATAATACACAAAACATTATAATATCATATAATAGACAAAACATTAATATATATATATATATATATATATATCACCAAAATTTTAAATAACTTCATCTTCCTTACCTCATCCACTTTCATTGCTGATGAATAAAAATGCCTAATATCATCAAATGTGCTATATGTTTGCCATAATTTATAGAACTTATATAAAAGTGTTAAAATTCCAAAGATGACAATAAGCCATGACCCAAGGCCAAAACTGAAAAATAGAAAAAGTTTTATTTTCACAAAATGAGCTAATATTAAATAACATGCACAACAAATTTAGTGCTAAAATTATTATTTTTATTTTATTTTTTCTTCTTTCAATTTTTTCTTCTCTTTTTTTTTTTTTTTTTAAATAAAACCTAAAAGTTACAAAGATTATGAAGTTACAAAGATTTTGGAAGGGAGGAGAAAAAAATGTGCTTTAATATATTCATGACTGTGTGTACCACTGGTAGCTCACAACTAGTTCAAATAGATAAAAAATGTGCTGGTGTGAATTTGTTAAAGATGTTTTTATCAAATTAGATACATTGTGCCTTAAAATAGTGTTAGGAATTTTTAGCCAAAAATTATATACTTTTGCATTTAAGACAATTTATATTACATACAGGTTCTATTTTTACATTTTTTACAAAATTAACAAAAAAAAAAAAATTCTTTAGCAAACTTTGTTAAAAAATATGAAATAAAATTTATCAGACTTTAGAATTTAAAAAAGTTTTATTATAAAAAATTTGACATATGTATAAAAATAATTATATACATATATATATAACCAGTTCTACTCACTTTTCACTCAGGGAAAAAGAAAAAAAAATGTAAGCAAAGCCAATTAATTTGACCCGTTGGCAAGAGATTTTTAATTCAAAATTCAGGTGAAGATCAAGCTTTGTTCACATCTACTGAAAAATTCTATTGTAAATCACTCTGTGTCTTTCCACATTTGAAGAACTGCTAGACATCCACCCCCTTGATTGAATTTTGGAAGATTTGACTTTCAGAAGATCCTTATCTTTAACCTTAATGGGCTCTTCTCACCTGACGTCAGAGGTCACATGATATAGTTAAACAAAGAGCAGGCAAAGTCTTCTATATCTATAGCTATTGCTAAAATAACGCATTTTCTATTCTTATTTTTGATCAAATGATTATTAATTTGGTTTCAAATGATTCATTGTGTTCATTTCTAGGGCTTTGCCGATTAATCACTTAATTGGTTCGGCTAATCGATCAATGCTTAGTTCCAATCAATTTTTTTAATCGAGTTAATCAGATCGATTAATTTGATTAAATTTTTCAAAATCTGATTAAAATTTTCAAACTACGAATTAAAGTAAAAATATTGTTCTGCCTACAAAATATTTTTTAACATATTTTGCTGACAAACATTCTAAAAAACATCCATCAAATAATAAAAAAGCAAAATAAAATAAAACCTCTCAAAAGAAGTTGTTGCACTTTTGTTGATAGAGAAAAGGGGGAGGACAGTTATTAAACAAACTGCCGCTTCATGTACATGCTGGAGCAACACCACCTGTCTGTAACCTTCTACAGAAAGTGTTGGCTAGGGTAATAGTATTCTCAGAAACAAGAAGCTTTCAAAAAATAGAAATGCTAAAGATTAAAAAAAAAAAAAAAAAAAAAAAAAAAAGAAGGGATGAGATTTTCACTATCCCTCTGATGGGGGAAATGTCATCAGAGTTTCCCAGTATCTTCAAGCGTTTACTGTCTGCTCGGAATTGCTGATAGTAACTATTGAAGAAGAAACAGAAAATAACATTCTGTGTTCTAATCCGAAGTGATAAAGAACTAAAATATAAGAATTTGAGATTTTTATGATAATGATATCGAATTTCGAGAATTCATTTAAAAATAGTGACAAGCGAGATGGACAAGGCCTGCAAATATAAAACTAAAATATGTGTAAATTCATTTACTGTTTCTTTCAAAATGAATCGAAAAATTAATTAATTTAAAAAAAATAATAATAATAAATAAAATTGCATAAGTGAAAATATTAATATAAAATTAACACTTAAAGTCACCAATTATTACTCTGAAAATTGATTTAAATTTCAGTTATGAAACAGATATAAATGATTAGACAAAAAATTTTGAAAAAAAAAAAAAAAAATCAGTCAAACTTATGAATAATATATATATATATATACACACAATATGAGAATTTTATTCATCATTGAAATAAAATTATATAAAGTAAAATGGAAACCGATTAAAAATCCGATTAATAGATTAATGAATTACGATTAACCCAGTTAAAACTCTTAATCGATTTACATTTATAGTATCCCATTATTTATTGCTAGAGCAGTTAATGTAATAGTTACATTACAACATACAAAAATCGAATCTTACTTGTGACAATAAATAAACATATAAAGTATTTTTTAAAAATTATTAAACTTACAAATACAATTATTCTACTGTTTACAAATGCACAATATTACTTTTATTTTATTTTATATTAAATATTAATGCTTTTGTTCTTAAAACAATATTTAACTAAATTCGTTTCTCAGAATTTGCTTCTTTGTTTTTCTATATCAAGTGATGGAGTAGACAACACTCAACACTGGGAAGAGCCCATTAGGACCTAAGAGAATTATGTTGCTAAAGTTCAAGCTTCTACAGAAAACCATTGCAATTTTTCCTGTGCAATGAATGGGAAGAACTGCTCGACACCCCCCCCCCCCCCTTAAGGTAAAATTTGGGCAGATCCTCATCTTTTATTTTAATTGGGGACTATGAGGAGACATTCTGCTAAATTTCAAAGCTTCTATTGGAAGCCATTGCAGAGATACCGTAAAAGGATTTAAAAAAATTGGCACACCCTTTCAACCTTTTAAGGATTAAATTTTATTAAATCTATTCTTAGAGAGCCTTTACAGCATTAAAGGAACCTACAGTTCAAATGACATGCTTTTAACTAGATACCCCTTTAAGGGTGAAATTTCAGAAAGTTTTCATCTTTTACCTTAATTAACCAGCCACTGTAGTGTGTGGAAGGCTACAATTCCCCCGAGTTACCTCGGGATTGCTGGTGAAGTGGTTAAGGTCTAAAAAGAAACTGTCTTTTGCTAAATATTTAGCTTTCATTAGAAACCACTAGATTTTTTCATGCACATTGAATGGGTAGAACTATTAGACACCCTCCTTTAAGGGTTAAATTTTGGAAGATTCTCATATTTTACTTTAATTAGGGCCTAAGAAGAGACATTTTGCTAAATTCAAGCTTCTACAGGAAATCATTGTGGCTTTCCATGCACAAAGAATGGTTAGAACTGCTAAACAAGACTGTAGCCAAAAAGTTTTCAGGGGGATTTCAAATTTGTACATGCTGGGTAAAGGGCAAAATTAACGGTCGCCACCAGCCACATGGCGATTAAATAAAAAAAGATGGCGATTAAAAATTATGCATCGATCGCCACTAAAGTCGCCACTTTTTGTGATCATTAAAAGATTCTAAAAATCGAGCGACGATAGGCAATCTAAGCCTTGTGATTTTCAATCTTTTTCCATCCATGGCATAAATGTCAATGTTCATTTTAAACATGCTTTATTATATTCTACAACCTATAAAGAAGTAGAAGTATTTAATATATCTCACTCATATAATTTTTGGACTCCCCCCCCCTTCCCTTCCCCTAACGATCTGTGATCACACAGCTTATAGAAAGCTTTATAATCTCTAATCATTCTCCATTTGCTGCAAAAATATAAATATCTATTTTAAACTTACTCTATTAGATTCTAGAATCTGTAAAGAAGTAGAATTGTTTAATATCTCTTACTCATAATTCTTGTAATTTCCCCCCCCCCTCCAATGATTGGCAATTACATGCTCCACTGAAACCTTGTGATTTACAATCTCTCTCCATCCATAACATAAATGTAAATATTCATTTTAAACTTTCTTGATTAGATTCTAGAATCTATAAAGAAGTATATAGATGTATCCCCCCCCCCTGCCACACACACACACACACACACACACACACAGTCTCGTATTAGGTGGAAAGCGAGGACTGTATGTATTGCCTATCAAACCGAGGACTTCTCAAAAAATATTAATACAAATAAAAAATTAGTGTCGAATGTATTCAATCTGTTAGCATAATAATATTTTGAAATAAAATTTCAAAATATCCTATTACTTTTTAATGCACCTGCAAACGAGGACTTGTTATACACACTGTGTGTAATCCGAATGTCATTACATACAATCAACCGAGGACTTTGTATACGGACAGTCAATCGAGGACTTAGTAAAACGACAATCAACCGAGGACTTTGAAAGCATACAGTCAACCGTGGACTTGAACACACACACAGTCAACCGAGGACTTAGTAAAAGGACAATCAACCGAGGACTTTGCAAACATACAGTCAACCGAGGACTTGAACACACACAAAATTTCAACCGAGGACTTTACATGCTGCCCCCCCCCCCCCGAGGTGGAGGAATCGTTTGCAGATACTTTCGAAAAAATAAAATTATTTAGGGGGGGGGGGGGCAGAGGGCCAAATAAAAAAATAGAGATAAAACTTTGAAAATTGGCAATAATATATGTATATACATATATAATTTTTTTTTTTTTTGGGGGGGGGGGGGGGGGAGGGCGTGAAGATTAGTTTGCCAATACTTTCGAAAGTCTAAAGTTATTAGGTTTAGGGGGAGATAAGGGGAGGATTTTTTAAGATTAGGTTACAGTCTTTATTTATTTATTTATTTATTTTTTTTTTTTTTTAAAGGGTAAAAGTGTTTTAAAGGGTAAAGATTTTATTGTGGTTACTTTGAAAAGTGTAAAATTATTAGGGGACAGATAAGGGGGGAGGGAATTTTTTTAGAGAGATGCAGCTTTAAAAAATTGTATTTGTAAGTTTTCAGAGGTTAGGAGTCGATTGCGAATAATTTCGAAAGTACAAAATTATTAGGGGAGCAGAAGAGGTGGAGTAAATTTTTAAAAATAGAGATACAGGCTTTGAAATTTCGTATCATCGAGTTTTGTGTATAACAAATAGATTGTGAATCTTTGGAAAGTGTAAATTTAGAAGGGGGGCAGATGGGGTTGAGGGATCAAAAATTTTAAAGTAGAGATAAAATCTTGAAAATTTATATTATTATGTTTTTGTGGGTAACAGATAGATTGCGGATACTTTGGAAAGTGTAAAATTATTGGGAAGGCAGATGGAGAGCAAATATTTTTTTATGGGGATGCAGCTTTAAAAATTTGTATTTTTGGGTTTTGAAAAGTTAGGAGTCGTTTGTAGATAATTTCGAAAGTGCAAAATTATTAGGGGGGCAGATGAAGAAGGGACAGGTGGAGGAGACCAATTTTTTAAAATTAGGGATACAACTTTGAAACTTTGTATCATCGAGTTTTTGGAATGTTTCAGAAAATACCAATACAAATAAAAAATTAGTATCGAATGCATTCAATCTATTAGTAAATGTTTTTAATACACCTGCAAACGAGGACTTGTTATACACACTGTGTAATCCGAATGTCGTTACATACAATCAACCGAGGACTTTGTATACGGACAGTCAACCGAGGACTTAGTAAAAGGACAATCAACCAAGGACTTTGCAAACATACAGTCAACAGTCAACCGAGAACTTGAACACACACACAGTCAACCGAGGACTTTGCAAACATACAGTCAACCGAGGACTTGAACACACACACAGTCAACCGAGGACTTTGCAAACATACAGTCAACCGAGGACTTGAACACACACACAGTCAACCGAGGACTTTGCAAACATACAGTCAACCGAGGACTTGAGCAACACACACAGTCAACCGAGGACTTTAAATGCACGGGATGGGGGGAAGGGGAGTTGGAATCATTTGCAGATACTTTCGAAAAAGTAAAATTATTTAGGGGAGGGGCAGAGGGCAAAATAAGAAATAGAGATAAAGGTTTCAAAATTGGCATTAAGATGTTTTTGGGGATGAGTAATAGTTTGTCGATACTTTCGAAAGTGTAAAGTTATTAGGCTTAGGGGGAGGTAAGGGGAGGATTTTTTAAGACTAGCTTACAGTCTTTATTTATTTATTTTATTTTATTTTATTTTATTTTTTTTAGGTTTTAAAGGGTAAAGATTTTATTGTGGATACTTTGGAAAGTGTAAAATTATTAGGGTAAATTGTATTTATAAGTTTTGGGGTCTTAGGAGTCGATTGCGGATGACTTCCGCGCAAATTTAAAAAAATAGAGATACTCACTTGGTATCATCGAGTGTTTGGGGATAACAAATATATTGCGAATACTTTGGAAAGTGTAAAGTTATAAGAGGGCAGATGAGGGGGAGGGGTTTTAACATAGAGATAAAGCCATGAAAGTTGTTATTAGGATTTTAGGGTAACAAATACATTGCGGATACTTTGGAAAGTTTAAAATTATTAGGGGGCAAATGGTGGGGGGGGGGGGACTTTTTTAAATAGAGTTGAAGCTTTAAAAATTGGTAATTATAGTTTTTGGGAGTTTAGGAGTCGATTGCGGATAATTTCGAAAGAGCAAAATTATTACAGGGACAGATTAGATGGAGGAGACAAATTTTTAAAAAGAGAGATACAGTCTTGAAACATGATATCGTCAGGTTTTCCAGGGTAATAAATAAATTGTGAATACTTTGGAAAGTGTAAAATTATAAGGGGACAGATTGGGGGAGGGGGGGGGCAAAAATTTTACATAGAGATAAAAGTCTTGAAAATTGTTATTATTAGGTTTTGGGGGGTAAGAGAAAGATTGCGAATAGTACTTTCTAAAGTGTAAAGTAATTAGGAGGAGGGGGAGCAGATGGAGGGCAAAATGTTTTAATGGAAATTCAGATTTTTAAATTAGCACTTTTAGGTTCTGGGATGGTAGGAGTCGATTGTCGAAAGCTCAAAATTATTAGGGGACAAGTATTTTTTTTTTTTTTTATTGTATATATATATATATAAAGGTCATTACTTTTTTTCTTTATTCTAACAGATAGCGCTCATTCCTCTAAAACTTGTTCTTTTGAATCCATGAAACACTTCTTTTTTTACATGATACTTTTTAATTGCGAATTTACATAACTCAAATTAATCTCTGTAATAAAATAAAGTTTAATTTTAGTTTTAAATTTAACTTTTAACTTTCAGGTTTATTAGTTAAAAATTAGAAGAAACTATATAAGCTAAAATTTAAACTAAAGAAAAGTTTAAAAAAAGAAAAAAAAAAGCATAAAGCATTTTAACAAATTTTTTATTTTTATTTAGATTGCAATGGGAGGCGGAGAAAATCGCACCGGAAAAAATCACACGGAAGAAATCGCACCGGAAAAAATCGCACTTGGAAAAAATCGCACTTGGAAAATATCGCACAGGAAAAAATCGCACTCGGAAACAATCGCACTCGGAAAAAATTGCACTGGAAAAAATTGCACAGAAAATAAAACTATATCACAGAACTTATTTCTAAATAGCTGTGTAACATATATATACATATAAAGCAGTGTTGGGCATAATTGATTAAAAAGTAATTGAATTACAATTCAATTACAATTAAATTATAATTATTTTACTGTCAATCGATTATTAAGTAACTGATTACAAATAAATTGGATAAGTAAGTCAAGTTATTGAATAAGTAATTCAATTTATTTGTAATCAAGTGCTTTTTAATTGATTGACAGTAAAATAATTGTAATTTAATTGTAATTCAATTGTAATTCAATTACTTTTTAATCAATTATGCCCAACACTGATATAAAGAGAGAGGGTATTTTATGAAGCAGTTATTTTGTTTCTTTTATTTGAGGTCTGCAATCTTGCAAATTCTCATTTTGTCTGTGCGCACTAAAAATGGCTGCAGTTAGAATAGTAATCGGGAGGAGGGGGGGGGGGAGAAATGATACCAGAAAGACTGGCTACGGTAAAAATAGAATTTAGTTAAAATGTAAACGGTAAAAATGGCAACCGGAAAGTATGGCAACAAGAAAAAATGGCAACGATAAATATATAAAAAAAAGGGTAACAAAATAAAGTAAAACGAAAAAGGATAATTTGAGAATTCTTACTAGCGAATTTTATGCTAAAATATCTCAAGAGTAAAATATATTTCACCTTTGGTACTGATAACATTTTTCGCCGTCAGATATAAATGTGTATATATATATATATTTTTTTTTTTCCCAAGGGGCTTTGAATATTAGAATCATTCATTTTCCAACATTTTTCAGTCTTAAAGAAGGAATTTTAGCCTTTATTAATATATTTATTCACGTGTTCAATATTTGTGTGATTTTATATCAATGTTAGTTATTTAAAAAAAAAAAAAAAAAAAAAAAGAATAAATTAAAATAAGTAAATAAAAATTAAAAAATTAATGGTTAAATTAAAAAAATAAATAAATAAAGAGTTGAGGATGGGAGGAGATTGGATGCTAATTTTATTTTTTGAGCATGGATAAACAGAAATCCTTCTTTGTGTAGACAATGGGGGAATTAGGAAGGAAATGTTTTTCCTAGAAGCGTTCTCCAGTTTTTTCTTTCATCAGGTAATGTCATTGAGTTACCCTCTCCTATTCCAACCCAGGACTATAGAATACAAGGGCTAGGTCATCCCTTTGAAGATGTGCTTGCCGCCTTGTGACTGACTTTTTCCCCAACCGGATATCTTGTGACGTCACTAGAAACACGCTTCCCGAAAGCGAAATGTTTTGGACACTGGGCAGTTGTTTTGTTCGTTGTCTCATTGTGGAAAAACCATGAAGACAGAGAGAAAACACACACTTATTGAATTTATCATGCTTCGATTCTCAACTGTTTTATTTTACAATTTATGTTTTTAAATGCCTAATGTTTTTAAATGCTACCTTGTGCAGTTGCTACGTTTAGTAATACGCATCGTAACACAAAAGAGAAAACGTATGATTCTTCATATATTTCCACAAAAGAATGAAAATTTATGTAAAAAATGGATGCGAATATGCCAGAGGAAGGATTCAGTAAATATTAAAAAAAAAGAAAAAAAAAAAAAAAAATGCAAGTGTCTGTAATGACCATTTTTCACAAAAGGATTATATTGACCTGGTAGCATTTTGAACACACAGGCATTAACACATACACACAATAGGAAACCTTAAACTTAATTTCGGCCAATTTTTTATAAATTTTATTTACATTATTTATTGTAAGTAAATAATTTTACTTAAAATTTCAATTTCTCGTACTTTATGTCATAGTAAGAATTTACGATATTTGTTACGAAAATATTTAAA
Organism: Salticus scenicus; assembly: GCA_963930645.1. Classification (NCBI taxonomy): domain Eukaryota; kingdom Metazoa; phylum Arthropoda; class Arachnida; order Araneae; family Salticidae; genus Salticus; species Salticus scenicus. Next base: position 321,585,299 of record OZ005648.1, on the reverse strand, counting down.
TTCCTCTGCTTCCTCCAATCGTACAGTAGGTAACAAAAGTGTACGAACGCTAGCAAAAATTCACATTTAAAAAAAGTCCACTTCATACGGTTTTGTTAAATAAATCCTTGTCGAATCCTCTTCTTAGTCAGTCTAAGAACATGATTCGATAAGGATTTATTTAACAGAACCGTATGAGGTGTACTTTTTTATACATAGGAATTTTTGCTAGCGTTCGGACACTTTTGTTACCGACTGTACATTTGATAAAATTTCATATTAATTTTACGTAAATTAAAATATCCTTTTTCATTCAATTAAACAAACATTTAATGAAAATAAAATAAAAATTATAGTAGAAGGCACCTGTGACTGTCCATATAATTTTTAAAAAATATATATCATAGCCACGGGAGTAATTAAAGTAAAAAAAGGTTTAAAATTAACGTAGTAACTGTTGCTAAGAAACACAACTTCATATTTTGATGATGAGAATCAGTTTCTTTTAAACATTTTTGCATAAAAGAAAATTTTATATTTTTGCATAAATTTTGCATTAAAGGAAAAAAAAATACACTATCGGGTGTTGATGTTTATGTTAAGGCCTATTGTCTGCACTAGGGGCCTGAGCCCAAGGAAGGAGATGCCCTAGATGGAAGCCTTACAAAGGGGTTCTAGCACGTAATTTTTCGAGTTTCGGAGAAAACCACGAAAAACTCTGAATGGCTAAGTCGACAAGTGCAATCTGGGATTGAACACAGTACTTCCCGTCTTGCAGCTTCGAGGGCAGAATTTCTCAGCCACTAGTGGGAGGCTATAATTTTAGAAACAATAGGACAATTTTTTTCAGACAGACAAAAAGGTGGATTTTTTTTTTTTTTTAAAGACCTCCTTGAATAAAGCTGAATGTCGGGCAAGGCAATATCTGGTATTAAACAAGATAAAATAATATAAATAAAGCTTTCTTGTCTAAAACTAAATTGTATTTAGCACAGACTCTTTTTCTTTTTTCGTTTCTTTTCTTTTTTTAATGGAAAAAAAAATGATAAATAATAACAAAAAATAAATAAATAAAATCGTTGGGAAAGTTATTATTTGTAGCAACTACTGTTGCAATCTAAAAAGTCAGTTGTTATACTTAATTTACAAAATAAATAAAATTAAAAATAAATAAAAAAATTACTTCTGTTTTTTTTTTTTTTTTTTTTAACTTAAAATCCTTTATTAATTGTTATGTATGTATGTACTTTTTTTATGTTTATACAATAGGTCTAAAAAATGTGTTTTCCCATGGCATATCTATACATTTTCCCGAAATTTGATCGGACTGGTCCATTTATTTATATGAATGCCGTAAAATTATGCCACTTTTACCGAAATTTTGATTTAATGAATGATGATTGTAAATTTATTAAACCATAAATGATTACACCAGATTTCACATTTTCAAAAATCTTATGTTAATTATGCTGGTGTTAAAACTTTACTTAAAAAAAAAAAATTATAATTATAGAAAGTAACCTAACGCATAATTGCTTCATTTGAATTTCAGTAGCATTCATCTCCATGAATTTTCTATTTAAAATAACCAAATAAGCCTGGGCAAAAAAAAAAAAAAAAAAAAAAAAAAATCAAAATTATTTTAAAATAATACCTGCATTTTCATTATATATTTGAAATTCATGTTTTATTTAAAAAAATTTTTTTGCTTTTTGATGCATATGGTATTTTTTAATCTTGAAATGCATAAAAAAGCCAACATTTCATACAAATCTAATTTCAACTTCTGTCTATAAAACATTTAAAATATGCTTGCTTTTCAGTACCGCATCGTTTTAGCAAAATTTTATTAAAATTTGTTCCCGTTAGTGAAATTTTGATAATCAAAAAATATTTTTTCTTTTGCATTTAATGATTTCAATATTAACTATGAAAAACCATGGCTTGCTAATATTTTTAACAGCGCTCCCTATTCCAACCAATTTGATTCAATCAATAAAATAAAAAATATATTTAAAAGGAATTAAATACATGAAAACAAATAAATTTTAATCGGATTAGTCCTTTCTACTATATACTACCATTCCCCCCCCCCCCCCCCGATAAATAATGTAAATTAAAAGGGGGGGGGGAGGGAGGAAGGAAAAGATTTTTCTTTTAAAGAGATTAAAAAAGAAAATATTTATATATATATATATATATATATAAAACGAAAAATAAAAAGTTGTTATACTATAAAAATTATAGATAAACATAACTGTTATAAGTTTTTTAATTTAATATACTTAACTTTTTCTACTACATTATCATTTTATTTTCAATAAATATAATAAATTAAAAAGATAAAAAAAAATTTCGCTTTCAAATGAATGTATTAATTAAAAAATAAATAGCGTAATAGCAATTGCTAAGGTACTCAGACGATTACAATGGTAAAATAAATTTATGAAAAATGAAACGTTGAAGCCAATATTTAAAATTGAAAATTAATAATAATAATAATAATTAAAAAATTCAAATTCGAAAAAAGGTGGATGAGGTGCACACTTACAGGTTCCCAAGTATCGATATGCAAGTTTTGTAGCTGTGCAGTTGGCAGTGTGAGCAGTAAAGAGCAGACAGTCACGCACACACATACACTTCTCTTTATTTATATAAATAATTTTTTATATGTTTTTTTTTTTTTAACTTATAAATATTATACCAATTTCACCACCTAACTAAAATTTTAATTTACTAGCAGCCAAATTATTATTATAACCGAATAAATATTGTACAATAATGAAACCAGAATCATTCAAAGAAAATTTTCAAAATAAAATTCATGGTAGACGACACAGTTTTCATACATCCACATGTAGTACAGTTTTAGTAAAGGACCCCCATGACGCCTTTTAACTTTTTATCGCCAGGAGTGCAATGCCATTTTATTTACTTTGGCGTAATTTTGTGTTTAAAAAAAAAAAAAAAAAAAAAAAAAAAATCCTAATTTGATTATACGTTTTATGATTGCGTCAATTTATGATGATGATTTATATTCTGTATATATCTTTAAAATAAGAAACAATGCAAAGATTCTGAAGAAATAACTTTTAAAAATACATTTTACATAAAATAATGTCATCATACAAATGTCGTCATGTTTTCTTATTAGAACATTGAGCTGAATCCGCGTGCTTAAATATTGTTAATTTTTAAATATTTTTTATCCTCGCGCATTTTATTAATTTCACCGCTATCGTATCGTTTCGACAAAAATTAATTGAAATTGGTCCACGTTAGAGAAATATTATATAGATTATTATTATTATGTGCTGCTTTGTGTAATTATTGTGCACTGCTATTTTTCTCCTTATCTAAAATAAACGCTAATTTTATGCATTATTAAAATTAATTTCTTTTGAAGCTTCATAACTTTATAATTTTTACATGTATAGGTGAAAAATTAATCAGTGGAAAAGAAGTAAATCGCATACATATTTTTTTTTTAACTTTATAAATTTTAAATTGAAAGAGGAAAAAAAAAAAAAAAAGAAGAAGAAGAAAAGGAACAAGATTTATTTATTGACATTTTATAATGAATAAATTCGTCTGTTTTTATATGAATCATATGTGTTGTTATTTTCATTTTAACATTATAATTATTTTATAATTAATAACTGAGTAGTTGGCATTATTTTTTTAACAGAAGAAAGAGAAATCTAAAAGCTTCCTGACTTTGAATTCAAATCTTCTTCACATATGGTGTTAGAAAGGTTTGCAAAGTTACACAATAAGAGAAAGACCTAAAAAACTCCCCTAAGGCCCTAAGTAATAAATTGTGCTTGTTGACAGTTGTTAAGCTGAAACGGATGCCTCGATAATTAGAGCTAATGGTTTTCTAGCACATATGAAAGAAGAGGAGCGCCATTTTCTCTCGGAATCCCGAACAAGAAATATCTTTTTACAGATCTTTAACAGATGTCCAGCCTATACTTATTTGCCTGCGTCTTTGCAGAGATAAGAATTCTAAAATTTGTCCCAGTACCTTTTTCGATTATATAAAATCCATCTACATTCTTTACATTACAGGTGGTAAGAAGCTGAGTACTTACTTCTTCATTCAACTCGTCACATGAATGTTCGAATGCATATCAAAAGTCGGAATTTAAAAAATGAAGAGAAATAAAGTATAAGAATAGCACGAATAATTTCTTTAGTATGATAAGGTATGCCTTTTTCAAAAGATAGTCATGGACGATATTTGAATGAGAAGAGGAATAAGCAAAATTTAATAAACAATGTTGATTCTTACAAGAGCAGAATTATACAAATGAAATTTCATGTAAATATATACATATATATATACATGCACTCTTAATTATTATTTATTTCATAAAATAAAAATTAAGAATACGCATAATATTATTAATTAAAACATTACATAGATTGAATAATTTTATTTTTTAAATAGTAGTATTTAATGAATTATTACGCATTTATTGAAAATAACAAATAAATTTTATAATAAAACATCGACAGAAAAATTAGAATAATCACAATTTGGCTGCATATCTTTAGTATCATTTACCTTTGCTTAACTTAGATAGGAATACAAATATAATCCTTACTGATTCTATAACATACACAGGAGTTAGGGATTAATTACAAAATATATTTAATAATCATATCAAGTTCAATTTGTCTGTGAGCATTAAATGTAGCATAATGAATTAAATTAAGTTTATATATGTAAATACATATAATTAGGATGAAAATAAAAAGAAAAATATTTTTTTAATGAAATTTAAAATAATTAAAAATTGAACAACAAATAAATAAGGACTGAAGTAAAAAGTTCGTTAATTTTAGAAAACTGCAAAATAATTTATAACAAATTTTTACATCGTATATCCATGCATCTTTATATTAAATTGAATAGAAAAAAATTTCGACTACACTTGTACAAAATGGATATAAAAACTTAAAAGAGAATAAATGAACGGCTTAAAACAATTATTTACTGTGTGTTCATGTAAATATACAACTATATAATGCCCCATGCCGATACTTCTCTTTATATCAAGCTTGTTGTTTTCTGATATTTACTGTTTTAAATTAATTTATAAATAAAAATAATTTCTCTCTCTCGCTGAAGGAAAAAAAAAAAAGTGCATTGTCGTTACCACAAAACTTTCTTCTATATTTTCCCATAAAAATTGGCCCAGAGCAAACTATTTATTAAAATTCCATGATGAATGGGGTCGATTTTCATCTCAGAGAAGTATAACATGAAATGTTCAGTAGGAATCAACTATGTGCCGATATCAGAATTTTTTTTTTTTTTTTTTTTTTTTTTTTTTACTGAACAAAATCAATAAAGGATCATTTTAAGTTTCAATATTATTATATATATATCTTAATATATATAAATCTCGTGTCACAATGTTTGTCCTCAATGGACTCCTAAATCACTTAACCGATTATAATAAAATTCGCACACCATGTGCAGTTCGATCCAACTTGAGAGATAGGATAGTTTAAATCTCAAATTATAGTCGCAATTTTAATTTATTGCTAATTATTTGTCTGTTATTATTTGACAGTCACAATTATCTGTTAACTCCAAATGATTCTAACAGATGTCGATACCTTTCGACTGGGTTGAAATGAAAGCTGAAATATATTTGGTGCTGCCATCTACACAAAGAATCTTCAACTTTTTAACCTATTAATAAATTTCATATAATTCAATTATTTCCACTTTTTAAATTTTTGGTGTTAGCATAGCCGGCCACGTGTTACTTAGACTGAAGTGTAAATTGAATTCATATTATAATGAAGATAATACAGTGAAATTAATCCTGTTTTTTACTTATTTGTGCTTCATTGATCAAAACTTTATAATTTAATCTGTATATATATATAAATTACGTGTCACGATGTTTGTCCGGGGTAAACTCCTAAACTAAGGAACTGATTTTGATGAAATTTTGCACACTGTGTGCAGTTTGATCCAACTTGAGAGATAGGATAGTTTTTATCTCAATTTATTGTCACAATATTGTTTTATTGCAATTATTTGTTAATTATAGACCTTTATTAAAGTTGCTCCAAAATATCTGTGAGTTCCATTAATTTAATTGTTGCCAAAAAAAAAAAAAAAAAAAAAAATACGAGTTCATTTTCTTTCGACATAAAAATAAATACATTTAATCAAACGTGAACGTTAAAAAATTATAAAAAGTTAAATTATGCATCTCACGAAAATTGACGTCATAATCAATTTAAAGATTTTATACACATTGATAAAGTGCTAATGTAGTTCTATCATAGATATAGTAATATATATATATCTCTCATCCCCATGTTATCGTAGAAAGATTTTTGATGCCGAAAAAAGATAAAAAATAAAAGCTTTGGAAACAGCCATTAAGTGGTATTGAAAAAAAAAAAAAAGAAAGAAAGAAAGAAAAAGAAAAGAAAGAAAGAAATATGAATTTGAAACTGTAGCTGGAGTCTTCCATTCCCCTTTAGCAAATAAATTATTCATAAATTTTATTTGCTAAAATATTAGTATGTATTCCCGTGTGTATTCACTCGGGGAAAGACGGCCATATTTTGGTAAAAACGTCGTCTTTTCCCAAATGAAAAGGAATAACTTTTTTCTCCCCAATGATCACTCTATTCTATATATGCTATACTATATCTATGAGTTAATACGCAAGCGAAGTGTGACTCACTGACCGTCTGTGCAGCCAAGAAAAAGATTTCCTATGTTAATTGCCCACTGGATTTTTTGTAAGAAATTATTAAAAATCGAGGAAATTTATTTCCCGATTTTAATCCTTATATTTGGGTATAGATATGTATTAGTTATCGCGGGTGTTAGATTGAATTATTTTGCTGTCAAATTGACAAAATTTTAATTTTAAATTTTTAAACTCTGTCGCCCTTGGCTTTTTTTATTATTATTATTATTATTTGGCGATCAAAAGCGTAACACGAAAATATACATGCCAGATGTATGCATTGTACGAAATGTAATATGTATTATTCATTGTACGTATGTATGACATGTAATATGTATTGTACGAAATATTGTTTCATATTATTCATTACTCTTTTAATATAAGTTGTTAAAATAACCATGATTTTTGAAAGGAATTAAATATTTTCGCCAGATAATTTGGCGATATTCTTTTTTTTTTTCGCCAAGGATGACAGAAATGAAATCTATTCCGCTGCAAAATATTAGTATCTTACATCAGATATTTTATTTAGACATTTGAAAACAAATTTGACTTCAAACTATGATAGAATATTTATCATTTTCCTTTTAATTTGTATATTATTAGTATATTAAAATTTAAAAGCATGGTATATAAAAAGTTTCTTTTTTTTTTTTTTTTAATCTTATAATTATTCTTATCTTAATCCTCAATGTTTCCCATCTTTATTGACTTGAATTTACTATTAAAATTTTAACATACTCAAAAACTTCTCATCACTTCGTTAAAATACACTAAACTTTTCCAAAATCTTTTTGTATTTAAAATGATACATGTATTTACTTTAAATGTCCAATATTTCATAAGATTTCCAATTTTAAAGTTTTAAAATATTTATCAAATTTACTTATTTTTCTGGTTTAGCCTTATTGTTTTCCCTTTTATAACTACAGCTGTTGCCCTCTTTAAAATATTTAAAATGATGAGGTCATTTAATAGTAAAATTATCCATTATAGCATATATTATATTTCACTCCTCCATAAAAATTGATTTTAAAATCGTCTGTTTCTTTTATACTTTCATTTTAATAGAATTTTAATAGAATTTAATTTATATATTAGTCATTTTAGCAATTTTATCCAAAGTAGCATTAGAAATAATATATATCACTTCTCCATTAAAATTTATAGGACCCTACAATAAAATTAATTTGTGCTTAATATCAACACTACGAAAATTTTTATCAATCGCTTCCAAATTTTGACCTAAGTTTCAAATCTCAACCCTGTGGGTTTTTACATCGGCTACAACGTTTTCGTCTTTGTTCGTAAATAATAATTTAACTGTACTAAATAGTTTACAGCCGTATAATTCAACGTACAACTTAGTCTCAGCAACGCGTGGCCGGGTCTGCTAGTATATATATATATTATTCCAGTATTTGTTCGTTCCTAAGGGCCCAAAGATTCACAATTTTGCATTTTTGGCCAAAATTACCCCATTTTCAGAGACTTGACCTACTTTTTCTTATGTGAGCGCAAAGGAGCAATGCTTTCTTATCGAAATATATTATGAAGTATACTATGATGTAAATTATATATAAAGATAAAAGTGTTGCTCCAATTCGTTCATGTAAAAAAAAAAAAAAAGATAAAATTTGAAAGAAAAACACAACACTAATTACAGCATATACATTGCGTAAGCTACCACTTCACAGTGGTTTAAAAGAGATGAAACTGATGAAATCAAATTTATTAAATCAAATTCCGTTTAAAACTCACTTTCTTAAACTTTTTTTTTTTTTTTTTTTTTTTTAATATTTAAGTGTTTTATCAGTTGATAGTGTGATTTTAATAAATTGTACTTCTTCCTCCCATTGTTTAATGGTGTTTTCCAATGCCTGCGGCTTATTCTGTCGAGGTATCTACATGATAGATCAGATATTTCTGCCTAAAGGTTGTCTGAGTGAGTAATGGCCAATGATTGTCGGCCAAGATAGCTCAGTTGGTAGAGCGTTGATCTTATAAATCAAAGATCCGTGGTTCGACTCCCGGTCCAGGCATTATTTTCACTCAGTTGGAAAAATGAATTAAAAAAATATGATTTTCTTCCCAATCAGTTGATTGTGTGATTTTAATAAATTGTATTTATTCCTCTCATTGTTTAATGGTGTTTTCCATTACCTGCAGCTTATTCTGTCGAGCTATTCATATGATAGACCAGCTGTTTCTGCCTAAAGGTTGTCTGAGTGAGTAGTGCCCATCGGTTGTCAGCTGGATAGCTCAGTTGGTAGAGCGTTGACCTTGTAAGTCAAAGATCCGTGGTTCGACTACCGGTCCAGGCATTATTTTCACTCAGTTGGAAAAATGAATTAAAAAAATATGATTTTCTTCCCAATCAGTTGATTGTGTGATTTTAATAAATTGTATTTATTCCTCTCATTGTTTAATGGTGTTTTCCATTACCTGCAGCTTATTCTGTCGAGCTATCCATATGATAGACCAGCTGTTTCTGCCTAAAGGTTGTCTGACTGAGTAGTGCCCATCGGTTGTCGGCTGGATAGCTCAGTTGGTAGGGCGTTGACCTTGTAAGTCAAAGATCCGTGGTTCGACTACCGGTCCAGGCATTATTTTCACTCAGTTGGAAAAATGAATTAAAAAAATATGATTTTCTTCCCAATCAGTTGATTGTGTGATTTTAATAAATTGTATTTATTCCTCTCATTGTTTAATGGTGTTTTCCATTACCTGCAGCTTATTCTGACGAGCTATTCATATGATAGACCAGCTGTTTCTGCCTAAAGGTTGTCTGAGTGAGTAGTGCCCATCGGTTGTCGGCTGGATAGCTCAGTTGGTAGAGCGTTGACCTTGTAAGTCAAAGATCCGAGGTTCGACTACCGGTCCAGGCATTATTTTCACCCAGTTGGAAAAATGAATTAAAAAAATATGATTTTCTTCCCAATCAGTTAATTGTGTGATTTTAATAAATTGAGACAGTATTAATCGTAGCACAACTCCACAGACCACGAAATTTCAATTTAGAAATTTTTTGTTCAAAAATCCATCAACCGTGAATATTTATTTAAAATTGGTTGGAGTGTAAAGGTTGTTTAAATTTTTCGTAAACCATTTTTGTGAAAAATGCGAGAGCCGGGAATCGAACCCGGGCCCTTCCGCTTAACGCGCGAATTCTCTTCCACGGAGCCACTGTTAACCAACCTAGCATTTCTCACATAACAACCGTTGGCAAGATCACCGTCTCTGCAAAAGCAGGTGTAACAGGTAAGACAATTAGTCGTTGTACAACTCCATAGACCACGAAATTTCAATTCAGAAATTTTTTGTTCACGAATTTATCAACCGTGAACATTAATTTAAAATAGCTTGTTGTGTAAACGTTGCTTAAATTTTCATAAATCAACTATGTGAAAAAATGCCTAGTCAGTCAATGTGTCTCAGTGAAAGAGCATCCGCGCGTTAAGCAGAAGGGCCCGGGTTCGATTCCCGGCTCTGGCATTTTTCTCATAGTTGGTTTATGAAAAATTTAATCAACCTTTACACTCCAACCTATTTTAAAACTCCAACCACTTTTCACAATAGCTGCTTGTAAAAGATATGTTTTCAAAATTATTTAAGGGGTTCTAAGGGGGAGAGAAAAGAAGAATGATGCTATGATACGAAAAACATTATTTCGTTTTTCTCTGCACCTTTATCGCTAAATATTTTCGAAGCATACGTGTATTTTGCAAGTAGAAATTGTAAAAAATGCGAAAAAAAGGCACTTTTCTTAATTTCTACTTGTAAAACACATGTCATGCTAAACATCAACAACAGCGTTAGTTTTTTATTTCTACATGGGCGAAGGAAGGAGGCAAAATGGACATATTAAAGAAGAATTTCTTTTTTGAATCACTTTCATACAGATTTACATTGAATTTTTGGGTACAAACTTAGGAAAAGAAAGAGACTGATACTTTTTATAAAACATTACAGTAAGAATTACGTAAGCAATATTTCTGCAAAGTTTCATTAGATCGACAACAGGGTAGTAAAAATATATATTCTTTCTATGTGTCCCCTAGCCCTCACCAGATAGTGTAACCCTCTCTGCAATTTTTGATAAACAATAAGAGATATTTATATACAATTTAATATAAATATAAAGCATAGTGATATTAAAACAATCATTTTCCCTCATCATCTTCCCCCTTCTAGGTATATGTAATACTCTTTGAAATTTTTCATTAAAAGTAAGTGATAGTTGCTGAAATTTTAGTTAAAATTGGCAACATTGAGATATTTTTGCAATCATTCCCCCTCCCCCCCCCCCCAGCCCTTCAAGATATATATGACAATCAATGTAAATTTTCCTAAACATTCAATGATATTTATAAAAAAAAATTATTAAAACGCAAAATAAAGGGATATTAACCCATTTTCGGCCAAGAACAGAAATTTTGTAAAATGTGGTATTATTTTCATTGAAATATGTTTAAATCACATTCATTAAGACACAAAAAATATTTCATGCATGAAAAAAATTATTTTATTTAAGAAATAAAATGGTGCATATTAAATGAAATAAATTTAAATAAAAAATAAATTTAAACAAAATTTTAAGTTTTTTCCATGGCATTTGTTTTATTCTTATTTTATTTACAGAACTTACAAATTTAATTCATTATAAAAACATACATGATTAATCTTAAATCGAATAATTATAGATTTTCAAAATGCTGAATTTGTCAATAATCGTTTAAAGTTAGAAAACTAGCGTATATTGAAAATTTCTCAACAGAAAGTGTTTAATCCAATTCAATTACTAATATTTTGTAGATGTTTTCAGAACCTTTAAAAATAACAATAAAATAAAATTTATACGTGACAGTGATAACAGAAAAATATTTATTGAAGTGGTGCGTTTACGCATCTATGGCAGAAATTGGATTAAACATTCATTTTCTCTCCTTCAGTACTCCTGCCCCCCCTCCCCAAGAAATATTTAACCCCATTATAAATTTTCATGAACCGTAAGTGATATTTGCTGAAAATGACCATGAAAAATTGGTTATAAGTGTTGTTTAAAAGGATTCTTTCCTTTTTTATCCCCCCCCCCACACACACATTTTTCCCCTTTTTCTAGAATATATAACTTTCACTATTATTTTAGTAAAAAGTATGTGATAAGCCTTGCAAAATTTCGTATAAATAGGTAGCATGATGATATAAAAAACACATTTTTTAACTTCCCCATTACCAACTACCCCACTCCCAAAATATATGTAACACTCACTGTTTTTTTTTTTTTTTTTTTATCGATATTAAGGTAGTTTAAAGAAGAATATATTTTATTTCCAACTGAACCCCCCTTACCTCCCACAAATGTATAATACATTCACTGTGATCTTCATTAAAAGTAAGTGATAGTTATAGAATCTCCTTATATTATTAAGATTTGTGCGCATCTGTTTATGTGTGTCTCTGTGAAAAACGCGTTGTAATGGGTTTGTCTCCGGCTCTAATGATCGCAGCGTCATGATACCGGTGCCATTAGACGCAGAAATTCTTCATCTCGACGTATTCACTAATTGTTAATTGATGCGACCCCCTGATGCGAGTTTTTATAGGATCAGAAATGATTTTTTTTTTCTTTTCTTAAGACTAAAAGTTACTGTTAGTGATTCATTAATTATAGTAATTCATTTAAAAATACTGACCCGCTAGCGGGCGAAGCTCGCTAGTATATCATTAAAATCTGTAAAATAGTGACATAAAAAAATAATTTTTATTTTACTCTGCCTCCCACTCCCCCAAAAGTACGTCTGACACTTGCTGTAATTTTTTCACAAATTGTATGTGATTATACAAAGTTTCATAAAAATCGGTAAGAAGGTGATATAAAAACAATTATTTTCTTTCGATCTTGTTCTAGCTCCCCACCCCTTTCCCCAGGTATATACTAAATTAAATGTTGTACCAAATCAATTTAAATCCCTAAAAATGTAATTTGAAAGTCCTTCTGTAAATGCATTATTTGATATTTATTGTTTTACAATATGCGGATTGTAAAAGTGCCCTTTTTCCGGTGCCCTTTTTTCCAGTGCCCTTTCTTTCGGTGTCCTTTTTCCGGGATACAGGGAAAAGAGCGTCTGTGTTAACTTGTAACAAAAGAATATAAAATGGTAAATTGTTGCATTTTCGGCTAAAAAATACTTTATTCTTGATAAATCAAATGGCTTTAACAGTTATTGGTACGATATGAGAAAAATGAAAAACAGAGCTGAGGTCTTTTAAAAGCAGATATGGATCAGACATTTTAAAGGCAAATATACGATGATCTGGAGAGAGTAGTTTTACGTAAAAGGTAGGATTAATTTAGTACGTTTTGCAGATTACTATAAACACCAAGAGAATACCCACAAATTTGGAATTTGGAATTCTAATGACTTTTGTAGATTTTAGAGAGAGAAGGGGTAATATTGTTTCAACATGACCGAAACTTTTGTTCTACATCTAAACCAGTAAAAAATGGTTTCAAGAAATAAGTTTCCGCATTTTTACCTTTACCTTGACCTAAAAAGATGACGAACTTATATATATATATATATATATATATATAAGAAGAAAAAGAACAGAAGTCCCCTTATAACTGTGAACTGAAAATAATAATAAAAATAATACTATTAATAATAAAGGAAAAATAAATAAAGACCTTATTTTCGATTTTTTTTCAGATCAAAAAATAAAATAAAAATTAAATTAAATAAATAAATAAAAATAAAATAAATAAATAAAATTATAAAATTATAAAATTAAATAAATAAATAAAACTTTATGAATGTCTTCTAATAATGTAATTGAAATTAATACAAAATGTAATAAAGAAGCACCACAAAACTGGCGTTGTAAAAATTATTACTTACAAACTTTGAATAAACACCATAAAATGCAATAAACTCGCAACAATTGTTTCGGGTCGAAAAAACACACGACCCTTCATCAGGCGAATAAAGTAAGCACGAGTGCTGCAGTCAAAGCTATTCCATTTTATGGTGTTTATTCAAAGTTTGTAAGTAATAATACAAAATGTATTTAACTCAATAATAGTTATTATCAGTATCCAGTTAAAGTAGAAAAACTGATGGTCTGAAAATTATGAGAACCAATGGAGTAATGCGTTACTTCAAGTATGCAAAAATATGCTTCAGGTTTAGTGCAGTGTTGTGCCCGAATGCGTTCTTTTGAACGCGTTCATGAGTTTAGCTCAAAATTTTTGAGTTTTGAGTTGAACTTCGCTCGTTTTTTAAATTATAAACTTGAGTTGAGCAAAGTTCGTTTTTTCTTTTTTTTTTTTTTTTTTTTTTTTTTTTTTTCTTGAGCGAACAAAATATTTCAAGCTCAAACTCATAATAACTCAATTTTTTGTGAATTTTTTTTTTTTTCGATCTTAGTAATTACATAACGTGGCCGGAATAGGAGACGTTTGCCCTTCCTCCCCCTCCAAGCATTTTAAACATTAAATTTATAAAAAAATTCTATTGAATATAGATATTTTTGTTTCCAGTTCTGATTTCCTTATCATTTACGATTCTTTTTTTTTTTTTTCGTTAAATAAATAGTATGTATGCTTCCTACAAAATAAGGAATTGGTATTTTAATTTGCTAATTCCAATTTGTGCAACCTGTTTAAAGTATTTACGTAACATAACGTGTTTAATGTTTACATTGCACAGTAAAATAAATAAATTTTCGTTAGAAAGCCCATGCTTAAATCTTGTAGCCTTTCAAAATATAAAACTTTCCGAAAAAGTTTCCCTGAGATCCTGCTCTCAAATCTGTTAGACGCGAAGTGCTGGGTTCGATTCCAAATTGTGCCTATCCTCTTAGCCATTCGGAACTTTTCTCCTAAACTTGCTTAAATACAGGCTAAGCTCCTTTGAAAGGCTTCCCCGGAAGCTATTGCACTCCACCAAGGCCTTCATTGTCAATCGTCCTCCAACTTAAGGCACACAATGGAGCACGCACACACTTAAAAATATAACTTAAATATGTATTTTGTTTTACGAGTCTGTCCCCTTAGTAACGGATTTAGACGAAAGCGCACTTTCAATACAATTTTATTTAACATTAAATGCTGACTTATATATATGTAACGAAAATTCAGAGTTTAAATAATGGCATGGCTATTATTCGTAACTAATTAGAGCTTTAAATATATATATATATTTACATAGTATTTATCTACATCTATACTTATTTAAATGGAAAACTTTTGTCTTAAATGAACAAACAATAAATTTGTAGTGATTGTGGTGTGTGTGTGCCCCAACCAAAATTAGTTGTTGGCTCTCTTCTGTTTTTCCTTTTTATTACTAATCATGAAAAATTAGTCTTGTATTATCCTTTGGTTTTTATTTTATTTTCTTCTTTATTTATTTATTTATTTATTTATTTATTAATGTAATTTTTATGATGTTTCTTTCTTTCTTTTTTTTTTTTTTTTTTTTAAGTTGTAAACTTCTTGTAGTATTGCATCTTTAAATGTACCTAAAAGTTAATTTCAAGTACACTGAAGAATGTAAATAAGATGAAGATAACTTTAAAAATTATGGTTAAAATTATCCCCCGCAAAACGGCGGATAAATTTAACATATATTACTGATTCATAGCAGTTGGAAATAATTGATTAGATATTACTGTTAGTAACAAAAATAAAAAAAGAATTGTCTTCTACCCGAAATTTCATTCAAGATTTATTTTCATATATTTTCTTTTTATGAACACAGAATGATAGATATCAGAACTGTGTAAATTTGTTTTTTTGCTCTCGTGTAACTTTTAATGATTCTACTTCTAGATATGAGATTTTCCAAGAAAATTACTCTGTATGTTTCCTGGACATTAGACAAGCTCTTTTGCCCAGCTATATTTCCCGGGGGCCACACAACACAACACAATATCAGTTCTATTTGTTCTCTCGCGCGGCCCTGATATTCTCCATTTTTCTTTCAAAAAAGGCGGGAATTCGGTCATTCTCTATGGTCCTACCTGCAGCATGGGAGGTAGTGAGTGACTTGTTATGTTGTTATTCTAAACCTTGACTCCAGCAGTGACAGTAACAAAGACATACAATCATTTAGTTTAGTATTAATTGTTTTTAAAACTGAAAGCTACGAGAGAGAGAAATGTTAAAGCAGAAACAGTTTTATTTTACTTTTTAGAAGAGCATTTAAAATTTTAAGTTTACAATTTATAAGTGCAGTTAATGATAATATGACAAATTAATAAAATTTAAAATTAATTGAACATTACAATATTTTTACAGATTATTACAATTTATTTTAATGAATAATTATTATATATGAATTCATATATTTTTTAATTACAGTATTTATCTAAATGTAATTAACTATACGATATAAATGAACATGAAAGGTAATTTTTATACAAAATCTTACCTAACCCTGCACTTTTCAATGTGCAATCTTTTAATTACAATTTATACTTCTTTTAAAGTGCAATAATTACCTCACCATTTCAAAAATATTGCTTTCATTTGAATTTTTCAAGTGACCATATATACTATTCAAGTCTAAATATTTTTAATTTTGAGACGCAACTTTTAATTTCTAATATTTTAAAAGCAGATTTGCTACATTTGAGAGACAGAAATAATATGTTAAAGTTTTTTGCTGACAGATTAATTACAATTTTATCACTGTACTTCTAAACGATGTGATATTGAAGACAAAGTTTCAATTAAATGGTGTTGTTAAAGATGTATGTAAAGGTAAAATTTTAGAAAAATTTCTTTTCCACTTTTTCCTATATTACAAGAAAAAACGAATTGAATTAGAAAAAAGTTTCAGCAACCATATTTTTATTAAATTTAGACATATTTGGAACATGCAAAACACAATTTTACTTTTTCTAAGAAAGCTTCGTCTTTCTGTGTATGGTATAAATAAAATGGTCTCTTTAATTAGAAATAATTTACTAATTTCACGGAAGTTCTTGTAGAGCTGAAACATAAATATTAAATGATATTGATTAGATTTTGATGTATATCACTTGATAGACAACGCTTATGTGCCATGTTTTTTTTTTTTTTTTTTTTTTTTTTTTACCTATTATTTTTGCGGTTTTCTTTTGGTACTTAAAAAATAAAAGCACACGAAATTTGATATACACAGAATGTTATAATAAAGAAATGAATATTAATATTTTTGAAGTAGATCTTCTCATAGGTGAGCTGCCGAAGCGTTTTACTAATGGATTTCTTTGACTACTTTATATTAAATTTTAAGAGATGGAATTGTAAAAACTTCAGATGAGATTTAATGGTGTTGCTATTATATATATATATATATATATATATATATATGACAAAAGAAGTAATGCAGTTTTGTAAATAAAATATGAATTTATAACATCGATTTGTTGACTTAACGTTGCACTGTATCTGAGCATTTGGATATGCATAGCTCTAGCTACTCAAGGTCAAGAAAAGGGTTGCATATTTTGAATCGCCCCAGTCGCTTCGCTTCAAACATATGCTATGCCACTGGCTCTTGATAACGGAATTTGTCTCCTGGTCAATTCTTTTCAATCAGTTTTTGAAGAGTAAAAACTAGAAAACAAATAAGAAGTTTGACATTGTAAAACTATTCTCAAAATTGAGGTGTCCTCTATTCGGAGGTGTCCACTATATAAAGTTTTGCTGTAATTTTCTTAATTTATCAAATTAAATTAACAAAAATCTTTCTGTTAATTAAGAAACATTTAACAAAAATATAAGTTATTTAAGAAAGTGTTCGTAGAGAGGGGGAAAATCTTTAGAAAAAATATATAAAAATTGACATAAAAATGATTCTTTAAAGAATTTCGTTGTTTTTGAAAAGGAATTTTAATCGAGCAGATTTTTTTTTTTTTTTTTTTTTTTTTCAAATATGAATTTAAGCTCAAACTTAAACTAACTCCTTCTTTAGACATTGAACTTCACTTTAAATTAGTTCTTTTTTTTTTTTTTTTTTTTTCCGTGAGTTTACACAACACTGCACTGGTTATCTCACGTATCAAGCTTTGTACAGTTTTATGCCCCAGAAATTGAGGTATAGCCTTCCATTTTTCTGGAAAGTTTGCTGTATAATAGGTTACTTTTTGGTTGATATGAATCCAAACTAAATCCGCATAATGTCTCATAATAGCCGTCTCATATATCAGCATCTGTTTAATTATACGTAATGTAACCTTAGATATAACCGTCCCTTAAATTACAGAAATCACTCGATAGCAGCGACATCAGTTACACGGATGAGACCGAAAGTTTATAAGCATTAATTTAAGTTGAAGTTCATTTACATATAAATTTATATGCAATTCTCTGCAGTAGTTCCTGATATATAGCCATCTCAAAAAATGCATAAATTGCTATAAAACAGCGAAACCTATTAAACTATTGGAACAAAATATTGATAAAAACTAATGTCAAGATGCAATTACATATTATATGCAATTCTGAGCAGCAGTTAACGAAAAATGGCTTTTCCTCAAATTGTAAAAATCGCTCTAAAGCAGTGCCACCTATTGAGCGATGGACACCAAAAGTCGCTAGGCACTAATTTAGATCGAAGTGCATATACTAATAAATTTATATTCAATTTTGTTCAGTTAGTTCTTGAGATACAGTTACCACGATTTTTTTTTTATCTCAGGAGGTCATTTTACATAAGAATATGCTGAAATGGTGTCAGAGGCAGTTTTCATGCCGAGCAGTGTAATTTCTGATGTTTTCAAAGTAGCGTGTTTATAGTTAATGGTGTTTATCCCCGCATCAAAACTGATATTTAAAAGCTGTACTTACATCTTTTCTATAAAAATACTTGTTTTCATGCATGTTTAAGTGAAATTTAGCCCTATTTTCCCATGTTAAGAAAATCGTAAATTTCGAATAAATTCAGAAGTTTTTTAATTAGGATGTTGCAAAGGAATAGGGTTCTGACCATTGTCATAAATAATATTTTAAAACTGGTCTGACCTTTCTGCGATCATTTGTTCCTGAGATATCGTGTACACAGTCTAACATACTAACACACTATACCGAACTAACAAACTAACAGACATCCTACAGACGGACACCATACACATTTTGATATTTTCGAATTCCTCATATCTGAAAATGTGTTTAAAAAAAAGGGGGGGGGGGTCAAAAAATTTCACGATTAACCAAGTTTCACATACTATGGGGAACTTAAAAATAATGAAAGCAATATTTTATTATACATAAAGGGGGAATCGATTAAAGTTTGAAATGAATTAATTCTGGTTCTTTAAGCAAGTAGTCGGCTGATTGATTGCATTTTTAATTAGTTTTGACATTTTATATGATTTTATTTGAAGAATAAATGAATTTCTCTATATGTTTTATTATTATTGCTACTTAGTTCAATTTAAAGACATATATATAAATACTATATTGAATGAATATTCAGCTTGTAGGTAGTTCCCGTTATGATATTATTATGAAACTTGTGAAAATTTTTGCGTGTAGAAAGTAGATAAGCAGGTTCTAGTCGAGAATTGCACTTTATTTAATGAATATTAAGTTCGTAGACAGAGCCCGTAAATTTATTGCATGAACTTGTCGACGTTTTTGCATGTAGAAATGTAATTTTTAAAGACATAATGAGGCTCTAGTCAACGAATTCACTTTAATGAATACTCAGTCCATAGATAGAGTCCGTGATGATATTGTTGAAAAAGCTGTCGATATTTTTGCATGTAGAATGTAATACTTAAAGATATTAAGCCGGTTCTAGTCCATAAATGCACTTTATTTAACAAATATTCAGTAAACACTTGAATAAAGTTCTTTTTTATGACACAAACTCAATTATCATTGATTATTCTCAAGATAGTGCAATGAAATAGTTTTTTCTTTTTCTTTTTCTTTTTTTTTTTTTACTACAGACTTAAAGTAAATATTGTTAAATAAATACTCTACAGCGTCGACATTTTCTAATCCAACCAAAAACTTCGAAGTCTAAATAGAATTTGAATTCATGGAGATTATTTTCAGTGGTTTATTTAATGAAAATTTGAAACTGCTTGCTCTTAGGAATGCTTCCTATAATATCAAATATAAATGATTTATTTATTTATTTTAATGCGGAGCTTCGATCCTACACATATTGTAAAGTAAAGAATAAAAGTATAAGTAAAAAGCTATAACGTTCTGAATATTGAAATTTTGCTTCACTCGATCTCTCAGAATTTTATAAAATATTTATATGTTCTGATATCAATACACTTTTAATGAAATCATCCCTTGCTTTACCCCCCCCCCCATTCCACACACACACATAATAAACATATATCTGCAAAAACATGGCTACCAGTATAGTGCATTGCATCTTCCTTAAAGTTTTATTAAAGATACTACAAATAGCATAAAAATACCAAACACAGATTTTTTTTTTTTTTTATTCCGTAATCTCCCCCCCCCTCCCCAACCCTCCGAATTAAAGAAAAATCCCACAGGAAAAAAAAAAAAACGCACGGAAATAATCGTACAGGAAAAAAATCGCATTATATATATTGCGTACACTGCACACACGCCTCTTCCCCTAGGAACAAAATGTATCTCAAGATTTATATGGGCCTTAGGTAATGAATTTTAATTCTGCTTTACCTTACAAACGAAAAACAGAGAGGTATAGGGTAGGTGACTAATCCTTATTTCTCGTGAAACGGAAAGGGTGATATGTTTGATAATTTAACAATTTCTTAAGGATGAAGTTTAACAGAATGGCAAATGTTAGAAATACCAATGGGAGATATGCAACCCTTTGGGCTATAAGAAACACAAGACTCATTTGCAGATTATGAATCTTAGAACGTTATGAGGTAAAAAAATACGCACTCTACAAAATGCTTCTAACATAGAATATCGGCTCGGTAAAAATGGCCAAAAAATTTAGAGAATTAATAACTTTTCATAACAGGCAGTATTCGAGAGATGTACGGCAAACAAAAAAAAAAAAAAAAAAAAGAAAGAAAGAAAGATAGGGGGAGAGAGAGAGAGAGAGAGAGAGATTGGGGGGGGGGGGGTTGTAACGATAAAAAAACCATTGTTAAAAAGTGCGATGTTAAAATTGTAGCATACTATCATAGAGTAAAAGCCTCAACGTTAATTATGACATTACAGTCACAATTTTAAACAATATCAAAAGTAAACCATAAAAAAAAAAAAAAAAAAAAAAAAAGCGAAAATTAATGACAAACTTTGTAACCTGGCTTTCTTGTATAATATTTCTCATACCCTACATTTTAATTCAAAGAAAGAATGCATTCGTCCCATTTTGAAACCCATATATAATGTTTAGAAATTATATAAAGACATGATAGTTTATTAATATTTATCCTAATTCAAATGTGCATATCAAAATCCGATATCCACTTCCAGGAAATTCCAACCATAATCCGTAATATATCCGAATTCAATAGTGTGGCTTGTAAACAGTTGGTCGATACTATTCATACCATGTTCTGTAAAAAGACATGCTTTTGTGCATAAAAATATTATCATTTTGTTTCTGTTTTTAGTATTATTTAAAGATGTCCAAACGTAATAGTTCGGTCCTTAGCCATATGTGTGTGATAAGTACAAAACTTTGAATAAACACTGTAAAATGTAAGAACACGCAACAGATATTTAGGGCTGAAAGAAAACATGATCTTTCGTCAGGCGGACAAAGTAGGCACGAGTGCTGCAAATAAAACGTTGCCGCTTTGTTTTCAGAATTAAATATTTAGATTTAGAGTCCTAGAGTTACGAAATTTTGCATACATGTGCATTAAAATATATCAATATTAAATATATTAAAATTTATCGAAAACTATTAAAACTCAAACTACTAAAACTCGAAATTTTAATTTGAAAAAAATAATTAAATGCTCCATGTGAATGAGTTTTTAATTTTTTCACTTGATTTCACATTGCTTTAGTTTATCAATGTATTTTAATGATTTTTGCGCATTAATAGGTTTGATTGATAAGTTAATTGTTTAAATATATTTGTAAGTCCAAATTCTGAAATTTCTAGTTATTAAAACCTAGTTATTATTATTTATTATTATTATTATTCCTGTCACAGTTTATTCATAATTGTTAGAAATTATCTCCTATATTAATCTCTCCCAAACAACGTATTTTCAAAATTTTTTGTTTTTGTAAGGCTTCACTTCCATATGTAGAAATATAATAGAAATATAATGATGAATAAAAATAATTTTTATTTTTAGTTAAATAGGGTAGACAGTTAAATGCAGATCATATATCATCGTTCAAAATTGAATTTTATATTGTCAGCTTTCATTTTCTGCAAATTAGAGTACATCTTAATGGAAAATTATAAAATTTTATTGCTATTATTATTTATTGCACGGATATTTTTTTTTTAGTAGCAATGGCAATAGAGGCTCTAGCATAATGCGTGAAGGCCCGACACTCAGGTCGACCATGCTATTTTTGTCAGAGTCAAAAGCTTACAAATACGTACAAAAAAAAAAGAAAGCATAGGCGCCGCCTTTTGATTTTCACTACGGGGACGAAATTTATTACATACAACCGACTGAATTCTAAGGGGGGGGGGGGGGGAGAAGAAAAAATGCATAAAAAAAATTATTAAATATAATATCACATTACTAGAAATCAATTAATTAATAAGGATAGTGAAATTGTTAATTATATAGTCATTAATTAATTTTTTTCTTTTACAACTGCTTTAATAGTTTGAAAGAAAATCACTAATTTAAAAAAATCAGGTGAATATAATTAAACTTTAGCAGCATCTTTTCAACGTTATTTTTTTTTTTTTTTTTTTTTTTATCTTTCTTTGTTATTAATAAGCACAGTAATTTTTACAGAAAAAACAGGAATTCCTCAAGAATTTTTTTTTTCAAGAATTTTAAATTTTTTTCTACAGTTTTCTACATTTTGTTCCTAAATTTTTGTTGTAACCATAAGAATGTGCGTTATAAATTCAAGGACACTGAGAAAAAAATATACCGCCTTTTTCTAGAATGGATAAGTGGCCATTTTCTAAATCCCTAAACTGGAAATATAGATTTCTGAACTATGCGCATAAGGCACACCAATAAACTGAATAGACGAAATGATCGAGAATTTGTAGTTTACACATTTCTAAATGATGAAATAATATTCTGAATCTTTTGTATTGCGAGAAATTCTCGCTTGATTTTTCAGAATTGGGTCATAAACCAAGATTATAGTTGTTGAAACCCGCCTCTTGTAGTCTCATTTATTTGCAGAGATTTTTAAATAACTTTGCGCTCGGTAATATAGGCAAACGCTCTAGAATACTGATAGAGGTTTCTAGAACTCGCTTTCCAAGGGGACTAGAATTTGTAAGGATGATACGGAACTATTTTTTCTACAACCACAATTTAGATTCTAGATGTAAGTTACAGAATTTTTTCTCAGTGGAAGAAAACGGACTTAAATTTACTAAACCTATAACGATCAAATAAATTTTAAATTAAAATTTTTTTCTCATTTATACTGGAAATGTCAAAGCACTTTGTTAGTGAGAAAAATGTTAAATCGATATCTTCACTCATTTTTGTTTTTCTTCTGAAAGATCCCAGGGACAAATGCATACTAGAGCAGTAAAATGCACTGATATGTTGTTCAAAAATAAAATGAATAAAATCTTTGCGATCACCATAAAGTTTCAAGAAGTCGTAACAATCATTTCGAATCGAAATAATTGTACAAGACCATTTATCAAACGAAAAGGTATAAAAGCAAGGCAGAGTGCAAGCAGAAACGCATTACAAAGACAGACAGAGAGAGAGAGAGAGAGAAAACATACCGACAATATACTTGTATTTACTGATAAATAGATAAATGGACGAATTTCATAAATAAAAATATTAAAAATGTGAAAAACAGCAATAGTTATTTCGGGTCGAAATAATTTAGTATGATCTTTCACCAGCAGATGAAAAGTTAGACATTAGCAAAGCTTCTGCTTTCTTTGATGTTTTAAGAACGTTGAATAAGAATCAAGCCTAATTATTTCGATTCGAAACAATCATTGTTTGGTTTTAGAATTCATGATATTTGCGTACAAAATTTTCTTCATTGTTTTAATGTAATGTTATTTCTAAAATTTACTCTTTGAAGTCTGTTTTAAAATTATAAATCTTATCATTCAGAAAGTTTTCATTTAAACACATCTATATTCATTTATTATTTGGGGCACACATCAATTGCGCTTATATTAATCCTCCTATTGTTAAAAATGCATCAATTGCGCTTGCGAGAAAAATTACTGATAACGTTTATTATCATACACCCCCCCCCCCCCGGGTATACTGTAAGATAACGAATGATAATTTCTAAAAAGGAAAAAATTCTTCACTTATTCTCGTGGTATCTCCTGGGTAACGCCAATAGGCTCCAATAAATTCAAACAAGAGTAATTAAAAAGAATATTTATATTATATTATTTGTTTAAATAAATATTTATATTACACGAATAAAACTTGTCTAATAAATAAAAGCAAATAAATACTCAGATAAAAGCAAGTCTTGCTTTTGCCTCCAAGGCAGTAGCACGTGTTTTTTAAACCTAATGAAGAAAGGCAACGTCCTTTCGAAACCGGTTGTACCGGTAAATTATTTGATTAATATATTAAAATTAGAGAAGAAAATGTTTATTTATCAATATTGTGAATTGTGATGTGTATTTAATAAGAATATTCAACCTGTATAAATGCCAAAGTTGTAACATTTCTTTTACAATTTTTTTCTTAGATTAGCATAGTCTGTACTTAAGCTACGGATTTTATTGAAAAATAAAAAACTGTGTTACATAAATTATCTAGTAAATATTTTCTAAAGCTAAAGTTTGCATTATGGTTAATTTAGAATGTTGCTTATCAAAAATGAAATACTCATATATTTTATTCTAGAATTTAGAAATATATATACTTATTAATACATTTTCTTTTTTGATTCAACTAGATTTACATCTGTGTTTACATTTTCGCGGCGGATTGGCAATTATTGATAATAAATTCAGTTAAAATGTGTGAATAACTTTAGTATAAATGCCGTAAATAAAAATTAGCACATTTGTATTATTATTATTTATTTAATTTTCAGTGTATGTACAATTCAATATCTTCGAAATTGAACTCAGTTTTATTTAGATAAATTAAAATAGATATTTTTTTGGTTTGTTACCAATATTTTATTTCATTTGTAACTTGGTTAACTGCAGTGCGGATTTTTTTTTTTTTTTTTTTTTTTTTTGTCGCTTAGAGTATTTATTAATGTTATAGATTGGTAACCTAAGACGTCTTGTAGAAATGTGTCGTATGCACTTGTCCGTTAAAATTATATTAATTATGAGATCTGGTCCTCTAAAACAACGGTTTTTTACCTATTAAATATAATTTTTAACAACTTGTTCCTTTTCGACGGCCCCACCAGTGGTCAATCGGTTCTGTGCTCACACACAAGAAGTGCGGGGTTCGATTGGAGGTCTCGCTCTTAGACCTGTTCGGAGTTTTCCGTGTTTTTCCGAATCTTGTGTATATGCGGGCTAACACCCCTTTGAAAGACCTTCCATGGAGGCTATTCTATCTATAGGCCTATAGTCCATAGTGTAGTCAATTGACCTTAATCCTTACTGCTAACGGTCAACGTCGTGCAAGATTGAATTTACTGTTGTGACAGTAATAAACAAGGATTTAAAAGAAATAGACAGACTAATACAAATATAAATACATTTAAATTAAATAGAAATATAAAAATAAGTCTGTATTTTTAACATCATTTTTAGCTTGTTTCCTTTTAAATATTAGTACTTTTCTCCTCAGTAAACGATTAAAAAAATCATTGAACATGAATTCTTTTGTGCTATGGATAACAAATGCCATCCTATCTTTTCTCTATAGAGACAGGGACTGACCTTGACAAGGGGTTCACTTAATCGCGTTTGTTTACTGGCACATATAGATGTTTCGGAAGTAAAAAATCAAGTTTACACAGGACAACTGACCATCTTTGCGGTTGCGGAAACAGGCGCCCTTTTGTTAATTAATCCCCATCCAGTTTTCGTTTATTCCCCCATTCACTCCGGGGAAAAGGGTAGGCTAAAGCTAAAAAATACACCAGTTTTCTGAGAAAAATATATCAATATTAATTTGTAATTGATTATAATGACGTTATTTTTAATTCAAGTATACTTTAATTTCATTTTTTTCCGTGCTTCTAATAGAAATTTTTTATTAATAATTATGTTGTACTTTATTGTTATTATACTTTTTTTTCGCGCTATATGCGTCAACTATAAAACTCACATATAATGAAGAGATGTGCAGCTATGTGCAGCACTCTATGTGCAGCTCAAAAGAAAAAGAATTAGAAAAAGCACCCCACTGTTAAAAATATCAACAGAAAACTCTATGTAATCTAGTATCTTAAGTCTTACGTAAAACTACAGAGAAAAATTAACGGAGACGCTAAAAAACGTATTAATATTAATATTAGCTATTAAAATGATTAATTAAAATGATTAATTAATATTAGCTATTAAAATGAATGTGTAAACATTTTAATAGCTAATATTAATTTAATTAATTATTGGTGAAAATATATTTCGGACTTGGAATGCTTTTTCTAAAGTAGAAACAGTCATTTTTAATTTTAATTAAAAAATTAAATATTAAAATTACGTAAAAATACAGACTAATGATTGAGAATCTCGATTATTCACTTTAACTAAGAATTACTATAAATTTATAGTAACTCTGGATAAATATTTACGTTAAATTTACAGAAATTTTTAACAGTGTGTTCGAAACATAAAAGCTGCTAAAATGGCATAATTTGGTGAGTGGGGGAGTGAGGGACCGATTACGTGTGCATTTGATAATGTAAAATTATTAAATAAGGAGATCTAGAAAAGAATTTAAAAATTTTTAATTGCCCTTTGCAAAGCTCTAAAATAATAAATATTGAAATTTTTTGTTCTTTTCGTTTTGTAAATTATTAAATTTAATCTAACTAAAGCAAGAACGAAAAATCATACGGTACCCATTGACTATTAACATTTTTAAATGTACGTCCTTGTTGTATCATATAATTTTCAATGTTCTTTATCTACGCTATCGCCCAATGCGCTTTTTTCCGGAGGTCTTTTTTCCGGGATCCGATAAACAATTAAATAATATTTTTAAACAACACTTATTATCGATTTTTTTATTGACATTTCGTGCAAATATTACTTACTATTAATGAAAAATTATAGTATGGTTACGTATGTCGGGGGGGGGGGGGGGGGGCAGCACAGAAGGAAAGAAAATAAATGTTTATTCCACTATATTTTGCATTTTAATAAAATTTATTATACATATCACTGAATAGTTAGGAAAATTTACGCTGATATCTTGGGGGCAAAAAAAAAAATAAATAAATAAAAAAATAAAACTGTGATTGGGAAAAATGTCGCACCGGGTCCCACTGCCTTCGGCAGCGTAGCCCCGTGCGCGATGCGCACGCGCGAATGCATATATATGAGCGCCCTAATAATTTTACAAATTCGAAAATATCCGCAATCGATTTGTAAGTATCAAAAGCCTCTATGCACCAGTTATGAACGATCTATCTCTATTTTTATTTTTTTGCCCCTCCGCTCCCTCCCCCCTTCCCGCCCCTCCCAATAATTTTAAAAATTCAAAAATATCCGCAATCGATTTGTAGGTATCGAAAACCTCGATGTACCAATTTTGAATGATCTAACTCTTTTTTTTTTGCCCCTCTGCCCCCCCCCCTTCCCGGCCCTTCTAATAACTTTACACTCGAAAATATCCCCATTCGATTTGCAGGCCTTTTGAATGGCCTAACTGTATTTCTATTTGTTTTTGCCCATAGCCCCCCCCCCTTAACGCCCCTCCTAATAATTTTACAAATTCGAAAACATCCGCAATCGATTTGTAAGTATCGAGAACCTCTATATACCAATTTTGAACGATCTAACTGTATTTTTATTTTTTTGTCCCTATCTCTCTCCTCCCCCCTTCTCGCCCCTCCTAATAACTTTACACTTTCGAAAATATCCCCATTCGACTTGAAGGCCTTTAAAACCTGTCTGTACCAATTTTGAACGGCCTAACTGTATTTCTATTTGTTTTTGCCCCATAGCGAATTTTGTAAAATTGCTTGCGGCGTTGTCTTTCTCGGGTCGTAAACCTTAACCGTGCCAAATTTGGTCCCGCTCGGTGAAACGGCCTAGGATTCTATAGCGGACAGACAGACACACAGACTCTGCTCTTATATATATATATAGACAATACCTATTGAAATATAATATAGGACCGTGTAATTTGATGCAAAAGAAAAGAAGGAATATTACGATAGTATTATAAGGGGAAATAATAGAGCTTTCGTTAATGAAAAGAAACTTTTTATTTTGAGAAGAGCAAAAACCTCAAAATGTTATAAGACGTTTTTAAATGCTATCCTCATATCATTGAGTAAAGAATTGTAGGTTTTCTGTATTTGGTAAGCATTTCAGCAAAATAGCACATATATATATATATATATATTATATACCATTATTATTATTACTTTAAAACGAAAAATATATATATATATATATATATATATATATATATATTGTTTTAAGATTCTGAATACGTAATAGCTACAAAAGTTAATTTTAATATTAAGTATTACGCCTAAATTATTTTTTGCAATCAATAGTCGCTATTTACCAATAGCGCAGTACAAATGCAACATGCAACACAACCAACCTACCAGCAATCAATAATTATATTTGTTCTTGTGTGATATCAATTAAACCAAGCCAAAATATTGAAAAAAAATAAAGGTATTAAAATAACAGAAAACGCAGATAGTTTATTACTTTAAACTAAACTTTCTTGGAATAGTGAGAAAATGTTGCCTTTTATAATAACAATAGACGGAAAAAATGATAAGCGGTAAAAATGGTAACAGGTGTAATAATAAGATATTTAGCATGTCTGAAACGTACTTAATATTTAAAACAATCGTAACAATTTGTTCTCAAACATAAATGAACTTTTGACTGACAGAGAAAAAGAATTCATGTTAACATTCACAGTTAAATTATCGTTTTTCTTATTCGATTTTCAAGAAATGCGAAAGTCTTTAAAAGCATGTATTTTCCATACAAGTAAAACAATATGAAAAAAATAATATTTATTTTAAAATAAATTATTTTAGAAGGCAAAACTTTCATATTTGTCTTTTAATATTTTTTTATTAATTTATTTACATTAAAAAAAAAAAAAAAAAAAAAAACTTTTATTATTATTATTGTTGTTGTTGTTGATGTTGTTGTTTTTCTTTATTTGTGTTAAAATACTATTTTAGAGAGGAAAAAAAAATAGCAAGCATTATTTTAAACTATATTTTTTTCAACTGCAGTTGTTGTCATAGTTTCTTTCCTTATCATACAATGCACATTACGGATTTGTTTAAATGTTTGAGTTTGATATGATTAATCCCTAAATATTGAAAGATACAAGTATTTCCCAGATTTCAATATCGCTTCCCGATTTCTGAAAAACTCTCTTAAATTATTTCAAACTAATAAAAGAGTAAAGTATCAGTTTTATATACCTAGATTTCGAGAGGGCATACAGGTAAAAAAAAAAAAAGGGGGGGGGGTTGACTTTTATAGGATTTACTACTGGTTTAAATATACATATATATATGTGTGTCTGTTATATAATTATTACTTGACAGAAAGCACAGTAGAATTATAATGTACTTGAAGTATGAAGGGGGATGGGGTGCGCAAAGAAAATTTAATCTTTTTCTTTTTAAATTTCAATAAAATTTTGTATGATTTTTACATAGTAACTTATATTGTGACGACTAAATTTATATGCAATGGTTTTGGGGAGAGGTAGATAGCAAATAAAAAGTCTTTTTATTTTTTACTTTTTTATTTTCTGAGTTCCATGTAACTGTTCGTACAATTATTATTTACTGATTCAGAAAGAAAAAGTACACTATTTGTAAATGTATGTCGGGGGATAGGGCTAGAGGGACGTGGGGGGGGGATAATGATTTTTATTTTATATTAAGTTTTACTGGTTAAAGAAATAAGAAAAATCGCTGCAAAGTGAGGTTTTAAGAGGTGGGGCTGACAAGGAAAATAAAAAATACATTTTGCCATATATATATATATTTATTTAAATCCTGCTTAAATGAAATATTGTGAAATAAATAAATATATAAAATAAGAGGTTGTTCGATATATAAAGAGGGGTTGGCGCTTCGGGAAAAAGAAAGGAGCTTTATATAATTTGTTGACTGAATTAGATAGAGTTTTATATAATTATCATCTAGTTATGTGGAGAAACACACGAAGCTTAGACATAACAGAGGTACAGAAGGAAGGGATGTAAAAACAATCTCTTTTTCTTCAACTCCCTATGTCCGAGCGGTTCTGCAATCAAAGCTGGTAGATGGGAAGTGGCAGGTTTGATCCCAGGACACGGTCATCGACCTACTGTTAGGAGTTTTCCTGAGTTTTCTCCGAAACTGACGTAAATGGGGCTGGGACACATTAGAGAGAATCTTACAGAGGGAATTCCCCTTATTGGCCTAGAACCTTAGAGCAGCCAGTCGTCATTGAGCCATACAACCATATCCATATATGTGTGAGTGTCTATATGTATATATGCACCAAAGCTATAATATCCAATTGCCCTATAAGAGCCAATACTATAATATCCAACAGGGCAATTGGCAGTTTGGAGCCCCTAGGAGAGGGCTTCATCCTGCAGTGGATTGATAAAAGCTGAAATTGATTATGTATATATATATATATATATATATATATATATGATTAAGCTCATGTGGTTAAATGACATTATAATTCTTCATATACTTTGATTCGAGCAGAAACAGTTTGGTTTCGGGTGTTACGAATGGTAATTTTTTATACACAATCAAATAGAGTACGTTCTTTGCATTTTTTTCAAATGTTAAAAGTAATTTTATTAAAATCTTGTTACTTTCTTTCATATTCAATAGAAGAAAATATGGGCTTCGCAAAAAATTTTAGACTTTTGGTTTTTGAAGGATTTAGCCATTTTGAAATCTTGAAAATTAATACGTTTATGAAGGAGAACAGTAATTCGAAAAATATACTTCATTTTTCATATGTTACATTTTAAAGAGGAATAACTTTAAAATCTTTATGAAAAGAAATATTTTTTTAACTAGTTACATGTTGTCGATTTTAAATTTATCAGCGTAAGAATAAATTCAGTATAGAAGACAAAAATATATAGTAACTTTTTAAAAAAGAAAAAAAAAAAAAAAAAAAAACTATCATAGTAACTGGATTTTGATCTAAAAAGACACCCGTAAGTCTGTATGTACCGAACGCAAGAGTTGGTTTTTCTTATGACTATTCAGCCAGTATATTTTTAATTTGTCCTTTTATTATTTTTCTCATTGCATTTTTTTTACTTTTTATCTTGGTTCACTTCATTTACACACTAGATATATCATAATAATTAAAAGAAAATAAAAGAGGAATGAAGTTGCGTTAAGTTTATTATGAATTAATTTAACATAGCTTAATTAATAAAATTATTTGCTTTAATTATTATTATTCAAGGAGCTGTTATTATTAGTATAGTATTCATAGGATATTCAATTAAGCATATTAATTCTTTTTGGTTATTTTGGCTTTCGATTGCATTTATATGTATATATAAATATGTATATATAAATTCACACAAGAATCATTATATCCCTTCATATTAATTACCAGCAGGCTACGCTCGCTTTGCTGGTGACTATTTTTAAATGAATTTTAAAAATAATTGAATCTGTATTTATTTTTTATATCACATTATAAATAAAACTTTAAAAACTTAACATTGAAGTTGCTCTAATCCTCGTTTCAGAGCATCTTCTTTCCCCTCAGCACTACTTCAAGTTCAGGTTGTCACGGCTTACAGAAAGGTCTTTCCCTTCCCGGGCACTTCAACCTGGGTATCGATGACAGGTGGATCTGCTATTATTTTAGAACTACAATTTTCAAGATGACTGTATCTCATCATCTATTAAATATTTTAGATTAAAATCATGTATTTTATAGCCCTCGTTCCTTATGCCATATTAACGTATTATTCCGAACAGTATAATAAATCAGTAAAATATCATCACTTCGGTTACACTTCGGTCCCTACAGCCCTTTGCCGCCCGCACTACATCGGATCCAAGTTCCCACTACTTAAAGAAAGATTTTTCCAGGGCACTTGAATTTGTGTATTTATCGATGACAGGTGGGTCTACTATTATTTAAGAACTAAGATTTTAAAGATGACTGTATCTCAGCATCTATTAAACATTTTAGTTCTGAAGCATGTATTTTATAAATCTCGCGCTTTACACTGTATTATCAAATGATTCCTACAGAATAATAAATAAAAGTTTACATTAAAAAAAGGAATTAAATAATGATAATAATAAAAAAAAGATTAGTTTAATCTTTTCTGCTATGTTCTATCATTTTTTTCAATAAGTACTATAGATAATAACAATAATAATAATAATAACAATAATAAATCCCTTTCAAAGGAATTAAAAAATAAAAAGTTGTTATACTATAAAAATTACATATTATGCATAACCATAACTGTTTTAAATGAGTTTTTTTATTTAAAGTTTAATATACTTATTTTTTCTACCGCATTACTATTTGATTTTAATAAATATAATAAAATAAAATAAAAAAAGAATTTGGTTGCCAAATAATTAATCAAATAAATAAAAATTAAACATCGTAACAGCAGTTGCTAAGAGGCGCAGACGTTTGAATTTTTTTTTTTTTTTTTTTTTAATATAAAAATAAAACAGAGAAGCCAACGTTTTAAGTTAAAAAATTAATTAATTAATTAATTAATTATTAAGATTAAAATTTGAAAAAAATCTCAATAAGGTGCACACCAGTAGGGTCGCACCTACCAATCTGCCAAGTTTTATTGTTCTGGGATCAATAGTGTGAGCACCAGAGTACAGACACACAGATATACCAACACGCATATTCAGAGAGATACATACACAGATATTTCTCTAGCTGCAGCTAAATTGCATTGCACACGCAAAGTAAATAAAATTCTTTAAAAAAGGACAATATTTATTTTAAAATTGCAAATAAAAGCAAAAAAAAAAAAAGTTCAAACACCTAAAAAAAGAAAGACATTAATTTGTTAAATGTGATGTAACTTTATTGTAAATACACATAAAAAAAAGATACTGTGGCCATCACAAAACCATTTTCTAAACCGAAAAAAAAAAAAAAAAAAAAAAAAAATCTTTTTTGCGATAAATTTTTACCGTATTCAGTTTGATGTAAGTTTAATAACATGCAAAATCTGAGAAAGCAATTAAAACCAGCGCCACCTGTCGATTGAGACACACAAATTGAATCTATATATATTTACATTAGGGTGGTCGTTAAAAATTAACATTTAAATTTATGTATGAGGCACCCACTTATTTTGTTCTATGCATAAAATAACGACTTCCACAAAAATTTCAAAATTTTAAAACAAGTTTTAAGGGAGGCTACCGAGATTTTAAAAAAAATAATAATAATAAAAATTGACAAATTTGACATATTTTGTAATTTCATTATAAATTATTCTATTTTAATTACATTAAAATAAAGACAATATACATTAAAATATTCAATTTAAAATGTTAAAATACACGTAATAAAAATTTTAACGTTTCGAGCTCTTCATCAGTAAAATGCATCAAAAGTAAACACTGAGAAGAGCAATAGATTTCCTTAACGAAAGTACAGCGTATTCAGCAGGGCTTGTGCATGCCTCATTAAGCAGTGAAAAATTCTGTTTCATATACCAGTCTTCCTGGAAAATTCTTGAATGATAATTTGGACAGTTAGATATACCAACGATTATTTTAGCATTGTTAAAAACATGTAGATAATCGGTTTCTATAGCATACTGCACTATTTTAGGATGAATATCGCGGTTTTTGAAATTTATTTATGTTCGAGAATTCGAGTATGAAGGGCACGACCAGTTTCATCAATATAAACAGAACTGCAATATTTACAAGTAATATTATAAATAACCCCTGTAAGTGAAAAGGGGGGGGGGATAACAGATTTAAAATTAGAAAGGAAATTAAGAATCATAAATTGAGGTTTATAGAATGTAGCTATAAATTCAGAATTTTTTCTATAGTATGGAATAGTAACGAAAGATTTAGATGATTTGGAGGAATTAATATCATAATTACCAATGTTAAGTCTTATTTATTCAATTTTCTTTTAAGCCAGTGAAGGGGATAATTATTACGTGTAATTCCGTGAACCCCTCTTCGCATAAGTCTGCTGTTTTTCATACTTTACTTCCCCGTGCTAAATCATATTGCTGTACTAAAGATCTTTTCCAGTTAGAATTAAAAAGAATTTTTTTGGACTTAAAACGCGATAGTTATTCTTCTCGCTGGCTTAAAAGAAAGGTAAATGAATACGATTTTAACATTGATAATAACGATATCAATTCCTCCAAATTACCTACATCTTTCATTACTATTCCGTACTATTGAAAAATCTTTGAATATATAGCTACAGTTTTACGCACTGTTAATATATCTGCATCATATAAACCTCAATTTCTGATTCGTAATTTCTTTTCTAATTTTAAAACTTTTATACCCCCACCTTTTGCCGTACAGGAGTTATTTATAATATCCCTTGTAAATATTGCAGCTCTATATTAGTGAAAGTGGCCGTTCCCTTCATACTTGAATTCTCGAACGTAAAATAAATTTCAAAAACCGCGATATTCATTCTAAAATAGTGCAGCATGCCATGGAAACCGACTATCTACTTGATTTTAATAATACTAAAGTAATCATATCTAACTGTACAAATTATCACTCAAGAATTTTCAGAAACAGCATTTTTCACCGCTTAATGAGGCATGGGCAGTCCCTGCTGAATATGCTGTACTTTCGTAAAGGAAATCTATTGTTCTTCTCAGCGTTTACTTTTACTTTTGATGTGTTTTACTGATGAGGAGCATAAAATAAGGCTCGAAACATTAAAATTTATGTTATGTGTATTTTAATATTTTAAATTGAATATTTTAATGCACACTGTCTCGATTTTAATGTAATTAAAATATAATAATTTATAATAAGATTACAAAATCTGTCAAATTTGTCAATTTTTTAATTTTTAAACCTCGGTATCCACCCTTAAAACTTGTTTTAAAATTCTGAAATTTTTGTGGAAGTCATTATTTTATACATAGAACAAAATAAGGGGTGCCCCATACAAAAATTTAAATGTTAATTTTTAAGCATCACCCTAATATATATATATATATATATATATATATATATGTATAATGACTATTTTACATATCAAGATTAGGAATTTATACTCTATAGGACCTGATAAATAACTTTCCCGTAAACGGAGTTACAGTACAATATCGATATCATTCGGGCGATATATGCACACAGATTGAATCAGTATAATGATATATAATCATCCGTTGACGTATCAGGTTTCGGCTAATTATAAACAATGTATGTAACATGAGAGATATACCCTTCTAAAAAATATTACAGTTTTAAAAAATTAAAGAACACGCTTTTATGGAAATGTGAACTAAGAAGCACAAAATATCTATCTTAGTATTAAAATGCAGGGTAAGAGAAAATCGTGTGTGTGACACAACGTAATATTGACATACATTTAAATCTTTAATTAAA
Organism: Salticus scenicus; assembly: GCA_963930645.1. Taxonomy (NCBI): domain Eukaryota; kingdom Metazoa; phylum Arthropoda; class Arachnida; order Araneae; family Salticidae; genus Salticus; species Salticus scenicus. The sequence continues at coordinate 321,549,743 of OZ005648.1, read as the reverse complement.
ATAATTTAGAATTAAACAAAAATCATTTTTAAAAATCTCCCCTGACTGTGCTCGAACGCTAGACCTTCAGCTTCGTAGCGCAGCACTTTACCTCACAGCCACGGTGTTCACATAAGGAAAGCCTTTTTGTTACAATATAGATTTTTTGTTTGCTCCCAGCGCGGTTACAAACATACATACAAACATACATATAGGTGAAGCTAATATAATATTATAGTTTAAAAAAATTAAAGAACACGCCTTTATAGAAATGTGAACTAAAAAACACAAAATATCTATCTTAGTATTAAAATGCAGGGTAAGAGAAAATCGTGTGAGTGACACACCATAATATTTACATTCATTTAAATCTTTAATTAAAATAATTTAGAATTAAACAAAAACCATTTTTAAAAAATCTACCCTGACTGGGATCGAACGCTAGACCTTTAGGTTCGTAGCGCGGAACTATACCTCAACGCCACGGTGTTCACGTAGGGAAAGTCTTTTTTTTACAATGAATATAGATTTTTTGTTTGCTCCCAGAGCGGTTACAAACATGCAAACATACATACAAACAAACATACAAACATACATACAAACTTACATAACAGGTGAAGCTAATAAATGCGTGTTAAAAATATGATAGGCTCTAATTTTAGTCAAGATATATTCAAATATAAATTTAAAGAAACTATGTGTATTAGTTTTTGAGATAGAACTGACACAAAATTTTTGTCACAAACAAATGAATATTTTTATTTTTATTTATTTTTAATTTTTTCAATACACATAAAAAAAAATATAGGACTCGTAAAAATATTCGATAAACAAAACAAAATTCATACAAAATTTCATATAAATAGGTAGCGTGGGGAGGAAAAAACAACCACTTTTTTTATCCCCCTCCCTTAGCAACTACCCTCCCCTCTCCCGCCCCCAGATATATGTAACACTCACAGTAATTTTTTTTAGACAGTAAGTGGTATAATATACAAAGTTTTTTAAAATAGATATTAGGTTAGTTTAAAGAAGAATATATTTTATTTCCATCTGCGCCCCCCTCGCTTCCCCACCCCCCAGGTATATAATACATTATTTGTGATTTTCATAAAAAGTAAGTGATAGTTATACAATATATCAGTAAAATAGTGATATAAAAAAATCATGTTATTTTACCCTGCCCCACCCCTATTACATCTACCCAAATATATCTGACACTTGTTGTAATGTTTTCACAAATTGTACGTGATTATACAAAGTTTCATTAAAATCGGTAAGTGAGTGATACAAAAACAATTATTTTCTTTCGATCTGGTCCTCCCCCTTCCTTTTAGCCCGAGTATATACTAAGTGAATGATGTACCAAATCAATTGAAATGTCTAAAAATATAATTTGAAAGTCTTTCTTTAAATTCCTTATTTGATATTTATTATTTTGCTATTTGCGAATTGGAAAAGTGCCCTTTTTTTCCGGTGCCCTTTTCTCAACGTGCCCTTTTTTCCGGCGCCCTTTTAACCGGGATCCCTTTACATGTTTACAGGTTATTATTATTATTATTATTATTATTATAAATATAATATTAATTTGAATACGCATAAATGTTGATTTCAAGCCATTCCATCAAAATTACGTGCAAATTCAACAGCAGGTATTTTTGGTAGAGTAGTAAGATAGATTATGATTCTTCGATCTTATCAAATAACTGTGATTTGGCACCAGATCTCTATTCTACGCTTCTATCGAGCCAGCAGTTACATGTGTGATTGCATTTGCTTTAGCAGTATTAGATATTCAAATTCCATTAGCTATAGGGCAAACTGAAATTAAAAAATAAATTTATCACATTTCACTACATGAACATTCTTTTTCTCGAAGAATTGACAGTATTGTGTGTTCGAGGGGAAAAAAAAAAAAAAGCTTATATATGAATCAAACTAGTCCAGTAGCTAACAAATCCGTATATCAACTGTAATTTATTCATTCGTAAGTTAAATTATATATATATATATATATTGTCCGTATAACTATGAATGTCTAAAAACGTCGGGAAAATATATCTTGCATTATTTTTTATTAATTTTATTTTATATTGCAAATCATTGAAAATGAATTTGCAAATGCTTTTATTCTTTTAAATAGCATTAAACATTTGTAAATTATTATTCTTTTTTAAATCGATTTTTTTTTTTTTTTTTCCATATATATGTATATATAGAGATATGTATTGTATGTATGTATATTGAATATAAATTTTTTTTTAATTTTTTTTTTCAGATTTTACAAATTAAAAGTTGCAAATAGTATCATTTAGTTTATGATTAAACTTATTGTGATATAATGTTTGCGTGGTACATTGACTAAAATTTCTTATTCTCTTTAGAACCGAAGTAATAATAATTACGTAAAATTTATTCTATGGTATTTAAATAAGAACGTTGGCATAATAGACTACAAAAAGGTTTGGTTTTTGCAGGTGATAATTTCGAAAGCTAGTAATGTAAAGGCATACGTATGTAGAACTCAGGGCTCAACATAGTAAAACATAGAAAAATTAAAAAAAGAAATTTAAAATTTAAAAAGATTTCAGTGTTTCTCACTTTTATTTTTATCTTTTTATTTTATTTTAATTTTAATTTAATTTTATTTTTTTACTTATTTATTTATTTTGTTAAATAGCTTTTTGCTTTTACTTCAAGGAATCTTCAGCAAGTAAATAAATAAATAAAATCTATAATAATAATAATTACAATAATTAGGGGAAAATATTTTCTAATTCATTAATTATGTGCATTTCGCTAAAGTGTTACAGAAACTTCTCTTGGTATAGATACTTTTTCAATCACTGTACATGCTATGTTAGTAACACAAATGCAATTTCCTTTCACTTTACTTTTAACTATTTTTGGATTCCTGTAGAATTTTGGTAAGGTGATTAACTGATAGGTTTGCTTAGAAGATGAAAGAAGGAAAACCTGATATGTCAAATCACTTATCAGAACGCTAATCACTTTTCGGAAAGAACAAGAATCCTCTCAATTTTAAACGTCTTTCTGTATATAATAGAAATGTGTTGACCACATGTTTTGAAGAATTTGGGTGGCCTGAGGGTGAGGACTGAAAATTCTGATGCAAGTGGCAGGACATCAACAAAAGCATTTTATTATTATTATCATTATTATTATTATTATTAATTGTGTTCCAACTTATGTCTTATATTGAAAAAAAAAAGGAACAAAGGGAGAATTCAAATTCTATCAACAGACAAAACCCGTGTTATTTATTCTATGGGGGAATTAGTTTCCAGAATTTACTCAATTAATTCAAGACAACTATTTTTTCTTTCTCGTGATAATAATAGCCATGCAGTAGATAATCCAGGTCCTTTATCCCTTTCTTATAAAGAAGTGCACATGTTTATTGTTAGCAGACAGTTTACTGAGGAGAAGAATGAATAACTTGTTTTCATCGATAACAAACAAGCTGTGGTACAAAATTTAAAATATTTGAAATTCGAAGCATACAATACACATAGTGAAAAATATATTACATTATTTTATAAACTTCTTTATTTAAACTATGCATATCACTTTAAACTAAAAATAAATATAATAAAATTGATTTTAATGATTAAATTTTGAATTTTAATCTCGGACAAAGACACACACCTCACATCGCAAAATATTTTACAGTTTCAAAATTTCGCTCTTTACAAAGTAGTAAGAACTGACATAGTTTTATGATATTATGGTATTTTAAAGCTTTTGCCTTAAAGTATGATTTTAGATCTAATACAAACAGCCTATGATATCGATGCGTAAACCTAGTTTTTACAAGGTCACACCACATCTTTTACTATCACTGTTTAATGGCAATTTTTTTTTTTTTTTTTTCCACTGAACATGTACTGTATAGGAATATTCGTAATGCATTATTCACAATACAATGGGACGATATTAAAAGTTGCTCACAGTTCTGTACATTTTAACTACACAATATCCTTCATTATTATTACTATTATTATTTTAAGCATGGCATAAAATATTGTGTCGGAAAATTCAAGATTCTAGGCGTCTCCTGCGGGAAAAATTTCAAAAAAGAAAGTCTGCAATAAAATAAATAAATAAATAAATAAATAATAATAATAATAATAAATAATCGAGGAGTATGAATAATTATTAAAATTGCACTTATTAGAATATCATATTTTAGTGCAATTATTTTTTATTTTAAATATTATGCTTGCAAAAAAGCTTAATATTAATATCGTTTTTAAATAATTTCTGAAGTTTAAATTTAAAATAAAATTTAAATCTTTATGTGGGATAGAATAGGTATTTCCAAAAAGAAACATGAAAGGAAAAAAGTTTTAGAAATATACAATAGAAGAAGAGAAGGACGCAAAATAAAATTTCATTTATTTATTATTATTATTATTATTTTTTTTTAATTGTAGTCAAATGCAAATTAATTCATTCCTAACACATTCCTGCATCCATTTTCGCTCATAAGTATATGGAAATTGTAATGAAAGAAAAATTGTTTAAAATATGTTTTTTAAAGATTCAATTTCTTTTTAAAATAAATTTAAATATTTTATGTAAAAACCTAATACTCTGAAAAAATAAATAAATAAAACTGATTCTCACTACAATTGATTTTTTTTTTCTTATAAATGCTGAAATATGTTTTACAATCTATTTAGATTACATAACGTCTCAGATTTCTTTAAAATATTTTTATCAAACTAATTTAAGTATCTCCAGCACATCTAAATCTGTGTGATAATTTCAAGAAACAGGTTTTACTTCTGAATTACATTTCATATAAATTTCGATCTATCTCTATCTTTATTTTTTTTACCTTCCGCTCCCTCCCCCCTTCCCGCCCCTCCCAATAATTTTAAAAATTCAAAATATCCGCAATCGATTTGTAGGTATCGAAAACCTCGATGTACCAATTTTGAATGATCTAACTCAATTTTTTTTTGCCCCTCTGTCCCCCCTCTTCCCGGCCCTTCTAATAACTTTACACTTTTGAAAATATCCCCATTCGATTTGCAGGCCTCTAAAACCTATCTGTACCAATTTTGGACGTCCTAACTGTATTTCTATTTGTTTTTGCCCATAGCCCCCCTTACCGCCCCTCCTAATAATTTTACAAATTCGAAAATATCCGCAATCGATTTGTAAGCATCGAAAACCTCTATATACCAATTTTGAACGATCTAACTGTATATTTATTTTTTTGCCCCCCCCTCTCCCCTCCCCCTTCTCGCCCCTCCTAATAACTTTACACTTTTGAAAATATCTCCATTCGACTTACAGGCCTTTAAAACCTGTCTGTACGAATTTTGAACGGCCTAACTGTATTTCTATTTGTTTTTGCCCATAGCCCCCCCTTCTCGCCCCTCCCAATAATTTTACAAATTCGAAAATATCCGCAATCGATTTGTAAGTATCGAAAACCGCTATGTACCAATTTTGAACGATCTGACACTATTTTTATTCTTCCCCCCCCTCCCCCTCCCCCTTCTCGCCCCTCCTAATAACTTTACACAATCGAAAATATCCCCATTCGACTTGCAGGCCTCATAAACCTATCTGTACCAATTTTGAACGGCCTAACTGTATTTCTATTTATTTTTGCCCCATAGCCCCCCTTACCACCCCACCCCCCTACCCGCGCCTCCTAATAATTTTACAAATTCAAAAATATCCGCAATCTATTTGTAAGTATCGAAAACCTCTATGTACCAATTTTGAACGATCTGACACTATTTTTATTTTTTGCCCCCCCTCCCCCCTTCTTGCCCCTCCTAATAACTTTACACAATCGAAAAATCCCCATTCGACTTGCAGGCCTTTAAAACCTATCTGTACCAATTTTGAACGGCCTAACTGTATTTCTATTTGTTTTTGCTCCATAGCCCCCCCCCCCCCTTGCTGCCCCACCTGGGGGCTGAATTTCTAAAATTCCAGAAATTGGTTTTTTGATAGTTGCATTAGCTATATTTTAGAGCAAAAATTTCACGTATATCTATTTTTTTTTTGTTTGAGATATGTGGGATTATGCGAAATCACGTTTTACGCATGTGAAATCACGTTTTGCCCCCCCGCCCCCCCTTGGGGAGCAAATTTCAAAAATTCCAGAAACCGATTTTTAGACATTTGTATTAGCTATATTTTAAAGCAAAAATTTTACGGATACCTGTTTTTTTGTTTGAGATATGAAGGATTTTGTGAAATTACGTTTTGCCCCCCTCCCCCCCTTGGGGGCGAATTTTGTAACATCGCTTGTGGCGTTGTCTTTCACGGGTCGTAAACATTAACCGAGCCAAATTTGGTCCCGCTCGGTGAAACGGCCTAGGATTCTATAGCGGACACACAGACACACAGACTCTGCTCTTTTATATATATACACGTATCTAATTATGCCTTCAAAAATAACTTTCATTCACAACTTTTCATTCCTGTATTCATTCAACAATAATAATAATATTCTTATAATATCTAAATTCTAAACGATAATGCATAAATTCGTTATTTCATGAATTTACATATGTACGTGAATAATACAAATCAACTTCCTTTCCATTTGTTGAATGATTATCCTTCGATTTAAATTACATCGCAACGCAAGTTAGTTATCCTATGATAATACTACACTACTATTTTTCAACTTCAACCAATCGTAAACTTGTAGTAAACCTTTGACCTTGTAGTAATTTTGCCCCGCCTCTCGTAGTAAATTCGCCCCTCCTATCGTAGTAAAATAATGGATACTGTTTTTCACCGCACAACCGAGGACCTGGGTGTGTAAGCCCTTTCAAAATGTTTACACACTTCACACACAAAAATGTGCTCCTTTTATGGAAACCGAGGACTCGAAAAAAAAATCACCTGAGAAGTCGTCAATGTACTAAATAATACTTATATATCACAGTACAATACGAATTTCTCATGTCTGGGAACCGAGGACGCCCTCGGTTCCTGAGCGTCCGCGCTTAGAAGGTGTGTATAGGCATTCAAGTCCACGGTTTCCACCTTACGGGAACACACACACACACACACACACATGTGCGCTCCATTTCAACTAGCAGTTAATGATCAAATGTCCTGTAAAGCACAATCTTTTCCCATTATTATCTCCATAGCATTTAATGTATATTTAATCCATTTAAGATATTTGACAAATGTGTGTATCAAAATTTGATTTGGCTTTTCAAAAAAAATTGTATTTGCTTTCTTTTGAGTGGAAATCTTCCTTTTTCCTTCCCATTTTAAAGCAGAAATCTCCCTATTTTTAAAGCTACAAATTTGGCAGCTAAGTAAATTATTTTTAATGAAGCAGCTAAGTTTCCATATCTATACTTTTTAAGAGGAAATATTTTAACTCTATTGAAATAAAATCATTTTAAAAAGTGTGTCTTTAAAAACAAGAAAAAATAATAAAACTGCTAAATGTATTTACACATGACCATGTAAAAGTTGTGATGATGATGAATCAGCTGATTCATTTACTAGAAAATATCAATGTGAACTGTGAATAATAACAGCTTATTTCACTTAAATAAATTTAAAAAAAAAGTACTACTGAATTATCTGAAAGATAAAAACTTTTGCTGTTATTATTACAGCCCTAAGCAGATTTTAATTTAGGATTTTTAAAAGAGCGTAATTACAAATTACAATTTCAGTGTCCCTGTGTTAATTTTACTATTATATGTATTTCTTATTTTCATATTTTTCTTGTGGTAATTATACCGCAAAATATTGACAATGCTTTTTGCAGTCTGAAAGAAATAGTCTTATGTGAAAAGTGGCCACTAACTTAAAAAAGTGGCTACTAATGACACTGACAGTACTGGCCACTGGCCACTAATGAATTTTCCCAGTTTTGCCCTTTAATGCTGGGTGAATGTTAAAAATGAAATATAACTCAAAAATGTTTTACAAATCTGCAAAATTTCGGGCATTTGAACTCCTCAAAACCCCTTCTTGGCTACGGCCTTGCTGCAAGACACACTTTTTCCTCCCTTTTAACAGTTAAATTTTAGAAAATCCTCATCCTTTATCTTAAATAAGGCCTATGAGGAGACATTTTGTTAAATTTCAAACTTCTATTGGAAATCACTGCAGAGATACAATAAAAAGGTTTAAAAAAACAATAATAACATTCTTTTTTAACCCTTTAAGGGTTAAATTTTATTAAATCTGTTTTTAGTGAGGAACAATGTTATGAAAGGAACCCACTGTGCAAACAGCATGTTTTCAGCTTCAACAATTTGGAAATTGGAGTTGATTGATGAATCAACGAATGAATCAGTGGTATTTCTTGTTTATATATATGGGAGCCTCAAACTAGATTTTAACAAAGAACAATTAATTATACTAACTGTTTTGATTTAACCCTTTAACGTTCATTGGTTTCGCAGCGAAACCAAACATTTAACATAATTTAACAATTTTTTATGCAGCAGTTTTTTAACATTTCCCCCTTGTTTTAATCAGGTTTTAAACTTTTATTCCTTTTCTGTTCGGTAGATAGCAGCATTATTCCAAAATTTAACAAATAATGTTTCAGAGGAAGCTAAATGCATAAGTCATTTGAAGTTTCTTAGTGTGCATGAGTGCGAATTGTTGGTTTGATGATGCACTCACGTCTAGTTTTTTTCATTTAAGGAAGAGCTGGACTATTATTTTCACTTGAAACAACTTTTATGAGTTTTTGTAGTCAATAATGTTTAATTTCAAAGTGTTTTATTTATTAAATTAAATATTATTTGAATTTAATAAGGTTAGCTTATAGATGTTTCAAACCAAAAATTTCTCGAAAAGGAACAATGCTAATTTATAATTTTTTAAATATTTATGATCAGCTATGTGTCTAACAGCCATTTTTAAAATTAGTTTAGTAATTTTTAAAATAAATTAAGAAGTGAACGTTAAAGGGTTAAATAATATTCATATAAAATGTTTCTGAACACTTCCTCCAAAATGCACTTTCAGAAAAAGCATACTTTGAAGGAAGTAAAGAAGAACATAGGGTAAAATCTAAATGGTCAAATGGTTAATTCAAAGAATTTTGATTGTGTTTTCATTAAGGAGGATTTCCACAATTGTTTAAGGTGAAAATCAGGGTGTTGGGGGATGTTTTTTAGAGCATTGTTTCATTGGTTTCCAAAAAACATTTAAAATGAAGAGATATGAATGATTCTAAAAATCTAATTGCCAATTAGAAAATTTAGGTCACCAAGTCACCATGATCTGGCAACTGTATTTGCTAAAATCCCGATTATGTATATAAAATATAAATAATTCAAGAGATATTGACTTTATAACAGATAATCAATGATAAAATTTTTTTGTAAAATTACTTACTAATGTACAGCTGAAGGTATAGACAAAAACAGATCTGATAACTCAATAACTGTTTCGTTAGCCAATGGAGATGTTGGACTATCAAAGTCAAAATTGATGCCATTAATTATGTATGTAAAACCAAATATTATTAATAAGGGAATTCTGAAAAGAGAAATATAATTCTAAGCAAGGTATATAAAAATAAATAAATAAAATAAAACTACACATTTTACGTATCTTGCTTTATTTGTATAAAAAGACATATGTTAATTATGTTTCATCAAAAAATTTGAATAAAAATAAAACAGAAAAGAAAAGAAATGTCACAGAAAGAAAAAAGTTTGTTTTTTGTAAGGCATCACAAATTACAACTATATAAACCACTTTCAAAAGATTCTATTAAAAATATAAAAAAGCAAATTTAAAGCTAAATTCATTAGTTTTACTGTATTTATTTTTTATTTTATTTTTGAGAAGGCAAATACACTCAAATTATTTCTACAAATTCCATTAAATTTACAATACTATGCATGTTTTACAATAATATATTATACTAGGGAGCCCTGTTCCCAACTTGCTTCCCTTATTAACCACTGTAGCACTCTGCCTGCCTATTTGCTTCTTTGCTTTTCACTGAATATTAATAGTTTTGTTGTTGTTTCATGTCCCCCTGATCAAAAATCCAAGACCAGATCCATGATACCATGTCGCTCTAGCAGAACCATAAGTCCATTACCCTCCTCACTTTACAGCTGTCTCGCAGAGATGCCAATACAGTCAATGACATGAGCAGGAAAAACAGGACAGGAACAAGGGCAAGAAGAATAATTCTTTACTTTATTGACAAATTTCAAGCTTTTGATGTGGCCACTATGCAGTCTGGCCAATGCAGTCTGTGCGGATCTTGTGCCTCCGGACTGAAGAGACAGACCAAGACAGTTACCAGCAACCAATCGTGAGCAGGAGGGATTCTCCAAGTAGAATTTGCTTTGCCCTTGTGAATGGAAGAAATTTCAAACGTGAAAAGTTCACTAGAGGCAGCAGAAGGAAGATCACTTCCCTCTTTCACAAGCAAGTCCGTCACCTCATTGCCAAAGACTCCAACATGGGATGGAATCCATTGGATGCAAACTCTGCTTTTTTATGAAAGTGTAGCAATTTTGGAACAGTTTTTTCTAGAATTTTCAGCTAATTTCTTAAGTACTGGATTTAACTTTTGCTGTCTGTCAAAATATAAATATTGCTATTTTCAAAATGGAGAGTAAAATTTAAGGTTTCACTGATTACAAGAAGTTCTGAATGGAAAACTGAACAGCTATCTGGGTTGCGAAATCTGCAATGAAAAATCAAATTATCCTCGGCCTTAGCATAGACGCCACTGCCAATCCTGCCAGAGTCCGATTTACTCCAATCAATATAGAGTACAAGGGCCAGGCAGGGGCGTAGCTTGGGGGGGGGGGGGAATCTCCCCTTCCAATGTTTTAAAAAATAGGGCGGCATGATGAGGTTTCTGGGGGCGCTGTTTTGCGCCTTTAAGTTCATTTGAAAGTAGATCATAATTTTGTTAATTATTGTTAGTTACCAAAAACACTAAAGATTTTTATGTATCAAAAGCTGCCTTCGGCAATCAACTGGTTTGCCGACCAGCAAAAAAAAAGTTTGCATTAAAATGTCTGACTGTAGGAAACTCCCATTTGGTGGCACCTGAGACACCCTCTTAACTAATTAGACGCCTAATATAGCTTTTTTAAACGTGTATAACAGCCTATTTTCTTACCGTGCAAATGACCCTTGAAAATTTTCATCGTACTCACGACCCTTAAAAAATCTGATCATAATAAATTTCTGTTTTGGGCCGCATATAGCATGATTTCCCATTTTAGACATTTACAATAGTCTATTCGCTTACTGTACAAAAGACTCTTGAAATTTTTGATCGTATTCGGGACTCTTTAAGAATAAGTGAGTAGCAAACACCTGCTGAGCAGCACCCTTCCTGAAAATTCTGACCTTAGTAAATTCGCGCTCTGTGATGACTGTGGTGCCCTTCTCCCATTTCAGACACCCACAACCCCTGTGGCAAAATTTTTTCTTGCTTTCTGCGACAAACCTCACTAAAGCTAATTTCTTTCTGCAAGACGTTATTATTCAATAATAAATATTTGCATACTAATTACCAAGAAGACTAGGTTTTTTTGTTTCTAAAATTTTTTATATTAATATCAAATCTATGAGTTTTTTTTTTTTTTTTTTTTTAATAACTTTATAACCTCATATTAATTTTTGGTAAGAAGTAATACTGTACTGCGGAGGTAAAGGATACCATGTCCATTTTGTGAAAAGAGTTACCACCATGTCTTTGATGGGCTGCAATGACAGATATTTGTCATAAATAAAGAAAATTAACTTTTTTTTTTCACTGTCTATTTTTTCTTTATAGTAACTGTATATTAGTGCTTAATGCCTCCATATAAATCTAAAAGTGCACATAAAGGACATATCGCTCTTTTCACAGAATTAACATATGGTGTCCTTTACCTCTGGGGTACTTTTTCTTTTTTTATTAAGAACAATAAAAAAAAAAAGGAGGGGGGATTATAATCTTTATGAAACAACTGTAAGAAAATTAAAATTAACCCAATAAATAAAAGGATTCATAGGAAGACAGAAATAAAAATATTAAGACATGAAAATGTTACTTACCTGCAGCTAGCATTTCTGAAGAAACAGTGAAGAGCTATTTGCTCCATTTAATTTTGTTACAATTTGTAATGTTTTAACTAGATAAAACAATAATATGAAAAAGTAATCATATTTTAATGTACTAGCGTACAAAGTTATTGAAACACCCTGACCTTATTTTAATTATTGTTATAGGAAAGAAAAAAAAAAAAAAAAAAAAAAAACAGAATAAGAATAAGACTGTTAAGGTATGAAATGTTTTTATTACAAAAATATTTTTTACAAATTTAATACAAATTTTTCGTATTCATACAAATATTTTTACACAATAACTTATCAATGAATCCACAAAATAATAGCCAAATGGGTTTTTTAGAATATATTGTTAAACTATAATAATATAAAATCGAAAGAAAAAATTAAAAATTACTTAAAAGGAAACATTTAAGAAAAAGTAAATTTTGAATTTTATTTTATTAATTCGGGGACTAAAAGGAACTTTAGACCAAAAAATAATGGGAAAGGAAAATAGAAACTAAACGTTAAAAAGAAAAAGGGAAAAATACAAGAGATTTTTTTTTTTTTTTAATGTATGAAAAAATAAATAAATAAACCCAAACAAAATATAAATCCTGAGAGCTACAATTTCACTACTAACTGACAAAACTTATGTTAAACTGCAAATAACTGCGGTAAAAGGCTATTATTTAGCTGCCAATCTACACAACCTTGTACTTTTTTTTTTAATTGGTGTTAGTTAATGAAATATGCGTTAAGTTTACCGCCAACTGCTGAAATATGGATAGATTTTACTTTTAATTATTACTAACTACGTAAATATGCTACTTTTGCCGCTGGCTAATTAATAAACTGATTATGGAAATTCGCAAACTTTTTACGGACAGTTACTGAAATACGTAATTATTTTCTACAAATTTACAAAATCTACGTTTAATCGCAAATAACTGATAAGATACACCACAATTTCGCACGTAATTTATATTAATTCACTTTTTTTTTTTTTTTAGTTTTCAAAAGTTTATTCCTGAAATTCTCGATATTTTGCAGTCAGTTACCAAGACATGCAATTATTTGGCTACTAATCAATGAAATTTGTGCCATTTTCAAAGCTGAATTCCTAAATACTGAAAATCGATGAAATTCGCACTTTTTTCAAAACTGAATAGTCCCAAATTATCCAATACTTTTGCAACTGAAATAAAAAATACTGGACCATTTCAGCACTAATCTTCAAAAATTTATGTAAAATTGCAACTAATCTATTTTCCATCTAATCGATAATAACCAATCACGCTTTTTTCAAAGCTGATTCTCGAAATTCGCATTTTTACTATGCGGCGATTGCAGAAACACGCTAATATTTAGCTACTAATCAATGAAATTCGCATTCTTTTGAAAACTGAATCCCGAGTACTCAATTATTTTGCTGCTAAGCAACAAAATTTGCACTTTTATTTTCAAAACTGAATCTCGAAATACAGAATAATTTTATAGTAGATTTCGGAAATACGGGATCGTTTCACCACTAATAGTAAAACATTTACGTTTAATGTGATATTATTTAGCTGCTTGTCGATAAAGATTGCAATTTTTTAAAAGCTGATTTTCGTAAATTGCGATATTTTTGTAGTCGATAGTGGAAATGGAAATATGCAATCAATTCTCCGTTAATTAACAAAATTTATATTTAATATGAATCTATTGGTGAAGTATGCTTTTATTCGATGCTAATCGATGAAATTCTTTTTTTTTTTTTTTTTTTCAAAGATAACTTGTGGCATACGGAACAATTTTGTGGCCATTTACTAAAATAATGAATTATTTTATTGCTAATTATAAAAAAAAATATGTAATTGAAATTAATTGCTGAAATAGGTATTATTTTGCTAAACACATGAAATTATTTAGACCTCAAAATTCAGCAATATACTTTTTTTTTTTTTTGTATTTGATTACTGAAATATGTCGTATTTCTACGGCTGGCTTTAAAATACAAAATTTTATCATGCAATTCTCGTGAAGAATTATTTTAAAGCTGCCGATTTTTGTGAAAAACTAGTTTTCAGATCTAAAATTTTCTTAGAATCACCACTGCATTATAAAAACTGAGTTATCACGTTTTCAATTATCTCAACAAATGTTACAGAAAATATTCCTTTTCTTTCTCCAATGGTAAATACTTCGTCATTAAAGTTCGGAGTTTTCCGTGATTTTCTCGGAAACTCATATGAATGTGATTTGAAACATCTTAGTAAATTTCCCACGGAGAACACTTCATTCGTTTAAGTCGGATTTTTCCGTGATTTTCTCTGAAACTCATGTAAATACGGACTAAGGCACCTTAGAAAGTCTCCCACACAGGACACTGTTCCCAGTCTTAGAAACCCTAACACAATCATTGGCCTTAACATGTACACCTTCCCTTCACCGTTAAAATTCAATAGCTTTGAATATATTATTTATTTCTAATAATTTAAAAGACAGTTATTTTAAGTTTCATTTTTAAAAGATTCTTCAGCTATATAACTGAACCTTTAAAATTTTTTTAAATGAAAATCAAAACATTGCGTGCGGTTTTCAGTTAGATTATAAAATTAATTAATTGATTTGTTATTTTTCCTATTTTTCAAGAGACGTTGAGGCAGTTTTATAGATATGGAAAAAAAAATCCAGGAATATGTTTTTTGCAGCATCTGTAAGAAAGATAAAATCGAAAGCTCATAATGATCGGACTGCGATATCCTTCTAATTGTGTGAAAGAAAAAAAAAAAAAAAAAAAAAGAGAGGGTGGGGGTGGGTGAACTACCGGAATAAATATTAAAAATTTATTTAAAGATGAAAGGCAGCTTCCATCAGAGACCCCGCGGATGGTTTGAAACAGAAACAGAAGAGAAATCGCATCAGACAACAAACGAAAACGAGCCAAGACAGATCGCAGCCACAGATCATGTGCGTAGAGGGGATATTGCTGCTGTCTTGTACGCACAGAGCACACAATGTTTTTCTGCCATTGCTGCAACGCTGTAGTATTGTAACCCTTTGTTACCTTTCTGCAGAAACGAGCAGCTTCTGCAAAAACGAAACTTATACTGCAAAATAGCTTTAGATTAGTTAGTGCATTGAAATTTTTTATATTTCAAAATTTTTTGTTCCTAAAAGAAAAACCTTTCTGCAAGGACTCAGAGCCGTTCTGCGACAATGTCGCAGTGTCGCCGTGTTTCTGCCACGGGGCCCACAACTGACTCGTAAGTATGCACAATCCATTTCTCACCTCCGAAAACTTAAAATTAAGACTTTTTTAAGCCTTTTGCTCAAATAAAAGGATTTTGGCATGAAAAATGAATTTAAATAAAATTATCTGGTAATTAATTTATTTGTTTAAAATTATTATTCTTTTAATTCCATTGGAACGTAAAAAATCGGTCTTTCAGACAGCTTGTCTTTAAATAGAAGTGATGAGGAAAGCAAAATTCTGTGCATATTACATGCTACAAAAAAAAAAAAGCAGTTTATTGTATGTTATGACTGTTGTATAAAGACGAAATTAGATGAGGTTTGATTTGGTTAAAACGATTTCTCACTAACAATTTTTGATTCTAAGTGATCCTTTAAGCAAATATTTTAATTTAGTTTCAGCGCTAACAGGTTTTGAAACATCTATAAGTCTATAGAATTCAACTAGTGTTTCTTGATATGAAATAACACGAAAAGCTGCTTTAATGTCGCATTAATAGGTACATATTGGACAACTAACGATGGTTTGGAATTAACGCCCCAGTGGCGATCCGAAGATAAGTTATCACAATTTTTATCTTCTGCAGAAGGGATGGCTCCTACGCTTCGGTATCCCCCAGAGGTATTATTTGTACAGAGCATGGAGGACATTGCAGCTATGACAGATTTTACGTGCACCAAAGACAAGACTGATGTACATGATGGTCTTCAGCTGGCTCAAGTATTGAATCCACAATATTTCTATTGCAAGATCGACTTTCTACCAACCAGGCTACCACAACAATAGGAAATAGCTCCTACAGTAAGTAGTTGAAAAGAGAAATGGACTCTCAGGGAGGGATATGGGAAATAATAGTTTATTCATGGAAAAAAATTTGTCATTGAGCCTGAAAATTATCGATTAGAAATATTTGGCTTATGAAAGGTGGTTTTTCAAAAAGGTTGCATTGTAATCATTGAATTAAATTTGACATGAGTAATTAGAAAACTAAACTTATTAGTAGCAGTTGAATGGATGCCATAATAAGTATGTGCTAGTAAGCATTAAGTAAGCATTTCAATAATAAATGTAGAAATTCAAATTTCCATGTAAAAAACTTTCTTGGTAATTGCTGTTATGCGCTTCCAAAAGAGAAAAAATCGCTCTCAGCAATTTTATTTATGTGACAAAGCATATCTCTGTGAACTTCTCCATCTTATTTGCCTCTCAATCCGACCAATCAATCTTCTACTGGGCATTTCAATAGCAAAAAATACTGTGTATATCGAAACAATATGTCAACTGATGAAAAAAGTAAAATTACACTCACTTCTCTTGCTAGACAAATAAAAGAAAATAGGGAAAAATAAATCTAGAAAATAAGCTAAATCACCAGTCATTGAATTGCATTTTAAAAAATTGCACATGCAAATAACTTTCTTCAGTAGTAATTTTAAATACAAAAGAATGCATGTACAAAATGAAAAAGTGTATTTAAAAAAAAAAAAAAAAAAAAAAAAAGAAAGAAAGAAAAAGATAAGAACCGAAGCTTATTTTTTGTTTCTAAGTAAGAAATAAATTTCTGTACAAAAAAGATTTAATTTAGGACAACGGGACTTTTTTTTTTTCAGTTTGTTCTTCACCATAAATACATGCAGTAACTGTGTCACATTCCTTAGCAATGGCTAACTACATTCATTTCTTAAAATATTTTTTGCACGATTTGTCTAAATTTGATTTTAAATATATATAACTTGATGCAAGAAGGGAAAAAAGAAAAACTTTTTTCAATTGATTTAAATATACAAAATAATAATAAATAAATAAATAAATGATTTCTTTCCTTAACCCTTTCTTTAACGTAGCTGGAATTTCAGTAAGTGCTTAAAATACCAAAACGCTTAGAAATTTTTTCTCCCCTCCTTTGCATGTCAAATGGCAATGCAAAAGGGATCACTTTTTCTATGGGAGGAGTAAAATTAAGTGACGCATCAGTAGTTTCCCTGGAGTAGGGTTTTGGAGGGAAATTCCATAGAAGACAACTTTGAAAGGGAAAATTAAATACTTTTCTAGAAGCAAATGCTAATCTGTTTGTTCATTGAATATGGTATTTCGGTTCTTATTGTTAAACAGATAATTTTCTCTGCAGATTGAAACATAGAGATGATACTATCTAAAGAATTTAGAAATGTTCAGTTTTACTTGGAATAATCTTTACAATGTATTTACTATGCAAATGCATTGAACTTGAAAAGAATGAATTAGAGCTTGAAATATGAAAGCATCAATGGGCATTAAAACTCTGATTTTAATCACTTAAAAAAAAAAAAGAAAGAAATATATATGTGTATACATATATAGAGAGATTGTACAATGCAGGTGAAATTCTAAATATACTTTTTCTTTTAAATTCTGAATGAAAAATAAAATAAATAAATAAATAAATAAAAAGTTACATGAAAAATATATTCAAGAATTTTGATGGAAAATTAAAATTACATTACCATGTCATATAGCCTCATCACTGGAGTCATCTAGGAACTATTTTTCAAATTTCGTGATAAAAGTTACAATTCCCTTATAATTCTGCCTTTGATCATAACTCTCTATTTAATCAAACAAATGGCATATTTGGAAATAATTTTATATCAAATAATAAATGTATTTTATTCTTTTTCAAAAGAATTACTCGAAAATTGTGTAGTTTGAAACTGTATAATTCAGGGGAAGGTATCACTGAAACTTGTGTTCTTCAAATACTGTGTTCTTCAGGGGTTACCTGTATGTATGAAAATAAAAATTTTCATCAAATACTTAATAATAATTATCAAACTACTTACATAGTCTTTTTATATTCTTCTATTATAATACATCTAAAACCATGTTTCTGATGATATTCATAAACGTGCAATAAGTTAAGAAATAAATAAATAAATGTGAGCAACTATATTGGCATGATATTTAGAAAATAACTATTTTAAAGTAACTATAATATCACAATAAACATTAAACTTCGATATGAAATAAGTAAGAAATTAAGCAAGTGATCATCTCTATAGTTTCTAAATAAAAATAATCTAATAAAGCAAGTTTAAAATGAATATTATAAATATAATTTATGTTGCAGATGGGTAAAGATTGGGAAATAAGACTTCTGCAGAACATTTGATTGCTGATCACTAGATAGAGATAAATAAAGGGGGGGGGGGGCAAAAAATAACTACATGAGCAAGAAATATTTAACAATTCTATTTCTTTACAGGTTCTAGAATCTCATAAAGCTAGTTTGAAATGTATATTGACATTTATGTTGTAGATGGAGAAAGATCGGGAAATGGAAGTTTTTGTAGAAAATTTAATCGTCGATCATTCCTTGTTTTTTTTTTTTTTTTTTTTTTACAAACGATATCTGCAACTTTCTTAAAAATGGAAAAAAGAAGTTCGCGGAATTCGGCAAATTAGATTAAAAAAAAAAAAAAAAAAACACGGATTAGGCAAGAGCAAGAAATTTTGTACTAATTTGTTAATGAACAGTGGGAAAATTGCACATATGAAAAATT
Organism: Salticus scenicus; assembly: GCA_963930645.1. Classification (NCBI taxonomy): domain Eukaryota; kingdom Metazoa; phylum Arthropoda; class Arachnida; order Araneae; family Salticidae; genus Salticus; species Salticus scenicus. Next base: position 321,530,921 of record OZ005648.1, on the reverse strand, counting down.
TTTAAGTGGGATTTTTTTAAAGATTCCCACGAACCCTGCAAATGAACTTTTTCATAACTTAATTATCAATTTCAATAACTAAGATTATTTTTAATACAGACATTTTTCTTGTATATGGTGTAATTCAAACATTATATACCACTATGAATTTTAAACATATAATAATAGTATATATATATATATATATATATATATATATATATATTTTTTTAAATAAAAATCAGCCCTATTCTATAATGGATATATTTGAAATGTAATATTAATTTTTTCAACAACAATAATAAATTTCATTGATTAAAAAAATCTCTTGAAATTGAATGATATACATTTGATAGAATTTATAAAATTATGTTATTTTCCTTTATTTGTTCTTATTTTGAGCTAAAGAAAATTTTTATAATCATTATAGACAAAGGATATATTTTTGAAGAAGGAATCCAGGTCACCAATGTGATTCCAATGAGCTAAAACAAAAGATATATATTTTTAATTTAAGAATATGATAATGTATATATAAAATATTTGGCACTTTTCAATTAGTAAAACATTACATTATGCCAAGTACAAATGTTGACATGCAAGTTAATCAATATTGCCAAACTGTAAATTAATGAAAAATATAAGCAAAAGCTGACTACAGATAGCAATTATTGACTTAATGATCAATAAAAAATTTAGAGGAAAAAAAATATTGTATTAAATATTTAAAGTAATAATAATAACAATAATAATTGCAATTATATTTCCCTGAGGAAATATTAATGCATGGAAGAATACTTTTAATATTTTTCTGTAAATAAAATTATCATTCACTTTAATAATTTTGAAAAATCAACAATTTTTATTGAAGGCTTAATCAGTAAAGAATAGGCATATAATTATTTCAACAATTGCAGAATGATTTGTTCCAAATTGAAATTCAATATTTTTATGAATGAAAATTAAAATACTGAAAAATAAATCAATCAAAGTGCTTATTATTTAATTAAATAAGCCCTTGGACACATTATTTTTATGCTTTCTGTGACAAACCTTGTTCATGCAAATCTTTTCTGCAAGACAGTTGACATATTTTCTAATTTACACATAATATATCTATATAATTACAAAGATATCAATATTATTAATAGACTGCTGAAGAATTTTTAAATATGAAACATGAGTTTCTATTTTCTACTGAGATTTAGGAATATCTTTAATTTTTATGAGCAAATCTTTCTGCAAGCGACAATTTCTTTTCTGCGACAATGTTGCAGAATTTAGGCACTGTATCGCCTAAATTCTGCCACAAGGTAAATAAGCATGCAGAATTTATTTAAACAATTTTTTTTTTTTTAGATAACTTATTTTTTCTTATGATTTTAAGACATTAAAAAATAACAAGAAAATTTAAAATATAAGTAATGTTAATGCACAAATGAATAAGTTTTTTTTAAACCATGTTACTTTTGTTAAATTAAACTAAGCAGTTTACCATATTTTACTCTTTGACATCAAATTGTGATAGAAATTTCTAATTATATGGCAAGAAAAAATTCATCACTTAAAACATTTATAAAGAATTGAGTACATTTCATCCTTAGTTATTTTAAGAAGTAGGTAGGAGAGAATTAAAAACTGGAGCTGTACGAGATTTTTCTAAATTAAAATAACAATGAACTTTTTTTCTTTTCAGATATTTTCAAATGTGTAAAATTATTACCTAGCTCTGCTGTATAATAGAAATGTATAGAGAGTATTATATACTGCTTTATATTAATTAAAAAATTCAATAGTAAAAAGTACAGTCGAACCTCGTTAAAGTGAATCTCAAGGGGGATAAAAAAAAAATATTGTTCATGTTATCAGTAACTAATCTTCATATACTAAACTAATTTTCATTGTGACGAGATTGTGGAAGCAGTTTATGGTAAAAGTAATTCACATTAACAAGGTTCAACTGAAAAGATTAGGCATTAGAAAAAAATAGGTAATAGATTTAAAAAAAAAAAGAAAAGAAAAAAAAAAAAAAAGCATCTATACAATCGCCAAATAGTGACAAAAAAAAGTCACCAAATGAGTCATATACTAAAGTTATAATGCAAAATGGTCAAGACATTACGAATTCCTTTATATTCTGAAAAAAAAAAACTCTGGTTTTTAGCATAATATTTCATTAAAAAAAAAAAAAAAGAGAGAGAGAGATTAAATATTACGTATTTCAATTTGACATTGAATATGGGGATTTGTATAACATTTTTCTACTTTTGTCTTGTGTTATGCATTATTAAATTCCTATTCAGTCAATGGCAAAGTAGCAAACAGGCAGGCAGAACCACACAGGAGTTAATAAGTGAAGCAAGTCGGGGAGAGGCGAAGCCTCTAGTAATATAAATGAAAACTAATTGTTAAGAGCAGTTTCTGATTTGTTAAATGTGTAATTACTGTTTATAGATTAAAAAAAAATTTTGAGCCAGTAAAAGTTTTTTATTTGATATTGCACACCTTGTATTATATGCATTTCTATACATCACTCCACTGTATATGATATAGAAAATTTTCACCAGATATATGTCAAGAGACACACTATTGTGAAATAACACCTCAATTTGAATTATAGAAGGAGGTACAGTTTACTCCTAAATGTTTTTCTTTTTCCTCCCCTTACATAAAAAAAAAAAAAAAAAAAAAAATCAAAGTTTAGTTACAATCCAGAGAGTACAAAATGTTTTCGAAAGTTCTATTTCATATTGCTGGTATATTTTGTTTAAATGTCTTATATAATATTTCATATATAAAAAAGTTTCACGAAAAGTGTCTTTCTTCGGTAAATTCTACATAGAAGAAATATATTCACTTATTTTTATAAATTTATGTAACCAATATAAACTAATTGCTGAAATCACATTAATTATCCTTAATTAGAACACGAACATAAACAACAAAAACGAAAATATAATTGCTAATAAATAGTTTTAATAGTAACAATATATATTCCTATGTTAATCAAATCTAAGCAATTATGTGTAATTGTAATACCAATTTGAAAAACATGCCTATGTAATCTTAAAAAAAGCTTTATAATAATAGCAAAATAATAAATCTAAAGTTATGTATATTATTGTTATAAAATTATTATAATACTTACGTTTACCACCTTCTGATGCAGCATGAAAAATAACACTTTCGTGGGGTACTTCATTTTCTTCAGTTACGAGAGCCTGATAATTTGTTTGCAGAGTATTCATTTCTTACAAAACATGAGTAATATCTGAAAGATATGAACAAATCTTAAGAATTCAATAACTTTTCCCTTTTTAAAAAAAATTATTTTTAAATCAAAACAGAGACAAAATTTAAAATAAAAAAAAAGGTGTTAGATATTTTAAGAAACACAGGACAATAAAAAATTTGCTGCGTATTTGCGCCATGTGAATAAAAATCGTAAATTTCGATACTATAAACAATAATAAATTAATGACGATTTCTATAACAAACCTCGTGAGTTATGAAATCTTGTAAAAAAAATTAACGAGTGATAAATTTTGAATATATCAGCTGCAGTGGAAAATGCTGTAAACATTCCCCTCAATCATTGTTTACAACTACAACATACTGTGTATTTGACCCTTCAAACCATGAGCATTCTAACCAATCAAAATTCTTTGAAAAATTAAAAGGAACTGACGTAATATTTATTCTTTAGAAGTTAAAGTTATTATTTGATACTTGATTATTGTCGCTCGTAGTCGTAGTAGGCGAGTTAGGATTTTTTCGCATGTAATTAAATTCGGGGAGAATTTCAGCAAATTGTTGACTTTTTTTGTGCAATTTATTTTGGCTTTTGGATTTTTAAATATTAGTTGTTTTTGTTTAGATTAAGGGGATACTTAGGACACCCTCGGTAAGAGGCAGATTGGTTATCGCCACAATTAGCGCATTTAGGAGTAAATTTCCCATTTTTAGGGCAGTCATATGTTAAGTGCTCGTCGGCACATTTAACGCATTTAGCAGAAAGTCCGCAGGTATCACTGGAATGCCCAAAGAGCTGGCAACATCTGAATTGCTTAACGGGATCCGATCTGAAACGCTCAATAGTAACTGAGATACAGGCGATGTTAGTAATTTCCTAAATTTTTTCGAAGTCTTTTTGTGAAAGAATGTTAACCATATATAATGGCATAGGCTGGCCAGTGCGTCTATTTTTGAGCATGGTAGCACGAGTAGCAATATTATTTTCTGAAAGGTATTTTTGTATAATTCTAAAATCATCAGAGTTTTAAGGGGGTAACTTTGATAAGTCTGCCATTTAATTTAATTAGGCGATTGACTTGGCAAAGTTCGAAGATTGATTTAGCAGTATCATTGAATCATTCTAATTTAATTTTCCAAGCATTCAATAAAGAATGGGGAAGGTTTTTCTTTTTAGTCTTAGCCGGTTTTTCAGCATTATCAGTAATATTTTCATTGGTATTTTCAGTGATATTTTCTATATCAGACATATCGGAATCATTAAGGTTTTCCAAAGAGGAAAAGGAGTTTTTAGTGGGTATACTAGGACTGACAGGAATGTCAGGAATATTACGCTTACGTTTTTTTTTTTTTTTTTTTTTTTTTAGAATCTTTTTGAATTTTGAGCAGAGGCAGACCTTCGATAGGATTAGATCTATGGCTTAAAAGAACTTGGATGGAAGTTTGATTGAATTTATCCTTACAAAAGTCCTTCAAAGTTAGTAGGTTAGCAGTAGGAAGATTGTAGGGATCTAAAAAGAACGTAAGACATTCATCAGAAATATATCTCACCGCTTCTTGCAGGGTGATATCTTGAGAGTCATTGAATTTCAGGATAAGATTAGATATACTTTCATCTACCCATCTACGTATCCTGCAAAAAGGTCTAGTACTTCGTTATATTTAGGATCTTGAGTAGAGACAACTTTACTGTGAAACAAGCAGGCCCTGACTAACGGCAGGGCATACGGGGCAAATGCCCTGGGCCCCCCTTCTGGAAGGGGCCTCCCTACAGGCGTATGCAGAAATTCTGCAACCTAAAGAGCTCTTATGCCCCTGCAAGGGGGCCCCCCAGAAAAGGCTTGCCCCGGGGCTCCAAGTAGTCTAAGTGGGGCAATGGAAACAAGTCACAGAATTTAGGTTTAATATTACCTGCAGCTATTCCAGCTACAAGTGTATCTTCCGGGCAGCGCGAAATATGATTGTGATTTCGCTGTTCCCTATTTGTCGGATTGTTGGAAATTTTACATTCGGTCCACATTTTCGTAAATTTGCTACAGTTTACACAACTAGCATTTCTAAAATTCCTACTGGCCACTCTCCCTACTTTTCCCGTAATCCTATTGGTTGAACAGAATTCGGTCCCTCTTCTATATACACCAAGCGACAAAAAAAAAAAAAAAAAAAAAGCCGCACTGCAGAAAAATTGACTTATACCTTTTGAGTTTGTAATAATTTAAAAACTAATAATTGCAACGAATAAACTGTTATGTTTGTATAATACGGAAGTCATAACAGGATACCTATGTGCATTTTCGATTTAATAATTCGTTTTATTACACTCTACGAAGCATTTAATAAAAATCCACATAAAATTTTGTTTTTAAACGTAATATAGTATACATATACTTTGTATTCTATCATGATTTATTTTATGAAATAAACAAGTGCTAAGTTAATGTATGAAATAAAACTATTTGTTTGTAAAGTCTAAACAATTATTTAATAAAAATATGCATTCTGGATTGGATAATTCCGCCTTTATATGGAATTACTGCTTTAATGGGCAATTGCATAGTATTTTACAGTTTTTTAACATGAAACTCAGAAATTTCACTGTGCTAAATATCATAAATATTTTTTGCTAGTTTTTTCAAAGTTGTAGTCTACAAATTTCTAATCCCCACCCTCTTTTATAGACTAAACATTTTCGAGCGGATTGAGATTAGGACAATTTTCAGGTCTAATAAAGAAGAAATCCTACGATATTCTTTGTGAGATTTAATTTTAAGTAAAAAAAGTTATGATAACTTACAAAATTATAGATGCTCATGAGAATGGATAAGTAATTTTAACAACTTGAATCAAATAAATGTATCACAAGTGCCATATAACAAGGTGCTTTATCATCTTAAAATGCTGATTATGGAAGAGTCTGAAATATCCCCAAAGTAGTCGGTTAGGTATCAATTTTTTAGTGAGCAAATTTTATTTCGGGTAAATTGATTCTTTGAACATGAAAATTTTCTATACTCACCGAAAAATTATGCATTTTCGTATCGTAATGAAAAATATTATACCTTGCTAAAAACCAGATCACTAATATTTTGTTAACATTTAAGAATTTTGACATCACACGTATTAAAATATTTTTTTTATATTCGCTCTAAAATTAATATTTTTTGTGGTATCCTTAATTGCCCTATTCTTGCCATTTTTGAAATACTTTCTAAAATTACAATTTTCCGAACACATCTTGTTTTTAACACTTGGCTCAATCCTAAATTGCACACGGAACACAGGAAGAAAAATGGAAAATATCTAAGCGCGGCTTTTTTTTTTTTTTTTTTTTTTTTGTCGCTTAGTGTATATGAGCACTTCTCCAGTTCCCGAATTAGGAGAAATCTTTAATACTTTCAAAGACCTAAAAGAAATTTTTCAAATTGCCAAATTTATTAATCTTATTTTAAAAAAATAGCCCAAAAAAATTTAAAATCTTGATAACCCTCTCGACAAAATGTGTGTAATCATCAGCGAATTCGAAGAATTCTCTGAAGATATCCTATCCCTTTCTCACAATTAAGTTATTTTATTTACTTACAAGGAAACATTCAAAAGGTGTCATTTTCAAAAAGTATTGAAAAAAAAATATATATTTGATTCTACTCTTGATAAAACACCAAAAAATAAAAAAAAATTATCGACTGAAATTAATTACAGCGACCACAAAAAATTATCAAAATTAAGCATATTTGGCGATTTCACACTGATTTTGAGTACTTTGCGGAAAAGCAAAACACGGTTCTGTTCGTACACGGCAATCTCGGTGCTAGCAAACGTGGTCGCCGGCCAGTTGCGCGCCCCTAAATTCGAAGATCATTTCGAACCTGTCAGTTGCGCGGCTGGCAGATTTGGAGCGAGGGGGGGTGGAAGGTGAGTTGCGCTGGAAGCGTTGGAAGATGGTTTTTTCCTACGGCCAACATGCCATTTGCGCGCCCCAACCTGCCAATTGCGCGGCAAGGGCCAAAAAAAAAAAAAAAAAAAAAAAAAAAAAAGGGCATTTTGCGTAAAATACCTGTAACTTAACGTTTGCAGCTATTTTAATAAATCCAAAAAATCAAAGCAAAGATTTCTAAACACATTTGTTAACAATTTTTCCGCGACAGTTAATGAAATTGGGAAGACTGATTATTGAAAGTGCGTCAAATGGCATTATTCATTTTAGTGTTAATATAGTAAAACTTGAATTTTAGCAGATGGGTTGCCTTAAGTGCCACTTTTTCTTCGCGTTTGTCCGAAATCGACTCAAACGCGCAATTCGACACTTTTTTCTCAAAAATCACGTGTTTTTATAGAAAAAGAAATACTGAATTTTACACTATAAAAATAAATATACCTGCAAACTCCACGCGCTTACGATAAAAAATGATTTTAGAAATATCCTTTAAAATGGGGAGTTTCGATAAAAATCAGAGTTTGTTCATTTCTGTTAGAAAAATGCAAACAATAGAGCCTATTAGCGTTACCCAGGGGACACCACGAGGAGGTTGGCTCTGTAATCCCCCAACAATTTTTTTTAATCATTTTATTGAAAATACATAATTAATAATCAAAGTTACATCAATGTACATGATAAACAATTCAGATTACAATATGTAATACTATTAATTGAAAAATACAATGATATTAGCTGCAAAATACAGCATTATTAATTACAAAATACAACATTATTAGTCACAAAATACAATATTATAAATTGAAATAAAAATACAATAATGTTTTGCTCAATTTGTTTTATGATAATAGTAACTAATGCGTTTAATGAAATTCATTCTTGAATTTTTTTTATCCGCATAATCTTGCAATTGTTTTTGCACCGACTCCTTCTTTTTTTCGTAATTCTTATTTTTTATCTTTTTCTTCTCCTGTGCGCGTTTTCTTGCAGCATGTACATCAATGTGAACTTCTTTTAAAATTTCCACAAATGTAAAAATATGGGGTTCTGAATTTTGGAAATTAGAATTGAACTGCGAATGAAACGCCTCGCAAGCATTGGTAGTTCTTTCTGATTCAATTGTGGGACTAGCCCAGAGTTCGGGTGGAAATTTTGCTTCTTCTGAGACATAATTTTCGAGTATATAATCAGTAAATCTCTCTATATTAGGATCCGTTGGCTGCACTGACATGATCTCATCAGTAAATGCATCTGAAACCTCTGCGGGATTGAGAAAAGGCAAAGCAAAAAAATACCTTAGAAACTGTCCTTTTTCGGATTTGGAATCCTTATAGAGTCCGCAACAAGCCCATATGCTTGTATTTTTCGCCACCACGACTGCGTCAAATGGAATCTGCATCCTATAATCTTCACATCTGGCCAAATATTCCGTGCCGCAGTATGAATGGCAGTTTCAAAATCTGCTACAATTTCGTTTGGTTTGAAGCAAGTATTTATTTGTTCACATTCTTTCTTCAAAATTAGAAACAATTTTTCGTAAGTAGACGACTGCTTATTAGCCAAAAGAGAAAATATAAGCGGAATATAGTATCCATTTTGGATTACGTGCACTGTAAATAGCTGGGTGAAATATTTGGTGCAGCATTTGAAAGTTCCATCCACGAAAATTTTGTTTTGTTTAGATAAATACTCTAAATTTGATTTAGTTGCAAAACACACAATATTTGTTTCGGCATCATTAACCAGCAATATGTTTTCTCCTCGATTAGTTATTAATGATTGAGATATTTCTTCCAATGCTTTATGTACATCAGAGAGAGATTTCGGTAGTGCTGGGAAAGTTTTTCTTCGCGCACGGTAAATATTGTGACGAATGTTTTCCATGTCTCTCTTTGTTATATCATCAGAAACATCTAACGTAGCATTATTAATTTCTTCTCTGATTAGCTTTATTGGCCTTTTTGTCATTTCTTCGGCTGCTTTTCTCTTCACACTATTTGAAATTATTTGACGGTGTAACGACTGATCTGGTTCGTGATTATGTTCAAAATCTTCTTTTAAAATTGTTTTTCCATCTTCTGCTAAATACATTTTACCTTTGCAATTCTTTTTCGTACATCGCCATTTCATTCCTTCTTGCGTTTCGTATTCTTTTCTATATTTAAAATTATTGTACACAATTAATTGTTTTCCTTTTTCACTTAACATATATTCCATCGCGCTTCTTAAAGAAAAAAATAGTCAAAAAGGAACGCGACTAACACATGTGTAATGATACGCTAAAGAAAAATATTAGCCAAAAATGAACGCGACTAACACGTGACAAGTATACGACACGGAATTACCAAGTGTAATATTGTCTACCACGTGACTGACGCACTTGCCTAATTCTTGGAATTATGGATGATGAATCCAGGGTGAGAAATTACAGTTCTTGGAATTGTGAGTGATGAACGGGGGGTAGGAAAATACCTGCAAATTTACAGATAGCCGCGCAACTGGCAAGTTCGCTGATAAGCCTCGGATTTTAGGGGCGCGCAACTGGCATGTGGGGGATAATCCCCTACATACGTGTTCCAGCGCAACTCGCCCTTTTTCTCCCCACACCAGCGCAACTCCAACCCACCCGCAAAGGTATTGCCTAACAGCGCTAAATCGCCAAATATGCTTAATTTTGATAATTTTTTGTGGTCGCTGTAATTAATTTCAGCCGATAATTTTTTCATTTTCTGATGTTTTATGAAGAGTAGAATCACATATATTTTTTTTTTCAATACTTTTTGAAGATGACACCTTTTGAATGTCTCCTTGTTAGCCGATTTTTCAATTTATCTAGCTCTTTTCAATTCTTTCAACTTTTCGCCTACAGATGGCGACAGCAAAAAAATCGTTGAAATCATTCTGATTTCTTTGCTTTTTAGCTGTAAATTAATACCTTCAACTTATTTTATTCTCTGACTGAAAATTTATTTTCGATTACAATTTTATTTTAAAAAACTCTCTTTTTACTTTATTAGACTATTGTATGGTCACTGAATAGTGCCTTTTTTTTTTTTTTTTTTTTTGACAAAGTTTCCTGCATTTCTGATCGACTTTTCCACGGCCTTTTTTTTTTTTTTTTTTTTTTTTTTTTTGCCTTGTATCTGTGAACTGTTTTTAAATTTTATATCTTTTTTAGACCTGTCTCTAAACTTCTCTAAATGCAGTCCTACTGCTTACTAACATTTTATTTTAACTAGGATCTAATAAAAGACATATTTTAGACCAGAGATAAAGAAGTGTATTCTAGGTACTCCAGAAAGTGTAATCCAGTTCCAGTTATCTTTATGCACTGAAGACGGTACGCTAAAGGCTACCGAAACAACTGTATGCTTCCCACATTTTTTCTCTTCGGTGTTCCTAACGTTGTAATTTTCATTGGTTTTAGATTGGTATGTAGTTACACATTGACATAAATTAGTGCCCATCAACTTTTGGTAAAAATTGTCTAACAGCTTGCGTTGCCACTGTGCTTTTTCTAAATTTTTAACATGGGGCATAGGACAAAATTTTGTATAAATGTGCATGAAGAGAATTATATTTTAAGAATAATTATGAAATTTAAAAGAATAGAGAGCTACTTAAGAGCAGTCTAATACATTGCTTTCTACTTGGTATAATTGATAGAAACGATCTTTAAATTATGCCTAACACTATAGAAGCCTTTACTATTTGTGAAAAAACTGTGTGCTATTTCTGGAGCATACAAATTTTATTTTTTTTAAACCATCAAATAATTATATAAAATGAAATAATTATATCGAAAATAAGTTGGTGAACAAGCACATAAAACCATGAACACCGCTTGGATTACAAAGAACTCTGAAATATTATGAATATTTTTGTGTTATTCTGTATCAAAAAGGAAGTTTTTACACATACTACGTAAGGTAACTCCTTTAAATGTACTCTTTTAAATTCCTTGAGTGTTCATGTCCTGTTTGCATATTGTGTTGTATTACTGATGAGGAAACCCGGACGGGTTTCGAAACGTCTGATTTTAATTGTTTTTATATGTAATTTTTGTTTTTTAAATGTATTTTAACTTGAAAATTTTTTGTCTCATAAATAAAACGTGTTTGCTTTTAATACGTAAGGTAGTTTTATCGAGTTAGAAAACTCGTACCAAAACTGAAAAATGATGTCAAATAATAATCGCGTATAGTGAGTCTTTTGTGATACCATGTAAAGAGGCTCTAAACGCTATTCAAAACATTTTCTTTACGTACTATGCTTAAGTAAACATCAAAAACACATATCTGTTTTACTCCGTTTAAATTGGTACTAAACAATTAAAACATTCTCTAAAATTTCTTTAGTGGGAATCTCACTCCTTAAAAAAAGTGACCATTATTTTGACACCAATTAAAACGAGAAAATACTATTGCTGCTCTTGAAAATGTGACATTTCGCACTTTTCTTGAAAGAGAGACTTGTAGTCACTCTGTCACAAAGAGTGAAGTTGTCATCTATTGCAAGATCAACCTTCTGTAGAGTAGAGAATTGCTGGCGCCATCTATTTACCATATTTTGAATGAAATATGAATGACAATGTATGGGTGATCTCATGCGTGTGATTTCTTTAACAGAACTTATTGAATATATTTGAGAATAAAAAAGGAAAATAATTATACACTGTAAAATATGCTGCAGTAAAATTACGGGCAAAGCCGAGCAGCAGAGATTTCAGTCAAAGCCCGTAAAAATACATTTAGACGATGAATGATGTATCGCCAGTAATTTTACGTTGTGATGAAACATACAACTAACCTGCAAAAAAAGTAGCATTAACCATAAAATTAAAAGTTAAACATTGAGCTTCTCGAATGCTTTAAAAAAGTTTCTTGCAATTATTAAACATGCGTGCAGGGAGAAATCCACAACACTAAATAAAATTTTTTACAGTGATTAAATTGTTAACGTTCAAACTATGCATAAAAATTATTTTATTTTAAGACTACTTTAAAATCTAAATTTGTTATTTTTGACAAAATTAAGAAGTCAGTCAATTCTCATATTGAAAAAACAAAAGCTTTTTTAGTTCCCCATCATACTATAGGTATGGGGAACTTAGGTAATCGTGAAAAATTTCGACCTCGGTTTTTTGACTTTTCTACACGTTTTCAGGTGTGAGGAATCCGAAAATGACAAAATTTCTATGGTGTCTGTCTGTAGGGTGTCTGTTAGTGTGTTAGTCTGTTAGTGGGTCAGTCCGTTAGTTTGTTAGTCTGTGTACACGATACCTCAAGAACAAATTGTCGCAGAGAGGTCAGATCAGTTTTAAAATATTACTTTCGACACTGGCAAGAACCCTATTCATTTGCAACATTCGATTTTAAAAACTTCGTAAGTTATTCGAAATTTACGATTTTCTTAACATGGGAGAATAGGACAAAAAATCACTTAAACGTGCATTAAATGAAAACTTTTTACTGTAAAAATGTCAGACCAGTTTTAAAATATCAGTTTTGATGCCGGAATGAACATCAGTAACTATAAATATGCTACTTTGAAAATTTAGCAAGTTACTGGAAATTTACGAATTTCTTATCATGGCAGTATAGGGGAAAATTTCACATAAACGTCAATTTTGAGAGATATTTTCATCGTAAAGATGTCAGACTACTTTTGAAACATTATTTAGGACACTGGCATGAATATTAATGACTATGAATTTTCCAATATAAAGATTTCGTAAGTTATTGGAAATTTACGAATTTCTTAACATGGCTGAATAAGAGCAAAATTTCACATAAACGTCAATCTTGAGGGATATTTTCATCGTAAAGATGTCAAACCACTTTCGAAATAATATTTAGGATACTGGCATGAATATCATAGACTATGATTTTTACAATTTAAAAAATTCGTAAGTTATTTGGAATTTACGATTTATTTAACATGTCAGAATAAAGCAAAATTGAGCATAAACTTCCATTTTGAGGATCCTAAATACGTTAGACAACTTCAAAATTACGTTTATGATATTTGTTTGAACATGATTGAATACAAATATTCTAATAGGAAAATTTCGTAAATTATTCGTAATTTACGATTTTATCAACATAGCGAAATTGTAAATTTTTCATATAAATATGAATTTGAGGATTATTGCATTGGAAATAGTAGCATGAAAACTAAACAACGGAATTGACCCCGATAAAATAAATTAATAGATTAGAATAAGATAAATATATCGAAGTGAACGGTGTATAGCCTATTAGGCGGGGATTTCATTCTGTCACTGTATGAAGCTTTGGTCAAATTGATTTCTTTTAACATTATTGCCGAAACGTCAGTGGAGGCCCTCTGTTGAGACTCAAAACGGTTTGGGGCTGTGTCATTCTGTCTGTCTGTCGCGCGATAGCGGCCGCCAAAAAAGCGCTATTTACTTGAAATTTGGTACACATGTTCATGAGCCCCACGAAATCAGCTGTATGGTTTTTGGTATGTATTCCATTTGTAGTTCGTATACAGGGACACGCCAAAGTTTTTCTTATCATTACGGCCTATGGGAGAAATTTATATGTATCACGATAGCGGCCACAAAAATCACGCTATTGACTTGCAATTTGGTACACGTGTTCATGTGCCCCGCGAAATCTGCTGTATAGTTTTGGGTGTGTATTCCATTTGTAATTTGTGTACAGGGACACGCCAAAGTTTTTCTTATCATTACGGCCTATGGGAGGAATTTGTATGTACCGCGATAGCGGCCACAAAAATCACGCTATTGACTTGCAATTTGGTACACGTGTTCATGAGCCCCACGGAATCAGCTATATATAGTTTTAGGTGTGTATTCCATTTGTAGTTCGTGTACAGGGACACGCCAAAGATTTTTTATGATTACGGCCTATGGGAAGAATCTGTATGTACCGCGATAGCCACCGCAAAAATCAAGCTATTGACTTCCAATTTTTGCCGAAATGTGAATGGAGGCCCTCTGTTGAGACTCAAAACGGTTTTGGGCTGTGTCTGTCTGTCTGTCTGTCGCGCGATAGCGGCCGCCAAAAAAGCGCTATTGACTTGAAATTTTGTACACATGTTCATGATGCCCACGAAATTAGCTGTATAGTTTTCGGTGTGCATTCCATTTGTAAGTTCGTGTACAGGGACACGCCAAAGTTTTTTTTACCATTACGGCCTATGGGAAGAATTTGTATGTACCGCGATAGCGGCCCCCAAAATAACGCTATTGACTTGCAATTGGGTACACATATTCATGAGCCCATTGAGCAAGCATTTGACGAAACTGATATAGATCTGAGACTGACCGCCTTGGCGAAAATAATGCTCCTTTTATACTTTTCTATCGAAAACGGACTGTTCTGGAAAATTCTCGTATCACATCAGCCAATGAGATAAGAGCTTCCATATTTGGTATATCCCTAATAAGGATTTTCTCGCCAAGATCGCCAAAAAAATCGCCAAGGAGGGAAATAGTCGCCAAATTTGGCGCCAAATTTATTTCTTCCCTTATAGGAGCTTTTTAATGCGTTTTTAAAGGAAAATTTGGCTATTTTAACGCTAAAACGACTATAAAGGCACAAAATTAGCATATTATTAACTTACTAAACCTCTTTGAAAGAATTTATATAAAAATAAATGCAATTATTTACAATTTCGTAACACTTTATATCATATACAAATAGGTATACAAAGAGAGATACAACGGGGTTTGAGGGGGGCTGCCGCCCCCCTCAGGAATGTATTTGATTTTGGTAATAAGTCGATCGAATCAATATATACTATTATATAATAAGGAATAAATAAAAATGACCTATTGAATAATGTCTGATGCAAATAGGACGTTGAGGCTCCTGATCTGCAGATCCACTAGTAATATGTCTCGCACTAGAAATTTCTGAGAACATAAATATGATGGGGAACTGAGCAGAGTCCACCTATGCCAACTAGTTTTTTCCTCTAAAGACTACGATACTGAATTTTGTGAAAGAAAATCTACCTATTTTTTGAAATCATTTTTATTTGTAAACGGACTGGATTGGATTTGGGATTAAAGCCGATTGACTGCTGTAGGTCCTAGGCCTGAGGGGGAGTGCCATCCGAGGGTTCTTTCTGAGGGGTCCTAGCCCGTATTTACACAAGTTTCGGAGGAAACCACGGAAAACTCCGAGAGCGACCTGTGATCGAGCCCGGCATCTCACGTCTACCAGCTTTGAGCGCGGAGTCGTTCGGCCGCTGGTGGGCTTTTTTTATTCGTAAACACTAGCACTAAAGAGGTAGTCTTATTTCAAGGTTCTCATTAGAGGTAAATAATGGGTGAGAATTTCTCACCCTTTTTCAAAAACAAAATGAAACTTTTGAAAACTATGTGAGATCTCTGAAAACTAACCGAGACGCAGAATAAACTTTGAATAATAATAATACTTTTTTTACATAAATACAGAGAAATTGTATCTCCAATTAATACAATTTTTTTATTGGTTTTCGATCTTTATGGTTTCAGTAGTGGGTGCAAAGAAGAAATAACTAGAGCCTAATTCTTATTCTTCCAAACAGGTTTTCATTATGAGGCCGATTTCAAGCTGTGCTTATGAAGTGTTGGGCGTATTTGCACTTTTTAGAATAGCAGAAGAGTTTTTTTTTTTTTTTTTTTTTTAAGCTGTATTCCATTGAAGGGAGCCCACCAGCGGCCGAGCGGTTCTGCGCTCAAAGCTGGTAGACATAAGATTCCGGGTTCGATCCCAGGTCGCGCTCGTCGGCCTAGCCGTTCGGAGTTTTCTGTGGTTTTCTTCGAAACTTGAGTAAATACGGGCTAGGACCCTTTAGAAAGACCCCCACGGAGTGTACTCCCCCTCTGGCCTAGGACCTATAGCAGTCAATCGGCCTTATTCCTAAAATCCAAATCCATTGAATGAAGAAAGTCACTGAAGTATTTCGAGAGCAGAACCTGCAATATATGATGTAATGTACATATCTGATGGTCATATTCAGATAAAACAGCTTTGTTTTTTAACAGTGAAGATCATACGTAATAAGCATAAGACTTACCTTCAAATGGTTAATTACATATTCATTTCATATTGAAATAAACTTTATTTTAGCATATTGTAAAAAATGCATTGTGGAAACAACATTAAAATTTTCCGTTTTCTAAGGCTTAACTGAAGGGTTAAGAGCAATTAGAATGCTGTATGCTTAAAAAAACTAAAATTAAAAAAATGCGTTTAGTGGATAAAACAATTATTAGGTTGTAGTTTGTGTTTTAGAAATCTGGTTTCATATCAAGAAACCATTTTAGCTTTCTTTTTTAATGTTTTCGTGTTAATAGACAAAGAAAATCAATTTCGTCAATATCAATTACTCAGTTTCAGTCAAATGGAAATTTTTTGAATTAAATTCAGAAAACAATAGCTTATTAAAACCAATGGATGTTTCTATGCGTCATGCGTGCATAATTAAACACATTCAATTAGTATAAATAACATAGTTTCAGTTTGAAAATGGAAGAAAATGGAATTATCTCTTGATGTCACTGAAATGATAGCATTTGAAGAGATTTTCTCATAAGAAAATGGTTTTGTGAAAGATAATAGCAATTTGCGTAGATTAACGGCTTTTTCTCGTAAAAATTCAAAAAATTATACTTTCGAAACATCAATTTACAGGCTACGACCATTTAGCTAGAAAAACGGTCATTTCCCGTAAAATTATACGGTCAAATACCGTGATTTTACAATTTTTTTTTACAGTGTAATCCTTTAAACTCCGTGCCTTTAACATAAATTTTGTAACCACGTGCCTATTTATTTATTTTATTATTAATTTCTCGTGACGTAGTTGATCTTACATGGTTAATTTATTAAAATTTTATATGATTAATTTATTATGTGAATCTTCCAAAACATGCAAACTATGGATAAAATGTTATTACTATTATTACCATGTTTTTATTAACTTCTATTCTTGTTTGTTTGTTTGTCTGTCAGGTACAAATCTTGCAATCTATTTTTAAATAACTTCCCTACTAGCTAGACATTTGAAACTTTCACAGTAGCTCAGAACCCAGTGACAACACAATACTTCGAAGTCAGATTTTCGAATAGTTTTCTTTTAATTAATTAAAATATGAAAATAATAAGCTTCTAATCCGCGTTTGTAATGATCGATAGATGGCGCTCTCTGAACACTGCAGTTGTTAGTAAATATAACAGCCACGTGTAATTATTATTCTTTCTCCGCCATTTCATCATGGAAAGTCGATTGCATAATATGAGGATATGCAGTGGTGTGATAATTTCACCTTAGCCCATCAGAGGGCGAGCATTTCATTACAATCGCGGATAGCAATAAAAAATAGTCATTAAAATATTAGCTGTAATTTAATTGTTACCAAAAAAAATTACGAGTTCATTTTCATTCAAAATAAATACAATTACTTAAACGTGAGCGTTAAAAAATTGTAAAAAGTTAAATGGACCATATTCCCACTTTGAGTTCGAGGCTACAAGAATATCAGCTGGTTAGGCAAACAATCCTCAACTCTACCATAGCAAAGCATTGTGGCTTGCAAATTTTTATCTTGCAATATTATTTATAAGAGTTACAGATTATATGAAATTGAAGTAAGAATGATATAGTGATACCTTTGTTTTGTTTTTAATCCAGTTTTAGTAATATACTTCAATATTAATCAACATGTATAATATTAAAAGTTGCCATGTGAACTGTGACGATGTTAACAAATTTAAATGGATGTTCCATTTAATAAATTCCTTTATTAAAGTGATTGAAATTCTAATTATTTAAATTTTGATGTCTATATATATGTGTGTGTGTATAAAATGTTATTATTAATCTTTTATTCATTATATATATATATATATATGTGTGTGTGTGTGTGTGTGTGTACATAAAATGTTCTGCAATTTTACGATATGGAATAGTCTTAACTTTACCATTCGATTCAGTTGTTTACATTTCTCTTTTATTCTTGTTTGAACAGATATCTGATTATTTAATTTCACTGGAGAAATATTTAGGAAAATGTTATGCGTAACAATAAAATGGCATCTTGAATTTAATTTGTTTACAAAATATCGGACACGTGTTCGGCGATTTTACCTACTGTGACGTCACAGGAATATTGTCCATTATGCATCTGGAAAAGATTGACGTCATTATCATTTTAAAGATTTTCTACACACTATTGTACGTGCTTTGCTACACATTAATAAAGTCCTAGGGAGGCATACTATTGTAACAATCGCAGCTATCGTAGGTCACAAGTCGGATCGTACACTCCGCAGCAAAAGTATCCGAGCACTAGCAATAATCCCTGTCTAAAAAAAGTACACTTAATACTGCCTTGTTAAATAAATCCTTGTCGAATCATGTTCTTAGACAGACTAAGAACATGAATCAACAAGGATTTATTTAACAAAGCAGTATTAAGTGTACTTTTTTTAGACAGGGATTATTGCTAGTGCTCGGATACTTTTGCTGCGGAGTGTACGATCCGACTTGTGACCTACGATAGCTGCGATTGTTACAATAGTTATGCCTCCCCTAATGTAGTTCATGATGCAAATATATGTTGTTCGGAAAGGACTAATATTTTATTTTTAAAACCAATTTATTTTTAAAACCAATTTTTTTTTTTTTTAAATTCAAATTTTCCGTAACTCTTTAACCTATCACATTAGAACGTCCATCTTTGGAATATCGATAATAAGGATTTTCTTGCCAAAAATCGCCAATGGCAAAAAGTCACCAAATTTGGCGCCAAATCCATTATCTGCCTATTGGAGCTTTTTAATGCGTTTTAAAGGGAAGATTAAGCTATTTTGACGCGAAAAAGAGCTGGAAATGCAGAAAATTGACATTTTATCAACTTACTAAGCCTCTTTGAAAGAATTTATACAAAAATAAATACAATTATTTACAATTTCGTAACAATACGCATTGATAAAGTGCTAATGTAGTTAGTTCTATAGCTATGATTCAACAGAAAATTTAAAAACATGGTTTATAAACAGTTTTTTATCTTATAATTATTTTATTTTTTATTTTATCTTACTACAATGTTGCGATTGTGATGTAAGTTTGCCCGCTAAATTATCCTTTTTTCGTTATTAAATTCAGTTGGAAATGCATGTATGGAAACCATAGATAAAAATTTACTTTTATGGGTACATGTGTGTATTCCACGTTCCGTAAGTGCTGGTTGCTAAGTTGCAATTAAATTAGTTGCCGTGAACTCACACAGAAATTTGCTGACAAAGATCGTAGCTTTTCTATTATTATTATTGAATCATATTTTACACTAATCGGATATAATTATCCGAGAAAAATCAAGTAAGGATTATCAGAAGAGCTAAAATGCACAATCAACAATCGCAGCAACATGCTGCATAGCCACAACCACGGATTAGGAGACCAGGATAGAACACTAGATAGGGCAGCGAGCGCGAAAATAGAAGCTTTCCTTTCCGCATTAATTCAGCTGACCAGAGTAAGCGATCCGATCGCCGCCTGGTGTAGTATCTTTGAAACTTATCGGAAGAAAGGGAAAGCCCGCCCCTTAGGCTTCAGTCATCCAACGAACGAACAGCCAGAAATGTAAAAACGCGCTGATTGGTAGATTCTCGAGATTGGTCGCCCTCTATATGAAAGATGAAAATTACTACCTTCCCGTAACGTTAGTAATATATCCTGTAGAATCTCCTAATCCGTGGCCACAACATCACCATCTGGCTTTTTATTAGTGTTGCCATAAAATGAAAAAGTAAAAGAATGTTCAAAATTAAAGTTCGATTTGTCATGAGCCCATGGTTCACCACAGTATTCCCCTCCCTAGTGCTAAGCACCATGTTAGAGGTAGCGTGGGTTAAATCTAACTGTTCGACCCGAGCGGGTCACTGTGGGTGGTTTGGTATGTCCATTTGGTGTTCAGGAATTGGAATAAGAGTTGAATTGGGCATTTCGGGTATGTTGGTTTGCTGTTGTTCAGGAATTGCAGCCGCAAGTGTCGGAGTGGAAATTCTGTCAAGGAAAGCAGGCTTCAACCTATCTATGTTGATGGACACATGTTTTCCTTTTATGTCAAGGGTAAATATTTTTTGTGTGCGGGACACTACTCTATATGGCCCATCATATGGTGCTTGCAGTGGCTTCCTCACACCATCATGTCTCACGAAGACATGTGTGCAACTCTCAAGAGCAGGGTGTACAAATATAGATGTTTTGCAGTGTGCGGTTGCAGGGATAGGACTTAGGTTGTTCATGGTGAACCGGAGTCGTTGGAGGAATGAGTAAGGGTCAACCTGAGAAGACGGTAGATCCAAGAAGTCTGCAGGCAACCGTAAAGGTGAGCCATATATTAATTCAGCTGCTGTGCACTGGAGATCAGCTTTAAAGGCAGAACGAAGGCCCAGCAGCACTAGAGGCAAAGATTCTGTCCATTTTGCACTGTCATAACATTTTAGACTCTGTTTGAGAGAACGGTGGAATCGCTCAACAATGCCATTGCTAGATGGGTGGTAAGGTGTTGTACGAATCTTTTTTAGGCCAAACGTATCTGTCAGTGATGCCAGAAAATGAAAAAGTGAAAGAATGTTCAAAATTAAAGTTCGATTGAAAGTTTGATTTGTCATGAGTCCATGGTTCACCACACTTTCTTTATTTCGGAACATTGTTTTAGCTAAGACCTCATTTTGAACGTTAGTTTCGAGACATTTGAGCTTTTATTATTAAGGTAAAAGTAGCTTTATACACTTTAATTAAAAAAAAAAAAAAATCAAAAAATGCTTTGTTGATGTATATAATTATAGCATAATACTTTTTATTCCTAATAAACCAAGTAAATTATGTGATAATAAATAAAATGAGCGTAATCAGAGAATTTAATGTGAAAATCGGCTTTCTTTGAGTGCTTAGCATTAGCATTAATAAAGCGATGTCAGATTAAAAAGTCTCGGAGCCTTAAGCGGACATGGTTTCCCATTTCGAATATTTTCCTTTTAGATAGAGATAAAACAGAATACAGGGTATCCACAAAAGTCATTCTCACATCCTAACTTTAGGGTGGAGATATTTATTGCCTTTTAAACATGGTGTTTAGGTACAGTAAAGTGACTATGCTAGAACTTGATTATCAAACGGGCACTTCGGGAACGAGCCCTGCTCATGAAAATTTACACAGTATGATTGATGATTGTTTTATATCTTCTTAATAATAAGTCCAAGTTACTCGGAAATAATGTCAGAAACTAAAGTCATAGTTACAAAAATGCATTAAAGCAAAAAAAAAAAAAAAGTTTATCCATGGTTTGGAGGAATAAATAAAATAATGGAAAAAAGGATTATTTAGCAGAAAAAACGTGACATCACAATTGCAACAATGTATTGAGAAAAAATATTATCCGATATTTGAAACAAGTAAATTAAGAATAAAAGATAATTTAAAAAGTAGATGAAATTCTGTAACAACCGTGAATTGACAGTTTTCATTCTCGGCCACTGTGTAAACTGCCAAATTATGGTCAAAATACTTAGCTATATTAAAGGAAAACGTAAAAAATAGTTAAAACGACAATAATAAATAATAAACTAGTTGGCTTAGGTAGACTCTGCTCAGTTCTCCATCATATGTATGTTCTCATAAATTTCTAGTACAGAACGTATTATATTTATGTTAAGAGAAATTAATTTGACCAAACGCTGGACACAGTGACAGAACGAAATCCCCGCCTAATAGGCCTACCCACCGTTCAGTCAAATATATTTATCTTATTCTAATCTATTAATTTATTTTATTGGGGTTCAATTGTGTAGTTTAGTTTTCATGCTACTATTTCAATGCAACAATCCCCAAAATGCATATTTATATGGAATATCGCCCCATTTTGCTATGTTGATAAAATCTTAAATTTCGAATAACTTACGAATTTTTCCCATTAGAATATTTGAAGTCAATCATGTTCAGACAAGTATCATAAATGCTATTTTGAAGTTGTCTGATATATATATGATCCTCAAAATGGACGCTTATGCTCAATTTTGCCCTATTCTGTCACGTTAAGTAAATCGTAAATTCCAAATAACTTACAAAATTTATAAATTAAAAAATTCATTGTCAGGGATGTTCATGCCAGTATCTTAAATGATATTTTTAAAGTGTTCTGACATCCTTACGATGAAAATATCCCTCAAAGTGGAAGTTTACACGAAATTTTGCGCTATTCCACCATATTAAGTATATCGTAAATTTCCAGTGACTTATGAAATTTTTAAATTGAAAAATTCATAGTCAAGGATGTTTATACCAGCATCTTATATAATATTTTAAAAATAGTCTGACAACTTTACGATGAAAATATCTCTCAAAAGGAACATTTATGCGAAAATTTGCTGTATTCTGTCATGTTAAGAAATTCGTAAATTTCGAATAATTTGCTAAATTTTCAAAGTAGCATGTTTCTAGTTAATGATATTCATCCTGTCATCAAAACTGATATTTAAAAGCTGTTCTTACATCTTTACGATAAAAATATTTCTTTTTATGCACGTTTAAGTGAAATTAAGGAAATGGTAAATTTCGAATAACTTCTGAAGTTTTGTAATTAGAATGTTGCGAAGGAATAGGGTTCTTGCCAGTGTCATAACTAATACTTTACAACTAGTCCATCCTCTCTGCGATCATTTGTTCATGAGATATCGAGTACACAGACTAACATACTAACACACTAAGAAACTAACAGATACCCTACAGGCGAATACCATACCCATCTTGATCTTTTTACATTCCTAACACCTGAAAACGTGTAAAAAAGTCAAAAAACCGAGATCGAAAATTTTTACGATTACCTAAGTTCTCCATACCTATAGTATGATGGGGCACTAATAGTTTAATAGTACTAAAAACAATATAAATAAAGTTCCCATCATATTTATGTTCTCATAAACTTCTAGTGCGAGACATATTATAATCATGTTAAGAAGAAGTGAATTTGACCAAAGCTTGACACAGTGACAGAATTGAAATCTCCGCCTAATAGGCTATACATCGTTCACTTCGATATATTTATGTTATACTAATCTATTAATTTATTTTATCAGGGTCAATTCCGCTGTTTAGTTTTCATGCTACGATTTCCAATGCAATAATCATCAAAATTCCCATTTACATAAAAAAAATTTCAAATTCGCTATGTTGATAAAATCTTAAATTACGAATAACTTACGAAATTTTCCTATTAGAATATTTGTAGTCAATCGTGTTCAAACAAGTATCATAAATGTTATTTTAAAGTTGTCTGATATATTTATGATCCTCAAAATGGACGTTTATGCTCAATTTTACCCTATTCTGTCATGTTAAGTAAATCGTAAATTCCAAGTAACTTACGAAATTTTTAAATTGGAAAAATCGTAGTCTATGGTATTCATACAGTATCCCCAATAATATTTAAAAGTGGTCTGATATCTTTACGATGAAAATATCCCTCAAAATTGATGTTTATGTAAAATTTTGCTCTATTCTGCCATGTTAAGAAATTCGTAAATTTCCAATAACTTACGAAATTTTTATATTCGAAAATTCATAGTCTATGATAGTCATACAGTATCCTCAATAATATTTCAAAAGTGGTCTGACATCTTTACGATGAAAATGTTCCTCAAAATTGACGTTTATGTGAAATTTTGCCCTATTCTGCCATGTTAAGAAATTCGTAAATTCCAAATAACTTGCGAAACTTTCAAAGTAGCATTTTTATAGTTAATGATGTGCATTCCGGCATGAAAACTGATATTTTAAAACTGTCCTGACATCTTTACAGTGAAAATTTTCTACTTAATGGACTTTTAAGTGAAATTTTGCCCTATTCACCCATGTTAAGAAAATCGTAAATTTATAATAACTAACGAAGTGTTTTAATTCGAATGTTGCAAATGAATAGGGTTCTTGCCAGTGTCGAAAGTAATATTTTAAAACTGATCTGACTTCTCTGCGACTATTCTTGATATATCGGGTACACAGACTAACAAACTAACGGATTAACAAACAAACAGACACCCTACAGACGGGCACCATACAAATTTTGTCGTTTTCGGATTTCTCACACCTGAAAACGTGTAAAAAAGTTAAAAACCGAGGTCGAAAATTTTCACGATTACCTAAGTTCCTCAAACTGATAAATTTTAAACGAAAAAAGATATGGCACTTTCCTATTATCGGAATCGGATTCAGTTTGGAAAAAAAAAAAATATAAATTAAATTAAATTAATTTAGGGTATTTAGGTATTATACCTTCGACAAATAAACTAGTGACGGTTTTTATGAATTCGCACTGATGTTAATTTTCAGGAATAATTCAATTTAAATTACATTTCATTACTCGAATTCCATTATTTTGGTTAAAAATACAAGAAAAACAGTTAAGAGCCATTTTTTTTAAAAGCTGGACAAAGTCTATGGAGGTTTGATAGTTGACATTTTCAATTTTTCCGAAACTTTCAGGATATGTCAGTAATACTGATAAGAAAAAGTGAAATTTATTTTTTTCTGAATTTCATTTGTGTGACCTAGAGAGGGGGATCAAAGTCTGAGGCCGTAAATAAAGGGTGCCATTTTAATATCATT
Source organism: Salticus scenicus (assembly GCA_963930645.1). Lineage (NCBI taxonomy): Eukaryota > Metazoa > Arthropoda > Arachnida > Araneae > Salticidae > Salticus > Salticus scenicus. Next base: position 321,506,106 of record OZ005648.1, on the reverse strand, counting down.
TTACTCCTAAAGCCATGAGTGACCCATGTCAATTTTTTTAAATACGGATACTACTTGATACTAAGTACATTTTAGCATAAACAATTTGGTAGGTCATTCATGGCTTTAAAGGCCAGGGTCATTCAAAAGTGCAGCTTTCGTTGATTTTTTCCATGTTTTCAGACTGAATATCTGCTAAGGCCATGAGTGCCCATAGAAATAATTATGGGGTTAATTACACACCTTAGTACAGAACTTAAAAATATTTACAATTGCATGGGTCACTCTTGGCTTTAGTAGATAAACGGTCTCAAAGTTGAAAAATTTCAAAAAAAGGTCAAATTTGATGGTAAATTACTCTGTAAGCCATGAGTCAATAACTATGAGGGAGAGTTTTAATTATACCCATAGATGGTCTAGTTTTTGACCCAGGTTACAAACCTATGGGGCTTGCAAGATTTATTTAGATATAGTCTATTTTATATCGCCAATGTGTACCTGTTCTATGTAGTACAAAACGCTTGAGACCCAGTTTTGTAATACATTAATCCTTGTTTAAAACTTCCCATTTTACATTACAGAGGTCAGCATCAAAATAAATATAAAATAAATATAAAATTAAAAAATCTGGAGTGACTCCACTCGACTTTCCGAACATTGAGTAATTAACAGTTTTGTAGATAAAGCCTATAAATGCTAGATTCACCAAAATGCTTGTAGTTAGTGCAACAGTGATTTATAATATTCATATAAATTTTCAGCTCAATTGAATAAGGCGTTTAGATGCTATCGCACTTTTAAAAATTTGGTCCCATAGGCCCTAATGATAAAGAATTTTTCTTTGTGTCCCTGTAAAAACACTATAAGTGCTAGATTCTCCAAATTCTATACAGACTGAGTTTCTGTGACCTATAATATGTGTATAAATGTTTTGCTCAATTGAATAAAGCGTTTAGATGCTATCGCACTTTTAAGATTTTGGTCCCATAGGCCATAATGATAAACAAGTTTTCTTTGTTTCCCTGTAAAATAACTATAAGTTCTAGATTCATCAAAATCGATAGGGTTCGTGCTACGGTGACTTGCAACATGCGTACCAACTTACAGCTCATTCAAGCAAAGCGTTTAGACGCTAGCGTGTTCACTCACACACATACACACACACACATACACACACACACACATACATACATCATCGTAAAAAGAGTGAAGACGGACTCGGGGAACCTCGAAACGTATAGAAACATCAAAATCTCAAATTCGGATTTTTGACATGATTACAATACTTTCCTCACTATAGTGTTCGGAAAGTAATAACCTACGATACATCTGAAATGTGCATATTGTTATATTATGTAAAACATATATAGGGTGATGAAAACAAGACTGTATACAAAATAATAATAATAATAATAATAATAATAAAAATTGCGCATGAGACTAATTGAAACAGGTGTTTCAAGTAGCTTCCCCTATATTTGTTTCAGCTGGCCCTTGCCCACAATTTTCACTTCACGAGATGTTAAGTTACCAGTACTTATGCTCGTGGGCGTTTCAAATCATATGATTTGCAAGCTGCACCTATACACTATAAACGCTGAATCAATCAGAAACATTCACCAATTATTGCTACATAAAATGCAACATCACTTAAAAATTTGAATTTTCACTCACAGTAAAAAACAGTACTCAAAAACAGTTTTATCCTCATAAAATCGACAGATGTTTACATGCACATCTTTTTTTACATTGTAAAGTAGGTTATGTGTGTCTGTACTTCCCTTTATTGGCAATGAATAAGAACTTAAAAATTGTATTGTTTATTTCCATGTTTCAACTTACCCCGTACTTCAACTTACCCCGTACTTCAACTTGCCCCTATGTCTCCCTTATGTAATTTTTACTTTCGGAACACTATAGTGAGGAAAGTATTGCAGTCATGTCAAAAATACGAATTTGAGATTTTGATAGTTCTATACGTTTCGAGGTCCCCTGAGTCCGTTTTCACTATTTTTGCGATGATGTATGTATGTATGTGTGTATGTGTGTGAGTGAACACGCTAGCGTCTAAACGCTTTGCTCGAATGAGCTGCAAGTTGGTACGTATGCTGGAAGTCAGCGTAGCACGAACTCTATTAATTTTCATGAATCTAGCCCTTATAATTTTTTTACAGGGACGCACAGAAAAATTATTTATCATTATGGTCTATGGGACCAAAATTTTAAAAGTGTGATAGTATCTAATCTAAACGCCTCATTCAATTGAGTAAAAAAATTATACACATATTATAGGTCACAGATACTACATCTGTATAGATTTTGGAGAATCTAGAAGTTATGGTTTTTTTACAGGGACACAAAGAAAAATTATTTATCATTATGGCCTATGAGGCCAAATTTTTAAAAGCGTGATAGTGTCTAAACGCCTTATTAATATGAGCAAAAAATTTGTATACATGTTATAGGTCACAGTTGCACCAACTATATTGATTTTGGTGAATTTAGCACTTACAGTTTTTTTACATTGACACAAAGAAAAATTCTTTATCATTATGACCTATGGGACCAAATTTTTAAAAGTGCGATAGCATCTAAACGCCTTATTCAATTGAGCTGAAATTTTATATGAATATTATAAATCACTGTTGCACTAACTATAAGCATTTTGGTGAATCTAGCATTTATAGGCTTTATCTACAAAACTGTTAATTACTCAATGTTCGGAAAGTCGAATGGAGTCACTCCAGATTTTTTAATTTTATATTTATTTTATATTTATTTTGATGCTGACCTCTGTAATGTAAAATGGGAAGTTTTAAACAAGGATTAATGTATTACAAAACTGGGTCTCAAGCGTTTTGTACTACATAGAACAGGTACACATTGGCGATATAAAATAAACTATATCTAAATAAATCTTGCAAGCCCCATACGTTTGTAACCTGGGTCTAAAACTAGACCATCTAGGGTATAATTAAAACTCTCTCTCATAGTTATTGACTCATGGCTTATAGAGTAATTTACCATCAAATTTGACCGTTTTTTGAAAATTTTCAACTTTGAGACCGTTTATCTACTAAAGCCAAGAGTGACCCATGCAATTTTAAATATTTTTAAGTTCTGTACTAAGGTGTGTAATTAACCCCATAATTATTTCTATGGGGCACTCATGGCCTTAGCAGGTATTCAGACTGAAAACATGGAAAAAATCAACGAAAACTACACTTTTGAATGACCCTGGCCTTTAAAGCCATGAATGACCCACCAAACTGTTTATGCTAAAATGTGCTTAATATCAAGTAGTATCTGTATTTAAAAAAATTGACATGAGTCACTCATGGCTTTAGGAGTAAAATGATATTAAAATGACACCATTTATTTACGGCCTCAAACTTCGACCCCCCTCTCTAGGTCGAACAAATCAAATTCAGAAAAAATTAAATTTCACTTTTTCTTATCGCAATACTACTAACACATCCTGAAAGTTTCGGAAAAATTGAAGATGTCAACTATCAAAAGTGTCCAACTTTAAAAAAAATGACTCTTAAATTTTAAATAATCATTTTTTACTTTCTCTTACCCATATATATGGTAGAGAATGTATTGTTTTGGGGACAAATTTTCTAAATTGAGTTTTTGTTATATTTACACATTTTGAGGTCCCCTGAATCCAAAAATTGTGTTTTTAGCGGTTGGTCTGTGTGTGTCTGCCTTTTATCAGCATATCTGAAGAACAAGTAATAGCAGAAAGTCCAAGCTTGATATTCTAAATTTATATCATAATGATGTATATCATTATGAATATACACTGCTCGACATGGAAAATGCAACACCAAGAAGGAATGATAATAACGGAATGAAACTTGTTGGACACATACATTATAGTAGGAAGATCCCTTGATTAAAATTTCAGGAAATTTGGAGTAATATGTACTGAGAAAACAGTACATAAAGCAGCGACCTCTGTGAGCAATAACAGCACATATCTGCCTAGGCATTGAATCGAACAGCGATTGGATGACATGTACGGGTAGATCACTTCATGAAGATTCAGCACGATGCCACAATTCATCGATCAAAGTTACTGGTGAGTGGTGGGGGGGCAGTCGCTTTTCAATGATTAAACAGTCATTTTCATTGGTGCGAGATCATGAGAACGCGCTGACCAGAGCAACAGTCGAACACATTCGGCATCAATGAAGGTCCAGACAATAAGGACAACTTGCGGTCGTGCATTGTCCTGCTTAAATGTTGCGCTTCGGAGGCCTTGAACATAGGGCAGAGCTATGGGCCTTAACTCGTCAGAAATGTAATGGCTGGTATTCAGAGTGGCGGGAATGAAAACAAGAGGTGAGCGGGATGTGTATTCAATGGTACAACATACTATCAATCCAGATGGTGACTCAGTATGCGGCTATCAAAATTCTGATTACCCTCAAAACTGCATCACTGATATGGGCGCCATTAATGTGTGATCAACGATGAACCTGGACGCAGGAATGGCGTGAAGTCACTTTTCAGACAAATCACAATTCTATTTACAGCATCAAGATTGCCTTATCCGTATTTAACAGCATTATGAATAATGCACATTGCCAACTGGGATTCGACATCATCATACTGTCCATCATTTGCAATGATGTTATGGGTTCCCATTCGATACACGTCTCGATTACTTCATGTTCGTATTCCTGGCACTCTGAACAGCGGCCATTAAATTTCTGATGAGTTAAGGCCCGCCCCTCTGCCCTGTATTCGAGGCCTCCTTAGCGCAAAATTTAAGCAAGATAATGCACGACCGCAAGTTGTTTGTATTGTCTGGACCTTCTTTGATACAGAATGTGTTCGACTGTTGCTCTGGACAGCGCGTTCTCCTGATCTCGCACCAATGAAAATGACTGTTTAATCATTGAAAAGCGACCCCCCCCCACCACTCACCAGTAACTTCGATCGATGAATTGTGGCATCGTGTTGAAGCTTCATGAAGTGCTCTACCCGTACATGTCATCCAATTGCTGTTCGATTCAATGCCTAGGCAGATATGTGCTGTTACTGCTCACAGAGGTCACTGCTTTATGAACTGTTTTCTCAGAACATATTTCTCCAAATTTCCCGAAATTTTAATCAATTGTTCTTCCCACTATAATGTATGTGTCCAACAAATTTCATTCCGTTATTATCATTCCTTCTTGGTGTTGCATTTTCAATGTCAAGCAGTGTATATCATTTTCGTTGAGACCAAGAAAATGGTTCGTGTACATGGACATCAAAGAGAATCCATATGGGAAAATTTCTGGTAAGTACAGTGTAATATCTATTATATTCATAAAAGCATGTTTTGTGAAGATTGGAAATCATTCATCATTCGTTTTTAGGGCTGCCCAAAGTATTTGGATATATTGGGTGTATACATGGAAATTGCAGGAATTGTAATTCCTTTTATGTTAAGTTTTTTTTTAATTAAGACTAATTTTAAATAAACTGTATTGTTTATAGTGCATATTGATTATAAACAATATACAGGGCTACCCAAAATTAAGCAAAATGCTCTTTTCTATTGTATGTAATTGATGGAAGGGCTTTGTACATTTCACTATGTCGACAAACACTGCAAAATTAATTTTTCATACCCATACTGTAAATAAAGTATTTTTTGAAGTTCTATTTTCAACTCTGTTTTTTCTATAATAACACGTTTTGAGATGCCCTGATTCGAAAGTCCAATTTTTAGCGGCTGATCTGTATGCATATCTGTTATCAGCATAACTTAAAAACAAATAAATGCAGGAAATTGAAATTTTACTTTTTCAATTCGTATTACGTTGCCGCTTAAAAATTTGATGAAGACTGGCAAGTTTGAAGGCAAATACACAATAGCCTTTATATATTTGTTTTTAACACGCTTTTATTAGCTTCACCTGTATGTATGTATGTTTGTAACCGCTCTGGGAGCAAATAAAAATTCTATATTGTGAAAAAAGACTTTCCTTACGTAAACGTTGTGGCTATGAGGTAAAGCTCCGGCTACGAACCTAAAGGTCTAACGTTCGAGCCCAGTCAGGGGAGATTTTTTAAAAATGTTTCTTGTTTAATTCTAAATTATTTTATAATCACCCTGTAATATGGTTTGTCACGCACACGATTTTTTCTTACCCTGCATTTCAATACTATAAAGATAGATATTTTGTGCTTTTTAGTTCACATTTCAATAAAAGCGTGTTCTTTAATTTTTTAAAAGTATAATTTTATTTAATAATTGTATGCACTGTAATTGAACGGGGTATTGAGGGGGCGGTAACCCCCTCACATGTCAAGTAAAACTGTTCCTGAACCTATTTTAGATTATTTTAAGAGTACATTGAACTTTATTATCTTAAGCTATTGGTCTTAAGACTTAATCCGCAATCTACAGTGCGTTAAGAAATTATAAGACCACAAGCGTATTGGTGCATTTCTGAAGAAGAGAGTATAATATGCAAATTTTTAGCTGCACATTTAAAATTGATCGGGAAACACATCCTATACTTATTCCAACTTTTAAAATAAAATTAAATTTCATTAAATCTTGTTTATTTTTCTAAAAATTAAAGACTGTGACAGTTAAGAAATTATAAGACCAGCTGAGAAAATTGGCATATTATACATGGCATCAAACTCAGCATAAAGCGCATGCGTCAGTATTTCGTAAAAGCATTACCTAAGAAGCAGAGTTTGAATGTGTTATCTACTATTAATATGACGATGCCTCGAGGTAAAGAATTATCGGAGTGCGAAGTGAGAAAAATTTTCTTTTATAAAGGTTCTGGCAAATCTGAAAGAGATATTGCGAGGTTAATGAACCGTTCTAAAACTGCCATTCACAATGCCATAATTAGAAAAGATTATTCAAACAAAATAAAATGATCTGGTAGAAAAAATATTTTGACAGCACGTGATAATAGACAAATTTTACGACTGTCAACTAAAAAAGGTCTTTCAACTCGTGAAATTTCGAAGCGTTTCAACAAGAAAACAAGAACAAGGCAGTCTAGAAGAGTCTTAAATTAAATATTAATACGAAATTTATGAAATTGAAGAAGAAACCAAAATTATTGAAATGCAATCTTGAAGAAAGTTTAAAATGGTCTAAAAATGTCATGTCATGGAATGATGAGTGGAAACAAATTATATTTTCTGATGAAAAGAAATTTAACCTTGATGATCCCGATGGTTACAAACACTATTTGCATGACTTGAGGATGGAACCAAAAGAATGCTTCAGTCGACAAATGGGTGGAGGATCAGTAATAATTTGGGGAGCTTTCAGTTATGAGGGGTTGTGTGATTTACAACGCGGATTTCGAGTCATATGAACGCTACACAATATCAGTCTATGCTATATGATCACATGATACCGTTTAGACCTTTATTAGGTGGTGCAAACTAGATGTTTCAACTGGACAATGCTGCTTGTCATACATCTAAATCCATACAGGGGTGGTTTAAAAAAGAAAAAAATTAATGTTTTGCCATAGCGAAGTCGAAGTCCAGACTTGAACCCAATGGAAAACCTATGGGGTATATTAACTCGCAATGGTTATGCTAATAATAAACGATTTTCATCTGCCAATGAACTGGAAGTAGCCATTGTAAAAGAATGGTACAATATTTCTATAACTGAACTTAATCACCTGGTTACTTCAATGAAAAACAGAGTGTTTGAAGTCATCAGAAAAAATGGAGGGTCAATATCATATTAATCTTTTATACAATTTTGTTTTTTGACAAGTGGTCTTATATTTTCTTAACAGGTTATTTTTCACTTATTTCTAATATATATTTTAATTAAACACTTATTGCATTATACCAAATTATTGCAAACTAATTATAAAAAAATATAGAGCAATATGTAATTTTATGTATTTATATTATGATTAGAATCTTTATTTTTATTATAATTTACAAAATTAAAGTGGTCTTATAATTTCTTAATGGACTGTACTTGTATTCATTTATAAGTTAGTAGCACATATATTGATAAAGATATAAAGATTTCTTAACAAACTGAAATTTTTTCGTAATCATTTTAATTGATACATGTAATATTTTCAAACCATTGCATTTTTGAAAAACTTTAATTTACAAAATTAAAGTGGTTTTATAATTTCTTAACGGACTGTATCACTACAGTGTTAAAATGCTAGGTAAGAAAAAGTCGTGTGAGTAACACACCATATTATTTTAGTTCCCCATCATACTATAGGTATGGGGAACTTAGGTAATCGTGAAAAATTTCGACCTCAGTTTTTTGACTTTTCTACACGTTTTCAGGTGTGAGGAATCCGAAAATGACAAAATTTCTATGGTGTCTGTCTGTAGGGTGTCTGTTAGTCTGTTAGTCTGTTAGTGTGTTAGTGGGTCAGTCCGTTAGTTTGTTAGTCTGTGTACACGATATCTCAAGAACAAATTGTCGCAGAGAGGTCAGATCAGTTTTAAAATATTACTTTCGACACTGGCAAGAACCCTATTCATTTGCAATATTCGATTTTAAAAACTTCGTAAGTTATTCGAAATTACGATTTTCTTAACATGGGAGAATAGGACAAAAAATCACTTAAACGTGCATTAAATTTAAACTTTTTATTGTAAAAATGTCAGACCAGTTTTAAAATATCAGTTTTGATGCCGGAATGAACATCAGTAACTATAAATATGCTACTTTGAAAATTTCGCAAGTTACTGGAAATTTACGAATTTCTTAACATGGCAGTATAGGGGAAAATTTCACATAAACGTCAATTTTGAGAGATATTTTCATCGTAAAGATGTCAGACTACTTTTGAAACATTATTTAGGACACTGGCATGAATATTAATGACTATGAATTTTCCAATATAAAGATTTCGTAAGTTATTGGAAATTTACGAATTTCTTAACATGGCTGAATAAGAGCAAAATTTCACATAAACGTCAATCTTGAGGGATATTTTCATCGTAAAGATGTCAAACCTTTTTCGAAATAATATTTTAGGATACTGGCATGGATATCATAGACTATGATTTTTCCAATTTAAAAAATTCGTAAGTTATTTGGAATTTACGATTTATTTAACATGTCAGAATTTTAGACAACTTCAAAATTACGTTTATGATATTTGTTTGAACATGATTGAATACAAATATTCTAATAGGAAAATTTCGTAAATTATTCGTAATTTACGATTTTATCAACATAGCGAAATTGTAAATTTTTCATATAAATATGAATTTGAGGATTATTGCATTGGAAATAGTAGCATGAAAACTAAACAACGAAATTGACCCTGATAAAGTAAATTAATAGATTAGAATAAGATAAATATATCGAAGTGAACGGTGGATAGCCTATTTGGCGGGGATTTCATTCTGTCACTGTATGAAGCTTTGGTCAAATTGATTTCTTTTAACATTATTGCCGAAACGTCAGTGGAGGCCCTCTGTTGAGACTCAAAACGGTTTTGGGCTGTGTCTGTCTGTCTGTCGCGCGATAGCGGCCGCCAAAAAAGCGCTATTTACTTGAAATTTGGTACACATGTTCATGAGCCCCCACGAAATCAGCTGTATAGTTTTTGGTATGTATTCCATTTGTAGTTCGTATACAGGGACACGCCAAAGTTTTTCTTATCATTACGGCCTATGGGAGAAATTTATATGTACCACGATAGCGGCCACAAAAATCACGCTATTGACTTGCAATTTGGTACACGTGTTCATGTGCCCCGCGAAATCTGCTGTATAGTTTTGGGTGTGTATTCCATTTGTAATTTGTGTACAGGGACACGCCAAAGTTTTTCTTATCATTACGGCCTATGGGAGGAATTTGTATGTACCGCGATAGCGCCCACAAAAATCACGCTATTGACTTGCAATTTGGTACACGTGTTCATGAGCCCAACGGAATCAGCTGTATAGTTTTAGGTGTGTATTCCATTTGTAGTTCGTGTACAGGGACACGCCAAAGATTTTTTTATGATTACGGCCTATGGGAAGAATCTGTATGTACCGCGATAGCCACCGCAAAAATCAAGCTATTGACTTCCAATTTTTGCCGAAATGTGAATGGAGGCCCTCTGTTGAGACTCAAAGGGATTTTGGATTCCGTCTGTCTGTCTGTCATGCGATAGCGGCCGCAAGAAACACGCTATTGACTTGAAATTTTGTACACATGTTCATGATGCCCACGAAATTAGCTGTATAGTTTTCGGCGTGCATTCCATTTTTAAGTTCGTGTACAGGGACACGCCAAAGTTTTTTTTACCATTATGGCCTATGGGAAGAATTTGTATGTACCGCGATAGCGGCCCCCAAAATAACGCTATTGACTTGCAATTTGGTACACATATTCATGAGCCCATTGAGCAAGCATTTGACGAAACTGATATAGATCTGAGACTGACCGCCTTGGCGAAAATAATGCTCCTTTTATACTTTTCTATCGAAAATAGACTGTTCTGGAAAATTCTCGTATCACATCAGCCAATGAGATTAGAGCTTCCATATTTGGTATATCCCTAATAAGGATTTTTTCGCCAAGATCGCCAAAAAAATCGCCAAGGAGGGAAATAGTCGCCAAATTTGGCGCCAAATTTATTTATTTCCTTATAGGAGCTTTTTAATGCGTTTTTAAAGGAAAATTTGGCTATTTTAACGCTAAAACGACTATAAAGGCACAAAATTAGCATTTTATCAACTTACTAAACCTCTTTGAAAGAATTTATACAAAAATAAATGCAATTGTTTACAATTTCGTAACACTTTATATCATATACAAATAGGTATACAAAGAGAGATACAACGGGGGGTTGAGGGGGGCTGCCGCCCCGCTCAGGAATGTATTTGATTTTGGTAATAAGTCGATCGAATCAATATATACTATTATATAATAAGGAATAAATAAAAATGACCCATTGAATAATGTCTGATGCAAATAGGACGTTGAGGCTCCTGATCTGCAGATCCACTAGTAATATGTCTCGCACTAGAAATTTCTGAGAACATAAATATGATGGGGAACTGAGCAGAGTCCACCTATGCCAACTAGTTTTAACTATTGGTTGTTTATTATGGCATTTGATCACTATTTGAAACAAGTCCTTCCGGCTTATTCGGAAGGATAGGTTGATTTCTTTTTCCTTATCAAGTAGCCATCATTTTGTTTCAAAATGGCGGCTACAAATTATTTACGAATTAGTAGAAATATTGATGTAGGCTAACTCCATATATGGAGTTGTAAGCAAATCGGTTCATAAATACCTTTTTATGTGAATTTAAAATTTTCAAGTGGCCGGTGCTTGGAAACAAGATGGTGGGTTAAGTTGACAAATATATCAAATGCATTTGTGAGATAAGACTACTGTACAAATATAATTGGAATTAATTCAGAATCTCAAAAGTCATTGTGTTGAAAAATTAAGTGCCTGCCACTTGGATCAAAATGGCAGAGAAAGTTGCTCAGTGAACTAATTAATCTAAGATATTGTTGCAAATTTGAAAAGATTCTATTTTTTTTTTTTTTTTTTTTTTTTTTTTTTTTGTAGAAATTCTTTTAAAGAGACTTAGTAAGTTGATTAAATGTTAATTTTCTGCATTTCTAGTTTGTTTTAACGTTAAAATAGCCTAATTTTCCCTTAAAAACGCACTAAAATGCTCCAATATGCCACGTAATGGATTTGGCGCCAAATTTGGCGATTTTTGGCGCTCATTAATAAACTTCATTGAGACACTTATGTAATCTATGTATATATAAAAATTCAAACAAATTCGGAATACGCTTTTTACAATTTGAATTTGAAATTTTCAAGTGGTCTCCACTTAAAAACAAAATGGTGGAGCAACTTGGTTAAGAAACTCATCCAAGATATTCATAACACAAGTTAAGACACTGTTCAAATTTGGTTCGATTTGCAGTATTATTTCGGAAGTTATCGTGATTTTAAATTTTCATGTGGTAGTCTGATTTCAAGTGGCTCCGCTTAACTTAAGATATCCGCCACTTTATTAAAAATGGCGGATACGTTCATTAATAAACTTCATTGAGACACTTATATAGTCTATGTATACAGCAAAATTCAAACAAATTCAGAATACGCTTTTCACAATTTGAAGTTGAAAATATCAAGTGGTCTCCACTTGAAAACAAAATGGTGGAGCAACTTGGTTAAGAAACTCATTCAAGGTATCCATAACACAAGTTAAGACGCTGTCCAAATTTGGTTCGATTTGGAGTATTATTTCGGAAGTTATCGTGATATTAAATTTTCAAGTGGCAGCCTGATTTCAAGTGGCCCCACTTAAGATATCCGCCCCTTTATTAAAAATGGCAGATAAATTTCATTAATAAAGTTCATTGAGACCCTTATGTAGACTCGATTTACATAAAAATTCAAGCAAATCTTGCTTTAAATACGCTTTTTACAATGTGGGTTAGAAATATTCAAGTGGCTGCCACTTGAAAACAAAAAGTCGGAGCAACTTGGTTAACGAACTCATCCAAGATATTTATAACACAAGTTAAGACACTGTCCAAATTTGGTTCGATTTGGAGTATTATTTCGAAGTTATCGGGATTTTAAAATTTCAAGTGGTAGCCTGATTTCAAGTGGCTCCGCTTAACTTAAGATATCCGCCACTTTATTAAAAATGGCGGATACTTTCATTAATAAACTTCATTGAGACACTTATATAGTCTATGTATACAGCAAAATTCAAACAAATTCAGAATACGCTTTTCACAATTTGAATTTGAAAATAACATGTGGTCTCCACTTGAAAACAAAATGGTAGAGCAACTTGGTTAAGGAACTCATCCAAGATATTCATAACACAAGTTAAGACGCTGTCCAAATTTGGTTCGATTTGGAGTATTATTTCGGAAGTTATCGTGATTTTAAATTTTCAAGTGGTAGCCTGATTTCAAGTGGCCCCACTTAACTTAAGATATCTGCCACTTTATTAAAAATGGCAGATAAATTTCATTAGTAAAGTTTATTTAGACCCTTATGTAGTCTAGATTTACATAAAAATTCAAGCAAATCTTGCTTTAAATACGCTTTTTACAATGTGGGTTAGAAATATTCAAGTGGCCGCCACTTGAAAACAAAAAGTCGGAGCAACTTGGTTAACGAACTCATCCAAGATATTTATAAGATCAATTCACTGTCCAAATTTGGTTCGATTTGGAGCATTATTTCGGGAGTTATCGTGATGACAAAATTTTCATTATAGATAGATAGATAGATAGATAAACGAAGTGAATGCAATAGGTCGATTTCTAAAGAAATCAACCTAAAATATACAAAGAGCAAAATTTTGTGTCTCAATAGGAAGCCCTTCAGCGACGTTCACTGAGAAAAAAAAGAAGAAAAAAAAAAAATATATATATACTGCCTTCATCTAGAATGAATAAGTGACCATTTTCTAAATCCCGTTACTAGAAATATAAATTTCCAAGCTATGCGCATAAGGCACGCCAATAAACTGAATAGACGAAATGATCGAGAATTTCTAGTCTACATATTTCTAGATTGGTGAAGCAATATTCTAAATCTTTTGTATTGCGAGAAATTCTCGCTTGATTACATAGAATTGGGTCATAACCCAAGATTATATTTGCTGAAACCCGCTTCTTGTGTTCGCATTTATTTGGTGATATTTTCCAATAGATTTGACCTCGATAATATAGACAAACACTCTAGAATTCTAATAGGGGTTTCTAGAACTCGCTTTCGAAGGGAACTAGAATTTATAATGATGACATGGAACTATTTTTTCTAGAGCCACAATTTAGATTCTAGATATCAGTTACAGAATTTTTTCTCAGTGTTGCGGCATTTATACATGGTGCTACCGAGTTCGACTGATAAATAGAGAGATGTGATAGTAGGCATCAAAATGATGAAAAATTACCATAGAGCATAGGGTCACAAACTCTTTTTAGCGAAAGAAACTCACAAAAACAGTTTTGTAGAATGTGACATCGAGTGGAACAGACAGGGCCATTAAGTAGTAGAAAAACATTTTTTTTTTTTTTTTTTTTGGACGGAAAAGAAGATTATAATGCAGACAATGCATTGAGTTCAATATTAGAAAGGAAACAACGAGAAATTAAACATATATATATATCCGAAGTTGCGGCCATGAAAGTAATTACACAGGCAACAACGACGGACAGAAAATTGCCGGACATGTTCAAATATGGCCGATATCTGCTGAAGCAACAATTCGTGCTGTGAGATCCTACGCTGTATCCACCGATACAGGTATATGATAAACAATTTTAGGTGACTCCAGAAGAAAAAATATAAGGGATTGAAATGCAACCTCATGCATGAACCATACGTGTTCTAGCGAATAGTGTCCAGTATACCCTGCACAATCCGGTAAGACATGCTGTAGAGAAACAATGCACTTTGTACCATTTTGAAAAGTTTGGAAAGAAGGTACAGTTCCAACCGATGATCGAGAATCTCTGTAGGGAAGTTAATACTGAAACTCTGTAACTCTTTCAATGAGACAGTGCTGTAAAAATTTTCGGATGACCATATTAGTCCAGTCAAAATAGGATAAATAGAAAAAAAAAATCGTTTAGTTTTGAAATTTTGCATACTCATTGCCAAGAGGGTCCTAACATACTAAAAGTCCCCGCCCGTGGTGGGTGAGCGGGGGGCAGGGGGGGGGGCATTTAAAGGGGGCACTTTTCAGTTTTTATTAAATATCTTAAAAACTATCGCATCTAAAGAAAAAATGTCAATTACAAAATTAATCTACGTACAATTTCCTACAAAAATGTATATTACATTTTGTTTGTATGATCAATAGTTTAGAAGATATAGGGGTATAAAATAACACATTTTCTTGAAAAATTCTTTTTTTTTTTTTGGAATAGTAAAATCAACTAAAGTGTACAATTAAAAGGGTTCTTGTCAAATATTTTCTAATGTACAAAGCAAATATATACATAGAGAATACAGCAAGGCTAATACAGCATGTTTTGTAAGTTTTAAGTAATTTTAAGGCTAGTAGACGCAAGTGGCGGTTTGAGTAAAAATCCAGATAACGAAGACCCAAAACCGATCAACATTAAAGAATAATCGTGTACTTTTGAAATTTTGCATACTCATAGCCAAGAGGGTCCTGAACAACATACTAAAAGTCCCAGCCCGTGGTGAGTGAGCGGGGGGCAGGGGGCATTTAAGGGGGGCACTTTTCAGTTTTTATTAAATATCTTAAAAACTATCGCATTTAGAGAAACAATGTTAATTACAAAATTAATCTACATAAAATTTCCCATGAAAATGCCTATTACATTTGTTAGTATGATCAATAGTTAAGAAAATATAAAAGTTGCTTTGTATCTTACAGATATCCCACAGAAAAGTGGAGTTTTTCGATTTGTATATTTTGACTTCCACTCTTTAATCTTGGCGCATTGAGCGCACACATGCACATATAGATATTTATTTGTATGAGTAGAAAATATTTAACCCGAATCCTTTTAATTACGAACTATAGTTTATGTTACTATCGTAAATAACAAAAAAAAAAAAAAAAAAAAAAAAAAAAAAACAGAATAAATTTGCCTATAAAACGAGTAGTTATGATTTCAAAGACTGATTTTATATGACAGTTTTTCATTTTTATATATTGACATAGTTTTAGAATATTTCCTTTGCAGTGTTTTAAATTTCTGAAAAATAATTATTTTTAATAATAAAAAAGTTTTTTTTTTTTTTTTAAGAATCAAAAGCATTTCTCTTGCACTGCCTGAAATGACTCCACAGAAGAAAAAAAAATGTTAAAATGATATGACAAGTATATGACTACAAGGCTTCAAATTCATAACACCCCTCTTTTAAGTCAGGGATTAAAAAGCAATTATACCTAAACCACCACTTGCGCCTACTAACCTTAAAATTATTTAAAATGTACAAAACATG
This sequence comes from Salticus scenicus, assembly GCA_963930645.1. NCBI lineage: Eukaryota > Metazoa > Arthropoda > Arachnida > Araneae > Salticidae > Salticus > Salticus scenicus. The sequence continues at coordinate 321,490,174 of OZ005648.1, read as the reverse complement.
CTGTACTATCCTTACATATTCCCTATGCATATATTTGTTTTGTACATTAGAAAATGTTTGGACAGAACACACTTTAGTTGATTTTACTATTGCAAAAAAGAATTTTTCAAGAAAATGTGTTATTTCGTTCCTCTATATCTTCTAAACTATTGATCATACAAACAAAATGTAATGTACATTTTTATAGGAAATTTTACGTAGATTAATTTTGTAATTGACATTTTTTCTCTAGATGCGATACTTTTTAAGATATTTAATAAAAACGGAAAAGTGCCCCCTCTGCACTCCGCTCACCCACCACGGGCGGGGACTTTTAGTATGTTGTTCAGGATCCTCTTGGCTATCAGTATGCAAAATTTCAAAACTACACGATTTTTTTTTTAATGTTGATCGGTTTTGTGTCTTTGTTATCTGGATTTTTACTCAAGCCGCCACTTGCGCCTACTAGCCTTAAAATTACTTAAAACTTACAAAACATACTGTATTATCCTTGCTGTATTCTCTATGTATATATTTGTTTTGTACATTAGAAAATATTTGACAAGAACCCTTTTAATTGCACACTTTAGTTGATTTTACTATTGCAAAAAAGAATTTTTCAAGAAAATGTGTTATTTTATATCCCTATATCTTCTAAACTATTGATCATACAAACAAAATGTAATATACATTTTTGTAGGAAATTGTACGTAGATTAATTCTGTAATTGACATTTTTTCTCTAGATGCGATAGTTTTTAAGATATTGAATAAAAACTGAAAAGTGCCCCCCTTTAAATGCCCCCCGCTCACCCACCACGGGCGGGGACTTTTAGTATGTTGTTCAGGACCCTCTTGGCTATGAGTATGCAAAATTTCAAAACTACACGATTTTTTTTTCTATTCGTGAAATTTTGGCCTTTGTTGCCTCGACTATATATGCTTGTTGGCCATGCCTTTTCTGACAAATCAGGTTTCATCTGTGAATAAAACACAAGCGGAAAACAAAATAATTCTGTGTGAGATAAAATATATAGTGCAGAACTTTACCGGAAGTAATCAGCATCGACTAGGAGTTGGACCTTTTGCACGTGGAAAGAGTGCATCTTCATCTTATCAACACGCAGAACATTCCACACGTTTTTGCATTGAAAATCCAACTCATCTGGAACTGGAAGTGATCAAATACTTACCCACATAGAATTTGTAAACCGTTGAAATACTTTGTTTTCTTTTACAAATGCACGAACACTGCGTTCTTGCCCTGCATTACACTCGTTATTTGGAAGGATTCTGTTTTCCTCAGCCGTCGATCGATGTTCCTGAAATGGTATGATGCGGACGCCTACTCTGATATTTACTCTTATCACCATCTGTCTAGGCCTGTATTGTCACCTGTCGACGATTGCATATCGGCACATTTCTCGTTCGTGTAACATGACATGTTGCTTCAGAATTAAATTTAATGCCGACGAATTTTATTTTTTCATTTTCTTTATACGAAAATTTTATATGAAAAGGTTTCTTCTCGACAGCAGTGCTCCTAATCTGCGAATTTTCCATTCGAATTCGGCAACTACCCGTATAAACTTTAAATTGTACATATTTCATAGACAAAGCATGTTTAACTTCTAATTGTTTATGAAATCTTTTTTTTTTTTTTAATACAAAATTTAGTCGCAAATAAAAATCATCGTCTGAAACTATACCTGTAGTTCAGACTTAAGTTATTTTTAAGTTATAATACGATCTAGGCCAGATTTGTTTTTATTTATATATTTTTATGATTAAATATCGTTAGCAAAGTTCTATTTTTTTATTACTTCCTTATACAAAGTATAAGGAAGTATAGTAATCCCGATTTGCGAAATGGATTTTGTATTTCACATTGCTCGAAAACGAATGATCGCTGAATGTTGCCAATTTATACGTGTGACTTTCATGATGTCTAGTTGCACACCTGCAAGCGTCATCTTAACACGAGCTCTCGTTTTAGAGATATAAGGGATTTTACACGATTTTTCGTGACGTCTGTATGTGTGTGTGTGTCTGTCTGTGTGTATGTCGCATAACTCAAAAACGGTTGGACGTAGAAAGTTGCGAATTGGTACATAGGTTTGTTATAACATCTAGTTGTGCACCTCCCTTTTTGGACTTTCTATGATTTTCCGTTTTGGAGATATTTAGGAAAATTAGGTTCATAATGACAAAAATACATAGGTTTTGGCCATAATGTATCAAAAAACGGTAATAACTCAAAAACGGTTTAGACAAATCTTGCAATTTAACTGACTTTCCGATTAGCTAAGACATTTGAAACTTTCAGAAAAGCTCAGAACATGTTGACAATACATTTTTTAAATATTTTTAGCCAACTGTTTCCGATACCTGCTGCCTTCAGCAGCGTTTATGCGATTCAACAGAAAATTTATTTAACTAACTTTCCGACTAGCTAGACATTTGAAACTTTCAGATTAGATCAGAACACGGTGAAAATGCATTTTTTAAATACTTTTAGCCAACTGTATAGGGTCCCTGCTGCCTTCGGCAGCGTTACCAGTTCAAATCTTGGAATCGATTTGTAACTAACTTCCCGACTAGCTAGACATTTAAAACTTCCGAAAAAGCTCAAAATACGGTGACAATGCATTTTTTAAATATGTTTGGCCAATTGTTGCTGGTCACTGCTGCCTTCGGCAGCGTTTACATGGTTCAACAGAAAATGTATTTAACTAACTTCCCGACTAGCTAGACATTTGAAACATTCAGAATAGTTCAGAACACGGTGAATATGCATCTTTTTAATACTTTTAGCCAACTCTTTCAGGTCCCTGCTGCCTTCGGCAGTGTTTATATGGTCCAACAAAAATTTATTTAACTAACTTCCCGACTAGGTAGACATTTGAAACTTTCAGAATAGTTCAGAACACGGTGAAATTCCTTTTTTTAATACTTTTAGCCAATTTTTTCGGGTCTCAGCTGCCTTCGTCAGCGTTACCAGTACAAATCTTGCAATCGGTTTTTAGCTAACTTTCAGAAAAGCTCAGAACACGGTGATAATTAATCTTTTTTAAATATTTTTAGCCAACTGTTTCGGGTCCAATGTCAATGTTTTTTAACATTATGTATATTTCTAAAAGTGTATAAGGAAGTCATGTGGTGCCCACATCAGATTTTTTAAAAAATAAAAATAAAATCAGCAATGTGAAAAAGGTAAATTTTTTCACCTAGCTTTGGGGGCCCCGGCTTGCCCCAATGGTTGTTACGGCCCTGGTGTTATTAGTAAAGAATCGAAAATCATAAGAAAGTTATGGAAATTTGTAACAGACAGCAAGTAGTTTTATTCAAAAATATATAAGGTATAAAAGAAAATATCAGTGCAAATACTTAATGCATAACGTCTTAAAAATCTATAGGAATTTATATTTTTATTATATTCATTGATACTTAACACATGTGAAATATTCAAAGAGCTGGCTATAATATTTTACTAAGAATTAAAATCATCAGCAAGATTTATACTCCCGAACAGACGAGCTTTTCAAGAAACTCTGTAGATTTGTGTGCAAATATTTAACTGTTTTTTTAAACATACACACTCACGAATTTTTCTTTTCCCCTAAGCTACTTTAAAATAACTATTTGTCTTAGGAAATTTCTTTTCAAGTATACATTTTGATTTCGAAATAATTTTATTTTTAGTAATTTAAAATAATTCTAATTTTAAAATGTACATTAGAATGGCGTAATTTAATATTCTTGATAAATGAAGTAAATGTTTATAAATGCGATTAATCTCTTATGTGAATGATTTATCACGGTAAATTAAGTGTATCCCCCGTGTTCCCAGTGGTTCAGTGGTAAGACGCTCGCCTGTCACGGAGACGGGTTCAGTTTGATTCCTCGCAGATACAATCTGCAGAACCTGATTTAAGGGAGGGCATTCGGGGCACATGCCCTGGGCCCTCACAGTGAAGAGGCCCCCAAGAAATTCCATCATACATTCTAAAAAAATAGTTAAAATGAAAAATTTCCAATTTTTGCTACAATGATCGATTGTTTTTTGTCAATAGATGAAGGAATTACTGCACTGTTTTATAAATCGGCATGATGATCTTTCAAGGAACCTATCAACTCATAGGGAAAATTGCAATATTTTAGCTAAACGCAAATACAACTGCATACTACCAATACTTGCATTCAAAACTTTTACTAACTAAATCCAAGGTACTCACTGCAATGTAAAAAATTTGAGGCAGCTTACTTGCCACAACCATGTAGAGAAATGTTACCAGTTATAATTGTGTAACGTCCCACTGTATGCCTTTATTACACAACTATAGCTGATAATATTTCTCAACACAGTTGAAGAAAATAAGTTCCCTCAACAATGTTGTGTATTCTTACACAAAATGTTTTACATTGTGCATTGCAGATACATGGGGGGCGACGAACATTGATCCGATACACAAGCGACGGATCTTGTTTAGCCTTACTCTTGCCAGCAAAAGGAAATTAAAGTAATTTTTAGACGGCTGAATCAGAAATAAGCGGTTTGTTTTGTTTGTTGTAATATTAAAGTATGAGAAAAAGGAGCCCATTGAACATGAAATGCCCTGGGCCTCCAAGTGAGTAAATCGGTCCCAGCCAATCTGCATCCTTTTTGTCGGTGAACTAGAACCAATGCAAGAAAAATGAATAAATAAAGATACCGTCTAGTGTATCCAATTTTTTTTAGAAAAAATAAACAGTCAGACAATTTGAATAACTTGGAATATTTTCACTCGTAACGGAAAGTGAAAAAGCTCACTCTTTCTAAAAGAGATTTTTCACTCCTTAGATGTTGGCTCCATTTTGGCATGTTCAAAGAGTGATATGCCACTCTTCTAGAGTCAGATCGCAATATTTATATTTCAGAGAGAACCAACAGGCTCTAATGCTTTCGGCATCTTTTGTGTAGCCCTGTAAAAAAAAATGTTACATACATTTTTTTTTTTTTTTTTTTCAATTAGCTAATGTTATTGTGCATTTCAATTAGATATATGAATTGGAATATCTTTAAAACTGATTTTCATTATATTTTTTTATAAACAATAATGTATAAAAAATCTTTTATGCGCCAACGTTAAAAAAAAAAAAAAAAAAAAAAACATGCAGATGTAAATGTTACATACTCCTGTTTCAATAAGAAACATGTTGTAATGAACCTTAACCCTGTTGTGTTAATTTCGAATGGGCAAAATGGACATTCATTTTTTAATGTACCAAATGGAGTGGAGTAAAACGGACGCAATGTTTTTAATTTCAATAATTATACTTTCATTTTCTGTTTTTGAGTTACATTTATGTAATAATTCCTATTTTTTTTTTACGGAAAGTATTCTATACATAGAATATGAATTTTCATGTATGTCGATTTTGTGTCGAAATGGACTGGAACACAACAGCAGGGTTAATAAGCCACATAAAATTTCGTAACTTTTTAAGCATATTTATGGAAATTAGGATGCGTACAGACAAACAAAAATCATAAGCACTTTTCAATTTAGTAAAGAAATGAAAATTGGCTTTTCCTTTTTAATATGCTGAGAAAAATACTAATCGATAAATTTCGAACGTAATTTGGTAGAAACTGAAAACTAATTTACTAATTTTAAGCCCTCCCCCACACACAATAATAATAACTCATAACGATGAAATTAAATATATACAAGAAAATAAATTATGCCAATTTATTAAATTTTTATTACTACTTCTAACAACATACGAATGAAACAACAAAAAGTGACACTTTAAAATAATCACTATAAAAACTCTAAGCAAGATGCAGGCAAGTTTCTCACGCCTGTTAGATTAATTATAAATACAAATTAAAATGGTAATATGTTCATAAAAAGTATAATAATTTGGTGTGTCACCCACGCGACTTTCTCTTATCTAGCGTTCGTATACTATAAAGACAAATTATAAAATATCTTAAGATAACAAGTGATATACTATACATAAACGTAACTTTAAAATTAATAGAAAATAATTTTAGAAACAGTCTTATAAGATATACGTTTCTGTGTCTGTGTGAAGGTGGAGGGGCTATCGCCCCTACACCCCCGATTGAGCATAGTACGTACATTCATAAAGATTTTAAAGCTGTTATTAAATTTAATAGTTTATTCCAAATTATTTAGACACATTTTATCTCTTTGAAATTTATTAATTTTGGTCAAATTTTTCTAGCAGTAATTGTATATGATCTACTAAATAACCAGTTTGAATTTTTTGAAATTATTTGTTTTTACGATATGCTGATAACAGGCATATACACAAATAAACCGCTAACAACTTCATATTTTTATCTAGGGGACCCAAAAGCAAGCAATTATCGAACCAAAAAAAAAAAAAAAAAAAAAATCAGTGTTGAAATTCAGATTCCGAACAAGTACTTTATTTACCGCAGGGTATATGAAAGTAATTATCAGTCGGCAGTAGTTTGCCTGAAGTTGGAAAAAATAAAGTTATTAATTACATTTAAACGAAAAGAACTTACTCACAAACTTTTGTGTATTCCTGTATAATGTATATAAATTATATACACATCGCATAGTGTTCTTAAATTTAGCTCAATATGAAAAATGCAACACAACTTAAAATACAATTTCCACAATTTCAAGTTATTGGTTTCCTAACATGTTTGAATTGTTTTGTGTTGGCTCTATAGATGAATTGTAAATGATTTTCATATTATTTCCTATACTAAACTTGCTTTTGTGCATATAAAAAATGTATTCTCACTTCATTTTATTTAAAGCAGTCTAAAGGTTTTAAACTGTACATATTAGAAATTTCACAAATAGATCAAATGGATTTGAATTCTCTTGGATGTCGCTGTAGGTGTAGATGGACCATTTGCTTCATCTCAACAAAACTTTTAATGTAGCATCCTTATATGATACAAGTTTAAAATATTGATTTTGGATTTCCTGCAACTATTTGTTCTCAGTTCTTGAGATATGCTGATAACAGACACACTTACACTGATGCACACAGACAAACTCAAATCAACTTTTGAAATTTTTATTTTTTGATTCAGGGCATTTTACAATGTAAATGCAGCAAAAGTCTGCTTTTGAAAATTTGAATCAAAAACGATACTTTCTTTACCGTTATATAAGTAAGAAAAAGTAATAATCACACTTTGTAAAAAACAATTTCAAATGAAAAAAAAAAAAAAAACTTTTGCGGTACAGAATGGGTTTGTGAAACCCAATATATTTATATGATTCAAAAATAGTTAAAAAAATCTTTGCATAAATACCTAAATTCCCCAGAATTAATTCTCACAAATTTACATAATATTTCAACTGTAGTATTTTAAATTTAATATTTGAAAGAACCCCCCCCCCCCTCTAACATTAGCGATCCCTCCTCGAAAATTTATTTTGGCCAACATTGAAACAACATTAAGTTTTTTGTTGGCCAACGGTTATAAACGGCCGTTGGCTAGATTGATGACCCAATTGTTGGAAAACTGTTGGGCTATATGGAGAATTTTACTTTGGCAATCCATTTTGGTATTAATTATTTTCTATTTTTATAATTTTTTTGCGCATAATCAACATTTTAAACGATATTTTAATGTGTGTAATAAAATTATATATTTTCTTTCTTTGAAGTTACGCAATGGTTAGAAATGAGCCATTAGATGCAAATTTAATGCATCAATTACTGTTAAATTCATAACGTTGTTAATTATGGTGGGCCAACTGTAGCTACCCCAAGAAATAAAATGCCGATGGAGGGAACAACAAAAAAGACGTTTCCCCAACTACAACTATTTCAGGTAACCAAGTACCAACAGTATGAACCATTATCAGCTGATGGACCAACTACTCATGTTAGTAGGGTCGGTTGTTGAATACTCAAGGGTAATCCAACTTTGAGTGTAGAACTCTAATGCAATATAACAAAAAACCTGAGATAGATCAGTAATAGTTATTATGTGTGTGTTAGGAAGCTAAGAGAAACAGAGAGAAGTACTGAATATCTGCTGTTCAAACTCATATGGTGACGACTATGCAATGGTGTCAAAAGCTATAATATAAGCGGAGAACAAGGAATTCCGATCTTATATCTATAATATTAAAACACAAAGCATTTTCTGTAAGACCAAAATCATACGATCTGGGTATGACGAGAAAATTTTAAACCAATTCAGAACGGGAATATTCCTTTCTCTTTATGCAGTGCAATACGAATACCGATGATAGAGGTCGAGCAGACGACATTAATATTTCATATGTCTATGGCAGACGACTAATTAAAGCTCAATCATAAAAATAATTCACACAATTAATTTATTGATTCATACTTTCCAAGGCAGTATATTAAAATAAACCAATTCGTGAATTCTTATCGGTTACCTTCATGTGCATTTTTGCCAAAAATTTCCTTACACAGGATTGTATTTCAGGATTTTATACTGTGGTGCCATCTAAGAGAAAAAGATCTTTTAAAATTAACAAATTCTCAGAGTTTATTATTCTTTAAAGATTAACTTTTATCACTTGAAAACTTCATTTAGAAAAGATGGAAATAAATATTTAAAATCAAAAAAGGTTTTTTTTTTTTTTTTTTTTTTTTTTTTTTTTTTTTTTTTAAATCTAATTATTATAATTTCTGGTATTTCATTTCCGTAATATATTATAGAAAAAATAATTTAGAAAGAATAACCTTAAAATATTATTTTATACGAGTAAACATTTACATAGTATAATATAATTTATTATAAGAAATTTACCGAGCAAATTAACTTGCTAAAATATTAGATTTATTCTTATTTTTTATTTATTTATTTAACAGTATACTTTTGTTGAAATATACTATTTTGATAGAATAAAGTGTTATAATGTTGTTATTCATTTATTTTTAAGTAGCATAGTCTATTTCTAAGTGTAAATAAAATTATAATTATAGAATATAAAAAAAACACAAAACACTATTAAAATTTATTTTAAATTAAATTATTTTGCCTAGTAAATTTATGTGATTTTAAAAATATTTTTACAAAAAAAAAAAAAAAAACCTCTGAGATGGGTTATTTTAATCGATTAATTATAGATAAACTGTCATATTGTAAATTAAATGGAATATTATCGTTATCGATACAAAGAACCTCTAGAGATTCTTTGGCTCGATTGATTTTATTTTCATGCTAGGTACAGTCGGCAGCAAAATTATTGAAGCACTAGCAATAATTAGTATTTAAAAGATTTGCACTTAATACTGTTTTGTTAAATAAATATTTTTCGAGTCATGTTCTTTGTCATATGCTATGCTATTTGTAGAAAAGTATGTTAAAGATAAAAATTAGCGATCAAATTATAAAAATATGTATGAAAAGTATTGATGTGTGCTTTCTTTCTATTCTTACCATAATTTATAAATTCTTTCTTTTAATTACTCCTCACATTCTTTTAGTCATATTTAGAGTAAAATTAGCAAAAATCTTGGGATTTTATTTTTATTATTGGGTGTTTGAATTAATTCGTAGCGTTTTTTTCCGAAAATTGAGGCTTTATTGTGAAAAATAATTACAAATAGATTATTCAAAGTATTGACCATCACTAGCCACTACTTTTTCCCCATCTTTCTGGCAGCATACGGATTCCGCATCAGAAGAACGAATCGTCTTTAGAGGCAATCCAAGAATTGACCCATTTTTTACAATCTTCATAAGAAGTGAAGTGTTCCTCAGACAGGCCATGCCTCATCGATCAAAACAAGTGGTAATCAGATGGAGCAATGTCTGGAGAATACGGCGGGTGAGGTAGGATCTCCCATTTGGTCGTTTCGATGTAGGTTTTGTGACGTGCGGTCTCCACGTCTCTAGGTTTCAGTTCGTATGGGACCCAATTTCCCTGCTTTTGGATCATTCCCATGGCTTTCAGGTGTTTGCTGACTGTTGAAAAGTCAACTCTTAATGATTCAACTAAATCTTGAAGCATTTGTCATGGATCTTAATCGAGCAATGACTTCAATTCTTCATCTTTGAATTTTTTTGGCTGTCCAGGTCATTCCTTGTCTTCCAGCTCAAAATCACCACTTTTAAATCGAGCAAACCATTTCTGACACGTTTGTTCAACTAGTGCATGCTCTTCCAGTAAAATTTGATGACTTTCAGCAGCGCTTTTCTTCATGTTAAAGCAATGAAGTAGAACTCCCCGCAAAAACACTTTATCCGGCACAAAGTTAGACATATTCGATGAAGTAAAAAATTATGTTATTTACGCTTCAACCAAATCACATATACTAATAACGATGCTCAATGATAGTAGGTTTACGGGGAATACTAGTCACGCCATCTATTAGGAAACGCTACGAATTAATTCAAACACCCAATATATGGAGCACGCTTGAATTTTGTATATTGAAATTTCCTGAAATTTATTACCACTTCCTCTCCAACCAAAAAGTAATTGATTACAGCAGGAGTTTTTAAAATGGTTAAGAGCAATGCGAAATATTAAGATAGGAATGTTTAAAACTTTATGTCGTGAAAAGATTTAAGTTGCAACACGATCCATAAAATTTTTAGTAGACAATTACAACAAAGGCAATTTAAATTTAATTACTCAAGAAATACGTATAAGTAATATAATAAAATAAAATAAAATACAACACAAAGCTAAGCACTTTTTTTTTTCCAAATAAGTGGCACGAGGCCCTGTGCGACCGCCTCTGTCATACACCCCTAAGAATGGCTTTGCACCCCAGTTCCAAGGGACGCTCAAGAATTTTACCACCCCCGCATTCCAAATTTTCAAAATTCCCAGACTAACAAAATTCTGGAGGTAATTTTCCGCAAAATTAAAAATAAGCGTCTCTTTCAAAAGAAATGCAAAATTATTAAAATTAGAGTTTAAATGCAAAAAAAAAAAAAAAAAAAATATATAGAATTCAAATATAGCTCTCGCAAAAATACTGTCAAATAAAAAATTAAAGTTACAGACATAAAATATACTTATAAAAAAAAAATATTTTAATGCATGCTTTTTTATGAGGCGCAGCAATACGGATGAGAAGGAGAGAGCGATGTGGAAGAACAGATGCTCTGATGAGAGAAAGGACCACACAAGATCGCAGGAAGGAAGAGGAGAAAGGCCTGTGTGGTTTGCTGGGCCTTCCTGCTGGTGCAGGGGAGGTACTTTGCCTTGAAACTTCGTCCGAATCGGCAACCAAGAGTGCTTGTTGCAAAAAAGATGTCCTAAGGAGAGAGAACTCAATCATTCTTGGTATTCTACTAAAGCAACTGCCGATGAATGTCTTATGAAATGACTTTAAAATCTTATTACTCTTCTTTTAATGCAGACATCTCAACTGAAAAGCTGATGTTATAATATTCTAGCATATTCAACTTCACATATTCCATCATTTGCATTCAACTAAAGCAGCTACCTATCAGTAGCGGCTCGTGAACCCAAAATAGGTGAAAAGCTCAAAAATAATATTTAAGTATTTTTAATCATAATTTTTATCAAGCATGGTCTTAACTAAAAATACTTATTTAAATGTAAATTTATATTCTATAAATGAATACAATGTAAAATACAGTGTGTCTCTTCACCAATTTTCGGTGCACGAGCCGCCACTGCTACCTATGAATGAGTCCTCTAGGTGGTCGTTATGAATAATCTGTTATCTTTTTTCATCATAATGTAAATACATCATTCAACAGCAAGTATAAGATTTATGTGTTCCTGCAATGTGCGACATCATTTCTAATATTTAGCTGATCATACTTAATTATAAATTAGCATCAACGGTGGAGAATTCTATGCGCACAGACATATAATGTAGAACGGCTGACTCAAGCAGAATTAGTAATGAATTTCAGTGCATGGACATATAATTATGAACAGTTAATTTAAGCTGATCTAAGCTACATATATGCTAATATAATGTTGTTTTAGTATTTTTCTTCAAAGAATGAATGAAATTTCAGTACCATTTGATCTGTTTCTTCAAGCTCCGGAGCATATATATATATTTCACCTTGTTTATTTATTTACATGTATTTAACAGGGAGCAGCCCTCGCTCATCACTCTTGGAGCGATGTAGAGCACTTCTAAGTGGACTACTCGCAGTTTATTTAAAAACTCAAAAAGAAAAAAAAAAAAGAATTACAAAATTCGTCAGGCTTTAGCCTGGAGCCGACAGTGGACGATAATTCAGAAATTAAAATTGCCGGGCTATGCCCCACGCGACAGGTGGCATGAAGTATTAAAAACATTTCAGTGAATTGGTGACATTTCAGAAGTTAGTTCATTGCATGTCTGTAGTAAAATTTAGCTCCCGGATTATTTATCTTACGTGACATAGGGCATGTTGACACTGAACTTCAGATAAAACGTTGAACTTTTGTCTTAGAAAAAGATACAGGAGCTTTGTTTAATCATTATTCTGGTGGGAATTTCTCTTGATTGAATGTATAAATAGGGAAGTAGATAAATAATTAATCTGTTAAATTGCAGATATCCATTAAGATTTTGAAAATTTAGTTTTATCAGCAAACTTTTTCTGAAAAGGATGTTTTCCAGCCAATCAGAAGGGCTTGGTATTGGGTTTCTTATATGGTAGGCTGATGTGAGATTACAAGAAAAATAATAGTGGTTGGGAGTTCCCTCCTGCCCACAAGGACACAGAGGAGAATGTCGGCAATGAAATCAGTTTACATGTATTAAAAATTTTAAAACACCATGATCTATGATGTTCTTCTCTAATTTTGAGGTAAGAGTTTATTTATTCTTTTTTGATTTCTATTGCAGCCATCTTGATACAGCTGAGTCTGAAGAGTTTGAGAATTTAATATAAAACTATCATTTAAAAAAAATGAATTTTTAACATGTCTTGTTAATTATCACAATAGACAAATCTCTCTCTGACCTCATCTGTATTGAAATAAAATAAAAATAAGATTGATTCATAAATAGAATGAATAAATTGGATCAAACATGTTTTACAAAATGTATATTTAATTTAATCATTTAATTACTTATTTAATCATTCTTCTAAACTTGTCTCCATACCTAAGTTATTAAATTTGCAACATAATTCAGATTACAAATAATAAATGAACTCAGCTTAAAACATCCATTCAACCAATAAAAATATTTTTTATTTATAAAATTTTAATAGTGAACAAGCAATGTCCTTTTCTAGAGAGATTCGAGTAATTAATTGCCAAACAACCATCCATAATAAATCTCTAAATGTAAAAATTATTGAAATAAAAATCCCTTGTTATCACCAAGCTGTACATAGGCTGGTCTAATTGGATGAAAAATGTCAGCCTATGGAGTTCTAGCTAATAGATATAGTAATTTATATAGACTGATCATTGTGTTGCAAAATCTAATTCCTCTTCACTCAGCAACAAACATTCAGAGTGAATGACGTGTAATGAAGCTTGTGATAGTTCTAGCATCAAAATGTGTGGAGATGTTTTAGATGCTAAAATTTATGAACGATTTATAAGCTATTGAGGGATGAAAACGATTCAGGTTACACAAGCAGATACACTTTTACGTCTATATTTTCTAGATAACGACAGTATTTAAAGAATTATGCATTTTCATATACAATATTTCACACTCACAAAAACATTAACTTTTTTCACGTTCAGCGACACCCATTTTGAGCAAAGTTCGTCATTTAGCGTTCTTCTGAAATGTTATGTTATTTATCAAAAGGATTATTCATAGGTGCATTTGACCCTTTAAGTGCCATTGGCATATACATGGGGCACTGGCGCATAGTGTATCAATTACTGCAGGTAAAATTTAACTGTTTAAACATGAATTTTTTTTTTTAAACATAAGTATTTAAAACAAACGCCAAAAGACAAATTGATAAAAATAAGAAAACATCGAAACGAGAAAATATTTTTATTTACCTCTTTATTATCACTAATTTTTACTTTCTTTTTTATATATATTTTAAAAAATGGATTTCTGAAAACTTTTAACTTCCAGTTTTCAGTGAACGTCCATGTTTTAAGATGTTATAAACATAAATCAACTTATTTAGAAAACATTTGCGTGTGTATTATGAAAATTTTGCTCTTTCTCCCGAATGAATGTATTGAAGTTAACTTGATGTTTGATTGATCTGTGACTTAAAGTAGTGCTGATTAACTTTTGAAATATATTGTACAACAGGTTAATATTATGCTACGAATTGCCCCATTTAACCCATTGTCCTATTTAAAGGACAGCTGAAAAATAGTATATAGAAATCATAATTTGCTTGGTGCGAATATTTTGTCAGCTGGAATATATAATGGTATATATAAGCTTCTGCTAGCATGTTATGTGTCTCACCTCCTCCTACATCTGGAATCTTTGTTTAATCATTACTTTAGGGGGCATGGTTTGTCTTCTCTTTGCGGTTGAAAATCCTTTCTGGAGAACTATCATGTAAATAAGAAAGTATTACACAGATAAAGCAAAACTTTATACTCGGAAAGCACTTTTCACTATTAAAGAGAACACTAAAACATATAAGTGAAATTTTCATCCTCTTTATTTCAATGTCTTGCGCACAAGGTGGATAAGATTTCTTATACAGAATTTTTTTTTTCAAATTTTGTTAAATTTAGTTTATTTAGGTTTAATTAACCTTAAGAAATATAATTTTTCTCAAATTTGAGCAAAATAAATAAATTGGGATAAAATGAAGGCAATATTTCAGTTTCTATAGTGTATAAATGTACTAAAACGTGATAGGTGAGATATTATTTAAAACTTTAGATTTAATTTGGGTGCATGTCGGAATATAGGTAGCACTGCTATACTGTAATATTTACAGGAAGGCTGCTATATATCAAATTTCATATATAAATGCACCACATTTAGAAAGTGAGCATATATTATGAAAAATTATGTTGATTTAATTTGGGTGCATATCAGATAAAAGGTGGTGCTGCTTTTACTTATTTCATGATAAACATTTTATACATGAAATTTATATGCATTTGAAAAATCGGGGAAAGTAATAGTAACATCACTCACCAGCTGGGTAATATACACTTAAATTAAATAGCATAATTGTTCATAATATGTATGTCAAACAAGTTTGGTGCATTCTTATAACATAGAAGTTGAGATATTGCCTTCCCAGAAACTGTATTAAATTGCAGTACAGCAGCACCACCTGCCGTTCAATATGCACTCAAACTGAAGCATATCTTTTTAACCAACTTCAAAAAGGAGGAGATTCTCAATTCAAAACTTTTTTTTTTTTTAATTAGCTCATAAATTCATAACGAATGCTCAGATTTTGATACTTTTTTACTTTCTTCTATATGTAATATAGAGAAAGTATTGGATTCGCGAAAATTTTCGACCTCCGTTTTTTGACGGATCTACACGTTTTGGGATGTCCTGAACACGAATTGATAGTTTTTAGAAAATGTCTGTCTGTGTGTCTGTCTGTGTGTCTGTCTGTCTGTCTGTCTGTCTGTATCATTTTTTTGTGGACGCTGTATCTCACGAACATATGAATGAAATTTAACCAAACTTGGTATTTAGTTGCACCCTGACATGAACTGGTGCCCATTAGATTTGGGGATCAATAGCTCAACAGGTGGCGCTGTAATCGCATTTTATGCAAATTTTTAACATGGCAGCATAGGACAAAATTCCGTATAAATGGGCATAATGAGAGTTATTTTAAACTTGTGATTGTAAAATGAATTTGAATTATTGATGATAGTAGTAGTTAACTAGGAAAAAAAAATTGTGCATGGGGGGGCATCGGTTCCCCCCCTGGGGGGGAAGTACCCCCCCGGGGGGGTTAAATTTTGAAGATGGGTATCATTCGAAAGATCTCGTCAATACCTTTAAAACGAATGGTTGAACCATAAATCTGTGATAATTTAAAACAAAGTTATCGATTTTTTTTACTTTTAACAAAAAAAAAACTATCGTTTAACAAAAAAAATAATCGTATTTTTTTTTTTTTTTTTTTTTTTTTTTTTAACGAAATTTTACCAAACTTGGTATTTAGTTGGTCCCCGACATAAACTGTTGCTGATTATATTTGGGGATCAATAGCTCAACAGGTGGCGCTGTGATAGCATTTTATCTAAATTTTTAACATGGCAGCATAGGACAAAAATTCGTATAAATGTGCATAATAAGAGTTATTTTACACTTGTGTTTGTAAAATTAATATGAATTATTGATAATAGTAGTACGTAACTAGGAAAAAAAATTTGTGCATGGGGGGGCATCGCTTCCCCCCCGGGGGGGGGGTAAATTTTGAAGATGGGTATCATTCGAAAGGTCTCGTCAATACCTTTAAAACGAATGGTTGAACTATAAATCTGTGATAATTTAAAACAAAGTTATCGATTTTTTTTACTTTTAACCAAAAAAAAAAAAAAAACTTAGAAAAAAATTCTATTTTTTTTTTTTTTTTTTTTTTTTTTTTTTTTTAAATATTGTTACTGATTGAATATGTATAGGAAAATATAGAAGAAAGTCTTGTGGTGGCCACAACATACTAGTTTTTGTTGAAAAAGTTTTGGCCTAAAACAGGTCCCATTATGATATTTTAAAGATCTAAACAAAATACAGGGTGTCCACTAAAGTCAGTTCTAACTTTTTAAACTGCTGAATGGCTGCAGCTATAGTCAGAAAAGTAGTATGTAAGTATAGTAAAGTAGCCAGGCACCACAAGATGCAACCGCTTACAGCTCCACCTGCTGAAAAACAGCAGAGATCTCTAAAGCGGTAAGGGATAGGGGGTGAATTACGAAGTTCTAGAGCATCATCAATTTAGTAAGAAAAGACACTTTGTACGCATTAATTGTTAAAATTGAAAAATTTCAACACTATTTAATTAAATTTCCTCAAATCCTCCAAAAAATAGTTTGGCTCTTATTTATTTAGGTTATTTTCCCCCCAATTAATCATTTAAATTACTGAAAATTCAAAGAAATAGAAAAAGTTTCAAATTCACGAAAATGTTTGTTTGTAAACAAACCGCCGATCAAAGGTAAACAAACAAATTCACCAATCAAAAAATTAAAAAGTAAATAATAGTTAAATCAATTAAAAAACATTTTCGATCGTGCTCAAATAATTTTAAAATAATATTGATAATTTTCATGACGTTCATATTTCTTTAATTAAAATTGATGACATCACTTTTAATTACATTTTCAAAATTCCTTCTAGAAAATTCCTTTAGGTCCACAGAAACGCTGCATCACTTCGCCGTTTCAAAATAGCGTCCTTTTTAAAAAAAATAAGTTAATTTTAATAATAATAATCTATCTTAAAAGATAGTCTGAAGTAAATTTTCCTCCATCAAAAGTAATTTAATTTAAACTTAATTCTTTAAAGGAGTGGATCAAGACAGCACATTTGCTCCTTTGAAATAGACATCTAAATTTTTAATTGTTGCCTTTATTTTAATTTTTTCAACCATAATATAAAATATGCTTTCACTTGAAAAAAGTAAAATAAATAAAATATAAAATAAAATATAAAAATTTTCTTTTGACATTCAAATGCTTTAAAATGCTGATTAGATATTTTATTTTGTAAGAAAGCCTCCTGCTACCTGAAACCCCCGTTATGAATTTAAACCCTTCCACTAAAAGTAAGGAAATAGAAAACGAAAGATGTAATTGGAAAACACGTAAACTTGTGTTGTATCATGCACATATATACGCTTCGCGCACATAAATAAATATATATATATATCACTGGACACCCCCTACCTCGTTGTGCATGAATCTGAGAGCGCATGTAACTCGTTTTCGAAGCCATCACTATCACGCACGTATGTTCGCTTCGCTCACATGAAAACCAAAAAAAAAACATCACTGGACACCCCAGCCTCGCTGTGCATGAATCTGAGAACGCATTTAACTCGTTTTCGAAGCCATCACTATCACGCACGTATGTTCGCTTCGCTCACATGAAAACCAAAAAAAAAAACATCACTGGACACCCCAACCTCGCTGTGCATGAATCTGAGAACGCATGTAACTCGTTTTCGAAGCCATCACTATCACGCACGTATGTTCGCTTCGCTCACATGAAAACAAAACAAAAAAAAAAAAAAAAAAAACATCACTGGACACCCCAACCACGCTGTGCATGAATCTGAGAACGCATAAAACTCGTTTTTGAAGCAATCACTATCACGCACACAACTCCCCCCCCCCCAAAAAAAAAATAATAAATAAATAAATAAATAAAAATGTATACCCCTACCTTGACGTATTTGAATCGCAAAAGTGCACGAAATTACGATACTTACGTATTATCCGTAAGTACATGCATGAACAAATTTGATTTTTTTTTTTTTTTTTTTCACGTGAAAGCATATTGTATTTTATGGTTCAAAAAAATTAAAGACAACAATTAAAAATTTAGATGTCTATTTCAAAGGAGCAAATGTGCTGGCTTGATCCACTCCTTTCTTTAACTTTTATTTGAGCAAGCGATCTAATTAAAATACATTTTTTAAGAACTATTTACCGCGCGCATGAATTCTCCGGTAGTTCGTTCCTTGTGAGCGGGAAAATTTGGATGAGCGTTCCCTCTCTCTTGGATAGCATTCCTCGGGAAAAGACACGCAGCAGCTCGGCTCTGTCGCGGCTTTGGCCATTGAAGGTGGCATTTGCCACGAGTGAATATTTCATGTCAAATTATCTTAAATATTTGTCAAATTACTCTAAATATTTTATTTTTATGTATTACCTGTGTGATATAGTCTAGCTTCATTCAATATATCATATCCAACAAAGTCGCAACAACCTGTTATAAGGTGTAAGTGAAATAGCAGCGTGGCCTGTTTAAGCCTAATGTTTTATCTCCAGAATATGCTACTTCCCGTGAACAGTGGAATTCATCGATAGATTCTTTGTCTTCAAAAAATTCGAATGAAAGCTTACTTCATATGCTCGTGAAGAAAATGAAATTCTTCAAAGTTTAAATCCACCTAAAATTTTGCATTTGCAAAATATATTTATTTATTAGAATGCAGAATGATGTCGTATGCCGTGTGGAAAATCTAGCGATTATCGAAACATCACTGACCATCTGTTTCTTAAAAAAATATGATTACCAGTGGCATAATGGCCAAATATTAAAGGATTTATTGTTTTAGGACACTTAATTTGACATTGTGTATTCTGAAAATATCTTGATCATTTTTCACGTTATACTTCAGATTTGTGATAACGAAAAAAATATAAAAATCCACGTTGAATTAAGAAATTTACGTGCGATCATCTTCATGTAAAATCTGAATGTTTAATTATGAAAAACGATGAAGAAATTGTCATGCTCTTAAATATATTACAACGGGTAAAAAAATATATATATATATATTTGGTAATTTAATTTTATTTTTTTGTGCCGGCACTGAAATAATTAATGTGTGTTTAAATTTTAATAAAGAATTTGTGTCCAAGGAATATTTGTTCACTTTATTCATTTGTGTTTATTGGATTATTATTTTGTGTTACAGCATCTGTGATGTAAATACATCACCTCTTGTTTAATTCCTATGCCAAAATACATCGTTTTGCACGCATCTCATAGCAGCCGTTCGTTCCTGGCTCAACGCACCCTGTAAAGTTTGCTTCCCGCGACACTTGTCAACGGGAGAATCCGCGATTGTTTCTCTTGCGTGCGCGAACTGTTCATTGGTTACCTTCGCGGTCCGATTAACGAATACAAATTGCATATTCGTGATTTTAGGTGTGCGGACCTGTTTTTTCTTTAAGAGCGATTTTTAAAAATTTAAAAATCAGTTCAGTTTGTGTTCCACCTCGGTCCTGAGAAGAATGGCCGGGCACTTGCGTCCGTGCATTATTTTTACCGTTATTTTTTTATATGTGGTCACACACCCTG
Source organism: Salticus scenicus (assembly GCA_963930645.1). NCBI lineage: Eukaryota > Metazoa > Arthropoda > Arachnida > Araneae > Salticidae > Salticus > Salticus scenicus. The sequence goes on along the minus strand of OZ005648.1, from coordinate 321,470,264 downwards.
ATACATTTTTAAATCTTTTTCCACCGAAAGATTTTTATTATTAATGGTTATTATGACTTTAAATTAAATTGTGAAAATGACCGGAGACGATTTATTTAAATATTTTTGTGAAGTATCTTGCATTTCTTTTAAAGAAAATGGCTATGTTATCATAGATTTGAGATTTGTAATGTGTGTACAGTACATGTACAGATTCGACATTCTTGAAAATGAAGAAACTAATTAATAAAGACTTCTAATTTTGTGCAATTGAATGCTGCCTTTCTTTTTTCACGACTGGGTATGTTTATCTTTGGATCTTAATTCTGAATTTAAAAATATCTTATAAATAAAAATAATAAAATAAAAATTGAATGTATCTTATGCTTGGTAAGTACCCATGTATGATCAGATCGAAGCCTCGTGTTCATTCATCACTATTTTCATACGATCACAATTGTTAACATCTTTTGTTTTGTATTAAGTGCAGCCCTAGTCATCTTTATTAAATAAAATTAAGATAAGTCTCTATTCAAGAGCAGGTAGTATATAAAGTAACACCACATATGGTGCCGATCGTAAAAATCAAAGATTGCATGAGGTACATTGCCAGTTTTGGTCTGAAAGTGCCTTATTTAAGAAATTATTAGAAAGATGTATATTTTTGTTATTATTCATATTTTCATAGCATTAAGTGCAGCAATTATTGAAAGTAGTACAGTTTGTATGGGTGAAATTTTATTTTAAGCTGCCTATTAGCCATTTCATTAATAATAGTAATAATAATAAGCTGAAATAGTTAAATAAGAATTCATATATTTTTTCTAAAAACATACTTTTGAAAAGTGTTTTTTCAAAAAAAAAAAAAAAAATCCACAGTGACATATTGAACTAAGTATTATAATGCAGTCTGTTGAATGTATTTAATTAAATAGTTTATCAAGAATAATAATTATAAGCTTACTTTCACCTTTGAAGCAGTGGCGGATCCAGAACTTGACTTTTGGGGGGGGGGCTAAGATTTTTCAAAGTGTTATTCTAGACCAATAAAAAAATTACAATTGCAATATTCAATTGGGAATGTCAGGGTTTTGGGGGGGGGGGGGGCTTCAGCCCCCTAGCCCCCCCCCTTAAATCCGCCACTGCTTTGAAGTATAATATATTGGTATGTATTTCTGGATTATATAGGGTATTATTCATTTTCAAAATAAAATACTGTTTTGGTTTTGGAATTAATGCCAAAATAATAGAGAGAGAATATTTTGAAAATAGGCTGTATGATATTTTTATATTTGAAGGAATAACATGTTATAATTTATTGTGTTTATGAGTTTGCTATCACTTCTAAAAAATAGACATAATAAGATTAAAGTAGACGAGTATGTCTGCTTGATATTTTGAAAATATATGACTATGTATTAACTTTTTTTATTTTGTCTCTGCAAAATTTTGACAAATTTTTCTTAAAATCATGACTTCTGAAAAAACTTATAGTCTTAAATTCACAGTAACACCATTTAATGGTGATCCAGATCTTTTTGATTTTTTTATTGAACAGGTGCAGACTAAAATAGATTTTTTTAAATGGCATCCTAAACAGGCCCTTATTTTTATTAAATCTAAACTTTGCGATAGAGCTTTAAAATTTTATACATCGTCAATCTCATGCCAAAGAGCCAAGTCTCCTGATGAATTATTTCAGATTTTACGTAAGAATTTTAAAGGTGAAACAGAACAGAGTGTAGCATTACAATATAATGCCATTAAATTTGATGGTTTGGAGAATATCCGAAACTTTGCTAATCGGCTCCAACATCTTGTTTATAAGAGGTTTCCAAATTTTCCACAAGAATCAATGGACCAACTACTCATTGCAAAATTAACAGATACACTCACCCCCGATTATAAATTACATCTTTTAACGAGAAAGTGTAGTAATTTTGAGGAAACAGTTGACAGTCTAGCTGCATATCAAGAAATTGTACAATCAAATGAATCTTTGGCTGTTTCCCAGCCATCATTTTCAAATATAAATCATTGCATGACTGCTGAAATTCCACAACACAGTACCTTGGATCAGGACTCCCAGCTACATCATGCTAAATTAAATTCAGATCAGCCCTCACAGTCTGATAATCATAAACCGACATGTCAGTGGTGTTTTCGTGTTGGACACACTGCCCAGTTTTGTTACAAATTAAAAGATGTTCAGGGATATCTAGGTAACAAAAGATTTGACACAGATCGACAGGGATTCAGATCATATCAAAGAAATAAAATTAGACCCAAATATAACCGTGAACATTCTCCTTCGGATAGACACTCCTCTCACACTCACCCCCAATGTACCCATGTATGATCAGATCGAAGCCTCGGGTGAGATTATTCAACTCCGAAAATCTGAATTTAGTATTGATAATTTTTCCTTACACCATTTGTCTACTAAAGAAAGATTGACTATCCAGAAATTGCTTATGGAACATAAAGTGGTTTTTTCCTCATCACTTAAATCACTGGGACACACTGACCATGTGACCCCGCACATACAATTCACAAGTGATGTTCCTGTAAGAACGTTGCCTTATCCAGTTCCTGAAGCTATGCAGGATGAGATAAAGAAACAAATTGATGCTTTACAAGAGGCTGGCATCATTGAAAGGAGCATTTCTGAATGGGCGTGTCCCATGCTTGCTGTGAAGAAAAAACCCACATCTCCTGATGAAAAGCCATCTTTTCGCCTCACCCTTGATCTGCAACTCATCAATGCTATGATAAGGAGTTCATCGTATCCATTGCCACGAATTGATTATATCATTAATAACATTTCAAAGTATAAATACTTCACCACGCTGGACTTCCCGTCTGCATATCATCAAATACATCTCTCAAAGAAGTTCAGAAAAAGGTTATCATTCACAACTCAGTGGGGGACCTATTCATTTAGTCGTTTAATGTTTGGACTAAGATCTGCAGCAAGCAGTTTCCAAATGTTGATTGATGCAATAATTGAAGAAACAAAATGTCTTGGTATCTTTGCATACCAGGACGATATTATTGTATGTAGCAACTCATTTCCAGAAATGTTAGAAAAACTGACTCAACTTTTCAAAATTTTACTAAAGTATAACATCACCTTATCTCCGAAGAAATCCCAATTTTTTAAGAAGGCTATTGATTACCTTGGATTTCATATACAAGACCATACTATAAGTCCCATATCATCAAACATCACCAAAATAACTGCATTTCCAACTCCCAAAACAATAAAACATTTAAAGAGATTTTTGGGTTTATGTGGTTTTTACAGAAAAATTCTTCCAAATTATGCAAAACTAGTAGATCAACTAACACAGTTAACTTCAACGAAGATCCCGTTTAAATGGACACATCAACACACAGAAGTTTTTCAGAAAATTCAAAAGATATTTTTCACTAAACCATTTCTAAATTTATCTGATTTTGACAAGCCTTTCTTCCTGAATACCGATGCTAGCAATGTAGCTATAGCTGGGGTTCTGTTGCAAGAATGCAACAATGTATTACAACCAGTTAGCTATTTCAGCAAAACACTTTCTAATTCCGAGAAGCACTATCCGACACTCAAGAAAGAACTTACGGCAATTGTTAAATCAGTTCAAGCATTCAGGTTCTACTTAAACAATAGACAATTTACAATTTTAAGTGATAGCAAACCCATAGAATTCTATCGCAGTACTACTTCACCTGTAGATCTTACTACAAAATGGCTAATAGAGTTGTACACATATGATTTTACATTGCAATACATTAAAGGTCAATCTAATGTACTAGCAGACTATTTTTCACGTGATGACTTTTCAGAATCTACCCAAAATTTGACAACAAATCCAGAGTTAATAAATGATGAAAATATCTTACCTGTATCATCCAATTCACCCAGAATACAGTTGCACAATATAAATCACAGCAACCTAAACCTAACTAATAGAGAAAATAATGACCCAGAACTACAAGTTTCACAAGATACTTTATTTATTGTACAAAAACATGATGATAATTTATTGAAAATAGTACAAAATATTACATCTGAAAATCCAAAACAGAAATTCAAAAATTATTTCATTCAACCAGATACAGGTCTATTGATGATAAAAAGAAAATTTAATAGCAAACAAGATAGTAATTCATCCAAGATTCTTGTACCAAATTCACTAAAACCTAAAATTTTAAAGATAGCTCATATGCCACATTTTGGTATTTACAATACATACCGTAAAATCCTGAAGTCATATTACTGGAGAGGAATATACAGAGACACCAAAAATTACGTGCTTTCTTGTAAACTGTGTATCAGAAATAAGCCTCACAAAATTCCTGCAGCTCCTTTGCAAGAAATGTTTATTCCACATAAACCTGGTGAACTGGTATCTATGGATTTTATTGGACCATTCTCCAACAACATGTTTGTACTTACCTGTTTTGATCACTTCTCCAAATTCTTAGAACTTTTTCCAATTAAAAGACCCACGGTACAGTCTGTTGTAGACTCCCTAACAAAATATATCACATCATATGGACGTCCTGCAGCATTAATGTCTGACCTTGGACCTCAGTTTACAGCAGATATTTTCAACCATTTCACCAAAACCATGAAAATAAGCCTTGTTCATGCTTCAGCTGCACATCCACAGACGCAAGGATCTTCAGAGAGAATAAATACTAGTATCAAATCATCTATTGCTTCATTAGCAGGTGAAGGCTTCAACTTCAAACAAGCCTTGATGATACACAAAAGTATATACAACACTTCTATACATTCATCGACGGGGTATTCACCAGCATTTTTACGTTTTGTCAGGTCAGTTTCTAATATATTTGATATATGGGAATTGCATGAAATGTCAAATATGGAATTCCCCTTTGTGTATTATGAATACATGAAGTCGCTAAATAGAATCTATGAAAAGGTACATAGAAATATGAAGGATGCTCAAAATTACAGAAATCAAAGACAGCACCAGAGGGCTTCCCTCAGAGTGTTCAAGACTGGCGACCTTGTTTACATGAAAACACGAGACACTTTCAAAGCAAAGTTTATCGGGCCTTTTATTGTCACCAAAGTAATTTCTAAGGTGCTGGTTCAAATTAAAGAGTATGAAAGTGTTACAGCAAAACCGTTCCACATTAATATCGATAGACTTTTAATTGTCCCAAAAAGGAAACAATATCTTATACAAGACAATACAAATTCTCTGCTTACAAACAATAAATTACCAGTTCTAGAAAATAGTCAATTTCCTGCTCCTATTGTCAACAAGAAAAATAACACTTGTATACCAGATAGCTTGGCCTCCAGGTACAACCTGAGGCCCAGGAATAAAAAATAGTAATCTTTAACAATATATATATATTTTTTTTTGCTTTCTCTGTCTTTCCGGGAGTGCTTCGGAATAGGACTGATCAACCTGCTTGGGAGTACTCTTGGAAAGTCACATCCAGTAAATTATGTTTTATAAAAGAGTTAATTTTTGAAAATATAATATTAATATCTCAAGATTATCATGGTAAAGTATACAAAAATTTAAAAAAAAAAAAAGGTTCAATGTGTTAGATGGTTGGATTTTGCTGTACCACATTTCTGTTAAGTAATTCCTCATTTTTATATATATATTTTTTAGAGTATTATTCAGATATAAATATATACATATCTGAAAATAATTGTGTAATAGTAGCAAGCCAATTGGAAATAGCATTTTTTTCTTTTAAAGCACATTCTTTTATTTTCATTTTAGGGTTTTTATTTCAATTGGGTTTTAATTTCGTTTGATATTTTTCTTGGTCTATTTCCAGGGGGCTTTCTCACATGTAATAATTGGGCCCAAATATATTGCTATTTATTTTATGAACAATTCTTAGGTTAATGGTAACAAATATAATATTTCTTTCATGACATGTCGCTTGTATATGATTTCATGTTTATATTCATACTTATATATTAAATAGATATCTATTTTCATGTGCTGTGTTTATATTTAAAACATTACATTTGTATTTTATGTGTATCTTATTTTTCTATAACAATTGAGATTATTTAATTTTATGAGCCATGTTATTGTCATTCGCATGATTTCCTTTGAAAAAAAAAAGGATTTTTTTTTTTTTCCACGTGAGTGTTTTCAAATAATAAGCTCAATGTGCTCAGTGATTTTTTTTTGTTGATACTATGATTATATTATTTCTTCTTATAACAAGTTCGTAGGTGTAATAACGATAAATTTCTTTGAGTTGTAAAATAATTGATATATATGTTATATTTAGTAATGTTTCTGAATTTTTTTTATATTATTCTTTTATACAATTTATTCATAAAAAATTTTATGTCTTTTGTCAACAAAAACAGTCTCTGTTCACAATTTTACCATATCCGGTTCATGTTTCCAGTGCCATAAAATTTTTTGTAATTGGTAATGTGGGGATATGTGATGTAAATACATCACCTCTTGTTTAATTCCTATGCCAAAATACATCGTTTTGCAGGCATCTCATAGCAGCCGTTCGTTCCTGGCTCAACGCACCCTGTAAAGTTTGCTTCCCGCGACACTTGTCAACGGGAGAATCCGCGATTGTTTCTCTTGCGTGCGCGAACTGTTCATTGGTTACCTTCGCGGTCCGATTAACGAATACAAATTGCATATTCGTGATTTTAGGTGTGCGGACCTGTTTTTTCTTTAAGAGCGATTTTTAAAAATTTAAAAATCAGTTCAGTTTGTGTTCCACCTCGGTCCTGAGAAGAATGGCCGGGCACTTGCGTCCGTGCATTATTTTTACCGTTATTTTTTTATATGTGGTCACACACCCTGATACATTTTTAAATCTTTTTCCACCGAAAGATTTTTATTATTAACGGTTATTATGACTTTAAATTAAATTGTGAAAATGACCGGAGTCGATTTATTTAAATATTTTTGTGAAGTATCTTGCATTTCTTTTAAAGAAAATGGCTATGTTATCATAGATTTGAGATTTGTAATGTGTGTACAGTACATGTACAGATTCGACATTCTTGAAAATGAAGAAACTAATTAATAAAGACTTCTAATTTTGTGCAATTGAATGCTGCCTTTCTTTTTTCAAGACTGGGTATGTTTGTCTTTGGATCTTAATTCTGAATTTAAAAATATCTTATAAATAAAAATAATAAAATAAAAATTGAATGTATCTTATGCTTGGTAAGTACCCATGTATGATCAGATCGAAGCCTCGGGTTCATTCATCACTATTTTCATACGATCACAATTGTTAACATCTTTTATTTTGTATTAAGTGCAGCCCCTAGTCTTTATTAAATAAAATTAAGATAAGTCTACTCAAGAGCAGGTAGTATATAATGTGACACCACAGCATCTGACATTGAAGATTGTTAGTAAGTCCATATTTATTTTGTTTTATCTAATTTCTCTGTTTTTTTTTGTTAAAATTTAATTTAAAATTTCCAAAATTCAATATTTTTCTTTATGAGCAGCGGCACCGCTTAAATGATACTTTCCACTGTACGAGATTTCAGCCATAATTTATTATTTACGATCCATTTTAATAACCATAAGATTCAAACCAACCATCCAATTTTAATTAAAAATTTATTTTATAACATTAATGCTGAAAATAGAACGCTTAAATCATACATCTGTTTGTTTGCTGTATCTTCCACAGTAAGGTGTTAAAACGGTCTCAGAAAGAAAAATATAACAATCCATTCTCAAATGCCTTTATTTTTTATATTCAAACTTCTGTTAATCTGTAATGCACATTTCTACCTTTGTTTGAATTTTGCGTTGCATGCATTATATTGTAGCAGGTGAGACATATGCTATGGAAAGTTAAAAATATGGTCATTCTGAGTGGTCACATCGATTAGTGCATAGTCACTCTTCTATACCATTTTTATTATTATAGCTGCAACTGTTCATGAGTTAAAAGGGTGGGAACGGTATTTTGTGGGGCCCTTGTATGTCTATGTTTTAATGTTCTTTGTCCACAGCTCTTTTTTTTTTTTTTTTTTTTTAAGACTGATTCTTACACCCATTTTACTTCCTTATACACAGTATAACACAAAGTATAGTAATCTTGATTTGTGAAATTGATTTTGTATCTCACATAGCTCAAAAACAAATAATCATAGAATATTGCAAATTTATATTCGTGTCTGTCATGATACCTAGTTGTACAGCTGCAACTTTGGTCTAAATAAGAACTCCCGTTTTAGAGACATCCACGATTTTCCATGACATCTGGAAGTATGTGTGTATCTCGCATAACTCCAAAACGATTGAACATATAATGTTGTAAATTGGTATATAGGTTGGTTGTGCCATCTAGTTGTGTCCCTCCCTTTTTGGTATTAATGCAACTTTCTGTTTTGGAGATATCTACAAAAATCATATTTATAATGACCAAAAATAGGTTTTGGCCATTATACAGTTGACAGCAAAATTATTGAAGCACTAGCAATAATTCCTATAAAAAAGTACACTTGATGCTGGTTTGTTAAATAAATCATGTTCTTAGACTGACTAATATATCAAGTTTGCTGCGTTTATACACTGCAGGAGCTAAGACAAATCTTTCATTAAATAGTGTCAATCACAGTGTAAGAGCACCACATATTGGGCGATATATCCCCTATTATGTTGTTGCTAATTTATCCTTTTTTTTTTTTTTTTGTGTGTGTGTGTGTGTGGGGGGGGGGGGGGGGGGGGAGAGACAGAAAAAAAAAAAAAAAAAAAGCTAAAACTTCCAGGGTTACTTTTGTCCTGGGAATTTTTTTTTCCCCAGAGACATTTTATTTTGAAGCTATTTTGTGGAGATAATTTGTTGTGTTTTCTTTTGGAGCTAATTTAATGAATTAATTTTGTCCTGGATTTATTTTGTTGAAAATAATTTGACAGAGCTATTTTGTTGAAAATATTTTATCTTGAAGTGTTTTTGTTGGGACTGTTTTGTCAAGCCTATTTTGGGAACACATTTAACGAGAGCTATTTTGTCTTTGGGCTAATTTGAAGGGGCTATTTTTCCTGGGGTTATTTCATTAAGGCTATCTTCTCGGAGCTGTTTCGTCAAGATTAATTTGTCATCAAGGCTGTTTTATCAAAGCTCTTTCTGTCTTAAGCTATTTTGACAGGGTACCCTGTATCGCATACAGTTTCATATTCTTCATGCATAAATGACATCAGATTAAGTATGGATTACTTGGAACAAATTCAATCCAATCAGTCAACTATGCATATAAATTATAATCCATCTATTCCAAATTACATATACTTTTGTTACTCTTTTTAAGTGAAAATGTTCACTTTGTAGAAAAACATGCATATTAGGGTGGAGACAGAAAAAAAAAAAAAAAAAAAAAGCTAAAACTTCCAGGGTTACTTTTGTCCTGGGAATTTTTTTTTCCCCAGAGACATTTTATTTTGAAGCTATTTTGTGGAGATAATTTGTTGTGTTTTCTTTTGGAGCTAATTTAATGAATTAATTTTGTCCTGGATTTATTTTGTTGAAAATAATTTGACAGAGCTATTTTGTTGAAAATATTTTATCTTGAAGTGTTTTTGTTGGGACTGTTTTGTCAAGCCTATTTTGGGAACACATTTAACGAGAGCTATTTTGTCTTTGGGCTAATTTGAAGGGGCTATTTTTCCTGGGGTTATTTCATTAAGGCTATCTTCTCGGAGCTGTTTCGTCAAGATTAATTTGTCATCAAGGCTGTTTTGTCAAAGCTCTTTCTGTCTTAAGCTATTTTGACAGGGTACCCTGTATCGCATACAGTTTCATATTCTTCATGCATAAATGACATCAGATTAAGTATGGATTACTTGGAACAAATTCAATCCAATCAGTCAACTATGCATATAAATTATAATCCATCTATTCCAAATTACATATACTTTTGTTACTCTTTTTAAGTGAAAATGTTCACTTTGTAGAAAAACATGCATATTAGGGTGGATCAATTAAAAAAAACTTTTCTTATTGAAAATGGGCATCTGACAATAGTTGTGGCTTGAGATATGAACATTTTTTGCAGAATACATTTTTTTAAGATATCTTCAGCCTGAGCAAAAGACATGAAATTTTAAATATCTGCATCATTTTTTTTATTTTTTGTAAAATTTTTCACAATTTATATTTTCAAGATAAATTTTGTACAATAATATGGTACAAAATCATTCAAAATCTACTATAATTTTTCTCTTGAAAATGTCTTAAATCTGACAAAATGTTTATTTAAATCAAATTGGAGTGTACAGGTTGATATTTTTATTTATTACCAACTATGTGAAAAATACCAGAGCCGGGAATCGAACCCGGGCCCTCCGCTTAACGCACGGATGCTCTACCACTGAGCTACCCTGGCCGATAACCAGCTAGGTATTTCTCACATATTATGTGAGAAATGCATGTGAGAAATACCTAGCTGGTTATCGGCCAGGGTAGCTCAGTGGTAGAGCATCCGTGCGTTAAGCGGAGGGCCCGGGTTCGATTCCCGGCTCTGGTATTTTTCACATAGTTGGTAATAAATAAAAATATCAACCTGTACACTCCAATTTGATTTAAATAAATATTCACGGTTGAAGATTTCATGAATAAAAAATTTCTAAATCTGACAAAATGTCTCAAAATTTAAGCTATATGACCAAGAAAAATATTAAATATGTGATAAAAAAAAGTTATTAGCACTACCACCTCATATTTCGTCAACATAACTTTCAGGGAAAAATTACAGAAAAATCACAAAATTTACAGATTGTTTTTTAATTTAGATCTTATGTTGGTTGAAAATGATATCCCCTAAAAGAAAGAATATTGTATCAAAATATTCACAGGGCCAAGCTGACCCTTTTGATAGGTACTCATTTTCGATAAGACAATTTTTTTTTTTTTTAAATCCACCTTTATGCACATATAACTGAACATGAAACAAAACAGACTATCCATTTCACGTTTTGACATACTCCCTTAAGGGGACACTTCACATAATGTTGACGACAGCCTTATCTCATGCTATTCTATGGAGAAATTTGTTTTCAAAATTACTCATTACCTAATGTGTGTTTTTGAATTACGTTTTCCGTCATGATGCATGACATATTCTAAATTAATATTTTGGCAAAACAATAGAATATTTCCTCAATCTTATCTAAAGTATTTAATTCTCTATATTCCCTCTCATATTTCACCGTGGGTTGGCTTTCCAACAGCACATCGCTGTTTTTCTCCATCGGTTCTTCATTTACGTTCCCCCTTACTTCTTCCTTTTGCGTGCAGTCGCTGTGACATCATTCTTTACGTCATCCCCTCTCTCCTTATGTGTTCGTTCGGATTGGTCGCTCTCGGGAGTGATGTTTTTCGGACACTCACTGCATTACAGAGCGCATATGCTTGCCGTGGCAGACTACTCCAGACAACTCAAGAGGATAGTCTGTATTTTGGGCAGTGCTCTCGCTGCGGGCCACGTGGCCGAGCGATGGGTATGCTTTGTCGCCGATTTTAACTTAATAGTCCGTAATTAATTCTCAAAGCAATATTTAAGCAATTAATTTTAATAAATCATGGTTTGTATGAATAATGATCGATCTCTTAAGAAGTGATTTCCTCAGGTTCGATGTCTTTTGGGACTATCATCTAATAAATATCAGGCATGTGGAGCAGAGTATCCCAGTTTTGGCCATCACCCCTCGAAGCAAGCATTAAAAGAGTGTTTTTCCTTATCAATAAGTCTTCTGTCTTCATTCATATCAAATAAGACTTTTCCAATTTTAATTAAGAATGTACTTTAGGATCGTGACGTTCGCATGTCGCCTAGCGACCCCATTATTAAGTTCCTGGTGTTGCATCTTCAGTTTAAAATTAAAAATCATTGCACTAATTATATGCAAGTATATCTCTTTAGAGGCATATTTTAGTATCACATTTTAACACTCCAGCATACATTATTAATATGATATTTTCACATTTAGAAAATTCACAACCATTAGATTAAATAATTTTTGAAAAATGGGAAATCAATTTTTTAATATTTCATTTTGATGCTATAAAGTGGGAAAAATGCACTTAGTAAATTTTTCGCACTTTAGAGCTTTAAAATGGAAAAAAAGCTTAAAAAAATTAATTTTTGAAAAATGAGAATTAATCTAATGGTTGTGAATTCCATAAATGTGAAAATGGAATTTAAAAAAATATATTAGATAATAAGTAATTTTGAAAAAAAATAAAGTATCCCCTTAATGTAAAACATTTAAAAGTGAAGAGACTCACTTCTATAGCGCAATATCATGCGATTGCTGATTGATTGATTACAAGTACACATATTCTACCTTATGATATCATGTTACTGACAATAAGAGAGACCTTTGAATGTGTATGTGATACTTTATCATTTGAAATGGGCTAAGCAAGAAAAATGCAAGCAAAAGATAGTAAAATTTGGAGTTTTCTCCACAATTTTATATTTTCATTTTCTATGGTATATTCTTGAGGACGGAAACAAAATTTAATTTCTTGAGTATTTCAGATTATGGACAAAAAAAAGGAAAGATACAAAACATAACAAATCTTTTTTATTTACTTAAAATACATATTGATACCAACTTACAGGGAAATGGGTATAGGTTGAGTTATGATACTAATTTTTATTAGAGGCGGTAAGGGGATAAATAAATTACTATACATTTTAAAGTATTGATGCTGCTAAATAACTAATAGTATCAAAGAGCTAATACAGACTTCATTTTTTTTTTTTTTTTTTAATATATTCCATGAAATTTTATATAAAGAGTTACATATAAAAGAAAAACAAAAGTTAACCTATATTCTGTTAATTATTAAAGTACTATATATATATTTTTTTGAACTAACAAGGAGTATGAAATCGTTAAATTTTAATATAAACTGAAACTAAAATTCTTGAATATATATAATGAAACACTTAGCATTTACAAAGTACAATTTAAACAAATCATACACTGCTTGCATCAGTAACTGATTTTTTCCCCCTTCATATTTTAAGATATAGCAACTGATTGTGGTACATATGCTATTGAAATGCCTTTCTTCCCCTGTCACATAAAATTAGAATACTTTGTACTTTTACAATTTAGATGGACACATATAAAAATGCTCTATACAAAGTTTTCATACCATTTATCCTTCAAAACAAGTCACTCTACAAAATGTTACACATGGAAAAAAAGTAGCTGGTAGTGCCAAGGTCTGATTATAATAGAAGTGTACAAAGGAAATTATTGAATGAGCAAATGAATTTCTCAATGTCTATTGCTGGACAATGCTGTTTCAGCACTGAACTTTTGAGATAGAACTTTGTTGTGATGATGCAGCAGAATATTATGTTTTCAATGAAAATGTTATTTGTTTCAACAGACACTGACACCTAACCAACATCATCTATCACAAGCTGTTTGCCTTCTAAGTAGGCAAACATCAAAACTCATGCTGTTATATGGAAAAATGCTGCTATTCTGAAAGTGGTGTGCACAAGCAAGCCTAAACTTGCTAGAAAGCAGCTTATGCAGCTCCGACAAGTTTCTGAAGTCCATCTGTAGTCATGGATTTAGGACGTTCCAGAGGCAAGCCCATGCCACGATCCCAAACCAGAGATGCCATCACACCCAAAGCTCTAGAAACTCCAAACAACACTGTGTAGAACTGCATTTCTGTCATACCATAATACTGAAAAATAAATAAGCAACAAATATATGAAAATAAAAAATGCTTAAATATCTTAACTAATGATACTTAAAAAATAAGACCACCTTTATACACTGTTTTAAAAACAAATATAAAATGTCCAGTGTAAAATATATATATATATGGTAATGACTTATTTAACAGGGTTCATACTCAAATATGGGAAAAAAATTCCCTGAGTTCCCAGACAATTTTCAAGAGAATATTAGCGACATATTAGAAGAAACGCTCTTCTAGACAAGACAAAATACAGCTACTTCCACTGTATGATGTCATATTACTGCTGATCATAATAGAAATTCAGCTAAAAATCATATTTACATGCGTATTTTCACAATAATTCATTATTTAAATTTTGATACGAAGCTAAACAAGAAAAACATAACTTGAGAGAAAAAAAAATTGTTTTTCCAGGTTTTATAACTAATTTTCCCTGAGTTTTTTAACAAATTCCAAATTCCCTGAGTATTCCTTGTTTTCCTTGTTCTCCCTGAGGAGTATGAACCCTGTTTAATCAATATCTCATGATTTTTCTTTAAATTTTGTTAAATTTCCGAGAATTTCTTATTTTTCAAGTTTTCTAGGTCACTAATTAGCCTGATATAACACATGACGTGCAAAATTATAAGCATTACTAGAATTTGATATAGATTTTATCCCAAAAATTACACACAGACAGAAAATGTCATTCATATAAAAAAAAAAAAAAAAGTAAGAATAAATTTAATGACAGGTGATGCATATCATTAAAACATTTTCTTATTTTTAAAAATTCCTGTACCTGGGAAATTTTTACACAAGCATTTTATTAACACATTGAAACTTTACAATACATTACTTCAATTATTTAGAGAGTTAAAATTAGGGAAGCATTTTACCTGTAATAAAACACCACTGTGAGCATCTACATTCGGCCAAGGATTTTTCACTTTTCCGAGCTCTAACAAAATGGGCGGAACCACTTTGTAGAGATTGGATACTAATTTGAACAAAGGATCGTTGGGAAGATGTTTCAAAGCAAACTCACGTTGAGCAACATAGCGAGGATCTGTTTTTCGTAATACAGCATGACCATAACCTGGCACAACCTGAATTAAAGCAAAAAAAAAGTTCATAAAATATCAAAATTTACTTATTTATAACATAGACAGACAGATTTTTGTGTATGAAAATATTTACAACATTGTCATATAAATTTCGATTTAAAATGCAATTGCTGAATAGGATTTTTGTAAATCAAAATAAAAGTTGAGTTGTAACTTTATACAACTACTAGTCAATACCCGTCAAATTTTGATGGATCATGTGCAACTTAAATCTTTTCACAGCATAAAGTTAAAAACACCCCTGCTTTAATATTTCACATTGCTCTTAACCAGTTTATCCCCCCCCCCCCCGCTTTAATCAATTATGTTTTGGTTGGAGGGAGGAGGGGAGGAGATAAATTTCATGAAATGTCAATACACAAGATTTAAGCATACTCCACATAATAATAATAAAAAAAAATTCCTAGGATTTTCCTAATTTTACTCTAAATATAAACAAATGAATGTTAGGAGTACAGTCGGTAACAAAAGTGTGCGAACACTAGCAAAAATTCCTATGCAAAAAAAGTACACTTCATACGGTTTTGTTAAATAAATCCTTATCGAATCATGTTCTTACACTAAGAATAGAATTCAACAAGGATTTATTTAATAAAACCGTACGAAGTGTACTTTTTTTACATGGGAATTTTTGCTAGTGTTCGGACACTTTTGTTACCGACTGTAATTAAAAGAAAGACAGAATTCATAAATTATCGAAAGAATAGAGAAAGAAAGCACACATACACATTTTTCATATATATATATTTTTAATTTGATTGCTAATTTTTATAATCAACTTACTTTTTTATAAGCAGCATAAGACTAAGATCATGATTAGATAAAACAGTATTAGATGCACATCGTTTAAATAGGAATAATTGCTAGCGCTTCAATAATTTTGCCGCTGACTGTACATAGCATGAAGCATGAAAATAAAATCTATCGAGCATCAAATTATTTCCATTTCAATCACAATATGACAGTTGGTGCCATCTAAACTGCTGTTTGTAAAAAAATGCAACACCATGAAGGAATGCGAATATCATAATGATATTTATTGGGCTCATACATTATAGTAAGAAGAACAATTTATTAAAATTTCAGGAAATTTGGAGTTATATGTACTGAGAAAACAGTGCATAAAGCAGCGACCTCTGTGAGCAATAACTCCACTTATCTGCTTAGGCATTTATTATCATGTAGACTAAATTAGTTGTCTTAACATGTCAAAAATATTTAGCAGATAGCAGTAGAATATTTGGCTCTTCTTTATGTAACAAAATATAGTGTGCAGCTTTTAAATAAAACAGAGTTTGATAACAATAACAATGTTTATTTAAACTTAACAAGGAAGATAAAACTTAACAAGAATTAAACGTTGCTAGCGATAGTTACGAAAAAAAAAACTATCTTTACACTTGCCATGAGGAAGAGCTATTTACCAAAAACTAATTGCTTATAAAAGATTAATAGTTGCCTTGCTCAGCATTAGCACTAAAAATAGGATGCTGGCCTTCAAACAACTTTAATACATACTGCAACTTAAAACAAAAACAAAAAATGCCCTCATACTTTGAGGCAAACTAAAAATAACTTAAAACGTATTTAAAGTTCAATAAAACATCATAAGTGCAAAAGAAAAATGCATGCAAAGTAAGATAAGTTTAACACATCCTTATATATACTCCTACCACAGGATTCCAGAACATCCAATCACCAGGCTACACATTTTCCCTTCCATGCGATTCAAAATACACTCCCATCATACGTAATCCGTTACCATGGCAACGGACGATGCTGAATACGTACGCCATCTATGGGCCACAAATGTAAGTATCGCCATATTGGAATTCAACTGGCATCAACGATGTGTTCAAAGAATTTAAACAAAAATTACAATTTTATTCTAGTGAATTAAATGAAGCAGTATAACTTCAAAGATATTTAAAAATAGAAAAAAGGGAAGTTATTTACTTGAATAAAGGAAAGTTATATCTTTAAATAAAGTTGTTTTAATAAAATTATCCTTAAACATTAAACCAAACCAATACATTGTATTGTTTATATTTTCAAGTTAAACTTAACTACTACATAGCACTAAACGCTATTCATTTAAACAAAATAATAAGCTCTCCTCATAATTAATAGGCAATAAAAGTGTTTTAAAACTTTGAAAAATGATATGAAAAAGATTTTTAGGACAACAGCATTGAATCAAACAGCGATTGGATGACATGAATGGGTAAAGCACTTCATGAAGTTTCAACACGATGCCATAATTCATCGATCGTAGTTACTGGTGAATGGTGGGGGCCAGTCGCTTTTCAATGATTAAACAGTCATTTTCATTGGTGCAAAATCAGGAAAACGCACTGGCCAGAGCAACAGTCGAACATATCCTGCATCAAGGATGATCTGGACAATATGTACAACTTGCGGTCATGCATTGTCCTGCTTAAGTATTGCGTTTCATAGGCCTTGAATTTAGGGCACAGCGAAGGGCCTTAACTCGTCAGAAATGTAATGGCTGGTATTCAGAGTGGCGGAAATCACAACAGGAGGTGATCGAGACGTGTATCCAATGGTACCACATACCATCCCTCCAGGCTCAGGAGCAGAAAGTGCTTAAAACTGCGACACACGTTGCAGAACAATTGAGGCTTTTGCAGAACATTTCATCTATCCCCTAACTGGATGATGTTGATACAGCTAACATTCTAAAATTTATAAAACCTAGATATGTTCAACTGACCTGTAAATCTGTTAGCATACTAGAAAATTGCTGGAAACAGTCATTGTTTCAATGTATAGACAAACTTTATAAACATTTTGTAAGTAGTATATCCACATTAATATGACAATATTAATGCCAAAAGCCATTGAAAATTCTGGGTGTATTCCTCAGTTTTAGATTATAAAAATTTTAAATCATGTTTTATTATAAAGGTGTGTAATAAATATTTTACTAATAAGTATTATTTGTATGCTTATTTTGCATTTTACTGTGTTTTGACAAATTTGGACAAAATACCTGCAGAACATCTA
Organism: Salticus scenicus; assembly: GCA_963930645.1. Lineage (NCBI taxonomy): Eukaryota > Metazoa > Arthropoda > Arachnida > Araneae > Salticidae > Salticus > Salticus scenicus. Next base: position 321,452,412 of record OZ005648.1, on the reverse strand, counting down.
CAAATTTTAATATCTCGTTGCAAAACATCGGATATAATTCTGCTCCTGGGACTCCAGGTGGTGACCCAGTATGCAGCTATCAAAATTTTGATTACCCTCAAAACTGCATCACTGATACAGGCGCCTTTAATGTGTGATTAATGACGAACCTAGATGCAGGGATAGCGTGAAGACGCCTTTCAGACAAATCACAACCCTGTTTACAGCATCAAGATTGCCTTATCCGTATTTAACGGCATTGTCAATAATGCCCAATGCCATCTGGGATTCGACATCGTCACACTGTCCACCACATGCAGTGATGGTATGGGGTCCCATTGGATACACGTCTCGATTACTTCTTGTTCGCATTCCCGGAACTCTGAAATGCAGTCATTAAATTTCTGGTGAGTTAACGCCCGCACCTCCTCTCTATATTCAAGGCCTCTGCAGTGCCACATTTAAGCAGGATAATGCACGACTGCAAATTTTCAGTGTAGTCCGGATCTTCCTTTATACATAATGTGTTCAACCGTTGCTCTGGTCAGCGCATTCTTCTGATCTCGCACCAATGAAAATGACTGTTTAATCGTTGAAAAGCGACTGGCCCACTCACCAGTAACTTCGATCGATGAATTGTGGCATCGTGTTGAAGCTCCATGAAGTGCTTTACCCGTACATGTCATCCAATCGTTGTTTGATTCAGTGCCTAGACAGATAAGTGCTGTTATTGCTCACAGAGGTCGCTGCTTTATGTACTGTTTTCTCAGTACATGTTACTCCAAATTTTCTGAAATTTTAATCAATTGTTCTTCTTACTACAATGTATGTGTCCAATAAATATCATTATGATATTCTCATTCCTTCTTGGTGTTGCATTTTTTACAAACAGCAGTGCATATGCTATTGATGTAATATTAAAACAACCTCAGCATTTTTTTTTTTTTTTTTTTCTTGGAGATTTATAAAAAGATACTTTAAAATAAATTTTAATAGTTTGTGTTTCCTTTATATTCTATAATTATAATTTTATTTGCACTTGTAAATAAACTATGCTATTTAAAAATAAATAACACCTTTACTTTATTTTGATTGAATAATTTCTTTATTTTAATATTATAACATTTTATCTAAATAGTATATTTCAGCAAAAGCATACTGAAAAAAAAAAAAAAAAAAAAAAAGAATGAATCTAATATTTGATCAAGTTAATTTGCTCATTAAATTTCTAGTAATAAATAATACTACGTAAATTTTTACTCGTATAAAATATTGATATTTTAAGTTTTTTTTTTTTTTTTAATTATTTTTTCTATAATATAGTATGGAAATGAAATAACAGAGATTATAATAATTAGATTGTGGGGGGGGGGAAAAAAAAAAAAACCTTCCTTTGATTTTAAATATCTATCTTTTCTAAACAAAGTTTTCAACTGATAAAAGTTAACAAGAATAATAAATTCTGAAATTTTTTTTTTAACTTTAAAAGATTTTTTTTTTTTTAGGAACTAAGGGGAAAAAAATTGGGAATATATATGTTTTATATGGCAACAGATGGCGCCACAACAAAAAAATCTTGAAATACTATCCTGTGTAAGGAAATTTTCAGCGAAAATGCACACAACGATAACCGATTAGAATTCGTGAATTGCTTTGCTTTTAATATACTTCCTTGGAAAGTATGAAACAACGAATTAATCGTGAGTTAATCATACATTTTTATCATTGAGCTTTAATTAGGTATAGCTAGCATATCTGCTCAATGTTTGTATTACATTGCACAAACAGAAAGGAATATTCCTGTTCCGGATTGGTTCGATTTTTTAGCGCATGCTCAGATATTACAATTTTGGTCTTGCAAAAACATCTTTGTGCTTTAATATATAAGATTGATAGTATTATTAGTAATTTTTTAAAACATAAAAAAAAAGTTTTATCAATTTAGGAAGAAAAAAAAAAAAGCTATTTTAGCTTAAGTATAATATTCATACATACTTAAGACTTCAGGCAGTCCATCATAAATCATAGTAAAATTTGACAGATTGTTCATGTGTAACTGAATGATTTTAAACATAAGTAAACATGGCGGATCCAGGGGGCCAAAAAAAGCACTGACATGCGCAAAACTTATAATTAAAGGAAAACTTAAATTCATATTTGGGATGATTGAACAACATTTTCATAACATTTTCAATTTAAATAATTATCTGTCATAATTAAGTAAACATCAGCAATCAAAAACCTCTCTAAAAGTCCACCTCTATTTAAGGACCACTTCCTATAAGAGTTAATTTTTCTCGTTCCCAAAATTTCCATTTTGGCTTGAATTCTGATTTACCTCAATTCAACGCCCATGTACAAATACATATCTATTAAGGAACACTTTTTGCGAGAGCAGGTAATATTGTTTAACTCATGATTTGAATTAACCACTTTTCGTACTTAACTCCTTTCAAAGAACCCTCCTATTCAAGTCCGTAGCAAAAAAAAAAAAAAAAATTCGAAGAGGGCTTCAAGTTTTAGTACATAGTTTTGAGTGTTAAAAATGAAGTTTATTATAAAAGCTTCACGCAAATCTGCAAAATTTTGGGGATCTTTTAAACCCCCAATCCCCTCCCTTTCCCCTTGCTACAATCTTGTTCATATTGCTCTCCAATTTTGAAATTATAGAAGATATTTCCTATGAATATGTCGGTAGAGAAAAGAAGTGTTCAATACGACTTTATAGTATTTAATGTACATATTTATAGGTGCAATTCAAGCTTGGAAAAGTGAATTTTGTGTCCTACCAATATTCAAGTAATTTACAAAGTTCTTAACCCGTTAACACCCAGAGTCCTATTTATAGGACAGTTTTATTTTACATCCGTAGGCAAGCAAATCGCTTTCCAATCTTTCAGTTTTGCAATTTCCTATTAAGTGTTGATGCATTACTACACCAAAAACTGGTTCTGACTGATGTTCTCTAGGCCTTGTACCACATTTTAGGTGAAACAGCGGCATTGTCGCAGAAAAGAAATTGTCACTTGCAGAAAGATTTGCTCATAAATATTACAGATATTCCTAAATTTCAGTAGAAAATAGAAATTCATTTCTTATATTTAAGAATTCTTCAACAGTCTATTAACATTACTGATATCTTTATAGTTATATGTGCATATTATTTGTAAATTAGAAAATATGCCAATTTTGGTTTGCATGGATAAAAGTTGACGTAGGAAACAAAATTATTCTGTCACACGGTCTCTAGGTTAGCTTGATACTGATGTTTTAAACATAATTAAAATAAATTTTACTTATTTTCATGCTTTAAATTAATTTGGGCATTAACATTAACGGGTTAAAAGAGTAGGGTGCAGTGTTGCTAGACTTTGTGACTTTTTTATTCAATAGTCACCTATAATCTTGAGAAGTGATATTTGATGTACATAATAGAAGAATCGTCTGTTATATACATAAAATATCACTTCTTAAAATTTTTGGTGACTATTGAATAAAAAAGTCGCAAAGTCTGGCAACACTGGAGTAGTGTTGAATTTAAATAGCAACATTAAAATATTATACATAGTTTAGATTAAAACTTACAAATTAAACCTATTAGTTTTACCGTGAGTTTTCAGTGAGTTTAATAAAGACCAATTATTCATTCAGAAATCTGGAATATAAAAGAATTCCTAGAAACAAAATTATTGCAAAAAAGCATTTAAAATGAAAACTAATATTAATGACATATTACAAAGCAGGATAGACCAAATAATGTAAATTTGAATAATTGAATCCATTTCATTCATAATAATTTTTGCCTGAATTATGATTTTCTGAATAACTTCTAAGAAGGCAACTTCTTCAAAAGGACCATATTTGTACATCATCGTAAATGGCTTTTTTACGACGGTTTCACTGAATTTCTTATTTAACACTTTCCAACATAATTCAAAAGTAATAACAGGAGACTTGGCGTTGGAATATTCAAACCCGAATAAACTACTACGTCAGAAACGGCAAAGAAAAATATTGGAAATGCATACAGCTGTTTCGGTAGCCTACAGCGTACCGTCTTCAGTGCAAAAAGGATTCTGAATCAGGAGAAGTGCTCGTATATATAGGAGAGGGGCCGGATTTAGTTCTTCAACCAATAGGATTACGGGAAAGGTGGGGAGAGTGGCAAATAGGAATTTAGGAAAGTTAGCTGTGTAAACGGTAGAAAAATTAAGAAAATGTGGACTGAATATAAAATTTCCAACAGTCAGACAAATAGGGAATAGCGAAATCACAATTTACAAGGCTTTTAAAATTTTTATAGATATGAAAAGCTTCAACGAAATCGAGTTCATGAATGGATTTAGGTCTGCAAATTATTTTAGCTGAATTAAATTTAAAATTATGATTTTCCTCCCAGCAATGTTTAGAAATAGCCGATTTATTGGCTTCTTGTTTGCGGACGTAATTCATATGATCTTTAAGACGAAATTTAAGACTGCGTTTAGTTTGGCCAATACATGATAAACCACACTGACAGGAAATACTATAAATACCCCAAGAATTATGCACATCAATGGGATCTTTTAACTGAGAAAAGGTGAGTTTATTGGAAGGCGCAAATATTATTTTAAAATCATGTTGTTTGAGAATTTTAGCTATGGTTTGACTGGATTTAGGAAAATAGGGTAAGACAATACTGATATTAGAAGAGACTGATTTAGTAGACAAAATACGAGAGAGTTGTAATTTTTGAATAGCTTTGTTTATAATGGAAGGGTCATAACCTCTGTCAATTGCAATGGCTTTCAGGTATTTAATTTCAGATTTTCATAAAATAGGATTTGAACAAATATTAAGTGCACGGTTTACAAAAGTATAGAAAGCAGCCATTTTTTGGTTAGGTGGGTGACATAAACGAGCATGGGGAGGAAGGGAGACAGCAAAATTTTTTCGATAGACGGTGGTTGAAAATCCATTTATAGTGCGAGAGACGAGGGTATCAAGAAATGGAAGGGAGCCATTATTTTCTATTTCATATGTAAACTGGATATTATTGTCAATTGAATTTAAAGTTTCTAAGACATGGTCAATACTGTGATGAGAAATGTCGATAAGCGTGAAGGTGTCGTCAATGTAACGGGCCCACAAAGGAAAAGATATTTTCTTAAAAAGTTTGCTCTCGAAATAGTGCATGTAAATATTTGCGAGAATATGGGAGAGAGGGGAACCCATGGCTAAACCTTCAGACTGACGATAGAATTTATTTTGAAAAGAAAAAGTGGTTTGTGATAAACAAATGCGGATAAGAGAGATTAATTCTTGTATTTCAAAAGATGTAAAATGAAACTCTTTTAATCTATTTTCGAGACAGCAGATGGCGCCACTTATTGGAACATTAGTGAAAAGAGATTTTACATCAAAAGAAACCATAGTGAGATTAGTGTGAGTGCAGTTTTGAATGTTTGTTGCAAATTTTATGGAATTCTTAACAGTGTAACTATTAGCAGCAAGAAGGGGAGCAAAAATTGTGGTGAGAAATTTAGCTAAATTATAGGAAGCAGTACCGATATTAGAGACTATGGGATGAAATAGAATATTGGGTTTCTGAACTTTCGGTAAAGCATAAAATCTGGCACACCATCTGAAGTTCCTTTTACAGTGCAAGAGACACCGCATCATCCCTAAATTCATTCAACTGAAATGCAATATTTCCGGTTCCAGTTTTGTTAACAAAGCAGTACTCAGGTCTCATTTTAATATTCTCCGTGCAGTTATTAAGGAAACTCGTTCCATTGCCAAAATTGAAAAAGATTTATTCTCTCTCCACTTAATGTTAGCTTTTGAACGTCCTAATTTTATGTTGATTGATCACAATTCCTGGATTCATTGTGACAACCGCTCTCGTAAACACTCAATTAAATTACAAGATAAATTCACCCAGCTTCGTAATTCACAGAGTCCTATTCATTCGAATGACTTTCCTGTTGTCAATAAAAATACAATCGTTAATCTTTCCAATGCTGAAATTACCTATAATCAATATTCCGTTCTCAAACTCAATTCAAATTTTGCCATTTCTAAACCACCTCCTTTTCCTCAGTTAATTGCATCGGTTGAAAAAGCTTTCAAAAATTCTCGACTGATTGATCAACAGAAAGAAAATCATCATTCAATTCTTAATAATGCCAATTTCAATTCTAAAAATTTTAAATCAAATCTCAGCCCTGCAGAAAAAAACGCATTGAAGGAATTAAAATCTAATGAAAATATCATCATTACTAAAGCTGATAAAGGTGGTCAGATTGTTATTTTGGATAAAAGACAATACATTGAAAGTGTTACCGAATTAAGGATGACCCATATATTCCTCTGCCACATGACCCCTCTATTCAAGAGTTAAATAAAATCTGCTATAAAATCTTGCCCCTTGTTATTGGACATGACCAAATCTCATCTTATCTTCTATTGCTAATTGTGCCAGATTTTATGCTTTACCGAAAGTTCACAAACCCAATATTCCATTTCATCCCCTAGTCTTTAATATCGGTACTGCTTCCTATAATTTAGCTAAATTTCTCATCACAATTTTTGCTACTCTTCTTGCTGCTAATAGTTACACTGTTAAGAATTCCATAAAATTTGCAAAAACATTCAAAACTGCCCTCACACTAATCTCACTATGGTTTCTTTTGATGTAAAATCTCTTTTCACTAATGTTCCAATAAGTGGCGCCCTCTGCTGTCTCGAAAATAGATTAAAAGAGTTTCATTTCACCTCTTTCGAAATACAAGAATTAATTTCTCTTACCCGCATTTGTTTATCACAAACCACTTTTTCTTTCCAAAATAAATTCTATCGTCAGTCTGAAGGTTTAGCCATGGGTTCCCCTCTCTCCCCAATTCTCGCAGATACAGTGAAACCTCTCAAGTTGGACACCCCTCTAAGTTGGACACTTTTTCTCGGAACGGAATGTATCCATTAACATTATGTCTAACCCCTATAAGTTAGACACCTCTCTAAGTTAAACACTTTTTCTTCGAACCGTAGGTGTCCAACTTAGAGAGGTTATACTGTATTTACATGCACTATTTCGAGAGCAAACTTTTTAAGAAAATATCTTTTCCTTCGTGGACCCATTACGTTGACGACACCTTCACGCTTAGCGACATATCTCATCACAATATTGACCATGTCTTAGGAACTTTAAATTCAATTGACAGTAATATCCAATTTACATATGAAATAGAAAACAATGGCTCCCTTCCATTTCTTGATACCCTCGTCTCTCGCACTGTAAATGGATTTTCAACCACCGTCTATCGAAAAAATTTTGCTGTCTCCCTTCCTCCCCATGCGCGTTCATGTCACCCACCTAACCAAAAAATGGCTGCTTTCTATACTTTTGTAAACCGTGCACTTAATATTTGTTCAAATCCTATTTTATGAAAATCTGAAATTAAATACCTGAAAGCCATTGCAAATGACAGAGGTTATGACCCTTCCATTATAGAAAGCTATCCAAAAATTACAACTCCCTCGTATTTCGTCTACTAAATCAGTCTCTTCTAATATCAGTATTGTCTTACCCTATTTTCCTAAATCCAGTCAAACCATAGCTAAAATTCTCAAACAACATGATTTTAAAATAATATTTGCGCCTTCCAATAAACTTACCTTTTCTCAGTTGAAAGATCCCATTGATGTGCATAATTCTTGGGGTATTTATAATATTCCCTGTCAGTGTGGTTTATCATATATTGGCCAAACTAAACGCAGTCTTAAATTTAGTCTTAAAGAACATATGAATTACGTCTGCAAACAAGAAACCAATAAATCAGCTATTTCTAAACATTGCTGGGAGGAAAATCATAATTTTAAATTTAATTCAGCTAAAATAATTTGCAGACCTAAATCCATTCATGAACTCTATTTCTTTGAAGCTTTTCATATCTATAAAAATTTTGAAAGCCTTGTAAATTGTGATTTCGCTATTCCCTATTTGTCTGACTGTTGGAAATTTTATATTCAGTCCACATTTTCTTAATTTTTCTTCCGTTTACACAGCTAACTTTCCTAAATTCCTATTGGCCACTCTCCCCACCTTTCCCGTAATCCTACTGGTTGAACTAAATCCAGCCCCTCTCCTATATATACGAGCACTTCTCCTGATTCAGAATCCTTTTTGCACTGAAGGCGGTAAGCTGTAGGCTACCGAAACAGCTGTATGCATTTTCAATATTTTTCTTTGGTGTTTCTGACGTAGTAGTTTATTCGGGTTTTAATAATTGAAAAGTGTTTATGACTTTGATTTGTTTGTATGTCCACATTCTAATTCCCTGAAACTGATATATGTTATTTATTAGGGGATGTTCCCTATTGAAAATGCAGTAAATACTGCCCTTAGTTTGTCTACTGGGACACCAGAAAGAATTTCAAAGCATTGCATTCTATGAGAGGTATTTCCATTTTAACACTTTTATTATGTGCAAATCATAATGAAATTGACATTAACAATATATATGCACAAAAAAAAGTTTTCTGTAGAATGTAGAATTATTAGCATTAAAATTTATAGGGCGACAAACAAAAAATATTCAGTTACATTAATGGCTACAATTGGAAATCGCTGGAATTTCATTTTCATTAATCATTTTTTACACTTTCTAATGGTGTTTAAGAGGGATTATTATATGAATTAGTCTATATGTCTGGTTTTCTGCCCGTCAACTCTAACTTCCATAAATATTGAAGGAATTTCTTAAAATTGATATAGTTATTCACGTTTACTATGGGATGTTCCCAAATCACATTTTAATACTTTTATTTTGTACAAATCATAACTATGTGCAAATTTTGTGGGTAATCATTGTTGCACGTATATATTACACTAGATTGTCTTTTTTTTTAAGACGTGATTATTACTCCCCCCCTCCCCCCCCAATAGACCCCTTAATTACATTTTATGTTTTTAGTTGTAGTTCCCATCAATGTACTACATACATGCACCCATGTATTATTAGAGAATTTTTTTGAAAAATCTTTCAAAATTTCACCCTGTGATAATTATAAATAAATCATTGCAACAATTTCTTAATGCAATCTAATGTGCATCTACAGAATGCACTCTATTATTATGATTGTAAATTTTTCCTTAATCTGGAATAATATCTCGAAAAATCTTAGAAAATATAAACTAATGACTTTAAAATTTTTCTGACAACAAAATAGCTATTTTTAATTTATAAACAAACTCAAGTTAAGAGTTAAATTGTAAAACGTGCCATTATTGGAATAAATTAAAAATAATAAAATTAAAAAAACACTTTAAAAATACATTTATTAAAAATTTAAAAACTTCCAAAGCTTTTCGCCTTAGATAAAACAAGGCATCATCAGGGAATTGATGATGCCTTGTTTTATCTAAGGCGAAAAGCTTTGGAAGTTTTGAAATTTTTAATAAATGTATTTTTAAAGTGTTTTTAATTTTATTATTTTTAATTTATTTATTAAAGAAAAGAAAGAAGCATTTTAACTAAATATATAAACGAAAATAACCTTTATTATGCTTCCTTAGTTTCACTAGAGTACTTTCGAGAGGGTCCCCTCTCTTCATCTGTGGTTCTGCAGTGGGAGCACTTTTTTCGCGATTGACTTCTTCTGGGCTGTACTTCAAAAGAGGGTGCCAGTTTCGATTGATGTTTTGCAGAACAGCCCAGAAGTCAGTCGTGAATAAAGCTCCCACTATGGAACCACAGATGAAGAGAGGGGCTCCTCTCAAAAGTACTCCAGTGAGACTAAGGAAGCATAAGTAAGGTTATTTCTGTTTATATATTTAGTTATTTTTAATTTGGTTAGTTCAAAATCCTCAATTGATTTCCCCACATGATATGATGATGGAAAGAATTTGTTCCAGAACATTCTATGACATCAAATATTTCGCATGTATCTTCGTCATTCGCTGATTGGTTAGAAGGGCCCTGGAGTTCGGAATCAGACATAAAAGTTTAACAGTTCTAGGGGATTCATAAGTTAGACTTCAGAGAAGTAATGGCATCATAGTAGGGGGCTTAAGATGGGAATTTCCTCCAGTACAGACGCTCCTACCACTTTTATAAAGGTTATATCATTAAGTACAGTACACTCAAAAATCCACACAGCTTAGAAAGAAGGTATTTGTGGATTTTAGGATAATGTCTTTTATATGCATCTTAGAACTTTATTTGTGTAGCAAATCATTATGAAACAATTTATATGTTATAAATACAATATGGAAAATCGTGTGTGTAATAAAAGTATCAATATTTAATTTAAAATTTTGATTTAACAAACAATTTTTATTACAGTTGTAAATTATCTCGATTTCTGAAGAGCATTATCTATTGTAGAACAAGATTATATATTTCATGCCTTAATATTTTTTGTAATATTAAGACAATTTTATAACTTGCAAGAAAATCAGCACTTCTTGGACAATCACACAGTTTGTGCTAGGAGAAAGACCACTATTTGCCATATATCTAAAATAAAATTTCCATGATGTTCAGATAAAAATTGAATTTGAAATGAGATTTTGATTTATAGGGGAATTGTAATATGAAATTTTTAGTATTTATTACATACTCTTATTTCCATTGTTACTGTATGTGATAGCTTAATAAATAAAACTTTGTTGTATTTATTTTATTTTTACTATACCACTTATTTTAAAATGCAGACAATTCAAAAAGACAATACTACATTTCAAATCACAGATAATTTTGGTATTCTGTACAGGGTTGGGGTTTTAGGACGTCTGAAACTAGTTTTGGATAGGACAGGTGGTTTTTACTCCAAAAGTGTCCTAAAAACTATCTAAAAAGGTACAAAAGTGTCCTAAACCTAAAATTATAAGAAACTCCATTCCTTACAAACATTCTCAGTAGCAATTACAATTAATAGTACTTTGAACTGAAAATTTGGTCTTTTTTTAAGTGAAAAGAAATTTACAATTTAACAATACCCATAAACAAATTTAAATTTTATTGACTATTTTTGCATATATATTTCCTTATTTATTTCAAGATTTTTTTATTGAAAATATTACATATAAATAAACTATAATAATTAGATATTATTTTGTTCTTTTTTATTATTATTGTTTGGTTCTCTTTACAAGCAAATACAGTATTTATTGATGATGTTTATATGTTTGTGTGTATACATTACAAATGTCAATATTTGAGGTACAATTATCGACATTTAAAAATTAAAGCTTCAACAATAAATTTTTGCTTTTGTATGCTGTAATTTGTAATTGTTATATGCACCTCACTAAACAGATTATTAGAACAATGAAAAATACTTGGGAAATGTCACAAAATAACAATTAATAATTATTATAATTTTGAAAATTTTTCCAAATATTTGCATAATCTTAATAAAATATAATAATTCTATTAAAAAGTATAGTTTGGACAGTTTAGGACAGTTTCAGACACTAGGGTTTTGGACAGTATAATAAAAACCATGGTTTATATCTTGGTTTTTAACATAGTGTCCGAAACCTTGCCAACCCTGATTCTGTATACTTGTTAGGTTACAGTGAAGTGACCAGAAAGCAAAAATATAATGTAAAATTTCTAAAATATTTTAAGGATGTAATCACATTTTACTAAAATAAATTATAGAGCTAAAAATTAAATATAGCTAATTTCCATGAACTGATACATTTTAATAAAACTAAGGATATTATATAAATACATTATCTTATATATCTAAAAAAGTTTCATGTTTTATTAAATAATCTTATCTTTAATTTCATAACTTCTTTTTTAATATTTATTCATAAATGCATTAAAGAAAAAAAAAAAAAAAAAAAAAAAAAAATTACCTGTCCAGATTTTAAAGTCTTCCACACAAATTCTTTCAGTTGTTCTTCTGTTACATCTGCACCCAATTCTTTTTGAAGTTTAGTCAACCAAACTAACACTTCCTGTATTAAGGAAAAGAAAATTATTAAAAAATAACCATGAATATTTTAAATCCCTCCCATTCATATAATTGCAGATACATGCATTGCACACTTAATTTTCAGTATAACAATTATACAAAAATGGCAATTTATGAAAATTGGATACAAAAATAAAAAATTACTTTAATAGGGACTACTGTTTCTGACTTAATATATATACAAGATAATTCTGTTTTAGATCCATCATTCATAGTAACAATATAGTTCTGTCTCACACTATAATAAATTAGTCTTTTCATAAGAGCACCTTAGTTAACTCCTTGGTTAAAATAGTTGCCATGGCAAACAGCAATATATATAATCCAAATATATTTGGGGAAGCCCTTGTAGCCTTTGTTTTCGATAAGAAAACATACAATTTATTTCTTTGCAGAACTGTTAGCACAATTAATGATTTTTGACAGTATGTACATATTTAAGTAGCATTTTTAACTCATTCATTGAAAAAGATTTTTTCTTTTATTGTTCTAAATTACATAAATTTCCATTTTTTTTTTTTTTTTTTTTTTGAATTATAAGTTTAATATTTTGTTGAATCAAGTAAAATAATGATAATCATCAGGACAAACACATTTGATAAGGATTATAAAATTACATTTTTGTATAAAATATTAACTCAACTTCAAAGCAGTTGCCTATAATTATGCCTAGTGATCAAAGCTGCAGAGTAATTAAAATGACTGACTCCTAAAATTTTAAAGTGTCCCTCCTTCATACATGTTTACATATGAACACGTTACATTGTTCTTTAAAATACACAAAAAAAAAGGTTTCAGAAAAAGGGTTAAGGTATAAGCATTCAAATAAATCATGTATATTTTCTAGATATGAAGTTAAAGTGCAACAAGCTCAAAAATCCAATGTTTTTAAAATGAATTTGTATGTGACAAACTAGGGTATTGATTACGGTCAAACACAACAATGTTGCAAAAACTGGCCCACAAAATCTGAGGGATTGCAAAAGAAAAAGGGAAAGCACCGAACATAGCAATTCAAGACAAACAACACTAATCTCTGCAACTGTTGACGTCAGGAATTCGAAAAAACATTCTATTTTCATTCAGATATTCTTCACTAATAACCAATGAGAATCTGTATGCAGATTTAAAGGGAACATATTGATTAAACTTCTATTTGTTTTTTGTCACAACTTATTTCAGTTTCATTCATTAACAATACATACATCAGATAAGCATGAAAGCCTTAACTAATTCTTGAAAAAATTATATTGCGCAGAATTAAATAATAACATATTAATTTTATCGTACAAGTTAACATTATAAACTTGCTATATTTTCAGATGAGAGGCTATTTCATTTTTGTAAATTAAAAATAGACGTTTTTAATCCTTCCCCCACCACCTTTTCTGAATTACGTAAATACGTAATGCTTAGTTTTTAACTAAAAAGAAATCTGCAGATTTTGTGCAGAAATTTATTCTCATTATAAGGAATTCATGTTCACCATATTGTAAAGTAATTCATAATTTTTGTCCTTTCAATTTGTGAATATGAGCTTTTACTATGTTCTGTAACAAAATATTTTCATTAATTATAATAAACATTAATGTTTGTTAATTTGTTGTTCTGTTACTTTTTTTTTTATTGTATGAATATTTTTTGCATTTAAAAAAAAAAAAAAAAATGTCAAATTAAAGATTGAGTATCAAATATTATCACAGGTATATTGTAAAATGTTTTCAGTGTTTATTATGTTTGGTATATTGAGACTTTGCAAAGTAATTTTCAAGATAAGACAAAGTATTAACATCAATTTATTTTAAAAATTGATTTATTTTATAATTCCTCCAATATTTTATCAATAATTCATACAGTGATTAAGAAAAATGCCTAAGAGAAAACTTATTATTTATTTATTTATTTATTTTTGATATTATAATTGGTATCAAGACATAAGACAAAAATACTATTATTAATGTAGATTAATTAATAACACAGGCATGAGAATTTTCCGCGGATCTGCGATTTTCCGCTTTTTTGTGATTTTTGTTTATTTTGCAGTTTTTTGTTTTGTTAAAATCAAACTCCAATAATGATCAGTGTTCAAACTCTCCATAAAAATCTTTAGATTCTCAATCTTTTTCCATCCAAAATATAAATGTCAATATTCATTTTAAGCATGCTTTATCAGATTCTATAACATATAAAAGAACAGAATTATTCAATATCTCTCACTCATGTAATTTTTTTTGTCCTCCCCTCTTTCATCTCTAACCATTGCCAATCAAAGATTCTGCAGGAAGCCTTTTATTTTTGAATATTTATTTATCCACAACAAAAATGTCAATATTAATTTTAAACTTACTTTATGATATTCTAGAACCCATAAAGAAGTAGAATTGTGTTTAATATTTCTCACTCATGAACTACTTTTTACCCCCCCCCCCCCTTTCCCATTTTCCACCACCAGTCAATGTTATTAAATGTTGATTGCTAGCTAATGTTTTTTTTTTTTTTTTTTTTTTCTTTTTCTTTTCTTCTAAACATGTTTTATTCTGTTGATGTGTTATTCTTTTAGTTTAATTTGTCACTTTTAAAATATTTTGTGTAGTTTTTTCCTGTGAGCATTATTTTTCATTTGAAATAAATTTTATGAACACATTTGTATAGTTTTCCCCGTGCGCATTATTTTTCATTTGAAAATAATTTTATGAACACACGTGTTTCCTCTTTTTTCAATTTTCTGCACTCTCATGCCAGATAGCAGCATATTAATGATTTTATAATTTTAAAAAGATAATTATTTCAGATCTAGGCATTTTAAGCATCTAAAAAATATAAATATAGAACACTTTTTCTTTGACATCTTGCTTGTTACATCTCACAATAAGTAAATAAAAATATATAATAAATTAATTTAAATCAACTCTTAGTATATAGTAAAATTGTTCACGCACAAAGAAGAGGAAAAAGACAAAAATGCTTATAGTTCAGTTTCAAGAAAACTAAAAACAGATCTAATTAAATTTCTTAGCTTGTTAACTTATAGTTCAAATATTGATCTTTTTGTGGATGATTATAAAAATATTCAGTGAACTATTGGGAAGAAACTAAAATAATAAAATAGATAAATTTAAATAATAGATGTAGATTTAACGCAAACAGCTATTTCTTTAAACTGTAATAAGAGTCATGACTGTGAAATACATGATTGTAATACTTTAAAATTTGTCTTATCTTGAAAATATGCTATGCAAACACTATAATAATAAAGCATAAGATACAAACAAGCGAAATGACAGAAAATATTTCACATACCTATATTTCAACTACCTCTTTTTTTTTTTTTTTTTTTTTTTTTTTACCGAAAGGAATATCTTAAGTCTTAAAATTAGTATTAATTAAATTTAATTAATAATAGTCATAGAAATCTCACACAGCACATGGTTTATAATGCACTACACACTTTGTAATGTTCACCACCGCTCTTACAGGAGAGTAATGAGTTTTCTACTGGTCACAAATATCAGTCCCATGACAATCACATTACAGAATGCAAGAAATACTTCGTGGCAATTACCGTTCATCCATTAGGAACAACAACAACAACAAAAAAAATCAATCTTTTTTTTCCCTTTTTAACTGAGCTGAAAGAAACAGGTACACATATTTCATTTAGGATTTTGTGTTTAAGATAAAAGAATTAAAACAGAAAAAAGTGAAAAAATCTTGGAAATATATAGTTGTTTAATGAATGATGAATAAATCACTCCAGGACCAGTAAAATTATTTTCAAGTTCGACATTACCCATCATGGGCCATGACATACAGTAAAAAAGTTTTATAAATATAAAATAAAATGCAATTTGTTTTATTTCACTTCAAACTGCCTAGCGGAAGCTGGAGTGATTCTAGCTCCGACTCTTTACACAAAAATCTGTCAATTTCTAACTCCACAGCCTTGCAAATAATGATAAATTTTCTTGGTATAAATTTATATATAATTTTAATTGCTATGTCTTTCCAATGGTATTTATCAATTTTCTACTGGCCAAAATGCACAAAATTTGCACATGATAGTTTTAAAATCACACCTCAGATTTGAATCCAAAGTTATATAAAATAAGTAAATATTTGAGCCTTCCTCTCTCCCTCAAAAAAAAAAAAAAAAAAAAAACTTAAACAGTTATCCTATCTCGCATCTCACTTTCACTTCTGATGCTATTAATTTCGCCTAAAAACAATTTTAATATATGTGGTATTTTAATTGACTAATTAAAAGTAACAAATTTAGAGATTTTTTTTTTATTTAATATACATTATATAAAAGAATTTTATCTAAAAACTGATCTATATAATCTAGATCGGTGCATTTGACTATTTCTTTAAGTTTTAAATGGAGTAAAAATATAGCATGAATGATGGATTATGGGTAGCCAAAACATTCCAATTTTTATTTAATTAATCATTTTCAATATGCTCTGCAATTTTTTTTTCAACTTTTAGTTGAGTAAATTGTATTGACCCTATGTTAATCAGACAAGCTCAATTATTAGAGCACCAGTATGTTAAGCAAAAAGCAGGTCTGATTTTTATTTTAGCCATTTTTCATAAATTGCAATTTTGCCTTTCCTCAGAAATATATATTTTTAATTTATATTATCACAACAGTAACATCTACTTTTACATACTTGATTGGCAAGTCCATGCAATGGTCCAGCTAGGCCATTCATTCCAGCAGCAAATGACAAGTAAGGATCAGCTAAAACGCTTCCTACAAGGTGGACTGTATGGGCACTCACATTGCCACCTTCATGGTCACTATAATATAAATGCAAGGAAAACACTTAAAATGTAAAATAAAGCAAAAAAAAAAAAAAAAAAACACATTTCAAAAAAGAAAAGAAGAAAAAAAAAAAAAAAAAAAATCTGAAATCTCAATTTGATAATGAATTATATAAACTAATACATACAAAAAATAAGAGTTTGTTTTAAAATATACATGCAGGTAAACATAAAACTAGCACTAGCATTCAAGTTTTAAGATTTATATCTAAGTTAAATTCAAGAATTATTTTCATATCAAATTTTAAATCCTGAAAAATGACTAATTTTTAGCTAACAACAGAAGTATAAATTGTTAAAATTCCTATTGAAACCAAACCAATCTTAAATTAGAGAGCATAGTTAAAAACATAGGGAACAGTGCAAATTTAGTGCATTTTAATATATAAAATACAAGTGAACTTTGCTTTTCACCGTGTTTAAATGAATCACTTATAAAATACAAAGATAGAATCCTCTTGGTGACTTAATATTTTTTGCCCTTTTGGAGATGAATTAAAATGGCTATTGTAATTCCATAAGTAAAGACCTTGGTGAAAATATCTGAGCTCCTTAAGTGCCAAATTTCAAATTTAGCCAATGGTATCCCATATTAAAGCTGTTTTCTCATGTGAATGCATATTTAGTTTATTTTAAATTAATGATGTTTCTGATCAACATAATGAAACTTAAATTTTTAAATGTGATTTGCATTTCAGCTTTGTATAAACACTGTACCTGTCCATGGTTTTGATTTACTAAAAATAATCGCCAATCAAAATATATTTAAACGTTTTAATTATTCAATGAAAAAATATATATATATTTAAATGCAATGAACAGATATGTGAGTAAATGTCTGCTAGTTAACAGAATTTATCCTGTGTAATTTTAGCTTTTCATAAAGTTTTAATTCAGTTTTATTGCACGTGTTAAATATATTTCCTTCTATGTCAATAAATAAGTGATCATGTAAAGATTTTTTTTAATTGGCAACAATTTTATAATAAATGTTAAAGAATTCTAAAGCTATTATGAGGATTTCAGCTAATATCTTGAACTAATTAGAATAATTTAATTAAAATGGTCAATTCAGAATCCCATCTTTTAGTATATATAATAAATGATAATTATATGCCAATATTGATGATTCAGAGACATGAATATCAGTGTTAATACCTACAGTAAGTGGATTTTTCAAATGTAGATGGCACCATGAATCACATCTCTCCACCCCAATACACAGATCATTTTGTAAAAAACCGCATGTAAATCCATTCAGTAGTTTGAGTCTATAAAGGACACACATCGTAACAATTTGTTTCATATACTGTATTTTCCTGCCTATAATCTGTGGCAGCGTATAATTTGCAGGGTGCTATTTTCAGCCCTAATGCAAAAATTTTATCAGACAATCTGCACCACCCGTGGATACAAATCGCATTCAACATGCAAATTATTGATAAAGCACCATGCTCTTTATTCATCATAGCTCTTTATTTAAAAAGATAATTTAAATATAAAAGATTACATCTTATAATAATAAAAATAATTGTCACTCTCGGTTTAAAAAAAAAAAAAAAATCCTTCAAAAACAATGTTGTTTTAACAAGTAAACATAAACAAACAGAAGCACATTAGGCTAGAAAAGTATATCCTGAAACAGAACCCACCCCACTCCTACTAGCACAAATAACGCCATACATGAACACACATCATACACTGGGTCTACGTCAAAACATCGCCGGGAAAAACATCGCCCGTCAAAACTTCGCCGTCAAAACATCGCTTGTCAAAACGTCGCCATGACAATAACATCGCCCGCAAAAAATTTTTATACTGATTTGGCTTGACATTGGAATATAATTTTCTAAAATCGTCTTTTTTCTTTTTCTTTCTTTCTTTCTTTTTTTTTTTCAACATGGATCTAAAGGTTGAAAATTAATGTGTGATGATTTGATGTCATGCCGAAACTACTTCTAACACATTTTTCATTAGTTTCTTCTGTACGCTAAAAAAGAAAATATTGGATTTGTGAAAATTTTCAATGTTAGTTTTTGAATGAATTTATACCTTTTTAGATATCCTAAACATGTTTTGACCATTTAAAAAAATGCATGTGTGCCTGTGTGTGTGTTACCAAAATTTTATAGACGCTGTATCGCAAGAACCAGTGGAAAGAATATAAGTAAACTAGATATGTAAAACACTTGTCTTAAATTGATGCTGATTAGCTTTTAGGGTATATCGCCTAAAATGTGGCGCTGTTATGATTTCCTTACTTTACAAAATTTATATTTCAGCTTATATAGCATATAAAAGCATTAAATTCGACATGTGGGATGGATGTTGTGTAAAACTATACAAATTAAATTTGAATACATATTATATTGGCCGATACGTGGCGATTCTATGTTGTAACTTAATATCTTTTACGAAAAGGCAGTATCTAAACATCTGTGATATATAAATGCACCAAACTTGGTATATGAGATGCATATGCAAACTGAACTGGTTGAATTTGGGTGCACATCGGTCGTCAGATGGCGCTGGTATGCTGCAATATTTTCTATTCAATTATATTTTATGTTATATAAAAGGACAAAATTTGGTATGTGAGATATATACTACGAAAAATTACGCTGATTGAATGTGGGTGCATGTCGGCCGAAAGGTGGCGCTGCTGTTACTTTTATCTCTATTAGCATTTTGTCTATGAAATTTGGAGCAATTTTTACAAACAGTT
Organism: Salticus scenicus; assembly: GCA_963930645.1. Classification (NCBI taxonomy): domain Eukaryota; kingdom Metazoa; phylum Arthropoda; class Arachnida; order Araneae; family Salticidae; genus Salticus; species Salticus scenicus. The sequence goes on along the minus strand of OZ005648.1, from coordinate 321,432,911 downwards.
GCTGAGTTACAACCATTTGGAAATTTGCAGAAATTAAAAATTAGCATCACATGTTGGGCGATATATACTCAAAATGAATCGGCAAATTTGAATAATTTATGTATCACATACCAATTTCGTGCATTTATATAATATAGAAACTGAGATATAGCCTTTCTGTAAATGAAATTAAATTCAAGTGTAGCGGCACCACCTGCAGCGATAAGCACTTAATCTGAATCTGAGCCAGCATAGTTTTTCGTATATTTCGCCTCACATACGAAATTTGGTGCATTAAAATATTATAAAACTGAAATATTGCCTTCTCATAAACGGAATTAAATTGCAGCCCAGCATCGCCTCCTGACGGCCGATATGTACAGAAATTGAATAGATATAGTTTTATATAATATTTAGCTCATATACTAAGTTTGTTGCGTTTGTATGTTATAGAAGCTGAGATATAGCCTTCCTTTAAATGAAGAAAATGGAAGCGGAACAGCGCTACCTATAAGGCGATATATCTCAAAGCCAATCAGCACCAATTATGTCACGGTCCAACCAAATACCAAGCCTCGTTAAAATTTCGTGTTTTAATTCTGGAGATACAAAGTTTGCTATCATATTATAAACACCACAGACAGATATCTAAAAATGGGCGAATCATTTTCATAAATTTCAAAATGTGTAAAATTATCAAAAACTAGAATACGAGATTTTCTACGAACAAAATTTATTTTTCTTATATATATATATATAAGAAAGTAAGCATGGCCATCTCAAAACTTATTCTGTACAATTTTATATAAAAGCGTCAATTACGTTTAACATGCATAAAGATTTAATCAACATAGCTTCTCACAATTAGCATTTTACATGAACAATTTGGTATAATTTTCATCAATAGATGCTGAGATATATAGGCATCTGAGAAATCACATAAATTGATAGTAGCGCCACCTTCCGGTCGATATATACCAAAATCCACTAAGCATGCTTTTTCTTAATATATATTTAATACACTAAGTTTGTCACGTTTATACATCATAGAAGCAGAAATATAGTTTTTTCGTAAACAAAAAATATTATCATCTATCATCCATTATTGCAGTCAAATTGAATCAACATAGTTTTACATAATATTCATCTCAAATATCAAATGTTGTATATTTATTCACTATAGAAATTGAGATATACCGTAATATGCGTTCCTTGAAACGGGATTAGATTGTGGCATATCAGCGCCACTTGTCAGTCGATATGCCCCCAAATTAAATCAACAGAGTCTTACACAATATGTAATTCATTCACTAAGCTTGGTACACTATAGAAGCTAAGCTATAGCGTTTCCTCAACATGACTGCGCTATCTGTTGCGTGATGTATCTGCAAAAACATTCAGCGCCAATTTAACTTCCAACCAAATATTAAATTCGTTTAAATTCTGGCCATTGTTTTGGAAGATACAGTATCCACAATGTTTAACTAAAACATACACACACATATTTTCTACATTTAGCCGAATCATGTTCTTGACAACTCAAAACATGTAAATTCATCGAAAATTAGAAATCGAAAGTTTTCACCAATCCTATGCTTTCTTCCTTTGTATGAAGGTAAAAGTAAAAAATCCATAAAATTCAAAAATAAGCAGTCAATTACAGTTAACTGTAAGGCGTAATATGCTTTAAATAAAAAAAATATAACAGCAAATTACAACTGACAATCAGTCAGATTTACACATTCTTGAAAAAATGGGAACAATCCTATTGTATTTACGGCGTTCTTAATTTTACCCCAATACCTTAAAGAATGAAATGTAATTATCTTTTATTTCCGACAAGATGTCTGTTATTGAAAGAAAATCGTCTGCGAGAGAGAATTAGCAAGAAATACTGCGTCATAACAACCCCAGAAATATATGAAACGAAGTCAAATTTCATATTTTTATAATTTTTATAACTGTAATAAAAAATTCGAAAATCAAGCTCCGAGATGCATCACGAGGGGTCAAAACAGACCTCCGTGTAATTTTTACTTTCTCTTACCCATAAGGTAGAGAAAGTATTGTTTTAGGCTCAAATTTTCGAACGCGAGATTTTGTTATATTTACACGTTTTGAGGTCCCCTGAATACGAAAATCATGTTTTTAGCAAATGGTCTGTGTGTCTGTGTGTGTGTCTGTCTGTTATCAGCATATCTCAAAAACAAATTATGGCAGAAAGTTCAAACTTGGTATTCTAAATGTGTATCATATAGGGATGCTACAGTAAGCTTTTCGTTAAGATCAAGCAAATGGTTCGTGTACAGGGACAATCAAGAGAATTCTAATACATTACGTCTATGGGGGAAATTGCAGGAAAATAGAGTTTAACGTCTATAGACTGCACTAAAACAAATGAAACAAATATATATTTTTTGTAATAGAGACAGTTAACTGGGAAATTTTTTTTTGTGTATGTAGGAGCCTCGCCTCCCCCCTGGGGGGGAAGCCCCCCCTCGAGGGGAGTAAATTTTCATGATGGGTATCTTTCAAAAGAGCTCGAAAATACCTTTAAAACGAATGGTTGAACCATCGATCTGCGATAATTTAAAACAAAGTTATCGATTTTTTTTTACTTTTAACGAAAAAAAAAACTTAGAAAAAAAATCGTACTATCTTACCTCTTAATCTCCAACCTGTATTTATAGTATTAAATTTCAGGGTAAGAGAAAGTCGTGTGAGTGACACACCAGATTATTTTTAATATTTTTGCTAGCATCCATTTGTCCACAAAGCGACCGACATATACACAAAAAATAGACACTTTTTATTGTATGTAGCGATAAAACTTATTATTTGGCGATGTTTCTGTCAGCGATGTTTTTGGCACGGTGATGTTTTCGCGGCGATGTTTTGACATCTATGTTTTGACGCGCGATGTTTTTTCCGGCGATGTTATGACGCGATACCCATACACTATCGGCACTGCGATCGGTCAAGTAGATACACGATCTGAAGACATTTGTTTGCATGGTTTACATCTTGATGTAAATTTCCAATATCTGCCGTCGCACAGCCGCTTAAAAAAAAAAAAAAAAAAAAAAAAAAAAATGAGAGAAAAAAATAAAAAATAAATAAATAAATAAATGTGGATTAATAGATAATTCACGGATTCTATGCAAGAAAATATGGTATATAGATTTTTAACCCAATGTGTATGAAATTCACTAATCTGATTTTAAACCACAAAATATTTTATAAGCACAGAAAAATAAAAAGCATTTTTAACAAACATTAAGAAAATAAAAAACTACTAAATACTGTTGTGTACTTGGGGGTTCGTGAGTTGTCCGAGAATGAAAGGCGAAACTTACAAAATTTCAGTAGTTTATTTACAGAAAATTCCAGAAGAATACAGGTCTATAAACTGAGAATCAGCATCAATTCCACCAATAAACACAGCTTTAAATAACAGCTGTCACAGGGGTCGATCCAGGCAAAAATTGGGACCCTTTTGCTGCCCCTTCACAAAATTCAAATCCTTAAAATGGGTCCCTTCACAAAATTCATAGGTTTCTAGTGACAATTTTTTTTTTCACAAAAATAATTTGCTTTTCACAAAAATGGGTCCCAAAAATTAAAACATGGATCAACCCCTGTGTCTCGTCAACAGCAAATCCACAGTAGAAACTGTATAGCAATAACATATAAAGCAAGTCTCATTCAAAGAGTCAGAACTCCTTCAATAAGCACTGCAAGCATTGACGAAACTGACTGACTCTGATCTGGTCTGATTTGGGGCTGGACTTCCTTTTATATTTCTCTGCCAAACCCAGAATGTTTGGGAAATTTCCCGTAACTCCTTAACCAATCATATTAGAGTATCAATCTTTGGTATATCGATAATAAGGATTTTCTCACCAAATATGGCACCAAATCCACTACCTGCCTTATTGGAGCTTTTTAATGTGTTTTAAAGGGAAAATGAAGCTATTTTAACACGAAAAAGAGCTGGAAAAGCAGAAAATTGACATTTTATCAACTTACTAAGCCTCTTTGAAAGAATTTATACAAAAATAAATTATTTACAATTTCATAACAATACCCCCTCCCAAGGACTGCATGTCCCAGGCAGTGCAATCCTTGGTCAGGAGGTGAAACTAAAAAAAAAAAAAACTAAGTTGCATATAACAATAAAATAAAAAGTACAGATTGCAAAACCAAGTGAGAAATATTTACAATATTTACAAATAAGTACAAATATTTATATACAAATATTCAGATCACACATGCACATATTTAACAAATATTTACATTTTAAATTTGAACATTACCAATACGTATGGTACGTGGCTAGCCGATCATAGTGAACCACCTTCGGTTTTGATGAAAGTGTTTTTAGCAATCCTTACAACAACATCATACAGTCTTTTTAAGACTGTAGGGTCTGTCCCAGTTACACTGTAGCTTGGGAGAGAGACACTGTCGAACAGGATTCCACAACCAAACTTCGTCTCCTTCCTTGAACTCATGTTGTGTAGCCTTTAGATCGTACCTTGTCTTCATCTTCTCTGTTGCCATGTGAATCCGCTCCCGAGCGAAGTTGTGTACGTCTTCAAATCGTGCCTGGAGATCTTGGATGTACTCCTCAGGTGATGAAAGAGAATCTGGTGGGCAACCAAACAAGAGATCACATGGGACACTAAGTTCATAACCAAACAGCATCTGAACTGGAGTATAGCCAGTAGTTTCATGGGCAGCACTTCGATAAGCCAGCAGAGTGAGATGATAGGCATAGCACACAAGGACTACTGAAATTTCTTTCAGGAAACATCTTTATTGCTTCATTATTGCTAAGTCGAGACAGGGTAAGGCGAATGGAGTTTTAATTTGACACTCTGCCGATCCACGGGTGGCTCAAGTGACAACCTGGGCCAGAGAATCTGTTGGGGAGACCTGTAGCACCTACGTAATTTCGGAGGAGCGACCAACGATAAGTTTATTAGCACTAGAAAAGCGTGGCAAGAAGTGTCTGTTTAATGTTTGGACTTTTATACCAGATTTTTCTGAGCTGCTGATTGGTTCTTTAGATTGTCCGGGCACTAAAAAAATTTCTGGGATTAATTACTATGCATGATCAATGCTGCAAAAGTTGCAGATTGCATTAACGTCAGCGAATTTCGACTTATAATTTTGTTCCTTTTCTGATTTCTGAGTTATAAAGTCTTCTGCAAGGAAACAATCTTTAAAAGGGCAATTATAAATTATTCGCGATTATAATTTCGAATAGTGATTTTTACACTTTTAATTTGGGTTTTTTAATAATCTACATCTATTTATTTTTATCCCTTTCATATATATAGATATATTTTTTTTTTAATTATTATTTAATGAAAAAGCTATGGAAATAGTATACTAGAAAATATATAAAAAACAATCTACGCTTGTATACATTAATATTGGTGTTCATTTGTTTTTAAAATGTTGCAATGTCTATTTTTCTTCTCTTGAAAGAAATATCGCAATATATCATTAATATCGATATTAACTTGGTGATATATTGCGATATGTAATTTCTAATATCGTCAAGCTCTAGTATCCACCTGGCAATCTGGCCTTCTAGGTTCTTTAACTGAAGCAACAACGTTAAAGATGCGTGGTCAGTCCGGAGCAGGAATCTTCTGCCATAGAGGTAATAATAGAAATGTTCTATGGCTTTTACAATGGCGAGTAGCTCTTTCCTGGTGGTACAGTAATTTCGCTCCAGTTTAGATAGGATTACACCAATAGGCAATGACACGTTATTGACCATCAACTTCCTGCGACAGAACAGAACCGAGACTTTCATGGCTGGCATCTGTATCAAGTATAAACTGTTTGTCTGGCTGTGGATACATCAAAATAGGCAATGATGTTAAAGCCTCAAGTCTCTTGAATGCTTTTTCACATTCATCTGTCTACAGGAACTTCTGTTTGGGTTCCGTCAGCTTATGTAGTCATCTGGCAATATTTGAGAAACCCTTCACAAACTTCCTGTAGTAAGTGCATAATCCCAGGAAACTCCGTAGTTGGTGTACATTTTCACGGCGACTCCAGTTTTGACTGCAGAGATCTTCTCAGGATCAGTTCTCACACCTTCAGCAGAGATGATATGGCCGAGATAACTCACTTCCCGACAGAACAAGTTGCACTTGCTAGCATTCAGTTTGAGGTTAGCCATTCTGAGTTTTTCCAGCACCATACAGATATTTCGTAGATAAAATAAAATAGAACAGTGAGAAAATAGGGCAAATAGAATCAGTAAAAATTCAATGAAAAACTGATGTTAAATGAATAAAATATGAAAGGTAGTAACATGCTTCTTGCTGCATCTGTGTCTACTTTTTACTTTCTTTTCATAAGAAGAAAGTATTAGATAAATATATATATACACACATTTCTGGTTTCACATTTTTACATGGTTTAGGATATTCTAATTGTGCTTTGATCATTTTTGGTATGATGTATGCCACAAAAATGTCAACAGCTAATGCAGAGAAGTTTATGAAATTTTATATTCAGTTACATCTTGACATAAACTGACATTTATACACTTTTGGTGCATCTTGTTCAACATACACTACTGTATTCTGAATTCTCATAATTTTTAATAAGGCAGCACAGGACAAAATTTTATATAAATGTACACAGTGAGGATTGTAACCAGTTTGTCAATGTAAATTCTGCATATGCAGGATTTATTAGTTCCCCATCATACTATAGGTATGGGGAACTTAGGTAATCGTGAAAAATTTCGACCTCGGTTTTTTGACTTTTCTACACGTTTTCAGGTGTGAGGAATCCGAAAATGACAAAATTTCTATGGTGTCTGTTAGTCTGTTAGTCTGTTAGTGGGTCAGTCCGTTAGTTTGTTAGTCTGTGTACACGATATCTCAAGAACAAATTGTCACAGAGAGGTCAGATCAGTTTTAAAATATTACTTTCGACACTGGCAAGAACCCTATTCATTTGCAACATTCGATTTTAAAAACTTCGTAAGTTATTCGAAATTTACGATTTTCTTAACATGGGAGAATAGGACAAAAAATCACTTAAAGGTGCATTAAATGAAAACTTTTTATTGTAAAAATGTCAGACCAGTTTTAAAATATCAGTTTTGATGCCGGAATGAACATCAGTAACTATAAATATGCTACTTTGAAAATTTCGCAAGTTACTGGAAATTTACGAATTTCTTAACATGGCAGTATAGGGGGAAATCTCACATAAACGTCAATTTTGAGAGATATTTTCATCGTAAAGATGTCAGACTACTTTTGAAACATTATTTAGGACACTGGCATGAATATTAATGACTATGAATTTTCCAATATAAAGATTTCGTAAGTTATTGGAAATTTACGAATTTCTTAACATGGCTGAATAAGAGCAAAATTTCACATAAACGTCAATCTTGAGGGATATTTTCATCGTAAAGATGTCAAACCACTTTCGAAATAATATTTAGGATACTGGCATGGATATCATAGACTATGATTTTTCCAATTTAAAAAAAATCTTAAGTTATTTGGAATTTACGATTTATTTAACATGTCAGAATAAAGCAAAATTGAGCATAAAATTCCATTTTGAGGATCCTAAATACGTTAGACAACTTCAAAATTACGTTTATGATATTTGTTTGAACATGATTGAATACAAATATTCTAATAGGAAAATTTCGTAAATTATTCGTAATTTACGATTTTATCAACATAGCGAAATTGCAAATTTTTCATATAAATATGAATTTGAGGATTATTGCATTGGAAATAGTAGCATGAAAACTAAACAACGAAATTGACCCTGATAAAATAAATTAATAGATTAGAATAAGATAAATATATCGAAATGAATGGTGGATAGCCTATTAGGCGGGGATTTCATTCTGTCACTGTATGAAGCTTTGGTCAAATTGATTTCTTTTAACATTATTGCCGAAACGTCAGTGGAGGCCCTCTGTTGAGACTCAAAACGGTTTTGGGCTGTGTCTGTCTGTCTGTCTGTCTGTCTGTCGCGCAATAGCGGCCGCCAAAAAAGCGCTATTTACTTGAAATTTGGTACACATGTTCATGAGCCCCACGAAATCAGCTGTATAGTTTTTGGTATGTATTCCATTTGTTAGAATCAAAAATTCTAACACTTTTGAATTTGGTTAATTTTTATCAAATCCTCCGGAAAATATTTTAGTTACTTTTATTTTATTTATTTTCTCCATTTAAAATTTCTTAAAATTCGCAATTTTCAATAAACAAAAAAATTTAAGAATTTCCAGTGAAGCGTTTTGTTTGTAAACAAAACTACCGATGTATTCGGATTTGTAAACAAACGCCTTAGCCAATAAAGAAATGCAATTTTATTCAGATTCAAATCAGTTCAAAATCTTTTTAGATCGTCTGCAAATAATTTAAAAATAATTTTAATAATTTTCCTAACGTTCATTTTTCACTAATTAAAATCAGTGACGTCATTTCCATTTACATTTTTTCAAATTCTCTTTCTGGAAGATTCCATTCAGTTCGCAGCGAATATGTTAGGTCCGCAGCGAATATATCACGGCGCCGATTCAAACGTGGCGTCCCTATAGGAAAATGTGTATTTTTTAATATTAATAATGAATCCAAAAAATAATCCAATATAAAATATTCCGTTCTTAAAGTTAAATTCATTTATTTCCATTTTATTATTTGTTATTCAGCAGATGATCCAGGTAAAATAATTTGTTTTCGTACTACTTATCGCGCGCATTAATTAATATGTGCGCAGTCTCGCAATAGCGGGAAATTGGAAGGCGTCTCTCCGGACACTCTCTCTGGAATAGCAGTTGGAGAAGGTAGTTGCCGGGCGGCTGCTGTGGGAAATGGCATGCACCGTTAAAGAGTATTCTTATTTCTATTTTTCACTGAATCATAATCAAAAATATCCTGTGTATCGAACTTTATGCATATTAACCGTAGATATGACTCTCGTGTTGGATAGTGAAAGTGAAGGATTGAAGTTTTTCTCCCTCCGCTCTCCGGCGGCAAGCCGGGAGGAACGAAAGCAACGGTCACATCGATGAGTAAATAGCTCAGCAGTCATTGAAGCCTTTAAAGATTAATTCCAACATGGTAATCCGTTGATAAGTGTCTTAATTTATTAACAACCTGAGTGTAAACCTCAAGACTGGTGTGCTCATGATGGATGCAGTGGTACTAACCAGTAAAAGAATCCCAACGACCGATGGGTGTTAATAGTAAACCTATAGTTTCCCGTGTTTTCTTATCGTTATGCTAATTAAATATACTAAAAATTAATCACTCTTAAAATAAAGCTTAAAGAAAAAAAAACGTTAGTTGGAAAAAAAAACTAAACACTTAATATATTTTCTACTTACCAGGAAAATAAATATATCGTTAAATGAAATGCTATATTAAAGAGCTTTCAAATTTAAATCATCCATCTTAATTTTTCAAACGCGAAACGTAAACAATAGCTAACCTTCCGGAAGTTCCGACTGAGCCGAGTTTCAAAAATTTGCATAAAACATCTCTAAGAACGATAGCCGAAGTCTACGCACGCGCCGCGACGTACGTCCGGAAGATCACTTCGTTTCTCCCGCGAAACTATAAATAGCGAACGGCGATGGTAGTGGGTGTTCGCGGTTGCCTTTGCGGTTGCTTTTACCTTTGCTCTTGCCCCTGCCATTGTTCATTTTTCGCCGATGCCGGCTTCATAAGATGTCGCCGTAATATGTGGCGTTTATTTCTTATATTCAAATAAAATCTTTTCATTTTTAGTTAGTTATAACTCACGTTAATCCTTTTTGTGAGTTCGAAATTTAAATGAAATTTATAGGTGTTCATATCGCGACAATAACAAGTGGAAACAAGAACGTCACGTCTTCTACATAAGTGTCACCAGCTCTTTCTAATGGCACTTAGTAGTCTTTTCTGCAACCTATATGGGAAATAAAAAGATGTTAAATATTGTCTTCGTACTCACCTTGTTTGTCATCCAGCATCTGCTTTGGTATGTTTGTTATATATAAAAAATATTTGTCTACTTCAATTATCTTATTGTTATTCATATAAACTTATTGTTATATTTATATAAACTTTTTGTTGAATTTATTGTTTCAATTAAAACACAAATTAAATTAAAATTTGTTATGGTCATTTATTTAACAATTTCTACATATTTATCTTTCAGCATATTTACTTACTCTAGCTTCCATTTTATCAAATTCATTTAATTAACTTTAAATGTTGTTAAGCTGGTGTTTATGTCTAGAGTAGGCTCCTCTGCTAATTCACTTAGCCTTGGATCTACTTCACACCAGCTAACAAGAGAAATAAAAAGTGGTTATGGGCTTTTCCTTTTTCAGCATGTAAATATGCTGGCCCTTTCATAAATTAATGTTTTTCTGTTTTGTTTGAAAAATAAATTGAAAGTTAAATTTTTTTTGCATTTATAATTTTTGAAACAAGAAATTGTTTGAATTTAGATTAAAAGTTGTTTAATGTTAATAAATGAAAATCTTGAATGTTTTGTTTAATTTAAGTAATGATGACCATTTTGTTGCATATTGTTGAAGGAATATTGTAAAATTTTTTTTTCTCAGTAAAGTAAAAAAAAAAAAACTTTTTGAAATTTCATATATATATATATTTGAATAAATTTTCAAGTCATAAATGAATTTACCGAATGTTTAATTCGGGGGGGCAAAGGTTTTTATAAGAAAAATTGTGATATTTTTGATATATTATATTTTTAAATTGTTTGAACCATAATTATACAATTTTTTTACTCAAAAATGGCTGTCAACAATTTACATTCTATTCCCAAACTGAATGCGATTAATTTCGAGGAATGGAGGAGTGACATTAAATTTGTTCTTCTTGACCGGGGACTCTGGGACATAGTTGTTGGTACGGAAACAGCCCCAGTTTTGGCTGATGACAGAAGCAATGCTTCTGCTGTTAATAAATTTAAGTCTAGAGCTAATGCTGCTTTGGCTGTCTTGTACTTAAATATAGAAACTGAGTATAGGAAAATTGTAGAAAACGAGGATGACCCCGTAAAGGCATGGAATTTAATTAACAAAAGTTTTGTTCCTGATACTCGTGCACAGCACATGAGTTTATTTTCTGAGCTGTGTGATTGCAAAATATTGCCTGGTGAGGGTGTAAATGTCTTTGCGTCCCGGGTCATGAGGATATTTAAACAAATAGAAAATTCTAAGGGGGGACTGACGGAAATTTTTGCATCTTATCAATTGTTACGTTATCTCCCATCATATTTCGACGGTATCGTTCAAAACATACTAAGATGGGAAGATGATAAATTTACATTCAATGAAATTGTAACTTGCTTGGTAGCCGAGGAAACTAGGCTAAATTTAAGAAATAAAGATAATGAGTTAAGTAAAGCTAAAATTTCTGCTCAGTTTTCTCATCTAAATGATACAGGTAAAAATAAGCTTCTAAAACAAAAATTAATTTGTACATTTTGTCATAAGAATGGCCATGCTAGACAAAATTGTTTTTCTCTCAATAGAAGTAGAAATGTTGACTTTAAACCCTCTTTTCAAAACCAAAACTTACCTTCTCAGAATTTCAATCCTAAGAAATCCTTCCAATCAAGAGGTAGACAGAGTCGAAAAAAATCTTCATATCAATCTAGATCAAATTCTAAGACCCGTAATAGCAGTAGGAATTCAAATTCATCTTACTACATTACTGAGGCCAGTTTAGCTCAGCAAACAAATGAATCAGATTGGATATTCGATTCAGCCGCGTCTCATCATTTTAGTAAAGACCGTGAACTTTTCACATCATTTAAACCTCAACAAAATGAAGAAATGGCTGTAGCCATGGAAGGCATCACTTTGCCAATCGAAGGAAAAGGAGACATTAAATTGCGTTTTGGCCAAAGAAACTTTACTTTAAAGGGAGTGATGTATTCATCAAAGCTTAGGAGAAACCTTATATCAGGGCCACAACTTGACAAAGAAGGTCTACAGTTTATTGGGGGAAGAGGCGAAGTCAAAATTATGTCCAATGATAATATAATGTTCAGAGCAAAATTAAAAAGTGGTGTTTATCGTGTCCAAGCAAAAATCCCAAAATCTATAAAACAACATGTAACTTTCGAAGCCTCCACAACCTCTTCAAAAGAACAGGAAGTTCTAAACCTGTGGCATAAGAGATGCGCTCATGTAAATCCTCAAACTTTGACGCATACAAGTAATAAGAGGGGTGCAAAGGGATTACCATTCTTAAAGGGACATACAGAATTTTTTTGTGAAGATTGCAGGTTGAATAAATTTAAACGCACTTCATTTAAATACAGAAACTTTGTTCGATCCAAGAGACCCTTAGAACTGTTATATACAGATGTTTGGGGACCATGTCAAGTAAGAGGCAAACATGGAGAACGATATTTTCTATCAATCATGGACGATTATTCCCGTAAAGTATTCATTTATCCTATAGTCCAAAAATCTGAAGTAGCTGAAACCTTAATTAATCACATCAAAAGGGCAGAAAGATTTATAGGTAAACCTTTAATAGCTATCCGCTCAGATAATGGAACAGAGTTTGTCAACAAAGAATTTTCAACATTTTGTCAGGAAAAAGGCATCAAACATGAACTAACAAACACGTTCACGCCAGAACAAAATGGTGCTATTGAACGGTATAACCAAACTGTTATTAATGGAGCCCGTACATCATTATATGAAAGTGGTTTAGACTTTCGTTTTTGGCCAGAAGCCGTTTCACATTTCAATTATGCCTGGAACAGACTATGCCATAAAGATTTTGAAAAATCACCATTTGAATTGTACGGTGGAAGAAAACCATCAATCAGACACCTTAAACCATTTGGATGTGTAGCTTATGTAGGACTGGCAAAACAAAGAAGACAGAAACTGGATCCAAAAGCTGTGAAAGGTTATCTAGTTGGATATGCACACCATACAAGAGGATACCGTATTTGGATCCCAGAGCAAAATAAAATAGTAGAATCTTTAAATGTGACACTTAAAGAAGATCGTTTGTTCAAAACAGAAGCAAGTGGAGCAGTGCTGGGCACCATCAACCAGCATTACACAATTCAAGATGTATTTCCAAAGGATAGTGACGATGATTCTGATGAAGAGGCTGTTGACGAAACTCCTGAAATAGAGTCCAGCGTACCGTCTGAATTATCTGACACTGAGGAATCCTCAGATGATGAAAAACCTGTTCAATCATCTCAATTAAAAAACATAAAGTTTGAAAGAAAACAAGTTTTAAGAAGAGATAAATCCAGAACAGACGTATACTACTATCCCGAAAACACAAGAACAAGATTAAGATCCCATAGAGACATTAGAAAATATTGCCAAGAAAACAAAATCAAGTATGACCCCACTAAATTTTCATTCACTCCAATAGAAGAATCTGACTCAGACACAAGTGCCAATTTTTGTCATAATTCCTCTTGACTAGAATTAATTATACCAAGAACTTTCAAGCAAGCCCAAAAATCAGACCAGTTTCAAGAATGGCTAGAAGCAATGAAAACCGAAATAAAAACCATCCAAGAACGAAAGGTTTGGCATCTTGTAAAACCTCCTCAAAATAAGCAAATAATTGGATGTCGCTGGGTATATGCAATAAAACGAGATGAAGAAGGTCGAATTGCTAAATTCAAGGCAAGGCTTGTAGCTCAAGGTTACGCTCAAGTAAAAGGCGAGAGTTACGAAGAAACTTTTAGTCCTGTTATAAACTTCGATCTAATTCGTTTTTTCTTTTCACTTTTGGTAGTGCAACACAAGTGGAATCACGTACAATGTGATGTCACTGGCGCATACCTATATGCTCCGCTAGACGATGAAATATACATGCAGCAACCACCTGGTTTTATTAAACAAAGAGAAGAGAAGTTAGTTTGCAAGCTCGACAAAGCTCTCTATGGCCTTCACCAAAGTGGACGAGCATGGTTTTACGAAATTGACAGAGTTTTATCAAATATCGGTTTTATTAAATTTACTTCTTGCAACTGTGTTTATACATTCAAATTTCAAGTTATCCTATTATTATATGTTGATGACATGGTTTTATTTGGTAAAAGTAAAATGTTTTTAGAGGAAGCCATTAATGTTTTAAAACAAAAATTCAAATTAAAAATTTTGGGAAGGACAAAGAAACTACTTGGAGTAGAATTTGTTGAAATTGACTCAAAGCTATTCATTCATCAAGAAAGCTATATTCAAGAAATATGCAGTCGTTTTAATAGTTTTAACCCTCCAATTTCATCCTTACCAATCAGCAAAGGCTGTATTTACTCAAAATCAAGCTGTCCTCAAACCGAAGAAGAAACCAAAGAAATGACAAAGTATCCATATCGCAATATTCTAGGATGTTTATCATATTTATCTAACAGAACAAGACCTGATATAGCATATGCCGTCAATATCTATAGCCAATTCCAATCGAATCCAGGAATTCATCACTGGAATGGGTTGATCAAACTACTGGGATATGTAAAGAAAACAAGCCAATTAAAATTAAAACTTTCATGTGCTGATTCACAGATCATAGCCTACACAGACGCCGACTTTGCTTCAAATCGTGATGATCGGACATCCATAGGTGGACAAATAGTATTTCTAGATGGTAGCCCCATCAGTTGGAGGACCTTTAAAGAGAAGGCTGTTAGTTTATCCACTATGGAATCTGAGTTCATTGCCGCTACAGAAGCAGCAAAAGAAATTGTCTGGCTAGATCGAATTCTAGAAGAATGCCAAAACATGAAGATTATAAAAAATAAGAAAATTTCAAAATTACTAATTGACAATATGGCTGCCATAGACTTTATTAAATCTCCTATAGAGAATAATAGAAGCAAACATATAGAGGTCAAACTATATTTTATTAGAGATCTTGTTATCAAAAATATTTTTGAATTAGTTTTCATTCGTAGCAAATTAAATTTGGCTGACATATTTACTAAGCCACAAACTAAATTTGAATTACAAAAATTTGTGAAAAATCTTTTCTTCGAAAATGTTTCAAAAGTTAATCTTAAATTTTCAATTTCAAATTTTTCTATGAATTTATAAAATTTAAAAATGTAAATTTTCTAAAAAAATTTTTTTTATGAATTCAAATCCTTAATGAATTCAAACTTTTTTTAAGAATTCAAAATTTATGAATTCAAAAATTTAAACTTTTCTATGGATTCAAATGTTTCCTTGAATTCAAGAGAAAAAAAAAATTTCAAATTTTGCAAGTTAAGCAAAATCTTTCCAGGTTTAGGCTGGAAGTTTTTTTTGAGAATTTCAATTCTCATTCTTTCTTTGACAGTAAGTCAATTTTTTTTTTCCCAATTGCTCACAGCAATTTTTCTCTCTCTCCTCTCCATTCCCGAAATAATCCATTCTGTTCTTTTTGTTAAATATTTGTATGTAATTTATACTTTTATATTGTAAGAAAGAATTGTGTTTATACATATATTTATAATATTGAATGTGATTATACTCATGTTATATTTGTTGTTAAACTTATTATACAAATAATTCATTGTATGGATTTCTTTTCTACAGTTTTTTTAAAAGAGCATGTTAAAAATCTTTTCAAAACTGGAGAAGAGGTTTGAGTAAACAGGTATATGTTATTTGTGTTTCAAAAACAAATTGTTTTGTAGATCACCTCTATCCAGATATTGATCTCTGTTGCTGTGCAGCTGAAGATTAAACCTAATTGTTTTTTTAGTTCTGAAGAAACTGTTAAACTGTTTAGTCACAGTCGTATGATTATACAATTTGTGCAAAGTTTTGCTGGATGCTTTTTCTTTTTATTAACTTTTTAAGCGTAAAAGTGCAAACGATAAGAGGGGGGGCCTTGTTAATAGTAAACCTATAGTTTCCCGTGTTTTCTTATCGTTATGCTAATTAAATATACTAAAAATTAATCACTCTTAAAATAAAGCTTAAAGAAAAAAAAACGTTAGTTGGAAAAAAAAACTAAACACTTAATATATTTTCTACTTACCAGGAAAATAAATATATCGTTAAATGAAATGCTATATTAAAGAGCTTTCAAATTTAAATCATCCATCTTAATTTTTCAAACGCGAAACGTAAACAATAGCTAACCTTCCGGAAGTTCCGACTGAGCCGAGTTTCAAAAATTTGCATAAAACATCTCTAAGAACGATAGCCGAAGTCTACGCACGCGCCGCGACGTACGTCCGGAAGATCACTTCGTTTCTCCCGCGAAACTATAAATAGCGAACGGCGATGGTAGTGGGTGTTCGCGGTTGCCTTTGCGGTTGCTTTTACCTTTGCTCTTGCCCCTGCCATTGTTCATTTTTCGCCGATGCCGGCTTCATAAGATGTCGCCGTAATATGTGGCGTTTATTTCTTATATTCAAATAAAATCTTTTCATTTTTAGTTAGTTATAACTCACGTTAATCCTTTTTGTGAGTTCGAAATTTAAATGAAATTTATAGGTGTTCATATCGCGACAATAACAAGTGGAAACAAGAACGTCACGTCTTCTACATAAGTGTCACCAGCTCTTTCTAATGGCACTTAGTAGTCTTTTCTGCAACCTATATGGGAAATAAAAAGATGTTAAATATTGTCTTCGTACTCACCTTGTTTGTCATCCAGCATCTGCTTTGGTATGTTTGTTATATATAAAAAATATTTGTCTACTTCAATTATCTTATTGTTATTCATATAAACTTATTGTTATATTTATATAAACTTTTTGTTGAATTTATTGTTTCAATTAAAACACAAATTAAATTAAAATTTGTTATGGTCATTTATTTAACAATTTCTACATATTTATCTTTCAGCATATTTACTTACTCTAGCTTCCATTTTATCAAATTCATTTAATTAACTTTAAATGTTGTTAAGCTGGTGTTTATGTCTAGAGTAGGCTCCTCTGCTAATTCACTTAGCCTTGGATCTACTTCACACCAGCTAACAATGGGCCTAAGAGAAGGCTTAAGTTCGTATTACTTTTCCTGATATTACGTACGCAAAATACGTTGGCAGTGTTGCTGGATATTCATATAACCTCGTGAACTATGCAAAATACCCCAGCAGATTATCGAGATGCTAAATAAAAATGTTATATCCAGAATGGCGGCTTGGAATGGCAGCTCACGAATATTACTGGTGAAGGCCACCACAGCTTATGTGCCAAAATTTCCACATGTTGATCGATCTATTCACCATTATTTCTGAGACACCTTCTACTGTTTTACGAATATATTTATAAGGAAATGAAGGAATATCATCGATATCACTTGAAATATTTAAGCACAATACAAAAGACATGGACTTTGAGCGGACTCATGTACCCACACTTTGTGCTAAATACAATTCATTTCATCGTAGGTGTTTAACGTATATTACCATCAATCGCCATTGCGGAATTAATATAAGATGGGTGCTTCAGATAATGTAAAAACAAAATTATCAGAATTAATATAAGATGTGTGCTTCAGATAATGTGAAAACAAAATGATGATGTAATTCATATTAGTAACGGCGCCGCTACACTTCTTTGCTTGCATATATGCGAGACAAACTTAATAATGATTGTCTGCTTAAGATGAAAACTAACAAATTTTATTAACAAAATATTAACAAATAATTATTGCTTTTAGAAAGAATATTATTAGCGCACGTGGTGTGCGAACCTAACAGGCACATGACCGATACAGGTTAGCTGTGCAAGTTCCGGAGTGCAAGTGACTCTGGCCGAGAGGGAGAAAATGTTCTCTCTTCTGGGTTGCCATGCCATAACGCGGTCGCCAAATCGGCGATTGTTCATAGTTCTTTGTACCAGAGTTGGCTGTACAGTTCACACTTGGCATGATTCACCGCACACTCCCCCCGCAGTTACATCCTATGTGGTGTAACGTTTAGGAAAGCGAACTCTCCTACCTGTTCGTGTAGTGACAGTTTTTGGAGGTGTCTGGATTATAGTTGAAGAAGGACTATCTGGAGTAGTGGGGAGGAATGTGGGTTTTAACCGATCAATTGAAATGGTACACTTTTTATTTTTTATTTCCACATCAAAAGTTTTTGAGTGGCGATTCAACACTTTAAAAGGTCCATTGTATGGTGGTTGTAGTGGTTTCCGGACTGCATCGTTGCGCACAAACACATGGGAACAGTCCTTTAGGTGAGGGTGCACGAATGTCCGTGTACTGCTATATGATGATGTGGGAACAGGTCGAATGTACTGGAAATGCTGTTTCAGCTCCTCAACCAGTTGCTTCGGTGATGCTTCAGTGGGAGTAGTGGTGAAGAATTCTCCAGGGAGTCGGAGGCTGGTGCCATACACCAAATCAGCTGTCGTGGCTTGCAGGCCTTCTCTGAAAACTGACCGAAATCCCAGAAGGATGGTTGGTAAAGCAGCAGCCCACCGGTCGGTGTCATAGGCTTTCAGGGCTTGCTTCAGTGGCCTGTGGAATTCCTCCACCAACCCATTGGCCTGCGGGTGGTATGGTGACGACCGTATTCGCTGAATGCCGAGCAGCTGTGCTAAGGATTGAAACAAAGAGCTTTCGAACTGTCGTCCCTGGTTGGTGGTGATCATTGATGGAACTCCGAAGCGGGTAATCCATGTGTTGTAAAAAACTGTGGAGACAGTTTCGGCACTCATATCTGGGATAGGAACTGCTTCCGGCCACCTCGTGAAACGGTCAATCATCGTTAGTACATAATAATTTCCACCAGATGGTGGTAAAGGGCCGACGATGTCAAGATGTATATGATCGAACCTCTGTGATTGGTCAGGGAAAGAACCTAGAGGGGATTTTGTATGCCGAGTGATTTTTGATTTTTGACATGCTAAACACTGTCTTGCCCAGTTATTACAATCCTTATTGATTGACGGCCATATAAAACGCGATCGAACTAATTTTGTACTAGCGCGAATGCCTGGGTGGGAAACAGCATGCAATGTATCAAAAACATGTTTGCGATACTGTTGCGGTATATACGGTCTTATATTGCCAGTTGAAATGTCGCAAAACAAAGATGTGCTAGAATCTGGTAATGTCATTTTCTTAATTTGCAATGTTTGAGAATTAGTTATTAGATGTTGCAATTCAGAATCATGCTTTTGTGCCTTAGCAATGCTGTCATAATCAACAGGGTTAGGCATAGTTATTGAATTTATCCGCGAAAGTGCATCAGCAGCAATATTTTGAGTTCCTTTAATATGAATGATATCTGTTGTAAATTGTGATATGAAATCAAGGTGTCTTTGCTGTCTAGGGGAGCATTTATCAAGATTTTGTCGAAAAGCGTAAACTAAGGGTTTGTGGTCGGTATATAACGAGAATTCCCTACCCTCCACCATGTGTCTAAAATGTTTAATTGAGGCGTATGCCGCTAATAATTCTCTATCATATGTGCTATAATTCTTTTCGGTTGTTGATAGCTTTCTGGAAAAGAATGCAAGCGGTTGGAGGGAATCTCCAGCTACCTGAAATAATGCAGCTCCAATTGCGAAGTCAGAGGCATCTGCCTGCAGGACTAATTTAGCATCAGGCTTTGGATGAGCTAAAAGGGTTGCATTAGCGATTAGAGTTTTACAGGCGTCGAATTCTTGATTAGCTTGGTCTGTCCAATTTATCTCACGATTGTCATTTTTCTTTGAATTTTTTAAATAATCATTAAGTGTGGTTTGATTGTGTGCTGCATGCGGTAAAAACCGACGAAAGAAATTCAACAGACCAAGAAATCGTCTAAGATCTTTAATTGTTTTAGGGCGGGGATAGTTTAAAATTGGCTCTACCTTGTCTGGCAAAGGTTTTGTTCCTTCAGCAGAAATTAAATGGCCTAAAAATGAAATGTGTGGGACACCAAACACACATTTTGAAACATTAATTGTTAAACCATATGAATTAAGTCTGTGAAAAATAATGCGCAAATGCTCTTTATGCTCCGCCTCATTTTTACTATAAATCAACACATCATCTATATAGACATAACAAAATGGAAGGTCACCTAAAATTTCATTCATAAATCTCTGAAATGTTTGTGCTGCTCCACAGAGGCCAAAATTTAAAAATGGGAATTCGAACAAGCCAAATGGTGTACAGACTGCAGTTTTTTTTAGAATTCACAGAAGAAACTTTTATCAAATATTTAAATTCAAGATTTATATGGTAAGTAAAATGCACTTACCCTGTATATGAGTATCCTATGAGGCTTGCAGAACCAGATGAATTTATTCCATGTATGAAAAGAAGAACCAATTTCTATTTTCTTTTATAAACATCTTTTCTGCTAAGCTATTCAAAAGATAATTTCAAATATATAAATAATGATGTTTCAATTTAATTAAACCAGCCTCATTTAGCTTGGTTTGTGTATTAGGAAATTATATATTATTTTATGTTGCATTCTTTTTTGTGGGAATAAAAATGAACCCACGTATTATCCTTTTAATCACATCTTTTATTATGAAAAACTGAACATCGAAGAAGGAGAAAAAAAAAAAAACGAAAAATACATTATTACATGTACATAGAAACACAGACGGCCAATCAGAAAAACAAATGCGTCATAGCGTCGTCACAATGTAGATGTATATATGCATGAAGAAATAAAAGAGTCAAATGAAATGTTTTTAGAATAATATGAAAATGAAAGTTTTTGTAATTATTGAAAGAATGTCATTTTGAGTTTATTTCTCACCAACACCCCTGCGTAAACTCGATGACATTTAATCACAGTTCAACAAGGAAATTCGCAATTTTCGAAAAGAATGTCTCGGCAGAGGCTTCGTGAGCACATCGGCGATCATATTTTCCGTGCTTACATACTCAATCTTTATTGTGCCCTGCTCAACAAGGTCTCGAATCAGATGATACCTTAGTTCGATATGCTTAGTTTTCTGTCGAAACTTGTCGTTTTCCGCTAATTTAATGCAAGAAAGGTTGTCTTCATAGAGTGTAATAGGACAATTTTGTTGCATATCAATTTCTTCAAAAAGGTTTATAAGCCATTTTACTTCTTGCGCGGCACTTGCTGCAGAAATATATTCCGCTTCTGCTGATGACATTGATACAGATTTTTGTTTTTTGCTTGTCCAGTATACAGTATTTGCTCCTATGCAGAACAAATTTCCTGTTGTAGACTTACGATCACTGGGATCGTTTGCCCAGTCGGAATCTGCATATACCCTCAAGACAGGCTCTTCAATATTATTATATGTCAATTTAAGATTAATTGTACTTTTTAAATATCTCATTAATCTTTTTACCGCTTCCCAATCTTTTGCTCTTGGGCGCTCATTTCTTCTACTCAAAATATTTACCGCGGCGCTAATATCCGGACGTGACACGGTTGAAATATATAACAATGCGCCTACAGCCTGTCTATATTGTGTATTTTCTGGTAAAAGGTTTTCCTCGTCATTTAATTTTATGTAACCTGTGTCCATAGGAGTGTCTGTAGGTTTTGAATTTTCTAAACCGTATTTGACTATAAGTTCTTGTATTTTGTGTGTTTGATCAAGAGTCATTGTATTTTCATTAGGACGATTAATATTTATCCCAAGATATTGTTTTGCTTCTCCCAAGTCTGTTAACGGGTATTCTTGTTTTAGTTTGTTTACAATTTCATTTATTTGTTGATCATTCCCCGCTATTAACAAATCATCGACATACACAAGTACATAAGTAGTTACATCGTTTTGTTTACGTTTATAAAGACACTTGTCGAATTGACTTTGAATAAAGCCTAAGTTAAGTAATGACTCATTCAATTTTAAATTCCATGCTCTCGCGGCCTGCTTTAGCCCGTATATTGCCTTTTTTAATTTACACACCTTATGTTCTTCCCCGGATACCACGTATCCTTCTGGCTGATGCATATAAACATCTTCACTCAATTTACCGTGTAAAAATGCAGTCTTGATATCAATATGTCTAAGACTTAAATTCTTATAAAGACTCATTGCCAAAAAACTTCTCAAAGTTGTGTGAGACGCCACTGGGGCGAAAGTCTCATCGTAGTCTATTCCATATTTCTGTGAAAAGCCCTTCGCAACCAGCCTAGCTTTGTATTTTTCAACACGGCCCTGACTGTTATATTTTGCTTTGAATGCCCATTTGCACCCTACTATTTTCATCCCTGGTGAAACCTCAACTAAATCCCAGGTGTCATTCTGCTTGAGTGAATTTATTTCATCTAATGTAGCATTGATCCAATTTTCCTTTTCTACAGGGTTTTCCATACTTATTATATCATCCCAGCATTTTGGTTCACTTATTCTTTCATTGTGTAATGTGAATGCGAATCTATCTGGTGGTACCCCTTTATTAGATCTTTGTGATCTACGTGGAGTATTTTGAGAATTATCTGACACAACACTATCATTAGTTTCATCTATCTCTGAGTCTATTATTTGCAAATTTGGTGATGGATTTTTATTATCACTTTTCTCATCATTGTTTTGTGATGTGTCATATTTAAGTATCGCTTGTTTTTCATTTTCTACAAATTTTACGGTTCGACTAATAATTATGTTTTTGCCATTTGTACAGATCCTATATCCTTTACTTCTATTGTCGTACCCTACGAATATGCCTTCCTGTGCCGTATTATCTAATTTTCCTCTGTGTACCTTTTGTACGTATGCATAGGCACGACAACCAAATGGTTTTAACATTGATAAGTCAGGTTTTCGACCTGTCCATAATTCATAAGGTGTCAATTCACACGAAGATGTTAGGAGTCTATTTTGCAAGTAAACTGCGGTATTTATTGCCTCCCCCCAGAAAGAATTTGGTAAATTGCCATCTTTTAATAAACAACGTGCCATTTCAACTAAGGTACGATTTTTACGTTCAGCAGTTCCATTTTGAGAAGCTGAATAGGGAACAGTGAATTGGTGGTCTATACCTAATTTTGTTAAGTATTCATTTAATTCTGTCCCGGTATACTCTCCTCCGTTGTCGGAGCGGATTGCATGCAAAGTTCGTCCGAATTTATTTGATGTCATTGCGATATATTCCCTCAATTTTGCAAAAACTTCATCCTTTTTTCTCAGTAGGTATATTACTGTAAATCGACTAAAATCGTCTATAAAAGTTAAAAAATAGTATTTTCCACCGACCGTGGGGGTTGTCATTGGTCCACACAAGTCAGTGTGTACCAACTCTAGTGCTTTAGTTGCCCTAAACTGAGCCTTTTTGGGATAAGGATTGTCCGTTAATTTAGTTAATATGCAAGTTTCACATGCATTATCATGTTTGCAGTTGTCTAGTTTTATCCCAACTGCCAAGTTGTTGTTTACCAATCGTTTTATATGACTAATGTTTCTATGGCCTAATTTAATGTGCCATTTATCAATGCAATTTGTATTTTCACATATTTTTACCATGTTTATAGTGTGTGTTGTATCATAGTTAACTTTGCATTCGTATAAATTGTTGTTAATGTAACCTTCAATGCATGTTTCTCCTTCATGCATTATTTTGCATGATTTGTTTTCAAATATTGCTACACAACCATTTTCAGTAGCTTCTTTTACAGATATGAGGTTTGTCTCTATCTCTGGTACATATAAAACATTTTTCAATATTATAGTATTATGTGTGTTATTGGAATTTATGGTGTTTAATTTCACAGACCCATGACCCAGGGATTCTATCTCCTGTCCATTTGCGATTGTTACGCGTGAATTATTATGATTAAATTCATGAAATTTATTCCTATCATTGCATACATGCGTTGAACAACCTGAGTCTACATACCAATTGTTAGATTTCTCACCGATAAATAGAGTGAATATTTTATCGTTAGGTTTTTTATTTTCACTCTCAGCAATAAGAGCCCTATCCGCGTTATGTCTGTCTTGAGAGTACATACCAGATTTGAAAGTTGATCTGGCATTGCTGGCTTTTGTTTGTTTCAGAGTCTTTTCTTTATTTTTATTTTTAAGATGCCAGCATTCTTCAATTGTATGCGATTTTTTTTTACAATAACGGCAGAACTTTGAATTTTCTGGTTTCGGTTTAAATTTAACCTTTAACACTGAATTATTTTCAGATTTGTTTTCTTTTCTTTTAGAAAATTCATCAATCAATTTCGAGCGTATAAACTCTGGTACAAGATCCTTTTCATCACGCGATTCTAAAGCGGTAATTAATACATCATAACTTGGAGGTAAGGAACAGAGCATCAGGGCTGAAAGGTGCCTGTCATTTATTTCTTCTCCGAGCGATACTAACTTATCTCGCAATTGATAGATGTTAGCAGGGACGTATCCAGAGGGGGGGCTCTGGGGGCTCGAGCCCCCCCCGAAATTGTCCGAGACATTTTTTTTCCATGTCCTACTGACCAGAAAAAAATTGTAAAAAAATGAACTTTTTCTCCACAATATATTTTTTTTTTGTTGATGTTGTTAGTTTGTTTGCTTGTGAAACCTTATTTATTAGCAATTTTCTGTCTTGTAAAGTCCAAATTACCGAAATGCATATTAGCGCTTTGTAAAAAACCATAAAAAGAGATCTTTATGGTACTTATTTTTGAATAGTGTAATGTGTTTCCTTTCTTTTAAACACTTCTCTTGCCAGAAATAGCGTTTCAATTCCATGTGAGACAAAAGATTCGTCATTAACAAAGATCACAGTTGCATATGCAACTTATACCTTCCATAGAGTATAAATTCTAAAAAAAAAAAAAAAAAACAGCCAATATAAAGTTTACTTTACAGAAAGACATGTGATGAAAGATGGTACTATCTAATCCTATTTAAAGCAAAAATGCCAGTAATCACATCATAGAGTATAGCATGCAGTATTCATATTTGCGGCGAGGCAGATTTTCAAACGAATGTCCAGATTCCCAAACCAGACTAAGTTTTGACTGGAGCAGACTCTAGTGGGTACATGCAGTCCACAAGTTCTGTCAAAGAAATTCCGTATCAATTTTCCTTGTTTTCCTAAAGGAAACTGAAGTGTTAAACCCACTTGCGGAAAAAAACCACCATATGTGGCCATGCGTCATCAGCATCGTTCAAACTATTACACTACTACCGTCATCCATCACCATGCACCTAGAACTAAATAACATTCGCATAAGGAATCAGAAGTGAGAAAAAACAATCGCATGCGATTGTATAGCCCCAAGCATTACAACAAATTGGTCAACACAAAGTCAAAAAAGTATTTGTAGCTCCCTGCGCTCGAAAGAAGAAGTAAGGTATTCTACCGACATTGGTATGAACCACAGCTCGCACCATAAGCCAAGTGAAAGGAAAGAGAGAAAACTTAAAAGAAATATATATATATATATATATATATACATAATGTTGAATTAGGCTCCCTGAGTTCGACAAACCTCTGAAGAGATCTAGGACGGTCCTAAAACGAAAGTGGGTGTGAGCTGCGATGCAAGTAGAATAATTGGCTCGGCTAGCTACTGCCCTGACAGGCCTTAAAAAACTAACACGTTATGTAAACATCTTTGTTATGATCGTCACAAAGCAGACAATATCTGAGTCTGATGTAGAATGCGATGATGGGCCATCGCTTCACTGTTCAATTTCCAAACGATAATCACTAATGACGTGCATCCGCAGTTGAAGATACGTTGTGTCACATGAGACCCCTGGTTGATACACACCCTGGTTACATATAGAAACGCTAGATAGTTCGATACGTACGCCATGCCAGAAGATTTTCAGCAACTACAATGCGTATAAGCATGGTCCCGAGTCCGTAGAAGACACGTCTACCCACACTAAACAGTAAGCCATATGAGAAGACCTCAATGTGTTCACTAAACCTAGACATGTAATATGTCTAGGTTCACAGGTCCTCATGTTTCCGGTAATATGATCTAAAGCAAGCATTATTATCTAATTAGAAAACCACATATATATATTATTTTCTTCTACACACAAAACAAGAGAAAAAAGTATTGGATTTGGAAACTTTTAGACTTCTAGTTTTCAATGTATTTACATGTTTTTAGATGTATTGAACACCATTAGACTATTTTGGTAAACTTAGATATAATTTTTTTGTTGATTAGATTTTTGGGTACATCACACAGCAGGTAGCGTAGCTGCACTAGATTTCCCTTTTTATGGAAAAGATATATCTCGGCTGTATAAAAAAAGAAGCTATATCTAAAAAAAACGAAAAGTATTTGAAACATGGTTGTTTCGAACATAAATCATGCGCCATACCATTGAATTAGGAAGTCAGCCAGTTTTTGGTATGTTGAATTTGAATGGACTGAACTTTGCACTAAAGCTAGACAGACAGCATATCAACGGTCTAGAATTCATTTCTAGGGTAATCGTCCCATCACAATTTAAAACCTCCACGGTGGAAATGTTTCCCCAACTTCAGTATACCTGAGCTATTACATTTACAAAACATGGAGGACACAACGGATTTTACGTGCACCAGATACCATTAATCTACATGACAGTCTTCGGATGGCTCCAGCATCAATCACTCAATCCTTCAGTTACGAGCTTGACTCCTTATTAACCGGTCTACCGTGAGTCCAGTTTTTGGGGATTTTCTCCGTTTGTCCGCGGTTTATAACAACACGGATTAAAGAACTCTCTAGTAGAGACTTGTGCATTTTAAAGGACTAGTTCCATCAGTTTTAGGCCCGAGACACTTTTTAGAATTATTATTATTAAATGTTTTCTTGCTATTTCAGATTTTAGGAATATTAATTCCGTTGTTTCTCGCTATGCGGCGTTAAAACCGATCTTATTTATAGCGCATAACCATTTTACTATGCCTAGATACGAATTTTAAGGCAATAACTTATATTTGTTTTAAAGTTGAGTTGATTGGGGGGGGGGGGACAAACTTTAATGCACACGTTCTTGGTGTACATATGTGTGGGTGCACGACCAACATCTGAGTGAAAGTTGGGCCCCCTCCGAAATTTTTTTCTGGATACGGCCTTGGATGTTAGTTAAGTGGTCTATCATATCGCCACCTTCAGTTAATTTCGTAGAGTAAAGCTTTCTAAGCAAAAATAGTTTACTGCTGAGGGTTGAACGCTCATGTACAGCTTTTAAGGCGTTCCAGCATTCTTTAGCGGTCTCAAGATTTTTGACATGGATGATTTGATTATCCTCTATTAAGAGGTTTATAATGGCTCGTGCTTTCCTATTTTTGTTATTCCATGTGTCCGTAATAGGATTCGGAGCATCGTTAAGAACCACGGAATATAAATCTTCCTTTTGGAGAAACATTTCTAATTTAAATTTCCACACATCATAATTTTGTGCGTTAAGTTTTTCAATTATAGTGTCCTTGAGGATACTCATTTTAATATTTCAATTTTGTTTTCTTTCTAGTTTATAATAACTACAATTTTATATTTAATCATTCATATGTTTATTTTAAACATTCTTTTATTTCTATACTTTCGTTTTCAAGAAACAAAAAGAAAACATATTTATTTATTTTCGCTTACATTTTTTTATCATTATTATTAGCAAAATAATATTATTTTAAATGAAGCAAATGTTTCTTCAAATATGCAAAGAAAAAAAACTGTCAAGAATAAATTCAAAGTTTCGATTTAGCGCGTCAGTAGCATAATCTTTTAGAATTCACAGAAGAAACTTTTATCAAATATTTAAATTCAAGATTTATATGGTAAGTAAAATGCACTTACCCTGTATATGAGTATCCTATGAGGCTTGCAGAACCAGATGAATTTATTCCATGTATGAAAAGAAGAACCAATTTCTATTTTCTTTTATAAACATCTTTTCTGCTAAGCTATTCAAAAGATAATTTCAAATATATAAATAATGATGTTTCAATTTAATTAAACCAGCCTCATTTAGCTTGGTTTGTGTATTAGGAAATTATATATTATTTTATGTTGCATTCTTTTTTGTGGGAATAAAAATGAACCCACGTATTATCCTTTTAATCACATCTTTTATTATGAAAAACTGAACATCGAAGAAGGAGAAAAAAAAAAAAACGAAAAATACATTATTACATGTACATAGAAACACAGACGGCCAATCAGAAAAACAAATGCGTCATAGCGTCGTCACAATGTAGATGTATATATGCATGAAGAAATAAAAGAGTCAAATGAAATGTTTTTAGAATAATATGAAAATGAAAGTTTTTGTAATTATTGAAAGAATGTCATTTTGAGTTTATTTCTCACCAACAGTTTTTGGGATAGGATCTGGGTGTACAGGAATGTGAAAGTAAGCTCGCACAATATCAATTTTAGAAAATATAGTATTGCCATAAAGTGCATTTGAAAAATCCTGAATATGAGGAATTGGGTACCTATCTGGTATTGTGCAAGCGTTAAGTCTTCTATAGTCGCCAACTGGGCGGATACTTCCACAACTCTTCGAGACTACATGTATAGGGGAAGACCATGGTGATTTGGACGGTCTGCAGATGCCCTGATCTAACATGTACTGAAATTCTTTCCGTACACTTTCGTAAAGCTTGGGGTTCAAACGCCTTGGCCTACTATGTACCGGTGGGCCAGATGTTTCAATGTAATGAACCGTATTGTGTGAAACTGGACCACGTTTTGGATTGACTTTTGTCAAATTTGGGAATTTGGACAAGATTTTATGATATTCAGAATTACCTGAGATAAGTTTTATGGAGCTATTTTGGGTATGTTTTGCAAATATTCCTATTTGTGAAAGTTTAGTTATACTATCAATAATTTTACGATGCTTGAGATCAATTATAAGACCAAAATTTTCTAAGAAATCAGCTCCAATAATAGGCATGGGCACATTAGCAATTAAAAATTTCCATTCAAAACTACGCCTTAAGCCTAAATCTATGTTCATTAATTTAGAGCCATAAGTAAGTATGCTTGTATTATTAGCAGCAAATAATTTTAAAGCAGTTGGATGTAGTTTTTTTGAATTTTTAGGAGGGGGTATACAACTGACATCAGAGCCAGAATCAACCAAAAATTTTAAGTGAGAGCGCTTGTCGTACACGTATAAGCGACATGATTTTGCGGCTATCGGTGTAGCTGTCGCGAAAATACTAGCATCGACAGCCGAATTTAGTTTCCCGAATCCTCATTTTCAGAAAAAGTGCAAGGTGAATTACACTTGCGCGCGTCCTTACCGAATCTTTTATGATAATAACAAATGCCTTGTTTGTATTGCGACCTGTTACGGGGATGCAGCGATTTACCACGTGATGCACGAGAATTACTGCGACCGCGTGCTAATAAACGCGATACTTGGCGAGTTAAAGTGGCGATTTCCGCCCGCAGGGCCGTAATTTCGCTCCGTTCACCGTCCGCAGACGAACCAGCAGCCGCGGTCGCTTGACTACGAGAGCGTCTCTCCTCCGCGGCGTGCGTATCGTGACTCACGGCGCAAACACCAGAAGCGGCAGCTTCGCCGCGCCAATCCGCGATCTTATCGGCTAGCTTCGCTAAATTCTCCAACGGCTCAGAGCTTACAGAGAGGATAGCTTGAATGTCCGATGGCAGGCGCTGTAGCCATAATGTTTGCAAAAAATCGTCATTCAACGCACCGTTGGCTAATTCCTTCATTTTACGCAATAAATGGGACGGTTTATCATCGCCGAGTTGAATTTCCGAAACTAGGCGCCGAATCTGCTGCGTCGCGGAATCTGAAAATTCGTCTATAAGGCGATCTTTAAGAGCTTTATATTTTTCAGTCGCGGGAGGGCTTAAAAGGATATCTGAGACTGCCGTTAAGGTTTCCGGATCGATTGCAGCGATAACATTATTGTATTTAGTTTCATCTGCCGTAATTCTGGAAAGTGCAAAGTTACTTTCAACGCGTACGAACCACAGTTTGATATTATTTTTCCACAATGGCGGCAGCTTGACGCCGACACCGTACACGTGTTGTTCGGGAACTTTTGTTTCGTCGTCAGACGGCATTTTTAAATAATAACATACAAGGGTTTGAAGGAAAGTGCAAAAAATGGAAAAGGGAATAATATACTGACCAAATCACAGAGGAATCAATCAAAATTACATACCTGGAACATCGTGGCAGAAGGGCGCATTTTTTCTTGCCGGGTCACCAGTGAGACAAACTTAATAATGATTGTCTGCTTAAGATGAAAACTAACAAATTTTATATATAAATTATATATGTTTTAATGACTTCGTTTAAATCATAAAGTTATAACAAATTTTATTAACAAAATATTAACAAATAATTATTGCTTTTAGAAAGAATATTATTAGCGCACGTGGTGTACGAACCTAACAGGCACATGACCGATACAGGTTAGCTGTGCAAGTTCCGGAGTGCAAGTGACTCTGGCCGAGAGAGGGAGAAAATGTTCTCTCTTCTGGGTTGCCATGCCATAACGCGGTCGCCAAATCGGCGATTGTTCATAGTTCTTTGTACCAGAGTTGGCTGTACAGTTCACACTTGGCATGATTCACTGCATATGCTTTAAGATATCATGATTAAAATAAATAATGGTGTTCAACAGGAACACATAGTTTTTATTAATTTGTGTGTACCTCATTGGATTATAATCTTTTTGTTTCAGATATTTTGGTTTTCTTCATGGGGTAAGTTAAGAACCATTATTACTTTTACTATTTTCATTTTATTTGTCTGATTTAAATCATTATCATTTATTTAAATTTTAGGATTTAAATTTTGGCAATTCGGCAATTTAATATTATTTATAAGCGGCACAACTAAATTAATGTACTAACCACTATTTAATTACTTCCGGCCTTTAATCGATCTATTAATTTTCATGATTTACTAACTTTATAATTTCCAAAATCCAAAAATCAAGTTTTATTGTTTAACTAAAAATTATTGTTTAACATTTGGTGCCGTACTAAAAGAAATAACCGACTTTAAGGTCTAGAACCTGAGGTTATGAATTGCCATTTAAAAATTAATTAATTTTAGCGATCGCGATTTAGATTTAAAAAAAAAAAAAAAAAAAAAATCGCGAAGATTTTATTTTTATTTTTGTCTCATTATGCATGCCACTTAAAATAATCTAGATATTATATTTTCATGTTGTATGTTTTATTTTATTTGATTTCAAGGTGGGAAATCTCAATATGGCATTCCAAGAAAGGGAATGTAGATAAATTTTTGAGCTATTTTAGCTGTAAACTTTTAAAGAAAATAAACAAAAAATTGAGATTTGCCACTATTACATGCCCTATATTAATATTTCATGGAATTTTTGTGTATTTTATTTTATTTTAATGTGGTAAATCCCAATTTATGGTATTCCAGTAAATAAAAGGAATACATGTAATTTTTAGAGCTATTTATCTATAATTATTTAAAAAATAAAGAAATAATTGAGATTTGCCACTCATACATACTTTATTTTAAATAGTTCATGGAATTTGAGTGTTATTTCATATTCTGAAAATAAATATTGAGTTTTAATTTGTTTTGAGGTGATAAAATAAATTGAAATTCCCAGAAAATAAAAATGATAATTTTTTTAGAATTATAATATGATTCATATATTTGTGTTTTTTTCTATGGAAATCTGCTAAGTGAAATTTAATATAGATATTTAATTTACAGTTATTTACTTAGTGTCCTTTTCCATTTATTACATTTTTTCTCTGGGTAGAGTTAAAAATAAGATGATTTTAATAACTCTAGATAGTAGAGGTTTTTGCAAAAAAAAAAAAAATCCTTTCTGGATATTTAAGATTCATTTATTTTGATGTATGATATGCTGCAATGATTACATAGAGAAAATTCAAAAAAAAAAAAAAAATAAATAAAAAATAAGGGGTCCTTGAATATCTCCGATTTGAAATGCAATCATTTATTTTAAGTATGATTTGCCTTAAATATGGCAATTTCAAAAAATGTTTTGAAAAAATAAAAAGATGAAAAAATTTACATCAAAAAATTCAGAATATAAATTTATTTGTAAGGGATGAATGATTATAAACTACATGGTGTTACTTAGAAAATTCTAAATAAAAAAAAAAGTCCAAAGGTGCAAGATTTTTTTTGGGGGCGAAGGTGTTTAGATTTGATTATTGGGACGGTGAAATTTTGCGTTTTATGGTAATTTGAGCTGATGGCCACAGCAATCATTGTGCCATGCGAAATTTTAACTATAAACCCAGTTGACTACGCATTTCACTTCAAAAATAAAAAAAATAAATAAAGGGTTACCTACCTTTTAATTTTCCATCACACCTAAAGAATTCACAGGAAACATTTATAGGCAATTAAAATTCAGATCATTGTTCTATTTATATATAAAAATAAACTATATTTTATTTATTATATTAAAACTGTGCACAGTATGTATAAAATTTATAGGGGAGATGATAGGGCATGACACTTGCAGTTTTTATATAAGTCGATGAGGTTAAAACCGATTAGGTACCCGTTTTTCACCTCTGGTGAATGTAAGTCTGTGGCTTAAGCTGACATGCATGCTTTCTATTCAAAGTTCGATATATGAAAACTACCTTGAATATTATTTATAGCATATGTAGAGACCGATATAAGCTGAGCCTTTATATAGTGTGACCAGCAGTCTCGTTATGCATTGCTTTTATTGATATGGGACGAATAAATTCCCCTTTTCTTCAATTAAAATGAAATAAAATAAAAGACAATGATCTAAAATTATGTTATATATGATGTGATCAGCACAATGCCGGTTTCCCTGACACCAAATTAAAGAACATTAATATTACTCTAAAATGTTCAATTTTTTTTTTTGTCACTGTTCATCCCATGAGATTGCATTTGAACCCCAAACAATATTAATATTCAAAATTTACTCATAACTAAAACTTCTCAGCAAAGCAAAAAAAAAAAATAAAAAAAAAAAAAAAAAAAAAAAGGTATTTTCACTCTCTTTTCAAATTTTATGATACTGACTTCTCCAATATACATCCAAGTTAGCAGACAAAATACATAAATTAATATATAGCAAAAAAAATTTTTTTTTACTTACCTTAAATGATTCTGAAATTGCTTTTGGTGGGATACTGAGAAATCCGGCCCTAGAGTGATTCAAAATTTGTCAGGCTGGTCCGAGGTAATGTTTCACTTTTGTGCACTGGTACTGCAGTTCTTAGATATTCTCACTTCTTCAATTTCAGAATAAAATTTTTAACCTAAATGTTACATTATGAAAATCTACAAAAAACATATTCACTTACCTTTTTTTAAAAAAAAAAAAAAAAAAAAAAAGATATATGCATTTTTTTTTTTCAAATTATTAAGGTATACTCAAAAATGTTTAATCACTGACACCTACCTGTTTTAAATCTTTTGCGATTTGGCAGGAGTGTATATTCTAAAATAACACAAATCAATGTTACAAACAGTATTCATTTTCCAATTCCTTATGCATGTGACACATTGTAGAAATATAGGTATTGTCCTAGAGTATTGATGGAGACCATTTATAGCCGAGCCTTTCTTTAAGTGTCATTGGCTGTCTCACATGCTCATCACAATAGTGTTACAGCTCAAAAGTCCGTCAATTGTGGATATTACAATGTTTAAAATACCTACAATTGATTTCCAATAAAAAAAATTTTTTTTACCTTTAGTGATTTGTTGTTAGGTGCATATTTTTTACTTAAAATATTCCGTCACAAATTTTTAACTGAGATGTTTTTGGTAAAAAAAAAAAAAAAAAAAAACTATTCATAGCTAACATTTTCTTTTCAAGTGGTTTATTTTGGCAGATTTCCATTATCTTCATTATCTCTATTGTATTATGTTATATGTTTAAAAAGTGGTATGCATATAATTTTATTTTTAACTTGCCCCAAATCATTTATGTTTTCAGTATTATTATATATATTCGGATATGCACTTATGCAGTGTATTTATGTTTTATGTTTAGTGTATGCAGGATGTTACTACGTCCTTCCAATTTCCTGCGGCTATAATTTTTTTTTGGAGAGGGGGGGGGGGGGTAATGTTAGAATAAAAAATTCTAACACTTTTGAATTTGGTTAATTTTTATCAAATCCTCCGGAAAATATTTTAGTTACTTTTATTTTATTTATTTTCTCCATTTAAAATTTCTTAAAATTCGCAATTTTCAATAAACAAAAAAATTTAAGAATTTCCAGTGAAGCGTTTTGTTTGTAAACAAAACTACCGATGTATTCGGATTTGTAAACAAACGCCTTAGCCAATAAAGAAATGCAATTTTATTCAGATTCAAATCAGTTCAAAATCTTTTTAGATCGTCTGCAAATAATTTAAAAATAATTTTAATAATTTTCCTAACGTTCATTTTTCACTAATTAAAATCAGTGACGTCATTTCCATTTACATTTTTTCAAATTCTCTTTCTGGAAGATTCCATTCAGTTCGCAGCGAATATGTTAGGTCCGCAGCGAATATATCACGGCGCCGATTCAAACGTGGCGTCCCTATAGGAAAATGTGTATTTTTTAATATTAATAATAAATCCAAAAAATAATCCAATATAAAATATTCCGTTCTTAAAGTTAAATTCATTTATTTCCATTTTATTATTTGTTATTCAGCAGATGATCCAGGTAAAATAATTTGTTTTCGTACTACTTATCGCGCGCATTAATTAAT
The DNA here is from genome assembly GCA_963930645.1 of Salticus scenicus. Classification (NCBI taxonomy): domain Eukaryota; kingdom Metazoa; phylum Arthropoda; class Arachnida; order Araneae; family Salticidae; genus Salticus; species Salticus scenicus. Next base: position 321,398,318 of record OZ005648.1, on the reverse strand, counting down.
ATGTGCGCAGTCTCGCAATAGCGGGAAATTGGAAGGCGTCTCTCCGGACACTCTCTCTGGAATAGCAGTTGGAGAAGGTAGTTGCCGGGCGGCTCTGCCGCGGCGGCTGCTGTGGGAAATGGCATGCACCGTTAAAGAGTATTCTTATTTCTATTTTTCACTGAATCATAATCAAAATATCCTGTGTATCGAACTTTATGCCTATTAACCGTAGATATGACTCTCGTGTTGGATAGTGAAAGTGCAGGATTGAAGTTTTTCTCCCTCCGCTCTCCGGCGGCAAGCCGGGAGGAACGAAAGCAACGGTCACATCGATGAGTAAATAGCTCAGCAGTCATTGAAGCCTTTAAAGATTAATTCCAACATGGTAATCCGTTGATAAGTGTCAATTTATTAACAACCTGAGTGTAAACCTCAAGACTGGTGTGCTCATGATGGATGCAGTGGTACTAACCAGTAAAAGAATCCCAACGACCGATGGGCCTAAGAGAAGGCTTAAGTTCGTATTACTTTTCCTGATATTACGTACGCAAAATACGTTGGCAGTGTTGCTGGATATTCATATAACCTCGTGAACTATGCAAAATACCCCAGCAGATTATCGAGATGCTAAATAAAAATGTTATATCCAGAATGGCGGCTTGGAATGGCAGCTCACGAATATTACTGGTGAAGGCCACCACAGCTTATGTGCCAAAATTTCCACATGTTGATCGATCTATTCACCATTATTTCTGAGACACCTTCTACTGTTTTACGAATATATTTATAAGGAAATGAAGGAATATCATCGATATCACTTGAAATATTTAAGCACAATACAAAAGACATGGACTTTGAGCGGACTCATGTACCCACACTTTGTGCTAAATACAATTCATTTCATCGTAGGTGTTTAACGTATATTACCATCAATCGCCATTGCGGAATTAATATAAGATGGGTGCTTCAGATAATGTAAAAACAAAATTATCAGAATTAATATAAGATGTGTGCTTCAGATAATGTGAAAACAAAATGATGATGTAATTCGTATTAGTAACGGCGCCGCTACACTTCTTTGCTTGCATATATGCTTTAAGATATCATGATTAAAATAAATAATGGTGTTTAACAGGAACACATAGTTTTTATTAATTTGTGTGTACCTCATTGGATTATAATCTTTTTGTTTCAGATATTTTGGTTTTCTTCATGGGGTAAGTTAAGAACCATTATTACTTTTACTATTTTCATTTTATTTGTCTGATTTAAATCATTATCATTTATTTAAATTTTAGGATTTAAAATTTTGGCAATTCGGCAATTTAATATTATTTATAAGCGGCACAACTAAATTAATGTACTAACCACTATTTAATTACTTCCGGCCTTTAATCGATCTATTAATTTTCATGATTTACTAACTTTATAATTTCCAAAATCCAAAAATCAAGTTTTATTGTTTAACTAAAAATTATTGTTTAACACCATTTGTAGTTCGTATACAGGGACACGCCAAAGTTTTTCTTATCATTACGGCCTATGGGAGAAATTTATATGTATCACGATAGCGGCCACAAAAATCAGGCTATTGACTTGCAATTTGGTACACGTGTTCATGTGCCCCGCGAAATCTGCTGTATAGTTTTGGGTGTGTATTCCATTTGTAATTTGTGTACAGGGACACGCCAAAGTTTTTCTTATCATTACGGCCTATGGGAGGAATTTGTATGTATCGTGATAGCGGCCACAAAAATCACGCTATTGACTTGCAATTTGGTACACGAGTTCATGAGCCCAACGGAATCAGCTGTATAGTTGTTGTAGGTGTGTATTCCATTTGTAGTTCGTGTACAGGGACACGCCAAAGATTTTTTATGATTAGGGCCTATGGGAAGAATCTGTATGTACCGCGATAGCCACTGCAAAAATCAAGCTATTGACTTCCAATTTTTGCCGAAATGTGAATGGAGGCCCTCTGTTGAGACTCAAAAGGATTTTGGATTCCGTCTGTCTGTCTGTCATGCGATAGCGGCCGCAAAAAACACGCTATTGACTTGAAATTTTGTACACATGTTCATGATGCCCACGAAATTAGCTGTATAGTTTTCGGTGTGCATTCCATTTGTAAGTTCGTGTACAGGGACACGCCAAAGTTTTTTTTACCATTATGGCCTATGGGAAGAATTTGTATGTACCGCGATAGCGGCCCCCAAAATAACGCTATTGACTTGCAATTTGGTACACATATTCATGAGCACATTGAGCAAGCATTTGACGAAACTGATATAGATCTGAGACTGACCGCCTTGGCGAAAATAATGCTCCTTTTATACTTTTCTATCGAAAACAGACTGTTCTGGAAAATTCTCGTATCACATCAGCCAATGAGATTAGAGCTTCCATATTTGGTATACCCCTAATAAGGATTTTCTCGCCAAGATCGCCAAAACAAATCGCCAAGGAGGGAAATAGTCGCCAAATTTGGTGCCAAATTTATTTCTTCCCTTATAGGAGCTTTTTAATGCATTTTTAAAGGAAAATTTGGCTATTTTAACGCTAAAACGACTATAAAGGCACAAAATTAGCATTTTATCAACTTACTAAACCTCTTTGAAAGAATTTATACAAAAATAAATGCAATTATTTACAATTTCGTAATACTTTATATCATATACAAATAGGTATACAAAGAGAGATACAACGGGGGGTAGAGGGGGGCTGCCGCCCACCTCAGGAATGTATTTGATTTTGGTAATAAGTCGATCGAATCAATCTATTATATATTAAGGAATAAATAAAAATGACCTATTGAATAATGTCTGATGCAAATAGGACGTTGAGGCTCCTGATCTGCAGATCCACTAGTAATATGTCTCGCACTAGAAATTTCTGAGAACATAAATATGATGGGGAACTGAGCAGAGTCCACCTGTGCCAACTAGTTTTCTTTAAGGAAAGGGATGTACATTTTAGTGAGTAGTTTTTAAAAAGATCTCCTATACCATTAAAATCGTTAAAACACATATTTGTGATTATTTATAAAAAAATATTCAGAAAAAAATTAGTTTCCTAAAATGTTGTTGTTTGTAAGACACAAAATGGACATTTAGTGTTACACTTTTATGCGATAAAAATAATTTGCACTCACATAGAAAATAATTGAGATGTTGCATAACAATTTGCTTTAGTTTTATATATATGGAAGAGATGTAAAAACCATAGATATAGTAATATATATATAGATCTACCATGCCCATGTTATTGTGCAAAGATTTTTGATGCTGAAAAAAAAGCTTTGGTATCAGCCATTAAGCGGTATAGAAAAAAAGAAAAATGAATTTGAAACTGAATCTGGAGTTTTTCATTCACCTTTAGTAAATAAATTATTCATAAATTTTATTTGCTAAAATATTTGTGTGTATTCACTCGGGGGGGGGGGGGGGGGGGGGGGGGGGGGGGAATCACTTTTTTTCTCCCCAATGAACAATCTATATATTACTTTATCTATGGGAAAAACTGATACAAATTTGAAAAGGTCATTCCTAAATTGAATAATTATTCTATTAAATCCATTTTCTATTTTTGACCTAAAACAAATGTGCTTTTGAAAAGTATAGTGTTTATATAAAGTTTTTTTTTTTTTTTTTTTTTTTTTTTATCGTCAATATGTATAGACATAAATATTAAAAATTTTAAATATAAAACATTTGAACCTGTGAATGGTAAGGTAGAGGCGCATGAGTTCTGTAAACTGAGGTTCTTCATATCCAAGCATTGAAGTAAAGTTGTGTGACCAGTCTTTATTCATATCTATGGCACCAATACTACTACCATCTCTATATAAGTTTCTATATATAGTAGCAGCAATGGGAGGAAGTTTTGCAATGAGACTCATAGCATCATCAAATGTATACTGTAAAAGAATTAATATTCAAGCAAGAAATAAAATTAAAAATGCTTCATAATTTATATAATCAAAACGTATTCTCTTAATCAAAATTTCATTAATTTACCTAACTAAAAAAGACATATTTAAATAGAAACAAGCACTTACAATCATATGGAACAAATTATTACAATCTTACACTTTAACTTATGAAGTATTAATTAAAATAAATTGTTTGAATGAGCTTATTTGTTGCAACTCATGTATAAAAATAAACTTCTAAAATGAAAATTTGTAATAAAAATTAGAAATAATGAAGAATAATGCTTTACAACGAGCAAAATGATAATTGGATAGTGCATTTCTATAAAAACTAATACTTAATTTTTTTTTTTTTTTTACATTTTAAAAATTTAATATTTAAATTGAAATATGTATAAGTGAAAATAATTCAGAAACTTTCAAGATTATAAAATTAGCACTAATCTACAATGACAGCCTCCAAAAAGATAAAAAAAAATGCTGTGAGTAATGTATACAGTCCTATGCAAAAGTTTAAGACCACCCATAAAAATAATGACATTTATTGGAATTCCACAATAGCATTTTAGAAAAGAACAAAATGGACATACATGGACATTGAAGTAAAATCAATATTTTAGAGTATTTCCTTTGTTTTTAACGACTGCTGCAATCTTGTTAGGCATGCTGTAACTCACATTGGCAGTAAGCTTGAGAAATCTCTGCACACCAAACATTCTTTATTACTTCAACAAATGCTGTAGCATTGAATGGTTGCTTTACCGCAACTTTATTTTTCACAAAATACACCACAAATTCTCAAAAGGGGTTGAAATCTGGATTGTTATCTGGCCAATCAAGAACATGGATTTGCTCCCTTTTCAGATAGTCTCTAAGAGCCCTTGACCTGTGACACATAACACAATCATGTATACAAATGGATTGCTGATGCATATCACTGTGAAGTTTAAACTTATTACATAACAAATTAAAGATACCAACTTCCATTCATAGTCATTTTAGGTGGCAGGAAATACAAAGCAGCTGTAGCAGACACATTGCACCCTATATCATCTGGCTTTGAGGATGTTTAACATTTGGAGTTGTATATCTCTCTACATATCTTTTACCCATTGGGCAACAAATTACTTTTAGTACAAGCAGAAAATTTCTGAACACTTTATTCACTGGAAAATAACACCCGTACTTTTCTGTTGTACAGTCAGATTTTGTTTTCAGGTAAAAAACAGTTGTTTCTTTTTTATACTCAGGGCAAGTCAAGATTTCTTTGCAGGTTTATAAAATAAAGCAAAATCTTTTGTCAAATATCTTGAAATAGTACTCTAACTGATGTCTGTGCAGGGCCGGCGCCAGGGGTGAGGCAACTGAGGCAGCCGCCTCAGGCGCGATGATGCAAGGGGCGGCATTTGGCGCATTTACATTGAACATATAGAATTCATTACGAACAGGGAAAGAAAATCTATTTCGTGGTTTATATAGATTATGAAACATTTTCTTACTGCATGTACTTACTTTTATACCCTTTAACCTTTAAATTTAACTTTAAATTTAATGGATAATAGATCGTTAATTTAAATTAACAATCTATTATCCACTGCTAAGCCTCGAAATGACGAATATTCGTGGTCAAGGTTACGATAACGGCGCTAATATGAAAGGATCTCATTCAGGTGTGCAAAAAATAATTTTAGAGAAAAACTCTAAAGCTTTTTATGTACCTTGTTCATGTCATACACTGAATTTGATTATCAAGGCCGTAGGCAAAGGGGGGGGGGGGCGACGGGCCCAAGCCCCCCCCCCCCCCCCCCGAAATAAATGATGAAAGACTGATTTCATGTAGTATGTGTCAGGCAAACATTGCTGTCTTGAAAAAAAAAAGTATTTGAAAATAATTTAATAAAACCTATTAATTTAATTAAATTTCCCATTACGTTCTTTCTTTTCTTGTATATAAGCTCTAGAGCGCCGTAAAACCCATTCAACCTTAATCTCGCTATATTTATTCGCTTAATTTCATCCACCTTCTTGTCAAAGCTATAATGGACTGTCCTACGTCATGAATTCAATCTTTTTACTTTCTTCTGTATTCAATAGAAGAAAGTATTGGATTCGAAGAAAAATTTTGATTTCCGGTTTTCGATGGATTTACATGTTTTGAGAGATCCAGAACACGATTTGACCATTTTTAGAAAATGTCTGTTTGTGTGTGACATATATTTTGTTCTAATTGTATCTCAGGAACTACTGCACTGCACAGAATTACATATACATTTATATGCAGCTGCACCATGACATAAATTAGTGCCTAACACTTTTTGGTGAAAATCGTTGCCGTTTGATTTTTTCTCAGTTTTTAACTTGGCGGTATAGTACAAAATTTCTTATAAATGTACACAATAAGAATTATTTATCATAGTAATAATCAAGTAGTTAAAAATTTTTGGACACATAGGAGCAACGCTTCTCCCTGGGGGTGAAGTCTCCCCCCCTCGGAGGGGGACAGTTATTCGATATGGGTATCTTTTAAAAGAACTCGTCAGTATTTTTAAGACTAACAGTTGAACTATTAATGTATGATAATTTGAATCTAAGTTTTCCCTTTTTTTCCTCATTTTTAACAAAACCAAAAAGGGCCAAAAACATTTTTAAAGATATTGTTAGTGAACATAAAATTGACTTTCTTTGGACATTAAGTATTACATTTCTATTAGAAACAAATCATCTGCATTCACCATGGAAATTAATTTTAATAAATGAAAGTTTTAATAAAATGATTGGTATTGAGTGAATTTGTATCGGAAAATATAGACGAAAGATTTGTGTGAAAGGCCTGATTAAAGCAGGGGCATGTAAGAATGTGACTTGAATAGCAGGGGCCATATAATTCGCCCTGAAAATGCCCTTTAGCCTTTTATGCCCTAAAAATGGTATCATATAGTGTAAATTCTGACATATTACTCCCATAAACAGGTATATATGTACCTGTGTTTATTGGTGCACAATGCGAGGAGGAGGCGGGCTCACGAAACTATGTGTGCCCCGGGTATCGCATGAAGTTAATCAGGGTCTTTTTGTGTAGGGTCTGATTAACTTCGTGTGAGGCCCGGGGTAAACACACTTTTGTGGGCTCCACCCCCACCATTCGTACTGTGCAGGAATCAGCAAAAGTACATATATATATATAACCTGTATATGAAACTAAAATAACAAAATTTTGCATTTTATGATACCACTTTTGTCATTTTTAGAGGCAAAAGGGCATTTTCAGGGCTAGTTTTAGGGCTCTTTGCTACTCAGGGCCCGGGGCACCATGTGCCCCTGTGTTAATCAGGCCCTTGATTGCGTGTGCGTATGTTTTTTTCGTTGGGTATGCGTATTATTATATCATATTCGATGACCTTGTATTAGAAATGTGATGGGCCCCTCCCAAAAAAAATCCTGGCTACGGCCTTGTTGATTATTAACGATGCGGCTAAAAAATCCGGTGAATTATGAAACTTTTTTTACTTTTTCAAGAGCTCTTTGTTTTCTTTTCGACATCTACGTCCAGATGGTCAGTGTTAAAAAAAACACATAACTTCTTTAAAAAGTATTAGCACGACTCGATGGGAAAGCCAGATTGAAACTGTAAAACCGCTTAGGAATGATTTGCCCAAAATATATGACGCATTAGTCGAAATTTCTCTAGATACGTCAAAAGATAGTGAGACAGTCTGTAAGAGTAAATAACTGGCTAATAAAATAGCAAAATTTAAATTCATTTCTAGTGTTGTACTTTGGAATGAAATTTTGATCAAAATAAATATAGCTTCAAAACATTTCGATAGAAAGTCCAAAAATGGTCATACTGGAATGTATTAAGGTTTTAGAATCGTTAAAATCATTTTTAAAAGACTTTCGTGATAATGGCTTCCAACAGATTATGACTTCCGCAAAACAAATTGCAGATGAATTGGAAATAAGTAATGATTTTGAGCCTTCGTGTTCGGTAAGAATTAGACGCAAAAGTAAACTATTCGCTTATGAAGGAACCGACACTCCTATCGAAGACCCATAGAAAAAATTTGAAATTCAGGTGTTTAATTATCTTGTCGATATATGCTAAAATTCAATTACCGGGAGGTTTAAACAATTAAATGACCATAGTAATGTTTTTCAATTTTTGAACGGTATTCCTTCCTTAACTGAAGTAATAAACTCAAGCACTATCTTTAACTACTGCAGTGTCTTGCATAATCATTTAACCGATGATATCGACTTAAATAATTTATTTAACGAATCGTTAATTTTTAGGAATACCGTAAAAAAGAGGATGGAAGCTGTTGATATTTTAAATCACATGCATAAGAATAACTTAGTTGAAGTGTTTCCAATTATCTATATCCGTTTAAGAATTCTTTTAACTTTACCAATATCAGTTGCTAGTAGTGAGCGCTCGTTTTCAAAATAAAAAATTATAAAAAACTACTTAAGATTTACGATGGCTCAAGAGCGCCTTTCAAATTTAGCAATACTGGCAATTGAAAATGAAATTTCTTCTGATATTGATTATAATGATATAATTAATGATTTTGCAGAATTAAAGGCAAGGCGTGTCAAATTTTAAAGGAAAATGCTTAATTCTTGTCACATTATTTTTTTTTTGTAAATATTATTAATAATGAATACGCATATTTAATGCATATGTATATTTAACTGTAAACGAACGAGTAATTTATAAATACGATTATATTTATTACATAAATTTATAAAAACATGTTGGCTTGTTTAAATTTTTTACTTGTTTTGGATATGTTCTTGTAAATAATAAAAATAAAAAAACGTAAATGATAGCATTTTTCATCATTTCAAACGGATATGTACAAATTCTGGAGAGTTTTACCATATTCTTTCCTTCATTATATAATGTAAGTTTATTTTCTGTAATTTAAATATTAAAATGAAAGAATCCAACCAATAAAGTGGTGACAATTTCATAGAAGTTCTGAAGTTACCCTTTGTTAGTTACTTCTTACTATCATTCTTTCTGTCTAATTATATTTGTGTGTATTATTCAATTATAATAAACTTCTTTATTGATTTTATAATTTGAAACTTTTATAAAGCGTAAATGGATACCACTTTCCTTCAATGTGTTTTTCTGAAAAACACTTATTTTTCATATTTCAAAATTTTCAATCTGAAAATTAGCATATAATGTTATTTATGGCATTACAATATTGAACTTTGTAAAAAAAAGCATGTAATTTAAATTTTTCAAAAAATATTTTATTGTTTTATGGTTGACTTTTTGTTTTTGTAAATATTATTAACAAACAGTGCAACTAACTATAATTATACATTAGTGAACCATTATACTACAGTGCATACGGTTTGACAATATAATCATTTTCTAAAAATTAGCAATATTGCTTTTTTGTTTTTTGTTTTTCCAAAGAATGCTTATTAAATATAGATTATATTCTATTTGTGGCAATAGAACGATTTTGATCAAGAAAATGAAAGAGAAGTTAGATAATGAATTATTTATTTCACTGTTTATGTTTGTGTTCTTGTAAATAATAAGTATATGAAAAAAATTTTCATGTGTAAAATTTCAAATACTTCTCTTCATATTATAGCAAAAATTTCATACGTAGTTTGTTTTTGCACATTTATTATCTTTTTCTGGTTTTAAAACATGAATGCTTGATGATGTTTAGTTTGATACTGTAATAAATGACTTTGTCAAAGAAAATCAAGGCAAAATAAATAAAGTTTAATTTCATTCTTTATACTAATCGATCTTCGCACCCCCAGCAGTTGACATTTTCAAATTAACCTATTTTCAAATTCGTCATTATTCATTAAATCTAAAACAAAACGACTATTTAAAATTTAACTTTTTTATCAAAATAATAGAATTCGAGTCATATGCAATTTAAATTTAATTATTTGTGAACATTAATTTGAGCAAAAATTCATCAATTGTTAGTTTATTTGGCCGAGGGTATAATGCCTTTTTTTTTTTTTTTTTTTTTTTACTTTCTCTTACCCATAAGGTAGAGAAAGTATTGTTTTTGGGTCAAATTTTCGAAAGTGAGATTTTGTTATATTTACACGTTTTGAGGTCTCCTGAATACGAAAATCATGTTTTTAGCAGTTGGTCTGCGTGTATGTCTGTGTGTCTGTATGTGTCTGTCTGTTTTCAGCATATCTCAAGAACAAATAGTAGCAGACATTCCAAACTTGGTATTCTAAATGTGTATCATATAAGGATGCTACAGTAAGCTTTTCGTTAAGATCAAGCAAATGGTTCGTGTACAGGGACAATCAAGAGAATTCTAATACATTACGTCTATGAGGGAAATTGCAGGTAAGTAGAGTTTAACGTCTATAGACTGCACTAAACCAAATGAAACGAATATATATTTTTTGTAATAGAGATAGTTAACTGGGAAAAAATTTTTGTGTATGTAGGAGCCTCGCCTCCCCCGCTGGGGGGGAAGTCCCCCCTCGAGGGGAGTAAATTTACATGATGGGTATCTTTCAAAAGAGTTCGCCAATACCTTTAAAACGAATGGTTGACCCATCGATCTGCGATAATTTAAAACAAAGTTATCGATTTTTTTTTTTTAACTTTTATCAAAAATAAACTTAAGAATTTTTTTTTTTTTTTAAATATTGAGAATAAAATGGACTTTTTTTTGGATATTTAGTGTTATACTACTTCTCTAATATTGAAATCGTCTGCATTTTCATAAAAGATAATTTTTTTAAATAATAATTTTAATAAATTATTTTTTAATAACCGAATTAAATTCTATATAAATGTAGGTGCATTAATGAAACGGGGGGTTGAGGGGGGCGGTAGCCCCCCCTCACACAGAATTAATTATCATATAAAACTCTTCCGAAGCCTAATTTGAATTGTTTAACATAGGTTTACATAACATCGTTATCTTACCTCTTAATCTCCAACCTGTATTTATAGTATTAAATTTCAGGGTAAGAGAAAGTAGTGTGAGTGACACACCAGATTATTTTTTTGTAGGTTGATTTCTTTAGAAATCGACCTATTGCAATTACTTCGTTTATCTATCTATTTATCTATAATGAAAATTTTCTCATCACGATAACTCCCGAAATAATGCTCCAAATCGAACCAAATTTGGACAGTGAACTGATCTTACAAATATCTTGGATGAGTTCGTTAACCAAGTTACTCCGACTTTTTGTTTTCATTTACATATATGAAATTTATCTTTAAAAAATACTAAATGTTCTCGGAAACAGAATTTTCATTTTTGATGTATTTTGCTTTTTCTGTTTCTGCTGGTTCATCTAATTCCTTAAATAGTGGGGCCTTGGATCAACATATGCCGGGTTCGTTCAGGCAGAGAGTTTGAAATGGTTCGAAATTCATTTTAATCAGTAAATCCCACTGTAATTAATCCTAGTGTGTAAACAATGGCAGTAGAGCGATAATCCAATGCTGGCAAATCTATGACTACTAAATTTATATATCAGTTCTACAGTTCTTGTTTAGTGTAAACTAAACATACTACAGAGTGTTTTTTTATTGTCACCTGTCAATTAGGATATCATGAACTAGTCTCCAAAAGAATACCCCAGAGTAATAAGGTTAATATTATCAGAAAAAGAAGGCTAGTCAACAATGCTAGTCGGTGGGATCAGCAGAACAAATCCATTCCATATTCAACTGTTTGTAGCTAACAAATAGTAACTGAAAATGTAAAAATTATTAACATATTTAAATATCTAGTCTCGAAAATATTGTTTATGCATGGTACATACGACTGATCATCTATCGGACATAAATGATGTTGCAACGGTTTCGAGGGGGCCCCAAACAGTCATCATCGGGGCCTGCCCCATAGACGTAACATATTTAAATTCTCTTGGATGGCCTTGTACACTAATCATTTGCTTGATCTCAACAAAAAGTTTAGTGTAGCATCACTACATGATGCAGATATAGAATACCGAATGTGGACTTCCTGCTACTATTTCTTCTTGAGATATACTGATAAGACAGATACAGACAAACAGACAGACACAGACCAACCACTAAAAACATTATTTTCAGATTCTGGACACCTCAAAACATGTAAATGTAACAAAAACTCAATTTCGAAAATTTCACCCCAAAACAAAACTTTCTCTACCATATATATGGGTAAGAGAAAGTATTATAGTTAGCATGTTGATTTTCTTATGCTAATAAACATTTGAGTAGTGATGACGTCATATGGGCGGCAGATTAATGCTTGCCTCAGGCGGCAAAATATCTAGCGCCGGCCCTGTGTCTGTGCCATTTTCAGCCAGAGTATAATTAATCTCCATACAAGAGGTTTGTTGGAGACTGTTCAACTATCCTTCGGATAACATAATCATCACGTGTACTCTTTTTTTAATGCTGGGTCATTCCATGTCAAATCAACCAAAAAATGATGATTTGACACCCATAGTCTCAGATTTTGACGAAACTTGGTGTATTTGTTCCTTTCATAGATTTAAATGAGGAAAAAAAATATTTTTGCTCTATCTTAAATAGTTTAGGTTTTACAGCTAGTTAAAGATTTGTGAATTTGATATTTTTTTTCGATCAGGCAGAGGAAATGCAATTTGTTCTTTCATAAAGAATAATTTTTATCTCCCGTATTTACCAACTAATGTTAATGAAATTTTTTATGAGTATGCTTTAATATATAAGAAATACAGGAAAAAATAAATTAAACTAGCAAGTATTTGTACATGGCCAGGAAAAAATCCTGAAATGTTATTTTGAAAATTTTTTTAATGAAATACAGAGTTCCACTCCAAATGGATTATCATCATGAGGGAAAAGGATAATCAAACAATTTTTTTTGTATTCTTGTTCTAGAGGATGTATTCTACAACATGAAAAAATAAAATAAATGGCTTTTTGCATCCTTCATTATTTTTTCTGACTTCAAATTTAAAATTTCCAATTCCCTCATTTTCTTGAAATTGCCAAATTAGAAGTTCCAATTTTAGTAAAATTATACAAAACTTTGAACTAAAATGTTATTTATCAACTAATTTCAGTTTAAAGGTTTTTGAAATAAAATGAAAAATTGAATTACATAATTAGGTGGTGTATGATTAAAACAACAGAGTAGTTTTTAAGAATGTTAATTCAACATGTACAGAAAGATACATACATAAATGCTAATAAATTGAATCAACAAAATTATATCTAAACTGAAATTTCAAAACAATCAAACAAAAAAGTTTCTAAATTAATATTAAATGTTCTAATTAATAGAAATTTGCATTAAAATTTAATTTTGTTTTAAAAACAAGATCGAAATTCTAATCATTTTACTACTCACTGCTATTTCAATTGTTAATCTTATTGTAAACAATCAAACCATTCAAGTTGCAACAAGACAATTAAGTGATGTTCTGTCTACTGTGTAGGTAACATGTTTAGATGTCTGAATAAGTCAAATCTTGTTTGACATGCTCAACCCTTTAACGATCATTGGTTTCGCAGCGAGACCAAACATTTGACATAATTTAACAATTTTTATGCAGCAGATTTTTTATTATTTCTCCCTTGTTTTAATCAGGTTTTAAACTTTTGTTCCTTTTCTGCTCTGTAGATAACAGCACTATTACAAAATTTAACAAATAATGCGTCAAAGGAAGCTAAACGCATAAGTCACTTGACGTTTCTTAGTGTGTGCAGATGCAAACTGTTGGTTTCATGATGCACTCATGTCTAGTTTTTATCATTTAATGATGAGCTGGACTATTATTTTCACCTGAAACAACTTTTACGAGTTTTCGTACTCGATAATGTTTACTTACAAAGTGTTTTATTTATTAAATTAAATATTATTTGAATTTAATAAGGTTAACTTATAGATGTTTCAAACCAAAAATTCTCGAAAAGGAACAATGCTAATTTTATTATTTTTTAAATATTTATGATCAGCTACGTGTCAAAAAGCCATTTTAAAAATTAGTTTAGTAATTTTTAAAATAAATTAAGTAGTGAACGTTAAAGGGTTAAACAAGTGAGCTTGCTCAGTAGCAGAGACAGAACTTGGCATCTTGTAATTAGTCAGTCACAAGCTATTGCATGTGTAACATGCATTATTGAGGCTATACTATTTTGAAAAGAATTATTGTTAATTATTTTTTGAATGTTATAATATATTAGAAAAATGAGAAGTGCAGTGTGGGGGAAATGACTCAAAGTGATTGTCATTTGTTATACCATGTTAGGAAAAAAACCTTGCAAACTCTTGATAAACTATTTGAAACTGATTTAACTCTCTTAAAATTGAGGACAGAATTAAGTTGTGAATTAAAAACTATTTGTCTTCATCACCAAAGTGAGTTTTTGAAAAAGTATAAATGATTGCAAAACCAACAAATTATGTATGTATATATGTATGTATGTATATATATATATATATATATATATATATATATATATATATATAGTAAGATCTTTTAAACTGAAATTAGTTGACAAATAACATTTTCTGCATTGCTGCTTTCGTTGCAGTACTCGTGCGTGCTTTGTTTTCCTGACAAAGGATCGTGGTTTTTTTAAAACTCAAAACAGTTGCTGAAAATTCTTGTATTTTATGATGTTTATTCAAAATTTGTACTTATTAAATCACATTTTGGTTCAAATTTTTGTATAATTTTACTAAAATTGGAACTTCTAATTTAGCAATTTCAAGAAAATGCGGAAAATGGAAATTTTAAATTTGAGGTCAGAAAAAATAATGAAAGATGCAAAAAGCCATTAATTTTATTTTTTCATGTTGTAGAATACATCTTTTAGAGCAATAATAAAATAAAATTTTTTTGATTATCCTTTTCCCTCATGATGAAAATCCATTTGGAGTGGAACTCTGTATTTCATTAAAAAAAATTTCAAAATAACATTTCAGGATTTTTTCCTGCCCATGTGCAAATACTTGCTAGTTTAATTTATTTTTTCCTGTATTTCTGATATATTAAAGCATACTCATAAAAAATTTCATCAACATTGATCGGTAAATAAGGAAGAAAAAAATTAGTTTTCTTCCGCCTGATCGAAAAATAACATGAAATTCCCAAATCTTTAACAAGCTGTAAAACCTAAACCATTTAAGATAAAGCAAAAAAAAAAATTTTCCTTATTTAAATCCATAAAAGGAACAAATACACCAAGTTTTGTCAAAATCTGAGACTATGGGTGTCATGGTGTGGTTGAATTGACATGGAATGACCCTGCTATCACTTTTCTTTAGGTTTACATATTTACCAAAAATGTTAAATTTACTGATAAACCACAGAAGAATGATCCCTGGCGTCATCTGCACATGGGTGAAAAGGGTTAGTCCATTTATAAAATAGGAATGTCCATAGTATCAATGATTCTACACATAGCAAAGAAAAACAAGAGTAACAGAAAAATTTCTCCTTTCTCTTCCATTGCTGTCTTCCCTAGCACGTGAGTAGAATCGTCCTGGCACTTTGCCAACAGGGGATCAATCTAACGCGGCTGGAGAGTACCGACAACTTAATGAACAACTGTTTTGCTCACACATGTACCATCTTATCTATTTCATGTTTAGATAAAAACTTTATGCAGGGCCACGATTTCAGCCCTTTTTGCAACAGTAACTGATGTTCTTTTACCCATTATAATAATTATACATATAGCAACTGAATGGGCCTGATACAATCGACACATGAGATGATGCAATAATCTGTGCAAATGTTGTAATGTGTTAAAATACCGAAAATCAACTACTGGTTTTAAACTTTTGCACACGACTAAAAATTACTCCCAGCAATAATTAATTTCATTGGGATTTTTAAATTGTTAAACTCTCTTGTTTTATAATATTACGTCGGGCAAATGAAAAAGCTGCCAACCTTTGTGATTTTGTTAAAATGATAATTTTTCACCAATTTGAATTAATTATCAGCTTCTAAAGCACAAAATCTACATAAAAAGAAATATACAGGTTATTAAGCAAATCTAATTATTAATATTATTCCTTTCAAATGGATTCCTTTTAACTTTATGCCTTGCAACTTGAAATAAATAAATCAAGCCACTAAAAAGTAGTAGTTTGCATAAATCATTTAAAATTATACATTTATAATTACAGTTAACCAACAAAATGGGATAGATACAATATTCAATCAATCTTCTGCATAATTAGCTTAAAATTCTAACTAATGGAAGTAAATAAAAATGAATAACTGAAAAATTTTAAGAAAAAATTCTGACCAAACAATAAACAGTCAAAAATTTATTTCTAATAGTTTATCTTATTAATTTGTGTTTTATTAAAGATTTACTTAAAAATGATACAATTTTATCCTATCATATTTCCAGTAAATGATAAAATAAGATATCTATGATTGGAGCAAAAATACAGTTTAAAAAAATTTTGTGTGAAACCAACCACATGACTTCCATTCCCCACTATTACATGTATTATATGCACTTTTTGGAGATAATGTGATCAGAAGACATAAAATTGACCTAATGAAGTAGACACCTAAAAATTTTCCAGTAAGAAAAACTTGAAAAATAAGGAAAAAAAAAAAAAAAATGGTAGAGTTATTTTTTAAAATGCCAATTTATGAGATCTAAATTCTAAAACTGACATACTTAAGCAGGATGACTATTAATTTTCCTGTAATACATGAGAAAGAATATCTAAAATGATTTTATGTAAGAATTTTCAAGAAAATCGTTAGAGCCATTTTTGAGATAACAACTTTTACAAAAACTTGACATACTCAATTATTGACAGGAAAACAATTACATACAAAAGGATATTTAAAAAGGAGTTAATATAGTGAGTTTGAAATAAAAGGCGTGCAGTCGTTTTTAAAGGAACGCACTTGCAAGGCCTGTAATTGAGCTATTTATACAGGATGCCTATCAATTTTCCTGAACTAACCAACTATATCATTCGAAAGGACATCTATTAGAGTGTTTATATAGCAGGGTTGGCAAGTTTCTTCCAAGGCGAAAGAAATAGATTTCTTGCAAGTGGAAGAAACTGTTTTTCTTGAAAATTTATCCTATGAATTGCAGATTTGCAAGATACAATGGATGCATTTATCTTATAAACAAAACTTTAAGTAACTTTAATTACACCTATAAAAATTTAATTACATATTTAATTAATAATTATGAGATTTTTACTGAAGTAATCTTCGGTATCTGATGATCACGTTCCAAAATACTCAAAATCCAGTAAAAAATAAATTTTAATTGTGTAAAGTTTTATAATTTAGACAATTTTATTTCCTTAACTGGTAATAAATAATAGTTTGGATCACTTGCTTATACTTTCTGATTAAACAGCTCTCAAACATCCAGTTAGTTAACCCTTTCGCTACCAGAGCATCAGGAGAAAAACCGCCACCACAGCCCAGACGTCTTACTATTTAAATATGATACCAATTGTCATTTATTTTTGTGGGATGTATCTGTAACGTTCTAACTAAAACCAATAACATCCTGTATCTATTTTAATGTTTTATAACATAACCCGTCTGTGTGCGACACGATTTGATGCAAACAATTATCATAAACTGATAATGAACACCCGTCACATATTTGTGACGCCGGGCTCAGGTAAGAAAATTGGATCGTCATATATGTGACGCTGGTAGTAAAAGGGTTAAACAAACATCCAATTAATTAAAAGAACCAGTATTCAATAATTACTGCATTGCAAAATGCCATCAAAAACTTTATTTTCCTTATAGTTATATAATATAGCAACTTTGAAGATCATTAGAGCCATTTTTGAGATACAGGCTTACACAGGGTTGTTACGTTTAAAACATTTTGTTTAAAACAATTCTATTACATACTTGCCAACCAATTTTAATTAAAAAAAGGAAAGATTTTTGTTGAAAAACCAGAAGATTTCATTAAAAAAAGATTTTTCTTCTTCTAGTTTTTTTTTTTTTTTTTTAAATTCTTCGATGTGTTAAACAATACAATTTTACACTTTTAATATTTTGAAGCAATCTATAAAAGTGTTTTACTTTACTATAGATTGATTACACCAAATACATAAAAGTTTCAAATGAAATTATACCTCTTCAAAATATAAATAATTACAAAACAGAATCTGTAAGAAATTTATTTAACAATAGAAAAAAATCTTAGTTAAGTTAAAGTATAACCAAGTTTTTAAATAAATAGAATATGATTTTTGTGCATGTGCATTAATCATACATATAAAAAAAAAGGTAGCAATAGCTAATTATCAGTTTCAAACGTGCATAAAACCAACTGAGTATTAATTTTCTTAAATTGATTTGGGAAAAATTTTCCTACCTGAAAAAATTATTCTTCATTTTTTTCCCCCATGTTTACACGTTTGGTATATGACATACAAATATTTAATTTAATTGAGGAAAAATAAACAGATTCATTAAATTCAGCAATAAAGATCTAAAAATAATTACATACGTGAGAAATATTGAGCACTTCCATTCCTTTATTGTTTCTAGAATTGATTATTGATCACAATCCGGGGGAAGGGGGGGGGGAGGAGGGGAATACAAAAATAATTACAGAGTAAGAAATATTAAACTCTTTCAACTCTACTTCTAGAATCTAATGAAATAAGTTTAAAATTAATATTATAATTTATGTTGCAGATGATAAGATTAGGAAACAAGACTTCTGCAGAACATTTGATTGCTGATCACTAGTTGGAGATAAATGAAGGGGGGGGGGGGGGGCAAAAAATAATTACATCAACAAGAAATATTTAACAATTTTATTTCTTTACATGTTCTAGAATCTCATAAAGCAAGTTTGAAATGATTGGGAAAAGATTGGGAATGGATGGAGAAAGATTGGGAATCAGGAGTTTTCGTAAAACATTTGGATTTTCTTTTTAAAACGAACGATATCCGTGACTATTTTAAAAACGGAAGATTTCATCATCTGTCCAGATGACACGTTAAAAAACCGGAAGTCTTCCGGGAAAACCGGAAAAGTTGGCAAGTATGCTATTATATAGCAATTTTTTCTTCCATCAAGAGATGGCGCTACAACATTACATTTCTATTTGTTGATATAATATACTAGCAGGCTAAGCCCGCTTCGCTGGTCACTATTTTTAAATGAATCATTATAATTAATGAATTCTCAAAATTGCATTAATTTTTATCATGTGAAAAAAATAGAAAAAAAACTCTTATCGGGAAAAATGTCACACTGGGTCCCCACTGCCTTTGGCAGCGTAGACCTGTGCGCGATGCACACGCGTGAATGCATATATATGAGCGCCCTAATAATTTTACAAATTCGAAAATATCCGCAATTGATTTGTAAGTATCAAAAACCTCTATGCACCAGTTTTGAACGATATATCTCCATTTTTATTTTTTTAACCTTCCGCTCCCTCCCCCCTTTCCCGCCCCTCCCAATAATTTTAAAAATTCAAAAATATCCGCAATCGATTTGTAGGTAATCGAAAACCTCGATGTACCAAATCTGAATGATCTAACTTTTTTTTTTGCCCCTCTGCCCCCCCCCCCTCCCCGGCCTTTCTAATAACTTTACACTTTCAAAAATATCCCCATTCGATTTGCAGGCCTCTAAAACCTACCTGTACCAATTTTCAATGGCCTAACTGTATTTCTATTTGTTTTTGCCCATAGCCCCCCCCCTTACCGCCCCACCTAATAATTTTACAAATTCGAAAATATCCGCAATCGATTTGTAAGTATCGAAAACCTCTATATACCAATTTTGAACGATCTAACTGTATTTTTATTTTTTTGCCCCCTTCTCGCCCCTCCTAATACCTTTACACAATCGAAAATATCCCCATTCGACTTGCAGGCCTCTTAAACCTATCTGTACCAATTTTGAACGGCCTAACTGTATTTCTATTTGTTTTTGCCTCATAGCCCCCCCCTTACCGCCCCGCCCCACCCCCCTACCCGCCCCTCCTAATAATTTTACAAATTCAAAAATATCCGCAATCGATTTGTAAGTATCGAAAACCTCTACGTATTAATTTTGAACGATCTGACACTATTTTTATTTTTTTGCCCCCCCCTCCCCTCCCCCCTTCTTGCCCCTCCTAATAACTTTACACAATCGAAAATATCCCCATTCGACTTGCAGGCCTTTAAAACCTATCTGTACCAATTTTGAACAGCCTAACTGTATTTCTATTTGTTTCTGCTTCATAGCCCCCCCCCCCTTGCTGCCCCACCTGGGGGCTGAATTTCTAAAATTCCAGAAATTAGTTTTTAGATAGTTGCATTAGCTATATTTTAGAGCAAAAATTTCATGTCTATCTATTGTTTTTGTTTGAGATATATAGGATTGTGCGAAATCACGTTTTACGCATGTGAAATCACATTTTGCATACATTAATAAAATTGAAATACGTTATTAAAGTTTTCTATCGGATATTTTCTTTAGAAAATGGAGTAAACACCATCACTGGTTTGTACACAGGGACACCCGAAAGTATTCCAAAGCATTGCGTTCTATGTGAAGATATTTCTATAAACCAAATTTTAATTACTTTGCATAAATCTTAATGAAATTGAAATATGTTATTCATATGCACAAAAGAATGCTTTCTATAGTGTACAGTACGATTAGCATTAGATTTACAGGGAACACAAAAATATTCAGTTACGTTAAGGGTTATTTTTGGACATCTGCTGGAATTGCATTTTCGTTTACATTAAACAATTTTTAACTGTGAATAGGATTTCAGTTTGCATTTTTTTTTTGTCTGACTGTCCATCTGTCCGTCTGCCCGCCCCCAGCGTCTGTAAATATTTTCAGAAATTTTCAGAAATGATATATGTTATTCAGGTTTACTATATGATATTCCCTATTTAAAATGGCATTAATTAATTCTCTACAATTGGTTTATGTACAGGAACGCACATAAAATGCCAATGTATTGCGTTTTGGGACAGACATTCTTATAAATTACATTTAAATAACTTTATACTGTAAAAATCGTAAGGAAATTCATATTTATTGTTAATATTCTAAATGTTTTGTATAGAATATGATATCGTATAGATGTATAATTCTATGTCAGGGGGGTTACTGCCATTCTCAACCCCCGTCTAATTATAGTGCCTATACTTATCAAAACAAAAATCAAGTCTTATCAATTTCTTTGAAGCTTGCAAATCTTGATTAACTTTTCAAGTGGCAACTAGATATGTAATCCGAAGTACCAAATTTGCATTTCCTGTAGTTATTACTTTCTCATACCCATAAGCTAGAGAAAGTATTGTTTTTGGGCCAAATTTTCGAAAGTGAGTTTTTGTTATATTTACAAGTTTTGAGGTCCCCTGAATATGAAAATCGTGTTTTTAGCGGTTGGTCTGTGTGTGTGTCTGTCATCAGCATATCTTAAGAACAAATAACAGCAGATATTCAAACTTGGTATTCTAAATATGTATCATATAGGGATGCTACACTAAGCTTTTCATTGAGATGAAACAAATGGTTCGTGTACAGGGACACTCAAGAATATTCAAATACATTACATCTATGGGGGAAATTGCAGGTAAATAGAGTTTAACACCTATAGTCTGCACTAAACCAAATTAAATGAATATATATTTTTTATATGCATAAAAACATGCCTCATGTAGAATATGGCAGGGAAATCATTCACTGCTCATTTACAGGGCTACACAAAATAACTAGATTATAATGCGACAATAGCTGAAAATTGACGGAAGTGCATTTTAGGTTGTGCCGTATATTATTACGATAGGTTTATATTTAAGTGCCCTTTGTGGTTTGTACATATTCTTCAAAAGATATACAGGGTTGCAAATATTTAAGCTATAATATTCTTTTTTATTGTTAGTGAAAGTGCTTTACTATAATATTTTACCATGTCCAGGAAAACAGCTCAGGAATTAAAATGAATTCCTCATAGACATATGATAAATAATGTATGTTTTTAAGCTAAATATGCACCGCTTGTTTTTTTTTTGTGTGTATTTACACGTTTTGAGGCTTCCTTATTATCAAAGTCAAGTTTTTAAAAGTTTGATCATTGCCTGCGTCGAATAATTTCAGGAAACTAATAATTTCATGAAATCACCCCTCACACAGAACTAACTATCATATGAAACTCTTTCGAAGCCTAATTTGAATTATTTTAACATAGGTTTACAGTACTCTTTATGTTACCTCTTAATCTCCAACCTGTATTTATGGTATTAAATTTCAGGGTAAGAGAAAGTCGTGTGAGTGGCACACCAGATT
The DNA here is from genome assembly GCA_963930645.1 of Salticus scenicus. Lineage (NCBI taxonomy): Eukaryota > Metazoa > Arthropoda > Arachnida > Araneae > Salticidae > Salticus > Salticus scenicus. Next base: position 321,376,110 of record OZ005648.1, on the reverse strand, counting down.
ATTTGTTGTTAAATTATGCTGATAATTCATATATATACAGATCAACCAATAAAAATTTAGTATTAGGGATATTCAGGATTATTCTTCCGTATTCAGGAGGCCTCAAAATGCGGTATTATACATAAAAAAAAATCGCTCTTCAAAAACTACTTTGTTTAAAGTATGGGTATGAGAAATTAATTTTCCGTTCTGTGTCAGCAGTGTTCTTCGAAAAAAAAAATACAGCAAAGCACTTACACCAATTACATTTAATAATAATAAAAAAAATGTTTACCTTAATTTTGGGTAGCCCTGTATGTTGTCTATAAACTATATATAAATGACTTTGTGTACGTAAATTTAGTGTTATATGTAAAACAAGTAACATAAATTGAAATACACTTCCAGCAATTCCCAAGTATAACTCCAATATATCAAAATACTCTGGGTAACCCTGTAAATGAATGATGAATGATTGCTATACCACAATCTACATAAAACATGCTTTTATGCGTATAAAAAATCTGTTCTTTTCATTTTGTTTTGTGCGGTATATACATGTCGCACTGTACATATGAGAAATTTCGCTCACAGACGTAATGTATTTGAAATCTCTTGGATGACCCTGTAAGCAAACAATTGTCTGATCGCAACGAATACTTTAGTGTAGCACAATATGATATGGATTTAGAATATCGAATTTTTGAGAGAGAGAGAGAGAGACCAACCGCTTAAAACATGATTTTTGAATTCAGAAGATCTGAAAACGTGCAAATATAACAAAAGCTAATTTACAAAAATTTGACTCAAAAACAATTCTTTCTCTACACCGTGTATATGAGTAAGAGAATGTATAAAAGAAAAGAAAGAAAAATGAATTTGAAAATTCCCTTTTAGTACATAAATTATTCATAATATTTATTTGTTAAATTATGAATGAGTATTCTCTTGTGTATTCACAGAGACATTACAGGTTAAAATAGCCGTCTTTCCCTGAATGATTTTCTCCCCCCCCCCCCCCCCCGAAACGCTGATCAACGTGTGCCTTATTACAAAAGCTATAGTAATTACAATTTCTCACTTTTGATACAACCCCTTAAGATTTGGCGAAAAATGCTAGAATTTTGAAATTGCAATAACTCAGCGAGATTTTGACTTAGAGATATGATTTTTTTTAAATTTTGATTGATAGAGCGAGGAAAATATTTTTCTAAATATAAGTCATATGATAGGAGGGGTCGTATAAAAATTAAATTTCGTATTTAATATGTATACAGCTCCTTGTACAAAAAAATGCCATATCTGAAATCTACTCTTAATTTGCATTAATTTTGTAATTGGAAGTATGTTTCTATCTCTCTTAGTTTACAAGATAATCGCTGTAACATCTATTTTGAATCACCCGGTATATATATTTCCCTCTTCTTAATTAAAATTATAATAATTGAACTGATTTTAATATATTTTGGCTGAATAAACTTAAAATTATGATTTTTTTAAATTTCTAGTTTGCTTATTATTTTCTTTTTAATATTGTGAAAATGAACTGAAGTGGAGAAAACTTATCAACTTCATTTTTGATTTCACCTACCTACCTACCTATTTACTTACTTTGGTTTTCAGTGTGAGTCCATAGATTGATTTTCAAGAAAGTAATCTATATAATATTTCTCTAACGTGGATCAGTTTCAATTATTTTTTGTCGAAACGATACAATATGTTCATATCTGATATCGGATCGAATTCTATGGTGGACACAATGGAATCTTATCTAAGCAATTGGTCACTAATTTTGAAAGTTTGTGAAGATAATCGTGAAAAAATTAATTTGGACATTTAAAACAATTTAAAAAAGGTAAAATACATTAAAACTTTAAAAAACATTAAAACCCGTTTAAAAGATTACCTCGCTAGCGCTTTCGGCTGCATCACGCAGCCTTCTTCTGGCGTTTTCGCTCCCGTGAACTATCGTACACTCGGCCATGTATTCTTCTCTCTTCCTCTCTCTCTAGAATACTGCGCCATCTCGTGTCGATCTCTGATTGGTCGGTGTTGCATGAACCCTTATTAGCTAAAATTTCGACAGTTTCCCGTTTTGTGGCATAGAAATAATTATTGTAGTTTGCTAGTTTTTTGTAATTTTTAAAATCTATTTCTATTTTTTCTGTTTGGTTTATTTTAGTTAAAGCTGTGGTTGTATGGTTATATTTTATATCATTTTGGTGTTCTTTGATTCGCGTTTTTATTTTTCGCTTTGTCATTCCAATGTAGCAACCGGTTTTTTGGTCATCTTTGTTAAAGTTTATTTTATATATACCTGCAGTTTCAGAAAAGTCTATTTTATCTTTATCGTTCCTAATTCTTTGGAAAATATTTTGGTTATAATTGTACAATCAGTGACATAGTTGAGATTTGGAAGGACTTAAATGTTGGAAATATATGCAGGTCTTACCATGGATACAAGAAGTATTGAAAAAGCCACAGAGGCTCGATATGAAATTGTTATAACACCTGCACATATTTTGGCAAATATTACTGATCCACGGTTTAAAGGAGAACCATTAACAACTGATGAGACAAAAAAGGCCATGAACTTTGCAGCAGAGATGTGTCTTTGACTAATTCCTATAATTACTAGTTGGCATAGGTGGACTCTGCTCAGTTCCCCATCATATTTATGTTCTCATAAATTTCTAGTGCGAGACATATTATAATCATGTTAAGAGAAATGAATTTGACCAAATCTTGACACAGTGACAGAATGAAATCCCCGCCTAATAGGCTATCCACCATTCCCTTCGATATATTTATCTTATTCTAATCTATTAATTTATTTTATCAGGGTTAATTCAGTTGTTTAGTTTTCATGCTACTATTTCCAATGCAATAATCCTCAAAATTCATATTTATATGAAAAATTTACAATTTCGCTATGTTGGTAAAATCTTAAATTACGAATAACATACGAAATTTTCTTATTAGAATATTTGTAGTCAATCATGTTCAAACAAGTATCATAAATGTTATTTTGAAGTTGTCTGATATATTTATGATCCTCAAAATGGACATTTATGCTCAATTTTCCCTTATTCTGCCATGTTAAGTAAAGCATAAATTCCAAATAACTAACGAATTTTTATAATTGGAAAATTCATACTCTATGGTATTCATGCCAGTATCCTAAATAATATTTTAAAAGTGCTCTGACATCTTTACAATGAAAATATCCCTCAAAATTGTTGTTTATGTGAAATTTTTCTCTATTCCGCCATGTTAAGAAATTCGTAAATTTCCAATAACTTACAAAATTTTTACATTCGAAAATTCATAGTCAATAATATTCATGCCAGTGTCCTAAATATTTATAAAGTAGTCCGACATCTTTACGATGAAAATATCCCTAAAAATTGATGTTTATGTGAAATTTTGCCCTATTCTGCCATATTAAGAAATTCGTAAATTCCAAATAACTTGCGAAACTTTCAAAGTAGCATGTTTATAGTTAACGATGTTCATTCTGAATTCAAAACTGATATTTTAAAACTGTCCTGACATCTTTACAGTAAAAATTTTCTATTTAATGGACATTTAAGTGAAATTTTGCCCTATTCTCCCATTTTAAGAAAATTGTAAATTTCTAATAACTTATGAAGTTTTTTAATTTGAATGTTGTAAATGAATATGGTTCTTGTCAGTATTGAAAGTAATATTTTAAAACTGATCTGACCTCTCTGCGATCATTTGTTCGCGAGATATCGTGTACACAGGCTAACAAACTAATAGACAACCTACAGACCGACACTATACAAATTTTGTCATTTTTGGATTCCTCAGACTTGAAAGCGTATAAAAAAGTAAAAAAACCAAACTCAAAAATTTTCACGATTACCTAAGTTCCCCATACCTATAGTATGATGGGAACTAATAAATTACAAGGCTAAATCACCTCAATTTTCAAACTATATATTTGATGTGATGCAAAAAGGAAAAAATGTTTTGTCAGTTCCAAGTAGTGATAGCTCTGTTCTAGAATAAAAAAAAAAACAGTTTGTAGATGTAACACCCTTATCTTGATGGACAAGTCTTTCAAAACATATAGATGAAAATGTGATGCAGTTCATTATCCAATTACATATAGCTGTTTGTTCAACTGCTGGTTTAGAAAGAATCTTTTTAACTTTTGGTTTTGTACAAAGCAAAACAAGAAACAGATTGGGTTTCGATGAAACTTCCAAACTTGTCACTATTTTTAAAGCTGTTAATACAGTGCGTTAAGAAATTATAAGACCATAAGCCAGGGTGCAAAATTTCTACTCGCCAGCAGTGAGTGGAATGTTTACTGTGGCGAGTAAAAATTTGATCTAGTTACAGATAGAATTCTTACACGATATGGTAACAGAAAACATTCTTTTTATAGATTTAAATATGGCAAAATCTTGCCGTTTTTATGTTATAACCTAGTACTTAACCTCTCCTTTTTCTTTTTTAGGAGTGCTGAGTCTGTTTGAGCGCTGTCTGACGATTGCCCCAGCCAGGGAAAGGAAAAATGCTTAGTGCATGCATAAAAGTTTTAATCTCTTTGGCAGTTTCATTTCTCCCTTTGTGATTTCTCTAAGCAGAGTGAGAATAACGAGCAGAGAGCCTCTTTGCCTCTCACCCACTATCTGAGAGAAGAGAAATATGAAAGTTTGCCTATGCGATACTGGCGGATGAAAATGAACCAGAGCCCTTTTAAAGATATTGCCTATGTTTATTTTGTTGAATAATCATTTTAAAAAAAAAACAGCTCACATTTTCTAATTTTTTACTGAAATACCAAGGATTTGCACTTTCAATGATTTGCAAATAACGATTTTAATGAAAAAGTTATTTCCGAAATTGCTATTTCAAATGACAACAATGAACAAGTTATATCCAACGACATTCCTTCTGATTACAAAAATAAAATGGACGAAAAGGACATTTCTGGTGTAAAAAGTTAAATAAATAGGTAAATAAGGAAGCTTACTCCTTCATAATAAAAATATTTTAACAGGATATATTGTTTGACAGTTTTTTTTTCTTTTCTTTTAGACATTTGCATTTATGTTATTAGATATTTAAAATTTTTCAAATCTCAAATACAATACATCATAATGATTTTTGATTATAGATGATTATGAGACGTATGATATACAGCACACTTTTAATATATATAATTTTAGGCATATTTGTAAAAGCATTTCAAATAATTAGGAAAAATAAAAACCCAAAATGCATAAAAAAAAAAAAAAAAAAAAAACACAACCCTATTTTGTGGCGAGTCAAACTTTTTTTCTGCGAGTGTAATTTAGTTGAAATTTCGAGCCTTGCCATAAGCGTATTAGTGCATTTCTGAAGAAGAGAGTGTGATATGCAAATGTTTAGTTGCGTATTTAAAATTGATCGGGAAACACATCCTATACTAATTCCAACTTTTAAAATTAAATTTCCTTAAAACTTATTCATTTTTCTAAAAATTAAAGACTGACTGTTAAGAAATTATACGACCACCTAAGAAAATTAGTATATTATACATGACGTCAAACTCAATACAAAGCGCATGCATCAGTATTTCGTAAAAGCGTTACCTAAGAGGCAAAGGCTTAGGTTTTGAATGTGTTATCTACTATTAATTTGACGATGCCTCGAGGTAAAGAATTATCGGAGTGCGAAACGAGAAAAATTTTATTTTATAAAGGTTCTGGTAAATCTGAAAGAGATATTGTGAAGTTAATGAACCGTTCTAAAACTGCCATTCACAATGCCATAATTAGAAGAGATTATTCAAACAAAATAAAATGATCTGGTAGAAAAAATATTTTGACAGCACATGATAATAGACAAATTTTTCGACTGTTAACTAAAAAAGATCTCAACTCGTGAAATTTCGAAACGTTTCAGCAAGAAATCTTCACATGTAACAGTCTGGAAGAGTCTGAAACATTAATACAAAATCTATGAAATTGAAGAAAAAACCAAAGTTATTGAAATGCCATCGAGAAGAAAGATTAAAATGGTCTAAAAATGTCATGTCATGGAATGATGAGTGGAAACACATATTTTCTGATGAAAAGAAATTTAACCTTGATGGTCCCAATGGTTACAAACACTATTGGCATGACTTGAGGAAGGAACCAAAAGAATGCTTCAGTCGACAAATGGGTGGAGGATCAGTAATGATTTGGGGAGCTTTCAGTTATGAGGGGTTGTGTGATTTACAGCGGATTTCGGGTCATATGAAGTCTACACAATATCAGTCTATGCTATATGATCATATGATACCATTTGGACCTTTATTAGGTGGTGCTGACTGGATGTTTCAACAGGACAATGCTGCTTGTCACACATCTAAATCCACACAGGAGTGGTTTAAAAAAGAAAAAAATTGCCATGGCCAAGTCCAGACTTGAACCCCATGGAAAACCTATGGGGTATATTATCTCGCAATGTTTATACTAATAATAAACAATTTTCATCTGCCAATGAACTGGAAGTAGCCATTGTAAAAGAATGGTACAATATTTCTACAACTGAACTTAATCACCTGGTTACTTCAATGAAAAACAGAGTGTTTGAAGTCATCAGGAAAAATGGAGGACCAATATATTAATTTTTTATACTATTTTGTTTTTTGACAAGTGGTCTTATATTTTGTTAACAGGTTATTTTTCACTTATTTCTTATATATATTTTAATTAAACATTTATTGCATTATACCAAGTTATTGCAAACTAATTATAAAAAAATATACAGCAATATGTTATTTTATGTATTTAAATTATGATTAGAATTTTTATTTTTCTTATAATTTACAAAATTAAAGTGGTCTTATAATTTCTTAACGGACTGTAATAATTAAATGTCTTTGTATACAATAAATAATTATTTTTTGCCATTTATTATTTAATTTTTATTTTCTTCATTTTTCTTTGTTTAATTGATTGATTTGTTTATTTTTGCCTACTTTAATTGAAATTGTGTTGGGCAGAGGAGAAAAAAACATTTTAAATGTTTAAAACTTTTTTTTAAGTGTTTTTTTTCAACCCTGGGCATATGGTCCCACTTCCGGTTTTTTATGTCCCACATCCGGTTTCAATTTTCACTAAAATTTGGAAGATTCATCTGTACACCAGACCTGTCTCAATTTTGGAGTTTCATAGTTCTATCTTTATTAGTTTTGTAGTTATGACAGTCAGAAGATTTTCCACATACATACACACTAGCCAATTGCCAAAAACTGCTTTTTTGGACCGAATACAATACTACCATTACCTATGGTAGTCGGGTAGTAGAAGTAAAAATGGAAATATGAACATAGTGATAAAAGAATAATTCTATGAAATTGAACACTTGCTTAAAAATGATAAACATGTAAGTATGCAATACATGCTAAAGGGTAAAAATATTTTATTAAATGAAAATTCTATTAAAAATTCTAGATTAGTATTTAAACTGCCCCACAACCTAACTTACAATAAATAAAACATTTTATACATGAAACTTTTAAAATTTAAAATGTTAAATATGATTTGTAGTTTGATATTTTAGAAATACAGATAACAATAAAAATCTTTAATTCACCATAAAAGTTAGCAATTCTGTATAAAGGCAGTATTTACCCATAACTGTAAGTTGCAGAAACATTCATTACAAAATGAAGAAATGTTGTTGATAAGACAACTTTTGTGATATCGATTAGCCATTAAAATCCAAGACCAGTGGCACAATGGTTAAGATCTAGCATACAACATAACATCAGACTTAGCCTTTATTGGAATGTTTATATAATTTGTCAAGTAGAAGCTAGTCTAAATAAAAAATGACTACAATCATCTAAAGTTTTGTTTATCATTTAATGATATTTCATAAAGATTAAATACTTTAATGTTGAATACATATTTACAGTCAAACCTCATTAAGACGAAAACGCTTAACATGAAATTTTGCTTAAGACGAAGGAAAATAGTTTCCCAATCCCGTTATTTTGGGAAACAATAATTGCATCGTTTAATACAAACATAAAGAGAAACTTCTGACGTTTAAGACAAAGAATATTGCACCAAATGAAAAGAAAAAGAAGAAAATAATAATGAAAGAAAAAGAAAAATACTCCTTGTGATTTTTGCTTTTTCCCCGAACTGGAGCAATGAAAATAACGTGTTTGTAGAGAGGTGGGTGAGGGTGAATGTAGGGAAGAGAAAAGTATTACATTCTTTCCCTGCTGCTTGCATCATTCTTTTGTTAGCTTGTTTTAGTTACTAGCATGTAGTTGCTTGTTCTAGAATTTTTATTGATTGTAGTTGTATTGGAGCTCTAGTTCTGAAAACGAGTGAAAAAAAAAAAAAAAAAAAAACACTTAATTTAAAAACCAAGTAAAAGATTGTATGTGATGTTAGCGATGGGGTTTTTATATAATCAGCAATTGCAAAAAAGTATGGAATACCTGCTAGCACTTTTTCGACAGTTATAAAAAATCGAGAAAGAATTGAAACGGCTTGTGCAATCAATCAGTTTGAGCCTGCAAGAAAATGGGTGAGAACTGCCAAGAATGAAGAAATTGAAATCGCTTTATTAAGATGGACAAGAGAAGCTAGAAACCAGACTCATTTTAACTGGTGGTGTTTTGCAAGAAAAAGCCAAGTTTTTTGCAGAAGCTCTTGGCGTCAATGATTTTACATGCTCAAAGGGATGGCTGTCAAGGTTTAAACTCGGCGGTATTGTGTGCAAAGTATATGTGATGAGTCCGCAGTTGAGTTCGTCAGGATAGTGTAGCTTTGTTTTTCTCTGAAGTATGGCCAGCTATTAAAAAAGATTATACACCCCAAGATATTTTCAATGTAGATGAAACTGACCTGTTTTACAAAGCGCTTCCTTCGTCTACATTAACTCTTAAAGGGAGAAAAGTGTTCAGGTGGAAAGTGTAGTAAAGAAGGAATCACAGTGTTGGCAGCTTGCAATATGGATGTTAGTGAAAAATTACCCATCTGTGTTATCGAAAAATTAGCAAAACCACATCGCTTTAAGTCTATAAAGACACTACCTGTTCACTAGACGTTCACTAGAAATGCCTGGATAAATAAATTTTTGCAAAATGGTTATAACAATATGAATTAGACTCAAGTTTTAGCAATAAAAAAAAAAAAAAAAAAGATATGCATTATGTTATGCTAGACAATTGTAGAGCCCATATAGATATAAAAGGGCTAATGTCACTAAAATACATATTCCTCCCTCCAAAAACTACAGCAAAGCTTCAGCCATGCGACCAAAGTATTATTCAGTGTTTAAAAACTCACTACAGGAAAAAAGGAAGCAATAAAATTATCGAGTGCTTTGACAAATAGAAACAATTTTCTACCAATCTCTTAGAAGCTATGTGTTTCCTAAGAAGTGCATGGGACTCTGTTACTCCCACTGTTATATATATAAAAAAAAAAAAAAAAAAGTTTTAAGCATGGTGGTTTTTCAGAGGAAGATGTTGAACTTTAACAAGGAAATGAAAACAGAATCGGACTCTTTGTGATAGAAGAAGCTGAGAGAGGGAATAATTCCCCCCCTTCCTTTCGTTTGAGGATTACATTCAAGTTGATGAAAATGTTATGACTTCACAACCCATGGCAGATGAAGATATTCTGATTGATTTAACAGAAAATGAAGAGAAGAAAAAAATGATGATGAAAGTGCTCAAAATTCCTTCCATGTCCTTCAATGATGCGACAGGAGCTTTAAAAACTGTTCAGTGGTTTCTGTTTCAACAAGAAAATTCCGATTGTGCTTTGGACAATTTGGAAAAAGTGGATTGCTTTATAAATAAATACAGGATACAAAAATTGAAACAAAAGTCAATAAACGATTTTTAAAGTCTAACTTAGAGGTAAATATATTTTTACATTTTATTTCTCCTTATTTTTTAATTTACCATCTTGAAAATGCTATAATTAACTTAGTATTTCTCTTCAGATACCCTTTAATTAAATTATACCCTTCTTTAGTGATTTATTTTTAAAACCATCCTAAATGTATTTTGCTGTTTTGTCGGTTAATATGAAAATATTTTTGGTACCCTTCGACTTTGTCTTAACGAGGTTTGACTATATATATATATTGTAATTGATGATTGTAAAAAGTATCAGATGGGAGGAAAATTTTTTATTTTTCTGATCCAAAAAGATTAAGTTAATATTTATTATCATAAGGCATCAAAACACCCACATTAATTCAGTTTTTTTTTTTTTTTTTTTTTTTTTTTTTTGGGGGGGGGGGGGGGGGGTAAAGGGCAAAATTAACGGTCGCCACCGGCCACATGGCGACTAAATAAAAAAAGGTGGCGATTAAAAATTATACATCGATCGCCACTAAAGTCGCCACTTTTTGTGATCATTAAAAGATTCGAAAAATCGAGCGACGATAGGCAATCGAAGCCTTGTGATTTTCAATCTTTTTCCATCCATGGCATAAATGTCAATGTTCATTTTAAACTTGCTTTATTATATTCTACAACCTATAAAGAAGTAGAATTGTTTAATATATCTCACTCATATAATTTTTGGACCCCCCCCCCCTCCTTCCCTCCCCCTAACGATCTGTGATCACACAGCTTATAGAAAGCTTTATAATCTCTAATCATTCTCCATTTGCTGCAAAAATATAAATATCGATTTTAAACTTACTTTATTAGATTCTAGAATCTGTAAAGAAGTAGAATTGTTTAATATCTCTTATTCATAATTCTTGTAATTCCCCCCCCCCCTCTCCCCCCTCTAACGATTGGCAATTACATGTTCCACTGAAACCTTGTGATTTACAATCTCTCTCCATCCATAACATAAATGTAAATATTCATTTTAAACTTTCTTGATTAGATTCTAGAACCTATAAAGAAGTATATAGATGTATCCCCCCCCCCTGCCACACACATGTGCGCTCCATTTCAACTAGCAGTTAATGATCAAATGTTCTGCAAAGCACAATCTTTTTCCATTATTATCTCCATGGTATTTAATGTATATTTAACCCATTTAAGGTATTTGACAAATGTGTGTATCAAAATTTGATTTGGCTTAAATGTGTATTTTTCAAAAAAAAATTGTATTTGCTTTCTTTTGAGTAGAAATCTTCCTTTTTCCTTCCCATTTTAAAGCAGAAATCTCCCTATTTTTAAAGCTACAAATTTGGCAGCTAAGTAAATTATTTTTAATGAAGCAGCTAAGTTTCCATATCTATACTTTTTAAGAGGAAATATTTTAACTCTATTGAAATAAAATCATTTTAAAAAGTGTGTCTTTAAAAATAAGAAAAAATAATAAAACTGCTAAATGTATTTACACAGGACCATGTAAAAGTTGTGATGATGATGAATCAGCTGATTCATTTACTAGAAAATATCAATGTGAACTGTGAATGATAACAGCTTATTTCACTTAAATAAATTGAAAAAAAAAAAAGTACTACTGAATTATCTGAAAGATAAAAACTTTTGCTGTTATTATTACAGCCCTAAGCAGATTTTAATTTAGGATGTGCAATTTAGGATTTTTAAAAAGAGTGAAATTACAATTTCAGTGTCCCTGTGTTAATTTTATTATTATATGTATTTCTTATTTTCATATTTTTCTTGTGATAATTATACCGCAAAATGGTGACAATTGCTTTTTGCAGTCTGAAAGAAATAGTCTTATCATGTGAAAAGTGGCCACTAACTTAAAAAAGTGGCTACTAATGAAACTGACAGTACCGGCCACTGGCCACTAATGAATTTTCCCAGTTTTGCCCTTTAGGGGGGGGGCAATAAAGAGAAATTTTAGAAATCATAAATATAGATAGTATATTTTAATTACATTAAAAATCTAGACAATTTTCATTAAAATATACAATTTAAAATATTAAAATACACATATAGTTAAACATTTCGAGCCTTATTCCAGGCTCCTCATCAGTAAAAAAACATCAAAAGTAAATGCTGAGAAGAACAATAGATTTCCTTTACAAAAGTACAGCGTATTCAGCAGGGACTGTGCATGTCTCATTAAGCAGTGAAAAATGCTGTTTCGTACACCAGCCTTCCAGGAAAATTCTTGAATGATAATTGGAACAGTTAGATATGATTATTTTAGTATTGTTAAAATTAGGTAGATGGTCAGTTTCTATGGCATGCTGCACTATTTTAGAATGGATATTGAGATTTTTGAAATTTCTTTGCAGGTTTACGTACTTTTGGTAAGCAATTGAAAACAGGTGCAGAACATGAGTAACAATTTTTAGCTGTAGAAGAGTCAAATATTCTATGCTTTTCACATTACTAATTAAAGTGTTCAAATGTTATTAAAGTGTTCAAATTAAAGTGTTAAATGTTTTTAAATATAGATAATGTGCATACAATGTCAAACTAAAGAATAAATTAAGATGCTACCAATACTAAACAAACAGAATAGTATGAAAATTTTGGCCTATGATAGTACTCAAATATTAGGTTAATAAAATAAATTTATATTGAAATAATTTTAATATATAGTATATTGTCTTTCAAAAATAAATAAAAACTTTGACAAGAAAAAGGCAACTGATTTTTATTGATTTTAAGAACAGATGAAAAAATACCTTCAACAGTAACATACAATATTATAGTTTTAAAAAATTAAAGAACATGCTTTTATAAAAATGTGAACTAAAAAGCACAAAATATCTATCTTAGTATTAAAATGCAGGGTAAGAGAAAATCGTGAGAGTGACACACCATAATATTTACATCTTTAAAATAATTTAGAATTAAACAAAAACCAGTTTTAAAAAATCTCCCCTGACTGGGCTCGAATGCTTGACCTTTATGTTCATAGCGTTGATCTTTACCTCACAGCCACAGCGTTCACGTAGGGAAAGTCTTTTTTTACAATATAGATTTTTTGTTTGCTCCCAGAGCAGTTACAAACATACATTATACATACAAACATACATACAGGTGAAGCTAATAAAAGCGTGTTAAAAATGAAACAGCTTACCTCCCAATATTTGGTTTTTGAAGTACCCTCACTGTATGCTTTTGCAAATTTACTTTCAGTATTACAAGCAGTAATAGCTGCACTGAACTGTGACATCGGATGAACATTAGAAGGGAAATTATTTAACATTGTTACAACATGAGATGGAAGAGCAGCTAATTCCGCCCACTGCTTTGATAAATGTTTCACCTAAAATCAAACAGTTACAACATTTTACAAACAAATATATCATTGATAAACCAACAAATTTATTTTCAGCTCATTGTACATAATTGGTATTGCATAGAAAGAATGGAAAGTAAAAATAGTATTAAACAAATTACATTTAAAAGAGAAGGGGTAAGAGGGAAAATAAATAGATAGCTTTGGACCTAGATAGTGTAACGATAAGTTTTAAGAATACAGTAGACTCCCGTTTAACCAGGATCGGATTATCTGGGTTGCTGATTATCTTGGACGGCTCAAAAAAAAAAAAAGGTGAATGCAGAAATATGCTGGAAGACCGTTTTCTTAACAATTCATTCTGCAATGGACTTGTCCAGTTGACTTTGAGCCTAGACAGCAGGTGTTTCTCCTGTTTTGAAATGTGGAGTCAGGAGATTATTCATCCATCGTTGCAGTATTAATGCTGTTTAGATTATTAGTTTCACACATGCTATACATTCTGTTCGTAGTATTAAGATATCGAAAGGCAAAAGAGCCGTTCTTAGTATAAATCAAAAGCTGGAAATAATTGATAAATCAGAAAATGGACATACAGTGAAATCATTAATTCGTGAATATGAGATTGGTGATCAAACTGTGCGAGACAAAAAAAAACTAATTTGCTTGAAATTCAGATAATCCAAAAGGAATGTGTAATAGAAAAACAATGAAAACCTCAACATATGAAGATTTAGATAAAGCCATGGTTGTGTGGTTTAACCAACAGAGAGCTGCCGGAATTCCTGTATCAGGTGCTGTTTGTGCGGCTAAAAACATTTTTTTGCAGAGCTTGAAATACCCAGTGATTTCAATGCTTCGAGTGGCTAGTTAACGAGATTGAAACAGATATGCATACTTGCCAACCAATTTTAATAAAAAAAGGGAAGATTTTTGTTGAAAAACCAGAAGATTTCATAAAAAAAGGGAAGTTTTTTTTTTTTTTTTTCTCTTTGACGTATTAATAATACAGTTTTACAATTTTAATATTTAGAAGCAATCTATAAAAACGTTTTACTATAGATTGATTACACTAAATATATAAAAGTTTTAAATGAAGTTATTCCTCTTCCAGTGGCGGATTTAAGGGGGGGGGGGGGGCTAGGGGGCTGAAGCCCCCCCCCCCAAAACACTGACATTCACAATTGAATATTGCAATTGTAAATTTTTTATTGGTCTAGAATAACACTTTGAAAAATTTTAGCCCCCCCCCAAAAGTCAAGTTCTGGATCCGCCACTGTCCTCTTCAACATGTAAATATCTATAAAACAGAATCTAAGAAATTCATTTAACAATAGACAAAAAAACTTAGTTAAGTTAAAGTATAACTAATTTTTTAAATAAATATAGAATATGATTTTTGTGTATGTACATTAATCATATATATAAAAAATAGTAGCAGTAGCTAATTATCAGTTTCAAACGTGCATAAAACCAACTGAGTATTAATATTCATTCTTAAATTGATTTGGGAAAAATTTTCCTACCTGAAAAAATTATTCTTCATTTTTTCCCATGTTTACACATTTGGTATAAATATGACATACAAAAATTTAATTGAGGAAAAATAAACAGATTCATTAAATTCAGCAATAAAGATCTAAAAATAATTACATATGTGAGAAATATTGAGCACTTCCATTGCTTTATTGTTTCTAGAATTGATCACAATCCGGGGAAAGGATTTGGGGGGGGGGGGGGGGGGGGGAATACAAAAATAATTACAGAGTAAGAAATATTTAAACTCTTTCAACTCTACTTCTAGAATCTAATGTAATAACTTTAAAATTAATAATATTATTTATGTTGCAGATGGATAAAGATTAGGAAAGAAAGAAAAGACTTCTGGAGAACATTTGATTGCTGATCACTAATTGTCGATAAATAAAGGGGGGGGGGGGGGCAAAAATAATTACATCAGCAAGAAATACTTAACAATTCTATTTCTTTAAATGTTCTAGAATCTCATAAAGCAAGTTTGAAATGAATATTGACATTTATGTTATGGATGGAAAAAGATTGGGAATCTGGAGTTTTTGTAGAACATTTGGGTTTCTTTTTAAAACGAACGATATCCGCGATTTTTTTAAAAACTGAAGATTTAATCATCTGTCTGGAAGACACGTTAAAAAACCGGAAGTCTTCCGGGAAAACTGGAAAGTTGGCAAGTATGGATATGGTATTCGCCAAATAACTGTGCAAGGTGAAAAACTCAGTGACAAATCTGCATCTGAAAATTTTATTTTAGAATTCCAAAATTTCGTATGTGAAGAACATTTGAGTGCCAAACAAATATACAATGCAGATAAAACTGGTTTATATTGGAAGTGTTTGCCACAAAAGACATTAGCATATAAAACAGAAAAAAAATGCATCAGGTCACAAGAAGCAGAAACAGTGCATAACAATATTGTGTTGTGCTAATTCCTACGGCTCACATATTTTTTAGATTTGTGTGTTACTGAAACTGCAAGAAAGTCTAGAGCTTTTTCAAAAATAAAGAAATATTCAAGTTTGCCTGTATGTTATTGCAGTAATAAAACAGCTTGAATGACTGTAGAAATCTTTTCTGACTGGTTTGAAACTAAGTTTGTTCCTGCAGTACGAAAACATTTGGAAAATGTCAGTTTTCCTCAAAAAGCTGTTTTGCTGGACAATGCATCTAGTCACCCAAATGAAGAAATTTTAAATCAGAAGACGGGAATATCTTTGTGAAATATCTGCCCCCACATGTGACAGCTGACATCCAACCTGTGGATCAAGGTGTTATTCAAAACCTTAAAACAATACCGTAGAAATTTGCTCCTTAAGTTGGTAGAGGAAGGATACAATAATTTGCTTTCTTTTTGGAAAAATCTAACAGTTTTGGATGCAATTTATTATGTTGTTGAGCTTGGAAATCAATAAAAAGCACCACGGTTTAGACATCATGGAAGGCAATTTTACTGGATAAAGAAAAGGAAATTCCTATAGAAGACGATGATAGTACAGATTTCCAGAGAAAAATTTTGGAAGATTTGAGAAAGTTACTGTTGACGAAGAAGCAGTGCAGCAATGGATTAATGAAGATTCTATAATTTTAATGTTACGAAGTTTTAAGTGACGATATTTTGTTAAGAGTCACTTGTGATTCAGAAAAAACAAGGAATTGTGAAGAATGTTCTGAAAACGATGAGGAAAATATTGTAACTCATCAAAAATTAAGTCACGGTGACGCATTAGTACACACTGAGACTTTACTTAATTACTTGGAACAAGAAGATGAAAGCACAAATAGGCCATATCATGATAACTGGTCCCAAGCCAACATAAAAAAAGTTATTTGAAACAGATAAAACATTTTTTTAATGTACAGACATTGAAGTTTCTGAAAAATATGAATTGAAGTAATAAATATTTCCATATAAGAATATTCCAATTAAAATTATGTTCACAGGGAAAATATGTTGCGGAAGGGACCTGCTAAAATTTACTATTTGAAGCAGAAGCAATTTTCATGCATTTCTTTTAACAAATAAATCTTTAATCCTTTATTTTCATGATGTAATAAATTATATTAAACTCTTAATTGAAAACAATTTCATTTAATTAATAAATTTAGGCAGATGGAGAATTTTAGTTGTCCTCGCCAAAACAACTGTTCTTTACATTCCTGAAGTTTAGTACAGTTAAATATTTTTTCTAGATTATTTGATAAAAAATCTTCATTTGAGAGTGTGATTATTAATGAAAATCTAATGCATTTGATTACCATAAACACAGAAGAGTACAGAAAACGGCATGGAAACACCATGGCAAAATATGAAAAACAAGTAAAGAAACTGATAATATATATAAAATTGTTAACTTTTTCTGATACCTGTTCAGCAGTAGGGACATCACCGGTTAAAAGAAGCCAAAAAATGCCTTCTGGAAGTGGCTCCTCACCACCTGGTGCTTTAGGAAGCTGTTCTTGTACTTCTGGAATGGTAAGACCTCTGAACCTTATACCTTCTTCGGGATCAAGATGAGATGTTTCTGTAACCAAACCTTTCATACCACGCATACCACCATAAATCTGAAACAGATAATGTCTTATAGTAGCAAATTACACATTGTTTTTTTATTAGTAAAAATTTACATAGAAAATAAGCAAACAAATCAATATTTTAAGAAAAGTAACTGATAAAAGCTTTAAAATATATATATATTTCTTTGAATTTTACAGAAATATTTAATAAACATCCTTTAAAAAAAAAAAAATCTGATAATTAATCAAACATGCCACATTTAACAATGTATAATTCAATTTAATATATTAAATAAGCAAAACAAGTAAAAAACACGTTAAAAAAAATATACTGATACAAATAAACTAACATTAGAAGAAAATGGAAATGTGATAACGCCAGTTTAACAATTATAGTTGAATAAACTATGCAATTCAAGTAGCACTGTCCATCTAACAATGTCAATCTTTGATGCATTTGCATTGCCATAAGCGATAGTGATATTAAACTATCAATAACACAAAACTAGTATATTGTGGTCGTCACAAATCTCTCTTCTGTATTTTTCTATGCAAATTACTGCACTGCAAATTATTTATCAAATTTATTTTCCATGGTGAATGCAGGTGATTTTCATCTCAGAAAAATACAACACTAAATGATAATGGAAAGTCAGTTTTATGCTCTACAGGTGAAAATGTAAAAAAAATACCTTTTTCAAAGGAGGGGGGGGGTATTAAAAATTTGCCTTTCTTTATCTTAAATAAATTTCTTGAATTCCTGCAAATTCTTTTAGCTTATTCTTTTTCAAACAGCAATTATATCACCTATTCTATAATTGTTATATATATATATATACACACACACACACACACAGGGTGGTTATAATTAAACTTCTCCTATAAACAGCATCCTGCAGCGCAAACGGGTGAATGGAATGCAAGAAATTTGGTATATAGACTATACACGAGATGCACTCACGAAATTTTGAAAAAAAAAAAATTAGTTCCAAAATGTCCACCAGAGGACACCTTTTCCGGAAAAACATTAAATTTAACACAATGAACGATTAAAATGGAATACAGAAAAAAATATTAACATTCATTGACTAGTTCCTGATCACCTTGTCATCAAACCACATTAAGTAATGTAAGGAAAAAATAACAGTATGCTGTTTGAGAAAAAAAAACCAGTTCAGTTTGCAGATTAGGATAAAATTGCACAAGAGGAGCAGTTGCTAATTGCGTCCAGGACGATGTAGGGAAAGGTGCTCCATGTGACTACCCTCATTCACCTGCAAAATTTCAAGTCGATGGACAGTATGTTCAACAGCAGATCATAACTGATCAGTTGTGATGCTTCACACATGAAGCATTATAGAGTTCTTTAAGTCATTCAACGTCGCAACACCTCCACGATACATCACACTTTTTAAGTGGCCCCATAACCAGAAATCGTGCGGATTTAGACCTGGCGAACGTGGTGGCCATGGATTACGAAAGAAGTAACTAATAACACATTCGTCTCTGCAATAGCACCTTCATGGTCTCATGAATATGTGGGGGCGCACCATCCTGCATGAAAAGGGTCGATGTAAGAACTCGCCTTTGCTGTAGTTGCGGCACAACAAATGCCTGCAGCATGTCATGGTACCAACAGTCCGTAACGTAACATGTGACAGGACCACATGCAGTTATTTCCTCAAAGAAGAATGGCCCAAGGATTAATGTCGCCATGAACCCACACCAGTCACCTTTGGAGAATAAAGGAATTTCAGTGTGCATCTATGGATTTTACTTAGCCCAAATGCAGCAATTCTGTGTGTTGATTGCCAAATTGAGGTAGAAATGAGACCTGTCTCACCACAGAATATTACAAGGCCATGATAGATCAAGAGTCTTTCTGTTGAGAAAACTGACTGAATGAAAGACAGTGGCTTGTCCCTATCAAGCAGCTCTGGAGTATGATGGATCTTGTATGGGAAGAAGTGTATTATGTTTCTAAGCACTTTTCGGACGGTGTTGTAAGAATAGCCTGTCTGTCGAGAAACTGCACCCAAACTCTGATGTCTATGAAGCAATAGTTGTCTTGATGGCGTCAAATACCAGTGTGACAGGTTTACAACCTCTTCCAGGTTGAACTCTTAATATCCCCGTCCCTTCAAATCTCTTACTCGTGCCCCGGACACCTTTAGTAGACATTGGTCCACACTGTGGGTTCTTTATACGACGAAATTCATAAACTACAACAGAATCATTCCCCTTGTTTTCGTAAAGCAGCTTCACCAATAACGCATGTTCAACTAAAGATACCGTCATCATTACAGCCGGAAAAAGAACTGACAGCTTTTTCCAGATTTTACATTTTATTACTCATAATTCTTATTCTAGATTGTTAATATTGTTTCTGTGTTCCGTTTTTGTCTTTATAGTGTTAAATTTAATGTTTTTCTGGAAATAGCCCTCTCTGGTGGACGTTTATAACTAATTTTTTGTTGTTTGAAATTCCGTGAGTGCATCTCATGTGTATAGTCTATATACGAAATTTCGTTGCATTCTGTTCAACCATTTGCACTGTAGGATGCTGTTTATAGGGGAAGTTTAATTATAACCACCCTGTACATTGTATGTGTGTGTATTTTTTTAATCTAGAATACTTAAAAAATCCATTCAAATCCTAGCAACTTATACCAATTCCCTGTTTAGAAAATTAAATATTCTTTTCTATTCTTTAAAATTCTTTCCACAAAAAATGAATATTTTGTTAAATATTTATGCAAGTAAAAAAAAAAAAAAAAAAAAACTATTTTTAATTTATTTGAGGGAACACTGACACAAATTGATAACATTCAAGTCCAGGTTTTACTGCCATTACTGTTTTCTGCAGTTCAATAACATATTTTGCTAAAATATGTCAAAAATTTCACTAAACAGCAAAAACCCTCAACATTTTTTTTTTCAATTATTCACCAGGCAAAGTCCCGTAATTACTTAAAATACAAAGAATCTTTTGGGAAATGTTACTTAGTGATATGGATTCAATTTTGATTTTTAATGGTTGAATTTACATGCAAAAATATTTCAAAGTATGTAAAAATTTAGAATTTGCTTCATAGAAGTTTTCTCAGTACTAGTGTTGTGCAATGATTACCTACCCCTACTCATTACTTCCCTTTTAAACCACTTTTTCATTTTATACATATGACACAGCTGCCTTTTTTTCATTGTTGAAATTGAAACAAAGTTTCAATGATTCGTGTTTGTTAAATCACAAGTATGGATGTTTGGTTAAAATTACCAATGAACTAAAGAAATAGAACATAAAATTTAGGATAATCAAGTTAATAAAAAGAAATCAACAGTATCCAAAGAAATACATTAACTTTCAGAAAAGCTAAAATACTGCTTGTGCATTTTAGCTAAAATGCACAAAGAAACCTTTTTTGTCCAGTTAAACCCTGTTCAAGTCTGATTAAGTTTTCTATTTTTTCTTTACCTCCTACCACTGTGTTGTATTTATTTTTTTCTTTTGTGAGCTATATTAGTTTTCCTTTCTTTTTTAAAAAAAATTATAAAATCAAAATATGACTTAACTTAGGTCTAGGAAGAAATACTCTCCATGGTCTCCGAGCGAAAGCTGACAACCAAGACCTATGTTCAAAACCGGCACCATTTACAAACTTTGGAAGCTTGTGGGGATGCTACTTTTCTATAGATGAAAGCATACTATAGTTGAAGTAAAAAAACTAAATACAGTCAAACCTCGTTAATGTGAACACAATGTGATAATACACTAATGTGCAATGTTTGACACAACACAATATAAATAATTATAAAAGTATTAATTTTAATTTTGATGCAGAAATTTTCATAAGTGAATTTTGAAGTGGAGGAGAAGTTTTGGAGCAGTTTTAAATGAAATTAGCACATTTCTACAATTCCGTAGAATCTCAGCAACGTAACAGGAGAAAAGAATACATGCATAACGCTGCCTATCAAGGGAGATCTAGGTTCCCTAGGTTGCCGTTGTTAAGCACTGTTTTATGTGTTCCTACCAAGGCACCTATATGGGGGCTCTAGAGTTCCTACCAAAGAGCATCTAAGACGTCATACATCAGTAGCGCATTGTCGCGGACAAAAAATGTCCGTACACAGAGGTTAATCCAGAACAAATTTGGTGCTGCATTGAGGTACCTTCACAAAGTCAACTTCTCGCATTGAGGCACCAACTTTCAGCAAAGAGGCACCTTCACAAAATCGGTTCTTAGCAATATAGTGGCACGTTAAAATTAAGTTTCACTGCATCGAACACATAAAAATACTACTCTCAGTTTGAATGTTTACTGGAGACAGTGGTAAATATCTAAGTAAACACTTTCTCATCTTACACATAAAAAAACAACTCACACTACATATGTATTTATTTTACAACTGTTCAGTTTTATTTTTTAAATGTATTTTTAAATTAAAACTGCTTTGCGCATTTCAGTTAATTGATTCTGAAGCATTAATTTTCACAAACTCACTTGATTTTTTTCACAAATTATTTTGAAAATTCACAAATGGGGTACCATTTTTAGAAAGCTGGATTAAACCCTGGTAAATTGCAGATTTTTTTTTTTTTTTATGACTGCAGACAAAGACTGTCCGAAAGTTGTGGGCAATTTTTTAAATTAGTACAGACAAAGAGTGTCCGAAAGTTGCGGGCTAATTTTTTTAATTAGTGCAGACAAAAACTGTCTGCAAGCATTTTTTCTGTATCCACGACTATATCACCGTGTCTCTGCCACTGGGTATATATATATATATATGTGTGTGTGTATGTATATACACACACACACATACTGATGATCCTTGTTTTTTTTTTCATGCAAAGAACGGAAAGTTAATTTTAAATATTTATTTTATTATTATAAAAAATAGGCTTAATTTATGTACTTTACAAAACAGATGCATTTTGAAAAACACGTATTCACTTTATTTACATTTGGAATCCATGGCAATCACTTCCAAAAATCACATTTCGCCATAATCACCAAATAGAGTTGTGGACCAACACGCAAGTTGTATCAAATAAAGTCAAAATCAAACTCATTTATAAATGTTGTAATTTCGCACTGATAATTTTTTTAACATTACAGAATTAGACATTTCTGGGACACATTTCACATTTCTAATTATGACAAGACAAAACTTCATCACCTAAAAAGTGTAGGCAACAGAAAAAAGTATAAGTATCAGGTTGTAACATATGAAATGTCCGATTCTCACCAGTAAAATTTTTGATTTGGTTCCTTATAAACTTTTTTGATACGGTCGTTAATTATGTATCATTTTAAAGCTAAAACCTTGTCTTTTTCATCTGATGTGTTTCAAACAGGGTTTAAACTGCCATTAGTTTTTTTAACATTTTGCTAAAAGGTATCATATTTTGCTAAAACAAGTTGATCAGAATTTCGCTAAAAAGCTAAAATTGGTTAACTGTATAAAATATCTCTATATAATAACTCGGGATTTTTTTTTTTTTTTGTAATATTTGCAGGCAAAAACTATGAAAGGACTGAAATTTTTGGAAATGATTATTTATATAGTAATTTGGATTTATTTTTAATTTTTAATGATTGAATTTAAAAGCAAAAATATTTAAAAGTATGCCAGAATTCAGAATTTTATTCATAGAAGCATTCTTAGCACTAGTATTTCACGATTATCTACCACTACACTTTACTTAATTTTTCAATTGCTTTTTCATTTTACACATATGATGAGTACCTCTTTTTCTATTGTTAAAATCAAAACATAGTTTCCCTGATTCATCATTTTTAAAGTCACAAACATGGATGCTTGGTTAAAATCATCAATGAACAAAAGAATAGAAAATAAAACTGAGGATAACAAAGCTAAGTAAAAGAAATCAATGGTATCCAAAGAATTAACTTTCGAAAAAGCTAAAATAGTGCTTGCCTATTTTCGCTAAAATGCTAAAATATTTTTTTTTGCCAGGTTAAACCCTGGTTTCAAATAAAAATATTGTGATTTGGCAGTAAGTTATAGCTTTAATCATAGGATGAATTCTAGAGATTTTTGAGTGCTATTTTTGTATGAGTAGAAAAGTAAGCATAATGCTGCAGCAGCTGCCCGAAACATTAATGCTGCATTTGGAAACGGTTCTGTAAATGAACGTACCATTCGATGTTGGTATGCAAAGTTCGAAACTGGGGATGAGAGTCTCACAAACGAAGACTGAGGCAGACCAGATACTGTTGTGGACAATGAAGTTTTACGAGCAATAGTTGAAAAAAATCCAGGCAATACTGTTAGAGATTATGCAGAAGAACTAGGTGTATCTCCTACAACCATTTCACGTCATCTAAAATTGATTGGCAAAGTTAAAAAATTGGATAAATGGGTACCACATGAATTGAATGAGAATCAGAAGCGCAAACGTTTTGAAATCTCATCCACCCTTCTTCTTTGCAACCAAAATGATCCTTTTCTTAATCGAATTGTAACTTGTGACGAAAAGTGAATTCTGTACGACAATCGTAAATGTTCAGTGCAGTGGCTGGATGCTGACAAGGCTCCACAACACTTCCCAAAACCGAAACTCCATCAAAAGAAGGTTATGGTGACTGTTTGGTGGTCCTCAGCTGGTTTAATTCACCATAGCTTTCTAAAACCAGGCGAAACCATCACAGTGGAGAAATCGATGAAATGCACCAGGAACTTACACATAAACAGAAGGCATTGGTCAATAGGAAGGGCCCTATTCTTCTCCATGATAATGCTAGACCGCATGTTTCAATGATTACTCGTCAGAAGCTGCACATGTTAAACTATGAAGTTTTAGACCATCCACCATATTCACCTGACCTCTCACCTACATATTTTCACTTTTTCAAACATCTCGATAACTTTTTGCAGGAGAAATGCTTCAGAAATACAAAGGATGCTGAAGCGGCATTCAATGAATTTGTTACCTCCAGGATGACATTTTATGATACCAGCATAAAAAAACTTGTTTCTCGTTGGAAAAAGTGTATTGAAGCTAATGGTTCCTACTTTGATTAATAAAGTTTGTTCTGTAAAAATATATTCTTTCTTTAAGTAGACCATGAAAATCAGACATTTCATATGTTACAACCTAATATTTGGAAAAAGTACAGGCTTTAGATTATAAGTATTAGATTATTTTTTTTTTCTTTCATTTTTTTTTTTTTTTTTTTTTTTTTTTTAAACAAGCAATTACATCAAAAAATTCATCACCAAATACTGACAAAAATTTTAAAGTTACCAAGGTGGTCATATATAATAAAGTTGCAAGACAAAATGGTCTAAATATTATGAATTTCTTTCTATTAAAAAAGCATAATTTTTTATTTAAAAAGCAAAAAAAAGAAAAAAAGTTGTATTAAATATTATGTATTTCAATTCGACATTAAATATGGGAATTTCTATAAAATTTTTCTGCTTTTGTCTTGTGTTATACACTAATCATATTCAGTGAGAAACCTCACAGAGGTATTTAATAAGTGAAGTGAACCGGAGATTGGTGAGCGGAGCAAGCAGAGGCCAGAGCCCCCTATATATATATATATATATATATATATATATATATATATATATATAAAATCGTACCGGAAACTGAACAGACTAGGCTGACAAGTGAAGTATGGGTTCAAACCTGGCAGCTTCTATCTACCAGCTTCAAGAGCAGAAGGTCACTAGAAAAGTCATTAAGTTAAGAGTATAACTGACAAATTAAGTCCAGTAAAAGTATAAGCACTAATGAATGAAAATACACAAACAGAAAGATAGTATCTAGATATTTTTTTTACATTGATATGTTTAAAATTACTAGACTGATGATAATGCTATTAAGAGGATATATATCAATTGCCAATGATGGCAGCCAAAATTCTATTAATTTTTTTTTTTTTTTTATCAGAATAATTCATTACCTAATAATGAATTTTTTTTAAATCCATTTTGGTATTCAAAAAAGTTCACAATTCATCGCTCTCATGACAAATAGGCATAAATGAAAATTACTAAATTTCAGATAAAAACTATAAATCCCTTATAACTAGGCATCTAACAGGAATTGAGTTATTATACCACTTTGACATATCATAGATAGGCTTTTCAAAGAATGGCTTAACTCAAAATTATGATTTTTTAAGTTATTCAAAATTTAACTTTTTTATTCAAAATTGCGATTTTTTTTTTAGTTATGCCTCTTTGTTATGAGAGTGATTAACTGTCAAATTAATATTTTGAAACTTTTTTTTTTTTTTTTTTTTTTATTTCTTATATTTTCCTTTTGAAGGAAAGTGTAAAATAAACTAAGGGTATTTTTTTGGACTTTATTTATTTTTAATATTTCGTTTTGAAGTTATAAATTGGAAAACAAGAACTGATTTAACCCGTTAGTAGTCGCTATAACAGCTCCACCTATTACAGATTTCGCACTTTTTATTTAACTGTCACCAATAATTTTAAGAAGTGATGTGATCAACGTTCCTTCGATTTTATTCACATATTATGCATATCAAATGCCACTTCTAAAAATTTTTGGTGGCTATTGAATAAAAAAATCTGTCAACACTGAAAGATGGGCGGCAAATCGACCAACTAGCGACTACTAACGGGTTAACAATTGTGAATTTCTGAATGTGAAAACAACTTTAAAAAATACATAAGATAGTTGTGAAAATAAATTTTACCATAACCCATAACATGGGGTTTTGGCTGCCAATAATGGCAGGTGATGCATCTCCTTAGCTTTAAAAAAGAAGGAAAGAAAAAACAGAACTACTATACAGTACCTGATCTACTGTTATTTCTCCTATAACTTTACTTCCATATACTTCTCTAAACTTTTTAACAGATTTCTGATGTTCGATAATCTTTTTTGCCATAAGACCCTTTAAATCCTATATGACAAAATAATTAATGTAAGTCTAGCAATAATTATATACAATTTTATTGAAATATTTAACAGGTTTATAAGAATTTATCAATTATAAATCACTTACAGTAGTGTCACTTGTTATGCCTTTAGCAAGGACTGATAATGGAGCAAATGGTGTCTGGAATAAATGTAGGAAATTTAAAAACAATTATATTTCGAATGACAAAAAATGCAGGAAGAACAAACAATTCACAATGTTCATTTTTAAATAAGTATGTTATTTAACTTGTCCGGGTTGGGGACAAAATATCGCCGATGTAAATGAGTACAAAGCAAAATGAGTTGGTAATAATTAAGTAATGTTGTATCAATTTTCATAACACATACCTTAGTCAGAGCACTGACATTTTGACAAACCTACAACAAAATTTTTTTATAAATTTTACTTAAAATAGTTTAAAAACTATATTTATTAACTTTTGTCAAAATTAGTCATAATGAATTCAATCGTGCTTATTAATTTTAAAATTCTTAATTCAAATTTGTGAACAGTGTTCAGCTTTAATATCAGCAGTGATGTACACGATTTTTAAAATATATTTGGAATAGTAAGAAGCAAAAGATAAAATAACTTAAAAATAAACATAGTTAAAATAATGAAATTCAACTCTAGATTTATTTAATTGTTTATTTATTTTAATTAATTAATTAATTAATTAATATTTATAAGGCCCTGTGGCCCCCACACGTGGCGCAAAATCAAATTTTCAATTAGATCATACTATTTTTTTGACACAGATATTTTGTCCGGCGAGATTTTGTCCCGCGATATTATGCCCGGATCCCAACTTGTCCTCTCCCCCCCCCCCCACCTCACAAAAAAAGGGGGTAAGGTCACCAAGTCATGAGAATCTATTTGTAGCAGTAAAATAAAAAATGATAAAGAGAAAATTAATACAGTTCCTGCTGCTTATTAAAATCACATTCGTTCTGAGCCAAAGTGATTTTATTAAGCAGCTGATTTTTATATCCGGCGAACGTTCCTGCACTTGTAAGGAAAAGATATTACTCCCTCGAATTTGGGAAGAAACTTCAAAAGGTAACGAATAATGGAATAAATAAACAATATTAATTTTTGATAGATGTTCCTTCAATATAAGTAAATTAAATGCATTCCAAGTTCCCATGCGTTTTCCTTTGAGGAAAATCATCATTTACTTTACCGAAAGTTCACGCTGTTCTTATAAATTTAAAATCTTTCTGTTTAAACCTCATACATTATAGTAATTTTAAAATAAGGACTAGAAATTTCCTTTTAATACTTAGAAATTAAAATACAGTACCCGCCGCTTATTAAAATCACATTTGTTCTGAGCCAAAGTGATTGTATTAAGCGGCTGATTTTTATACACGGCAAACGTTCCTGCACTTAAGGAAAAGGTATCACATCCCTGAATTTGGAAAGAAATTTCAAAATGCAATGAATAATGGAATTAATAAACAATATTAATTGATTTTTGACAGATAATTAATTGTTCCTTCAAAATAAGTAAATTTACCTCATCCCAAGTTCTGTTATGCTTTCCTTTCAGGAAGATCATTACTTTGTCAAAAGTTCACACTTTTCTTTTAAATTTAGAATATTTCCCTTTAAACCTCTTGCTTTTTAGTTATTTCAAAATAATAACTAAAAATTGTCTTTTAACAATTAAAAAAAAAAAACTTATTATTTGGACATTAAATTTGTAACTTACTTATTACAGCATTTTAAAGAATATGTTCCTTGAAATTGTTACAAGACAAGTGATGGAGTTTGTTTCATTTGTAACTATGCTGCAAATGTAAAATGTTTGACAAAGAGTAGAAATAACGGAGAGATTGCTGTGTTTTCTTTCTTTTTTTATTTCAAAAATAAAAAATCAGTGTAAATAAAAATTTGTTTATTGTGCATAATTAACATTATTGCTGCTGCAAAGTTTTTTTTTTTTTAGTTTATTAACTGGCGATGCTGATTTTATTAAACGGCGGTTTTAAAAGCAGTTCATATTGATTTGATTCTGATCTTTGCAATTTAATCAGATTAAGCAGCTGATTTTATTAACCAGTGAATTTATTATGCGGCGGTTACTGTATATCATTTCAAATCAAATTTGAAACTTATTACTGCACTTTGAAGAATATGTTCTTCGAAATTGTTAGAGAGATAAGTTATAGGACGTAATTTGTAACTGTGCTGCAAGTGTAAAACCTTCGACAATGAGTGATAATGGAGGGTTTGTTGTACTTTTTTTTTTTTTAATAGAAAAAGAAATTAATCACAATGTAAATAAAAGATTTTTTTTAGTGTCTGTGCATAAGTGATATTTTTGGCTGCTGAGGAGATTTTTTTAGTTTATTAACCGGCGATGCTGATTTTATGAAGCGGCGGCTTTAAAAGTAGTTTGTATTGATTTGATTCCTGTCCTGGCAATTTGATCAGATTAAACGGCTGATTTTATTAACCAGTGAATTTATTAACTGGCGGTCAGTGGTGGATCCAGAACTTAACTTTTGGGGTTGGGGGGGGGAGGGCTAAGATTTTTTCAATATGTTATTCCAGATCAATGAAAAGTTTACAATTATAATATTCAATTGTGAATGCCAGTACTTCCCCCCCCCTTCACCCTAGATCCGCCACTGCTGGCTGTTACTGTATTATGCTTTATATATGCTTGTCATAACTACTCATAGTAACAAGTGAGATTTATCAATAACAAAATTTTACTACTACAGTAAAGCACCAGGGTTTAAACTGCCATTAGTTTTTTTAGCATTTTGCTAAAAGGTATCATATTTTGCTAAAACATGTCGGTCAGAATTTCGCTAAAAAGCTAAAACTGGATAACTGTATAAAATATCTCTATATAATAAATAACTCAGATTTTTTTTTTTTTTTTTAAATATTTGCAGGGAAAAACTACGAAAGGACAAATTTTTGGGAATCATTATTTACATAGTAATTTGGATTTATTTTTAATTTTCAATGATTGAATTTAAATGCAAAAATATTTAAAAGTATGTCAGAATTCAGAATTTGCTTCATAGAAGCATTCTTAGCACTAGTATTTCACGATTATCTACCACTACACTTTAGTTAATTTTTCAATTGCTTTTTCATTTTACACATATGATACGAGTACCTCTTTTTCTATTGTTAAAATCAAAACATAGTTTCCCTGATTCATATTTTTAAAGTCACAAATATGGATGCTTGGTTAAAATCATCAATGAACAAAAGAATAGAAAATAAAACTGAGGATAACAAAGCTAAGTAAAAGAAATCAATGGTATCCAAAGAATTAACTTTCGAAAAAGCTAAAATAGTGCTTGCCTATTTTCGCTAAAATGCTAAAGTAATTTTTTTGCCAGGTTAAACCCTGTAAAGCACCATTTATAAGTCTTTCAAGAGACAAAGGAAAAGAGCATATAAATGAAAAGACGTATATTTGAAACTAAAATAAAACTTTGATTACTATAAATTTAATGGCACTGAAGTAAAATTTATGCAAAATACTAATAAAAAGAAAAAAAAAAATCTAAGATAGTAGCTATTGTAGTACATTACAGCAGAATTTGTATTTGAAGATAACAATGAAATATTAAATTAAAATAACAGAGTATTAATTTTATATATCATGTATCTTTAATAATAATTACATAATATGATTTATGTCGATACAGGTAGTTATTCAATTACATTAAAAAATCTTTAACACTTGCCTAACGTTCTATGAGAATTATGAACTGCATTGTGAAATGAATATTAAATATTTTTCATTTGTATTTTGACAAACAAAATAAATTTGAAGCTTATCAGTGCAATCCATTCAGTCTTTACAAGAAGGTGGAATAACTTTTCACATTATACACCATCATCACTTAAACTATCGTGAGACAGTTTGTCTCCAATTACTTCGACTGTGAATAATTTCCAAGTCATGATATTGATATACAGTGGAGCACCTTTTATACGTTTCTCATTTATACGTTTTTCGACTTCGGTCCCAAATCATTCCATTGAATTCTAATGTTGAAATATTTCGTTTATATGACACAAGTAAATTCTTAATTTCACTTATACGTTTTTTTTTTTCTCCTTGTAGAATCCCAAATTTGAGTTTTATTCCAGGATTTAAAAAAAAAAAAAAAAAAAAAAAAAAGATGAATGCTCTTTATGTTTTATTCTTATTCTTATTTTTTCATAGAACTATGGTAACAAAGTGCGGCTATAGAACAAAGTATGACTTGCATCGATAGCCTTGGGGGGGGGGGGGGTTAGAGAAATTTTCAGAGATGAGCAGTTGGTGACTGGGTTGAATAGTAGGTATACAAAGTAGTCAGTGACCACTCGAAGACCTCCCACTTTCTTTTTTAATTGATTCCAGGAATGGGGTATGAAAGGAAAAAAGCCCACAACTTTATAGGCATTTTGTTTGGAAGATTTTCTTATCGTGTTTATTTGACATTATGTTTGGAGTTGGAGAAACAATTTTTTTTTCTTTCCTTCCTTTTAATCGTTTGCAAAAATGTCATCTTCGTTTAGAGAACAAAAGGCTTTGTCTTTAAAGGTTAAAATCGAAATCTTGAAAGAAATTTCTGAATTTCTACATTTTTTATTATTATTTAATTTTTATTCAACCTTTTAAAAATATTTTAAATATAATTAAAAATATATCTTATTCGAATAAATGTAAAGGAAATCATGAAAATTGATTAGACTTTAATTATTTATTAGTGTGATACTTTATTGTGTATTAATGTTAAAACGAATTTTCAGTTGTACGTTTTTTTTGTTATACGTTTTTTAGGAACGGTCCCTTGAAAAACGTATAAACGGTGCTCCACTGTATTACAATTCACAGACCTTATTTAGAGCATAAAAGTAATGCCCGGTCCAGAAATTTTATTAATTTTAGGAAAGTGGAAAAGGAGTATAAACGAAGAATTTGCTTTAAAATGAGTAGGAATGAATCTGAACTTTACGAAAAGGACGTATAAGCGGTGCTTTAGTGTACTAAAAAATTTTAATTAGTCTTCCTTCTAAATTTGAACAGGAAGTAATACCCCCCCCCCCATAGTATCAAAGATACAAATAATTAAAAAAAAAAAAAGATTCAAATACACAAATTAAAATTTTGAAAACTATTTCCAGTAATTAATATGTATCAAAGACAAATGTCTGCATTCAAATAATTTAAGTTTTTTATAACAATAAACTGTTACCTTTAGTTTACATAAACGTGTAGGTATACCTAATTTTTAGAAAATTGATAAAGATTTGACAAAATGCAATTTTGTCAATGCAATTTGCAAATTTGCAGTACAGTAAATAGATTATTTTTATTATTTCTGCCTAATACATTACACTTATGCATTTTTGTAAAATTTTTATTAAGTAATTAACCTAAATTTCAGGAACTGAAGTTTAAAGATTCATTTCCTATGACAAAATTTCTTTAAAAAATATTACTAATAAATAATGCCATTAAAATGTTTAAAAAATAAAAATTATTTTTAACCAAAATTTTAACTAAAGGATAAATAGTAAAAAAACATTTAAAAAGTTTCTAATAATTCAGCTCATAAAATTACTTTATATGAGATTTTTTTTTTAATTATGAGCATGAAATTTTTTTTACTACAAATTAAGGAATTGTTTCAAACTGATCAGCATACAAAAGCAAAATAAAAGTGAAAGTGATAAGTGAAAATGAAAGTGAAAATAGATACATACAAATATCAAATATTAGTAGTAGGATATAGTTTTACAAAATATGAATCATGATTCATGCTAAAACCCTTTTATTTTTCAATAATCTGTTTTAAAATACCCATAAAGTGTTTTCAGATATTACACTAAAATATTAACTGTATAGGTACTTCTGAACAATGTTAATGGGATTATTTAAATTATACATTACATATATATTGTGGAAAAAATAAAAAGTTTCTTTAATGTTTTAAAAGATTTTTAAAAAGTTTTAAAATTAAGCTATTAAATTTTAAGCTGACTAAGTTATAAATATAAATATTAAAGCCTCACCAATTGCAGAAAGAATATCTAAGAAAATTATTGTTTTTCCTTTAATTTAACTTGAAAAGAGGGGGGGGGGGGAAATTAACAAATTTGCAGTTTTTATTCTAAATGTGTTTCAAAATCTAGCTTATGAGACATAACCAAAAAAAAAAAAAAAAAAAAAAAAAAATCAGCATTTTGAAAAACAAAATAACTTTGGAAGGAAGGTATGTTTTAATAGAATAGCAGATACAAGAGAAAAATGAAACAGAAACCTCAACATGAAAGCAGTTATATTAACTTTTTCCTACTGATAGTGGAAAGGAACTGATAATCTTCATCCAATAAGGGTTCAAGAGAAAAGTCTAAATATTTATCTTAGCATGATAGATAATCAGATAGGAAGAGTCAAAAGTCCAAAAGGCCCTTTTCAACACAAAGAATGGTAAGGCTTTGGAAGAAGGAGTCACAGTAAGTAAATTCTGTATTTTCTACCTAATATGAAATCCATTGCTTTAAATATAATAAGTGAATGTTTGATTTTTTAAAAATGAATAATTGATTCTGCCAAATTACATAAGATTTCTTGAATATTATCTAATTATTATATATATATATATACATACAAGTAAATTTTTCATTGTGAGGGAGGAAAAAGATGTTACATTAATCCCTCATATAATAAGAAATGTATTCAAGAATTTTTAAAAATTGCTTAATTATTGACATGTTTATTTATTACTAATATTTTTAATAAGTATAAAGGAAAAAAAAAATCTTAAACCATATCAAAGTATTTAAATTTAAAATTTCTTCACACACCATAAAATAAAAACAAGCACTATTGGTTTTGAAAGGATGCAGCCTTTTTTCTTCAAGTGCCAAAAACATGTGCAACTAACTTGGAGACAAAAGCATGACTGATCAAAGTAGGATTAGAAATTAATACATTATTGTAAAGAAACTTTTTTCTTCCCTCCTTTCTTTAAATTTTACTAGCAGGAAAATTGAAGCATAATTATTACACCCTGTTGCTCGGATCACATTTAAATATACATCCAGTTAAGAACTATCAAACTAAGAATTACTAGTAATTATAGAATCTGAAAACAATGAAAATGCGTATAACTATACAACTACATTTTTTTTTTTTTTAAGAAAAATAATTTATCCTAAAATATGAGAGTTTAACAAAATCCAAGATTCAGATAGACTTTAACCATTTAAAAAATTGTTTTTAACACAGCATTAAAAGAAACATAATACATTTGTTAATAGTGAATAATATTATATTTAATACTGCTTTTTATTTGAGGATTTTGATATCATTTTGGTGTTTGCAATAAATCTTTGACAGAAGCTGGGTTGTCATACTTCTCTTTCTCAAAAATAAAATATAAATAAATAATTTTGACACTTATTTTTGTTTGGTTTATGATATTGCTTCAATGTTTGCAACTAATTAAATTTAGTTAAAACAATGTACAATATAAATATATAAAAAATTCACATTTTTTGCATACACTATTCAATCATTGCCCAATAGTGTAATGCATGCTTTCAATTTTTGATTTTGACTATTCAATGGTAAATTTTTCATTTTTTCATGTGGTATTTTCATTTCTTCCTGTGAAATGATTGGAAAGGTATTCATATATATAATTATTCATTAGAAAGATATCTTTCCTTAACAGATACTTATTTTTCAACTGTATTTACATCATTCTACTAACATTGTAGCAAGAGAAACTTAACATAATTTTAGCATTGTAAAATAAAATTTAACAATGATATGAAAAATTTAAATAGTTTAAACCCTACAAAAAATAAATGTATTTAAGAGTCTTGACCAGTGATTCTCAACCCTTTTGTCGTGGCACACTTTTAATGATTTCAAAATTTGGTGGCACATATTTCACTTGGGGCAAATACTTCACTTTATGAAAGGTCACAGTTATCGAAGATAAAAACAGTTAAAAGTATGGTATTTAACTGTAAAATCAACAGTTTTCTTTTACAGTGTACTTTTCTTTAATTTAAACTTTACTCATAATAAAAAATATGTATATATATACAATTTTTACTATATACATTTCTAAAATTTGGCAGCACGCTTTAAGAATCTGGCGACACACAAAAGTGCTGCGGCACACTGGTTGAGAATCACTGGTCTACAGTATAATGCAGATATTTTTACTTTTATACCCATTTTATTATTATTATCCTTTAAATTCAGCTGTATTTTTATTGGAAAATTAACCCCTTAACTGCCCCGGGCATACATACATGCTTTTCTGAAATACGATCCTTTGTATTGTACGGCTACCAGTGAAACTACTGACACAGCTAGACAATGCAATGAAATAATTTTGAATGTGATCTTGACAGTGTTTTCGAAAAGTTTACTCTTTTTAGAGTTGAAAGAGAATGGTGGCATTTTGAAGCAAATCTCGTAAATTTTTCTTTGCAGGTAAGGGGTTCAGCAAAAAAAATTTTTTTTTGTAATACATTGAGAAAATTCATGCACTAAAAATTTTTTTAAATTTCAAAAATAAAAATATTTTTATTTTAGAATTTTTAATCTAAATAATACATGTGATCTTTATCATTTCACAAGAAATATTATAAAATGTACAAAATAAAAAACTGATTTTAAAAAAAAATTAAAATTCTACAATCGGAAAAACCCTTTGAGCAAATATAGCAACTCTACTAATTGTAATACGAGCATAAATTTGAGAAGAGGTAGGAAAGGATGCTTGCCAGGGACCAATAGAACAAAATTTGCTCCTCCGACCTACAATGGCCTTAGAAAAAAAAAAAAGTTCTAGGTCCCATGATTTAACAGTACGGTTGGTTTTAATTACATAAAGTGCTCTTTTTATATATATTTCATCATTATAATATTATGAAGAAACGATATTTATTCACTAAAGAAAGAAAAAAATTATGTGTTTGCCTTTTCTTTCACCATTCTTTAGGATAGGGGAGAGTTGGGTACCTTGGGACATGAACCACATTGGGACACCTTAAATTTCGTAAGTAGGAATTAGTTTTG
Organism: Salticus scenicus; assembly: GCA_963930645.1. Lineage (NCBI taxonomy): Eukaryota > Metazoa > Arthropoda > Arachnida > Araneae > Salticidae > Salticus > Salticus scenicus. The sequence goes on along the minus strand of OZ005648.1, from coordinate 321,340,899 downwards.
TTAGGACATCATAGTGAGCAGCACAGTTTACACTTCAGTGTAATTTGAAATTTCTCACATTAGCACGTAAAGATTAATCGAATTTTCTTTGTTTAGAAAGATTCAAAGTTACATTAATGAGTGATTTCACGAACTAATTTATTGTGCAAACAATAAAATAATTTAAAGCTAAGCATGTGAGAATTAATATAACGACTTTTATAATAGTTCTAATGTTAATAAATGCATTGCGCTGCTAAGCCTAACTTTTTAAAAGTTAAATTATTATAACGATCCAAGTAGGGCAGGTTGGGACATTCACTCAACCTGCCCCAACACTATGCAATGTAAAGAAAGCAATATTTACATGTGCTATATAAAATTGAGACTGTTAAAATTGAAAAAATAGTTAAGAGAATGGTTTCTTCTTTAGAATTTAAACGAGAGGCATTTTTAAATGTAAAATACAATATCTGTTAATGTAATATACTAGTATACTGTACTTGTCATTTATTTGGCCCTAATTCTACAAATAAAGATTTATTAATCAATTAAGCTTAATATTTTTTATGCATTAAAGTTTTGTCAGTGTCTCAAACTGCCCCACCTAGTGAGGCAGGTTGGGACATTGTAAAGATTTAAAAAAAAATTTACTGTAGTTAAATTTGAAGGAATACTACATTGGAATAAATGTTAACTGAAACAGAAATATTTAAACTTTATGTCAAACTGAATTTGAAGAAAATTTAATAGAAAATAAATTTTCTAAATTGTGTCCCAAGGTGCCCCCCATCTTCCCCTACATATGACCTTCTCCCCACACCATATTATTTATTACAGTTTAAATCATTCGTATGTATTATTTTTATTAACATGACAAAAATAAGTAAAATTAAATTCCCAATGATGTTTTTCTATTTATTTTAACAATTTTAAATAAATGTGCATTAAATACAGTAGACAAAAACCTTACAAAGCTTTATTAAGAGAAACAAAGATACATGCATATATCTTGGATTAAAATCAGATACCTACTGTACTGACAGACTTATTGAAAAAATATCTCCCCCACCCCCTTGTTTATACATAAGAGGAATATACACAATTTTTATATTATGGAAATATTTCAGGAAATATTTAAAAAATTGAAAGTAAATAAGAAATAAAGGCATCCGTTATATTAGCATAATTATAATTATATTCAATTCTTTAAAAATATAAATTATTACATAATAGTAATTTTAAGTTTTCAAATAGTAGTAAAAAAATAAATATTTTCTACTCTAATCATGAAATCACGTGTATATACCTATTAAATAAATTTAAATATACTATTTATTTTTAATCTGAAATAATATTTAAAAAATATCTAATTTAGTATGCAGTGTAGATGAAAATAGATTTCATGATTACAAGAAAAAAGCATGGCTCTTATAAATGCAAACAGCCTCAGCATGTTAATACTAAAACAAATTCCTATACATTTTTTACATTTCAATCTGAAATTGCCTACAGATTATCCTACAATAAAAAGTTTCAATAATATAAAATAGCATTAAAAAAGAAAAAAAAAAAAAAAAAAAAAACAGTCATTTAGCATTAACATGTGAAATCAATCTAAAAAATTAAGAAGCCGTTTAAAGAAAAAATGGACAAATTTTGTTACAACATAACGTAACAAATCATTTTCAAAAAAGTAAACACAGTAGATTATAGCATTTGAGAATTTAAAAATTTAAATTAGCGTAAATTTGTGTTTAGCGTATAAAAAGTTATTTTAATGTAGAACCAATCGGCAGCATGTTGATAATGAAAGTAATCAATTCATTTTCAGTTATTGTTGCATCAATAAAATATTTTCAAAAATAGTTTTTATCGTAGGTTACACAAGATTATCAGCAATGCGAAACAAAAACTGCGTTTCGACTTTTAAAAGACATAAGTATACATATACAGCAAAAGATTATAATTCCAAAAAATTATGCCATAAACATACTGAAAGACCATTAAATTTTATCCGACGCTTATTATCTTTAACACTGATAAAAAAGTCTGTTTTAAAAATTTTAAATGATATCATTTAATGAATTATGAACTTCAATCCTTAGAATGACTTTCAAAATGAAAAATATAATCTTTATAAAATTACGGTGAATTTATTAGTAATTTTACAGAATATTTGAACACATATACAACGTTTTTTGGGGGGGAAAAGAAAGAAAGAAAAAATGAAATATGTTGTATAGAAATTCCCGGTAAGTTTATATTTCCTTTTTTGCAAGGTCATAAAAACTTTTATAAAATTTTGTTACAACAAATAAAAGATCACGAAACAAAATAAAAATAATAACTTTTGTAAGAAGCATTTATAAGCAATAATTTCGTATGTTAAAATTTTTATCTATATAATTTAAAAAACATATTTTCAGGTGAATAAAATGTTTCAAAAATTTACCTGCGGCTGCACGATAAGTCGATTCGCAAATAATCTGAAAAGAGCCATTTTTTAAAAGTATAAAATAAAAATAATATTTTAAAGTTAAAACTTGCAGGTTCTTTCCTTTTAATTTCCCTTTAATTGAATCTCAATGCGCCTCCCTAGCCGGTGTTAAATTTCAAAATTTGCCTACTTCCAAGCCTATTTCATTTAGAAGGACACTGGTGGTAAAACCACGTCGAGAAGGCGCTAGTATACAAAATTGAAATCACTAGTTGTTTCCGGGAGCATATTGTCAATTTCAAGCTACCAATCAAAACACAGAATGAAATTTCCTGTTATTTTGTAATTCCAGCAACCATACAGATATTATTATGATGAATTTCTGGTTACCCATTAATTTTTAATTAGAGAAATATTAAAAACTAGAATCAAATATAGAGGAGACAAATAAAAGAAAATCACTTTTAAAAATATTGTTTTAAAATTATATATATATATATACATTATTTTAAAACAATATTCTTACATCATTCTTATATTATTTTAACCACTTAACGCGCGCTGTCCTCGCTGCGAGGACGCAAAATTATAATAATTAAAAATTATATAATAATTATTATATAATTATTATATATAACATATATAATTATATATATCCAGCTGCAAAAATTCATCCCGGAAATTTTTTAGCAAAAATTTACGTTTATAACATATCAGAGAAGGCCGGGTTTTTTTTACCTTAAAATTTAAAATTTCTTTTAGTTTAATTTAGTTCATGGATTCCGGTGGCAGTATAGTTTAAATGATCCGAATTGTCTTGCGCCACAAAGGGTTAAAACAATATACAGGGTAAGTCAAAATGAATATATCGATTACAAGCGGCTGTAACTATTTAATAGAAAAAAATTTATCGATAAGATTAACACAGAATGTAGACGGAACACCAAATTTTTTTATACATACATCATAGATGTTCTATGTGACTTCCCATGGTCACACGGACAACATTTAGACGGTTGTCCATTTCTCGCCATACATTCTAAAGCATGTCTGCAGTCACCGACGCAAGCGCATTACAAATGCGTACTTTGAGACCCTGCGATTTTTATCTATGGGTTTATGTGAAAGACAGGGTGTATATGCTTCCCATGTCCAAAATAATTCAAGAACTCTAACAAGGAGAGGTCACGACATGGAAAATTCAATTCGAGACGAAACTGCGCAGGATTGTAGTATACTATGAGGGTAACAACATATTAAAGCAGTAGGACCCACTATCCACAAAATTTCTAGAAAAAAAGCATTTAAAGTTTCAGTAATCTTTAAATACAAGTTATTTTGCAAGCGAGCAAGCGCCCCAGTGGTGTGATCCTAAAGCGCGAGTCTGCTAGCCAGACGACTTGGGTTCGAGGCTACCTCGAGACTACTTTTTTTTTCTTTATCTTTTTATGTAATCTAAACTTTTTATTTATTTTCACTTAATTCAATTCAAAATCTGAAAATTTTAATAAATTATTTAATTTTCTTAAGTATAAAATAACTTTTTTTATTTTTAATATTTATAACTTAAAAATACAATAAATTTCTATACTTAAAAAATAAAGTTTAGTTTTATAAAACCCTAAATAAGAAACATAAAGAAAAACAGACAAATATTTAAATAATTAAAAAATAAGCAAGCTGTAAACAAAGTGTAAAATAGTTAGCAGGTGTTACTTAAATCTTGGTTTGAGCTTCCTGATTTTGTTTGAATGTGTCTAAATTACGTAAACGCTTCTAGCTTGTTAATAATAAAGGGCAGGTGGAATTTTATTTTGTGCAAGGAAAGATAAAAAAAAAAAAAAAAAAAAAAAAAAAGAAGTCGTTATCGAAAAAGAAATGATGTTCATTAACATTTAAAATCTACATTTAAAGATAACATTTCTTTACCTGTACTAATTTAACAGCATCGTATTCCTATACTATAATTTTTCAAGAAACTGTATTGATTGGAGAAGTAATTATTTAATTTGGATAGTAATTATATATGCAATTAAAATTATCATTTCTCTGTATTATTATTATTTTTTTAATTTAAAAAACAAAATTTAGTATTGTTTCAAGCATACCTAAAATAAAATAAAGTATTTCGATAAATAATCAAAAACAGTTTCTTTAGTTTTACCTTATTTTACAGTTAAAATAAAACTAAAATTTATTTTTTAAGTTATAGAAATTTATTGTATTTTTATGTTATAAATATTAAAAATAGAAAAAATTATTTATTTTATATTAAATAAAATTAAATAATATTTTATTAAAATTTTCAAATTTTGAATTGAATTATAAAATAAAGTAAAAATAAATAAAAAGTTTAGATTGCATAAAAAGTTAAAGAAAAAAAAAGTAGTCTCGAGGTAGCCTCGAACCCAAGTCGTCTGGCTAGCAGACTCCCGAAGATCACACCACTGGGGCGCTTGCTCGCTTGCGAAATAACTTGTATTTAAAGATTACTGAAACTTTAAAAGCTTTTTTCTCGAAATTTTGTGGATAGTGGGTCCTACTGCTTTAATATGTTGTTACCCTCATAGTACATTCCTGCGGAATTTCGTCCCGATCTGAATTTTCCATGTCGTGACCTCTCCTTTAGGTATGCATTTGTAATGCGCTTGCGTCGGTGACTGAACAAATGGTTCAGAATGTATGGCTTGAGATGGACCACCGCCTAGATGTTGTCCGTGTGACCAAGGGAAGTTACATAGAACATCTATGACGTATGTATACAAAATTTTGAAGTTCCATCTACATTCTGTGTTAATCTTACCGATAAATTCTTTTCCATTAAATAGTTACAGCCGTTTGGTTACACAACGCTATATTCATTTTGACTTACCCTGTATATAAATATATTTAAAATATGAAATAAACTTTGAAAAATAATAAAGAAACTTAGAAATTAATAAGTTTTGTGATTGGTTTTCATTTGTTATCAGTTAATTAATTTATATATAGTCGAACCTCGTTAACGTGAATCTCGCGGTGGATAAAAAATTTGTTCATGTTATCAATAGTTCATTTCATGCTATCAGTAATTAATCTTCATATAACTAAACTGATCTCCATTTTGACGGGATTTGTGGAAACAGTTCATGTTAAAAGTAATTCACATTAACGAGGTTCGAATGTATATATATATACATATTGTCTTGCAATTGCAATCTACTAAACCCCTTTCTTCTTTCCACTTTTTTCTACTAAACCAATCTACTTTCTCGAGGGTATCTCTCTACCCTCTATCATCGATAAAGTCGATATAAATTTAAAAAACTTAAACATTTACATGTTCGCGGCCTCATTCCAGTAGTTTTACCTACCATTTTATTCACCACTTTCTTTTAAAAATTCTTCCACAGTTTGAATTTAAAGTTATTTACAAACCCGTCAGCAAACTTAAATTATCTTTTCTGAAATATCCCGTTTCTACTGAAAACCGATATTGTGTTTATTTCATCTCTTGTTGTTCTCCATGTAATTTACACATAGGTTATGCTGGACAAACTAGTAGGCGTTTGAAAGCACCGTAGGAATTTTCGAAATGAACATATTTCAAAATCTTCTATTGCTTCCCACTGCTGGGCTCATGTCATTGCTTTGATTTTTCTAAAACTAACATAATTTCTTCTTCTTCGTATTTATGGATTTCCATTAAGCTTTCTACATTTCCACTCCGTTTTTGTCTGATGCTTGGAAATTCACATAATTTCCGTTTCCGCTTGGTTTTTTATTTTATTTTTTACATTTTATTTTATTTTATTTTTATTTATACTTTTATATATATACATATATATATATATATATATTTTGCTCTCCTCTTTCTAATTCTGGTTATACCAGTATTAATATTCACTTTCGACATTATTTGTTTTAGCTCATCACTGAAATTAGTTTTGTGCGTTGTCACTTTTTCTGAAGCACTCGTGCCGTGCCAACTTTGTTCGCCTGACAAAGGTTAGGGTTTTCTTTCTGTCATGTATTAGACTTTGTTCCATGTTTCGATCGTGCCTGACCGCACGAGGTCGCTGTTTCTGTGTTGTGCAATGTGAACTCTACGTATATGTTAGTTGTTGTTGTTCTTCTGACGTACTAGCGTACGGTAACTTTAAGTGTTCCTGTATATAATTCTTCACTTCATTGTGTAGTTTATCGTGATTAAATGTGTGTATTAATCAAGTATTCGTTATTAGTGGACCCCAACACACAAAATACAACAGTGGCGACGTGAAGAGTACAATTGGACGTATTTATTAATTTTCTTCTACGCATTACAGTTTTGATTCCTTTGTTTGAAATGTCATCTAAGTACGGCTGGACTGTTGTATCTTGTGCGTTGGGGTCCACTAATAACGAATACTTGGTTAATACACACATTTAATCACGATAAACTACACAATAAAGAATTATATACAGGAAACTTAAAGTTACCGTACGCTAGTACGTCAGAAGAACAACAACATAGAGTTTATACGTAGAGTTCACATTGCACAACACAGAAACAGCGACCTCGTGCGGTCAGGCACGATCGGAACATGGAACAAAGAACAAAGTCTAATACATGACACTTTCGACCCGAAACAGTTGTTGTAAGTTTTCAGTGTAACCTAGTTTAAGGATCCTAAGAAAGGGTATTTATAATAGTCCATGGGCCAGCCGACATATCGGTATAATTTGGAGGTACTAATTTTCCTTTTCACCATAATTAGACAGGTTTATTAGGATGTGAAAAAAACATGCTTGCTATCTCAAAAGGGTAGCTAATAAAAATGGCGGCCAATCCAAGATGGCGGATGTTGAGATTAAAAAAATCAACTGTATCTGAGAACTATTCATCCAATTTCGTTACTTTCTTTTTTTTTTTTTTTTTTTTTTTACTAAAGCTCTACACGTGTGCTTCAAAATGTGTCACAGCACTGTTTACGCAAAGTTAATCGATAATAAGTTATTTTAAAAATATATTAAAATTTTCCCGATTTCTTAGGGGAAAAAAAAATAAAAATAAGTTATAAAAAATATCTTATATATTACAAAATAAATAAATTAATAAAATAGAATTGAATATAGATTAGTAAAAAAAGCTTCAGACAAAAGATGTACTGCAATAATTTATCTTTAATTTGATTCACTATGTGTTTGGCTCGGATTGCTGAAAACACATGGAATCATGATTTTCAGTTATTTAAAATGAAACATACATTTCAGTCGAAAACGATCTTTTATATAATAACTAATGCATATATATATAAAAGCTATAGATACATTGCTTAAATAAAACCAACCGTTAATTAGTATTTAAGGAAATATCGAAATTTTTTTGATTTGTGAATTAAAAGTTTATTAAGTTTTATTAAAAGTTTGCAAAAGGCCTATAGTACATTTACATAAGCAAAAGCTTTAGATATAAAAGAATAATATAAATTAACTTTACGGAAAGCAAAAATTAAAAATAATCTTCTACGTCCCTTTTAGAAGATTTGCACAAATTAAAATTTGCGGTATATTTTTGTTCAATACTGTTTTCACAATTTGATAGTCTGCTCGCGCTTGTGTACTTTAAGTTGTTAACTATACAAGTACACGATGGAATTTATACGACTCTGAACAAGAGCAACATAGGGAGTTCTAAAACTGTAATAAAAAACTATTTCAGGTGCAGGTGCTCCAACGATCCTCTTGACGTTTTGCATACCGACTTCTCCTGCCATCCCATCCATTCAGGATCCTCTGCATCTGGTATTTCTGTAAAGTCCTGTATCGGGTCGGGTACCCGCGGGTTATCCACTTTGCAGGTCGGGTGCGGGTCGAGTTAGCATTCATTTTTGACCTCAGGTTAAAATCACGGGTCCACCCACAAAATATATATGTATATATATATTTTTTTAAAGTTTTTATATTCCTTTTTATGAATATAATCTTTTGAATGCAGGGACTTGGTGACATTCTCTTCCTTCATAGCAGCTTTAAGCAACATGACTCATGACGTAAGCTTAATTTGTAAAAATGAAATGCTTAAATATTAATAACCTTAATGTTTAAAATGTTATATTAGAAAATATTTTGCCTTCCAACGTACAGTCGGTAACAAAAGAGTCCATACACTAGCAAAAATTCCTATGTAAAAAAAGTATACTTCATATGGTTTTGTTAAATAAATCCTTATCGAATCGTGTTTTTACACTGACTGAGAACAGGATTCGGCAAGGATTTATTTAACAAAACCGTATGAAGTGCACTTTTTTTACATAGGAATTTTTGCTAGTGTTCGGACACTTTTGTTACCGACTGTATATTTGCTTCCTTATTTTACTCTTTTTATGTACTATGTAAAACCGTGGATTTTTTGTAAGTAATATACAAGAAATTTTATTATATATATTATACACTGAAGTATTGTTTATAATTAGATTAGTTACTTTTAATATAATTTTAATCATGCATTAGTTTTAATATAATTATATACTTGCAATATTTATGTAATAATTAATTCTCTGAAATATAATATTTGTTCAATAATATAACTGTGTTTCGTGAAATAAAATTTTAAATTGGTTTCTTATATAATATAAATTGAATACTTTTTTGCGGGTTGCAGGTCAGAAGTTGCGGGTTGAAAATTTTCCTGCGGGTCAAATTTACTCGACTCGCGTAGGACTGTACGGTAAAGCTATTCAGAAAACTCTTCCACATAGCTGCTTGATAATTAGCTCGTTTAAAATATTGACATAAGCAATATTCGCATGCATGAAGTTGAGCCATGTCTACTTAGCCTTGTCGACTTTGGAACATGTGGTTTCATAGTTCGTTTATGTTTTCTATTTTAGTGTTCCTTGAGTACAATTGACTAGGGAACTTTTGGATTAAATTGTGGTCCGAAATTAAAAGCGTAAATTTACTCACAAGCCTTAAAAACAGCAAACTAATTCTGTATTCTTTTGTTACAATTTCGTCTTCACTTGTAACAGCCTTTGTCTTTCCTTGCCTAGAAAACGCACTTACTGTATCACGAATCACGAGCTGTCCATGAATGTAATCCTAGCAATGTTGATTTCATATTACAGCTAACAACAGATGCTCGTGTTTTTTTTTTATGTCTATCAATTTGTTTCGCCCACTAAATCCGTGTTTTATACACATGTTGCTCTTTACGTTGATGCTAGATGAAATATACAGAGCCAGAACGAACACGTCTGTACCATCAGATACACATATTACATTCGGAAATTCCATAGTAGCATCCTTTATGTGTAGCATGATATGCGCATCTGCTTCTTCCACTCAGACATACATGCACCTCGAATAAAAATAGATGAAAAATGTGTCTTCACAACAACTTCTAAAAATCTTTGAAAAAAAAAAAAAAAAAAAAAAAAAAACGACGTGATTGATAAGCCAGACATTAAGCTTTTTGCCAGTATGATAATCATATCAGGAACGTTTGAATATACTTGAAGCATTTAATTATCCTTCGGAACCTTTACCTTGGAGTATTGATAACCCAAATGGATCTGTGAAAAAAACTATAAAAGCCGTGCTGGGAAAACGTGCTGGAAAGTTAATCTCATCTACAGATGAAAATATATTTTCACCAGCAACGATAGCAGGTAGGGTGATATTAATTCCAAAATTACATGTAGAGAACATAACATTTGATCAGTTATTTGATGCAATCCCCAATCCAATCTTAAACACAGACTACATTAACTCTCGAATTGATGTGTTTTACAGCTATAAAGACAAATCAATAAAATTGGGTGGACGATACAGTAGAGGCTAAGATGCATGGATACATTTGAAGAATATTAACACGGTTATAGAATCATAAACTAGAACTTTATGCGTTACTTACTCTAACAAGTATATTAAAATAACTAGCAGTGTATTGTATAAAATGGAAAAAACTTGCCTTTTCTCAAGAAGACGCAGATACATGTATGATGCCACATATAAAGGATACTGCTGTAGAACTTCCGAATTTAATATGTGTATCGGAGGACACAGGCGTGTTGATTCTGGCTCTTTTTATATCATCCAGCATCAACAAAGAGAGCAACCTGTATATAAAACATGAATCTAGTAGACGAATCAAATTGATAGACATAAAAGAACTAGTATGTTGTGGGCACCACAAGACTTTCTTCTATATTTCATATACAAATTCACTCAGTAACAATATATATATATATATATATATATATAAATACAATTTTTTCCAAGTATTTTTTCGCTAAAAGTAAAAAAAAAAAAAAAAAAAAAAATCAATAACTTTGTTTTAAATTATCCCATATTTATAGTTCAACCATTCGTTTTAAAGGTATTGACGAGACCTTTCGAAAGATACCCATCTTGAAAATTTATCCCCCCCCGAGGGTACTTCCCCCAGGGGGGGGGGGGGAGCGATGACAAAATGTTTTCCTAATTAACTACTGCTATTATAAATAATTCATATTAATTTTACAATCACAGATTAAGAATAACTCTCATTATGTACATGTACATTTATACGAAATTTTCTCCTGTACTGCCATGTTAAAAATTTAGAAAAAATACGATCACAGCGCCGCCCGTTGAGTGATTTATCCCCAAATTTAATCAGCACCATTTTATGTCAGGGGCCAACTAAATACCAAGTTTGATTAAATTTCGGTAAAAAAAAATTTACGATTTTTTCGTTAAAAGTAAAAAAAAAAAAAAAAATCAATAATTTTGTTTTAAATTATCACAGATTTATAGTTCAACCATTCGTTTTAAATGTATTGACGAGACCTTTCGAAAGATACCCATCTTGAAAATTTACTCCGCCCCCAGGGGGGTGGCGAGGCTCCTACACATACAAAAAAAATTTTCCCAGTTGACTATCTCTATTATAAATTATTCTTGTAAATTTCATAATGATTACTAAAAAATAATTCTCTTTATGCACATTTATACAAATTTTTGTCTTTGTCCTATATCACCATCAAAAAGCACACATACAGTAATTTATATAGCTCTATCATCCCCATGTTATCATACAAAGATTTTTTATGCCGAAAATCTTTTTGGCATAAAAAATCTTTTAGCCATTAATTTTTATTGAAACTCGGCAATAGAATAGAATGTTGATGAATTTTCAAAATGTTGAAATATTGAGTCTTTTAATTCTTCTGATAAATTTATGACAAGAAATGGGATAAGTTATCATAAAAGTAAAATATATTTGACTAAATTACGAAAAATATAATTTTTATAATCAGTTGAAGTTGCTTTGTTATTATTATGAAATAAAAACTGTTTTGATTTTTAATGGAATACTTTTTAAAAGTTTGATATTTTTTAAGATTTTATATTAGTAAGTAATATAGAATTTTCAAAATTCTTTTAAACATAGTCAGCAGCGGCGCAGGTAAATAATGTTAGCTTTAGTATAAAAAAGGAGTTTAACTTTAAATATTAACTAAATTAGTAAATATAGTAAAAAAAAAAAAAAAAAGAAAAGAAAGAAGGAAAAAGAAAAATTAATTCGAAATTGTATCTGCAGTTTTTCATTCATCTTTACTACGTAAATCATTCATAAATTTTATTCGCTAAATTATCTGTGTGTATTCTCTCGGAGAAAGACGGCCATTAACTGGTCAAAAGGGCCGTCTTTCTCGGAGTAAAAAGGAATCACTTTTTTCCCTCCATGATCAATCTATGTCTTATTACTATATCTATGTTATTAAGGGAATATAAGTAAAGATGCCAAAGATGAAACACATAATAGTGCTAAAAAAAAAAAAAAAAGTTACCTTTTTTGGCATATATCGCGTTATTGGCAATTTTTTGTTCTGAATATAAATATTATTATTATTATTGTTAAAAGATACAGAAAGCAAAACGTGTAAAACACTACAGCTGCTGAAATTTATTTTTACCTTGTTATTAACACTTTCCAACAAAGTTCAAAAGTATTTATAACTTCGGTTTGTCTGTACTCGCTTTAACTCTCATAAGTCATAAATAATCATGGACATTTTTGAAACCATATAAGGTATAATATATTTAAACTAATTCAATTTAGAGAATAAAGTATAGCAATTATAAACATTTTATAAAAATAATTACTTAAAAAGCACGAAATAAAAAAAATATAAAAAGAATCTTACCTGTGAAATAAAATCCTTATTTTTCATAACTTCTAGGGCTTTTAAAGTACGAAGTCTGTCAATAAATACGCAAACTAAGGCCATAAAAAGTTTATTTTGCAAATTAATTACATCGATTTTGTCCCCTTCAAAGTACTTTCCATTCGTTGCTATGCACTTATTCCATCTGCTTTTCCACTGTTCAAAGCACCCTTGGAAGTCCTCGGCAGTCAGGCCTTTTAGTTTTCTCGTCATTTCTTGCTTTATTGTGTCCACATCTTCCCAGTGATGTCCCCTCATCACATTTTTGCATTTTGGGAATAAAAAAAAGTCGCAAGGGGCGAGATCTGGCAAATAAGGAGGATGATCAAGGATGGTGATTGAATTTTTTGCCAGAAACTGGCGAACAATCAATGCTGAAAGTGCAGGTGCATTGTCATGGTGGAGGATCCATCCATCGCCTTGAGTCAAATTTCGTCACCCACGACGTACGCGATCTCTCAAACGCTTGAGAACTGTAAAAAAAAAATAATTTATTATTTATGTCAATTTCCATTTTCGACACACAGTAAAAACAAGGACAACACAAACTAACACAACTGGCACAAAACGCACAGCTCGACGATCCGCCATGCACTGATGGTTCATTGGGTCTCAGGCAACTACCACCGCTAGTGAGCGAGGCTATAGTCCGCGTCATGGACGACAGATGGCACCAGTTCGCGTATTTAATGGACAGACCTCGTACATCTAATAATTATTTCTTGCTATAAAATTCTTTTTAAATTCAAAACATTCTAACTCTTAAAGTAGACTGACCATATTTTTTTCATTGAATTCGAGGACAAATATGACGGTGTCCTCGAATTTAGTGGACAAAAAATAAATAAACAATTAAATCACCTTAAATTGTAAAATTTTAGTAATTTTTATGTATAAAGCACCTAAAAGGACTTATTTCAGCTTATTTATTATACATATAATAAATTATTATAATAAAACATTAATAACTTTATAACCGGCGTCTCCAAATGTGTTGTAATTTTTTGGGGACGAAGGTTGTTTTCGGGGACTGTCCTCGAGATTCGAGGACATATCTTAGTGAAATAAAAATTTTAAAAAGAACTTTCAAAGAAAAAGGGAAAATACCGTCTACTTAAGAAGGATGGATGGCTGGGTTTTATGTCGCACTAGTGCTGTGTAGATGGGCAATTGGCGACGGTCTGGGATACACCCCTAGAGGTGGTCCGGAGACATGCCATCACAATTTTGATCCTCCATGGAAGGATCCTTCTCTCCCGCTTCGGTGACCCCCAGAGGTATAATTTTTGATGGGAGCGTGGAGGACATTGCGGCCATGACAGATTTTACGTGCACCAGCCACCATTAGTGTACACGACGGTCTTTGGCCGGCTCGAGTACCGAACCCGCAATCTTTCAATTATGAAGCCGGCGCTCTACCGACTGGGCTACCGCGGCCCCCCGTCTACTTAAGAAAAAGCAGAGTTTAGAGCATGGCGGGAAAATTTCAATATTGGCCAGTTTGGCTTCCTGTAGTTCAACAGTCACGTGACTGTTTTATGAGTTAACTTTGCCACTGAAAAAGGTTGCCATTGTCCCGTCCACTTTTATAATAGATCTATGATTAAAACCTGACATAACATGACGTCCACCTTATAAGAAATAAAATGGCAGCCGAGGACTTTATTTGGAGTAGTCGCAACTGACACTAGTGATTGTTTTAATATTTTATTTTATTAATTTTATAAATATTTAATATATTAGATTGCGCATAGCGCGCTCAAATTTTAATCCAGTTCAAATGAATAATATTCAAATATTTATGTTTATACATTTTTAAGAGAGATCTGAAAGAATTTATTTTATGTGCAGTTAGTAATTATACATCAATAGTTTATATGAAGGTAAGATTTGTACTCACCTTCTCTTCCAGTCCAAGGATAGATATTCAGCGTAAGTTCATCTCTTTGATTCCACGACATCTTTCATCAGTGTTGGAATTTGAAAGTAGACTGTGTATGTTTTGGAAAAAAATAATATTTGTTAATCATATAATTACTGAACTCATTATTAAAATAACTTTTTATCGATGTTATATATCCTTTAATTTTTCTTGATTATTATTTCCATCACAGGTATATTTATATAATTAAAGTATTATAATATTGCGGAGCATTTAACAGAGCTCCTATTAGGCCGGTTACATATTGTATAAGTGAGTACATATACATGAGTAGAACGCGCGAGAGAAAGTTTATAAAAATGATGACTAAAGCAGTTCAAAGGCTGAAAAACTGGGAGCGGTGCATTCCTCTCAGCAACATGTACATTTACGGAGATTGTCTCTAGAATAAAAATAAAATGTTTATTGGAATAAGAGTTTTTGAATAGCGGAATATCAAACACAAATTATTTCAGTTTATCTTTAATTTTTACCTTAATTAATATTAATTTTACGTTATTAATTAATTCATTCCAAGTGCAATAATTAATTCATTATAATTCATAGATAAAAAAATTTATTTTTTAAAATTTATTAGTAATTTAAACTTTTAAATTATTACTTATTAATAACATTTATCTTAAACTTATAAATACATACTTTTGTAAAACTTATAATTTTAGTTACCTTCAATAAATAAATTTGAATATGCTCTGAATTCGATGACTAATGATTGTAAAACCTAAAAGATACTATGAAACAATCATTATACTGACAATTAATTTCGAAGGAAAAAAAATTTCAATAACGTATAGAATTTTCAAATAATGCTAAATATTATCATGATGATGATTATTATTTTTTTCTAATATAACTGTTGAACTGTCGGTGTGTTTGTGTCCTTCTTTATTTTTCCATCCTAGCCATTTTTCCATAACATCACGTCATATCTACGTTTTATTTTTTTTACTTTAATGTTTTGCCACTAGTAAATTGATAGATTGATTGACGGAGGATTTGTTTGTTCACATGCTTTTTTTTTTTATTGATTGGTCAGTATTATGGTCAGCATATCTATGATTCTCCCCTGCTTTCTTTTGGCGAAATTAATTTCGATACATAATAAAATCATAGTTATCTTAGCGAAGATCTCTTCAAACATTCGGATTCAAAAATTCATTTCTTTATTATAAACAAACTTAAGCGATAGTTTGCCAAATCTGGTAACCTACAACTACTTTTCAACGGATCAGTTTTGCTTGCGAACGGCTGATATTCTACGTACACCGGTGAAAGGCTAGTAAAGAAGGTCAATCCTCTCATACAGTTTCAAAGTTTTTATCTTTAAATTTTAATTATTGTAAAAGAACAACAAAAATAAATTAAATATGTAATTTATTTCTCAAATATTTCTGTAAAATTGACATCATGACTTAAAAACTAGTTCAATTCTATACTTATAAAAAGGGATTATATTATTGCTCTCACTTCATTAGAGATTCGGTACTGTGTAATTCGGTTTCTCCATATTGCGTCCGCTGACATGCGTTCGATTTTAGGTGGGGTTAGCTACGGAATCTATTGACATCTGAGGATATTCTAAAAAAAGATAAAATATTGGGAATATTATTACTGCTTCAGTTTTATCTCTTCTATCAGTATCAGCTGTTCTAAGAATAATTTCATCCATACAGATAACTCAAGGTGAGGATATTTTCACCGTTGCTTATCTGTATTTGTTATTACATTTCTTTTGACAATCAGCTGCTGCAATGTTTTACCATTGTAAAATAATGCGATTTCTAGCGACATAATATTCAAACTTTACAAATGTATTAATAACCCTTAGTGATCATATCGTATTATTATTTTTATTTTATAAAATATATTATTTTATAATATCATCGAAAATAAAATAAAAAATTATATGGGAGAAAAATACAAGTTATGGGTGGAGATATTGTTTTATATTATTTAAAGAAATAATTTGCAATATTTCATACCATCGTTGCTATTAATTTTAAAACTTTATATTTCTTTTTCAATTTTTTGTGCTTAACATGAATTTTACTATTAAGTATATATTTATACTAATATATTTTACACTAATATATATTTTTCAAAAACATTTAAAAAACAAATATTGTCATTCAAAGATTGTGTGTAACAAATACTTAAATTTTTCTGTATTTTAACCCTGCCTATTTATCACATTAAAATTTGATTATTATTATTATTATTAATACTATTATCTTAATACAACACAATAATTTAATTTAGACGTAAAATGTTTTATTAGGTACATTTATCAGTTTCTTTATGGTATATGTACAGCTAATCAAATGTTATATAGGTATTATTTATTTATTTTTTTCTAACGTGACTTTTTGTACTTATTTTTATTTAAAAACACGTATTAGATTTATTTATTTATTATTATTATTTAAGAATTTCTTTATTTTCTTCTAAAAATTTGGTTATGATATTGCAATCCTGTCTGACAACACTTGCTATCATGTTTAATATGAATTGATGTAGAGTCAGATATCTTCAACAAACTCGTAATTTACATATTAATGAGAAAACTCTCTCTCTCTCTCTCTCTCTCTCTCTGTCTCTGAGAGAGAAGCGAGAAATATATGATCAAGTGCTGAATTTAGCCATAAGAACTAAAATAGTTTTTATACAGGTGTATTTAAAAGAAATTAGACACGTATTATATAAATCTTATTACGGAAATATAACATTTATTATCAAGAGCGTAAATATTTAAAAAATTATAATAAAGATATATATATATATATACATATATATTATTACTATACTATTTCATAATTTTTAAACACTACTTTGAGTGCTGAAACCAATTTTTAAAAACACTAGGGGGCTTTGGCCCCTGCTCGCTCCGTTCACCAACCCCCGATGGAGGCTTCGCCTCCCTCAGACTCGCTTCACTTATTAATCCCTGTGGGACTCTGTCCGCCTATTCGCTGCTTTGCCTTTCAATGAATAGGAAATATTAGTAGTGCATAACGCAAGACAAAAGTAGAAAAATGTTATAGAAATCTGAGCATTCAATGTCAAATTCAAATACATAATATTTAATACCGCATCCTTATTTATTTATTTATTTCATGAAATATACTAAAGATCAGTAATTTTTTCAGAATAGAAATTTGTAATATCTAGATCATTTTGCATTACAGTTTTATTACATGACCCCTTTCAAATTCTTGTCACTATTTGGCGATGAATTATTTGGTATAACAGCTTGTTAAAAAAAAAAAAATAATAATAATAATAATTATATATATATATATATAACACCCATTTTGCCATAGATAATATCTGTTATCCTTGGCGATTTTTGTATTTGACGATCAAAAACGTAGTACGAAAATATGTGTCATATGTATATTTTCGCAACATATATTATACGAAATATTGTTTCATATTATTCTTTGCTCTCTTAGTATACGTTAATAAAATTATCATGATTTTTGAAAGGAATTAAATATGTTCGTTACATAACTTGGCGATTTTTCTATCGCCAAAGTATTTTTTCTAATGCCTATACTTTTTACTATTACATTTTTTAGTTAATTTAGGGTAATATATAATACTCTATATTTATAATGTACAGTTAGGTAATAATTTTACACATTTGAAAAGTTTATTATTATTGTCGTCCTTTTAATTTAGAAAAATGAACTACATCTTCAATCGTTAATTCTCTGCTACTTACTTCTTAAAATAACGAAGGATAAAATGTACTCGATTCTCTATGAACTTTTATGTGATGATTTTTTTCCTGGCCATAAATTTAAAATACATCGGATATATTTTATGCTAACTATAAATAGATTAAAAGTAAAAAAGGTAAATACACTTTAAAGCAAAAAATATAAATACACTTTAAAGACAAAAAGAAATGCATTCAGATATACAGATGCGACATTATTTCATTATTCACAAAAAAAAAAAAAGAACTTTTAAATATATATATATATATATATATAATAAACATGAAAGATTGCCAATAAGAAAATTAATTTTCTAAAAGTAGAAAAAATAAAGATATTTGTGAACGACAAATTAATTTCTGCATTAATTTCTGCATTTTATTACTTTTTTTTAAACACCATGGATCTCATTTTTAATTTTCCGTGGAAAATGACATCACGATAGAAAAACAACGTCATAACAGAAACTTTTTTCAAGGTGGCAAATAGAAAACCTTTATGAACCCGAAGTTTTTAATTAATAACTTCCTTATTTAAAAAGATAGAAAAGAAATTTCTAATTAGCTGAAATTTCTTCCTTGGAATATACGGCAAATATTGGTACCTCTCATGATGCGGAGGACTTTGCCCTCCGCGAGAAGATGCAGTCGCAGACAAAAAAATTTGACGCCAGCGACAGTTACTTTTTTTTTAATATATAGAGATAGTATTTTTTTTCCTTCATGTATTTGAACTTTTACTATACGCTTCGAATAAAATCTTAAAAAAAAAAAAAAAAAAAAAAAAAACAAGAATGAAAAATTTTGCATAGATTATTAACACTTTCCAACTGCACGTGCACGTAATCGTTACATCGTGTAACTTCTATGTACTTTACCTACGTGATCGATCATACGAGATACAGGCATAATGAAAGGAAACAGACATATATACTAATTGATTTCGTAATAACTCTTAAACATTGTTGGAAAGTGTTAAAAATGCTTAACACAAACAGAAATACAATTCTAGCAAATTCCGATTATAGTCTATAATTTATATGGATATTTTATAGTACATCTTAACGCTAAACATAACGTATTCTATAGAAAACTTTTTTTTTTATATATGAATAAAATATAACAATTTTATTATAATTTTTGCAGTGCAAAGTTATTTAAATAAGATTTGTAAAAATACCTCTGTTTCTCATAAAATGCAATGCATTTGCATTGCCATTCTTTTGGGCGCACCTATACACAAACCAGTTGTGCTATTTATACCATTTTAAATAGAGAACATGCCATAGGGAATTTGAATAACATGTATCATTTTAAAAAAATTCTGAAATATTTACGAATGCTTGAGATGGACTGAGAAACTAATTAAAATCATAATCCTTCCATAAAGATTGTTAGAAAAAGTTAAAAACGCTTAATAAAAACGAAAATGCTGTTACAGCAGTTTTCAATTTTAGCCCTTAATGTATCAGAATATTTCTGTGTGGATCTGTAAATCTTAGTGCTAATTACATTATATTCTATATAAAACAGTTTTTTGTTCATATATGAATAATACAGAAGATCGCCCACACTTTATGGAAACGATTTTATGATTTATTTTTCTCTTCTGCAATTTGAAATAAAAATTTGGCAACTTTTGTATAATCGCCTGCTACTTTTATCTTTAGATTGCATATTGCAATATTTTGAAAATCAAAACGGCTCCTAAAATAAAATTGATAGATGGCTCGAAGGTGAGGTAACTGCATTTTCCGAGGAGTAATTATTTGTATCCCCAAATTATAATAAAGTGTTGTAAAAATCGCGGTTATTTCATTTCTAAAAAAAATATTTATAATACATTTAATTTGAAAAAAAAAAAAAAAAAAAAAAAGTCTAATTAAAGATAAAAAAGAAAATATGAACGCAAAACTTCATCCTAAGACTGTTCGAACACAGCAGGTAAATATAAAGAAAGTCTGATCGTAAAAGAGAATCCACCCGAAACTAGGAATGTCTTTTGACACTGTAAGTAAAATCATTCATAAAGATTTGAAGTTAAACTAGTATATTGTGGCCACCACAACACTTTCTTCTATATAACTTTTTATAAATTCAGGCAGTACAAATTATTTATTAAATTATTGATTATTAAAATTACTTTCCTTGATGAATACGAACGTTTTTCATTTCACAGAACTATAACTCTAAATGCCAAAAGAAAGCCAATTTTGTGCCAACATCAAAAGAAATATATATATATATATATATATATATATATATATATATATTGTTAAAAATGAAAAAAAATCGATAACTTTGTTTTGAATTGTCATATATCTATAATTTAACCAACCGTTTTAAAGGTATTGATGAATTCTTCCGAAATATACTCATATTGAAAATTTATACACACACCAGGGAAGGGGGGGGGGAAGCGATACCCTTACATGCACAAACTTTTTTTTTCCTAGTTTACTCCTACTATAATCAACAATTCATATTAATTTTATAATCACACGCTAAAAAAACTCTCATTATGTACATTTATACGAAATTTTGTCCTAAACTGCCATGTTAAAAATTTAGAAAAAATGGAATCACAGCACCACCTGTTGAGCGATTGATCTCCAAATCTAATCAGCACCAGTTTAGGTCAGGATCCAGCTAAATACCAAGTTTGTATCGTATTGGTGGTATCGTATTTGGTATATCCAAGTTTGGTATTGTATTTCGTTCATTAGTTCGTGAGATACAGCGTGCACAAAATTTCTGATACACACACACAGACAGACATTTTCTAAAAACAGTCAAATCGTGTTCAGAACAGCTCAAAACGTGTAAATCTATCGAAAACTGGAGTTCGAAAATTTTCCCGAATTCAATACTTTCTTCTTTTTATATAGAAGAAAGTAAAAAGATGTTTAAACCTAAAGTTCATCTGCTTTTGCCAAAGCATATTGCTGAAAGAAAAACAAGTTTTAGAAAATTATATGAAAAACACATAGCTGCTGAAAATTGTAAATTTGTAGTAACATTCGAAGTGGTATGGGCATATTTAAGTGGCTGTAAAAAGATACATTTTTTATTGTTCAGCTGACGGGAATGACCGTACGAAATGGCTTCGTCAGTGTACAGAAAACAAGTTCCCAAAGGGATTCAAGATAGTTGCAGAATTTTGTTACAATGGGAAATTGAAAATAAAAAAGTCTCAAGTAAAGCCAAAATTAATTCATTCTACTTTCAGCAGAATATTTCAGAACCAATTTTTGAAGAAGAAATTCCAGCCTTCTAGGAAAGGACAAAGTTAACCCCTTGAACTGCAATTTATTTTCAGTCAGCACTGCTCATGCAGACAATTTAATTTTCTTAGTTTTAAGAGGATTTATTGATATAGAAACTTACGGTTTTGTTGCTCAAATCATTTGTTATTTTTTAAAATAATATTTGTTTCACACATTTATATATGAATGTTTATGGCAGGGTTTCGGACCCGCCCACAAACCCCAAAAAACCCAGGCGGGATTTTTGGGGTTTACCCACTTAAAAAAACCCGGTTTTATTGGCTTTTTTTTTTTTTTTTATAAATCTAATAACATTTTTCACTTTTTACAAAATATTTTATTATTTTTTTACTTATATTTTCTTACTTGACATTATATATAATAATTATATAAATATATATATATATATAGTGTAATTATTATATAATAATTACGTATATATATCTACATAACATAGTATATCATATTAGTGATAAATATACCAGTTTGAAATTATGTAATTATTTTTCAGCTTTGTTAGAAAAATTCCTTTCAACTATTTATCTACAATATCTCTTTTGAACGGAACAGTTTTAAAAATGAAAGATGTGAAAAAATGAACAAAATTACAAGCCATTTTTGTATTTGTAAATCATGACGTAAAAAAAAAGTAATACTTTGTCTAAAATTCTAAGGATTTAACAACAAATATTAAACATAACTAACAAATGTAATATATTGACTCTGTAATGTTCGATACAGGCAAAAAATGGGGTTCTTTTGTTGCCCCTCGAAAACTTCAAATTCGTTAAAACAACCTTTTTAAAAGATTTAGTTTAATAAAAATGATCTTTTTATAAAATTTTTAGTGTTTCAGAATTATTTTTAATGTTTACCTATACCTTCACCTATTACCTATTACCTTCAATGAAACACTATTAATTTGATAACAAACATTTATATAGAACGACTGATAAAATGAAAGGTGTTACATAAATTTTTCTCACAAAAAAAAAAAAAAAAAAAATACAAAAATATTTTGTTTTTGACAAAATTAGGCCCCAAAAATTAAAACCAGGATTGACTCCTGACATGCAAGTGTAAAAAGTAGGCAACGGTAATTTTGTTTTGTATTCCTTTATTAAGTACGTTTTCAAATATGAATAAAATATGTCAGTTATCAATATTAACAAAAATTAAAAAAATATATTTGCACACTTTTTTTTACTTTAACTATATAAAAATGCATAATTATTTGTAATATGAAAAAGGTTTAAAATATTTTTCTTTTGTTACTAGTTTTAATTTGACATACAATAACTTATGAAAAATTAATTAAATTCAAAATTGCGATAAAATATTGAATAGAATGAAATAAGAATTCATTTTACTGTTTAGGCCAAACCAAATACTAAGAATATGAAGGTTATTTAATTTTTAATTAATTATAATTAATTACTATTATTTTGTGATAAGTTTTATTTTAGTCTAAAACTGTTCTCTTTTGAGATAAACTAAAAATTCAAACCCAATAATGTTATTCTACGTTTAATATAAAAAACCAATTAACCCCCCCCCCCCCCAAAAAAAAAAAAAAAAAAAAAAAAAACACCCGGGCTGGGCTTTTTAAACGAAAACCCGGGTTTTTTAAACCCTGAATGAAACGCTGTTAACTTGATAATAAACATTTATATAGAACGACTAATAAAATGGAAGGTGTTACACAATTTTTTTCTTGCAGAAAAAAATGTGACAAAAAATTTTTCGTTTTTCACGAAAATGAGCTTTAAAAATTAAAAGCTGGAGGCACTCCTAACATGTAAGTGTAAAAAGTAGGCAGTGATAATTTTGTTTTGTATTCCTTTACTAAGTTTTCAAATCTGAATCAAATGTCAGTTATCAATATTAACAAAAATAAAAAAAAATATTTGCACATTTTTTTTTACTTTAACCATATAAAAATACATAATTATTTGTAATATGAAAATCGTACATGGTAGGTTTAAAATATTTCGCTTTTGTTACTAGTTTTAATTTTACACAAAATAACTTAATAAAAAAATTAAATTCAAAATTGTGATAAAATACTGAATAGAATGAAATAAGAATTCATTTTACAATTTAGGCCAAATCAATGTTAAGAATATGAGGGTCGTTTAATTTTTAATTAATTATAATTAATTACTATTATTTTGTAATAAGTTTTATCTTAGTCTAAAACTGTTCTCTTTTGAAATAAACTTAAAATTCAAATCCAACAGTGTTATTCTACGTTTAATAAAAAAAAAAAAAAAAAAAAAAAAAAACTAAATCCAAAAAAGCCCATTGAAACCCAATTAAACCCAAAAAACCCGTTTTTTTTTTTTTTAAAAAACCCTGGTTTATTGTTATATATACATATAAGAACATAATTAGTGTCGGGAATTCATGACGAGCTGGATTCGTCATTTCAGTTCAAGGGGTTAAGCTTCATATGGAGAAAGCCTCTAGTCACACGTCTAAATCAAACTGTCTCTTATTTAGCAAAGCAAGAATCAGATACAGGAATAAATTGTATCCTATTTAATGAAATACTTGTAAAATCAGCTAACGCTTCTTCAATGGAATTTTGCGCTTTTGGTTTATTAAATTGAGCTTTAGGAAAATGACATCGTAGAACATTGAATTGACGGAAAACTGTACAAAAAGAATGGGATAAAACCGACATACAGTACCAAAGAAAAAGTGTACTTTCATGGAAAATTCGAGATAGAACTATTGTCAAGAACCATGGCTATCCGATTGAAAGAAGCACATCGACGCAAATATATACATACATAAAACGCAACTAATAAAATTGTTTCCTTAAGGGCCCGCTTCACTCACCGCCGCCGGAAGCCGAAGCTAATGTTATTCTATGGGAAATTTTTCTTTACAAATAACT
The DNA here is from genome assembly GCA_963930645.1 of Salticus scenicus. Taxonomy (NCBI): domain Eukaryota; kingdom Metazoa; phylum Arthropoda; class Arachnida; order Araneae; family Salticidae; genus Salticus; species Salticus scenicus. Next base: position 321,316,471 of record OZ005648.1, on the reverse strand, counting down.
TATTAACTAATAAATATTTTTAAATTCTGTTTTCGCATTCTGAAAATTCCCAGCAGTTAAATTGACGGACCTTTTTTAAAAAGTAATTTTTTATATTTTATTTTGAAGTTGCTAAATACGAATTTTCAATATGTGAAATTTTTTCATTTTTCATTTTGCAATTTCAAAATAAAATATTAAAAATTAAAAAAATACATTTTTAAAAAAGGTCCGTCAATTTAACAATTGGGAATTTTCTGACTGTGAAAACAGAATTTAAAAATATGCATTAGTTAATAAGTTATTTGTAAAGAAAATTTCCCCATAGAATAACATTGGCTCTGGCTTCCGGCGACGGTAAGTGAAGAGAGCCGTTAAAGTGTGAACGACCTTCTGTAATTGTCAACTTTATCCACCACTTCCTGCATCTCCCGTGTAAATTAGACTGTCCTTTATTTCTACTTTAACTGTAAAACCACTTTTAGTGCAACAACACCTTTGATGTAGGAAAAAATTTTAACCTTTTGCAACAATATAATGGCATGATTTTAAAGTTAGTCTTGTACTATTGGTATTGTTCTGCGTTTGCATTTATAGATGAGTTTAACATTTTGAACTTGTACAGATACATAAAATTTATCATTATATAAATCGATAGCGCATAATAAGGAAAAAAAAAAAAAAAAAACCCTTAGTATGTTCATTTTTTCTCATTTTCAATATTGAAAACTCTAGAATAATTTAATATCAAGCTAATAATGACTACGCTATAATGACAAAATTTGTCTTGGTTCATTATGGAATACCTTTTATTTCTTTTTAAATATATTAATAAAGGAAAAATTACAAGTATATAAAATAAAACCATTTAATAAATATTACATGGTAAGTATGTGGATAAAAAAGAAAAAAAAAATACTTAACAAAGAAAAAAATCTAGTGAAATGAAGTTTGCCTGTTTTCAATATCCAAAGTTTTTATGGTGGTGTAGATGTCAAGATCGATTGACTTAGGCGTGGTATACAATGTCGTCCGTGAGGAGGCGGGGGGGGGGGTCTTTATTAGAGACCACGGAAAGAGACTGGACAATGAACAAAAATGACGGACGTTTGTTCAAGAACTATTGGATTGACATAATACGCTATATATATATATATATTTTTTTTTTATCAGCGTCTAAATCTTTTCTTTCAATTAAAACTGGAAAAACAGTTTTATTTGCCTTTATAGAACCACGCAGAAACCCATTCAAAAAATTAACAGAACGTAATTTGAACAAACATTGCATGTACTTTATTTGCTTGCATTTTTTAAAATTTTGAAATAATATCTATCCATTTGATCCAAAATATCTTATTCTATCGATATAATTACAACATTTGAAAATCTGTCTAGTAGCAAATGTGGAGCGTATTATTATTATTATTATTATTTTAAGTTTAGAAAAGAATTGTTCCACCGGTGCTTCAAGACTATGATAAAATAATTCCTAAAAGGTTATAAAGTTCGGATATATTATGTCTAATTCGTTAAAATAAGTATTCTGAATTATCTGATTTATTGTAGGCTCATCGTATTTAATGTCAGAAATGAATGGTTGAATGTAAACTTTCCACGTATAAATGGTCTGTGTTAATGTTTGTTTGATTTTCAGACTCAATTTTTGTTGTAACTTTTATATATTAAAGTAGTAGACATTTTTAGGTTGATTTCTTTAGAAATCGACCTATTGCAATCACTTCGTTTATCTATCTGTAATGAAAATTTTGTCATCATGACAACTCCCGAAATAATACTCCAAATCGAACCAAGTTTGGACAGTGAACTGATCTTATAAATATTTTGGATGAGTTCGTTAACCAAGTTGCTCTGACTTTTTGTTTTCAAGTGGCAGCCACTTGAAAATTTAAAACCCACAATGTTAAAAAGCAGATTTAAAGCAAGATTTGCTTGAATTTTGATGTAAGTAGTACAGGCCACATAAAGATCTCAATGAAGTTTATCCGCCATTTTTAATAAAGTGGCAGATATTTTAAGTTAAGCGGGGCCACTTGAAATCAGGCTACTACTTGAAAATTTAAAATCACTATAACTTCCGAAATAATACTTCAAATTGAACCAAATTTGGACAGTGTCTTAACTTATTTTATAAATATCTTAGATGAGTTTGTTAACCAAGTTGCTCCGCCATTTTGTTTTCAAGTGGAGACTATTTGAAAATTTAAATTGCAAAAAGCGTATTCCGAATATCTTTTTTACCTCTCGAAACGTATAAATCCACCGAAAACAGAAAGTCGGAAACTTCTACGACTGAAATATGTTCCCCATTGAATATAGAAGAAAGTGAAAACTGGAATCGCGTATTCTTTTAATAGTGCAAACCTTTTCTGAATAGAACTTAATTTTTCACCGATAATGAAAAGAGGAAAAGAAAACTCTAAAAGAAATCTTCGGATCGATAAAAATTTTTACTTCCAATACTTGACTACCGTAGGTAATGGAAGTATTGTATTAGGTCCAAAAATTCGATGTCGAGTTTTCACCTGATTTACACGTTTTAAGGTCTCCTGAGTCCAAAAAAGTAGCTTTTGGCAATTGGTCAGTGTGTGTGTTTATGTATGTATGTGTGGGATCTTCTGGCTATCCTGTCTCCAAAACTAATAAAGATAGAACTACGAAACATCAGAATTAAGACAGGACTGTTGTATAGATGAATTTTCCAAATTTTGGTGAAAATCGAAAAACCGGAAGTGGGACATCGGAAACCAGAAGTGGGACCGTAAGTCCGTATCTTAAAAACGGCTCTAACGATTTTCTTCAAATTTGCTATATGAACACTCTTATTAGATGTCCTTTCGAATGATATAGTTGGTTAGTTCAGGAAAATTTATAGCTCAATTTCAGGTCTCTCATGTGCGTTCCATTAAAAACGGTTACACGGATTTTTTTCAAACTCGGCATAATAACTCGTTTTTTTAGATATCTTTTCATATGTAATTGTTGTTTTCCGGTCAACAATTCAGTTTGTCAACTTCTAGTGAAAGCCTGTATCTCAAAAACGGCTCTAGCGATTTTCTTGAAAATTGTTACATAAATCAATTTTAGATATACTTTTTCATGTATTACATGGTTATTACAGGAAAATTAACAGCAATTCTGCTTAGGTAGATTAATTTTAGATCTCGGTAATTGGTGTTTCAAAAAATAACCATTTTTTTCTGTTATTTTCTAACTTGCCATGTAAACTTTGTTTTATATGTCTTTACTCGAGTGTATTAAGTTTTTTATACCAGAAAAATTTTGGGTTTTTATAATTCGTTAGGTCAATTTTATGTCTTCTGATCATATTATTTAAAAAAAAAAAAAAAAAAAAAAAAAAAACCCATATAATACATGTAATCGTGGGTAATGGAAGTCGTGTGGTTGTTTCACACACACCAGATTATTTTCTTTTTTTACACTTTTATAATCAACCTGCATTGTCTTTTTTTTTTTTTTTTTTTTTTTTGTCGCTTCAATGGTCTTTTACTAGCAGGAAAGGGGAGGGAGATTAAAGCGCCCTTTTAAATTTGTAGAAAATGCTTTGATATGTTAGATCGAACAAGGAATATTTTGCTGAGAGTGAGCGCATCCTTATAAAGTTATTCCATGTTTAATGCACCCTTTCGCTGCATACCTCCTACTAAACTAAAATTAATTATGTGTAAAACACAAATTTTGCCAGTTGATTTTTTAAGGCGCTCCTTGTATCCACATAGGTCACATGGCCTCGGTCCTGTTTAGTGAAGCAATTATTATAATTATCCCCCCCCCCTTTCCCCACCATTAATACCTTTTCGTCTGGAGTCTGTGCGTACAGCACATATCGCACATCGGATATCGGATCGAAGCACTGCTGTATATGCTGCCGCAGCCCTAGAGAAAAAAAACACCTAGATTAGGTGAATAGACCTACCCACTGCCCGCCCTAGAAAAGATCAACATGCTTTTTCGGTTCAGATATAGGTTACTCCAATCATTTGCCATCATAGAAGCAGAAATGTAATAATAGTAACAAAATGAAGAAATCTGATATAAGAAAACAAAATACGAATACAGTTCCCGCCGCTTATTTAAATCACATTTGTTCTGAGCCAAAGTGATTTTATTAAGCGGCTGATTTTTAAATCCGGCGAACGTTCCTGCCCTTAAGGAAAATGTATTACTTCCCTGAATTTCGAAAGAAACTTCAAATGGTAACGAATAATATAGTTAGTAAACAATATTAATTCATTTTTGGTAGATAATTAACTAATTATTTCTTCGATATAAGTAAATTCAATGCATTGTAAGTTCCCGTGCACTTTCGTTAGAGGAAAATCATCATTACTTTACCCAAAGTTCACGCTGTTCTCATAAATTTAAAATCTTTCCGTTTAAACATCATGAATTGCATTAATTTCAAAATAAGAACTAGAAATTGCCTGCTAATAATTAGGAAAAAAAATTATTTCAAATCAAATATTTGTATTTTATTACTGCGCTTTGAAAAATACGTTCCTTGAAATTGTTACGGAGATAAGTTGTGGGGCGTATTTAATTTGTACTGTGCTGCAAGTATAAAATCTTGAACAATGAGCGATAACGGAGGGTTTGTTGTGCTTTAATTTATTTTTCTATTAAAAAAAAAAATCCCAATGTAAATAAAAATTTTTTTAGTGTGCATAAATGATATTTTTGGCTGCTGAGAAGATATTTTTGAGTTTATTAACCGGCGGTGCTGATTTTATTAAGCGACGGTTTTAAAAGTAGTTTGTATTGATTTGATTCCGGTCCTGGCGATTTGATCAGATTAAGCGGCTGATTTTATTAAACAGTGATTTTATTAAGCGGCGGTTACTGTATTTGAATTGAAGCATCTTTTGAAGCAGATATGTGTGTTATAATCTAGTATTCAGGAGTTAAAATTCATTTTGTTAAAATTTTTTACTTTCTCTTACCCATAGGGTCGAGAAAGTATTGTTTTAGGGTCAAAATTTCGAACATGAGTTTTTGTTATATTTACATGTTCTGAGGTCCCCTGAATACGAAAATCCTGTTTTTAGCGAATGGTCTGTGTGTCTGTTATCAGCATACCTCAAGAACAAATAGTAGCAGAAATTCCAAACTCGGTATTCTAAATGTGTATCATATAGGGATGCAACACTAAGCTTTTCGTTGAGATGAAGCAAAATGGGTCGTGTACAGGGACACTCAAAAGTATTCAAATACATTACGTCTATGGGGGAAATTGCAGGTAAGTAGAGTTTAACATATATAGACTTCACTAAACCAAATGAAACGAATATATATTTTGTGTAACAGACATAGTCAACTGGGAAAAAAATTTTGTGTATGTAGGAGCCTCGCCTCCCCCTCCCCCTGGGGGGAAAGTCCCCCCTCGAGGGGAGTAAATTTTCATGATGGATATCTTTTAAATCGCCAATACCTTTAAAACGAATGGTTGAACCATTACTTAAAATAAAGTTATCGATTTTTTTTCATTTTTAACAAAAAAAAAAAAAAAAAAAAAAAAAATGTAATATTGAGATGAGAATAAATTCAACTTTTTTTTTTTTTTAATTTAGTGTTATACTACTTCTCTAATATGGAAACCGTGTGCATTATCATGGAAGCTAATTTTTATAAATAATAATTTTAATAAATTATTTTTACTGGGTGAATTTGTATAGGAAAATATAGAAGAAAGTCGTGTGGTGGCCACAACACACTAGTTACTTGTTGTTAGTGGATGTGCTTTACTAATAAAATTTTACCATTTCCAGGAAAGCTGTTCAGGAATTGAAATAAATTTTCCTCATAGAGATATTGTTAATAATGTATGTTTTAAGCTAAATATTCATCGCTTGTTTTTTGTACATTAATGAAATGGGGGGTTGAGGGGGGCGGTAGCCCCCCCCCCTCACACAGAACGATTTATCATATAAAACTCTTCCGAAGCCTAATTTGAATTATTTGACATAGGTTTACATAACAGTACTCGTTATCTTACCTCTTAATCTCCAATCTGTATTTATAGTATTAAATTTTAGGGTAAGAGAAAGTAATGTGAGTGACACACCAGATTATTAACATAAAAATAAATATTTTTTTTTACATATGAAAAAAAAAAAAAAAAAAAAAAAACGAAAGAAAGCTAAACCTGTATCATTAAAAATTTCTGATAAAACTGACTTCATGCTTTAAAATTTAAAAAATGCTTTCAAATTATGATTTTGATTTATTTATTATTTAAATTTCAATCAAATGACCTTATATGTTTTATTACTTTCTCATACCCATAAGGTAGAGAAAGTATTGTTTTGGGGTCAAATTTTTAATTTCTTTTACCCGTAAGGTAGAGAAAGTTCTGTTTTTTGGGTCAAATTTTCGAACGCGAGTTTTTGTTATACTTACATGTTCTGAGGTCCCCTGAATAGGAAAATCATGTTTTTAGCAAATGGTCTGTGTGTATGTTTGTGTGTGTGTGTGTGTGTGTCTGTCTGTTATCAGCATATCTCAAAAACAAATTATGGCAGAAAGTTCAAACTTGGTATTCTAAATCTGTATCATATAAGGATGCTACACTAAACTTTTCGTTAAGATCAAGCAAATGGATCGTGTACAGGGACACTCAAAAGTATTCAAATATATTACTTCTCTTACCCATAGGGTAAAGAAAGTATTGTTTTTGTGTCAAATTTTCGAACGCGAGTTTTTGTTATACTTACATGTTCTGAGGTCCCCTGAATACGAAAATCATGTTTTTAGCAAATGGTCTGTGTGTATGTTTATGTGTGTGTGTGTGTGTGTCTGTCTGTTATCAGCATATCTCAAAAACAAATTATGGCAGAAAGTTCAAACTTGGTATTCTAAATCTGTATCATATAAGGATGCTACACTAAACTTTTCGTTAAGATCAAGCAAATGGATCGTGTACAGGGACACTCAAAAGTATTCAAATATATTACTTCTCTTACCCATAGGGTAAAGAAAGTATTGTTTTTGTGTCAAATTTTCGAACGCGAGTTTTTGTTATATTTACATGTTCTGAGGTCACCTGAATACAAAAATCATGTTTTTAGCAAATGGTCTGTGTGTATGTCTGTGTGTGTGTCTGTCTGTTATCAGCTTATCTCAAAAACAAATTATGGCAGAAAGTTCAAACTTGGTATTCTAAATCTGTATCATATAAGAATGCTACACTAAGCTTTTCGTTAAGATCAAGCAAATAGTTCGTGTACAAGGACACTCAAAAGTATTCAAATACATTACATCTATGGGGGAAATTGCAGGTAAGCAAAGTTTAACATCTATAGCCTGCACTAAACCAAATGAAACGAATATATATTTACTTGCTCTTACCCATAAGGTAGAGAAAGTATTGTTTTTGAGGTCAAATTTTCGAAAGTGAAATTTTGTTATATTTACATGTTCTGAGGTCCCCTGAATACGAAAATCATGTTTTAGCAAATGGCCTGTGTGTGTGTCTGTCTCTTATCAGCATATCTCAAAAACAAATTATGGTAGAAAGTTCAAATTCGGTATTCTAAATGTGTATCATATAGGGATGCTACAGTGAGCTTTTCGTTGAGATGAAGCAAATGGTTTGTGTACAGGGACACTCAGAAGTATTCAAGTACATTACGTCTATGATGGGTATCTTTCAAAAGAGCTCGCCAATACCTTTAAAACGAATGGTTGAACCATCGATCTGCGATAATTTAAAACAAACAAAGTTATCGATTTTTTTTTTTTTTTTTTTTTTTTACTTTTAACGAAAAAAAACATAAAAAAAAAAAATCTTTTTTTTTTTTTTTTTTTTTTAAACTATTGAGATGAGAATAAAATGGACGTTTTTTGGATATTTGGTGTTTTTCTACTTCTCTAATTGGAAATCCTCTGCATTATCGTAAAAGATAATATTTTTAAATAATAATTTTAATAAATTATTTTTTAAAAACAGAATTATTTTTTAATAACCGAATTAAATTCTATATAAATGTAGCTGCATTAATGAAACGGCGGGTTGAGGGGGCGGTAGCCCCCCTCACTCAGAACTAATTATCATATAAGTAACATCGTTATCTTACCTCTTAATCCCCAACCTGTATTTATAGTATTAAATTTCAGGATAAGAGAAAGTCATGTGAGTGACACACCGGAATATTTTTCTTGATTTTATCGTCCGTAAATTAATGTGATTGCATATTTATTTTATTTTAAACTAGCAGGTCTTGCCCGCTTCGCTGGTCACTATATTTAAATGAATTAAAAAAGAATCAATATTTTTCATACCGTTCTACAAATTAAGACTAAAAAGAAAATACATTGAAATTGCTTAAAAACTTCGCTTCGGGTCCTCGTTGTCTTCGGCGGAGACTTCTTCACCGCAACGTCTTGGTACTGGATAATTTAATTTAATTTAATTTATAGAGATGTCAATAATACAGGAAAAACCACATTAGTCATTTTCTTTTTGATAATAAACAAAACGGAAAACGCATAATATTTTACATGGAGATATTTTGTATAATTAGACCAATAATAAAAAAAAAATGCTTTTCCTTTTTTTCCCCACTCGCATTACAAAAATATTTAAAATAAAATTGAGGAAAATTGTGCAAAAACATTGAAAGAGCTCGGACTTCTTGACAGAATTTGAAAGAATTTAAAAATTGGCTGGGACGTTTCTCGCCAAAATGTTTACTTATGCATTTGCGATACCCATTATCAACTCATCGTCAAAATGACAACAAAATTATAAATAATTATAAGATTAAAAAAAAAAAAAAAAAAAAAACTTTTTATATACCATGTTTTTAAATTTTCTGTTCAATCTCATAGCTATAGAACTACATTAGCACTTTATCAATGTGCAGGAAATTTTAAAGGGATAGTGACCTCAATTTTTGTGAGATGCATAATTTAATTTTTTTAATGTTCACGTTTAATCAAATGTATTTACTTTTATGTCGAAAGAAAATGAACTCGATTTTTTTTTCGTGGGGGGGGGGGGGGGGGGGCAACTATTAAATTATAACTAATATTCATTTTCGTATTATAATTAATTAAAAGTAAACTTTGCAACGCAATATTTTTAATAACTTGATGTGCACACAAAAATGAATAATTTTTAGAGCTCTTTTAAAAAGTATAACATTTATGCATTATCTTTAAAAAAAAATCATCAGTTTTTATCAAAAAAAAAAAAAAAAAAAAAATGCTAACTTTCATCACCAAAGTAATTAAATCTAGACCAATCAAAAATAGGAGTGGTCCACACGGATGTGTTCCCGACAAACTCTTTATTTATATAGAAGATTACCGCAATTCTAGTGAATACAATCAAACGCAAATAATTAAATTTAATTTACATTTCATTAACGGCTGTATAAAGCGGGATTTGGCTATGGTTTTGAATTGCTGAAAATAGTCGCCAATCGAAATATATTTAAACGTTTGATTTACTATTATTTTTAATACACTTTTATTAATTTGACATGATGTAACTACGAATGTGTGTAACGAAATCTTGCAATTCAATTTTCGGTCACTTCTAATTGTCCGATGGACCGGAAATTTTGCATACGTCTTCATAATCAATGACAATACACTCCTTCTCATAATTATAAGGACACCCGTTTTTCTATATTAACTAAACACTGAACACTATTAAAACCCGAATAAACTAATACGTCAAAAACGCCAAAGAAAAATACTTGAGATGCATACAGCTGTTTCGGCAGCCTTAAGCGTACCGTCTTCGGTGCATAAAGACGGCACTTTTTGCACTGAAGACGGTGCGCTTAAGGCTACCGAAACAGCTGTATGCATCTCAAATATTTTTCTTTGGCGTTTCTGACGTAGTAGTTTATTCGGGTTTTAATATTCCAAAGCCAAGTCTCCTGTTATTAACTGAACACTATTATTTAAACAAATATATTTTTTATTAATTTGAATTTCATTAATAGATGTTTTTTAAAAAGTTTTATCGTTTTCTATCTTAAAAAACATTAAGTACGGTAAAAAAAAAAAAAAAAAAAAAAAAAAAAGATTTTTTAGGTGTTCACAATTATAAGGACAGCTCGAATCTTAGTATTTTTTTCTTTTTTAATTATTCTTTAAATTAATATTTTTTGGGGTCTCTTTTTAGGGTGAAACAGTCAGACATTCTCTCTGGTATATATATATATATATAAATATATTCTTTAATATTCAGTTTCAATACCATTTAATATAGTATCATTCAGTTCATCATTCAGTTTCAATACCGTTTCATACCATTTTCTCAATACCATTTCATCATACTTCACCACATGAACTTTTTTTTTTTTTTTTTTTTTCTTTGTGTGGAATTATCAGTAATGTCCGTCCAAGAAAAATTGAAGGCTTATATATGAATTAATCTAGCCAGAGTCTCCTTAAGTAGGAAGGAGGCTCTGATCTAGCACAGTAGTTAACAAATGCGCATGTCAACTGTAATTTATCCGCTAGTAAGTTAAATAAAACGAAAAATTCTTGATTGTCCCTATAATTATGAACATCTAAAAACGTGGAGAAAAAAAATATTTTGCATTATTTTTCATTAATTTTGTTTCGTATTAAAAAAAATTATAGCAGTTTTGGTTTTTAGAATACTAGATATATTAAGTGCACTTAGTATAATCTTGTTCACAATTATTTTTACATTAGTTATTTCAAAATATAAAATATCCTTATAAATATGAGAAGGAGTGTACTATATACAAGTGCTTCTAGGCGCCTATCCCATCAGGGGCAGGTTACAGGAGCAAACAAAAAAAATATATATATATACAACGAGATATATAAATTAGAGTGCTGATTCAATGGATGAAGGATTAGCTTTCCGTGGTTTAAGATGAATCACGTGACATGCTCCAATAGGTTGCTGCGTTTGGCCCTTTATCGCTATTTTGGCATTTACAAATTCAGTTTGGCAAATTATCATTATTATTAGGTAACATGACAGTACTATGACCGAAATAAATTGTTTTTAAAATAATTTTACACACATTTCACATTTTAATAAATAATAAAATACCTTTTTTTTTCATCGTTTCCCAACAAAGTTTAAAAATGTTTATAAAAGAAAATTTAAACTTTTAAAGAGCTAAATTTAACGACAAATAACAATTTTTCAACTATTTTTAAGCATTTTGTCGGTTAAAGCTCAACTACACGAAATAAAAAAGAAGTAAAATCAAAATCAAAATGATTTAGAACAAAAGAATATTAAACTACGTAAGTAAACAAAAACATTGGCTGTTATGACGCGAAGAACAATCTCCAAACCGTTGCCATAGAAATTTACTGAAAATAAGCTGTTACCAAGGGAACCACCGAATACGCAGGTGCAAGGAGAGCATGTCACATGACTCATCTTGGACCTTCTCAAGGGAACACACTACTTTATCACTCTACTTTATATATCTCGTTGTATAGACGGAGTAAAAAGACAGGAGAAGAAGGTAATGCTGAAATTTTGTGATGTTGTTTTATAATGTTTACAGAGGGCGCCAGCGTACAATACTTCCTTCTCTCCAGCTTCCGCAATGTTATTCAATGGGGAAATGTCTCGTTTTAATTATTTTTTTTTAAAATAATATCAAGCTGAAAAAAGTTCGATTGAAAGCAAATTTCATTAAATAGAGTATTCTAACCAACATGTTTTTTTTAAGAGCCATTTTATACTAATTTTACTTTGAAAGAGAGCTTTTAAAAAATGACGATCTTTATGAACCGAAGCTAGCTAAAACAGACAATTGGGAGGAAGGAGAATGGATGAAATTTTGTAAAGAAAAAAGATAAACTTACTTTAGGTGCAGAAATCACGAACTCGGACATTATTTCTCTCCTGGGGCTTTTTTTTTTTTTTTTTTTTTTCTTACCACTATCATAGCCTGTTTTACAACTAGGAACGAAGCATTTATTTGAAACATCTGAATTATGCAGTTTTAAGAACTTACAAAAAAATTAAATTGCTTAAATTAAAAATTTTAAAATGTACTCCAGCAAAATTCTATTGAAAACAACACTATATCCGCGCCGAGGTAAAGAGTAATGACAAATTGCGCCCTCAATATTTACCAAAAATTTACATCACAGTTTCGTGGCTTTCTCCCGTTGGACCTTCAACTCCTATTAATATTACTCCGTGGTTGTATATATGTTACCGCTAAAGTGCAGAAATCGGTTAATCTGCAGATTAACTAGATAATCTGCACATTAACTAGGGCGATCCGTTAAAGTGAGGAAAATTGTTTCATTTCTCAAATTACCTAGGTAATCTGCGAATTACCTAGATAATCTGCACATTACCTACTAGGCACTCGTTAAAGTGAAAATAAAATCTCTGGTGTTGTATTTGTTTTTTTTCATTCAGGGGAAAAAATAGTTTTCTTTCCTTCTTTATTTATTTTAATCTGTATGTGTTTTAATTTTTATGTCTTTTAAAGTTATATTTGTTTTAATTTTTTTTTTTTACTTATTTCATCTTTTTTATTCTGTCAATATAAGTTTGAAGATGTTATGCATTTTTAATATGAAATATAATAACTTTAATAGCTTTCAATAAATTCTATTTCATAAATGAATGTTAGAATTGTAATACAGTAACGATTTCTTGTCAAAATAAAGATATTTAACCATTTAAAAAAAAAAAAAAAACTTACATTGCTATTACTATTTTTTTTTTTTTAAGTTATGCACCAATTTTTAATTCGATAACGAAATATTAAATTAGACAATTCAGAAGCATTATTTAAGAATTACTTCATATAATTAAAACTGCTTTAATAATTTTTTAGACCGCAGGAAAATTAAAATGACTGTTTTCCAATGCTTTATTAAACTATATTTTGCAGCATACATACGTATATCTGTACAAGTTTAGCAAATATATTAATTTTATATAAAAAAAAAAAAACTTTATTAACACATTTTATGTGATAAACTACAATGGAACTATCTGAAAAAGCGAACATAAAAAAAATAAAAATGTAATCATGATATATAAAATATATAAAGGAAACTTGAAATTGAAAGAAACAACAGCAAAATGTAATGAAATGCTTAAAAATTTCGTATTAAGTATTTATTAAAGAAAGCCATAATATTGAATGCCATATTTTTCAGAGTTAATAATTAAAACTTTTTTTTTCAGTAAGTAATAGTAATTTAAATCAATTTTAAAATAAATTAGTTTTAAAAAGTTGTGTTTTAATAGTTTTATTTCGGGAGGAAATAATTACTGTGTACAAAATTTTAATATTCATAATTCAAAATGAAGTTTCAGGAGACAGAGAGTTTAGATTAAGATCAGATTTCAATAATAAAATGCAGTGCAGACCCATATCAAACTTATATTGACAGAGTTAAAAAAGAGAAGAAATAAAATCAAAATTAAAACAATTATAACTTACTTGTTACTTTAAGTTTTGTGTTGGTCATGATAAGAACCCTATAATAACCATGTCTTCGATGCTCCAAGTTTTGCGTTTACAAATTATCATAGCGGAAGCGGAGCGGAAAAGATGAAAGTTTTGGTTTGTGTTTGAAGGTCATTCGCGTATCTGTATCACATGACTGTTTGACGTCATAGTGAATGCAAAAAAACTAAGGCTCGAAACAATCATTTGAACTTTAACGACACAGAAGCCGCTAATCTGCAGATTACCTAGTTAAAATGAGGAAAACTCTTGATTCCACACTTTAACGGGTCATTTTAGTTAATCTGCAGATTAGCTAGGTAATCTGCATATTCACGGATTTCGAGTTTTAACGGTAACATATATACAACTCTATCGTATGTGGCACAGGATTTGTCCGTATTTGTATAACGTCGAATGGCAACATTTTATTATTATCATTTTTATTAAGATTTAAAAGTACGTAATTCTTTTCTAAAACCTTTACTTTAGACTAAAAAAATTTTTTTTTTTTTTTCACACATTTTGAAATAAGATCTTAAAAGTTAAATATAATTATAAATTAATAATTGCAATTTGCAAAAGGCAAAATATTTTTTAAATAAAATAAAGTGCTAACTATACGTATAACTCAAGCGGATCTGACATAAACATTAATTAGTTATGCGATAAAAAACGTTTTTGTGAAGTAAAATTAAATACACTCAATCGCAAATCACTTCGGTGTATTATAGAAGCTTATGTATAACCCTTTGGAGCAGATTTCTCATCAAACATAATTTTTACACTTTTTTGATAGTTTTAAGTTATTTTAGATCTAAATAAGTGGAAAATGCTATATTTAAAATTTTAATTAATTTTGGTTCTAAAATATAGAGTGGGGCACCGGGTCCCTTTCTGCGTTAAAGGTAAATTCATCATGAGATACGGGCGTCCCATGAATAAATATTTTTACAAATTGCACTTATTTACAATTACTTAGATATAGGAGTAGCAATAATTCATTACTGATCTTTTTTAAATAATCAAATTTAATTAGAAATAAATTTTTGAAATTGGTTGATAAAATTTTTTCAAACTACTTTTATTTAACATTTTTATTTTAGTAAAAAATTTACTCTCATAATCTAATAGATTTTTTATAGTAACTATTAGACTCTCTTTTATAATAAAAAACTATCATATAATAATAATCTATAATAATAAATGGAAAGGTTTGTCTGTCTGTCTGTCTGTCTGTCTGTCTGTCTGTCTATCTGTCTGTCTGTCTGTCTGTCTGTCTGTCTGTCTGTTCTTTTATACGTTCAGCCCCTATTGAACGCAGAAGTACAAGAATTGACATACGGATGCTCTGGAGCCTTTCCCATGTTTTGTTCGAAACAGAATTTAAAAATCTTAATTAGTTTCGGAGATATTAATTAAAATGTTGATCGCAAAAATGACCAAAAATCCTTATTGCTTCAAAAGCGGCATTCTATCAGCATTCAGCAGACGATTTTAACAGCTGTCTCTAACGGGAACAAAACATGTGAAACTCATTAATGTCATATGATCTTTAACTGGGGTTAAAAATTGCAAATTTCAAACTGCTTCAAATTTTCTTTTTCGTAGACAACACTTAATATACAACCTATTCAGCACAAAACCAACCTGCCGTTAAAATTTCATCAATTTTCATTAATAAACAAAGCAGTTACATTTTAATTGCAAGTTAAAATTTATTCCAACACGTAATCTATCTTTCAATAGGCAATAGAAGTTTCCATAGCAACAAAATACATTTGAAGGAACTAAAAAATACTTTTTCTTTTTACTTCCGTTACCCGATTACCGTGGTATATATAGGTTTTGGGATTGTCCTGATTAGGTTTTCTTTTGTTATCTCAGCTACTAATTAAAATAATTTCATAAGTAACACATTATTTGAAAGCTTTGTTGATTTGGAATTGAACAGTAGATTACAGAAATTTCTACCGCCAGATATTTTAAAATTTCGATATTTCAAATTCTAATTAAATTATTTTTAATGCATCATTCGAAAGATATTTTAAAGATCTTTTAAATTATCGAAAGTTTTCACCATATTTACACATTTTGAGGTCTCCTGAATCAGTTTTTTATTTTTTGTATATCAGTTATTAATTTAAAAAATTTCATAAGTAATACATCATTTGAAAGCTTATTTTAGTTGATACACATTTTAAAGTACTTTTAAATTATCGAAAATGGAATTCGGGATTTTACCCGATTTACACGTTTTGAGGTCTCCTGATTAGGTTTTCTTTTGTATATAAGCTACTAATTAAAATAATTTCATAAGTAATACATCATTAGAAAGCTTTTTTGATTTGGAATCGAACAGTGGAATACAGAAATTTGTACCGCCAGATGGCGCTGTAATATTTTAAAATTTCAATATTTCAATTTCTAATTATGATTAAATTAATTTTAATACATCATTCGAAAGATATTTTAAAGTACTTTTAAATTATCGAAAGTTTTCACCAGATTTACACGTTTTGA
The DNA here is from genome assembly GCA_963930645.1 of Salticus scenicus. Taxonomy (NCBI): domain Eukaryota; kingdom Metazoa; phylum Arthropoda; class Arachnida; order Araneae; family Salticidae; genus Salticus; species Salticus scenicus. The sequence continues at coordinate 321,300,500 of OZ005648.1, read as the reverse complement.
GGTGTCCTGAATCAGTTTTCTTTTATATCTCAGTTATTAATTTAAAAAAATTTCATAAGTAATACATCATTTGAAAGATTTGTTGAGTTGATACACATTTTAGAGTACTTATACATTATCGAAAATGGAATTCGGGATTGCACCCGATTTACACGTTTTGAGGTCTCCTGATTAGGTTTTCTTTTGTATATCAGCTACTAATTAAAATATTTTCAAAAAGAATACATCATTAGAAAGCTTTTTTGATTTGGAATTGAACAGTTGATTACAGAAATTTCTACCGCCAGATGGAGCTGTAATATTTTAAAATTTCAATATTTCAATTTCTAATTATGATTAAATTATTTTTAATACATCATTCGAAAGATATTTTAAAGTTTTTTTATATTATCGAAAGTTTTCACCAGATTTACATGTTTTGAGGTCTCCTGAATTAGTTTTTTTTTGTATCTTAGCTACTAATTAAAATAATTTCATAAGTAATACATCACTTGAAAGCTTTTTTGATTTGGAATCGAACAGTGGAATACAGAAATTTGTACCGCCAGATGGCGCTGTAATATTTTAAAATTTCCATATTTCAATTTCTAATTATGATTAAATTATTTTTAATACATCATTCGGAAGATATTTTAAAGTACTTTTAAATTATCGAAAGTTTTCACCATATTTACACGTTTTGAGGTCTCCTGAATCAGTTTTTGATTTTTTGTATATCAGTTATTAATTAAAAAAATATCATAAGTAATACATCATTTGAAAGCTTATTTTATTTGATACACATTTTAAAGTACTTTTACATTATCGAAAATGGAATTCGGGATTTCACCCGATTTACACGTTTTGAGGTCTTCTGATTAGGTTTTCTTTTGTATATCAGCTACTAATTAAAATATTTTCATAAGTAATACATCATTAGAAAGCTTTTTTGATTTGGAATCGAACAGTGGAATACAGAAATTTGTACCGTCAGATGGCGCTGTAATATTTTAAAATTTCAATATTTCAATTTCTTATTATGATTAAATTAATTTTAACACATCATTCGAAAGATATTTAAAAGTTCTTTTAAATTATCGAAAGTTTTCACCAGATTTACACGTTTTGAGGTGTCCTGAATCAGTTTTCTTTTATATCTCAGTTATTAATTAAAGAAATTTCATAAGTAATACATCATTTGTAAGCTTTGTTGAGTTGATACACATTTTAAAGTACTTTTACATTATCGAAAATAGAATTCGGGATTTCACCCGATTTACACGTTTTGAGGTCTCCTGATTAGGTTTTCTTTTTTATATCAGCTACTAATTAAAATATTTTCATAAGTAATACATCATTAGAAAGCTTTTTTGATTTGGAATTGAACAGTTGATTACAGAAATTTCTACCGCCAGATGGCGCTGTAATATTTTAAAATTTCAATAATTCAATTTCTAATTATGATTAAATTATTTTTAATACGTCATTCAAAAGATATTTTTAAGTTTTTTATATTATCGAAAGTTTTCACCAGATTTACACGTTTTGAGGTCTCCTGAATTAGTTTTCTTTTGTATCTCAGCTACTAATTAAAATAATTTCATAAGTAATACATCATTAGAAAGCTTTTTTGATTTGGAATCGAACAGTGGAATACAGAAATTTGTACCGCCAGATGGCGCTGTAATATTTTAAAATTTCAATATTTCAATTTCTAATTATGATTAAACTATTTTTAATACATCATTCGGAAGATATTTTAAAGTTCTTTTAAATTATCGAAAGTTTTCACCAAATTTACACGTTTTGAGGTGTCCTGAATCAGTTTTTTATTTTTTGTATATCAGTTATTAATTAAAAAAAATTCATAAGTAATACATCATTTGAAAGCTTATTTTAGTTGATACATATTTTAAAGTACTTTTACATTATCGAAAATGGAATTCGAGATTTCCCCCGATTTACACGTTTTGAGGTGTCCTGATTAGGTTTTCTTTTGTATCTCATCTACTAATTAAAATAATTTCATGAGTAATACACCATTTGAAAACTTTGTTGATCTGGAATGGAACAATAGATTACAGAAATTTCTACCGCCAGATGGCGCTGTAATTTTTTTAAATTTCAATATTTCCCATTCTAATTATGATTAAATTATTTCTAATACATCATTCGAAAGATATTTTAAAGTTCTGTTATATTATCGAAATTTGAATTCGAGATTTCATCTGATTTACAAATTTAAGGTGTCCTGATCAGGTTTTCTTTTGCATCTCAGCTAATTGAGTAAGACCGTCCAAAATTGGTATATGTAAGTTAATTAGGAGGGGCTGGAAGGGTGGGGAAGGAATTGGCGCGCAGCGCGCATGGGTTTGGGACCCGGTGTGAGTTTTTACCCGATGATAAAATATTTTTTTTTTTAATTTTAATTTCTTAATAATAAAAGTTTGAGTTGAGAAGGAACATGCGTGTACAGCCCACGCATATCCTCAAACGTGCGCGCGCAGCGCGCATGGATCTGCGCTGCCGAAGGCAGTGGGGTCTCGGTGTGAGTTTTTACCCGATGCTAAATGATATATTTTTTAATTCCTTTTCTTAAGAATGAAATTTTATGATTAATAACGTTGGAATTTTGAGAAGTCATAAGGATGGTGAAGGAGTACGTGCGCGTAGCGCACGGGTCTACGCTGCCGAAGGCAGTGGGGACCCAGTGCGACATTTTTCCCGATGAGAAATTTTTTTCTCTTATTTTATCACATGGTAAAAATTAATGCAATTTTGAGAATTCATTAATTATTGTGATTCATTTAAAAATAGTGACCAGCGAAGCGGGCGTAGCCTGCTAGTATTTGTAATAAGAGCGTCAAAAAATAAATAGGCAAAAGGGACACTGGTGTCCCATCTGCGTCAAAGAGATAAAGTTATCAACTTTTTCATTTGATAAAGTTATTTAATATTACGATAAAGCATTTGTGTAGTAATCGATTTTCAAATTTATTAAGGGTACAACTATAGTATCTCCCCACAGCTGAATTTGGCGATTATTCTTTGGCGCCGATTTGAACGATAACGATGTCGTTCTAGACTGTTTGCGATATAATATGGCAGCCTGCATGCTGTTTATTTTGGATTTATGATTTATAATTTAGCTTATGATTTATGATTTAGACATAATTGCCAAAAATAAATCGCCAAATTCAGCTGTGGGGAAATACTGTAGTTGTTCCTTATTAAGATTATTTGCATTTGATGAGGACGTATGCTGCTCGTCAACTGGGAGGTGTGTTTAGCTCTTTCGCGCCAAATACTGCTTTTTAGTTCACATTTCAACAAAAGAGTGTTTTTTAGTTTTAAAGTATATTTATTTATTTATTTATTTATTTATTGTAATTCATTTAAATATTGTAGCTAGCGAAGCGGGCAAAGCCTACTAGATAAGCTGTCTCGGTGGATGGTGAGCGTAAGCGAGCAGGAAGTAAAGTTCCCTAGTGTTTTAAATATTTGCTTATTGTTGCAAAGAAGCTACTTTAGTGAACATTTTATAACTTTAGTTCTTTTTTTTTTTTTTTTTTTTTTTTTTCAGCATTTCATTTAGAATTCACTTACATGTTATGTAATTTAATCTGCTTCTGAAAACGATCATGAAAAATTTTCTTTTTTCCGATCGATAGATGGAGTACTTCTACGTCCAGCAAGTTTTAAATTAAAAAGCTCTGGAGCTAAACCAAACTCTCTTGCTACTGATAAAGCTGAGGCAGACAATTTTTTCTTTCTGCTATTAATAACATCCAGGCTTGTCTCCTCTTTGAGATATTTATGAAGCTAATTGAAGCGGCTTTTGACACCGAGTTACCCCAAGAGTTGAGGACGTTGAGATAACAAAATTATCCAAAGAAAGAGATGTATGAATAAGCTGACCAAATGTCCCCATTTTCTGGGGGCAGCCTTTATTTTGAAGGCATTTTTCTAAGTTTTAAAAAATTGTAGAAAGTAAATTATTAATCAATAATATTTTATTTTTAGTCCTTATTTACTAGAAATGAAAAAATACATTCGTAATTGGATAATTGTAGCAATTTTTAACGCTTCTCTATTATAAAGGTACTCTAATCTGGTCAGCCCATGTATGATAAGACTCTTAAAACTCAGTTAAAACACTTCACATTTGATTTCAGGTGGAAAAAAATATTAAAATATTGTTAATTAAAGGTTACAATTGTAAAATTGCTTTTAGGACTTATTTTTTAAATTTAAATAATTTGCGGCTTTTTTAAGTGATTGATAAAATATTTTCTTCGATTTCCATTTGATGCGTATATCTATAACTTTTCCTACTATTATTACTTTTATTTCTCTAAATGTAATGCTGAAGTAAGATTAAATTGATATAAGCTTCGTTTGGATCTTTCCTTCCTCCGAGGTTAGACTATATATTTTTTGGATTACCGTCCAGTAGTGGGCGTTTCAGCTTTCATGATGGTGGCAAGGGTTTTGACAGATACAGAAGCATTTATTTATTTATTTATTTATTTTTAATTGACTTTTTAAAAATGTTGAAATGGGAAAATGCTTTATTATTATATGCTTTACTTTGCTATAACCCAGTTTTGTAAATATTATAAAGTAAAGTTACTTCGCTGTACGTTATAAATCACCGTTTTTGTGGAACAGGTGAGTGGTTAGAAAATTTTACTACTAACAAATATACAAAAGTGGGCGGTATGTATAAAAGGTAGACTACCCCTGCATGAATGATCCTGCGCATGCTGTGAGAAAATAATAAAACGAGATTTGAGCGAAGTTAACGTGAGTCAAGTTAATGTAAATTAATTATTGTTTCATTTTAATAACTAGTAGGCTTTGCCCAATTCACTAGCCACTATAGTTAAACAGATTTTTTTTTTTTTTTTTGAATCGCTGTCTTTTACTTTATTAAAAAATAATTATAAGATATATATATATATATATATATATATTTTATGAACCATGTTTTTTAAATTTTCTATTGAATCATAGCTATCGAACTAACGGTACTTTTCCGTTTGCGGGGGCGCAAACGAAAAATCGCCAATTAAATATTATCGCACCAGTATAATCGCACCAATTCAATATTATCACCAGTTTATATTATTGCTATTTATATTATTATTGTTATTTATATTCAAATCGCATATTGCATTCTTTACCAATAAACCTTTCTCTTGAAAAAAGAAGACTGCATCTTCTTCAATTGTGGGCAAATCCCAAATTTTCATCTTTTTTGTAAAACAAAAATTCAGGTAGAAGAAAGAATGTTAATAGTACATTTTACTTAGAAAACAAAAATCTTCTAATATGTTGTAATATGTTTCTATTGTTCTAATGTTAATAATTGGCGATTTTTCGTTTGCGCCCCGCAGACGGAAAAGTACCGAACTAACTACATTAGCACTTTATCAATGCGTAAGAAGTCAATTTTTGTGAGATGCATAATTTAACATTTTACAATTTTTTAACGCTCACGTTTAATTAAATGTATTTATTTTTATGTCGAAAGAAAATGAACTCGTAATTTTTTTTTTTTTTTTTTTTTTTTTTTTTTTGGTAACAATTAAATTATAGCTAATATTTTAATGGCTTTTTATAAGGTATTAGGAGCTTATTATTTTCACATTTTAATTAATTAAAAGAAAATTATTCGAAAATCTGACTCCGAAGTATTGTGTTGTCACCGGGTTCTGATCTACTGTGAAAGTTTCAAATGTCTAGAGCTAGTAGGGAAGTTAGTTAAAATTCGATTACAAGATTTATACCGGACAAACAAACAAAAATAGAAGTTAATAAAAACATGGTAAAAACATCCATTGAAATTGCTCAAAAATATGCTTCGGGTCACTGCTGCCTTCGGCAGCGTATCTCCGTGTTACTGTTGCCTAAGACAACCAAAGCTTTATCCTTGAACTTCAATTTGGAAATCGCGATTACACTGAACAACGCTATACACAATATTCACTATCACGTTATTTTCTATATTTTATTTAATTTACCCGTTCGACCATACAGTGATAACAATTTCATTTCAAATATAGTACTGCAGTATGTAATAAAGTTTAATTTGATGTCAAAATGAGTGTGGGGGGGATCGATCCACTGTAGTAAACGCACGATTGGAATTTTTGCGCCTTGTAGTGCATTGAATGAAAGGACAGCAGAATCTTCAGTTTTTCTTCTTGGGGGGGGGGGGGGGAGAGAAACGTCCTGCAGAGAAAAACTTCACAAAAAATCTCGATTGTTAATCACGTATAGTCAGTATGTTTAAATGATTTAAAAAAAAATGCCTAATTGAAACCTTTAAATAAATACTTTTCGATTGGCGATTATTTTCAGCAAAACAAAAACATGGCCAAGTTAGTACCACAGGATATACGTATACAGCCATTAATGAAATATAAGTGACATTCAAGACTTTCATTATGTTGATTAGAAACATGGTTCATTTAAAATAAACTAAATATGTATAAACATTAGGGTACAGCTTTAATATAGGGTCCCTTGGCGAAATTTGAAGTTTGGTACCGAAGTAGCTCGGACGCTTCTCATCAAGGTCTTTACTTACTCAATCGCGATAGCCACTTTAATTCATCGCTAAAATTGAAAAAAAAAAAAAAAAAAAAAAAACATTAAAAGTCACAAAGGGAGTCATATATTCATAGATATAGTAATAAGACATAGATTGATCAGCGAGGGCGAAAAAGTGATGCCTTTTTTACTCGGTAAAGACGGCCATTTTACTCTCTTTTGGATGTCTTTCCCCGAGTGAATATATACACGGGAATACACGCAGATAATTTAGCAAATAAAATTTATGAGTAATTTATGTACTAAAGATGAATGGAAAAACTCCAGATACTCATTTTTCTTTCTCTCTTTTCTTCTTCTTTTTACTTTCTTCTATATTCAATAGAAGAAAGTATTGGATTCATAAAAATTTTCAACCTCGGGTTTTTGATGGATTTACGCGTTTTGAGAGCTCTAGAACATGATTTGACCATTTTTAGAATATGTCTGTCTGTCTGTCAGTCTCTGTGTGTGTGTGTGACAAAATTTTGTGGCAATTGTATCTCAGGAACTACTGCACAGAACTTCATACAAATTGGTATGTAGTTGCACCTTGACATAAATTAGTGCCTATCAACTTTTGGTAAAAAATGTCTTACAGGTTGCGTTGCCATCCCGCTTTTTCTAAATTTTTAACATGGTGATATAGGACAAAATTTTGTATAAATGTGCATAAAGAGAATTATTTTTCAGTAATCATTATGAAATTTACAAGAATTATTTATAATAGAGATAGTCAACTGGGAATTTTTTTTTTTTATGTGTAGGAGCCTCGCCACCCCCCTGGGGGGGGGGAGTCCCCCCTCGAGGGGAGTAAATTTTCAAGATGGGTATCTTTCGAAAGGTCTCGTCAATACCTTTAAAACGAATGGTTGAACAATAAATCTGTGATAATTTAAAACAATGTTATCGATTTTTTTTTTACTTTTAACAAAAAAAAAAACTGAAAAAAAAATCGTTTTTTTTTTTTTTTTTTTTTTTTTTTTAGAGAGAGAGAGAGAGAGCTAAAACAATTGCTCATATTCAGGAAATTTTACTTTAACCCTTTAACTGCCAATCGCAACATATAATAGAAGTTAGGATTACTCGGAAATAAATGTAATGATTTTGATTAAATTTTGGGGTTGAGTTTTTTTAGAGAGCTAAAACGATTGGACATATCTTCATCTTCAAGAAAATTTGCGTTAACCCTTTAACGGCCAGTCACAACATATAGCAGGAAATGGAGCGTGGACAGGTGGGCAAGCAGACAGGCAGAAAAACTAATTAATGTCATAATATTTTTGTCATAATAAACCTTGTTCGAAACTGTAAGAAACGCTTAACACAACTAAAAATGCAATTCTAGCAATTTCGAATTATAGCCCCTAATATGAACGAAATTCGACCAAACTTGTGTTCAGTTGGACCTTGACTTAAACTGGCGCTGATTAGATTTGGGAATCAATCGCTCAACAGGTGGTGCTGCCATCCTATTTTTTTTTCTAAGCACTTAACATGACAGCATAGGACAAAATTACATATAAATGTACATAATGTGAGTTATTTTTAACGCATGAATGTAAAATTTATATGAAATATTGATAATAGTAGTAATAAACTTGAAAAAAAAAAAAAAAAAAAAGTGCGCATGTAGGAGCATTGCTTTTCTCCTGGGAGGGAAGTGCCCTTCCCCGGGGGCCTGTGTAAATTTTCAATGTGGATATTTTAGAAAGAACTCGTCAATATTTCTAAAACGAATGGTTGAACCATAGATCTGTATTAATTTAAAACGAAACAACCGATTTCTTTTATTTTTAATGATATATATATATATATAATATATATACAGTCGAACCTCGTTAACGTGAATTACTTTTAACATGAGCTGTTACCACAACCCCTTAAAAATGAAGATTACTTTAGTTATATGACGATCAGTTACTGATAGCATGAACAGATTTTTGATCCCCCTTGAGATTCACGTTAACGAGGTTCGACTGTATGTCTTTTCATGTCTGCACAAAAATGATTTTTTTCAGCATTTATTATTATACTACTTTAAGAAAAAAATCGTCTGCCTTCATCCTGGAAAATATCTTCAATAAATTATAACTTAATAAATAATTTGTATTGCTTAAATTTGTATAAGATTATATATAGAAGAAAATCTTGTGGTAATACTAGTTATAATATATTAAAACAAGCGGGCTTTACCTCTCCGCTGCTAACTACATTTAAAAGAATTTTGAAAATTCGATAGTGCTTACTAATATAAAAACTTAAAAAATATTAAAATTAAAAAAAAGTATTCCATTGAAAATCAAAACAGTATTTAAACCATAATAATAACAAAGCAACTGATTATAAAAAAATATATTTTTCATAAATTAGTTAAATTTAACTTACTTATGAAAACTTATTCCACTTCCTTTCATAAATGTATTTGTACAATTAAAAGCCGCCCAGTATTACGGCATTTTCAATATATATCAACATTCTATTCCATTATTGTTTCCGAGTTTTATACTCTCTCATGTCCGATGCCAAAAAACTTTTTCGGCATCAAAGATCTTTGCACGTTAACATGGGGATGATAGATCTATATATATTACTATATTGAAGCTGTACCCACATTACTTTGCGGACGATAACGTCAAGGGGAAAAAAATGTTTTAAAAATAAAAAATTCAGAATAAAATTTTTTAAATCTCTATGACATCAGTTTTATCATAAATTTTTAATGATATGGATTTATTCCAGTTTATTCACGTTTAATCCTCGTTTGTAATGAGCGATAGATGGCGCTTTTTTAGCTTTTGTTGTTAGTAAATATAATTGCCAGTATTAGTTAGTATTTATTATTGTTCTGTTTGTGTTACTACCACGGAGTAATATTAATAGGAGTTGAAGGTCCAATGGGAGAAAGCTACGAAACTGTGATCTAAATTTTTGGTAAATATTGAGGGCGCCACTTGTCATTCCTCCCTACTTCGGCGCGGATATACTGTTGTTTTCAATAGAATTTTGCTGAAGTACATTTAAAATTTTTTATTTTAAGCATTTAATTTGTTTGTAAGTTCATAAAACTGCATAATTCAGATGTTTCAAATAAATGTTTCGTTCCTAGTTGTAAAACAGGCTATGATCCCCGTGGCAGAAACACGGCGACACGGCGACAATGTCGCAGAAACAGAAATGCTCTTGCAGAAAGATTTTACTTAAGTCAAATAAATTTTGACATTGTGTTAGAAAAAAATAAAAAGTGAGAGAGGGAGAGAGAAAGAAAAAACCTCAAAGAATGGCTTATAAACTGTTCTGCAGAACAAATTTTCGTTTCTGCAGATACGATCGCGTCAATCCTGAATAAGGAGAGGAGATAAAGCGGATGTAACTCACTTGGGCTAGCTTTGATACGGCATACATTAGCGATTCGTGATGCGGTGATATGATTCGGTGTATCGACACTTTTCACTGGTAACCTCTTCACATCGGAACTTCATTTTCGTGTCTCGAAATTTTGTTTTCGCGCCGTGCCTGCCGCTCGTATCGTGTGCATTTATTGTATTGCAAAAAGATGTTTTTTCGAAAGAATGTGGCTTTGCGACCATTTTCCGATTTTCATATTTCATGCATTTTCAGATTCATGCATAACAAAATAGCTGCATCCAGTGATTTTTTTTTTTTTTTTAAATAAGTGCGTGATTGCTGCTGTACCGATTTTCATACATTTTCTGATTTACGCACGACAAATCAGTTTTATCTAGTGATTTTTTTTCTTTAATGTATGAGAAGCGTGCATACGTGCGTAGTAGTAAATACACGTAAATTTTTAAAAGCTGCATTAATTTTAATGTTTGGTTCAAATTACGCATTACATTTCACAAATATATACAGAAATAAGACTATGGGGAAATTTGTAACGTCTGTAGTTATACGCAAAATAAAAAATGAAGCTGAATGCTTACCTTGCTTCAAAAAATAGAAAATTAAGAAATTAATCTTAAAAATACTTTGATTTTTAGCATTTTATATGTAGTAAAAGATCTTAGCAAATATTAATGGGTATCTTAAGTTATAAAACTGGTAACTTTTGTAATTTTTTTCTTTACTAATCATTAATTATTTTAATTGTGATTGAAATTCTTAGCTTTAAATTTTGTTGTTTAAGCATATGAAATCGTTAAAAAAATTATTAATTTATTTTACAAAAATACTCTTATCATTAGTTTCTACAGCTTGTTCATTTCATTTTTTAAACATTTGAATTTTTAAAAAATGTTTACTTTTTTAATTGAAATATTGCAAATTAAGTAGTTATTTTGAATAAAAATCAAATCAAAGGTTTTGTTGAATATCTTTTTTTTTTTTTTTTTTTTTTTTTTTTGTAAGCAAAAGGAGTTCTATCTAATAGTAGTTGTTTTGAATAAATACTAATTAAACAACAAATGCTTTTATTTATTTATTTTTATTTACTTATTCGTATAGATATCGAATATTATTTTTAATTGATTTCTATTTATTTCATTCATCTGTAATCATTATTTTCTATTATAGATTTTATCCATGAAATTTGTTACATTTCAAATTTCAACATTTCCTTAAAAATTAAATATTTCACTTGCATCAATATTTATGAAAATATTTTGACTATGTTTTACTTATATCTGTGTTACTTAGATCTTGTATTCTGTTTTACTTTATGTATTTAAATGATGGTATAATTATACATTCTGAATTCTTTAATGTCAGATAATATTTTTTAGATTTCAAATACACATCTTTATGCTTTTTGAATAGGATAATATAAAAAATGAATCTTGTGTATTAGAATGTTATCTTACATCTTTCTAATAAACTCAAAAACTATAAATGTTGTAAATTATTTATATTTCATTATAATATTCAATACTCTATATTAATTTTTACTTTTAATTTTGAGTTCTGTTTTAGATTTTTTGTTGTTTGGTTTGCACCTTATGAAATAAGTGCATTTGTGTATTTAAATATATATATTTAATACAAAAAAAAAGTAATAAAATTTTAAAAGTATTTGTAACATTTGTTTAATTTAGACATTTCAGAATTTAAATGCCTTAAAAAAATTTGTAGATTATTTTTTATGTGTTACTGCATTTTATGGTTTGAATTCATTGAATATTTTATAAACAATATTGTATATTAATGTGAACAAAAAATCTAAAGCAATTAAGATCAATAGATTTATTTTCACCTTTCTTAAAAAAAAAAAAAAAAAAAAAAAAAAACAGTATTTTTTTGCAATAGTGCAGATATATGCAATTGTGCCTAGTTAAAATATAAATACATTGGTTATACAGAATATTATTTACTATTTCAAAATAATGTATTTTGAATTCGTAAATGTTAACTTCACAAACTATTCCTGCAGAAAGATTTTGGTGTTGATGAAGCTGGTCGCAGAAAGCATAATAAATTTCTGCCACAGGGGCTATGATAGTGATAAGAAAATAAAAAAAAAGCCCTAGGAGAAAAATAAAGTCCGAGTTCGTGTTTTCTGCACCTAAAGTAAGTTTATTTTTTTAATTTACAAAATTTCATCCATTCTCCTTCCTCCCAATTGTCTGTTTTAGCTAGCTTCGGTTCATAAGAATCGTCATTTTTTAAAAGCTTTCTTTCAAAGTAAAATTAGTATAAAATGGCTCTTAAAAAAAACATGTTGGTTAGAATACTCTATTTAATGAAATTTGCTTTCAATCGAAATTTTTTCAGCTTGATATTATTTTTAAAAAAATAATTAAAACGAGACATTTCCCCATTGAATAACATTGCGGAAGCTGGAGAGAAGGAAGGATTGCACGCTGGCGCCATCTGTAAACATTATAAAACAACATCACAAAATTTCAGCGTTACCTTCTTCTCCTGTCTTTTTACTCCGTGGTTACTACTTAATATTCGTGCTATAATTTCTCCGCCATTACATAATGGAAAATTGATTGCTTTTGGAAAAAATATTTCAGTTTATTCAAAGTTCGATCGGAAGCAGATTTTTAACTGAAGCTGAACAAATATTAGTTTCAAATCATCTGGGAAGCTTAATTCTGGATTTCTTGGAGTTACACTTGGCATACAACAGTAAGTGTTATCCTTTTTACCGGATTTATTCATTTTTATTCAATAAATATATGTGAAACTAAACATCGGCAAGCAATGGCGTCTTGACGAATGCCGAATGCTATTCATGTTAATTGTAATTTCACCTTAGCCTTAGCCCGCCAGAGGGCGAGCATTTCATTACAATCGCGGATTATACGGTTTTTTTATTTATTTAATTAATTAATTAATTTATTTTCAAGTGTAGAGTTTTTTGTTTTGTTTTTTTAAATGTTAAAAAAACAAATGAAATAAAAAAGTGTGAGAATTTAATTTTATTGGCAACACTCGAAATTGCAATTCAAAGAAAAATGCCCGGAAAAAATGAAAAAAAAAAAAAAAAAAAAAAAAAAATCGCGTAAAACATAAAGATTTTAATTGATAACTTGCTTACTAATTAAAAATTCGAAAGTTCGGCTTCGAGTTGTACACGGAAACATTCCAAACTATCTATGTGCCAAATATCACATCTGTAAGCGCAGTAGATTTTTATGGAGACAGCTGACAAAGACGGTAAAACAGACATAAAGAAAGATGCCATTTCGCTTTTATTTATACGATAGTACTTTTACTTTGTAGCGGACGCCATTTCTCAGGGTAGATTATCAGATCTTACCGATGGACAATGAAAACCGTAAGTCCAGAGGTACGTCGTCTGATTTCTATGCCTGAAGTCCAGGGGATCAAATCCAGCCGGTCGTCAGATGGACAACTTGAGTATTAGTTTTTATCAATTTGAGAATTTCACTTAACATACTAGTGGTAGTGGTATTAGATTATTTGAGTGTGGTCACTGGCCACGAAACAGTCGCCTCATTTTGAGCATGACGAATAGAATTTCATAAAGACATTTAAAATAATTTAATAATTTTAATAAAAAAATACGTATATAAATTAATTACTTTCCGAACATACATTTGTAAGGAAAGTATTGTAATCATGTCAGAATTCGAATTTGAGATTTTGATGTTTCTATACGCTTTGAGGTCCCCTGAGTCCGTTTTCGCTATTTTTACGATGATGTAGATGTGTGTGAGTGAACACGCTAGCATCTAAACACTTTGCTCGAATGAGCTGTAAGTTGGTACATATATTGTAAGTCACCGTACCACGAACCCTATTGGTTTTGGTGAATCTAGTACTTATAGTTTTTTTTACAGGGACACCAAGAAAAATTCTTTATCTTTATGACCTATGGGGCAAAAATTTTAAAAGTGCGATAGAGTCTAAACGCTATATTAAACTGAGCAAAAAATTTATACACATGTTATAGGTCACAGTTCCACGAAATGTATAGATTTATGTGAATAGCACTTACAGTATTTTTACAGAAACACAAAGAAAAATTCTCTATCAGTATGGCCTATGGGACCAAATTTTGAAAAGTGCGACAGCGTCTAAACCCCTTATTCAATTGAACAAAAAAATTATACACATATTATAGGTAACAGTTTTATTATCTGTATAGGTTTTGGTGCACTTCTAGTTTTTTTTTTTTTTTTTTTTTTTTAGAAGGGCACAACAAATAATTCTGTACCATTATTATGGGGTGAAATTATTTAAAGTGCGATAGCATCTAAATGTCTTATCCGTTTGAGTGGAAAATTTATATACGAGTTATAGGTCACCATCACACAAACTGTATAGATTTTGGTGACTCTAGCACTTACAGAATTCTACAGAGACATAAACTGCTTATTATTATGGCCTATAGACTCAAATTATTTAAAGTACGATATCGCCTAAACGTCGTATTCAAATGAGCTGAAAATTTATATACGTGTTATAGGTCACCGTCACACGAATTGTATGGATTTGAGAGAATCTAGCACATTTAGTTCTTTTACAGACACACAACACAAATTTCTTTATCATTATGGCTTATAGGCTCAAACTTCAAAGTGCGATATCGTCTAAATGACTCATCCGTTGAAGCTGAAAAAAAAAAAAAATAAATAAATAAATAAAAAAAAATAAATATTTATATATATTAATATTATAGGTCACTGTCGCAGTGTCGCACGAACTATATGGATTTTGGTAGCATTTATTGGTTTATACAGGGACACAACGAAAAATTCATTATCATTATGATCTATGGGCTCAAAGTACAATAGTGTTAAATTAAACATCGTGTACTATATGAAGAAAATACTCAAACACCCTATTATAATTTTCTCTCTTTTGTTTATTTCACAACTCCTCTTACTTTACTTTATCTACAAAACCGTTAATTATGTTCGGAAAGTCGAGTGGAGCCACTCCAGATTTTTATTATTATTATTATTAAAACTAGTATATAGCCCCGTCAAAAATGACGGAATGTGAACGATAAATCTTGAAAACAATATTTAGATCATGAAGATTACCACGTGATCATTCAAATGTATTTTCAGTTTTTGTTTAGAAATCAAATGTGTTTCGATATTTTATAATTTTCGTTCTGAAATTAAAAAAATTCTACCCGATCAATAAATATGAATGACAAAAAAACTGCTGGGTGACAAAAAATATAGGCCCGAAAACACAACAGCAACAACACATCCCAGTGTTCCGTTAAGTGCTCCATTTAAAGTCCTCATAATAAGAATAATCTAGTGTGTCACTCACACGACTTTCTCTTACCCTGAAATTTAATGCTATAAGTACAGGTTGGAGATTAAGAGGTGAGATAACGTGTACTGTTATGTAAACCTATGTTAAACAATTCAAATTAGGGTTCGGAAGAGTTTTATATGATAATTAGTTCTGGTTCCCCTCAACCCCCCGTTTCATTAATGCACCTACATTCATATAGAATTTAATTCGGTTATTAAAAAATAATTCAGTTAAAAAAAAATAATTTATTAAAATTATTTTAAAAAGTTATCTTGTATGATAACACAGACGATTTCCATATTAGAGAAATAGTATAACACTAAATATCTAAAAAAAAGTTGAATTTATTCTCAATATTAAAGTAAAAAAAAAAAAAAAAAAAAAAAAAATGTTAAAAATGAAAGAAATCATTAACTTTATTTTAAATTATCGTAGATCGATGGTTCAACCATTCGTTTTAAAGGTATTGGCGAGATCTTTTGAAAGATACCCATCATGAAAATTTACTCCACTCGAGGGAGGACATCTACCCCAGGGTGGGGGGGGGGGGGGAGGCTCCTACATACACAAAAAAAAAATTTCCCAGTTGACTTATCTCTATTACAAAAAATATGTATTCGTTTCATTTGGTTTAGTGCAGTCTATAGATGTTAAATTCTACTTACTTGCAATTTCCCCCATAGACCGCCGTAATGTATTTGAATACTTTTGAATGTCCCTGTACACGAACCATTTGCTTCATCTTAACGAAAAGCTTACTGTAGCATCCCTATATGATACACATTTAGAATACCGAGTTTGGAATTTCTGCTACTATTCGTTCTTGAGATATGCTGATAACAGACACACAGATAGACACAGAGACCATTCGCTAAAAACGTGATTTTCGTATTCAGGGGACCTCAGAACATGTAAGTATAACAAAAACTCACGTTCGAAAATTTGACCCTAAAACAATACTTTCTCGACCCTATGGGTAAGAGGAAGTAAATAACGATTCACTTCATTTTACCAAAATACTTTAAGACTATCGAAGATCGAAGATCCTGTTTCCAAATACGTAAGCGAAATGTGACGTCACTGACCGTCCGTGGATGCAAGAAATGATTCCCTATATGTTAATCGTCCATTGTATATTTTGTAAAAAATTATTAAAAATCGAGGAAAATTATTTTCCGATTTTAATACCCGTATTTGGGTATAGGTATGATATCGTATCCATGTGTTAGATTGAGTTATTTTGCTGTCAAATTGACAAAATTTTAAATTTCAAAACTGTGTCATCTTTGGCGTTTTTTGTATTTGGCGATTAAAAACATACTACGAAAATATACATGCCAGATGTTTATTTTCGTAATACGTATTGTACGATATATTGTTTCATATAATTCAGTTAAAATAACCATGATTTTTGAAAGGAATGAAATATGTTCGCCAAATAATTTGGCGATATATTTTTTCCGCCAAGGATGACAGATATATTAAATCTATTCCGCTGCAACATATGAGTATCTTATATCAGACACTTTATTTAAACATTTGAAAACAAATTTGACTTCAAATTATGATAGAATATTTATCATTTTCCTTTTAATTAGTATATTAGTTGGATATTTATTGTGTAAATATCATCCTTTGAAATGAAATGTTTATGTTTTCAATCAAATATGGAAGTTTGCTATTTTATTTTTCTAAAGTTTTGAAATTTAAAATTTAAATTTTATCAATGTTACAGCAAAAACAACGTAATCTAACGCATGCACACGATAACTAATACATATCTATACCGAAATATGGGAATTAAAATCGGGAAATAATTTTCCTCAATTTTTAATAATTTTTTGCAAAAAATCCAATGGGCGATTAACATAGGAAATCTTTTTCTTGCATCCACTGACGCCCAGTGACGTCATCACTTTGCTTGCGTATTTTCTAACTAACTATTGGTTTTCTAACTAACGGTTGCGATAATACGAAAGAACCCTATCTAATAATTACAGACACTCCATGCTAACCCAAATTCACCTCTACTCTATACTCCCAACCAGCTATCTCACCCACAACATCGCCAAAATATCCAGGATCCAGCTAGGGACTTTTTCATTCTCAACCGAACATTTTATCTTGACTCGACATTATCACCTTAGACTACCCTACTTTCAATACTCATTTCAACTGGTGACCTTTACTTGCCCAACCAATCATTCTATCCCAACTATAACTTTACATTAATTTCAAAACTAAAATCAACTGGCGACATTTACGTACTGAACTCGACGCCAATCATACCATACAATGTAAACAAATAATGAAGCTTGATAAAAATATTTAAAGACTTTAATATGTTTTTACAAATATATTTTAAGATTTTTAAGGCTTTAATATGTTTTAGAAATATTTTAAGCATTTTTTTTTTTTAATGAAACAGTCAAAGAGTCGTTCATTTGCAATTAAAGAGTTGTCCATTTGGAATTTGTATTTTCTGAATGGCAACAAATTATGTTTGTTTTTATTTGGCATTGCGTTGTTTATAATCATGAAGTTACATAATTCTATTTATAGGTTCATGTTTATAATAGCCAGTGATCCGTTATATTTAATTAAACATTTAAACATTACAATTGAATAGTTTTTCAAGGTTTTAGACGGAATAAATAACAATATGTGCGATACAAAACATGTATGAAAATGATATGTATGTTTTCGTAAGTTGAATTGAACAAATTGGGGAAAAAAAAAATGGCTGCCAAAAGTCTCTGTTTTGAAGCGGTGCAAACCGGAATCGTGAATGACAGATGAGGATGAGGGTCATTATATATATTAATAATAGACAGAACGAAGCTCATGATGTCAATATTAACTGTGCTTCAGCATTACATTAAAAAAAATCAAAGTAATAGAAAAATCTTAATACTTGCATGAAAAAATAAATAAATAATTAAACAAAATATAAATAAGTAAATGTCCCCCCCCCTTCTGTAGTTACATTGAAAATCACCTGAAAATAATTGTACAAATCCTAAAATAACCCTTTTAAGATACAAAATGTTCAGATGGCAAGACAGTAAGCATAGAATTCACAGCATAAAGGCTTTATTTTTATCACCAGCATAAAAATGAAAAAGACAACTGCGTCATCTTGACGTAATTAATTACGATATTTTTACTGTTGAATTTTACATGAATTTCTAAGATTAGGTTATATTATAGGAACAAAGGTTGGTAAATATGCCAGTTCACGTTAGAATCTGATTATTTATCCAATTCAAATCTCGTGCTGTGTATTTTATTCAGTAAATTGTATACTTTTTATTTTATCTCGTGAATGTATACATTACCATTTATTTTTTAACTGTTGTATGAAATTGCACCATTTCTTTCATTCATTTAAATATTTTAAAAAAGCTGCACCGCGTTTTAATTAAATGTTACATGAATTTTAAAATTTAAGATCTGTTATAGATCTTTCATATACGTATAAACCGTAGAATGGCGTTGGAATTTAATTACTCATTTGGTTTTAGACTCACGAATAAAAATATCGCTTTTTATAATGATAATACTGTTATATTTGCTGCAGGAAAGTTGTGCGTTTTGTTCGACTTGGATTCTGGAAATCAAAGTTATTTTGAATTTACCGAGCGTAATGAAGTAACTGCCATTGTGGCATGGGATGTATTTCTGGCAGCGGCTATCAGAGGATTTCCTCCATCCGTTTGTCTGTTCAACACTTTGTCTAAAACTAGAAAATTTTATTTTGCTCCCGATTCGATGAGAAGCGATGAATTTACGTGCTTGTCTATATCCGTAAGCTTAAAGTTTATAGCTGCCCAAGGCGCAGCACCTGATTGGTTACTTGTAATCTGGTTGTCTCAGACACGAGAAGTCGCTATGACTCTTTGTCCCGCTGTCTTGCCAGATGCTTCAGTTTTGGATATTTCATTTCACGCAGGAGGCCATGACGAACTTGTTGTGGTTGGAAACAAGGTATTTAAATTGTATGAGCACCAAGAAGAATCTGAAGAAGCAAAATCTTTGTTCAAAGAAATTGTTTTTGAAAAATTTGAAAAATCTGAAACTTATCACACAATAGGTTGGCCGGAGAAAGAAAATCTCGTAGTTGGTTCTTCGAAGGGTAGAATATTATTTTTTAGGGGAATCGAAATGATTCTCGAGGTTGTCTTGGAAGAAGATTTGAAACAACATGCATTGCAGTTTAGCAGCGTCGAAATTAAGGAGAATAATAAAGCAGTGACATCTGTTGTAGTAATTCCTCAGCAACTCATCTGTGCTTTTGCGGGTTTTGTAGTGTTGATTTATGAAGGGGAAGAAATTTCCTCGTATACTTTAACGAAAATCATAATTTTGCCGCTAGATAAACAAACAAAATGTATTCCTGGTGAGATGAGAGAAGAGCCTGATCATCTTTTGAAGCTGATCGTCAACTTTTCCGGAAAAGAACTTCTTGCTACTACTAAGGATGGTCAAATTTTACGATGTAGTAATTTTGCCGAAGAAAACAAACATCAGTATTTCACTGCTGTACTTCCGAAATCACATAATAGTTCTATTATTGGTATAGATATATCCAAAAGTAGACCATTGATTGCTAGTTGTTCTCGCTATGCCTTCATTTTGTGGAACTATTCTGACAAATCGCAAGAACTCAGAAAATTATTTAATAATGAAATAAATTCCGTCGCGTTGCACCCAACAGGACTGTTTGTGGCTCTAGGATTCGATCAGTTTTGTAGAATATTTAGTATTTTATATCATGATTTAAAAGAACGCAAATTGCTGTTGTGTAGAAATTGCTCAAATGTTGGATTTTCGCTGGGAGGTCACTTGATTGCTGTTGTTTCTGGTTCTCTCATTGAAATCTATTCATTCGTCTCTTTTGATTTGATCCTTAAGTTTGATGGTCATGCTGGATTAGTGACGTCGTTCGATTGGATTGACTACGACACGAAGCTGATATCTTGCGATAATCGTGGTGTTATTTGTGGATGGGATCTCGTTTCTACAACAAAAATCTGGGAAAATACTGCTATTCTTTCTTATCTGTCAGTATCTGCAAATCGCAATACAGGATGCATCATTGCTGCATCCTCTGACTGTCGTGTTAAATGTTTCAAAAATTCTTTGCTCCAATGGTCTTTAAAATGTAAAAGAAAACCAACATGCGTTCTTTCCATTTCTGATAGTGAAGCGTTCTACGTTGGAACATTAGACGGATGCATCGAATTTTACAAAAATCCAAAATCTGGAGACAGTATTGCAGTTTTTGCACACAGTGGAAGAGTTTGTGGTTTGAAATATGATTTTGTTTCTGATTTTCTGGTTAGTTATGGAACCGATGGTTGCATTTTTGTGTGGAAAATTTCGGGAAATAATCAAAATATTCACGAAGGTGGTTTTTCCAAGTTATGTCTTGTTGATAAATCAGATTTATTGAACCAAAAAGATACGGCTAAACGGCTTCGTTTATCCTTGCAACATATTGACACTGCTAGTGATTGTGAATTCGAATTAAATAATATAAAACACGAAGAGCTTATTAGAAACATGTCAGAAAATCACGCACATTATATTGATGAATTGAATAAAAAAATTATTCTTGTCAAAGAAGAAATGCAAAAACTTCTGTTCGATTGTGACTCTCTCAAGGATAAGATAGAACTAGATTTAAGGATTAGGAAAGAGGTTGTAAACACAACATACAAGTTGAATGAAGCATACAAAGAATCCAATTCATATGAAGAGGAAACAAATAAAATTATTCTAAATTATGAAAACATGATAGACGAATTAACTGCAAATCATGCCAAATATTCTTGCAATCAGAGTAACGAAATTGAAAGTATAAGAGAAGAAATTAAGACCATAGAAAATACTCTTCTTTTGGAAAAAGAGATTGCTGAGAAAACTCATTCATTGAGTGAAGAATATAAAAAGGAGGCCGAGAAGGATTTAGTTGACGCAACGATAACCCTTAAAGGTTCCCAAAAAACTTTATTGGAAGAGGAAAAATCAAAATTCATTCTACTTAAAAGTGAGATTGAAAAACTAAAACAATTAACTGATTTAACAGTTGAAGACACTAAAAATAAAAAAAATAAAGTGGTTGGGCAGATTGATTATGATATTAAGGAGAAAATAACCTCGATATCCATTCTTAAAAACGAATTTAAAATGTTTGAGAATGTGATAGAATCGAAAGAGAAAAACTGTCAGATGCAGGAGACGAAATTTTGCGAACTGCGCAAAATGGTTGGAAGCTCTAAAAAATACCACTCTGTTTCTAGGACATCCATATTTGAATTATTAGAAGAAATTAATATCAAAGAATCGAAAATACAGTATTGCATTGAGTCTATCAAAAAACTTTCATGGTATACTCCACAACTTGAAGATGAGCTAAGAGTAGCAGAAGATTTGTGTTCAACTGTGACCGAAAAACTAAAAGAATCGGTAGAGGGATATCAGAAAAAAGAAAAAATACTTCGAGACACACAAGATGCAATTAAAAAGTATACTAATATGTTACATGAATGTATCAAAAAAGATTGTGATCCAATTAAATTGAGGGATGATATATTGGTGTTATTTGAAGAAAACAAGTTAGGATTTGAGGACGAGACTGTAGATACACAGTTGTTAAACGAATATGAGTTTCAAATTAACAAACTTAAGAACACTTATGATCTCATCAAAGGCGAGCCAACGAAGTCTATGCAAGAGAAATCCGTCGCTGAATTTCGGTTGTCTCAGGAAAATTCCAAAATTTTACGGGATGTTCATGATATTCAAAAACAGACAGAAAAATTAAGGATGATCATTAACGAGATGGAAATTGCTTTAGGTATGCAAACTGCTCTATCAAAAAGCACCAAGCTCGCTGACGAGCTGAGGCACAAAATCGAATTCGTCATTAAAGCCAAGAAGAAAAGCAAAAAAGAGAGACTGGAACAGTTCACGCAGCTTGATTTGTTAATTGAAGAGCAGCAAAGAGAAATTGAAAGATTTCAGACAATATTAGCGGCCAAACAGAAAAAATGACACCAAAATGAATTTTTCTTGCCAAATTACTAATTATTCACTAAATAAAAAGTAATCCTTTTTTTCTTTGGTGGCTTAATTATTAGAAATTTTGTGTTTAAAAGTTTCAAGCAATTTTCTTTACATCCAGATTTCATCTGTGAAACCAGACTTCCCATTCGATTATTTTTAGCATTTCTTGAGTTTAGCAAGTAGTATAGGGTCTGACATTTCCATGCAGGAGGATGACACAATCAATACACAGGCAGATACATCACACATTCTGTATGAGGGGACAGTAGCTTCTCTCTCACAAAAACACAAAAAATCCCTCACACACAAAAGACAAAGTGTTTTTGTCAAAAAGAATTATTTCTAAAACTGTTCTCAAGAATTGTTTAAAATACGCTCGAAATGTGCGGATATAGTACCTATGGCTGGACGGAATTCAACGGCGCTTGGTAGAAACTTAGGTCTTCACCCAATTTAATTAAATGAAGTGTCTTATACTAGGCGAGTCGTGTTAACCCTGGACGATATATTTAACGCCCCATTCCTCCCGTTCCCGCTCTTCGATGTCTTTTTCTAGGGAATGTTGTCCTTTTATTACTTCCGGTGTGAGCCTTTTTTTTTTTTTAACACACTTGAAATTGTGAGTTTTTTTTGGTTTTCGTCCCATGCTATTTCTATGGAGTTTTTAGCTTTTTTTCCACTCGTTTTCTACATTCTAAAGTGCGGTGGAGTTTTAACATTTAAATTAATTTTAAATTACTGAATTGATGAATAACACTTTTCAATTTTTTTAGGGACACCCTGCACACTTAGTCTCTTCGATTCTTTTTAGGCGTCATTTTAAATAAATTATCAGATAGCATAAGATTAACATATAAAATCTAACAAAGGAGTGAAATGCACTGCAAGGTAATTAAAAAATGAACATTAGAGGTATCTTTCAACGCACTTTAGAATGTAGAAAACGAGTGGAAAAAAGCTAAAAACTCCATAGAAATAGCATGGGACGAAAACCAAAAAAACTCACAATGTCAAGTGTGTTAAAAAAAAAAAAAAAAAAAAAAAAAGGGCTAACACCGGAATTAAAAAAAGGACAACATTCACTAGAAAAAGACATCGAAGAGCGGGAACGGGCGGTTTGGGGCGTTAAATATATCGTCCTGGGTTAACACGACTCGCCTAGTATTAACCCTTAAATGCCGTGTGTTGCCTTTCGGCAACATACCCAATTTTGTCTTCTAAAGTATTATTAGAATAATATTGAAGCTCTGATGTCTCATGTTTGCCGATTGACAACAAGTTGCTTTTTAGCTGTAAACCCTAGTTAAAATAGAGTATGATTTTTTTAAGTATTTTTCCCGTGATTTATTTAATAGAGGTAAGAATAAAACATTTTTAAATTGATTTAAAAAATAATCAGGCATTTAAGGGTTAAGACACTTCATTTAATTAAGCAGCACTTTTCTTTCCTGCAGTAAAACAAATTTTTACTTCCATTACCCTACTACCGTAGGTAATGGAAGTATTGCATTCGGTCTGAAAATTCGATATCGGGTTTTCACCTGATTTACTCGTTTTAAGGTCCCCTGAGTCCAAAAAAGTGGTTTTTGGCAATTGGTCAGTGTGTATGTATGTATGTATGTGGAGAATCTTCTGTCTATTATAGCTCAGAAACTAATAAAGATAGAGCTACGAAACTGTAGAATTGAAATACGTCTGGTGTACTGATGAAATTTCCAAATTTTGGTGAAAATTGAAAAACCGGAAGTGGGACATCGGAAACCGGAAGTGGGTCCCACTTCCGGTAAGTCCGTATCTTAAAAACGGCTCTAACGATTTTCTTCAAACTTGCTATATAAACACTCTATTAGATGTCCTTTCGAATGTTATAGTTGGTTAGTTCAGGAAAATTGATAGGCGTCCTGTATAAATAGCTCAATATTTTGTATTATTAGTATTATTATTTATACATGTTAAAAAAAAAAAAAAAAAATACAAGAAAAGTTAACTTGCATGTATTTGTAGTAATTTTAAAAGGATATGACGTCATTAATTAACAAAGAAATTTATCTGAAAATATTTATAATTAACCTTTTAAAAATTACTGAAAATAAAATTAAAGCTTCCAAAAACTTTTACTCAAATAATAAAATTAATGCAAACTATTTTCTAACAATATCTCCTCAGAATTTCGTAACATATCTGGAAAATTATTAATATATATATTATTATTTTTCTAATTATTATTTTAAATAAGTTATTTGACTGATAGAGCAATTTTGTTACTTATTTAAATCAAAAATGTACATAAAATGTTTATAATGTGTGTAGTACTGGGTAATGGAAGTCGTGTGCAGTGGCGGATCCAGAACATGACTTTTTGGGGGGGGGGGGGGCTGAGATTTTTCAAAATGTTATTCTAGACCAATAAAAAATTTACCATTGCAATATTCAGTTGTAAATGTCAGTGTTTTTTTTTTTTGGGGGGGGGGGGGCTTCAGCCCCCTAGCCCCCCCTTAAATCCGCCACTGGTCGTGTGGCTGTTACACACCAGATTTTTTTTTTTGTTGTTGTTGTTATGTACCTTATGAGGTTCTTTTATGCTCTCCCCTTAATTGTAAATGATCATAATTTGGATTTTATTAAGATTTTTTATTTTTATTTTGTAAATATCAGAGAAGAGTTTTTATTTTATTTATTTATTTGTTTATTTTGTGTATGGAACATCTTTAATATCGGATCCCTTTGGCAAAATTTGAAATTTGGCACCGAAGTAGCTCGGACGTTTCTCGCCAGGATCTTTAATTGCACAATTGAGATAGCCAATTCAATTCATCGCAAAAATGGTTTAAAATATTTAAAGTCACCAAAGGGGTCCCATACTAAAGCTGTGCTTTTTGTATTTATCTGTTTATAATATTTTCTATTAAAGACTTCTGTGGTCACGAAATTTGGTGCGTAAATTGTTTGTATGCATCCGGCACTTATTGTAACTCGATTTCACGAAATTCGAAACTCCACCCCCCTTCTCGGAGTCGGAGGGCAATAAACATGTGTAAAAACATGTTTTTCCGTTTGAATTCGCTTTGAATTATCTTAGAATGGCGAATTTTGGTGTGTAGATATTGATTAAGTGTGCGCATTATGTACATTAGTGGGATTTTGCAAAACTTCGAACTCACTCGCTGAGGAAGGGGAAGTAAAAAGTGGGTAAGTTGCTGCCGAAGGCAGTGGGGACCCAGACTCCTCAAGTTGCGAGCGAGAAAAACCTCTACCAATCACAGCGAGAACTTAGGTTATTAATAAAGATATGGGATTTTGACAACTCATTTAAGTTTAATGTCCAGCGAAGCGAGCAAAGCCTTGTAAATATAAAACCTTCTACCGAATCTGGGTTGAAAACGGAAACAGGGTAAAATAAATTAGAAATATCAGACCTATATTTATAAATTTGATACCAAATGAAAGGAGCGATTTTTCTGAATCCAGGGGTGCAAACAGTTTTTCGATGCGACAGTTAGATTTTTAAAAAATAATTAAAGTATGAAATTTAAGTGGCAACGGAAAAATAAATTAGAAATATCAGACCTATCGTTACAAATTCAGTACCAAATGAAAGGGGTGATTTTTCTGAATCCTGGGGTGTAAACAGTTTTTCGATACGACAATTAGATTTTTTAAAATTAACTAAAGTATAGAATTTAGATAGCAACATTTCAATCTTTTCATAATTTGTAGTGCGAATCATGCGAATAAAAAAGTCTTTAACTTAAAAATTTATTTTTATATTTTATTTTTCCATTCAAAGCGTTTTAGCGAAAAAATATTTATGGCGCATGCGCAGTCGTTTTTTACCCACAATTCAAAAACTAATCAAAATTTTGAAAATTTCAATAGATATAATTTTAAGTTGGGTGAAGACCTAAGTTTCTGCCAAGCGCTGTTGAATTCCGCCCAGCCGTTCTCGAGTGATGTCCGGACAAAAAAAGCGACATACAGACACGATGACACACACACACAGGCAAAATTTTCTGAAGTCATTTTCGGCTTTCATGGGGTGTGAAACTTGAAGATATCGCGAACTTTTTTGATTCCGACAAATTTACAGACAAAAGTCTGATTTTATTAATATAGATTTAAAATTGTTATACTTCTGTACCGATTATTATCTGAATGGATGTAATACTTTTCTGTTTGATGTCTTAATTTAATTTTTTTCTTTTAAGTATAGAGATTTACCCCCGACCAATTTTTGCCTGTAACTCTGAAGACTTGATATAAAGAATATTACGAAACACCTTGACCTCAGAAATTCGAATATGTAGTCAAAAATGGGTGTTACTATTCCGAAAAAACTAAATAAAGAAATAAAATAAAATAAAGAAAGAAGCTTCTGCAAGTTTTAGTATGTAGATGACACCCTAAACAAAATTTAGCAATTGCATTAAAAACTAGATGTTATTACCAATCGTTAGACATCAGCTGCTAGTTTCTACGATAATTTGCGGCGAAATTAGTCGAGGAAGGAAATTATTATTATTATTTTATGATTGTACATATTCATATGTGCACATATGTTTGTGAGTATATAATTCATGTATGTATATACTTTTTGGGGGGAAGGGCAGGGTGAAAATTCAGAGCAGAATACATTAATTTAAATTATTTTCATTCATAAATTAACTATAGAATCGTGAAAATTTATGACTATATATTAAAACTATAATAAAAAGAATGAATAATGGATCTAATATTATTTCATTGCAACAGTTAGCTACCATAATTGTTGAAAGGTATTTTCACTTCGAACTTCGAAAAGTCAGAACATGTTTATTAATTTTTGATCCGTTAACCAAAGATGTCTAACTTTAAATATCATTAGTCTCCTCGCAGGCCGCAAGAAACTACGCGGTGGGCCACCTCTGATTTAGAGTATGGCCTTAAACAACGAGTGATGTATTACTTGAATTGCACACACACACAAAAAAAGGAGGATTACGGAAATTGATTTGATGACTGATATATATACACAGTGTTATTAGTTTTGAGTGGGCGAGAAATGACAGATTGGGTGATTTTATCTTATGTCTTTTAACAACTTACAAGCATTCAATTTATATAAATATTTTATACTGTATGTTTATTTTATTGAACTAAAATATTTCCCCATGAATTCGTCAAGTTTATTTAATTTTTGTCTCAAATTATGCATAATATAGATAGAATTTAAATAATCCTAGTATAAATTTAATTTTAAAAATAATAATTATAGTGTATTCTTTTATTATTATTATTATTATTATTCTATTTGCATGTTTGCATTAAAGAAAAAAACTAGTATGCTGTGGTCACTACATGAATTTCTTCTATATAATAATTATTTTAAATTTCACAATGATTATTAAAATATAATTCTCTTTGTGTACATTTATACGAAATTTTGTCCAAGACCGCCATGTTAAAAATTTAGAAAGGATGGCAACGCCACCTATTGGATGATTTTCACCAAAAGTTGATAGTCACTAATTTATGTCAAGATGCAACTACACTAAACTTTTATGAAGTTCTGTGCCGTAGTTCTTGAGATACAGTTGCTACAATTTTTGTCACACACACAGAAGAGACAGACGGACAGACAGACATTTTCTAAAAATGGTCAAATCGTGTTCTAGACCTCTCAAGACGTGTAAATCCATCAAAAAAAAAAAAAAAAAAAACGAGGTCGAAAATTTTTACGAATTTAATTCTTTCTTCTATTGAATACAGAAGGAAATAATAATAATAAAAAAATCTGGAGTGATTTCGTTCGATTTTCCGAACATTAAGAAATTAAAGGTTGTATAAATAAAGCGAAGTAAGAGGAGTTGTTAAATAAACACGCGAGAGAGAGAGAGAGAGAGAGAAAGATATTGTTATAGGGTGTTTGAGTAATTTTCTCCATTTCATATGATGTTTAATTTAACGCTATTGTACTTTAGATAATTTGTGCCCATAGATCATTTTTCACTGTGTCCCTGTAAAAACCTCTAATTGCTAGATTCACCAAAATCCATATAGTTCGTGCGACAGTGACCTATAATCTATATAATATTTCTCTAACGTGGACCAGTTACGACTACATTTCGCTGAAACGATATGATAGTGGCGTATTTAATAAAATACGCGAGGATATAAAAAATAATATTTATAAATGAAAATATTTAAGCCCGTGGTCTTAGCTTAATGATCTAATTAGAAATAATGACGACATTTGTCTTATGAGACCATTTATTATAACAGGTATTTTTAAAAGTTTTGCATCTTTGCAAGCGTCCTTTTAAACCTAGCAATACTTTAAAGACGTATACAGAATATGAATTATTATCATAAATTTACTGAAAAACGCAGTCATAAAAAGTATAATTAAAATAAAAATTAGTTTTTTTAAAAAACAAAAAAATATGCCAAAACAAATAAATAAAATGTTATCGCCAATATGGCGACAAAAATTTAAAAGGAGTCATGGGGGCCCTATACTAAAACTGTACTGCTTACGGAAGTGTGAAAACTGGGTCTTGAACCATGAATTTTATTTTGAAACCTTTCTTTGAATGATTTTGGTTTCGCTATTGTACAGTATTAATTTGTTTCTAATAATAATTTGGCTTCTAGTAAATTAAAATTTTAATTAGGTAGTGAAATTGGTACAATATTTATGAGATTCGAATTTTAGAGGTAAATAAGAAAAGAAATAAAGTGCGAACATTTTGCACGGGTTTGCTAGTATGAAAATGAATTAGTAGTAATTAGTATGAATTAGTTTGCTAGTATGTATAAATTTTCAGCTTCATCGGATGAGGCATTTAGAGGATATCGCATTTTGAAGTTTGAGCCCATGAGCCATAATGATAAAGAAATTTGCGTTGTGTGTCTGTAAAAGAACTATAAAGTGCTAGATTCTCTAAAATTCATACAGTTCGTGTGACGGTGACATGTAACACGTATATATAAATTTTCAGCTCATTTGAATAAGGCGTTTAGGCGATATCGCACTTTAAATAATTTGAGCCTATAGGCCATAATGATAAAGAATTTTTCTTTACGTCCCTGTTAAAATCTATAAGTGCTAGAGTCACGAAAATTTGTACAGTTCGTGTGATGGTGACCTATAGCATGTATAAAATTTTTCACTTCAAACGGATAAGGCATTTATATGCTATCGCATTTTAAATAATTTCAACCCATAGGCCATAATGATGCAGAATTTTTTGTTGTGTCCTATCAATGTTAAATTCACCAAAATGTATACAGTTCGTGTGACCGTGATTATAATATGTGTATAAATTTTCAGTTTATTTGAATAAGATGTTTTTATAGTATACACCATCTCACTTTAAATAATTTGAGCCCATAGGCCGTACTGATAAAGAAATTTTCTTTGTGTCCTAGTAAAAAAAAAACTATAAATGCTAGATTCACCAAAGTCAGTAAATAGTGTTCGTGATACGGTGACTTACAACATATGTACCAACTTTCAGCTCATGTAAACAATGCGTTTTGTCGCTAGAGTGTTCTCTCACGCACATACACACGCATACATACATCACCGTAAAAGTAACGAAAACGAACTCAGGGGGCCAAATTGTGTAGATACTTTAAAATCTCAAAGTCGAATTTTTGACTTGATTACATAATGCTTTCTTTACATAGTACGTTCGGAAAGTAAAAAGAAAGGTGGCTGCAGGACGTGATTAACACACGGGCCGATTGGCCCTTGACCTGAGGGGCCTGAAATTTCGTTTAAAGTTAAAAAAAAATTAATTAAAATATACAAAAATGCTCTTAAAAACAATATTTTCATGAAAAAAGTTTATTTTTGAAAAGAAAACGAAAAGTTTTACAGAACTATTTTGCTGAAATATTTGTATTTGGGCGAAATAGTAAAAAGTTTTAACACTTTTTTTAAAAAGAGTGGTAAAAAACATGGAAAAAATAATCAAATAACAAGTATGGGGCAGGGGGGGGGGGGGCGTATTAGACCCTGGGCCCACTTTTGACTTGATCGGGCTCTGGGTGGCTGGTTATTTCTTTGAAATTTTGTTTTTTCCATTTTCGTACTCTATTACTTTTATTTGAAACATGATTGCTAGTGTACAGCCTGTGCTCTGCATAAAAAAATATTTCTTTGACGTCAAGCATTCTTTTACTTTCTGAATTCATATTTCTCTCGTCATAGTTTTGTATTCATAATATCGAGAGTGCAAGCACGCAGAAAAGGGAGCAAGGTAAAGTAGAGATAGCTCTTGATTTTGATTTTCCGACATCGCTGGCACGGGCATGCTTCATTTCCCGACATTGACGTCAGGTTTTTTTTTTTTATTTATTTAATTTTTTTTTAGCTCCTCTCTTCGATAATGGACCTGAAATGCGTCTGATCTGTGATTGGCTTTAAGCCAACTAGAACAGTGTCGTTAAGAATTAAACAGAAAAAAAAAGGGAGATAAAATAAGAATCTGTGTGCACTTTTATAATATCTGTGAATCTTTATGAATTATAATGAGCAATAACGAAGAAAACAACTAAAAGAGCTAATGCGCTGATAGTTTAGCTTATTGCAGACTTAAAATGATTATACAGTAATACCTCTGAATAAGGGGCACCCAAGGGACCAGACATTTTATCCCTTAAATAGAGATGCCCCTTTTTCAGAGGTATGATGGTATATAAGTCAAACTATCCTTAAGAAATTTATATAGAAATACTAGTAATACCAAATTTTAACGACTCAGAATGCAGTGTAACATAGTGCCCATTTTGTAACGAATCTTTAAAATTTTCATTTATAATAAATGAATCTCTCAATTAACGAAATCGTTAAAATTATGAATGAAAGAAACGGAGAAAATGGTTTCTGTACTTTCGAAAATTTATTTTAAATACTACATTACGCGGGTTTGTTTAGAAGCACTTTTTTTTTTTTTCGAAATGGACATAAAACACACTTATTAGACTTTCGTAATCACCATTATTTACGATGAATATTTTAATTGTGAAGTGTATTTTAAGGCATCTTATTAACATTTGACATCATATTTTTCCTTCTTTATATTCTCATTTTTACTGCTCTGGGTGTCCTCTAAGTATTTTTCTCCAATGCTTCATGATCTAGAGATAACAAAAATATGATATCTTCATACGTCTCATTCTCATCAGTGCACAAATTTCAACAATGGCCAGACATTCTTTTGCTCTAAAATTTGGGCAACTCATTTAGGCAAGTTCAGACATGTATTTTTCTTCAATGCTTTCATCAAGCATCAACATCAAACATAGTTAAAACTGGAGTTTGAAAACACACTCTTTCAAAATGTTGCCATTCAACAAAGAGAAATACCTTTGAGCTCGTAGCACATGTGTTTCTCAGTGGATCGTCATTGTAAAGTTTGAGATAATGGTTTGGCTTATCTTCCTGTATTGCTTTGTTTTCTACACTGAAAACTATTCTTCAAAATAGAAGTCATAATAAAATTTCACTCTTTTTTATGTTTTCTTTTCATTAAACCTTTCACTTGCCCGAAAATTGCCGCTAAAGTCTCAAAAAATTCATTTTGTAATTTTTGGGTGTCCTTTAATTAGAGTGCCCCTTAACCAGAGATAAATGCATTAAGGTTCCTATTCGAAGAGACTGGAACCAGATAAATTGTCCCTTAAATGGAGGTGTCCATTCTTCAGATGTGTCCGTTACAGGAGGTTTCACTGTATTGTAAATGGGTTGATAAGTATTCCATGGTCGAGCGATTATGTTATTACACTGCTAATCACCTTCGATCGTAAGAGAATGGGTTCGATTCTCGCTCAGGCCCTGTGTGTTTTTTGAAATTCTTTGTGTTGTTATCTTGTCAATGTGCTATCTGTTCCAATGTTGACGAAGATTTACATGTGGACTAGGACTTCGTGTCAAGTATACAAGTCTGACGTATATGTTATCAATAAATAAACAACCAAACAAACTGAGTTGTATGTAATTTGAAGTACAACTTTACGTAGACAAGCGAAAAATCTGGAGTAGCTCCATTCGACTTTCTGGACATTCAGTAGTTAGTTATCAGGCGTTTAAAATAAATTTGAATTAGGGAATAAATCGAAATATATTAATCAAAAGTGAAAAGGCATATGTGATTATCAGGATTTTTCTAATTATCTGTATAAATTTTTATGAGGCTACCACATATATTCATGGAAATATAACGATTTCTTTTAAAAGTTGCAAAAAAAATTGCCACTTTTTAAATTATAACACGTAGGGTATTAGACCCAGTGCAATGCCATTTTTAGGAAACTTGGCATACTACATTAGACACAGCTTATAGCAATCTGAATGCAAAAATGTTAAATATCTTGCGAAATATGAGCATTTTTACTGTTTAACTACCCATGCGCAAGCTTTTAAAAAAATGAATTTACCAGTTTAATAACCAAACGTATTGAGCTACTTATATGAAAATCTCAAACAGATTTCGTGTAAATTCATAATGGAAGAACAGAATTTCAGTTCCTCTCAAAATAAAAGCTAAACCATAAGGGCAAGGCCCGCCTTAGACTACCTCGAACACCGGGGCAAGCTTATTCTGGGGGGCCCCCTTGCAGTGGCATAAGAGGTCTTTAGGTTGCAAAATGTCTGCTTATGCCTGCTGGGAGGGCCCTTCCAGAAGGGGGGCCCAGGGTAACTGCCCTGCACTGCATGCCCTGGCGTTAATCAGGGCCTGCATAAGGGGTTTTACTCACAGTTTTATTTTGATTCAGTCAGTACCCAATGGTAATGCAGTGATCGCTGATTGTAAAAAATATTGATAAAACCCCCCTATCATCTACCCTTTTTTTTTTTTTTTTTTTTGAGAATTGAAATTCTGTTGATTCTATCTTTCATAACTTTTTACTTTCTTCTATATGTAATATAGAGAAAGTATTGGATTCGCGAAAATTTTCGAAGTCCACTTTTTGATGGATTTACATGTTTTGGGATATGGAGAACACGAATTAATAGTTTTTAGAAAATGTCTGTCTGTCTGTCTGTCTGTCTGTCTGTCTGTCTGTCCGTCCGTCCGTCTGTCTGTCTGTATCATTTTTTTTTGTGGACGCTGTATCTCACGAACCAATGAATGAAATTTAACCAAACTTGGTATTTAGTTGCACCCTGACATAAACTGGTGCTGATTAGATTTTGGGATCAATCGCTCAATAGGTGGCGTTGTGATCGCATTTTATGCAAATTTTTAACATGGCAGCATAGGACAAAATTCCGTATAAATGGGCATAAAGAGAGTTTATTTTACACTTGTGATTGTAAAATGAATATGGAATTATTGATAATAGTAGTAGTAGCTAGGAGAAAACTAGGAGAAAATTGGGGGCATCGGGGTTCGGCATGTGGGGGGCATCGGTTCTCCCCCCCCCCTTGGGGGGGAAGTACCCCCCGGGGAAGTAAATTTTCAAGATGGGTATCTTTCGAAAAGGTCTCGTTGATAATAGTAATAGTTTAACTGGAAAAAAAATTTTTGTGCATGTGGGGGGCATCGGTTCCCCCCCCCACCGGGGGGGAAGTTCCCACCCGGGGGGGCAAAGTTTCAAGATGGGTATCTTTCGAAAGATCTCGTCAATACCTTTAAAACGAATGGTTGAACGATAAATCTGGGATAATTTAAACCAAAGTTATCGATTTTTTTTTACTTTTAACAAAAAAAAACAGGAAAAATATCGCAATTTTTTTTTTTTTTTTTTTTTTTTTTTTTTAACGAAATTTAACCAAACTTGGTATTTAGTTGGTCCCCGACATAAACTGGTGCTGATTATGTTTGGGGATCAATAGCTCAACAGGTGGCGCTGTGATAGCATTTTATCTAAATTTTTAACATGGCAGCATAGGGACAAAAATTCGTATAAATGTGCATAATTAGAGTTGTTTTAAACTTGTGATTGTAAAATTAATATGAATTATTGATAATAGTAGTATGTAACTAGGAAAAAAAAATTCTGCATGGAGGGGGGCATC
This sequence comes from Salticus scenicus, assembly GCA_963930645.1. NCBI lineage: Eukaryota > Metazoa > Arthropoda > Arachnida > Araneae > Salticidae > Salticus > Salticus scenicus. The sequence continues at coordinate 321,266,137 of OZ005648.1, read as the reverse complement.
GCTTCCCCCCCCTAGGGGGGAAATACCCCCCCAAGGGGGGTAAATTTTCACAATGGGTATCTTTCGAAAGATCAGGTTGATAATAGTAGTAGTTAACTAGGAAAAAAATTTTTGTGCAATGTGGGGGCATCGGTTGCCCCCCCACCGGGGGGGGGGAAGTTCCCACCCGGGGGGGGAAAAGTTTCAAGATGGTTATCTTTCGAAAGATCTCGTCAATACCTTTAAAACGAATGGTATTGAACGATAAATCTGGGATAATTTAAACCAAAGTTATCGATTTTTTTTTACTTTTAACAAAAAACTAGTATGTTGTGGCCGCCACAAGACTTTCTTCTATATTTACCTATACATATTCAATCAGTAACAATATTAAAAAAAAAAAAAGTTACGATTTTTTTTTTTCTAAGTTTTTTTTTTTTTTTTTTTTTTTTTTTTTTTTGTTAAAAGTGAAAAAAATCGATAACTTTGTTTTAAATTATCACAGATTTATAGTTCAAACCATTCGTTTTAAAGGTATTGACGAGACCTTTCGAAAGATACCCATCTTGAAAATTTATCCCCCCGGGGGGGGTACTTCCCCCCCAGGGGGGGGGAAGCGATGCCCCCCCCCATGCAGAAATTTTTTTTCCTAGTTACATACTACTATTATCAATAATTCATATTAATTTTACAATCACAAGTTTAAAAACAACTCTAATTATGCACATTTATACGAATTTTTGTTCCCTATGCTGCCATGTTAAAAATTTAGATAAAATGCTATCACAGAGCGCCACCTGTTGAGCTATTGATCCCCAAACATAATCAGCACCAGTTTATGTCGGGGGACCAACTAAATACCAAGTTTGGTTAAATTTCGTTTAAAAAAAAAAAAAAAAAAAAAAAAAAAAATTGCGATATTTTTCTAAGTTTTTTTTTGTTAAAAGTTAAAAAAAATCGATAACTTTGGTTTAAATTATCACAGATTTATAGTTCAAACCATTCGTTTTAAAGGTATTGACGAGACCTTTCGAAAGATACCCATCTTGAAAATTATCCCCCCGGGGGGGGGGGGGTACTTCCCCCCAGGGGGGGGGGAAGCGATGCCCCCCCCCATGCAGAAATTTTTTTTCCTAGTTACATAACTACTATTATCAATAAATTCATATTAATTTTACAATCACAAGTTAAAAACAACTCTAATTATGCACATTTATACGAATTTTTGTCCTATGCTGCCATGTTAAAAATTTAGATAAAATGCTATCACAGCGCCACCTGTTGAGCTATTGATCCCCAAACATAATCAGCACCAGTTTATGTCGGGGACCAACTAAATACCAAGTTTGGTTAAATTTCGTTTAAAAAAAAAAAAAAAAAAAAAAAAAAAAAAATTGCGATATTTTTCTAAAGTTTTTTTTTTGTTAAAAGTTAAAAAAATCGATAACTTTGGTTTAAATTATCACAGATTTATCGTTCAACCATTCGTTTTAAAGGTATTGACGAGATCTTTCGAAAGATACCCATCTTGAAATTTTGCCCCCCCCGGGTGGGAACTTCCCCCCCCGGTGGGGGGGCAACCGATGCCCCCACATGCACAAAAATTTTTTCCAAGTTAACTATTACTATTATCAACGAGACCTTTCGAAAGATACCCATCTTGAAAATTTACTTCCCCGGGGGGGGTGGGGAAACCGATTGCCCCCCCATGCACAAAATTTTTTTTCCTAGCTAACTACTACTATTATCAATAATTCCTATTAATTTTACAATCACAAGTGTAAAATAACTCTCTTTTATGCCCCATTTATACGGAATTTTGTCCTATGCTGCCATGTTAAAAATTTGCATAAAATGCGATCACAACGCCACCTATTGAGCGAGTGATCCCAAAATCGAATCAGCACCAATTTATGTCAGGGTGCAACTAAATACCAAGTTTGGTTAAATTTCATTCATTGGTTCGTGAGATACAGCGTCCACAAAAAAATGATACAGACAGACAGACAGACAGACAGACAGACATTTTCTAAAAAACTATTAATTCGTGTTCCTCCCATATCCCAAAACATGTAAATCCATCAAAAAGTGGACTTCGAAAATTTCGCGAATCCAATACTTTCTCTATATTACATATAGAAGAAAGTAAAAACAGAAAAATATCGCAATTTTTTTTTTTTTTTTTTTTTTTTTTTAACGAAATTTAACCAAACTTGGTATTTAGTTTGTCCCCGACATTAACTGGTGCTGATTATGTTTGGGGATCAATAGCTCAACAGGTGGCGCTGTGATAGCATTTTATCTAAATTTTTAACATGGCAGCATAGGACAAAAATTCGTATAAATGTGCATAATAAGAGTTGTTTTAAACTTGTGATTGTAAAATTAATATGAATTATTGATAATAGTAGTATGTAACTAGGAAAAAATTTTCTGCATGGGGGGGGCATCGCTTCCCCCCCCTGGGGGGAAGTACCCCCCCCGGGGGGGGGGGGATAAATTTTCAAGATGGGTATCTTTCGAAAGGTCTCGTCAATACCTTTAAAACGAATGGTTGAACTATAAATCTGTGATAATTTAAAACAAAGTTATCGATTTTTTTTTACTTTTAACAAAAAAAAAAAAAAAAAAAAAAAACAGGAAAAAAATCGTATTTTTTTTTTTTTTTTTTTAAATATTGTTACTGATTGAATATGTATAGGTAAATATAGAAGAAAGTCTTGGTGGTGGCCACAACATACTAGTTTAAATTTGCACGCTATTTCTTTGGGGTTTTCATATAAGTACATATATTATATATAATATATGTAAGTATATATGTATATGTATATATATATATATATATATAGAACCTGTAAACTTTTTTTTTTCACACATTTATTACAAATCTTTTTTCAATATTTGTATCATGAATTCATAATTTTTTATTTAAAAATTTTAATAAGATGATAAAATATGCATAAACATACATAATAATTAAAAACTTTGTAAACAAATACCATAAATCGAAAAAAAAAAAGTATTCACAATGGTTGTTTCAGGTTGAAATAATGGTATGCCTGCTTCACAGGCATAAACAATAGGCAGGAGTGCTCCATAAACGCGGTGGCAACACACATCTCTTCACATTATTATTATTTTTTAATTTATTTGATATCACTATTTAAAAAATACGAGATTAAAAAAATAGAAAAGAATTTCTTATGAATTAGTTTTCAATTACTGCTTTGATGCATTCGTGCCTACTTTTTTACCCCCTGATAAAAGATCATGCTACTACTTCAACCGGAAACAATTGTTGAGATTTTTTTTTTTTTTTTTTTTTTTTTTTTTACAGTGTTTGCTTACAAAGTTTTTATTTATTTATTTTTAACACCAGTTTTTCGATGCTCATTTTATTGCCATAACCACATATTTCACAAAATTAAAATGCATAAAATGGGCCCCTTCACAAAATAAGATTCTTAAAAACAACCCTTTCATAAGTTTTATTTGGTATAAATGATCCTTTTATAAATTTTTTTCTAGATCAAAATATTGCATTTACTTGTTACAGTTGCAATTTTCTTGATATACATCAAATTTAGTGATCGCTAAAATTGAAGCTTTTATATGATAATTATTTTTTCACAAAAATGGGCCCCAAAAAATAAAACTTGGATCGACCCCCTGTCGTATAAATTTGCAGTATAAATGGAAATTGCTCATTGTAACATTTTAGTGTTATGTTGATTTTTTTAGTGCATAGTGTGATGACTAAGTACGCTTTTGACGATATACAACAAAGCTGCACGAATTAATCTTCTTCATGATTTTCTTTAGAAACAAACCTATACTACTTTCGTGTGATTCCTTCCATCAAAGTTAAAAATAAAAATATGCTTTTATAGTCTTGCTGTTTTTGGACTGTATACTGGACTTAAAAAGAGTAATCTGTTGTATATTCCTCCTTCGTAGTAAATGAATAAATAAATAAATATATATATTAAGGCCTCATTACAGAATTAAAATACATTTCTAAGTTAAATAATACTAGCTGGAATCTGTCGAATTCGACAATCACTTTATTGACCGTAATGTTTCAAAAAATCGTCGCATCATTATTCAAATGTATTTCATGTTAAAACATCTAATATAATTTACGACATTTCACTTAAAAGAAAGTCGGGAAAATGCTTATAAATAGAAATACTATATATGACATCACTTTCTACAAAGTACTGTCTATGTGACGTCAAACTGACTCCAAATAAACAGATGCCATCTTTCATTTACTATTTCGTTTAATACTAAGATTATATGTTAGCTGACCCGTCCGTCGTTGCCCGGGCCTATGATACCTTAAATGAACCTTAAATTTGTATTATTTTATACCTTTAACTCGATTTTGTTTGAATTTCTGTTTTTAAATTAAAGCATCACGAAAAAAATAATCATCTGTAACAAAACAATTACCTCGAACCGAACGAAATTCTGCCTTGTGACCTCGGTGCTTGCGGCAGCGCATACAGGGCCGCTAACAACATAAAAAAATCCCCCAAAATTAACCTGGAACCGAACGAACCCGCCCGGCAATGCTCGGGCCCGTGATAATAACCTTAAATGAACCTTAAATTTGTATGATTTTATATCTATAACTCGATTTTGTTTGAAATTCTATTTTTAAATAAAAGCATTGCGAAATAAATAAATAAATAAATAAATAAATAAATAAATAAAATAAATAATAATAATCAGCTGTAACAAAAAAAAAAAAAAAAAATTACCTCGAACCGAACGAAACTCTGCCTTGTGACCCCGGTGCCTGCGGCAGCGCATACGCGAGCCACTAGTACCATGAAAAAATTCCAAAAAATTAACCTGGAACGGAATGAACCCGCCCAGCATTGCCCGGGCCCATGGTAATAGCCTTAAATGCACCTTAAATTTGTATGGTTTTATATCTTCAACTCGATTTTGTTTGAATTTCAAAGGTGCTACATGTGTGGGTCTAGAACGGATTTCCCTCTCAAACTAATTTCCCCCTCCCCCCCCCCCTCCAAATCTATTTTCCCCCCTTCAAAATCGAAAACTCCAAATTCGCAGAAAGTGATTTTTTAATATTCGACTCTAGTCCCTATATGTACACTTTCCTAACCGTAAAGTAATTTGGAGCTGAGTTAAGCTCTTAAACGTGTTTTTAACCCCTCCCCCCCCAGGGGGGGGGGAACTGTTCGACTTTTTTTATTTTTCTCTTTTCATAACATATCTACAGACCGAGACCTTTTTTTAGACACCTCAACCAAATTTTTACACCTAGCCGTTCTCTCAATTTAGTGGAAACAGACAAAAACATGTTTCAAATTAATATATAGATAATGGTAATGGATAAGTGTAGTTGAAAAGCAGGGACCGATTAATATCTTAATTTAGGGGAAACTCGGTATCACTTCGGGGTCCTCTTTCATTTTCAGGAAGTTCTCCAAGTTCTATATACATAAAGATACTTATTTATGCTATGAATATTATTTACAGAAGTTATTTAGCATTATTCAGATTTACGTTCCTTTCCCTCCTATGTAATATGAAAATACTGCCGGCTATATTTACCAGCAAATTAAAATTATGAAAGGCACAACCATTCAACAATAATCGTTTTGGGTTAAAATTATTTGGCAAAAGTGTTCATCGGATAAAAAAGGGGTAAACATCAGTGAACCAACATTTTCTCCTTTCATATTGCACTCATGCTTACCTATTCTTTTAACAAGATGAAGAGTTGAGCTAAGTGATTTCAAGTTGAGAAAATTATTGAAATTTAATAATTTTCATTATATTAATTTTAATGTTTCTATTCATCATCTTCATTCGACATTAGTGTGTAATACTTTTTATTGTATATGTTTACCGGCATAGAAATTTGCAGAGGTTAGCAGTGGAGTGAACTTTTCAAAATAGTATGTGTGTATTTTCTCATGCTTTAAGCAAATTTTCACTACAATATTTTTTTGTTCGAGGGACAATATGAAAAACTGATATTTTAAATTTGAAGCATTATATTTCAGTCTTTTGGGGCCGCTCTTAAATATCAGAAGGGAAGCTCTTGCTTCCTGAGCCTTTTTGTTAATCAGGCCCTGGGAAAGTGTTTATAGTCTATGCGAACGGCATGATTTTTTTTCTTGTTTATTTTTTATGGAGAAACTGAGAAACATTGTGTTAACTTCAAAAATTTTTTCATGTGAAGAAAAATAGAAATATGGCTATATAAGATATCTGCTTTCCCAGGCTGTACTGGTGTAACAGTATACATTAAATGAAACTATATAGTATCGCCTGGTAGTCGAAACTTGACCATTTTGTTTAAGTAAGCATATAAATCTATACATAAATATAATAAAATAAGTTGTTTGTGTGTGTCATTGTGTATGCATACATTTTAGGAAAACGACTGATCGCAGAGCTACACAAATTTGCATGGAGGTTCGTAATGACCTCACCTGATGCACCTCGAATCCCGATTTTTGAAATTTTGATTAGTTTTCTTTTAATTAGAAGTTTGTTTTTTTTTTTTTTTTAAATTGAAATTGGATTTTGCCATTGTGTTTCCATGTCACGCTAAAAAAACAAGGCGTTTCCATTTGAAAGTAAATGTGAGGTCAGTGGCTCAATCGGATAAAGCGTCGAGTTGATAATGCGATGGTCGTGGGTTCGATATTCGGTGGCGGATATGTTACCTTTTTTTTTTTTTTTTTTTTTTTTTTTTCAGATAATTAATGGGTAAGATGTCAATTGTAAAAGAAAATATTTTATTGTCTACACAGTATCTTAAGAAATTCTGATTGGATTTTTTGAAAGCTTTCTTTTAGTTACTAAAACGCACAAAATAAAAATTTAAGTGAAAAAAAAAAAAAAAAAAAAAAAAAAAAAAAAGACACTGGAGTTTTAAAAACCATAAAATAAATATTTATTATTCAAGGGATATAGCTATAAAAAAAATCAACGTGTCATCAATAAGTAAATTTGAAAGAAAAATATAGATATTTCACTTTTTGCAAGAGATGAAATATTTATTTTAACTAATCAAAATATTTTAAAAAGCATTCGAAAACAATATTCGAGATTCTTTTTATATTTGTTAGATTTTTTTTTTTTTTTAATTAATTAAAATATGAAAATAATTTCTTTATAATAGCTTGAAAATTAGCCATTTAAATATTAGTTTTAATTTAATTGTTGCCAAAAAAGTTTTCCAGTTCATTGTTTTCGACAAAAAAAGAAATATATTTTCACGCGAATAATGAGATTTTGCTACTGAATAATGAAACTAAAATATTTAATAGATGTTAAGATACAGTCATCTTTGAAATCGTAGTTCCTAAATAATAACAAATCTATCTTTCGCCGATAAATACCCAAATTGAAGTACCCAGAATTGACCTTTCTACAGGCGGTGGTATGACCTGGATCCGATGCAGTGCGGGCGGAAAAAGACCTGCCGTAGCAGCAGGTACCCGACGCAAGGTTTAGGACGATTTCAATGTAGTTTTTTTTTTTTTTTTTTTTTTAAGTTTTTATTTTTAAGTGATATAAAAAATAAACAGTGATTCAATTCTTTTGAAAAATTATTTAAATATAGTGACCAGCGAAGCATGCGTAGCATTAGCCTGCTAGTAATAAATATAGAAATTCAAAATTTCCGTGTAAACAGTGGTCTTAGTAAATTAGTGTATTCAATAATAATAATTATAAATACATTTAGTCTAACTGTTTGCCTTGCTGTCTGTCTGTTTCTCCGTTGTGTGATAATGTATACAGAGAGCATTGAAGGTTAAACGATGCAACGAGTACGTACAGTTGGAAAGTGTTAATAATCTGTGCAAACCGCATGATTTTTCATTCTTTTTTTTTTTTCTTCCTTTGCTCATAAAACATTCAAAAATTTTAAAAAGAAAAAAAGAAAAGAAAGAAAGAAAGGAAAGAAAAGAAAAGAGAAGTAATTTCTTAATTTTTGTTGACAGAAACAATCTTCTATTTTATTATAAATTAAAAATTAACGTTTCTAAATCAAGGAGTTCTTTTATTATTTCCAATGACGAAGTAATTTTTTCCCCGTTGCATAACACCAGCATTGCGTGTCGAATTTTAGCTATTCAGTATCCATAAATATCTGCGAGCGAAAGAACTTTTCCTTTTGTCACCTCATGAAGAGGAAGTACTAAAAGGCAGACATACACATGTAAAAACTCTGAGAAGTTACCAAAGAAAACAAATAAATCCACGATTTTTCATTAAAAGTAATTACAGGTATTCTTTTACAGCACATATAATATAAAGGGGAAAAAAAAAATAATAATATAATCCCCAATTGAATATTTTAAATTTCGAAGGTTATGTGGGCATTTTCTAGAATGCCAATGTCGCTGTCGTAATCTAATAATATTTATGAAGCAGAGATATGCAAAGACCGAAATTTTCAGAGTTGAGTTTGGGCCCTCTTGCAGTCTTAATTTGATCGTTTTAAATTTTAAGAGGTTTTATTATAATGTGCTTGTTTGCGCATCTTCTAAATTATTTAAGTTATAATAACGACAACAACAATAATAAATTCATCTAATTCGCTATATGTGATTTTCTCAAAATATGGACCAAATGTTGATGTGACTAACTTATTCAAGGAAGTTTCCTTAATTGGCTGTGAAGAAATCTGAAACAAAATAATCAATGCTAATTTGAAAATTGATTTTAAAATGTTTTTAAATCTTTGTTTTTTCCTTTGAAGTTTTCTTTTCTTGTTTTTTTTCCTCCTAACAAATTATATATATATATATATATATACAGTTCCCGCCGCTTATTAAAATCACATTCGTCCTGAAGCAAAGTGATTTTATTAAGCGACTGATTTTTATATCCGGCGAACGTTCACCACTCAAGGAAAAGGTATTACTTCTGAATTTGGAAAGAAATTTCAGAAGGTAACGAATAATGGAATTAATAAACAATATTAATTAAGTTTTGATAGATAATTAATTATTCCTCTGATATAAGTAAATTAGACGCATTCCAAATTTCTATGCGCTTCCTTCGAAGAAAATTAACATCATTATTTTACCAAAAGTTCATGCTTTTCTTATAAATTTAAAATTTTTCTATTTGAATCTCTTAGTTTACAACTATTTCAAAATAAGAACTAGAAATTGTCTTTTAATATTTAAAAATTAATATATATATATATATATATATATATATCATTTCCAAATGAAATCAAATCAAATTTGTAACATATTACTGCGCTTTGAAGAATACGTTCCTTGAAATTGTTACGGAGATAAGCTATGGGGCATGTTTAATTTGTAACTATGCTGCAAGTGTAAAATTTTCGACAATGAGCGATAACGAGTACTTTAATAATAATAATAATAATCACAATGTAAATAAAACATTTTTTAGTGTGCATAAATGATAATTTTGGCTGCTGAGGAGATTTTTTTGAGTTTATTAACCGGAGATGCTGATTTTATTAAGCGGCGGCTTCAACAATAGTTTGTATTGATTTGATTCCGGTCCTGGCAATTTGATCAGATTAAGCGGCTGATTTTATTAACCAGTGATTTTATTAAGCGGCGGTCACTGTATATATATATATATATATATATATATTTTTTTTTTTTTTTCCGAGTCGCTAGTCTATTCGCAGACACACAGGTAGACTGTTATAATTATAAATGTAGAAAATGTATAAGTGTGTGCAGACTCGTATTCTAAATTTTTCCATTTGCAAGTATTCTTTATAGATTATGATCTTTAATATATCGTTGAATTATACAACAGTATGCTCTGTTTTAGAACACAACAAACGCGATGCAATTTTATTTTTGTTCCTTAAAAAAAAAAAAAAAAAAAAAAACGTAAATAAAATTAAATAGTGTTATGTAGTATGTCAAAAATTTTGAATATTTTATAATCTCTAATTTCTATATTAAAAGCTCAGATTGAAAGAAATTTTGATTTATTCTAAAAATAGCTATTATTTTTTTAAAATTATTATTATTATTATTTTTTTCTTAAATACTATAGTTGGTTTTAACTTTATCGCACTACTTAGTTAAAAGTAGTGTTTCGAATTTATTGATAGGTTGTAATTCAAATACTATATTACAAAGCTATTTTTTTTGCAATAAATTACATTGTTGGTTACTGAAATATATCTTACCAATAAAAAGGAAGAAACGCAAGAAAAGGGGGAAGACGCAAGCCTACTAGAATCAAAAGGAGTTTGAATGCTGCAATATGCTATATCAAGGCCGTAGCCAGGATTTTTTTTCGGGAGGGGCCCATCACATTTCTAATACAAGGTTATCAAATATGATATAATAATATGCATATCCAACGAAAAAAATATACGCACACGCAATCAAGGGCCTGATTAACACAGGGGCACATTGTGCCCCGGACCCTGAGTAGCAAAGAGCCCTAAAACTGGCCCTGAAAATGCCCTTTTGCCTCTAAAAATGACAAAAGTGGTATCATAAAATGCAAAATTTTGTTATTTTAGTTTCATATACAGGTATATATGTATGTACTTTTGCTGATTCCTGCACAGTACGAATGGTGGGGGTGGAGCCCACAAAAGTGTGTTTATCCCGGGCCTCACACGAAGTTAATCAGACCCTACACAAAAAGACCCTGATTAACTTTATGCGAGACCCGGGGCACACATTTAGTGAGCCCGCCTCCACCTCACATTGTGCACCAATAAACACACATACATAATATATACCTGTTTATGGGAGTAATATGTCAGAATTTGCATTATATGATACCATTTTTAGGGCATAAAAGGCTAAATGGCATTTTCAGGGCGAATTATATGGCCCCTGCTATTCAAGTCACATGTCTTACATGCCCCTGCTTTAATCAGGCCTTTCACACAAATCTTTCGTCTATATTTTCCTATACAAATTCACTCAATACCAATCATTTTATTAAAACCTTTTATTTATTAAAATTAATTTCCATGATGAATGCAGATGATTTGTTTCTAATAGAAATGTAATACTTAATGTCCAAAGAAAGTCAATTTTATGTTCACTAACAATATCTTTAAAAATGTTTTTTGCCCTTTTTCGTTTTGTTAAAAAAACTTAGATTCAAATTATCATACATTAATAGTTCAACTGTTAGTCTTAAAAATACTGACGAGTTCTTTTAAAAGATACCCATATCGAATAACTGTCCCCATCCGAGGAGGGAGACTTCACCCCCAGGGAGAAGCGTTGCTCCTATGTGTCCAAAATTTTTACCTACTTGATTATTACTATGATAAATAATTCTGATTGTGTACATTTATAAGAAATTTTGTACTATACCGCCAAATTAAAAACTGAGAAAAATTCAAACGGCAACGCCACCTGTTGAACGATTTTCACCAAAAAGTGTTAGGCACTAATTTATGTCATGGTGCAGCTGCATATAAATGTATATGTAATTCTGTGCAGTGCAGTAGTTCCTGAGATACAATTGGAACAAAATATTTGTCACACATAAACAGACGTTTCCTAAAAATGGTCAAATCGTGTTCTGGATCTCTCAAAACATGTAAATCCATCGAAAACCGGAAATCAAAATTTTTTTTCGAATCCAATACTTTCTTCTATTGAATACAGAAGAAAGTAAAAAGATTGAATTCAAGACGTAGGTCAGTCCATTATAGCTTTGACAAGAAGGTGGATGAAATTAAGCGAATAAATATAGCCAGATTAAGGTTGAATGGGTTTTACGGCGCTCTAGAGCTTAAATATAGAAAAGAAAGAACGTAAGGGGAAAGTTAATTAAATTAATAGGCTTTATTAAATTATTTTTAAATACTTCTTTTTCTCAAGACAGCAATGTTTGCCTGATACATACTACACGAAATCAGTCTTTCATCATTTATTTCGGGGGGGGGGGGGCTTGGGCCCGTCGCCCCCCCCCCTTGCCTACGGCCTTGTGCTATATGCTGATACTTATTAATTTCGTAATTTTGCTTATACATCTGTGTTTTGAAATTTATGCATTTTGAAGTGAAATAGTAAAATAAATAAATAAAGATTTTTTTTCCTCCAAAAAATAGTAAAAAAAACAAGAAAAAAAAAAAAAAAAAAGAAAGAAAGAAAGAAAAAATAAATAAATAAATAAATACCAATACTAACACGTGACGATTTAATGAAAATTATTAGAATAATTGTGAATATTTAAATATTTTGTTATTATTAGCAGAATTTCACTTGTTGATATGATTTATCTTTCTTTCTTTAAGAATAGTTAAGACATTTTTAACACTTTTCATGGAATTTTAAATATGCTTATGATTTTGGTTCGTCTATGTATCGGACCGTTTAATTTTTTTAAACCATTTTTAGAACTCCATAAAACTGATGTCTAGATTTGTCATTTGTCAGATCAGATATTTAGATATTTTCTGATATTCACATTTTTCAGATTTACCTATTGAGAGTCGTACATGTAGCACAAACTGTTTGTGTACAATGACTCAAAAAACAATTTACATTCTAAGATTTCTAAGTAATATATTTATCGAAAGAACATTTCAAGATCACATTTTCGAACGCAATAAAAGATATTTCTTATAGAAAATGACGTAATTAAGATTAATGATTCATTTACAGAGCTCCCACAATAATATTTAGATTCATTCCGGGAAACCCGAAGCTAGGCTTTAAGCAGTTTAATGGATTTTTATTTATTTATTTATTTATTTGTGAAGTTATTTAAAATATAGTGATTAATGTTTTTGAAAATTCCTTTGAATATAGTGACTAGCCAAGCAGGCAAAACCTGCTAGTTATTGATAAAAAAGAATTTGTATCACACGCAGTTTTTAAATAATTTTTTACGCCCTTTAAAATGATGAATATTTTCCATTTTTGTATTTTATTTGTGAAGTAATAATGTTTTCTTCAGACCTTGTCTGACTTTGATGCTAATGTATAGTATTTAAATGCATGAATGCATCGTGTAGATCGTGTACATCGCCTTCTCTCTCTCTGTCTCTCCCCCCAACAAATTAAAGTGCTAGTGTTTCTGAAGGTGTTGAATTTTTATCTCTAGTTATTCTTTACTGGTCATGGTCTGTTTCATTATTCGAATTACCTATGCATTCCTTGCTCTAGAAAGTTATGCCATGAGTCATCGTCGTATTCCGCGTTGGCGAAAGGAAAGTCTTTGAGTTCGGTCATTGAAAAACGAAATATTGCTGGAAAACTGAGAAGGATTTTGATCGGACAATTTAATTTATCTTCCTTTCAATTTTGGTTTGGAATAATTTTAAAGGTAAATATTTTTAATAATTTTTTGGCGAGCAATATGAAATAGTATATGTGTGTTTAAAGAAGGGAAAAGTAATTTTAAGAGAGTGATAACGTGTTGCTAAATTTTCTTGGAAAATAATTTTGTCAGAATTACCCCCCCCCCCTTCTTCTTTTATTTAATAAGTTATGTTCTGTGAGATATTTGTTATCTGTTATAAGTAATGTATCTTGCTTTTGTCTTTCAGAAACATTTCATTCTATTAATTGCCTTTCGATAATATATATATATAATAATATTTTATATTAAAAATTTATCTTTTAAAATTTTGGTAATATATTTAGGACTTAATCTTCATATTCTTATTTATCAATTTAAACGATTATAATTATTATTGAAAAGGAGAGAAAATGCTTTTAAGTTAAAACTAGCAGGGTATGGCCACCAAAAAACTTTCTTATATATTTTCCTATACAAATTCACGCACTGCAAATTCTTTATTAATATTATTTTCCATGGTAAGTAAGTACAGAGATTTTCTTTTCAAAAAAGTATGACCCTAATCGTCGAAAGAAAATTAATTTTGTGCTCTACAGAAAACATCTTAGAAAAATGCTTCACACACACACACATATATATATATAATATGAAAAATAAAAATCGATAACTGTCTTGCAAATTATCACAAATGCATGGTTCAGTCATTTGTTTCAAAAGCATTGGCAAGTTCTTTAACAAAATATTCATGTTGAAAAATATACCCTTCGGGGGAGAATACCGCTCCCCCCCCCCTGCTCCCAAAGGAGAAGCAATGCTTCTCTACACACATAAAAATTTTATCTCTGTTGATTATTAATATCATAAATATTTTTTCCTTTAAAGGTTGGGTAAAAATAATCCACATCGTGTTTATTTAAACGAAATTTTGTGCTGAAAATGTGTAAATCCGTCGAAAAAAGGGACTCGAAAATTTTTACGATTCCAATGCTTTTTAGTTCCCCATCATACTATAGGTATGGGGAACTTAGGTAATCGTGAAAATTTTCGACCTCGGTTTTTTGACTTTTCTACACGTTTTCAGGTGTGAGGAATCCGAAAATGACAAAATTTGTATGGTGTCTGTCTGTAGGGTGTCTGTTAGTCCGTTAGTTCGTTAGTTTGTTAGTCTGTGTACACGATATCTCAAGAACAAATTGTCGCAGAGAGGTCAGATCAGTTTTAAAATGTTACTTTCGACACTGGCAAGAACCCTATTCATTTGCAACATTCGATTTTAAAAACTTCGCAAGTTATTAGAAATTTACGATTTTCTTAACATGGGAGAATAAGACAAAAATTCACTTAAACGTGCATTAAATGGAAACTTTTTACTGTAAAATTGTCAGACCAGTTTTAAAATATCAGTTTTGATGCCGGAATGAACATCAGTAACTATAAATATGCTTCTTTGAAAATTTCGCAAGTTATTGGAAATTTACGAATTTCTTAACATGGTGGTATAGGGCGAAATTTCACATAAACGTCAATTTTGAGAGATATTTTCATCGTAAAGATGTCAGACTACTTTTGAAATATTATTTAGGACACTAGCATGAATATTGATGACTATGAATTTTCCAATATAAAAATTTCGTAAGTTATTGGAAATTTACGAATTTCTTATCACAATAGAATAGGGCGAAATTTTACACAAACGTCAAATCTTGCGGGATATTTTCATCGTAAAGATGTCAAACCACTTTTGAAATATTATGTAGGATACTTACATAAATAAATACCATAGAGTATGAATTTTCCAATTTAAAAAAATCGTAAGTTATTTGGAATTTACGATTTACTTAAAATGGCAGAATAAGGCAAAATCGAGCACAAACGTCCATTTTGAGGATCATAAATATATCAGACAATTTCAAAATAACATTTAAAATACTTGAATGAACACGATTGACTACAAATATTCTAATGGGAAAATTTCGTAAGTTATTCGAAATTTAAGATTTTATCAACATAGCAAAATGTTGCGATATTTCATATAAATATGCATTTTTGGGATTGTTGCATTGGAAATATTAGCATGAAAAATAAACTACGAAATTGATCCCAATAAAATAAATTAATAGATTAGAATAAGATAAATATGTTGAACTGAATGGTGGGGGTAGCCTATTAGGCGAGGATTTCGTTCTGTCATTGTGCCAAGCGTTTGGTCAAATTCATTTCTCTTAACATGAATATAATATGTCCTGTACAAGAAATTTATGAGAACATACATATGATGGGGAACTGAGCAGAGTCCACCTATGCCAACTAGTTTCTATTGAATATAGAGGAATGAAAAAAATTACCGTATTATTTGTTTTATTTTTATTACAGTAAACTTAAACAAATACGGATATACAATACAGCATGTCAGTAAAAAAACATATTTGTTAGTTGAAACAGCATTTATTATATTTTTTTTTCTGCAAAATATGTTTTCTTATATATAGTGGGGGACCAAATTATTAAATATATATACTTTTTTTTTTAAACATTTTCTCGATTTTCTAAAAAAACTAGTTGGCATAGGTGGACTCTGCTCAGTTCCCCATCATATTTATGTTCTCATAAATTTCTAGTGCCAGACATATTATAATCATGTTAAAAGAAACGAATTTGACCAAAGCTTGATACAGTGACAGAATGAAATCCCCGTCTAATAGGCTATCCACCGTTCACTTCGATATATTTATCTTATTCTAATCTATTAATTTATTTTATCAGGGTCAATTCTGTTGTTTAGTTTTCATGCTACTATTTCCAATGCAATAATCCTCAAAATTCATATTTATATGAAAAATTTACAATTTTGCTATGTTGATAAAATCGTAAATTACAAATAATTTACGAAATTTTCCTATTAGAATATTTGTATTCAATCATGTTCAAACCAATATCATAAATATAATTTTGAAGTTGTCTAATGTATTTATGAAATGGATGTTTATGCTCAATTTTGCCTTTTTCTGACATGTTAAGTAAATCGTAAATTCCAAATAACTTACGAATTTTTTAAATTGGAAAAATCATAGTCTATGATATTCATGCCAGTATCCAAAATAATATATAAAAAGTGGTTTGACATCTTTACGATGAAAATATCCTTCAAGATTGACGTTTATGTGAAATTTTGCTCTATTCTGCAATGTTAAGAAATTCGTAATTTTCCAATATCTTTCGAAATTTTTATATTGGAAAATTCATAGTGATTAATATTCATGCCAGTGATCTAAATAACATTTCAAAAGTAGTCTGACATCTTTACGATGAAAATATCTCTAAAAATTGACGTTTATGTGAAATTTTGCCCTATACCACCATGTTTAGAAATTCGTAAATTTCCAATAACTTGCGAAATTTTCAAAGTAGCATATTTATAGTTACTGATGTTCATTCCGGCATCAAAACTGTTATTTTAAAACTGGTCTGACATTTTTACAGCAAAAAGTTTCCATTTAATGCAAGTTTAAGTGAATTTTTGTCATATTCTCTCATGTTAAGAAAATCGTAAATTTCTCATAACTTACGAAGTTTTTTAATTCGAATGTTGCAAATGAATAAGGTTCTTGCCAGTATCGAAAGTAATATTTTAAAACTGATCTGACCTCTCTGCGATCATTTGTTCGTGAGATATCGTGTTAACAGACTAACAAACTAACGGACTAACACACTAACGGACTGACACACTAACAGACACCCTACAGACAGACACCATACAAATTTTGTCATTTTCGGATTCCTCACACCTGAAAACGTATAAAAAAGTCAAAAAACCTAGGTCGAAAATTTTCACGATTACCTAAGTTCCCCATACCTATAGTATGATGGGGAACTAATAGTGGACAAAATAACCCGGGAACATTTAAAAACTCACATTTTCCATTTTCCACTATCGATTTAGTTCAGAGTGCAATTAGGGGACCAACCACAAATTGAAGAAGAACGAAAATACTTTGGATCACTCTGTATCATATAAAGCTACAAATGACTTGTAACTTTAACACGTTGTTGCACATACTATTGATAATATTTATATGTTTTGTTGTGGAAATTGCGCAATTATTTAGGCAGATATATATATATATTTTTTTTCAAAAATTATTAATTTTTTTAAAAAAAGCTTTTTGCTTAAAACTAGAACGAATTTCCATAAAACTTTACAAAATTTACAAAACATTAGAAAAACATTGTTCTGAAGCACTAAATTCCCACGTGTAATATTCGCTGAGATATGAAAATTTATATTTTATATTAGTAAAGTAAATATTATTTTACTGCGCATGCGTGAAAAATAGAAAAAAAATTATTACATAAGTTGAAAGTTGAAAGCTAGATATATTGGGTGGGCTTGGGCAACTTTTGTTAAAAGTCCATTTAAATAGAGTAGATATTAAGCAAATTGCCAGTAAAAGAACGAACTAGATTTCAGGTATTTTCCAGAGTTTAAATTTCCTAAGGGGTTTTTCGCTTGTTGCGTATTTAATTTAAAGATCCAACTATTTCAATCACGTTGCAAAAGTTCTTTTTTTTTTTTGTGTGTGTGTGTGTGTGAAAAACCCCTTATAGGCTTGTAACTACTCTAAACTAATATATTTTTATTTATCTACTAAGATTTGTAAGTTCATAAAAGGTTTTCACAAAAAAGAACTTTTGTGTGCAACTGCAACGTGGTTGAAATAATTGGATCTTTAAATTAAATACGCGGCATGTGAAAAACTCTTTATGAAATTTCAACTCTGAACAATACCTAAAATCTAGCTCGTTCTTTTACCGGCAATTTGTTTAATTTCTACTCTATTCAAATGAATTTGTGACAAAATTTGCCCAATTTATCTAGCTTTCAACCTATGTAATAAACTTTTTTCAATCTTTCGCGCATGCGCAGTAAAATAATATTTACTAATATAAAACAAACATAAATGCTCATATCTCAGCGAATATTATACGTGTGAATTTCATTACAGAATAAAGTTTCTCTAATGTTTTGCCAATTTTTCTGCAAGTTTTGTAAAATTTTATGGAAAACCATTATATAAGCAACAATTTTTTCACAACTAAATGGATAGTGGAAAATGCGAGTTTTTAAATGTTCTTTGCATGTCGGACGTTCCGGGCCATTTTGTTCAGTATTTTTTTTTTTTTTTTTTTTTTTATCGAAAAAATGTAAGGGGAAAGAAAAATCTAATAATTTGATCACCCACTGTATAATATATATTACGATTCTCAAATTTTGCTTTTGAACTAGTTTATAAATTGTGAAAAATGATCACAACCGTTCAAACAGAAGTAAACCCTTTCATTCCCCGTGATGCCAATTGTAATCATAACATTTCAGATTTTCTTTCTTACCGTCTAACACTCCCGTTTGATCCGCGATTGTAATGAAATGCTTGCCCTCTGGTGGGCTAAGGTGAAATTACAATTAACATGCTTTAATTCGGCTTCCATGAAGCCGCCATTGCTGGCCGATGTTTAGTTTCACACATAGAATAATAATAAAGGAAGAAGGAGCGTATATGTTTTGGTTTCGGTTTGTAAAATCCAGGAATGCCGGGTATATGGTTGTAAAAGTGCTTCAGTCTGATTGGTTGGCGACATTTTTGAATCGTCTCATCTCTCTGTTAATAAGTCAGCGAGGCAGCACCCGCAACAAACAGCGATAAATGTGCTGAGCATGGGTGCCCTACTTTAAGGCTTTGAGTAGCAAAAATAGCTTTCGCTGGCAATTCACTAGAAATGGTTTGTATTGTAAGCATTAGAGTATTGACGTGCTCCTTCTTCCTTTATTATTATTCTATGGTTTCACATATATTTTTTGAATAAAAATGAATAAATCCGGTAAAAATGATAACACATACTGTTATGTGCTACAGTGTAACTCCAAAGGATCAAGAAATCCAGAATTAAGCTTCTATTTATTTTCAAATGACAAATTTAAAATTTCAGTTGCTTCGGCTAATGGAAGTAAAGAATTAATCAGATGATTTGAAACTAATATTTGTTCAACTTCAGTTAAAAATCTACTTACGATCGAACTTTGAATAAACTGAAATATTTTTTTCCAAAACTAATCAATTTTCCATGATGTAATGGCGGCGGAGAAATTATAGTACGAATATTAAGTAGAATAACAAAAAGAACAATAGTAAATACACGTGGCTATTATATTTACTAACAACAAAAGCTGAAAAGCGCCATCTATCGATCATTACAAACGAGGATATTTTTATTTATTGAAATGTTATTATTTTAAATGGCATCAATGGTTATATAAAACATAAATAAACACCTCTCAGTTGCTTTGATAGCTATATTAATTTGTTAAAACAGGAATAAACTACTACGTCAGAAACGCCAAAGAAAAATTATTCAGGTGCAACAGCTGTTTCGGTAGCCTAAAGCGTACCGTCATCAGTGCAAAAAAATAATTCTGAATCTGGAGAAGTACTCGTATATATAGGAGAGGGACCGGATTTAGTTCAACCAATAGGATTACGGAAGAGGTGGGGAGTGTGGCCAATAGGAATTAAGGAATGTGTAGCTGTGTAACCAGTAGAAAAATTAAGGAAATGTGGACTGAATGTAAAATTTCCAACAATCAGACAAATAGGGAACAGCGAAATCACAATTTACAAGGTTTTTAAAATTTTTATAAATATGAAAAGCTTCAAAGAAATCGAGTTCATGAATGGATTTAGGTCTGCAAATTATTTTAGCTGAATTAAATTTAAAATTATGATTTTCCTCCCAGCAATGTTTAGAAATAGCCGATTTATTGGTTTCTTGTTTGCGGACGTAATTCATATGTTCTTTTAGACGAAATTTAAGACTGCGTTTAGTTTGGCCAATATATGATAAACCACACTGACAGGATATACTATAAATGCCCCAAGAATTATGCATATCAATAGGATCTTTTAACTGAGAAAAGGTGAGTTTATTGGAAGGCGAAAATATTATTTTAAAATCATATTGTTTGAGAATTTTAGCTATGGTTTGACTGGTTTTAGAAAAATAGGGTAAAACAATACTGATATTAGAAGTGACTGATTTAGTAGACGAAATACGAGGGAGTTGTAATTTTTGGATAGCTTTGTCTATAATGGAAGGGTCATAACCTCTGTCAATTGCGATGGCTTTCAGGTATTTAATTTCAGATTTCAATAAAATAGGATTTGAACAAATATTAAGGGCACGGTTTACAAAAGTATAGAAAGCAGCCATTTTTTGGTTAGGTGGGTGACATGAACGCGCATGGGGAGGAAGGGAGACTGCAAAATTTTTACGATAGACAGTGGTTGAAAATCCATTTACAGTGCGAGAGACGAGGGTGTCAAGAAATGGAAGGGAGCCATTATTTTCTATTTCATATGTAAACTGGATATTACTGTCAATTGAATTTAAGGTTTCTAAGACATGGTCAATATTGTGAAGAGATATGTCAATAAGCGTGAAGGTGTCGTCAACATAACGGGTCCAAAAAGGAAAAGATATTTTCTTAAAAAGCTTGCTTTCGAAATAGTGCATGTAAATGTCTGCGAGAATTGGTGAGAGAGGGGAACCCATGGCTAAACCTTCAGACTGACGATAGAATTTATTTTGGAAAGAAAAAGTGGTTTGTGATAAACAAATGCGGGTAAGAGAAATTAATTCTTGTATTGTATTCTTCTGACGTAGTAGTTTATTCCTGTTTTAATATTCCAACGCCAAGTCTCCTGCTATTATATATTAATTTGTACTCTGCTATTACTCCTATTTAAAAAAAAAAAAAAAAAAAAAAAAATATATTTATATATATTACCTTTTAAATAGATTTATGACTAAATATAAGATTTATTGTTTTATGGAGTGAAAAAACTGGGAATAAAAGAGTTAAATTAATTTAAAATCCCATGTGTAATTTCAACATATCATTCAACTCTTTATCAATCTAGAATTGAATTTCTATACTATAAGCATATAAATATTGGACGGAATACTTGCAGTGAACGTTCAATTGTTTCTTTGTCCATACCTTCTCATTTTTTTTTTTTTTTTTTTTTTTTTTTTTTTTTTAAATGGATTGTTTTGAGCGTTTGCTGTATATCTTCATATTGTCATAAAATCCAGTCAACAAAAGACAACCACGACCACTTTTTTACGTTAAAAGTTTATTAGTATGAATGTGTGAGAACTAGAAGATGATTTCCGTAATTATAGTGAAATTAAAGTATTAGTATACAATTGAAATTAGCATTTTGTGGCTACAACATGACATTCTTCTATATTTTGCTATACAAATTCACTCAGTAAAAATAATTATTTATTAAAATTTTCTTTCATGAATGCTGACGATTTCCATCCTAGAGAAGTAATATAACACTAAATATCCAAAGAAAGTCAATTTTATTCTCTTTATGACATATTATTATTATTTTTGTTAAAAATGAAAAAAATTGATAACTTTATTTTAAATAATCGCAGATTATGGTTCAACCATTCGTTTTAAAGGTATTGACGAACTCTTTTAAAAGATACTCATAGTGGAAATTTGCTCCCCTCTTGGGGGGTTGGGGACTTTCCCCCTAGTGGGTAGCGATGTTTCTACAGATGTAAAATTTTTTCCCAGTTGACTATCACTATTATGAATAAAGAATTTCATAATGATTATTAAAAAATAATTCTTTTTATGGATGCACATTTATACAAAATTTTGTCCTATACCGCCATGTTAAAAATTTAGAAAAAGTGGAATGGCCATGCTACCTATTGGATGATTTTCACCAAAAGTTGATAGGCACTAATTTATGTCAAGGTGCAACTACATGTCAAATTTTATCAAATTGTTTGCAGTAGTTTCAAGGATACAGTTGCCACAAAATTTTGTTACACACACATAGATAGGCAGACATTTTCTAAAAATTGTCAAATCGTGTTCTAGACCTCTCGAACTGTGTAAATCCATCAAAAACCCGAGGTCAAAAATTTTTACAAATCCTATACTTTCTTCTATGGAATATAGAAGAAAGTAAAAAAGAATAAATTGAAAAAAGATACAAAACATATATTTTTATTGTGAAAATTAGATTAGCAGTAATTGAAGTCTGTGTATTATTCAAATTATTTTATGTTTTGACCTAACCTAATTTTGCTCTATTCTCGTAATACTGCCATATTGTATTTTTCCTAGAACAAATTATTATTATTAAATTGAATATTTGCATAATTAAAAAATATTTCTTTTAAACATATTTTTTTCTCATTTTGCTTTTATTTTTAATCTGTTGTTTTAATTATATAAGCAACTTTATTTTGGAATTGTCAGCATGTAATTCATATATTATATAAATATATATAGATATTTATATTAATATTTGCATGTATATTTTAGTTTCTCACCTGCACTACAAAGGGCATTGAGAGAGACACCAGTATGAAGATACATCCCCAGTCATGTGATACTTTTGTAGTTCTACCCCCTGGGACTGCTCTTGGTTGCGTTGTCTTTGGAAAGAACTCAGATAGACCCAAAGGAGAGGTCCAAGAGGTTGTATACGTGCCTGCAGAAGACCATCCTTCTGGTACGAAAGTACAGGTATGGTGTAATTTGTAGAAAGAAAGGAATAGAGATTTTTCATATATTTTTTTTTTCCATGATTTAAATGATATTATTCTTTTTAAAATGTTAATAAAGGATTATAATTTAAAATGTTCAAAGTATCTAGCATGAATATCCCAAATATTTTTTAAAGGCACCATAAATGTGTCATATTAAACTAAAAGTTAAAAAATATGTTGGTTTCTTAGCAGGTAACAGGAAATGTTTCAAGTCAAAATAATCAAGTACAACCCTTCAGCACCTTCAAAACAACCCTTCAAAAAAAAAAAAAAAAAAATATTGTTGCTTTATTACTGCGCTTGTGCTTTTTCTCTGCTTTTAATTTCTTTTAAACTTATTGAAGAGTCATGCTTAATTATTTGAACTCGAAACAACTGTTGTAATTTTTTTGTAATTTATGTTATTTATTTACGAAATTTTTATTAATCAACAATTGGCTATTTGGTTAATTGTTTCTCTGAAGAGAATAATTAATAGCATATTTGAGGAAATCTCATTTAGGTCCTATGACTGTTAACTAAAGCTGCTTCTATAAATAATGATATAAATGTATTTTTCTACAATTTAGCAATTATGAAAAAAGAGGGGATTTTTTTCATGATTCAAAATATTTTTCTCTTCTAATTTTCTAGTGCACTTACATTACTGTAGACCAAGTAGAGCATACTCATGCTGTAATTTTAAGCAAGCCTGCTTGGATGTGGGGAGCTGAAATGGGTGCCAATGATGCTGGTGTGTGCATTGGAAATGAGGCTGTTTTTACCAAACTCAACAGTGAGAAAGATGCGGAAGAAAAACTCCTTGGCATGGACCTTGTTAGGTAAATAATGATATATTTTGAACCAGAGAAGAGGGGGGGGGGGTAACATTGAATTTTTATCAGCAAAGTCATGACTAAAAGATTTTAGGCATTTTGAACATCTGCATGTAAAATCAAAATACAAATGAAGATTGTTTGACAATAATTATATAAATATTTGACATTTGAAAAAAAAAAAGTTGGAATTTTCCTCTCTCTCAATTTATAAATTAAAATTCTATTCAAAACCAAATTTAATTTTGGTAAAAAGGCTTAAAAAAAAAAAAAAAAAAAAAAACCTTTCCATTATTGTTATTATAATTATTGTATAATTTTATTTTTTTTTCACTATGGATGGTAATTTATTTTCCCTTGTAGCAACAATGATGTAATATGCAATATATGCTGTTTAAGGCTCCTATATATTTTATTTAAGGGGCTCTAACGCTATCAGTTTATTCTTATGACATCATCACAGTAAACTGGAAACTGTTTGTAGAGAAACTGAACAAAGTTTAATTCTTGAAAAGTATTAACATATGCTATCTAGAACCTACAAAACAATAAGCTCTAGAAAATAGAGTGTTATTTGAGTAATGGTCTTATATATTATAGCTGTTGCTTTTCAAAAGGTATTAATATAAAAAGTCATAAATTAACAACTACATATTATTTATTTATTACCAAGAGATGCAGTAAGAGAAATACATTTTTACAAAAAAATAAATAAATAAAAATAAAATAAAATAAGTAAAAAAAATTGGGAGAATTGTCAATAAGTCAAAAACTTTTTAGGCAAATGAGTGATTCAAATATCTGAGTATCTTCTTTTCAGGAATAATCAATGATTCAAAAAGAGGGGGAAAAAAGGTAAGAATTTTTTTTTCCCTCTTTTCTTTTCTTTCTCTCCAGTATTGCGAATATTTTTTCAAAATTTGAGCAAATATGAATTTATTATTTTTAATGCATTATGTAGATTTAAATTTTTCAAGTGATCGCAATTATTAATTACTTTTTCTTTTGAAATTTCATTATACCTTACAAGTTCTTTCTTTTTGTTTTTACTTCAATTTTTCTGAAAATGAACTTTATTTACCTAGCTTCAAGTACAATAAATAGCACCTTCTTTTTATCTAGATTAGGATTAGAGCGTTCTAGCTCTGCAAGGGAAGCAGTGGATGTGATCACAAGCTTACTTGAAGAATATGGCCAAGGAGGACCTTGTTCTGATACTAATCCTAATTTTACCTACTACAATAGTTTTTTAATTGCTGATGCTTCAGAAGCCTGGGTTTTAGAAACTGCTGGACAGTTATGGGCTGCAGAACATGTAACTAGTTAGTGTTTAATTGTGTCTGTTCATTTTACTAGATCCAATGATTGTCAGATAGTTACTAATTGCAAAATTGTGAATTAGGATGTTAAAATTTATATCATTTTATTGTTTTATTCAAAAAGGAGTTTTCCTAAACTATCAATATACTGAGATTCTACCTAATTTGAATAAATTGATGTCTTGCTCCATATTGCTGTTTTATCATTTAGACTATTTCAGATTTCAGTTCAAGTTCAATAAAAAATTTTGTGTAATTTTTATGTCATTAAAACTGTTTTTCCATTTTTTTTTTTTTTTTTTTTTTTTTTTTTTTTCATCTTCATTCAAATAATTAAAATAAAATTGAGCAGGTTTGATAGCAATTACTAACTTACTAATATTTAATAACATAATTATATGATGCACTTTAAATTTTAATTATTTGGTTACTTTCTGTCCTTTTTTTTTTTTTTTTTTTTTTTTTTTTGAGGGGGAAGGGGTTAGCATATTTTAAATATGAGTTCTGTAATGTTTCATGAAAAATTCTTTATTTTTATTTTGGCTACAAAACTCTGTTAAGTACTTTGAAATCTGAATGATAATATATCAAGGTATTTTTCACATAAAATTGAAACAGATTTTATGAACTTAATCCCCCCCCCCCCCCAAACTTTCCCTGTAAAATAATAATAATAATATATATTAAATTTTTTAGTTTGAAAACATGCAAAAAGTACTAGAGGAATAAAGAGTACTAAACAAAAGTTTCTCTATGAATGCTCACATTGCCTTGAAATAGTTTGACATTTTCATCAATTGATATTTTCCAAATTGTTCAATCTATCTCCAACTCAATTAAAAAAAAAATTAATTAAATTAAAATATAAGATCCACAACCCTTACAGTGTTAGAATGGGGTCGATTTGAACATTTTGTGCTTTTTTTTAGTTTTTTCATGCATTTTGCTTTAAAAAATGCATGCTAAAATTATTACAAAAGTTTCTTGTATAATTTTCTAAATTTAGCAAATTTATCATACCTTAATTTTTTTTTTATTTATTTGTAGAAATTGTAAATGGGATCACATTGAGGCATGCTCTGTCTCTAGAAAATTTTTT
Organism: Salticus scenicus; assembly: GCA_963930645.1. Taxonomy (NCBI): domain Eukaryota; kingdom Metazoa; phylum Arthropoda; class Arachnida; order Araneae; family Salticidae; genus Salticus; species Salticus scenicus. Next base: position 321,240,005 of record OZ005648.1, on the reverse strand, counting down.
CAACTGTTTTCTCAATTAGTGTACATTTGATTACATGAAACTCTTTTTTTGACATCAGTAGAAGTTAACATGCTGAAGTTTAATGGATCAAATTTTATATAAGATATATTCACAAAGAAGAAAAATTTGCAACTGACAATCTTTATATATAAAAATTTCGTGTCATGGTGTTTGTCTGCGATGAACTCCTAAACTAATGAACCGATTTTAATGAAATTTTGTACACTGTGTGTAGTTTGGTCCAACTTGAAAGATAGAATAGTTTTTATCTCAATTTATAGTCACAATATTTTTTTATTGCGATTTATTTGTTTATTATATGACAAAGGTATCTGTGAGTTCCATAAATTTAATTGTTTCCAAAAAAAATTTACGAGTTCATTTTCTTTCAACATAAAAATAAATACATTTAATCAAACGTGAACGTTAAAAAATTATACAAAGTTAAATTATGCATCGTACAAAAATTGACATCATAATCACTTTAAAAATTTTATACACATTGATAAAGGGCTAATGTAGTTCTATACACAAGCAAAGTGTGACGTCACTGACCGTCTGTGGAGCCCAGAAAAAGGTTTCTTGTGTTAATCGCCCATTGGATTTTTTGTAAAAAATTATTAAAAATCGAAGAAAATTATTTCCTGATTTTAATCCCCTATTTGGGTATAAATATGTATTAGTTATCGTGTGCGTGCATTAGATTGGGTTATTTTGCTGTCAAATTGACAAAATTTTAATTTTAAATTTCAAAACTATCGTTCTTATCATTTTTTTGTATTTGGTGATCAAACATGTAACACGAAAATATACATGCCAGATGTATATTTTTGTAATATGTATTGTACGAAATATTGTTTCATATTATTCATTACTCTCTTAATGTAACATAAGTTGTTAAAATAACCATGATTTTTGAAAGGAATTAAGTGTATTTGCCAGATAATTTGGTGATCTTTTTTTTCTGCCGAGGATGACAGATATGAAATCTATTCCGCTGCAACATATCAGATACTTTATTTAGACATTTGAAAACAAATTTGACTTCAATTTATGATAAAATATTTATCATTTTCCTTTTAATTAGTGTATAGTTGGATATTTATTGTGTAAATATCATCCTTTGAAATGAAATGTTTATGTTTTCAATCGAGTATGGAAGTTTTTTTTTTTTTTTTCCTAGAGTTTTGAAATTAAAATTTTATTAATTTTACATCAAAAACAATGCATAAACACGATAACTAATATCAGTGGCGCACCCACAGGGGAGAGGGGGGCGAGATGGTCTTGGCCCTCCCTTGAACTGACAAAGCAAAAAATTGTGACAAAATTTGGAAGAAAAAATAGCTAAATCAAAAATTTTAGCTGAAAATTGAAAAATTTTGCGAATTCTCATGAGTCCACCAAGGCCATAGCCAAGTATGGGGAAGGAGGGGCAACCCTCCACTTAAATTTGCAAATTTGTCAAAAATTTTTGCGTTATGCCTCATTATTAACAATTCACAGTATGTATTAATGTTTAAACCCCCTCTGAATTTTTTTTTCTGACTATGATCTTAGAGTGTACATGTAGGTGCATGACATAGTTTAGGCAATAATTCTATGGCGGTCCATCAACTTTCAATTTACCCAGTGAGACAATTGTTGTTGTTGTCGTGTGCCACCCGGAAATTCCGAGCCTCGGATCACTATTTCACTTCCGGTAAGTGGAACTAACCGGAAGTGAAATAGATCGTGCCAACGCTTCATGAATGAAGTGTTGTAACTGTAAGTTAAAATAAAGTGCGACGTTATGACACAGTGTGATAGCAGTCAGTTGATAGTTTCAGAACAAGAGCCTGTGTGGTGAATAGGTGAATTTAATAATGGTCCTGAACTTCAAACTAATCTAACAGTGAAAAACCTCCTTAAAGATCAGTGTGTGTGTTGGTTGATGTGCATATTTTGGTTATCTAACAGAATCTGTGTTTGAATAACTGAGGAGCAAGGTCAAATAATGATAATGAATGAAAAAACTAGGCCAGCAGATATTGGTAAATTATTAAAAAAAAAAAAAAAAAGATTGAAAATAGTGACGTTCCCAACGATGTTTCTCTGAGCTCTGGTGACAGTAATACGAGTGCAGTTGAAACAATCAACAGCAGTTACTCCCGACGTTATTCTAACACTTGTGAGGAGGTAAAGGTACGATGGAACACAATATCAAACACAGATGAAATGAAAATTCTTCCTGCAGATATTTCTAATTATATCAAGTAATCTAACCTCTCTGATGAAGATTCGATAACAGTGCCAAAAAAATGTTTGGGCACCATATGCAAATTACAATTTTATTGCACCTGTCACTAACGTTGTATCAAGTCAAGGAAAATCTCACCACACTGGGAAGTTCTGCTCATCTTGGCTGAGTAAGTATAACTGGCTAGTTTACTCAAAGGCAGAGGACAGCGCTTATTGTAAGTTTTTTGTTCTCTTTGTGCCCCATGAAGTTGGTTTAAGATCAAAACAAGAAACAGGTCAACTTGTTTCAAAATGATTTAATAATTGATAGAATTCCTTGAAGAAGTTCAGCAAACATGAAATTTTTTCTATCATATCGATTCAGTTTTCAAAGCTGATGATTCTTAATGGTTACAGAAGGAAAAACGGTTCCTGTAAATAAGTAATAGACAGAGGCAAGCAAAAACAAGTTTTGCAGAATAGGACTATTCTGAAATCTAATATCAAAATATTGAATTTTTGTGGAAGACAAGGGATAGACATGAGAGGTTATAGAGACTGTAGGGATTTAGACGTATTGTTTTGTGACTCCAAGTTGATGCAGAATAAATATCGAAAACTCATCTACAAGGTTATGCAAAAAATGCAACTTATTAAGTTGGGATATTCAAAATGAGAGTATTTCATCATACAAAGATTTTAATGAAGCACGTAGCAACTGAGGTGAATGAAGGTTTTGATTGACAAAAGTACATATGTTGCAATGCTGGAAAAAATAACTCTTAGTGTTCATTATTTCAAACAGTTTTTTTTTTTACGAATGATGAGTACAAAATTGAATTTAAGGCAATGGAGAACTTCCTTGAGTTTGTACCTCTAACTGAAACTATAGGTCAAGCAACTACAGATGCTGTTCTCAAAGGCTTCTGCAACATTACATCTTTCCTTTTTTGACGAAGGCTCGATGGAGCTTCTGCAATGAGCGGGGAGTACAATAACGCCGATACAACACCCCAAAGCTCCCTATGTTCATTGTGCATCACACTGTTTGAACTTTCTTTTTGCTGAAATTTCATGTTTGCTGAACTTCTGCAAGGAATTCTATCAATTATTAAAACGTTTTGAAACAAGTTGACCTGTTTCTTGTTTTGATCTTAAACCAACTTCATGGGGTACAAAGAGAACAAAAAACTTGCAATAATACAACATTAGCCATAACTTTTACATTATTTAACCATTTTTTTATTCGGAAAATTTATCAAGGCATCATCTCCTTTCATAAAAACAATTGTGCACCAATGGCACCCTCCTTGGGAATATTCTCGGTGCACCACTGACTAATATGTCTATACCCAAATATTGGGATTAAAATCGGGAAATAATTTTCCTCGATTTTTAATAATTTTTTACAAAATATCCAATGGTTGTTTAACATAGGAAATCTTTTTCTTGGCTCCACAGACGGTCAGTGATGTCATCACTTCAAAAAAATTTAACATACTCAAAATCTTCTCATCACTTCGTTAAAATATATTAATCTTTTCCAAAATCTTTTTCTATTTAAAATGATACCTGTATTTACTTTAAATGCCCAATATTTCATAAGATATCCTATTTTAAAGTTTTAAAATATTTATCAAATTTACTTATTTTTCTAGTTTAGCCATATTGTTTTCCTTTTTATAACTACAGCTTTTGCCATTTTAGCATTAGAAATAATATATTTCACTTCTCCATTAAAATTTATAAAACCCTACAATAAAATTAATTTGTGCTTAATATCAACTCTACGAAAATTTTTATCAATCACTTCCAAATTTTGACCTAAGGATCATATCTCAATCATGTGAGTTTTTACATCGGTTACAATGTTTTCGTCTTTATTCGTAAATAATAATTTGACTGTATTGAATATTTTACTGCAATATAATTTAACTTATAACTTAGCCATAGCAACGTGTGGCTGGGTCTGCTAATTCATATATATATGAAATATAATTAAAAGCCCCCTTAAAATTATAGCTTTATTTCTCAAACTTAAATGTCTTTACCTCCCACTAATCCACTGATAGTGCCCTAATTAATTCTTTATTAATTAATTTTCTATATATTTCATTAATTTCAAATTCTTTAACTTGTTCTCAATTCTTAAAGGTATTTTTATTTTATTTTCCGATGAAACGAAACTGTTATTATATTGCGCAATGCAAATGTAATCCAGAATATTCTGACCCCTCCTTGGTATTGTATGACTCCCCTAAGCCAATTAGAGCACTCTCAGCATCACGTGATCGCTCCCGCGAAAAGGAATATTCAGTGAGTCTCAGGCCGGAGTGGCTAACTTGCTAGTTGCTAGCTAGAGTTGTTCGTCTGAAGTTAGTTTTTTAAGATGTAAGTTTACAAGGATGGTTCACCTTTGCGTGAACGCTGTAACATCTCGAATTAATAAAACTACCACTTTGTTCACTGACTGCACTTAATTATTTTAATGTGTGGCTGTCCATTTTATTATGGCATATATATATATATATATATTATTTTATTTAATTATTGGATTTATGAGATTATATTGCAGAATGCTTTAAACTGTGTTTACTCTATAAAGTAAACCATAGAGTGAGATTTAAAAAAAAAAATGTAATTTTAATTGTAAACGAAACTAATAAGAAAGTCAATATAATTAACCTAAAATATTGTAATGTAAAATTAAACATAAAATTGACTTTTTAAGGTTCTTTATTATCTTGTCGTTATGAACAGATTAAGTGTTACGTCAGTCATCAGTGACTAACATTTAACTTTCCGTGCAGGCCATACCGGTGACTAACTCTAACTAAACTTTCCATTCAAGCCGCAACAGTTGCTAGTGACTGACAGTGCAAAATACGATATAAAACTAAAAATAATTACAATAATTACATAATTGTTTTAAGTTATTAAAATTTATTAAAATTTACTTCTAAGCAGCATATGTGGCTTGAAAGGGATTTCCTTGTAAGTTCATATTTCCGTCAGTGTGTTAAATTAGCTTGCAATAAAATAAATAAGATAAAATTTATTTAATTTTTGAAATTTTTATTAGCATAAACATAATGAAAAATTGGTTAGAAAAAGAAAATGCCTTTGTTTTCTTTTTCTCTCTCTCTTTTTTCTATTTTAACAATACAAAGGTATTGCATTTCTTTTAATAATATATATATATGTATTGTGAATGATTATATACATTTCTCATTTTTGAAATAGGTGGTTGTCGAAATATATCAAATTGTTTAACAATAGGCACTAAAATTGATTTAATGAGCAAAGATCTCAAGTCTCACGCTGAATCAAATGGCTATTGGAATCCTTCCCAAGGGGACCTCAATTTTGCTGAGGCCTATGGAAATGCTAATGAAAATGCTGCACAAAGGCTCAATAGAGGCAAAGAATTACTTACGCAGTTATCAGAATCAGGTAATTTAGTTAATATAAATTTTAAATATGTAAATATATTTTTCAAAACAAAATAACAGTTCTTTATAAAGTGCCTTTAAATTGAATCTGGTATAGCATTTCTAAAATTTTTGATATAGTGTGTAGTGTTACTATCTTTGCCAGTAGCGCAGCCAGAAAATTTCGGTAGGGGGGGGGGGGTGTCCAAAAAGGAAAAAAAAAAAAGTAAAACTATAAAGCATGAAAGGCCATTTGAAACCTATTTTATATATATATATGCCTTGACTAACTCTAAGGCATGTGCGCAGCTGGCCTGGGCCCCTCCTTTTAAAGGGGTCCACTCAGAATCGTATGCAGGTATTCTGCAACCTACAGACCTTTTATGCCACTGCAAGCGTGGCCCCAAGGAAAAGCTTGCTCAGGGGCTCCAGGTAGTCTAAGTCGGGCCTTATATGTGAGTTTTTTATAGCTGTCATCATTTAAAGTTTTTAAAATTACAATTATTTTTTATAGAAATCATTGATCGTGTTTTCGTACGATTTTATTTAGTGAGGCCCACTATTATAAAAATTTGGTACGAAGTTTATTCGGAAATTGGATATATTTGACAGCTCTTTGTATTTTTAGTCTATGGGGCTGATACAGGCAACAATTTTTTCACTTCATTTGTAAAAATTTTTCTGGTTCAATGGATCGGTCCCCTTTTTTTAAGTCGTCATGGCCTACTACATTTGAGAAACCTACCATACCTAACATAATTATAATAATTAAATTAAATAATAAGGGGAAAAAATACTTTTCGAGTTATTTTAAGATTTTTGCATATCATATTTTTTTCTTATTAAAAAGGGATGATCCTAACAGCACGATTTAAAGTCCTATCCTCAAATTTCGAAATAAAATTAACATATTCAAATGCAAAACTGAGATAAAATCTCTGAAAATGGACCAAAAATATCTTTACAAATCGTTTCATTGTTTTATTTTTACTTTATTCGATATTTAATGGAAGAAAATATTAGATTCGTGAAAAATTCTGACCTCGTGTTTTCGACCGATTTACATGTTTTGAGAAGTCTGGAACACGATTTGAGCATTTTTAGAAAATGTCTGTCTGTGTGTGGGACAAAAACATTTCAGGAGTTACAGCACAGAATTTCAGAAAATTTGATATATAGTTGCATTTTGACATTAATTTGTGCCTATCAAATTTTGGGGGAAATTGTCCAACAGGTGGCGTTGTCATCCCACTTTTTTTTCTAAATTTTTAATATGCTGATATAGGACAAAATTACGTATAAATGTACTTAAAGAGAATTATCTTTTAATAATCATTACGAAATAAAAAAAAATAATAATAATAATGGTAAATAATGATAGTTAACTGGGGGAAAAATTGTATATGTAGGAGCAACGCTTCCCCCCCCCCTCCCGGCGAATTTTAATTTTGTGTATCTTTCAAAAGAGCTCTTCCATACAATACCTTTGAAATGAATGGTTGAACCATCGATTTGCGATAATTTAAAGTAAAGTTATCAATTTTTTTTTTTATTAAAAAAAAAAAAAAAAAAAAAAAAGCTTTTTTTTTTAAAGATGTCATATAGAGAATAAAATTGACTTTCTTTGGATATTTAATGTTATACTATTATTTATTATATATTTACATACTTGCCAACTTTTCCGGTTTTCCCGGAAGACTTCCGGGTTTTTAACGCATCTTCCGGTCTTCCGGAAAGATGATGAAAACTTCCGTTTTTAAAAAAGTCGCAGATATCGTTCGTTTTAAAAAGAAACCCCAAATGTTCTACGAAAACTCCAGAATCCCAATCTTTTTCCATCCACAACATAAATGTCAATATTCATTTCAAACTTGCTTTATGAGATTCTAGAACATGTAAAGAAATAGAATTGTTAAATATTTCTTGCTGATGTAATTATTTTTTGCCCCCCCCACCCCCCTTTATTTATCTCCAACCAGTAGTCAGCAAGCAAATGTTCTGCAGAAGACTTTTGTTTCCTAATCTTCATCCATCTGCAACATAAATGATAATATTAATTTTAAACTTTTTTCATTAGATTCTAGAAGTAGAGTTGAAAGAGTTTAAAATTTCTTACTCTGTAATTATTTTTGTATTCCCCCCCCCCCCCTTTCCCTGATTGTGATCAATGATCAATTCTAGAAACAATAAAGCAATGGAAATGCTCGATATTTCCGATGTATGTAGTTATTTTTAGACCTTTATTGCTGAATTTACTGAATCTGTTTATTTTTCCTCAATTAAACTAAATATTTTTATGTCATATTTATACAAAATGTGTAAACATGGGGAAAAAATGAAGAATAATTTTTTCAGGTAGGAAAATTTTTCCCAAATCAATTAAAGAAAATTAATACTCAGTTGTTTTTATGCACGTTTGAAACTGATAATTAGCTACTGCTACTTTTTTTTTATATGCATGATTAATGTACATACACAAAAGTCATATTCTATATTTGTTTAAAAAATTTGCTTTTCTGTTGGCTTGGAATTTTATTAAGGTTTTATGTGGATATAAAAGTTATTGCAGTTATTATTATTATTATTATTATTTTTTTAATGTTAAGGAAAAAATTCTGAAATTGCTTAACGTAGTTAAAAATTATACATATAAATATTTATTTTGCCAATTTGTTGAAAGTAACATTATCAATATTTAACTAATCAATCAACCAACCAACAATGTTAGCGAAAAATTTTCAGCTAATTTCTAATTTTAAAAATCACATGTATGATTTGGGGGAAGGGGGAAAGCTTGAACAGGGTTCATACTCATCAGGGAAAACCTGGAATACTCAGGGAAGTAAGATTTTGTTAAAAAAAATATATCAGGGAAAATAGAAATTTTCATCAAAAGTCAGGGAAAATCGATTATAAAACCTGGAAAAGCAGATATTTCCTTTCCAAATGACTTTTTTTGTTTAGCTATATATCAAAATTCAAATGATTAAGGATCGCAAAAATGTGCATGTAAACAATAATTTCTACCTGAATTTCTATCATGATCGGCAGTAACATGACATCATATTGTGGAAGTAGATGTATTTTCGTCTCTCTAGAGGAACATTTCTTGTAATACGTCAAAAAAAAAAAAAAAAAAAAACCTTCCCTTTTTTTATGAAATCTTCTGGTTTTTCAACAAAGATCTTCCCTTTTTTTATTAAAATTGGTTGGCAAGTATGTATTTAGGGTGTAAATCGTCTGCAATCATCATGGAAGATAATTTTAATAAATTACTTTTGCTGGTGAATTTGTATAAAAAAATATATAGGAAAGTCATGCAGTGGCCACAACATACTAGTTTTTTTTTTTTTTTCCCATGTGGTTACATTTGTGCACATAATTGTATATATAATTAGGAAAAAACCTTAACAAGAAACCAACATAATCTTGTATTGTTTGGTCAGCATAAAACTTTCTTCCATATCATTCTAATGTATCTAGTTGTGTTTCTAAAGACTTGAACTGTTGTTGAAAGACTTAATAACATACCCAGTTTCTGCCTTGTGCTTCTATTTTTTCAATTTAATTTTCTTTTTTTCAGCTTTCAGTCAATTTTTTGCGAGATTTTGTTTTATTTGGATATTTTGACAATTTTCCCGCAAACTTGGTCGACAGAAAATGCCAGTTTCAATCCAGGGATTTCTCAAATATCTAAAAACCCTCGTCCGAATCCAGGTCACTCTCTTCGGTTTTGCGTTTCGGAGACTTCCGTGGCTTTCTCCAAAACTTGCGTGAACACAGGCTAGAATCCTTTGAAACGACCAAATGGAGGGTACTCCAAAACCAACACCATTTATCTCTCTTTGTTTTGCGAGTTTCTTTGTTCTTTTTTTTTTCTTTTCTTCCTTCCTTTTTATTGAATGATGTGCAAGAATTTTGTTTCCCCAGTAATGTATGATCAATTGCATATAATTTCACAAAACGCCTCATTTAGTTACATTGTGATAATTTGAAACAGGTAAGATTATGAAATAACAGTTTTTCTACCATATTTTTTGAAAGATCTACCACAGAATCTATCACATGGAATTTACCAAATTTTATATCAGTGATACTTACGTAATAATAATAATAATAACAATGATATCAACTGTTGGTCTAACTTTGGTGTATATAGCTTAACAAGTGTTGCTGTAACGCCACAAATTTTTGAAAACTATATCTCAGAAACTATTAGATGTAATTGAACAAAAATAACTATGCAAGTAATTTCATTAAAAAAAAAAAAAAAAAAAAAAAAAAAAAAACTGCTGCTTTTTTTTTTTTCTTTTCGTTTCTCGAAGAATGTGCCAGAAAGTACTTTATTCATTATATTAGAAAGGTATAAATGATAAATTTGTAATGACTAACCTTCATATCATAATAGTTTATTATTCAATTCAAACCCCAAACTAAAACACTGTAAAAACTACAGTCGGCAGCAAAAGTATCCGAGCACTAGCAATAATCCCTGTTTAAAAAGGTACACTTAATACTGCTTTGTTAAATAATTATTTGTCTATTCATGTTCTTAGGCAGTCTAAGAACATGATTCGACAAGGATTTATTTAATAAAACAATATTAAGTGTACCTTTTTTAAATCAGAATTATTGGTTAGTGCTCGGATACTTTTGCTGCCGACTGTACATGTCATTTTTCTCAAGGATATTAATTTTAAAATCCCATGCAACAATACAGTAAGTTTAAGTTTTCCTCACAATGGAAAAGGAAAAAAAATATGTAATGAAATCATTTTAAAGATATTTACTTTCATCCACAAATTTTGGTTAAAATCAAAAGTTTATACAAAACAGTAAGATTTTCTTTTAAAATTACGTGTTTTACTACCTATACCCTTTTCAGGATTTTGATTAAATTAAAATTGTACATAAATCTTAAATAGGAAAATTCGTTAAACATTATTTTAATAAAAAACCTTTTAGATTATGAAGCATATAATATTTCTTTCTTTTTTTTTTTTAATTTAGGTCCAACCAAGAAAAACATTTAACTCTAGACACAGTTTTAAACTTCTAAATTTGTACATGGGTTGAACTTATTGAAGATGAAAAATGCATAATATAATTCCTTACAATTATATTTTTGAAAAATAAATAAATGCATAAATAAACTATTTTTTTTCAAAGAAATACCAAATAAAAAAAGAACTTTAAATCTTATATTTGCAAACAAATTTAACTTCTTTTAGTTAATGATTAATTTATTAAAATTCGAGATTAATTTTGTATGAGTTTTTCCACTTTCTGTTGATTTAGATCTATATATCTAACTATTGATTTAAGACGTTTACAACTAGACTTATCGTCCTTTTGAATGAACCTAGGTCGCGCTCCTTTGTCTAACTGTATAGTGTTTGCCGTTGTTTTCTCTGAAACCTACGTGGATGCGGACTAGAATCATTCAGAAAGACCGGAGGGCATCCCACTCAGACCTAGATCCCTATAGAAGATAATCAGACTTAACCCTACTCCAATACAATTTTTTTGAACATTTATAATTTGAATTTATAATTAAAAAACCATTTAAAACATGAACAGAAAAATGCTTACCTTTTTTGTCTAAAAAACCAAATCAAAATCTGTAACTGGCTGAGAAACTTTTAAATTGTTTCATTGATTCTGAACTTCTCCCAGACTGACCCTCGTCTATAATCCCTTTTTCTTAGAAATTCTAGATGTATGCAAACAAAGAAAAAATTTCGGGAATACTTACCAACGGCGACCTGTGTGGGGTGTCAGAGAATGAATAATAGCTCACGACACATGTTGCCGCAAAGCCAATAAAACGCGAGAGATCAAAAACAGGGATTTCAACTCCAATTTTAAGTCTGTTAACAAAGGTGATTTTGTTCCCATGTTTCCAGTTTCAAAATAATTTGTCACCTTCCGTGAAAAGGTAATTTATTGCTTTGACGCTAGAATCAGATGTTTTTTGAAAACTGTACACCCGAACTTGCCGAAAAACATTCTTTCAAAAAAGGATAATATAACCTGCCTCTTGGATACTTTCTGAAGAAAATAAGTGAAAATCAAGAATATATATTTTGTGAAACAATTTTGCTAGCAAACTCATATATAGGGTTGGAGATGAGATATATACTATGTTAATTTAATATTTTTAAAGAGAAGAGCGAGTGTAATAAGGCAGTAAGGCTTTTATAAAAGAAAATATATGGAGTGACTCCACTCGACTTTCTGAACTTTAAGTAATTAATGGTTGTATAAATAAATTAAAGTAAGAAAAATCGTTAAATAAACAAAAATGAAAATTATAATACAATGTTTGAGTATTTTTCTCCTTATAGTATACTGTTTAATTTTACACTATTGCACTTCAAATAATTTGAGCCCATAGATCATAACGATAAAGAATTTTTGTTGTGTCCCTGTAAAAATCTATAAGGATTTAATTCACCTAAATCTATACAGTTCGTGTGACGGTGACCTTTAATATGTGTATAAATTTTCAGCTCAATCGAGTAAAGCATTTAGGCACCATCACACTTTAAAAATTTTAGCACATAAGCCATACACTGATAAAGAATTTTTTGTTGTGGTGTCCCTGTAAAAAAACTACAAGTGCTAGATTCTAAAAAATTCCTACCCTTCGTGTGACAGTGATCTATAATATGTATAAAAATTTTCAGTTCAGTCGAATAAGGTATTTAGACGCTATCGTACTTAAATAATTTCTGTCCATAGGCTATAATTAGAATTTTCCTTTGTCTCCGTTAAAAGAAAAAAAAGTGCTAAATTTACCAAAATCTTTAGGGTCCATGCTACGGTGACCTATAACATACGTAACAACTTTCAGCTCATTTGAACTATGCATTTAGACACACATATATCGACTCACATTACAAAGACGCTATCGCACTTTAAAAATCCGGGCCCATAGGCCATAATGATAAAGAATTTATTTTTCTGTCATTTTAGTAAAACTGTAAGTGCTAGATTCACCCACATCTACACTGTTTGTGCGATGGTGACCCATAACTTGTGTATAAATTTTTACCTCTATTAAATAAGGCATATAGACGCTATAAGTTCAATATTTTATTTCACTAAAGATTTTTCTCAATTTTATTATAATTATTTTAATTTTTGCCTCCCCCCTCTTCTTTTTTTATTAATTGCGGAACTCTGAACGGTTTCCTGTGTTGGGGGACGCCCTGCTTCCTTTCCGCCGTCCGGACTAGTCTCGTCAATGCATGTGACATAGACAGAAAAAGTCTATCTTATAATTAAGTTTTATTATTATGCAGCTAATACACAGTAGAAACTTTAATTAATTTCAAGGGCTTCAATTATAACAACTCGACCAGTGTCTTAAACTATATGACTCATGAAATACAAAAGTTTTAAACAATAACAAATTTTATTTAGTAAAACATATAGAAAAATTATCAAAAACATTTTCAAAATATAACAAATTTAACAGTTACCTCATTTTATAGTTGATGAACAAGCCATAATTAAGCCTCTGGCACAATACACTTGAACTATTACAGAGCCTCCGCGATCGCCATGTTGATCAGCGGGAAAGAGGATGAAAAACTGCACTTCCACTGAACATTAAGCTGATCACAAAAGCAAGAATACGTAACTGAAGATTTGCATATTATAACTTGAACATTGAAATCACCATTATATTTGATGAACTCTATAACTCAATTGAATTTATTATTGGATATCAGCAGACTTATTTCAGATAACGATTTTAACTCAAACACTACAAACTTGAACAATTGCAGCTTAAAAAGCTGCTAAACAATTTATAACATTAGCGAAACGACAAACTTAACAATATCAATTCAAAAGACGATTATCACTTTTAGATTTTTATTTAGAACAAAACGTCGAAGAATTTCATGAGATTGACTCATATTTCAAATGTAAAACTTAACGAATATGAAAAACTTAACGATATAAAATAACTTTAACAATAGCAGCCATCATAAATCGTAACAGCGATAAAACAACCTATTCAGCTGTAAAAGCTAAAGGCACACCTCCTCTAAGTGCCTCCTACTTTACCACAGCTCAAAGCTGTTCAATTATAAAAGGTATTTAATACTTCATAGCTGTTTGAAGGTGCTAACAACTACCCTGTTACAAATTCGCCGCGATCTTTTATACTGACTGAAATGTCAAAAATCTACATACAAACAGAACATCGCTGTTGCCACTCAACGATTAAAGTCTAAATACAATTTCTAATAATTATTTCTACAAAGTGGCAACAGTCATAAATGAAAGAATTAAGCAGATTCAAAGTGGCAACGGCAAAGATGTAAACAAAACATCGATGTTAACGTGTAGTGCATGAAAAACTGCAACTTAGATTTAAAATAAAATAAATAGATAGATATTGAAAAAAACTTAAAAGAAAAAGGTAAGTTAAAAGTTCTTTTTCAGAAAATAAACATTTATATATGAGAACTAACAATGTTTTTATGTGTGAGGACATTTGACAGCTATCAAATGCCCCCCACCGCAACATATAAAAAATACAGTATATAAACTATTTAACAAGAAAAAATACCATCATGAGATCCCCACAGTCCATATAAAGTATCATCAAACTATACAAAACCACTGACAAAAACCAGAACTTCAAGTAATCAAAAACAGTTAACTCCACCATGCAGACATACTAAAGAAAAGGTGATATGAAACATATATATTATATACAATATCAATTTATGCAATTTAACTTATGTACAAGAATGAATATGATGAGTATATACAATATGCGAAGGAAAATTATGAAAAATGAATATATATATATATATACAAATATACAAGTACACAAGGCGCCTCGTGATTTCATACACACATTCATACCATGATAACAAAAAAAATATGAAAACATCTGCAAAGTGAAGAAAACAATTCAAATACAAAAGTTTTATATAAAGATCACTTTTATAAATTTTAATAAGTCATTTTTTGTCAACGGCTTCGTAAACGGGTCGGCAATATTTAATTTAGAAGAAATATATTCAATATGAAATTTACCTTCATCAAACCAATCCCTTATAAAAAATAGTTTAATATTAACATGGTGCGTGTGGAAATTCTCAATCCTGGACTTTGTAAAACGTATTGCAGCCTTAGTTTAATATTAACATGGTGCGTGTGGAAATTCTCAATCCTGGACTTTGTAAAACGTATTGCAGCCTGATTATCAGCATATAGGGTAGGTATTTCAAAATTATTTTCTATAAGATTTAAGCTAGAACATTCACATAAAATATTATAAAACCAGTCCTGCTCACGAACACAATCACACATGGAAACAAATTCTGATTCCATCGTTGATATGGTAATCCCTTTCTGTTTGTTAGTACGCCAGGAAATAGCAGCACTATCCAAAAGTATCAACTGGCCACCCATAGAAACATAGTCGTCCCTATTAGCAGCGAAATCAGCATCAGAATAAGAAATTAGTTTAACCTGCGTGCATTTAAGATGGAGCTTATACTGACTGGTGAATTTTATGTATCCAAGAAGTTTAAGTAAACCCTGCCAATGTTTAATGCCTGGATTTTGTTGGAACTGTGAGAAAATGTTAGTGGCATATGCCATATCGGGTCTAGTACGATTTGAAATGAAAGAAATACAACCTAAAAGATTTCTGTAATGTAAATGAGAAGCTTCATCGATGTCTTCTTGAATAACAGGACAATCACTTTTTGAAAATTGGATACCTTTAACAATAGGTAGGGAGGAGATAGGTACACGGTGATTTTGAAACCTTTTACTGACTTCGTCAATATATTGATTTTGGTGGATCAAAACTCCTGTATCTGTATACTCGAACTCCACACCTAACAGTGTACGAGTGATACCCAAGATTTTCAAATCAAACTTTGATTTTAACAAACCTAAAATATTATACGCTTGGGATTCAGTCCTAGCAAAAACAACGATGTCGTCAACATAAACCAATAAAACAGAGAAATCATAATATGAATATGCACAGTTACAATTTTCAAATTTATTAAAACCAAGTTCCAACAATACTTTATTTAATTCATAAAACCATAATCTGCCTGACTGGTGTAACCCGTACAGTGCTCTATCCAGTTTACAGACCCAGTCTTCTTTACCTTTTTCAGCAAAGCCAACTGGTTGCCTCATGTAAATCTCATCCTTTAAGGGAGCATACAGATAGGCACACTTAACATCACACTGTACATTAAATCAACCGCAACATGAGACTAAAAGAGAGAAAAAAAATCTAACCACAGAAAAATTTACTACTGGCGAGAAGGTCTCATCATAGGATTCACCCTGGACCTGGTTGAAACCCTGCGCGACCAATCTAGCCTTGTACCTGACAATGTTGCCAGACTCGTCACGCTTGACTGTATAAACCCAGCGGTTTCCCAACGCAGTTTTGTTCTCAGGGAGTTTCACAAGATGCCAAACACCTCTTGTGACCATACATTCCAACTCTTCCAGCATAGCCCCATGCCACTCATCAGATTGTGCAGATTTTAAAGCCTGTTTATACGTTCTCGGGACCACCACATCTAGTCAACTAGCCGTGTTGGACGCGGAAGGTATAACACCAGGGTTAACGACACCAGAAAACTTATTAAACTTGGAAAAATCAAAATCAGCAGGGTTAAAAACAATATTATTTAAATTACAAAACTTTTCGACATCGTTAGGTGACCTTTGACAACACTTTTTACCCTCTCCATCAGGATAATAGTAAATATCGACCTTTTTTCCCTGAGGTCGAGGCACAACCTTCCTGTACCAAACGGGATTGGTCATCCAGTTAGGAGAAGCAGTCTGCGGAGTAACTTGAGGAGCAGGAGTAACCGGAGAGACGGCTGGGACGACACCTTCAATCTCGCTGGGCAAGACACCAGAAGTACCAGGCTCTGGACCAGGAAGATGGTACCGGTCAACGGGCCGTGGTTGTTTCTCTGGGACAAGCACCAACTCAAAAGAAGAGTCGCCCATCACCGCTCCACTGCGTAAAACGTCACCGCTTTCAACAAAAGAAACATTAATGGTTTCCACAACCTTCTTCTCGTCTTCTAACCAGACCCTGTAACCACGGGTACGCAAGGCATAACCCACAAGGATTCCATGTTTAGATTTGGAGTCTAACTTATGTTTGCGCCTGACCTTTGGGACACCGACATATGTAAAAGTACCAAAAGGCCTCAAGTGCCGGACAGAAGGTTTATTTCCTGAGTAGAGTTCAAATGGAGTTTTAGAGTTCCCACCGTGACAAATCCGGTTCCACGTATAATTAAAGTGTAAACAAGCTTCAGGCCAGAAATCATCAGATAAGCCACTGGATTTTAACATAGCCCGAACACAGTTCATGATTGTTTGGTTGAACCGCTCACAAACTCTTATTTTCTTCTGGCGTGTAAAAATTGGTCAGCTCATGATTTATTCCATTCTCTCTACAAGAACCCCTAAAAGCATCATTATCAAACTCTTTACCATTATCCGTTCTGATCGACTTTAACTTGGTTCCCAAAAACCTTTCGGCCCTTAAAACATGTCTCCTAAAGACCTCAAAACACATAGATTTTTCCTGGATATGGTAAACGGATGATCTACCAGAAAAATCATCTATTATTGACAAAAAAAAAACGTTCACCTTTTTTACCAGGAATTTTAATAGGACCCCAAGTATCCATAAAAAGTCGATCTAAAGGTTTTTTGGAAGAAGAATGACTTAAAGGTTTGAAAGAAATGCGATTCTGCTTACTCACATGACAGGGATCACAAAAAAAATTAACAACTGATTTTAAATTAGGCAGACCTTTAACAGCAGAATTACGAATGGTATTGAAAATTAAGTCAGGGCTTAGATGATCGAAACGTAAATGCCAGGTATCAAAGTCTTTTATATTAACAGGCTTTACAACAGGAGAAGCTGAAATTTCAGCATTATCATTTATATTATCATTAGAATTCTGCCCCCCATTCGATTTAACACAACGCTTGCTTTTAATTATTTTAGGAAAAGTATAGTAAATCCCATCATGGAGTTTAGCCGAGAAAAGAAAATCACCGTACTTGTCGACCACGTTTAATTTGCCAGCCTCACCAATAAATTTTGCACCACCCTGGTCGAATCTCGAACCACTCAAAAGATTTTTTCTCAAATTCAGGGAAAACAAAATATTCCAAAGTTTAATAACAGTTCCATCAAAATTTAATTCCACCTCTCCTTTACCAGTAATGGGAAAGGTAACTCCATCAACAGCCACGTGTAACTCATCACCAGACACTTTAGAGAAATTGCAAAACAAAGATTTATCTTTGCAGAAGTGATGAGAGGCCGCTGTATCAAAAGCCCAGCTTCCCTCTCTCTCAAAATTACTTAAATTAGCTTCTGCAATGAAATTTTGAGCTTAAGAAGTTTTATCACGTTTTGACTGCTGACCGGAGCCACCCCTCTTAGGAAAATTACTTCTGAGTGGTTTTTCTTTTTCCTTTGCAGCTAGATCATTATTTAATTTAACTTTACAATCTTTAATTACATGGCCTTTTTTTCCACACCTCCAACAAGTAAAAACAGGCCTACGTTTAAATTTTACATTTTGGGCCTCAATAGAACATTCCGTTCTACTTTTATCAAAATTTCTAAGATGAAGGCGCGTTTCCTCGGCACAAAGCTCAACAATAATATTTTTAAAGTTAAAGTCCTTATCAGACCAACGAAGAATTTGCTGAACAACCTGATCAAACTTATCAGGTAAGTATCTCAACAATTGAAAACAGAGATACTCATCATCAATAGGTTTATTAATGGATTTTAACTGATCAGCAATTTTAGATATTTTAGCTGCAAAAACACCAATAGATTCGCCAGGTTCTAAAAAACATGTCATAACCTCAGAAAAAAGTTTCATATGATGACTTCTACTATCTGGCTGGAAGTTAACTTTTAAGATTTTCCACGCTTCTGAGGGGTCAGTACATTCACTTATTAAACTTCTAAATTCAGTATCAATATTTAGATATAAAATTGACATGGCAGCATTCTGCCTTCTTTTAAAGTCTTGCACTGCCTCCTCAGTCACGGTTTCACTAACTTTAGGTTTAGTTTTGTCACCAGTGACGATATCATAGGCATTTTTTTCCATAAGTAAAAATTTAATGTCACACTTCCAACCAGAGTAGTTAGTTGCATTTAACTTGGTGATTTGAGGTATAATATTATAAGCCATTTTAAATAATTACTAATTATCAATTATACAGAAAACAAGAAAAAACAACTGGTCAAGTTTAAAAGATGACACCCTCAAAAAACCTGGGCCCATTACCCAATGACATAGACAGAAAAAGTCTATGTTATAATTAAGTTTTATCATTATGCAGCTAATACACAGTAGAAACTTTAATTAATTTCAATGGCTTCAATTATAACAACTCGACCAGTGTCTTAAACTATATGACTCATGAAATACAAAAGTTTTAAACAATAACAAATTTTATTTAGTAAAACATATAGAAAAATTATCAAAAACATTTTCAAAATATAACAAATTTAACAGTTACCTCATTTTATAGTTGATGAACAAGCCATAATTAAGCCTCTGGCACAATACACTTGAACTATAACAGAGCCTCCGCGATCGCCATGTTGATCAGCGGGAAAGAGGATGAAAAACTGCACTTCCACTGAACATTAAGCTGATCACAAAAGCAAGAATACGTAACTGAAGATTTGCATATTATAACTTGAACATTGAAATCACCATTATATTTGATGAACTCTATAACTCAATTGAATTTATTATTGGATATCAGCAGACTTATTTCAGATAACGATTTTAACTCAAACACTACAAACTTGAACAATTGCAGCTTAAAAAGCTGCTAAACAATTTATAACATTAGCGAAACGACAAACTTAACAATATCAATTCAAAAGACGATTATCACTTTTAGATTTTTATTTAGAACAAAACGTCGAAGAATTTCATGAGATTGACTCATATTTCAAATGTAAAACTTAACGAATATGAAAAACTTAACGATATAAAATAACTTTAACAATAGCAGCCATCATAAATCGTAACAGCGATAAAACAACCTATTCAGCTGTAAAAGCTAAAGGCACACCTCCTCTAAGTGCCTCCTACTTTACCACAGCTCAAAGCTGTTCAATTATAAAAGGTATTTAATACTTCATAGCTGTTTGAAGGTGCTAACAACTACCCTGTTACAAATTCGCCGCGATCTTTTATACTGACTGAAATGTCAAAAATCTACATACAAACAGAACATCGCTGTTGCCACTCAACGATTAAAGTCTAAATACAATTTCTAATAATTATTTCTACAAAGTGGCAACAGCCATAAATGAAAGAATTAAGCAGATTCAAAGTGGCAACGGCAAAGATGTAAACAAAACATCGATGTTAACGTGTAGTGCATGAAAAACTGCAACTTAGATTTAAAATAAAATAAATAGATAGATATTGAAAAAAACTTAAAAGAAAAAGGTAAGTTAAAAGTTCTTTTTCAGAAAATAAACATTTATATATGAGAACTAACAATGTTTTTATGTGTGAGGACATTTGACAGCTATCAGCATGCAATAGCTTTCTCTGTTGCATTTACGATTTTTCAAGGAGTTAAAAATTTTATTTTATTTTACTTTTATTTATTTTTTTAACTCTTGGTGCTTCACTCTGAAAAATCTCTGCTCACGCGAGGAATATTTCCAGAAACTAAATTAAAAAACCTTTTGGCTGTTTTTTTTTTTTTTTTTTTTTTTTTTTCTGAAAAATCATGTTTAAGATTTTTGTACTTTCGATGGAGGTAAGCATTGGTTGCGATCAATTGCAGGTACTCCGAAGCACTCACGTTGACGTTGACTTTAAAAAAAATTTGTGCCCATAGGCCATAATGATTAAGGAAGTTTTCTTTGTGTCTCTAAAAAAAAAAAAAACTAGACTAGATTCTAAGGACTAGATTCACCAACATCAATAGGGTTCTTGCTAAAGTGATTTATAACATACGTACACACTTTCAGCTTATTGAAACAAGGCTTTTAGACGCTATCCTGTTCACTTACAGGCACACGTACACATACATACGTATATACATACATCACCGTAAATACAGCAAAAATGAACTTAGGGAACCTCAAATCGTGTAGAAACTTCAAATTATTGCAGTCAAATTTTTTGGTATAATTACAGTTCTTTCCTTACATGCACATATGTTTGGAAAGTAAAAATACGTGATTTTTGTACAAATTTCTGGTCGAATTTTTATACGTAATGTCAGGGCCTGGTTAACTTCATGTAAGGCCTGGGGCACACATGCGTTCTTAGACCCCCACCAGTACTTGACGATGTGAAAATAGTTGAAAATGTGACCAAAATTTTTGAACACAGAAAAAATAGTTTTCAAATAATCACCAAAGAAATTAGTTTTAGGGCCCCTTTGCTATTCAAGGTCCGGGCCCCACCTGCCACTGCAATAATCAGGCCCTGCATAATGCACAAATTTCTGGGGGGAAATTAGCTCATAGGGGGGGGGTCCGGACCTGCTGGAACCCCCCCGTCGCTGCGCCACTGATCTTTGCTGCTTTATGTTGTATAAAAATTAAAAAAACAGTATTTTCGACCACACAGTTTTGAAGCAGCTTTGCAAAACTAGACAAAATAACATATTTCAGAAATAAATTTAGTTTCATGCTGCCATATATTGGTATTTTTTTTAAAGCCAATTTATTCAGCTTTTTATTTGTGTAGTCAAAATACAAAAATATTAAATAATATGTATTTAATAAAACAAAGAATAGAGGTCCACATATGTGGACCACTGGACTGTAGCAAAGAGGTTAAATTGTATAAAAATTAAAAAACAGTATTTTCGACTACACTGTTTTGAAGCAGTTTTGCAAAACTAGATACAATAACATATTTCAGAAATAAATTTAGTTTTATGCTGCCATATGAATTTGTCTAGTCAAAATATAAAAATATTAAATAATTTGTATTTAATAAAGCAAAGAATAGAGGTTCACATATGTGGACCACTGGAGCGAAGAGGTTAAATTGTAAAAAAATTAAAAAACAGTATTTATAATTTTAATATTTTCTAAATAATGATCAAGATTTATGCAATATTATTAAAGAATTTTGCCTTTTATTTTTATTCTGTACTGCTTAAATATTGCTGCTTATAAGTATTTTATTAATGCAAAATGTTTTTGTCAATATAATCATAAAAGGGCTTTAATTTCTGGTTTTACACATAGAAAGTGGAAGTTTTCTTAACACATGTGTATGATTTTACTTGTTCTTTTTAAAATGCACATTATTTATGTAAAAGATAACGTTTCTGTGAAGTTCCATTGTGCAGTGCATATCAGGATAGGGAAGAAAATCCACTTTAAAGTTTATGCCCAACTATTTCACTGAACAAGCGACATTGAACCTGTCAATGAAAAAGCTCTAAAATTGCTTTGGGGATTTTTAAATGTGTGTGTATGAGAGAGCGAGTATGAAAAAGAGTTCAAGCACTAAATTCAATTAGGATCAAATTGGACAGGCACCCCTGTAACATAATATTTTTATGCTTTCTGCGACAAGCCTTTTGTTCATTTCAAACCTTTTTTGCAAGACAATATTGACATATTTTCTAATTTACACATAATATGTACGTATATATTATAAAGATAACAATATTATTAATAGACTATTGAAGAATTCTTAAATATAAGACACGAGTTTCTATTTTCTACTGAAATTTAGGAATAGGGGAAATCCATGTATGGACCCCCTAAGCAAGAATGCTCATAAAACTAAAATTATTAAAATAAAAATATTTAATTTATTGACTGCTCATTACAATTGTATACAGTAGAGAGTCAAAAATCCGCACAGCTCGGGACCAGAGGTTGTATGGAATTTAGGATTTGGCGGATTTTGGAGCCCATAAAAAATCATTTTTAATTTGAATAATAAAAGTAGAATATTAATCAAACTAAACATATACCAGTAAATAATAACACAATTTCACTTGTATATTAAATTATAAAGTACATAAGACTAACACTGAACATTAAAAAAATATTTATAATGAAAACAATAAATTAAAATGAAAAAATATTTGTCAAATTTAGACAAAATCTGTTCACATGCAGTTTGTTTTAAGCTACACTTGAACATACACACGTAAATAAATGAGTTTTTTTTTTTTTTTTTTTTAATTAATTGAGAAAAACGAAGTTATACTATCACATAATAAAACATAAAAAACCTATCTTTACTTCGTAGTCGTTCTAAGATCTTTCTGCACCGGGCACCCGGTCCTCTTCGGAGAACATTAACACTGTGATGGAGACTTAGGCTTCTGGCTGCGTCCTTGTTGATTTTTCAACAGGTGTTTCCATGCCTTATTTGGGGCCACTGCGCCGCTTTCGTTACATGTGTCATCATTGGTGAATATCTCGATGGATTCACGATACATGGCGTATTGATAGCTATTGTAATCGGATAGTTTAGTAGTTTTATCGAATTCTATCTTGATGTCGTTTTCGTTATATGTTTTAGCCAAGGCTGTGTTGAATTTTCCGGTCTTGATGTCATGTTTATGTTCTTTAACTCTAGTTTTTATTTTTATTTTGGTGACGCCAATGTAGGAACCGGGTTTATTGTTTTGATCTGTATATGGAATTTTATATATACCTGCGGTTTCGAGAGGGGGGATGGGGTCTTTGTCACTACGGATTAGTTGAAAAATATTCTTGTTTGGTTTGATAGGAATGTTTATACCGTATTTACTAGCGGTATTTTTTATTTTATTTGCGGCTCCGCGATCGAAAGGGATGGATGAAGTGAATTTAATGGGTTGTTTTTGATAATTCGGTATATGGTCCAGTTTTTTAAGTCTATTTTTGATTAGTTTGTTTACGATTTTATTTGGATATCCTGCTTTTCTTGTTAGACATTTAATAAAATTAAGTTCTTCTTCTAGGTCTTTAGGTTCGTTGCAAATCAAAATGGCGCGATTAACGTAAGATTGGATAGCGTTTGTTTTGTATCTGAAGGGTGTTTTACTTTTAAAATGGATAATTTCATTGCTATTGGTTGGTTTTCTGTGGACGGTGGTTTTAAAATTATTTTTATTCCGGGTTATTGTGACATCAAGGAAATTTAGTTTAGATTCTTTCTCTTCCTCATATGTGAATTGGATGTTTTTATCGTGATCATTGATATCGTTAAGGATTTTATTGACATCGGTTTTCTTATTAATTATGGCAAAAACGTCGTCGACGTAGCGGTACCAGTACAAAATTTCGTTTTTTAAATTTCCTATTATTTGATTTTCTAGTTTTCTTAATTTAAATTCTGCTATGAAGCCTGATATAGGAGACCCCATGGGCACACCTTTAATTTGTTGATAAATCTTATTGTTGAATGTGAAGTAGTTTTCCCTAAGTAAGAAATTAGTGGTAGAGTTTAATGTTCGGGCTATTTCAGGGTCGGTGTAGTTTTTGTCAATGGCTTCTTTAACTATTTCACAAGCTTCTTTAATATCTATTGAAGGATAGAGGTTTATGACGTCAAAACTTACAAGGTGATAATTATCGTTGTTTTTTATTTCCCTTAATTTACCAACGAAATCTTCAGTTGATTCTAAGCAGTGAGGTGAGGGGGGAATAATTTTCTGATAAATGTCTGCCATGTATTTCTCTAAAGAATAGGTTGGGGCTTCATTTTTATTTACTATGGGTCTGAGTTTAGGGGGGGTTTTGTGATCTTTGTACCTGCCAAATATTCGTGGGGTATTAGGTGCGTGGTTTATTATTTTAGGGGGGGGTGTTGTCGGGCCATTTACCATCTTTGATAATTTTGCGTGTTTTATCGATTAATTTATTATTTGGGTCTTTTTCAATGATATTGACTCCTATTTCATTTATGGTTTCTTCCATTTTAGATACATATTCGTTACGATTGAGGATGGCGATTTTTCTGGTTTTGTCTGTTAGTGTGCAGGTGATTTCATTATTCTTTTTCAGTTTTTTTAATTCTGTTAAATCTGCTTTATTAATATTTTTATTTTTAGTGGATTTTTCAATCTCGGCAATGGCGACGTTACGGATTTTATTTTGGTTATTTTCTGAAATTTTGTTTAATACGGACTTGATTTTGGCAATGCTGTGTTTGATATTGACGGGTTGATCTAAAATATATTTGTGTCCTAGGTTTAGCAGTTCGTGTTGGTGGTTATTAAGTTTGGCATCTGATAAGTTAATATAAGGTATTTCATTTTTTGAGATTGGTTCGTAATTTCGTTTTCTAAGCCAGACTTAAATTCTGGCTTAGAATTACAAAGTAGCATTTTCATACATTATTTTATATGGATTTAAATTATTTCAAGTATATGTTTCATGATGTTAAATTGTTTAAAACAGAAAAAAAAAAGTGATTTGCTACTGTTATATTGCTTTTCTAAAATATGATTATCATAGAAAATGATGTTCTAGTTACTTTATAGTGAAGTATGAACGAATTTATGCATATCGTGTTTCATGGTGGCTATTATCAGAAATCAATTAGATTATTTAAAACTGCATGATTTTCTATTTTTTTTTTTTTTTATTAAACATTAGAATCAGCTCTACATTCTTGTTATTAACAACACTTCAATATTGCCCTTCATAAGTCCCTATAGCTGCCAAACACCTAGGCGGGCACAGTCCATCAGCTTGCCTAGTATTTGAAGATTTTTTCCTAGAAAAATAATCAAAAGTTAATAATTTAATCTTTTATCTCATATAATCCTTTTGCTGTTGTTGGACATAATGGTTTGCCACAATATGTTCTTTGATGTCCTACATCAAAGTGTTTAAAAATCATTATATCATAATGATGCATAATGTTTTTTAAAATGTTCTTTTTCTTTCTTTCTTTTTTTTTTCTTTTAATCTGAAAAATCACATGATATAAAGTAGGGATGGACCGGATATGGATTTTACCGGATAACCGGATACGGATATCCGGCATTCCGGATATTTTTTTACTTTGCCGGATCCGGATATCCGGCCGGATATATCATCGGATATCCGGCAGTCCTCTTTCCCAGTTCACTTAAATTTTCAGTTTTTTAAGAGCACACAATAATTAAACTAGTATATTGTAACCACCACAATACTTTCTTCTATATTTTCCTATACAAATTTACTAAGGGCAAATAATTTATTAAAACTATTATTCATTAAAATTATCTAACATGAAGAATGCAAATGATTTTTATCTTGGAGAAAACTAAAACCAAATATCCAAATAAGGACAGTTTTATTGCCTATAAATAAATCTTAAAAAATGTGTATTTATAATGGTTATCTCATATCTCATACAAGTTTAGATATAGTCTTCCCGTTATCGAGGAAATTTTCAGTATAGAAGCGCCATCTATTGGTCTATAAGCATCCAACTTGAATCAGCGTAATGTCTCATAATGTCCTTCTCACATATCAAGTTTTGTTTGATTATACGCCATAGAACCTGAGATATAGTCTTTTCTGTGTGGAAGCAGCAGCTGTTGAGCGGCTGACATCAAAAATTGATAGAAACTAATTTATGTGACGATTCAACTACAGATAAATTTTAATGCAATTCTGTGCATTAGTTCCTGAGATATAGTCTTCCCTTAAATTGTGGAAATCGCTTTTTTAGCAGCGCCACCTGTTGGCCGATGAGCATTATTTATTAAAATTACCCACCACGATAAATGCAGGCGATTTTCATCTTACAGCAATCTAAAAAACTGCACTATAGCAGCGTAACCTATTGGTAAATATACATCCAAATTGAATCGGCATAATGTCTCATAATGGTCTTCTCGCATATCAAGTTTTGTTTAATTATACCCAATAAAACCTCAGATATAGCCTTTTCTTAAATTGCAGAAATCGCTGCGTGTGCATCACCTGTTGAGCGGTTGACACCAAAAGTTGACAGATACTAATATATGTCAATGTACATCTACATATAAATGTATATTCAAATCTGTACAGTAATTCCTGAGATATAGCCTTCCTTATATTGCAGTATAGCAGCGCCATCTGTTGGACGATAAGCATTTAACTTGAATCAGCATAATGTATCATAATGACCTTCTTACATATGAAGTTTTGTTTGAACATACGCAATAAAACCTGTGATATAGCCTCCCCTTAATTTGAGGAAATCACTGTATTGCAGCGCCACCTGTTGAGCCGTGACACCAAAAGTTGATAGGCCCTAATTTAGGTCAAGGTGCATCTATATACGAATTTATATACAATTCTGAGTAGTGGTTTCGGAGATAAAGTTGCCATAAATTTTTTGTCTCTCTCTCACACACACACACATTTTCTAAAAATTGTAAATTCATGTTCTTAGACCTCCCAAAATGTATAAATCCTTCGAAAACCGGAAGTCAAAAATTTTTACGAATCCCATACTTTCTTCTATTGCATATAGAAGAAAGTAAAAAAGATATTTGCATTTCGTTTTTATACAACTGAATTCCATTCGCATAACTAGTATATGATGTGGCCACCACATGAATTTCTTCTATATAATTTTACACAACATTCATTGAACATAATTTTTTTATTAAATTATTAAATTATTTTTTATTATAAATGCAGATTATTTTTATCTGAAAGAATTATATCACTACATGGTGAAAGAAAGTAATTTTTTTTTTTTTCCAATATCAAAAGAAATAAGATTTTTTTCTAATTTTTTTTCGTTAAAAGATAAAAAAATCTGTAACTTTGTTTTAATTTATCACAGATCTATACTTAAACCATTTATTTTAAAGGTAATGACGAAGTCTTTTGAAACAAAACACCCATATTGAAAATTTACTCCCCCCCCCGGGGGGCGGGTGTTCTTCCAGAAGGTGAAGCTATGCTGCAAAATGCACTTTTTTTTTTTCATGTTAACTATTACTATTATAAATAATTCATATTAATTTTACAATCACACGTTTAAAATAACTCTCATTAAGTACATTTATACAAGATTTTGTCCCATACTGGCATGTTAAAAATTTAGAAAAAATGCGATCACAGCACCACCTATTCAGCAATTGTTCCACAAATCTAATCAGCACCAGTTTATGTCAGGGTTCAACTAAATACCAAGTTTGGTTGAATTTCGTTTATTGGCTCGTGAGTTACATCGTCCACAAAATTTGTGATACACACACACACGAACTGACAGTCAGACAGACATTTTCTAAAAACAGTCAAATCGTGTTCAGGACATCCCAAAACGTGTAAATTCATCGAAAACTGGAGTTCGAAAATTTTCACGAATCCAATACTTTGGTAAAAAATGTAAAACTGTAAATATCATTGGGATAATAAAGCCATAACAGAGTTATTTTATTATTTTATTATGTTATTCTCTATTCAATAGAAGAAAGTATTGGATTCGTAAAAAATTTTGACTTCCATTTTCGATGGATTTACATGTTTTGAAAGGCCTAGAATACGATTTGATCATTTTTAGAAAATGTTTGTTCGTCTGTGAGAGAGAGAGAACAAAAATTTTGTGGCAACTGTATCTCCGGAACTACTGCTTAAAATCACATATAAATTTATATGCAGATGCAATTTGGACTAATTTAGTGTCAATCAATATTTGGTGTCAACTGCTCGAAAGGTGGCACTGCTATACAACGATTTCCTCAATTTAAGGGGAGGCTATATATCTCAGGATCTATTTTGTATAAGCAAACAAAACTAATATGTAAGAAGGCCATTGTAAGTCATTATGCTGGTGCAATTTGAATGCTTATCAGCTAACAGGTGGCGCTGCTATAAAGGAAGCAATTTAAAGGAAGGTTATATCTCAGGAACTACTGCACATAAATGCAGATAGTTTCATACGCAGATGCAACTTGACCTAAATTAGTGCCTGCCAACTTTTGTTGTCAATTGCTCAACAGGTGGCGCTGCTATACAGTGATTTCCGCAATTTAAGGGGAAGGCTATATCTCAGGTTCTGTTGCGTACAACCAAATAAAATTTAATATGTAAGAAGGCCATTATGAGTCCTAATACCAGTTCAATTTGAATACTTATCGTCCAACAGGTGGTGCTGCTGTACAGCGATTTCCATAATTTAAGGGAAGGCTGTAGCTAAGAATCTACTGCACAGAATTGCATATAAATTTACATGTAGATGCACCTTGACGAAAATTAGCACATACTTAATTTCCCCCATAGACGCAATATATTTGAATTCTCTTGGGTGTCCCTGTATATGAATCATTTGTTTGATCTTGATGAAAGATTTAGTGTCCATATTTAGATCCCTATGTCATAAAAATTTATAATACCATGTTTGAACTTTCTGCTATTATTTGTTCTTGAGATATGCTGATGATAGACACACGCACAGACACACAGACCAACCGTTAAAAATAGGATTTTTGGATTCAGGGGACCTTAAATTGTGTAAAAAAAAAATAAAAATAAATAAATAAATAAAAACTCGACTTAAAAAATTTGACCCAAAAACATTACTTCTCTACCATTTACATGGGTAAGAGAAAGTAAAACTAGTACGTTGTGACCACCACAAAACTTTCTTCTATATTTTCCTATATAAATTCACTCAGTTAAAATAAACTACAAAGACTATTATTTATTAAAATTATCTACCATAATGAATGCAGGCGATTTTTTATCTTGGAGAAAACTAATACTAAATATTCAAAGAAACACAGTTTAACTAAAACCTTAAAAAATAAGTTTTCATACTGGTTATCACATGTATGAAGTTTCGTACAGCTAAATGCCATAGAAGTTGAAGCATGCATTCCCGTTCTCTGGAAAAAACTGCACTATAGCAGCGCAAAATATTGGTAGATATACATCCAGATTGAATCGGTGTAATGTCTCATAAAAGCTTTCTCACATATCAAGTATTGTTTGATTATACACATTAGAACCTGAAATTTAATCTTCCCTTAAACTGAGGAAATCGCCGTATAGGAGCGCCGCCTATTGAGCAACTAGTTCCAAAAGTTTATCCGCTGTAACTTATGTCAAGGTGCATCCACGTGTAAATTTTTAAGCAATTTTGCACAGTAGTTCCTCAGATATTGCCTTTTTTCAAATTGTGGAAGTTGCTGCATAGCAGCGCCACCTGTTGATTGGTTGACACCAACTGTTGATAGACACTAATTTTTGTCAACCTGGCAGCGGGAACACAAGAAGAGCATTTGAGCGATTTCAGTATTATTTTATTCTTTTTTTTAATAAAGCGATATAGAAAAGAGTTTCCTTAAATATATAATGACCAGCGAAGCGGGCAAAGCCTGCTAGTACACAGGAAAACTGTCTTTCTTTGAATATTTAATGTCAGTTTTTTCTAAGATGAAAATTATTTGTATTCATCATGTTAGATAATTTTAATAAATAATAATTTTAATAAATTATTTGCCCTTAGTGAATTTATATAGGAAAATATAGAAGAAAGTCTTGTGATTTCCACAACATACTTGTTTTTAATTAAAAGAAATGAATTGCAGGAATCTACATCTATAAAGGCAGATCTCCTGACTGACGTGCTTGCTCGCTCAGTAATGCCGAGTCAAACTAACGCAGACACAAATGTGTAATTTTATGATATTATTGATTTAGTGACGTGATTTAAGAAGCTATTTTTTGAAGTTTCCCCGCAAACGAGGGAGAAAAGTTGCTTCTCGCATTTCTCACCATATTTTAATGAAAGAAAACAAGAAAAAAAGCAAATATTAAAAAACCGGATATCCGGTATATTAACCGGATATCCGGTGATTTTGATCCGGATATCCGATGATATTTCGGATATTGAAAAATCAGCCGGATATGCCGGATACCGGATATTTTCCGGATATCCGGTCCATCCCTAATATAAAGTAATTTCAAGAATTAATATATCAACATCAAAATTAATTTATCACATTTTAAAATTTTGTTTCTTTTAAACTGTATTGTTGTTTCTTGTGAAATTGTGCTTTGGGATTCCTAACAACAAAATATATAACTTTCCTATGATTTTAATATATTTAAAGTGTAAATCGTTTCATCGTATAATAATTCTTTATGATACCATGATACCAGGACATGGTTACATACAGGAGATTTTATGATTAATAAAAATGATGCATTTTATGTATGTTTATAAGATGTACATGAGCATAAATGCTATACTCAGTGTAATTTCTAATACATGTATCCATATGTTTATTTTATTTTAGTGCTGCACCGAGTAGCACTTTGGCCGAGTACCGAGTACTCGGCCGAGTACCGAGTAGTTGTAAGAAAGAATAATTGAAATTGATGTATATATGAAGAATTTTGCACATCTTGAAATTTAAAAAAGGCTTTTTGAATACAAAATTAAGTTAAATGGCAAACAGCATGTTTACATGAAATGCTTCAGAACTTTTGTAGTGTATATATACACAATTAGGTTCATTGTTATATTTGATACTTCCAGCTTAGTGATTATTAAATCCATAATAACTGATAACTTCATTCTTTATTATATAGTCTTTCTCAGATGCGAATCATTCTCAGATAATTCTTAGAGAATATAAAAGTTCTTTATACACTCGGGCTTAATTTAAGATGCATGAAATTTACATATGAAATGAGAACATTAAAATAAATATTTTATCATCATTTCAAACATGATAGACTAAACTTCATTAATCTTCAAATTTTAGAAGAGTAAAAAGGTAGGTGGTTACGGGCCATAATTTGCAGAACAACAAATTTGATAATATATTTTTAATAACATTTTAGTGTATTTACCTTTTTCATAATTATTATTTTTTAAATAAAAAATCAATTTTTTTTTTTACAGTTTTAAAAGTGTCTTACTTTTATTTGCACAAATATGTAACTAAAGTTTTATCTACTATAGTAGTATTATATAAGGGGTTCTTTTTTCTAAAATATTTTATTTTTGTCTGTTGTATAGATACAATTTTATGTACAAAGTTTTTGTAAAAAAAAAAAAAAAAAAAAAAAAAAAAGCACATTACACACATACAAGATGGTTATACTTAAATTCTTGTAACTAAAAGGGATAAGCTCAAATCATGAATCGTCTCTATATCGAGTTTAGTGGCAATCTACTTGTCCGTTTTAACTGCAGAAAGCTGTTTGCAGCAAAAGTTTAATGACTATGTTTATATTTTAATATTTTTTTAGTTTAGTTATTAATAAACAACTCTTATGAATACATTTCTTTCAATAATACATAAAAATAATGAAATTCTTACAACTACTCGGTATTGGCCGAATACTTAGTCCATATTTGGCCGAGTACCGAGTATATAACGAGTACTCGGTACAGCTCTATTTTATTTACTTGAAATGATTCTTATTTGATTTGACATACCTTTTAAATATCACCTGTTTCAGGAGAATTCGGCACTCTTTCAATGTTTCAAGTTCTCAGAGACTGTGATAGTGAAATCTGTAGAGGGGCAGATCATGAATTTCCTACTGCTGGTTCTCAGGTATGTGGGAAAAAATAAAAAATAAATTAAAATGCAATGTGTTGTACACTTGCATCTATAAATAAAACATTTCTGTTTCTGCACATCATATTACCCCCATTTCTTCTTAGTCACAAAGTATTATTTTAAATACAAAATTTTTATTATGTTGGAATTTTAAATATTTCCTTTTTATATAAATACATTGTAAAAACATGTATGTTCTAAAAGTTGTTATTAAAATCATAAAATGCTCTAATCTCCTTTCAAACACCTTTATAATTAAAAACTACAAAACTTTATGTTTAAAAATTATTTGATCTTACTTCCAATACATTGTAAAAGAATTACGTTATAGATTTGTCAAAATAAACCTTTTAATATCAAAGAATTTTGCTGCCCAGTTAATGTTGCTATATGGAGTAGTTTATCTCTTTTTTCTTCCATTTTTTTTTTTTTTTTTTTTTTTACATTACTTTTATATATTATCAGAAATAAAAATAAAAGATTGAAAAGGTATTTTTGTGTTAAAAATGCTTTTTGTTGAATTTAGAGACCTGATATTTAAAACTGCAATTAAATTACATTCAATAATTTTTCTTGCTTTAAAATTTGAATAAAATGCTTCGATATTTTCTAACACTGTTTTATTTGTTGAACAATTTATGTGCTCTATTTTGTAGACTATATGAATACTTTGTTAATTGCCATAACTTATAATGTTTTATTATTTCTTTTATATAGTTTCTCTTTAGTTTATGTTTTTCTACCATCTCTTTCAGCAATAACATAAAGTACTTTAAATTACATTGATTATATACTATGCATTATATTGAGGGAACTGGAAAGTAATGTCATTTTTGTGCATGTTGATATTTGATTGTCATTTATCAGCTCATTGTGTACATGAACTGGTGCCAAAGACATTTCAAGGTTGGAGTGACTTGTTTACTCATAAATTATTAAAACTGAAATTTGTTTTTGCAGTTTATAGTGAAACAGCCAGGCAAATAAAAGAAGGGGTACATATCCGGCATTGTATGCTTTTTGAGTTTTTATAGGATATTAACAAAACAATTTCTACAAAAATCATTAGTGATGTTTATTCAAGTCCATTAAACCTTTGTAAATGCTAAAAGAGATTTTTTAAGTTAGACTTTGGTAATTTTGATCTTTCTGACTTGTACTGATCAGGAAGGCAAACAACTTTAGACAATGACATGTTAATAGCAGAAGTGGAAGCAGTAGTGGCACCAGAAATTCCCCGACGGGGGGACACCACCTCCCCGACAGGGGGCACTACATGAAGAGAGTTTATTATATGAGTATTTATCAAAAACTGCAATACTGTTAATAATATTACTGTTAATATTTGTACCATTCCATTTGTTAGTACTTCTCGTGGTTTTGAAGATCATCGTGTCACAGACAGACATTTTCTAAAAATATCGTGGTCAAAACGTGTTCTGGACCTCTCAAAACGTGTATATTTATGGAAAACTGGAAGCTGAAAATTTTTATGAATCCAATACTTTCTTCTATTGAATATATAATGGAAAAACTGGAATGCTCCAAATTTGTAAATGGAAAGAAAAATGCTGCTAAAAGTAGAAAAACTGAAAATTTTGTATTTGTTCCCCCCGAGAGGTTTTAGGAGTATGCCCCGACGGGGGGGGGGGGGGTGTCCTGTGCCCCCCCCCCCCAAACACTCTTAACCAACCTTGGTTTATCATACAAGAACATTTGTAGCAAATTGGTAAACTAAACAGAGCAAATGTTTGGGTCTTGCATAATCTGTCTTTAGGAAACAAAACTAAGTGATCAAGTACATGGAACTTATTCCTTCAGCGACACAATACAGAAGCATTTTTTGATCTCTTGATCACTGGCGATTTAAAATGGGTCCCTTTATGATAATCAGAAATGCAAAAGGCAATGGCTCTCTTTGAATGAATTGCTACAAAGTACAACTAAGAGGCAGGTTTACACCACAGGCAGGATCTTTTGTGTGTTTGGAGTATTCGCGGGGTAGTACATAATTGATTAAAAATGAAAACTTGTTTAAATCAAATTGGAGTGTACAGGTTGATATTTTTATTTATTACCAACTATGTGAAAAATACCAGAGCCGGGAATCGAACCCGGGACCTCCGCTTAACGCACGGATGCTCTACCACTGAGCTACCCTGGCCGACAACCAGCTAGGCATTTCTCACATAATAGGCATTTCTCACAAGCTGGTTGTCGGCCAGGGTAGCTCAGTGGTAGAGCATCCGTGCGTTAAGCGGAGGTCCCGGGTTCGATTCCCGGCTCTGGTATTTTTCACATAGTTGGTAATAAATAAAAATATCAACCTGTACACTCCAATTTGATTTAAATAACTATTCACGGTTGATGAATTCATGAATAAAAATTTCTAAAATGAAAACTTGTTTAAAAATTATTGGTTTAATCTATTTTTGGTTCTTCTGGTAAATTCTGATCTATTATCATCTGTTATTTTTACATTTTATACTCATTGTTACAATCTATTTATGTACTGTGTGTATATATACAGTGGCATACCTACAACTCTCGAGGCCCAGGGTGAAAATCTCAGAGGAGGGCCCCCCCCTAACTAGAGTCCCTACTACACTGAGGCCCCCTCTTGCACTTCTTTACAAATTTATTACAATAAAAAAGGCAATGAAGTTAGTTAGTCTTAAGATTTATTCAGAAGCCAAACCAACAAGAATACCAGGGGCATTGGCCAGGCTTGGCATAAATGATTTTTTTTTTATTTTTGGAGTTGTCACATTTTTCATATGAAGGCTCCTTCGACAGAAACCTTTAAAAAAGGGGAATTGCAGGGAATGTTTCAGATAAAAATAATGGCACGATAAATAATAACAAAATCAGATTAAAATGTCAACTTCACCAGATGAATATACTTCAAAATTAAGTTCATTCAGAGGCCCCTTCATGACCAGAGACCCAGGGCAGACTGCCCCTTCCGCCCCACCCTTGGTACGCCAGTGTATATATATACACATGGGTGACAAAATAATATGAACATATTTGAATTTAAATGTTTTGTCAAATATCTAGAAAAATACTTGATAATTTGTTTTGGAACTTCACGGTGTCATGAATATGAAATATCTAATATAAGCATTTTTATTGCATAATTTTGAATTTTAATTCTTAGATATCATCAATAGATAGTTCAATTTCGAGTAAAGAGAAGAAAATTGATAAGAGGTTTTACATCAATAAATATACTCTATATTTAATTTGTTAATTATTTATATCAAGTATGTTTAATATTCAAAAAATGTCTCCATTCACTGTGGATATTGTAATCCTGTGACAAAATGTCACCTCATCTGAGGACAAGCAACACAACAAAGTTAATCATGAAATTACTTTTCTTTAAAGTGAGGCACTGTAAAACGTGTTCACCAAAACAACTGCTATTCTTTTTTCAGAGATTGCTTGTTGCTGTGTCAATCAAAACGTCTTTGTAATTTCTGAGTTAATACATTAGTAGAGTGTTTTAATAATTGTGTCAACCTATATAACGCAATGATCTATGAACACATAACTTATTGGATGTATACTTTTTATTTTATATTGTACAAATATTTACACTCACTGCCAAACTAAATTTCAGACACTATTTCATATTTACATTCTTAATTTAAAGATTTTAATGAAAAGGAAAAATGCAATTATTACAGCGAATATTAATGTTAACTGCTAAACATATATGTTACAAAACAAAATATTGCATGCAAGTCATGATTAGATTTTTAAAAAATGGATAAGAAAGACTAAAATTTTAACATATAAGGGATGTTTCTCTCTTTTTAAATATGAAGAAAATGGACCATTCTAGGACAGATTCAAATATTAAAGGATGCGTTAGAGGTGGGAAAAAACAAAAGAAAACAGTATTTGAAAGTGTTTTCTTATAGGCAAATCGGTTTTAAATCTATTGAAACAGATCAAGAACTTTCATCTTCATCTTTTATCAGAATTCAACAGAGCTGAAAAAACAAACAATTATTGACAAATTTTTTTGAGAAACAAACAATTTTAAATCTAATGTTTATATGCTTACTAATTAATTTTGAAAAACCCTTAAATTAAATTATCTTAAATAGAAATGCCTTTTAAAAAGCTCTTCCTAAGCTTTTTAGCTTGGGCCCCACCCGTCTGTCATCCGGGCTATCTTGATGTTTAATGTGGAACTGACTGTCACAACTGTAGTTATGTAATAGCCCTAGAAACAATCGAAATTCTGCCAATGAACAAACTTGTAATGATGTAGAATCAATTAAAAATATAGATCAAAGGTGACACTTTCTACTAAAATTAAAAATAAAGTAAAGGCAGATCAAACATCAAGATAGCCCTGATGACTGCTTGGGCCCTGACTGAAAAGCCTACGAAGAACTTTTAAGAAGATATTTCTGTTTCATGTAAGCTTATTGCTAATTATTTTGATAATTATTACTGTAAATTATATAAGGTCTATATAAGGCAAAATTTTGAAACACACATTACTTCTGGTCCCAAGTGTTATGAAGTATAATTGAGTTGAAATAATCATATAATTCGTGAACATTTTAGTTTAATTATGCATATTTAATGATAAAAAGATATCACAAGTTGCTGATTAGTGCAGCATGCAAAATCAGTGGATTTAAACAACAGGGTTCGTCAACAACTTAAACTTTACAGAGTAGCTGGGGTCCAGAGTGACAAATATATAATAGCACCTAGATGTGCATTATAAGGATCATCTACTATATTTGGTCACTATAGAGGCAAAATATAATCATACTGTTCATAGCCATATGTTTTTTTGTATCACAGATTTTCTTAGTGTATTTTCCCACATGAAAGAAACATTTTTTAAGGGTTATTGTATAGCTTTGTTTTTGCTTCAAATATTTTTTTAATGTGTAATATATATACATATATTATTTAATTATGCTGTGTAAATCTTCTGTACAAAATCCAATATTATTAAGGATTATTTAGAGAAAGATGATCCATATATATCTTAGAAATTTTCTATCTGCAGTTTTCAAGGGGTGACAGTTAAGAAAGTTAATAATGTTTTATTTCCTAAATTGCTTAAAAAGTAATCCTGTAAGACCCGCGTGTAGTCATTCGGCCTTACTGCCAAACACTAACACACACACACAAAAAAGTAATCCATTTTAAAGAAAATATTCTTATTTGAAACATATTTTTGTTTATCTAATCCTAAAATATTTTTATTACCATATAATCTGGTGTACAACACATATTCTGTAGTTTTAGACTTTATTTTTTTGTATTTTGGGATATATTTGCCATATAACATGCACTCCCATTTTATGAAGGAACTTTCGATAGAAGTATATGATATTTGCTTTGACAATTGTTATTTGATGGTATGTTTACTTGTAAATTCTTTGAAGAATTTTCATACATTTTCGGATTATTATTTCATTATACGAAACATTTCAGGTTGCAAAGATATAACCTTCAAATAGAATGGGTGGTATACATTTGTCAAAGAGAGGGTTATGGATTTTGAAAAATTTCAATTCGATTCTATAATTAAAAGTCAGGAAAATTTCTTTACCAGTTTGAAACATGACATTGAAGCAGATGTGGGCAGTATATTAGATTATAAGTAATTAAAAGTCAGAAAATGTCCCTGCCTATTTGAAACATGGCATTGTAGAATTGAGATGAACACTTAAAAAAGAAAAAAGAAAATGCATGCCACATTGTATTTCTCAAATTGATTTCTATTCCACCTAGAATGTACCAACATTGCTTTTTAAATCCTTAGAAATAATGTGTGAAATGGATTGTAAAGGCATGGAATGAAATAATTTCAATTCATTTTTCTCTTAATTTTCAGGTTTCAGTTTTGGCACCACCTAATTCTGAAAGGTCTTCATGTCATTGGTTCACTGGCACTCCTGATCCTGCACATTCTGTTTTCAAACCTTTTGTGTTTTGCTCTTCTAATCGCATTTCAAAGCACATTGTCTCTCCAACTTTTCCAGATAATGAAGATCCAGCAAAGGTATTAAATAATTATTATGAATTAAAATCAAAATTTTTTCTTTTTTATGTGGTAGGGGTGTAAGTAAAAAAAAAAAAAAAAATGTTTTATGTTTTTCAAAATTTTAGGTCATAAGTAAGATGCAATTTTTTTTTTTTTTTTTTTTTTTTTTTTACCTTAATGAAAGTAATTTTCTCTTCTTCAAAATTAATATCATTTTTACAAACTTTTAAGCTGATTAATATTTAAGAGTATTGTCTAATTTTATGAATTAGATATTATTTATATTTTAGTTGCTATATAAATTGTCACGACTTTTAAATGCTCTAGAAAATAAAGAAATGTAGTCTACGCG
The DNA here is from genome assembly GCA_963930645.1 of Salticus scenicus. NCBI lineage: Eukaryota > Metazoa > Arthropoda > Arachnida > Araneae > Salticidae > Salticus > Salticus scenicus. The sequence goes on along the minus strand of OZ005648.1, from coordinate 321,201,391 downwards.
ACACTTTAAATATACTTTGTATTTTTCCTCTTTGGAATCATGCAGATTGAGTGCTTGTTAAAGGAAATATATTTTTATAAACTCTGCAGAATAATTTAAATGTTGTTTATTCTTTTGTATGTTTAAATCTTTCTAATTATGATAAAATTTCAAAATTACATATATAAGATGATTATCATTTCTTATTGAGAAATGTTAGTCACTTTAATGAATTCATCATCATGTATCTCATGAAAATATATACCTTAATGATAATTTCATGTAAATAATAATCGAAATCATCATCATATACTTTATGAGATATATATGTTATAAAATTTATTCATTTAAGTTTTTTCATATAGGACTGTTTCAAGTCTATGTACTATTTTTTTTTTTTCTTTTTTAGTTATGTATATATATATATATATATATTGTCTTTTACAGATGCAGCCTAGATTTCAGACTGCTGTAGATCGCAGACATACACTTTATAAAAAGCACCAGACAGCCTATCCTGTGCTGACAAGTGATAATCCAAAAGGGAAAGAAATAATATCTGTTTTACGTAGACTTGAAACACAATGCGTGAAAGATATGGAAAATTTTGTAGAGAATTTCACTCCAGATAAAGCAAAAGAAGTGGAAGATCTCTTTAAAGACTTGGTGGAATCAGAAATGAAATTTTATTACATTAAATAAAATGATGATATGCAGTCCTAATTATTTCTGAAAGTAGCTTCGTAATGCTTTTTGGTATGAAGAATGTTTAGATTCTGCTTTCTGTATTTTGCTCTTTATAGTAATTTATTCTTTCTTCCTCTCTCAGTCATTTGGAGGGTAGCTTTTTGCTGCAGCTATTGACATTGATCAAATGCAAAATCATGATGTTAAAGACAAAAAAGAAAAAAAATCTATCTTTCACAGACCGAGATTTGTAACTGTAGTTCTACAACGAAACATTATCTTTTGAGCATTATCTTTTTCATAAAATGAATGTCTGCTTTATGGTTACTACAAAATTGTACGAGTGCTTTCTTTGGTACTCCCAGCGTCAGTTCTTCAAATTCGATGTAGAATTAAAAGAGGTGTTAAAAATATAATATTAATAGGAAGAAGGCATGAAAAAGTGTTACAAATATGATATTAACAGGAAGAAGGCATGGAAAGGTGTTAAAAACAGGGTTCACATTAAGGGGAAAAAAAAGAGGGGTATTAATAACATAACTAAACTTTCAGGGGCATTTTTTGAAAATTAAGTAATTCTATGATTATTCAATTGGGGTTTTTAAGAAACTTATTAAATTCACTTAATTTTACATTTTAATGTTAACCATGAAATTATTTATATATATAGTGGGTTTGTATTATTTTATGATATAGATCCCCTTCTCCTCCTCTTTTTTATAAATTGATGGCAGTTGATTACAATTAACAAGCATTACTGGTTATTTTTAGAAGCCCTTAAGTACCATAAACTGTTGCTGTTTTAAGATTTATTGCATACTTTTGTATAGTCGTTTTTCTCGGATTAAGCACATGATTTGGTTCACACAAATGAGTTTTTATATTTTACATGCATCAAGTGTTTTAATGGAAAAAATGAGTACATAACTTTAGTACTTTTAGATGAGTATAATGTAACAACTGAACAAGTGTCACCTGAAATTATTGTAATTTCTCTCAAGTTACTATTTATGTACTATAACTGTGTCTGTTCAAATTATATACTGATTCATAGGAAACATATATGTATTTGTAAAATGTGGCAATGCTGCCATTTTATTAGGAGTAAGATTGATTTATGAAAGTACAATTTTCATCTTAATTATTATCATACATTGTTTCAAAAATAGCTCAGTATTTGATTGTATGGCTGCTATTTTATAACTATAGGGGGTTTTACATTTGGCATTTATAATTTCATTACTATTATTTTCTTTTCAGTAGACTGTAGTTTCAAAGGTTAAGTTAGGACTTTTGGTTATAGCAGTATGTAAAAAGTTTAATGACTTTTCTTTTTCTATTTCAAGTGTAAATTTGATATCTGTATCAATTTAATTTAATTTATCGAGTATTGTTTTGGGGGAGAGGGTATTATCTATTATAGCAAACACATCATCCACATATCTGTTCCAGTATGTGGTGATTTAAAATGGCTTTTAAAAAATTTTTAATGTAAATAATAAAATCATTCACATGTAATGTTTCAAAAAAGAAGAAGTAAAAAAATATATTTAAATACAAGTAAAAATTACCTTTAAAGTTTGCTTTGTGCATTTTGTATTCCAGCTCAGCTCGGGATAAGTCAACAAGGGGTTAATGGTTATGCATGATCGAATCATCTTATACATATATATATATAGTTGAGTACCAGAAATCTACCAATCTGAAATTCCCAAATTCCTGAAGTTCATAGAGCTTCTTAGATATAAACAAGAAAAAATTATTTTAAATTTAAGGACCTGTATTTGCAAGTTAAAAGAATCAAAAATCTAATTTCACAGTCAAATTTAATAAATGCACTACTTAAATTGCAGCCAAACACATTATTTCAAAGTATTTTGGCTATTTATACTATTGAAGTTAGAATGCATAAAGTATTTTAATATTTGAACAAGATGCAAGTAATCAAGGTATGAAATATTAATGAACTTATAGAGCAGTATGCAATGAGTGACTATCAAAATTGAGTGTTGTTAAACTTAAGTAAAGGCATTTCTGATGATTGGAATTAATGGAAATTTATAACAATGTAGTTTGATAAAGGATTAAGGTGGGGAGTCGCTGAAATCCTTAGAACAGGAAACTTATATCACTCTGTGTATATAATACGGTTATTTTCAGTAAAAATCTTTTTAAACTAGAAAATACTACAGTTTAGAAATAATTAAACATAGAGATGTTTAAAAATAATCTTTATAAGTTTTAGATTTATTTAATTTTCTATTCTGTTCAGTCAGCATTCTTACTTGTACTAAAGCAGTAATATGCTGCTATTGTATGCTTTTTTTTTTTTTTTTTTTTGTTGTTAATATACACAATCTTTTTATATTGAATATGATGAAATTTCTTTTATGATCTAAAATCTGTACAACAATTGGTTCCGATTAGTGGTCCTCTAGTATATATATATCAGGGTTCACATAAGGAAAATGTAAAAGGAGTAGGATTTTACCACTCTAAAAGAAATTAAGTGTAATTTTTCAAATGTAAATGAGTAATTACATTTTGCAGTTTTTTTTTTTTTTTTCACAAATTACAAATATCTAAATCAAACAACTGTAAAAATTGAGTAGATTTTGAATACTCAGAAAGTCCTTGACTGAACCAGAATTAACTGTAATAATCAATATTATTTCATATATTATTGCAGTGTATCTGGACATGCATTAGTGTATAGATTTAAAATAAAATAGAATGCTCTAACTTTCAAACTTTGTAATTATTTGTTAATAAAATATACACATTTTCATATTCTCTTGACGAATTTTTAGAGTTGAGAAATATTTTGAAATCAGTATCTAAATTTTCCACTTTTTATGGATTCAAGAAATTTTAGACGAGATATAGACTAAGGTTCATCGGCTCTAAGCAGTTATTATATTACTCAAATATATAATTAAAAAAAAAAAAAAAATGGATGTAATACTGGATAAACAATGGAAAAAATTTGTGGGAAAAGTCCTTTGTAACACATTTTTGAGTAGGATTTTCAAAAATATTGGGGGATTCTTGCAATCCCACCTTCTAATGTGAACCCGTATACATTAGAAAAGTCATGAAAAATCTTTCAATAAAACATCAGTAGGATTGCAAAGGTTTTGTGTATTAAATTTCTGGGATTGAGTAAAAACCCTGGACGGTTAACTATTTCAAAATGTAGTTTGTGAATTTCTTTTTAGATAACTATTGCATTATACAAAATAATGTTTTTTTCTGATTTATGTATACAAATTTATGTAATTAGTTATAGATTCAGTTGACATATACCGATTTTTATAAAATTGAATTTATAAGATTACTTTAAAAATGTATTTTTTAAGGCCACTGCTTTTATTATTTGTTTGTAAAAATGCATCATTCTTTTTAAGAATATAAAAGTTATATTACTGTTAAATTTTTTTATGTTTTTTTATGCTTCCTCTTTATACATTATCATACATTATCCTTTGTGTATGATGACTATATTGGTTGTTTTAATTTTCTTTTTCCTCTAGTGATTCATACAATTTACAAAATATGAAAACAGTATTACCTCATCCATTCCTTGTTTTAATGTTTTAAATGTTAATAATGCTTTTATTTCAATGTGATTAATTAATATATATTTTATATTAACTAATTTATTTATTCTTGGTGAGTGTGTTGATTTTAATTTATTTATTTGTTTGAAGTTACATTTGTGAACTTAATTTATATCCAGATGATCATGAAAATAAGTACTGTGTTCATTTTTTAATCTAAATCACACTTTATACAGGAGTATACTTCTTACTACTCCAGTTTTTTAATCTGTGTTGATATACCAAAGATTTTAAGGGGAAAAAAAAACATTTTTAGTGTATTAAAGCAAATTTTCTGTAATCAAACCCTTACAATTGTAGTTGAACATCAATATTTCTCTATCTACAATCTATTGCAAATTATTCTAGTTGCAGCTGAAATAAGTTTAGTCTAGATAAGAGAACTGAAGAACAATAATAATAGATGATTTATTTATTGCACATTCTGTGATCTTGTACATTATATTTATTACAATGTAATACTGAGGTGTGATTTACTGAATGCACTACGTACATACATGGGTGGAAATAAAGGGAGCAATGTTTTAAAAGTTTCTTTTAGGTATGTGTATTGATTTCTTGAAATTGCTGTGATATATTGTAAGTGTGTGTATTTCTTTTACAATAAATCCACTGTCTATTGTTTTCATTTTTATTTTGATTAAAAATTTCTTAAAATATATTTGTATATTATTTCTTAATTATTTCACAGAAATATATATATAATAATGATCTATTAAGCATAGTAGAAGCCAAGCAACAGATACAAGATCACTGAAACACCAATGACCAATAAGATTAAAAATTTTTTTTATCATTGGATGAAATACACTAATGTAAAGAAACCATATATATTAACTAACAGCCTGCAAAACAAACGAATCAATAAAGTAACACAACAAATCTTAACTTAAAACCATAAACTTTATCAAAATTTATGAAAAAATAATTTAAGAAACATAAGATAGGAAGGAAGGAGGCAGGCGGCAAGACTTGTGACTTGCCTGTGGGGTTAAACTAGTTTCACGCCGGCAACACTCACCCAGCCTGCCACGACCAGAATAGGAGTCATATGGATTTAAAAAAGCAAAATTTCAAAGCAGATGAATAACAATGAAACCACAAAGCAACAATGAAATTCACTGTTTGATTACATTGTGTTTAATAGTATAATTAGAATTTTAAGAATAGTTGACGACTCAAAAAGGTAGAAACTGAAATTTTATTGGAAAAAGAAAGTTTGCATAGTAATACAAAGTAAATGCAACAAGCCTTCTGCTTTTTTTAAAATTTATTATTATTATTTAATTTCACAAACCCACCCAACCATCCAGCCTTACAACACCACCCCACCTCCGTAATCAAACATATATATATATTTATATATTAAATTATTATTTTTTTTATTGTAAGGTTTTTTTCAACTATTTGGTAACTACAACACTTCTTAATTTTTTACTGACTGGATAATCAATGAATGAAACCAATGATATAGCTAGGAATAATCTCTTTGCACAGTAAACTCTCGGAACAATTTGTTTTAATATGCACTTTCTCTTTCCACACTCAGCTTGAGTGATTAACCTTTTCAAAAAACACTCATAATCTTTATTAGACTCCATTTTTCCAGACACCTTTCAATTATAATTTTTTTGATGCCACATTTTTTTTGTTTTAATTATCATTTATTCTTTTAAAATTCATTCTTTCTTTTCTTTTTACTCACAGATAACAATTTGTTTTCCTCTGTGATGAGTGTGATGTTATAGATCTTCTCAAATTATCCTTTTTATTTCTGTTTTCAAATATATTGTACTTATGACATCACAACATTAAATGAAAGTTAAAAGATAACAATATAGGAAGTACCAAAAGATTATAAATAAAATACTAGATTGCAGTTTCAGTAGCATTGAATATATCACCATGAGTGCAAAATTTAACACTAATTAGTGTAAAATGTGTATGTCATCATTTTGCATTGGTGACAATATGCTCAATGCTACAGAACTGCAGTCTGCTATTTTGCTTATTATTATTTTTTGCCTTTCTGCATTGTTATGTCTTCTTGATTTTTGGTTTATTTATCAAACACCAATCTCCAATTAATATTCTAAATGTTTTTTATAGTTACAAAACATCAGTTCCTTTAAGTTTATAGTTTTTTTTTTTTTTTTTTTTTTTTAAATAATAATTAAATAGTAATTGTTAACAGAGTGTATATTTCAAGGTATTTGTGATGTAGTAAATTATCTATCAATTTTTTATTTCACGTTGCATTGTTAATCCATATTATTCAGTAATAGATATAAAGTATTTTTCTAATTTATTCATTTGAAAATTTCATTATCAATTAAAAGTAATATTTGTTAATTGTTTCATTTCTTGATTTCATTAACACTAGAAGCAATAGGACAATCTTTTTTTTATATTTTTCATTATTTCAGTTTGCACCTTTAGAAATCTTAAATACAATTGTGCACATTCAGGCCCGTAGCTAGACTATGTTTCCAGGAGGGGCAAACATTTTTCTAGGGGGGGGGGGGGGGGGGCAAAACATTTCTTTGAATATTTTGATATTTTAAAATTTCCTTCCTCCCCCCCCCCTTTAAAAAATTTTCTGCTATAAATTTTAGACAAGATTCTTTTGTTACAAAATATTTTCTAATTCTTCTTTTTTTTAAAAATCTGATTAACCCTTTCGGTGATGGTTGCATAGTGCAACCACAAATATTAATTCAAAATTGAAAAAACTGTCCCCGGAAATTTTTTATAAATTTTTCTTTTATAACTTAGACAAATAACTTCATTTATTTCTTGTCCTTTAATATTGTAGGTGATTTCTAAAGGCTGTTGATTTTAAATGGAGAAAATTTGCTTGCCTCTAAAAGGGTTAAGAACATATCCTCTGATAACAAATAACAGGGATGAAAGAATTCCCCTTTTTCTACCACCAGTATTTTCGTACAAAATTTTCTAACCTATAAATTCAGAAATTTTATTTATCAACCTGGAAATTAATTTTAATAGAAAGGAGTAGAAGGCTGATTTTTACCAACTATGTGAAAAATACCAGAGCCGGGAATCGAACCCTGAGCCTTCCGCTTAACGCGCGGATGATGTAACCACTGAGGTACCCTGGCTGACAACCAGCTCGGCACTTCTCACATAAATTACGTTGGCAAGGTCACCGAGTCTGCATTAAAGCAGCTATATCAAGTGACAAATTTTAAACATGGCACAACTCCAAACGGCCACGAAATTTCAATTCAGAAATTTTATTTATCAACCTGGAAATTAATTTTAATAGAAAGGAGTAGAAGGCTGATTTTTACCAACTATGTGAAAAATACCAGAGCCGGAAATCGAACCCCGGGCCTTCAGCTTAACGCGCGGATGCTGTAACCACTGAGGTACCCTGGCTGACAACCAGCTCGGCACTTCTCACATAAATTACGTTGGCAAGGTCACCGAGTCTGCATTAAAGCAGCTATATCAAGTGACAAATTTTAAACATGGCACAACTCCAAACGGCCACGAAATTTCAATTCAGAAATTTTATTTATCAACCTGGAAATTAATTTTAATAGAAAGGAGTAGAAGGCTGATTTTTACCAACTATGTGAAAAATACCAGAGCCGGGAATCGAACCCCGGGCCAGGGTACCTCAGTGGTTACAGCATCCGCGCGTTAAGCGGAAGGCCCGGGGTGCGATTCCTGGCTCTGGTATTTTTCACATAGTTGATAAAAATCAGCCTTCTACTGCTTTCTATTAAAATTAATTTCCAGGTTGATAAATAAAATTTCTGAATTGAAATTTCGTGGCCGTTTGGAGTTGTGCCATGTTTAAAATTTGTCACTTGATATAGCTGCTTTAATGCAGACTCGGTGACCTTGCCAATGTAATTTATGTGAGAAGTGCCGAGCTGGTTGTCAGCCAGGGTACCTCAGTGGTTATGATATCTATCAGTTGTCCTCGCACATAAAAATTAATTTTATGAATATAAATGCTTATATTTTATGTAGATATAGTTGTTAACTTACCTTTAATTTGGATTTAAAAGTTTTCTCTATTTAAACTCTATCAGCCATCTTCTACTTGCATCGCGCCATTACTAACGATGTTCTGTTTACATTGTTGCTGTTGCCAAACTTGCTCTGCATAATTTTCTTAATTTTTGCTGTTGCCACTTCTATTAAAGTAGTTATGATAAATTGTATTTTTGGCTTTGACTGTTGAGTGGCAATGGTAATGCATTGTTTATATGTAGATTTTTGACTTGGCAGTCAGTATAAAAAGATCGCGATGCGTGTGTTAAAGGGCAGTTATCGGCAGTTATCGGCAGTGTTTAGCTATGGCCTGCTAGTCTTCAATTAGATATGAAGCAGTAGTTTATGAGTAGTGTGAGTAGCTTTAAGCTGTTGATGGCCAAGTAACGATGTATGTGCTTATAGTATCGTTCCAGCTAAGCTAGTAATGCTCTTTTGCTATTGCACTTTTTTAAGAAATGATGGCTGCCGTTGTTAAGTTGTTAATATTTTACACATGTTAAGTTTCTGTTTGTTAAATTGTTCCTTGTTAAAGGTTAAATTTTCCGTCGTTCATGGATGATGGAGGTTTTGAATAAAATGATAATTGACGTCCTTTTGAGACGAGTTTGTTACATTTGATAGTTTAATTAATGTTAAATTTTGTTTAGACGCTTTTTAAGCGTCATTTGTTTAAGTTTGAAATCTTTTTAAAAGTTAATTAAAAGTTAAATGAAAGTTTCTAAATTGAAGTGTATAGTGGATGAACGTAATTGTCTTCATTTCAATTTTGTGTTATTTCGTCTTGCTTCACTTTCGCTGATCAACCAGGCGATCGCGGAAGTATATTTCTTCATCGTATTTTCCCGCTGATCAACCAGGCGATCGCGGAGGCTCTGCGACGTTTCTTGAAGTATATTGTCATCTGCTTTTTCATTGTGTTTATCAATATGCCTAGCTCAACACCTGTAAAAGGTAATCTTGTTCTTGTTAAATCTCTTGTTAAATCTAATTTCTTGATAAATTTGAAATCTTAATATATCATTATATCTTGTTGAATAAAGTTGTTTTATTTGTTAAAAACTTTGGTCTTTAATGTGTTATAATAGTTGAACACTGGTCGGGTTATTTCTATTGAAGCCCTTAAAATTTAAATCTTAATGTTTCCACTGTATTTAATCTGCTTAATAGAAATGATTTGAAACATAGACTTTTAGTTTATAATATTTGGTTATGGGCCTTTTTTTTTTTGAGGGTGTCATTTTTTTAAACTTGACCAGTTGTTCTTTTCTTGTTTTCTGTATAATTGATAATTAAGTAACTATTTAAAAAAAAAAAATGGCTTATAATATTGTACCTCAAATTACCAAGTTAAATGCCACTAACTACTCTGGTTGGAAGTGTGATATTAAATTTTTACTTATGGATAAAAATGCTTATGATATCGTCATTGGTAACGAAACTAAGCCCAAAGTCAGTGAAACGGTATCTGAGGAGGCAGTACAAGACTTTAAAAGAAGGCAGAATGCTGCCATGTCAATTTTATATTTGAATATTGATAATGAATTTAAAAGTTTAATAAGTGAATGTACTGACCCCTCAGAAGCGTGGAAAATTTTAAAGGTTAACTTCCAGCCAGATAGTAGAAGTTATCATATGAAATTGTTTTCTGAAGTTATGACATGTTTTTTAGAACCTGGCGAATCTATTGGTGTTTTTGCAGCTAGAATATCTAAAATTGCTGATCAGTTAAAATCCATTAATAAACCTATTGCTGACGAATACTTATGTTTTCAGGTTTTGAGATACCTACCTGATAAATTTGATCAGGTTGTTCAACAAATTCTTCGCTGGCCTGATAAGGACTTTAACTTTAAAAATATTATTGTTGAGTTATGTGCCGAGGAAACGCGCCTTCAACTTAGAAATTTTGATAAAAGTAGAACGGAATGTTCTATTGAGGCCCAAAATGTAAAATTTAAACGTAGGCCTGTTTTTACTTGTTGGAGGTGCGGAAAAAAAGGCCATGTTATTAAAGATTGTAAAGTTAAGTTAAATAATGATCTAGCTGCAAAAGAAAAGGAAAAACCACTCAGAAGTAATTTTTCTAAGAGGGGTGGCTCTAATCAACAGTCAAAACGTGATAAAACTCCTAAAGCTCAAAATTTCATAGCTGAAGCAAATTTAAGTAGTTTTGATAGAGAGGGCAGCTGGGCTTATGATACGGCGGCCTCTCATCACTTCTGCAAAGATAAATCTTTTTTTTGTAATTTTTCTGAAATTTCCGGTGATGAGCTTCACGTGGCTGTTGATGGCGTCACTTTTCCCATTACTGGTAAAGGTGAAGTAGAACTGAATTTTAATGGGACTGTTATTAAACTTTGGAACGTTTTGTATTCGCCGAACTTGCGGAAAAATCTTTTGAGTGGTTCTAGATTCGACCAGGGTGGTGCTAAATTTATTGGTGAGGCCGGCAAAATAAACGTGGTCGACAAGTATGGTAATTTCCTTTTCTCTGCTAAACTCCATGACGGGATTTATTATACATTTCCAAAAGTAATTAAAAATAAGCACAGTGTTAAATTGAATGGGGGGCAGAATTCTAATGAAAATTTAAATGATAATACTGAAATTTCAGCTTTTCCTGTAATAAAACCTGTTAATATAAAAGACTTTGATACCTGGCACCTTCGTTTTGATCACCTAAGTCCTGACTTAATTTTTAATACTATCCGTAATTCTGCTGTAAAAGGTCTGCCCAATTTAAAATCAGTTGATAATTTTTTTTGTGATCCCTGTCATGTGAGTAAGCAAAATCGTATTTCTTTCAAACCCTTAAGTCATTCTTCTTCCAAAAAACCTTTAGATCGACTTTTTATGGATACTTGGGGTCCAATTAAAATTCCTGGCAAAAAGGGTGAACGTTTTTTCTTGTCTATAATAGATGATTTTTCTGGTAGGTCATCCGTTTACCCCCTCCAGGAAAAATCCATGTGTTTTGATGTTTTTAAGAGACATGTTTTGAGGGCCGAAAGGTTTTTGGGAACCAAGTTGAAGTCGATCAGAACTGACAATGGCAAAGAGTTTGATAATGATTCTTTTAGGGGTTTTTGTAGAGAAAATGGAATAAATCATGAGCTGACCAACTTTTACACACCAGAAGAAAATGGAGTTTGTGAGCGGTTCAACCAAACCATCATGAACTGTGTTCGGGCTATGCTAAAATCCAGTGGCTTGTCTGATGATTTCTGGCCTGAAGCCTGTTTACACTTTAATTATACGTGGAACCGGATTTGTCACGGTGGGAACTCTAAAACTCCATTTGAACTCTATTCAGGAAATAAACCTTCTGTTCGACATTTAAGACCATTCGGTACGTTGACATATGTGGGTGTTCCAAAGGTTAGACGTAAGCACAAGTTAGACTCCAAATCAAAACGTGGTGTCCTTGTGGGCTATGCCTTGCGTACCCGTGGTTACAGGGTCTGGTTAGAAGACGAGAAGAAGGTTGTGGAAACCATTAATGTTTCTTTTGTTGAAAGCGGTGATGTTCTACGCAGTGGAGCGGTGATGGGCGACTCTTCTTTTGAGTTGGTGCTTGTCCCAGAGGAACAACCACGGCCTGTTGACCGGTACCTTCTTCCTGGTCCGGAGCCTGGTACCTCTGGGGTCTTGCCCAGCGAGACTGAAGTTGTCGTCCCAGCCGTCTCTCCTGTTTCTCCTGCTCCTCAAGTTACTCCGCAGACTGCTTCTCCTAACTGGATGACCAATCCCGTGTGGTACAGGAAGGTTGTGCCTCGACCTCAGGGAGAAAAGGTCGATATTTACTATTATCCTGATGGAGAGGGTAAAAGGTGTTGTCAAAGGTCACCTAATGATGTCAAAAAGTTTTGTAATTTAAATAATATTGTTTTTAACCCTGCTGATTTTGATTTTTCCAAGTTTAATAAGTTTACTGGTGTTGTTAATCCTGGTGTTATGCCTTCCGCGTCCAGCACGGCTAGTTGACTAGATGTGGTGGTCCCGAGAACGTATAAACAGGCTTTAAAATCTGCACAATCTGATGAATGGCATGGGGCTATGTTGGAAGAGTTAGAATGTATGGCCACGAGAGGTGTCTGGCATCTTGTGAGACTCCCTGAGAACAAGACTGCGTTGGGAAACCGCTGGGTTTACACAGTAAAGCGTGACGAGTCTGGCAACATTGTCAGATACAAGGCCAGGTTGGTCGCGCAAGGTTTCAACCAGATCCAGGGCGAATCGTACGATGAGACCTTCTCGCCTGTGATAAACTTTTCTGTTGTTAGATTTTTTTTCTCTCTTTTAGTCTCATGTTATGGTTGGTTTAATGTACAGTGCGATGTTAAGTGTGCCTATCTGTACGCTCCCTTAGAGGATGAAATTTACATGAGGCAACCAGTTGGCTTTACTGAAAAAGGTAAAGAAGACTGGGTCTGTAAGCTGGATAGAGCACTGTACGGATTACACCAGTCAGGCAGATTATGGTTTTATGAATTAAATAAAGTATTGTTGGAACTTGGTTTTAATAAATTTGAAAATTGTAACTGTGCTTATTCATATTATGATTTTTCTGTTTTATTGGTTTATGTTGACGACATCGTTGTTTTTGCCAGGACTGAATCTCAAGCTAATGACATTTTAAGTTTGCTGAAATCAAAGTTTGATTTGAAAATTTTGGGTACCACACGCAAGTTGTTAGGTGTGGAGTTTGAGTATACAGATACAGGAGTTTTGATCCACCAAAATCAATATATTGACGAAGTCAGTAAGAGGTTTCAAAATCACCGTGTACCTATCTCCTCCTTACCTATTGTTAAAGGTATCAAATTTTCAAAAAGTGATTGTCCTGTTATTCAAGAAGACATCGATGAAGCTTCTCATTTACCTTACAGAAATCTCTTAGGTTGTATTTCTTTCATTTCAAACCGTACTAGACCTGATATCGCATATGCTACCAACATTTTCTCACAGTTCCAACAAAATCCAGGTATTAAACATTGGCAGGGTTTACTTAAACTTCTTGGATATATAAAATTCACCAGTCAATATAAGCTCCATCTTAAATGCACACAGGTTAAATTAATTTCTTATTCTGACGCTGACTTCGCCGCTAATAGGGACGACTATGTTTCTATGGGTGGCCAGTTAATTCTTTTGGATAGTGCTGCTGTTTCTTGGCGTACTAATAAACAGAAAGGGATTACCATATCAACGATGGAGTCAGAATTTGTTTCTATGTGTGATTGTGTTCGTGAGCAGGACTGGTTTTATAATATTTTATGTGAATGTTCTAATTTAAATCTGATAGAAAATAATTTTGAAATACCTACCTTATATGCTGATAATCAGGCTGCAATACGTTTTACAAAGTCCAGGATTGAGAGTTTCCATACGCGTCATGTTAATATTAAACTATTTTTTATAAGGGATTGGTTTGATGAGGGCAAATTTCATATTCAATATATTTCCTCTAAATTAAATCTTGCCGACCAGTTTACGAAGCCGTTGACAAAAAGTGATTTGTTAAAATTTATAAAAGTGATCTTTATATAAATCTTTCGTATTTGAATAAATTTCTTCGCTCTGTAGATACTTTTCATAATTTTTTATATTATGTTATCATGGTGTGAATGTGTGTGTGAAATCGTGAGGCGCCTTGCGTATTTGTTCATTGTATATATATATTCATTTTTCATAATTTTTCATATATTGCATATATGTTCATTTCTTGTATATATACCTCATATTTACTCTTTCATGTTTGAATATTGCATCATATAATTAATGTTGTATATAATGTATATTTTTCATATCACTTTTTCTTTAGTGTATCTGCGGAGTGGGGAGTTGTTTTTCATCACTTGAAATTTTTTTGTCAATGGTTATCTAGTAATTAGTTTATTACATCACTTGTGACATTTCGTATGGACTATGGGGAATCTCATGATGGTATTTTGTTAAATTTTTTTTATATGCTGTGGTGGGGGGCAATTGATATCTATCAGTTGTCCTCGCACATAAAAATTAATTTTATGAATATAAATGCTTATATTTTATGTAGATATAGTTGTTAACTTACCTTTAATTTGGATTTAAAAGTTTTCTCTATTTAAACTCTATCAGCCATCTTCTACTTGCATCGCGCCATTACTAACGATGTTCTGTTTACATTGTTGCTGTTGCCAAACTTGCTCTGCATAATTTTCTTAATTTTTGCTGTTGCCACTTCTATTAAAGTAGTTATGATAAATTGTATTTTTGGCTTTGACTGTTGAGTGGCAATGGTAATGCATTGTTTATATGTAGATTTTTGACTTGGCAGTCAGTATAAAAAGATCGCGATGCGTGTGTTAAAGGGCAGTTATCGGCAGTTATCGGCAGTGTTTAGCTATGGCCTGCTAGTCTTCAATTAGATATGAAGCAGTAGTTTATGAGTAGTGTGAGTAGCTTTAAGCTGTTGATGGCCAAGTAACGATGTATGTGCTTATAGTATCGTTCCAGCTAAGCTAGTAATGCTCTTTTGCTATTGCACTTTTTTAAGAAATGATGGCTGCCGTTGTTAAGTTGTTAATATTTTACACATGTTAAGTTTCTGTTTGTTAAATTGTTCCTTGTTAAAGGTTAAATTTTCCGTCGTTCATGGATGATGGAGGTTTTGAATAAAATGATAATTGACGTCCTTTTGAGACGAGTTTGTTACATTTGATAGTTTAATTAATGTTAAATTTTGTTTAGACGCTTTTTAAGCGTCATTTGTTTAAGTTTGAAATCTTTTTAAAAGTTAATTAAAAGTTAAATGAAAGTTTCTAAATTGAAGTGTATAGTGGATGAACGTAATTGTCTTCATTTCAATTTTGTGTTATTTCGTCTTGCTTCACTTTCGCTGATCAACCAGGCGATCGCGGAAGTATATTTCTTCATCGTATTTTCCCGCTGATCAACCAGGCGATCGCGGAGGCTCTGCGACGTTTCTTGAAGTATATTGTCATCTGCTTTTTCATTGTGTTTATCAATATGCCTAGCTCAACACCTGTAAAAGGTAATCTTGTTCTTGTTAAATCTCTTGTTAAATCTAATTTCTTGATAAATTTGAAATCTTAATATATCATTATATCTTGTTGAATAAAGTTGTTTTATTTGTTAAAAACTTTGGTCTTTAATGTGTTATAATAGTTGAACACTGGTCGGGTTATTTCTATTGAAGCCCTTAAAATTTAAATCTTAATGTTTCCACTGTATTTAATCTGCTTAATAGAAATGATTTGAAACATAGACTTTTAGTTTATAATAGGTTACAGCATCTGCGCGTTAAGCGGAAGGTCCGGGGTTCGATTCCCGGCTCTGGTATTTTTCACATAGTTGGTAAAAATCAGCCTTCTACTCCTTTCTATTAAAATGAATTTCCAGGTTGATAAATAAAATTTCTGAATTGAAATTTCGTGGCCGTTTGGATTTGTGCCATGTTTAAAATTTGTCACTTGATATAGCTGCTTTAATGCAGACTCGGTGACCTTGCCAACGTAATTTATGTGAGAAGTGCCGAGCTGGTTGTCAGCCAGGGTACCTCAGTGGTTACAGCATCCGCGCGTTAAGCGGAAGGCCCGGGGTTCGATTCCCGGCTCTGGTATTTTTCAAATAGTTGGTAAAAATCAGCCTTCTACTCCTTTCTATTAAAACTAACCTATAAAGTCACAAAAATAATTGTAAAAATGTGGTATAAAAATACTGGTGGCAGAAAATCATCCCTGAATTAATTAATATATTTTATACACCGTGAACACTCCTGGCTTTTTTACTAAATAATATTTATTAATATATGATTTAGATTTGTTTACAAAAAAAAAAAAAAAAAAAAAAAAAAGCACATAATATAAAAACATATAGTAAAAGGAGAATACACACTACCAGTATAAGTGTTTGAACACTTTGGATGTTACACAATTATTTGTTTGTGTGGATTAAGACTGACTGACTATACTCGGGTTCTACCCCGTATCAATGTAATTTTTTGGAGAAATCATGGGAAACTCAAAAGATCTAATCCGACATGGAATCGAACTCAGCACCTTGTGTCTTCCAGCTTTGAGAGCAGAGATTTAGGTTCTAAATAATAGTTGTGCTTTTAATTTCCCTTTATACAGAAAAATACAAATTTTTATCTTTATTTGTAAAGCAGGTTATTGCTTTTGAAGATATTTAAATTTGATAAATAAATTAGTAGAATTTATAAGATTTCATAGCAAAAACGAAAAAGAAGAAAGAAAGTAGAATATAATTTTAAAAAAGTAAGACAGTAACATATTCTATCATTTATAATTTTTAAATAATATGTGAAATTTCATTGAAACAGTAGGGAAAAAAAAAAAAAAAAAAAAAAAATACATGTGAAAATAATTTTACATTTCAAATTAATTAATGAAGACGGATGAGTTGAATTCGGCACCCCCTCTTCTAATTTTAGGAGCAGAAACTTGTGCTCCGAAGAATAGTGTATTTTTAATATCTGTTTATGCGGAAAATTACAATTTTTTGTTTTTATTTGTAAATCTGGATAATACTTTATTGACCTTTAGGATATTTAAATTAGATAAAGAAATTACTAGGATTTTAGTTTCAATAATAATAATATAAAAAGTGGGAAGGAGGGATAAACAGAAAAGAAAGATTATTATCTTTAAAGTGAATAAAAAAATAACACATTCTATTATTTTTAACTTATAAACAATATGTTAAATGTCATTAAAAATATAGAAAAATAAAAAGTATACTTGGAAATATTTGTATTTTGACTAAATTATATATAGTGTATTTTTATATTATATATATATAGCTAAAATAAGTAATAACACACATTATCTTTTTTAATTTATAAACAATGTCAAATTTCATTAAAAATGTAAAAGAATAAAAAAAAAAAAAAAAAAAAAAAATCATGTTTTTAATATTTTAATTAAGTTGATAAATAACCTACGTTTCTATTTTTAAATATTAAATCCTTTTATCTGAATCACATGCTACGATAAAGGAAATGTTCTTTAAAGATTATATTAAAAAGTAATTTTTTTTTTTTTTTTCTTTTTGCTCTAGTAAATGTTTAATGTTAGTTCATAGATAAACATAACATCTCCAATGTTTATAAAGCAAGCTGTTTTATTATTTAATAGAATTTTCGAGCTATTTAAATATAATAAATTAATTAATTAAAATACATATAACATAATTTTAAATTTATAGAAAATATTATTCTCATTTAAGATATAGAAAAATGAAAAATACCAATTTTATTTTAACATTTTAATAAAATTTCTAAATAATCTAAAATAAAACTATGACAAATGAAAAATAAATGCAGGAAATACTTATATTTAAATTAATTGCTGAGCTAAAAATTCTATAATAATAAATAAAATTAAGAATATCTCTTTGGATTCTAAATGAGCAATGTTTTTAGTGTAAGTTCCCAGAGAATCACCGAAGTTCCTAATTTTATCTGTAAAGAAGTCTGTTATAGAATTTCAAGATGTTTACAAATGATAAACTAATTAGTCTGATTTAGATTTTAATAATAATAATAACAATAAAATTTTGTTAGGGAAAATTATAATGATAATTTTCAATTTTAACAATAATAATAATAACAATACACACACACATATATGTATATATATAATATGTTTTAGAAGAATCTAATTAATTTAGAAGAATCTAAATTAAAATAAAATGTACTAAAAATAAAGTGTCAAGATAATAAAGTACAATTTTGGAATTTTTGTTATAATTTTTTTATTGAATCTTATATGAATTTTGCTTTAATATGTACATTTTTTTTTTTTTTTTTTTTTTTTTTTAAGTATAAACTACATAATTTTAAAATCATGTTACAAATAAAACTGCATGTTACAGTTTTCATTTTAATACTTTAAAAATTGAAATGGAAATAAAATATCAAAATAGTTTTAGTGCTTACCTTGATGATCTTTAACTTGAATAAAAAATCTGTCTTATAAAAAATTATCACATACATAATCGGTCTTTCTTGGAGAACGTTTGAAAGAAGCTTGCATAAAAGTAGCAAACAATGCGTAAGAAAACAGAAAACTCAATGATTGAGAATACTTTCAACTGACCACCGTTTTTCCCCAATTCTTTTTTCCTTGAATGTTGAATGTTGTAAATCGCTGTCTTATCAAGAGTGCGGGAGGCTGCTAATCTTCGGGGGCAGATTGAAAATTTTAGTCATTATTACAGAAAAACAACATTTTCCCAATACTCCTTTTCTCCTTCATTTCATTTAGAATGATAAAAGCATTTCAAAGGCGAATGTGATCACTATGGTATAGCCTAGTGGCATCCCAGCTTCCGGATGTATTGTTGGAATAACTTCAAAGCAAAATTCACAAAGATATCTGCCTCTGACCCCACAATTATCCCAGTGGGTGGGGGTTTAGAACAGAGATGTCCCAATGCCTTGGGACGGCATGCACCCAGTTTTCTACTTTGCGATGCTCAGTAGGTATCTGGAAATGGTCACCCCCACGGATAGTTTTGCTTAGGCTTACATCCATTAAAAAGTTTCAGGGAATCGAGACGTATTGGGTCACAAAGAAAACAAATTGAATAAAAAGAATAACAATTCTTTCAATTTTCAGGCCTCTGCCAGAATAGGATAAGAATAACAACATTTATTGCATGGTTAATATGAGAAGGAGAAGAATTTTAAAATGTTGAAAAGCATTTAACCATATTTATAATTTATAACATTCAAAAGCTATCATAAAAAAAAAAAAAAAGACTTTTTATCGATATGTACAGTTATTCTTTACATTTATTTATTTTATTTCTTATAACTTAAATTGGGTGAAATTGGCACTTTTGTTATTTTAAAACATTTTACCTTTTTAATATTTTACTTGAACCATTTCCCAAATTAATTAAAACAGCTGCATAAAATAAAAATAATGAAAGATGCTTCTGTAATGAAGCATATACTAAGGAAGTAATGAACCTATTTACATACATTATAGACATACAAGTTAAAAAAAGCTTTAATATCAGTGCTTTGAGTATATAAACTCAATAATGCATTCAATAAATTATTCATGGAAAAGTCCCATTACTTTCAACAAGAGCATAAATCATACCTATAACATTCTTATAAATTTAGCTCAATCGAATAAAACACTATCGTGTTCACTCACACACAAATATACTCACATACATACACTAGAAAAATTTGATTCAGAACTTAAAATATACACGAAAATATCCTAGTCGAAATTTTTCATGATTACAATATTTTCCTTGCATTGTTTGTTCAGAAAACAAACAAACAACAACAATCTATTTCCATTTCATAAATCTGATTATTTAATAAAAATAAAATAAAAACGGATATGTGGTGTTTAACAAAATCATTTGTAGAAGGATAAAGTGCAACATTAAAAATATAAAACATTGTTGATCTGAATTTTGTTTCGAATACAGTTATTGTTATATCTACACATTGAAAATATTTTTATGGCTGTTTGGTCATAAAAATCTATTTAAAATTTTAATACACACTCATTATACGTTATTTTATATAAAATTAAATACATTTTTAAACTTACTTTAAACACAGAAATATTTTTAAACTGTACTTATTTACAGATAAATACAATTTTTTGAACATAAAAAATATTAAGTACAGAAAAATTCATTTCCAAGTATATTATTAAACCAGTAGTGAATGTCTCGAACATGAGATGTAAGTGAAAAAGAAATTAACTTAAAAAATTATATTAATTATGAGTTTTTGTCTTTTATTGATCCATATGTTTTGTTACATTATCACATGCATATTCAGTATTTTTATTATATATATATACATTAAATATTATAATTATGTTTTAATGAGTGATATATATATATATATATAATTATTAATTTCGTGTTCAAATGAAAATAATAATCTTTACTTAAAAAAAAAAAAAAAAAACTGTCTTTTGAAGTATTTTTCTATTAAATATATACACATATATATATATGTGTATGTGTGTATGTATGTATATAATAAGAGGAGTAAAAGCCTGCACGGGCACGAGCCAGAGACTCGAGTCCGACCCGGTTATCAAATCTATTTTTTCCATTTTTTCTCGGGCCAGGGCAGGTTCGTACTTTTTTTTTTATATAATACTCTCGCCAGGCTATGCCTGGATTGAATTTTCCCTGGGCCGTGTCAACCTGGAAATTTTTTTCGCTATTCATTCGTTAATTAACAAAGATTGTAAATAATGAAGCATTTCTTTAATTATTTTTTTCACATGATTTTATGTGCTATTAGGTTACATGAAATTTTGTTTTGCTAAAAAGTGTTCATAACTGCAATATGACCATTTGATTGTTTTTTCTCCACTCTCTGATTTCTGTAAATATTTTTAAAATGTCTCAAAAGGGATATATGTTATTGAAGGTCACAATTACAAGTTCCCTATTCAAAATAGCTTAAATTTCATACTAGTTTCAGCACATGAACAAACAAAAGAAATTAAATGCATCATGGTTTATGAGATTTTATATCTTATGGTCTAGAGACTCTAAGGAATATGAAGGTTAATTTTTAATTAATTTTTCTCTACTTTTTAGAGTAATGAAATCAAAATCATTTTCCAGATGCACAAATGCATTTTTCCCCTTTTATTTTATTTATTTATTACTTTTGAAAATAGTCGGATTAACATTTATCTTTCGTTGGCAGGGTCACACAAAAAGATTCGGATACATTACGGGATATAAACGGAAATTGATACAAACAAATTTTAGCAGTACTAACCTTTTTTAATACTTACCTATATTATTTCATAAATATTTATGCTCTCAATTTCACTTTCTCTCTCTGTGTGTGGCCTTATGTCAGTCTGCAATAATGTATTTCTGCTGACAAATAATTGTCAGTCTCCTAAGTGAGCCCTAGTTTTGTCAATTGATTTTTTCCAGGGCAGGCCAGACCACAGATTAAAATAAAATAAACAAGACAGATCGGTCCCAGGCTGAAATTTTAATTGTTATTCTGAACCGGAACATGTAAGGAAAGCTTTCTGTGCATGCTGTAGGCTTCTAAAGAAGTGTGCAAATGCCCCCTCCTTGTCTACGCCCTAAATTGTATATATGCAAAATATGCATTTAAGGGTGCAAAATGTTTTTTGGTTGTGTTTAATTTTCCAGAATTCTTGTTTCATCAATTAAAAAGACAGCGACCGGTTGAGTTGTGATGTGGCACTATTGTATGAAGAACATAAATTTCACCGAAATCACTTAATCGCTTTCTACTAAGGCACAGAAAACCTTTACAAAACTAAGAAAGTCAAGCTGCAATTACCAAGTTAATTTCCTCCCAGTCTATGGGAATGGAGAGAATTTAAAGAGAAAAAGAAAACTTTTAAAAATGATATGGGTTTCGTTTCTGGAACTTGAGTTGACATTGAGGATGGGGTACGGAAAGGGGGGGGGGGACAGTTGATGATTTAGCCTCAAGCTAAAAAAAACCGATAGGATCCATTAATATCTCTGGGGTTGCGAAACAAGGAAGCCATCCTTTCCATGACGGATCAAAATTGTGTGAGTCTTAGACCATCGCCAATTATCCATTGCATAGCTCTAGTGCAACATAAAAAATATTCAATCTCAAGTGAACTTCCATATTGTAAAGATTTAAAATTATGCAAATTAAATTTGAGATTTACTTTTAAATTACATCACATTATAGTTACATTATGATAAATTTATTCGGCATGTGCATTTACATTAGTTTCCAGATGATAAAAAGTTTTTTATTAAAAAAATTGATTAATTGGAATTAACACGGAAATAAATAAATCAAAATGGAAATATTTAAAATTGAAAGCAGATATGTATAACTATTACTTTATAATTGCTTACACTTTTGCAGTATATATTAATAGTTTATGAACAATAATACCGAAAATTGTGTAAAAATCTGCACTAAAAATTTATAGCTACATTTTCAATTGCTTGACTTAGATTGGTATTCATTGGGCTGTCCAAAGAGAAAGAAGATCTACATGTGTTTATTTAATATTTATGGTTGCTGAAAAGATTGATGTTATCTATAATTTCGGGTGTTGCGATTTCTGCCCCTTGTTAATCTCTTCTACACTATCAAATACTTGACTTCATGTGGAGCTTGTTGGGTTATGAAAGCAATAGAACATCTGCATGTGTCTAATCTTCTCAACAGGAAAATTGCAAAAAATGAATCACTAAACTGTTGAATTAAAGATCTAATAAACAGAATAACCTAAGTGGAAATTTAAATATATGGCTACTATCATGTTCATGTAAAAGAATAAATGAAGAAACTTTTTAAACGTCGACAAACGTTTATTTCAACATGAATATTTATAAACGACAAAAATAAAATTAAGCTTAACACAGCACACTTTGCTGGTTACTTAAGTCACTACATATTATATAACAACGTTGAAGAAGAAAAAGGCACAAGGCACAGCTGAAAAATACTTTTTATACATAAAATATTCTTCTTCATGCATCTTGCTGTGCCATTCAGCAACAAGTAAACTAGCTTCTTCCAATATTATTGGTTGACTGTCTTACATCACAACCATGGACATCGTATGGTGAGTGAACAGTGACTAGTGGCGGATCCAAGAGGGGAGCTAGGGCGCTAAAGAAAAAAAAAAAAGTTGACATTTACAAAACTTATAATTAAAGGAAAATAACTTAAATTCATGTTGGAATGTTTGTACAACATGCATATCTCTGTTAACCCATTTTATCCCACTGTCCTATCTGGAGGACAGCTAAAAAATAGCATGTAGAAATCAGTATTTGTTTGTTGCGAATATTTTATCAGCTGGAACATGTAGAGATATGCTTAAGCTTCTGTTAGCGTGAGGTTCCAGCTAATAAAATATTTGCTACAAACAAATACTGATTTCCACATGCTATTTTTCAGCTGTCCTCCAGATAGGACAGTGGGATAAAATGGGTTAAGGGTCACATTTTGTGAGAGCAGGTATAATGTTGTTTAATTCTTGATGTGAACTGACCACTTTTCTTTTGCAACTTCTTTCAAAGAACCTTCTTGTTCAAGGTCGTAGCCAAAAAAAAATGTTGAGGGGAGAGGGGTTCTAACTTTTAGTACATAGTTCTTAGAGTTAAAAGTGAACTTTATTTCATAAATTTTTAGCAAATCTGAAAATTGTTGAGGGTTGTTTAAATTCCCAACCCTTCCTCTGGCCGTAGCCAGGGAAAGGGTTGGGAATTTAAACAGCCTTGATTTTAAGGCTCTCCAATTTCAAAATTATAGCAGATAATATTTCCTATGAATATGCCAGTGAAGAAAAGAAGTATTTTTTAATAAGACTTCATAGATTTTAATGTGCATGTTGTAGGTGAAATTCAGGCATGAAAAAGTGAATTCTGTGTCATACCAAGATTCAAGTAATAATTTAAAAAGTTTTTAAGGGAGTAGTGTTCAATTTAAATCGAAAAATTAAAATATTAAATATAGTTTAGATTAAATATTACAAGCTAAACCTATTATTTCAAGAGTTTTCATTGGGCTTAATAAAGACTGCTTCCCAGTGGCGGAAACACCGTGACACAGCGACATAGTCGCGGACACAGAAAAATGGTTTGTGGACAGTTTCTGTCTGCACTGATAAAAAAATTTGTCCACAACTTTCGGATAACAATTCACTTATAAAACTTTCTGTATCAAAACTAAAACTAATACTTTTATTATTTATAATTATTTATATTGTGTTGTGTCAAACATTGCTATAAAATATTTAATTGAATGAATACAATTGTTTATACTATATTGTTCTGTAGTAAAATTGTATTTGTGTATTGTTGCACGAGATCACCACTGATGAAATCAAAATTATAAACTTATTTTTCTATAGATGGCAGCACCAATCTTAATTCCAGGAAATATTCTTATAAAATAGTTCTTCTAATAATTCTTCAGTATTCATTAAAGTATAATTGAATGTATAAGTAAACTTTTCTTTATTTACCTTTCATATACCGAAATAAAGTTATGTTATTTAATTATTTATCAAAGGTTGCATTTAAAATATATATATATATGCTTTTCTTGTAATTTAACTATTTATTTTTATTTTTAAAAAGATTGATTTTTTTTTTTTTTTGTAAAATATTATTTTTAACAGCAATATATAAAATTTGTTTTATGCATTTTATATTTACCTAAATATATACACTTATTAATTTATATACTATAATAAATTAATGTTTGATGATTTTGAAGATTTATCTTAATAGCAAAATCAGTCTTTTTTTTTTTTTTTTTTTAATTCAGCTTTCACATTAACTATATGTAAAAAATAATTAAAATAATCAATTTAAATTGATGATAAAATAATTTTGAATTAATAATTTAAAATTTATTTCTGTAAGTTCTGCATTCGATAATAAATACTAATTTTATTCTCTAAAGATAGATGGCACCACCACAACTTAAAAAAAAAAATCCTAATAATCTCAATTATAAGCTCCTCCCTAATTTTTACTTGTTTTGTATTTGAAAAACGGGGGGCTTATAATCAGGATTTTACAGTAGAAATTTTTTATAGCTTTTCTAAAGTGACTCAGCAGCTAATATTACTGGAAAGTACTATTTTTTATTAAATCTTATGCAAGAAATTTTTTAAAGAAAATTGCTGATTAGCATTTGAAAGTGAAAGAGTTTCCTTGTAAGAAGAGGAAACCTTGTGGATTGGGACATCTGTTCAAACACTACAGTTTGGATATATAAGCACAAAATAAGATTTATAAGAAAAAGTGTGTCCACCCCCATATGCAAAAGAAATAACGGGACCAATTGTCCAGTGATTTGGAGGTTATTTATGGATGGATCACTATTATGTCATATGATATCAATGCATGGAAGCATAGACAATTTTAAACAACTCAATTAGATAGTATCTTTAAAAGATTACACAAGTTTGGGGGGGAAAAATCAGTTAAATTAATTGTTTTTGATCAACAGCATGTTTTTAGAGATGCTAAATCCAAAAAATAATCTCCATTTCCACACACCACACATGTTTTTTTGTTTTTTTTTTTCCCTCAAAATAATAGATGTTTACAATAAAAATCACTATTTTTATTGCATGAAAATAAACATATTCTTTCTCAGAATTAAACAATTCCTCCATGATATATTTAACATTCCTTGTTTACTCTTTTTGCCTGCAAAACCTTTCCTCTACTTCCTGATACTCCTCCGAGCATGTTTTCACTTCCATTCCTTCGTTCCCCTCCCCTTTTTATTATTTTCCATTTTTTGTTATTTTTTTTTTTTGATTGATGTATATAGATATTGTTTTAAAGTAAGCAATAATTATTAGATATGGTTTTATAGCCGGCAACAGAATTCCAGTTTTCATGTAAAATTAAACTAAAAATATTACTTCTGCAAATAAAATTGACGTGATGGAACTTTTTTACTGTTATTCTTGATTTTAGTAAGTCAGAATCTATAAGAAACTGTTAAAACATCTTATGCAATTTTTTGGTTGCTGACCTGTACAATCAAATGATTGCCATTATTCCATGATTTTCTTTAGAATTATAGGTGGGATCCTCCTTTTTCTTCAGAATAATTTCATAATAATTTTTTAGTTATAATAGAAAAAATCTAAGATTTGAATTAAAATGAATTAGTACTCAAGTGTTTAGAAACTATACTTTGCTATGTTTTCAGATATTTGGAATAAATCTATAGAGAACTATGCTCTTTACTATGAACTTGGAGAAAAACTAGTTATGGATAAGCAGTTTTTTTTTTTTTTTTTTTTTTTTTTTTTAAATCCAAAGCCAGTCGTTCATTTATATAATACATGCTCTCTTTCCCAGAAAACACACACTCAAATTTGAAATTAAATTTTGAGTGCTAATCATGTAGTCTCAAAGTTTATAGGCAATGGCTTTTATATATCTAGAATAGGTTACTCAAAAATTGAAACTGAAAGCCTTTCTGAAATCATGATAATGCAGGTTAAAATGTGATGGCAACTGCAACTTTTTTTTTTTCTCTCTCTCTATAATTGACTAAAAGATTTTCAAATGAAATAATAGTAGTTTTGTAGTCACAATAAGAAGAATTTGAAAAAAATTCCATATAAAATAAGGAAATTATAAACCTGGTGCTGTAAAAATGTTATTAAGGAATAAAAAACTACACTGATATAATGATATAAAAATGATCTATTACTAAGTTCCTTGTAATTTGTAATCACTGGCAGTGATAAAAAGCCTATGAGCTGTGAGGCCTGTGACACAGGGAGGCCCTGGGACATAAGGTATGATATTTCTATCCTGTCGAAATCCCTTATCTTTTTGAGAAAGGCCCCAAAATTGTTAGTGCTGTTGCTGCTTGTAATATGTAATTAATTTTTAACGTAGAACTAGAAAATAAAAAAATTCCAAAAACACTAGAGTTCTATTATAAACTCAAATCTAAGTTGATATCCAATTATAAATTAAATAATCTGGTGTGTCACTCACATGACTTTCTCTTACCCTGAAATTTAATACTATAAATACAGGTTGGAGATTAAGAGGTAAGATAACGAGTACTGTCCTGTAAACCTATGTTAAACAATTCAAATTAGGCTTCGGAAGTGTTTTATATGATAATTAGTTCTGTGTGAGGGGGCTTCCGCCCCCCTCAACCCCCCCACCCCCGTTTCATTAATGCACCTACATTTATATAGAATTTAATTCTGATATTAAAATTTAAAGTTTACTTAAGATTATACAGACAATTTTCACACGCAACATTCCTTGAAACTT
Organism: Salticus scenicus; assembly: GCA_963930645.1. Lineage (NCBI taxonomy): Eukaryota > Metazoa > Arthropoda > Arachnida > Araneae > Salticidae > Salticus > Salticus scenicus. The sequence continues at coordinate 321,174,230 of OZ005648.1, read as the reverse complement.
ATCAATCTTGATCAAACTTTTCCAGCAACAAACTTATATTAACTTCAAAATACAACATTTGGATCTCCTAAAATTATTCATTTTTAAATCACTCTAAGAGACACATACAAAAATCAAACGTTAAAAACTTGACTACGGTAATCAAGAAGCCTCAAAATGTGTAAATATACAAAAAACAAGCTATGAATATTTAGCTTAAAACATACATTATTTACCATATCTCTATGAGGAATTTATTTCAATTCCCGAACAGATTTCCTGGAAATGGTAAAATATTATTAGTAAAGCACTTCCACTAACAACAAATAATTAGTGTGTTGTGGCCACCACATGCCTTTCATATATATTTTCCTATACAAATTCACTCAGTAAAAATAATTTATTAAAATTATTATTTAAAAAAATTATCTTCCTTGATAATGCAGACGATTTCCATATTAGAGAAGTAGTATAACACTCAAAATTAAAAAAAAGTCTAATTTATTCTCAATATTACATAAAAAAATTTTTTTTTTGGTTAAAAATGAAAAAAAATCGATAACTTTATTTTAAATTATCACAGATCGATGGTCCAACCATTCGTTTTAAAGGTATTGGCGAGCTCTTTTGAAAGATACCCATCATGAAAATTTACTCCCCTCGAGGGGGGACTTTCTCCCCCCCCCAGGGGGGGAGGAGGCAAGGCTCCTTATTCGTTTCATTTGATTTCGTGCAGTCTATAGATGTTAAACTCTATTTACCTGCAATTTCCCCCATAGACATAATGTATTTTAATTCTCTTGGGTGTCCCTGAACACGAACCATTTGCTTCATCTCAACGAAAAGCTTAGTGTAGCATCTCTATATCATGCACATTTAGAATACCAAGTTTGGATGGACTTTTTGCTACTATTTGTTCCTGAGCTATGCTGATAACACGCACAGACAGACAGACACACACCATTCGCTCAAAACATGTTTTTCGGATTCAGGAGACCTCAAAACGTGTAAATATATCAAAAAGTCACATTCGAAAATTTGACCCTAAAACAATACTTTCTCTGCCTTATGGGTAAGAGAAAGTAAAAACTGGTGTACAATAAATGTTTAAACTTAAAAAAAATTTCACACGTCATAAAATAAATCAAGCACTTTCAAAAGGATGGGGCATTTCTTTTTCAAGTGCAAAAAACACATGCTACTACCCTGGAGGCAAAAGCAAAACTGACAGTAGGGGAAAAAAAAAAAAAAAAAAACTAGAAGGGAGAAGCTGCACAACCAGCCAATGGAACAGCAGCATACAAGAGCCAATCAGAAGGGGACATAACCAAAAGACAGGAGACAAGATAAACACAATAAAAGAGAAGGGATTTTTTTTTTTTTTTTTTAACAAAAAGAAAGTAAATTATTTAATGGAACTAAACAAGTTTTTTCAAACAGTAGACAGCAAAGAGAAATCTGATTTTTCATTAATAATTTTATCACAGTTAAAATAGGTAGCTAAATTTTCCAGGAAATTAAATCAGCAATGTGTTTAGCTTTAAAGATAATTTTTGGCTTGCTAAAAGTTAAAAACTATGGTGAGATTCCCAACTATACTTTGCAGCAGAAGATTTTGAAGTTTCTTGCTTAATGGCATACCAAGAATGCTCATGTAAATGACATTAAAGATTTCTTCTAGTTTGACCTGTGTAAGACAAATGACAATTATCAGGGCCAAAACTAGGATTTTTCCCACCTGGAGCAAGGAGAGATTTTGCCCCCCCCCCCCCCCCCCGTCCAACCCAAAATTAAAATTTCAAAGGAAATTATGTAAAGTTTATAATGTCCATTTTATTTTCAGCTTTATTCATACGAAGTAAAATATTGAATTTGATTCAAATTTTTTATTTCTAATTTACGATAAATTTAGAGATTTTGAAGTGTCCTATGAGAATATTGAACGGATGTGTGTGTCTGTAATTTCACACAAATATTGTTGCTAACTTATGAGCTGCATGTATGGAATTCCATGAAAACTAGTGTACAGTTGAAATCTGACATAAACTGATGCTGATTATTTTTTTATGTATTTTGCTCAACTTGTAGCAGTTTTATGCCATGTTTCCTTTGACAGCTATATCTCAGCATTTCCAAGACAGAATTTAACAAACTTTAAACGTTATATGCTTGTTATGGAAAACAGTGCTTACAAAACAAAACAGAATACAATCAGCCGATTTTTATATGGTAATTAACATGTCTGTTTGATATCTGTACTAGCTGGCTTTTCCCGTTTCACTGGACATTATATTTAAATGAGTTCTCAAAATTCCACATCTTTATTAATAAAAAATAAAAATAAATCACTGAAATCAGTCGAAACCTCAGTTAAAGTTACCACTGTATTCGGTAGAGGTTTCCCCACTCTATTGAGTTATACGGGACCTCTCAGCAGTACTTTACACACTTTTTACTTCCCCTTCCTCAGCGGGAAAGTTTGAAGTTTTGCAAAATCCCATCAAAGTGCATAATGCATACACTTAATCAACACCCAGGCACCAAATTTCACCATTCTAAGATAATTTAAAGCAAATTCAAATGTCAAAATGGGTTTTTTGCCCCACCTGCCCCAAGGGGGAGATTAATTTTGCAGAATCCCTTTAGTGAGCATGCTGTCTACACATAACCAACCGACACGTGAAAAATCGCTTTCCTTGGATAATTTGGAGCTGAGTTATGCTTGAAAATGTGTTTTTGTCCCCATCTGCATTTTAAGGGGGGGAAGGGGTTTAATTTTCAAAATCTATTTATACTACATGTTGGATACATATAACAGACCCACATATCAAAACCCGACCCACATTCTAAGATAATTTGAAGCAGATTTAAGCTTTAAAAATGGGTTTCTCGTCCCCCCCCCTCTTTGGTATAAAAAGTAATTTTGCAAAATTTCTTTGTAGTGGGAGTATTGGGTACACATAGCCAATTGACACATCAAAAAAATCGCTTTCCCTATATAATTTGGATCAGTGTTACTCTTGAAAACGTGTTTCCCCCAAACTTAAGAGGGAAACACAGGGGGGGAAGAGCAAATTTCACAAAATCCCTTAGCAGTGCATGTTGGGTACGCATAACAAATTCACACATAAAAAATAATCTTACTGAGATAATTTGAAGCAAGGTTGCACTTAGAAACGTATTTATTGCCCCCAACCCCAAGGTGATGAGGGGGGGGGGGGGCACACCACATTTCGTGACCACAGATCCCATAGATTTCCCAGTTCAAATTTAGTGCTAAAAGAGGCATCTCGAATTTGCCCCCTTGTAACATCTCCCTCCCCCCCCCCCCCCCAAAAAAAAAAAAAAAAAAAAATCTTATGGGCATTTTTCAAAAGAACTCAATATTTTTAAAATGAATTATTGAACCATTGATTTATGATAATTTAAAACAAAGTTATCAAATTTTTAATTTTATTAACAATATCCCACACACAAAAAAAAGTTCATTTTTTAAGACATATTAGTAAAGTATAAAATTGACTTTCTTTGGACATTTACTGTTATACTTCTATGAGAAAACATCATCTGTATTCATCACGGAAAATAATTTTCATAAATAATTTGTACTGAGTGAATTTGTAAAGGAAAATATAGAAGAAAGTTTTGTGATTGTCGCAACATTCTAGTTTCGGAATAAAATATTTCAATCATAAAATATAATTTATTTTTCAGCTTTAACATTTATCTTATTCTGAAAGTAACCCCCCCCCCCCTCCTACATTAAATAATGAAAACAGAATATTTTAATTTCACAATTTTTTAATATTTCAAAGGATTTTTTTTCCCTTTGAAACTTGTTAAAATTTCAAGATATAATAGCTTTAAGGTTCTGAATTTATTGTCAAAGATAAGTATCATTTTTATAATAACAACTCTGTACATTATTCAAATTTATTCCATGAAGTATACAAGTAGAGGAAGAAGGAGAGTCTTAACGCAGGAGGGTGAGGCGTTGAGGCGCAGGCAAGCCGTGTGGGTGCCACCCCACACCCTGAGGGTCTAGACGAGTACGAGTTGGTGTCGACCTTGAGACATCCTCTGACTTAATCGTGAAACGTGACGAGGGTGTTAATGTTGTTAATGAATTAATATTGATGAATAGCGTGAAAGATGATGGTGGTTTTAAAAAGGGAATTTTTGTGAACTTCTTTGAAGGTTATTGTTTATGAGTAATAAATTATGAATATTTAAAAAAATTTAAAAATTGAGAAATAATAAGAAATAAATAAAAAAATATGAATTTAAGAAGAAGAATTAATGATTTTGTTGCAAATATATTATGAAAGAAATAAAGAGGATCGACTGGGATTCGAAACCGGCACCTTGCAGTAAAAATATTTCCATTGTGTGTGTTTGTGTGAGTGATTTTTCTATTATATGCCTACACAGATCTTTTTTAACCTAAGAATGCTATTGTTTGAAAAGGATTCAGTCATTAAAATGGTATTAATTACAGAATAATAATAATTAAAAATTATTAATTAAGGATTTTATTACAAAAATATGAGTGGTTTTATCGTAAAAGATGACGATGGTTTTTTTTTTTTACTAGTTTTAAAGAGAATACTATTGTTTAAGAATGATTCAGCCATTAAAATGATATTAATTACATAATATTAATTTTAAAAAATATTAATTAAAGATCTTCTTGTAAAATTCACTAAATGTTTTATGAAAAATGACAAAGAGTAAAAATTAAGTAAAAAGATGATTGAAAATTCTTCAACATGTCTGAAATTCGATTAATTAACGAATGTCTAATGAAGAGTTTTTGCAAAAGGTAATAATTTTTTCTTATTCAGCCCACCCTCGCTATTAGTTGTGTTGGTATGTCAAGGTCAAATCTCCCAAGAGTCCCTTCCGGAACCTGTTTTTCCCCCGAAGGAGTTTGTAAACTATTGCATTCACAATGGTATAAGATTTTCTCACAAATTTATTTAGATTTTCTCTTCTTGAATGTTCAATGAATTTTCCTTTTTTCACAGTTTAACCATTTTTAAGTTTAAAAATATTTTTTGTCATTAATATTAGTTTTTACTAACTTTTTTACGACTCACTAAAAAAAATTCGTAACAACCTCAGAAAATCGAAAGGTTTTCAGGCTGAAATTCAAACTTTAATGAATAATCCCTTACATATTAGGGTAACCATCACTCAGTTCAATGTATTTTTCTTTTTATTTTTTAACCATTTTTACTGTAACTCCCTTACATTTCTTTAGTGTAAACCCGTGAAATTTTAACGATAAATTCAGACATATGATAATAATAATAAGAATTTGGCACGATTTTAAAACAATTTTAGTAATATATATACAAAAATTTTAGGGTATTTGGCGATAATTCAGATTTCGTAAGAAACATTTAGTATTAATTTATTTTATATTAAGGCTGCTTATTTTATATTCCGAATTCGGTGCTGCATAATAATAATTTTACAAGATGAATGCCAGAACAGATATCATTTTGTTAAATGCATTTACTCATATATTCAATTGATCTCATTTACGTAATTCAGAAAAAGAAATTATTAACCAGCTTAAATTTCGAATGAACGAATTTATCGATTCCGAAATTAGCAAACAGTTTTATGAAAATGTTGATATATTGTCTGAGGAATAATTTTACCTGTTTAGATATTGTTTTACAAGAAATGATAAAAAATGAAATTAATTGGGACAAAGTTGTAATTTACTTAATATTTTCAAGTGAAATGATGGCAAAGTGTTTCAAGAGATCTGGGGACTTTATCATACCTTGGATAAAAATTTTTAATATCTTCCAGAAGTATTTAGGTAATTGGATTATTGATCATCAAGAATGTATGAAAACCAAACAACTAAAGAAAACTATTTTTCAAAGAATGTGGAATTTTATCACCTGATCATAATAGGAAAATTGTAAAAATATTATCTACTATTTTGAATTATGTTCAGTTCAATACTTTATAAAAACCAATGCTCAAGAAAAATGTATGTAATGTGAAATTAAAAGTAAATAAAAAACTTTAAATGAAAATTTTGTTTAAGAAAAAAATATTTGAAGTAAAATTCAACTTTCTAAAAAATAAGTTGAACAATGTAAAAAAACATCATAGAATGTAAAATTACAAGTTTATCATTTCTGAAAAAAAATCACTGTTCGAAAAGAAGTCTTAATAAGTTTAAGAAAATATCGTAACATATAGTATTATATTTTACCAAAGAGAGTGAATCTATCATTTTTCAGAAGTTACTTTAGTACAAAATAATAGTTGATGTTAAAAAATTTCTCTAGTTTCAACAGTTATACTTTAGATATAACCTTTTCGGATCTTCTTATGACTGTCATCGAACATACATGTATAAACATTCACACATATATTCTTACATGTATACTTAAAAAATTTTACAAAGTTGTATTTAATTATAAATTTTCTTAAGTTTGCTATAAATTTTCTAATACTCTTTAAAAATAATAAATTTTGCGACATTCTTAAAATAATACTAGTGGATCTGCAGATCAGGAGCCTCAACGTCCTATTTGCATCAGACATTTTTCAATAGGTCATTTTTATTTATTTCTTATTATATAATAGTATATATTGATTCGATTGACTTATTACCATAATCAGATACATTCCTGAGGGGGGCTGCCGCCCCCCTCAACCCCCCGCTGTATCTCTCTTTCTATACCTATTTGTATATCATATAAAGTGTTACGGAATTGTAAATAATTGCATTTATTTTTGTATAAATTTTTTCAAAGAGGCTTAGTAAGTCGATAAAATGCTAATTTTGTGCATTTCTAGTCGTTTTAGCGTTAAAATAGCCTAATTTTCCTTTAAAAACGAATTGAAAAGCTCCAATAAGGGAAGAAATGGATTTGGCGCCAAATTTGGCGACTGTTTCCCTCCTTGGCGATTTTTTTGGCGGCCTTGGCGAGAATATCCTTATTAGGGATATACCAAATATGGAAGCTCTAATCTCATTGGCTGATGAGATACGATAATTTTCCAGAACAGTCTGTTCGATAGAATAGTATAAAAGGAGCATTTTTTTAGCCAAGGCTTCCAATCTCAGATCTGTGTCGGTTTCGTCAAATGCTTGCTTTGCTTTGAGCCTCTTTGAATGAGACTTGCTTTATGTGTTATTGCTAAACAGTTTGTACTGTTGTTTTGCTGTTAACGGCTGTTGTTTAAGCTATGTTTACTGGTTGAATTGAAGCTGATACTTGGTTTATAGACCTGTATTCTTCTGGAACTTTCTGTGAATAAATCACTGAATTTTTGCAAGTTTCGCCTTTCATTCTCGGACAACTTACAAACCCCCAAGTACGCAACAACATGCATTCTTATTAAACGACGGTCTTGTATTATTTCCCGGAAATTCATAAATACCGAATTTCATACAAAAAAAATTACATAGCATATCGGAAATATTTTGCGTAACCTTTAAACTAATTATCAATTCTACGCCCACAATTTTCAACATGAAAACAGGCTTTTAAAATTCTAATAAAATTTCTTTATATTTGATGGGGTGTAACCATGTTAAAATACACTTTTAAGAAATACCGACTATACACCATAAAAGTACGAAATTCCTTTATGTATCCCGGAAAAGTAGCCACAGTCATTATAAACGCCAATAATAAGAATAAATCTAATTAATTATAACTCATTAATCTTTCAAACTAATTTGACATCATTTGGATGATTACAGTACATACTCGGAATTATTTTGTGTGGTCCCATAAATTATTTAGTCTATACATAAACTTTTTTTAGAGTAAACATGATTTTAAGCATCTTTATAATGTATGTTAACTTTATTAAGTTCAATTCAGCATAAACGCATTAAAGTGCGCGCTTAAATTAAAAGTTCGTCCATAGGCTCTAATGTTACGAAATTCTTTCGTGTGTCTTTGTAAAAGAACCATAAACATTGTATACACCAGTAAAAACTATTCAGCTTATTTTGCGTTTAAAATTAATAATTGTTCCAAATTTAACATCGTTTGGATGACTAAGTGACATTGTATTGTCAGAACACTTTTGTAAGGTCCTGTACATTAATTAGAAAGCTTAAGAGCACATATTTTCTTCAAGCAACAAAAGTTTAAGCATTTTACTCACGTACTCTAGTTTCATTTTCTTCATTGCAAAGTAATGATATTAAAATGCGTTTAAACGAAATTCACCCCATACGCCGTAATGTTAAGAATTTTGGCGTGTCCCTGTACACAGTTTATAAAAAATATAGCAATGAAAATTATACAGCTACTTATATGGAAAGCTGGAATGTGTGCGCCAATTTGCAAGTCAATCGAAGGATTTTTGCGGCCGCTATTGCGGTACATACAAATTCTTCCCATAGGCCGTAAGGGTAAGAAAAATTTTGGCGTGTCCCTGTACATGAACAACAAAGGGAATACACACCTAACACTATACAGCTAATTCCGTTGGGCTCGTGAATATGTGTACCAAATTGCAAGTCTATAGCGTTATTTTTGGGGCCGCTATCGCGGTACATACAAATTCTTCACATAGGCCGTAATGATAAAAAAAACTTTGGCGTGTCCCTGTACACGAACTACAAATGGAATGCACACCCAAAACTATACAGCTAATTTCGTGGGGATCATGAACATGTGTACAAAGTTTCAAGTCAATAGCGTGGTTTTTACGGCCGCTATCGCACGACAGACAAACAGACAGACGGACGGACCGACGGAACCCAAAATCCTTTTGAGTCTCAACAGAGGGCCTTCACTGACGTTTCGGCAAAAATTTAAGGCAATAGCTTGATTTTTGCGGCAGCTATCGCGGTACATACAGATTCTTCCCATAGGCCGTAATGATAGAAAATCTTTGGCGTGTCCCTGTACACGAACTACAAATGGAATACACACCTAAAACTATACAGCTGATTCCGTTGGGCTTATGAACATGTGTACCAAATTGCAAGTCGAAAGCGTGATTTTTGTGGCTGCTATCGCGGTACATACAAATTCCTCCCATAGGCCGTAATGATAAGAAAAACTTTGGCGTTATCCCTGTACACGAATTACAAATGAAATACACACCCAAAACTATACAGCTGATTTCGTGGGGCACATGAACACGTGTACCAAATTGCAAGTCAATAGCGTGATTTTTGTGGCCGCTATCGTGATACATACAAATTCCTCCCATAGGCCGTAATGATAAGAAAAACTTTGGTGTGTCCCTGTATACGAACTACAAATGGAGTACATACCAAAAACTATACAGCTGATTTCGTGGGGCTCATGAACACGTGTACCAAATTTCAAGTCAATAGCGCTATTTTTGCGGCCCATATCGCGATACATACAAATTCCTCCCATAGGCCGTAATGATAAGAAAAACTTTGGCGTGTCCCTGTATACGAACTACAAATGGAGTACATACCAAAAACTATACAGCTGATTTCGTGGGGCTCATGAACACGTGTACCAAATTTCAAGTCAATAGCGCTATTTTTGCGGCCGCTATCGCGCGACAGACAAACAGACAGACAGACAGACACAGCCCAAAACCGTTTTGAGTCTCAACAGAGGGCCTCCACTGACGTTTCGGCAATAAGTTTTCGAACATAGTCATAATTAGAAATTACCATTTCTTAGTTTTAAATGCGATCTGGAATCGAACCTGGCACTTCCCTAATGACAATGTTTGAATTTTTTGTAATTCATTCCCAACATTAGTTATTTTAAGATATATTTCCTAAGAATTATTCAACGATCTGTATCAAATAAAGACTTCCCAACTACATTTTTACTTTCCGAACACTATAGTGAGGAAAGTATTGTAATCATGTCAAAAATCCGAATTGGAGATTTTGATGTTTCTATACGTTTCGAGGTCCAATGAGTCCGTTTTCACTATTTTTGCGATGATGTATGTATGTGTGTGTGTATATGTATGTGTGTATGTAAAGTGTGTAAGTATGTGTATATGTCTGTGAGTGAACACGCTAGCGTCTAACCGCTTTGTTCGAATAACCTGAAAGTTGGTACGTATATTGTAAGTCACCATAGTACGAACCCTATGGATTTTGGTGAATCTAGCACTTAAGTTTTTTACAGGGACACAAAGAAAAATTCTTTATCATTATGGCCTATGGGAGCAAAATCTTAAAAGTGCGATAGCATCTAAACGCCTTATTCAATTGAGCAAAAAATTTATACACATATTATAGGTCACAAATACTCAATCTGTATAGATTTTGGAGAATTTAACACTTATAGTTTTTTTACAGGGACACAAAGAAAAATTCTTTATCATAATGCCTATGGGGCGAAATTTTTAAAAGTGTGATAGCGTCTAAACGCCTTATTAATCTGAGCAAAAAATTTGTACACATATTATAGGTCACAGTTGCACCAACTGTGTAGATTTTGGTGAATCTAGCACGTACAGTTTTTTTACAGGGATACAAAGAAAATTTTTTTTATCATTATGGCCTATGGGACCAAATTTTTAAAAGTACGATAGCATCTAAACGCCTTATTCAATTGAGCTGAAAATTTATATGAATATTATAAATCACTGTTGCGCTAACTATAAGCATTTTGGTGAATCTAGCATTTATAGGTTTTTACAGGGACACAACGAAAAATTCTTTAAAATTATGATCTATGGGCTCAAAGTTCAGTAGCGTTAAATAAAACATTGTGTAATATATGAAGAAAAATACTCAAACACTTTATTATGTTTTTCTCTCTCTTGTTTGTTTAACAACTCCTCTTTCTTTACTTTATCTACAAAACTGTTAATTACTCAATGTTCGGAAAGTCGAGTGGAGTCACTCCAGATTTTTTTACTACTTTTCACTACTTTCTACCACTTTAACATAGTGAAATACCCCACCTCATATGCTACCTTTCACTGAATTTTTCTTTACAGATAGCAAGTTTGTAAATAACGAAAGCTAACTTTGAAAAAATCCAGAGTTAAAAAATTATTAATATATGTTTTATTAATACATTCATGTCCATAGATGTATACTTATGTTTTCTAAAGTGTATTTAAACATTCTTAAAAAATATTTTAACCAAGTATTGTAGATTACAAACATATGTATACTTTAAAAGTTTTACAAAGTTTTTAGAAATTAAGATAACTTATTTTAGATTAAAAATATAAGAAACTTATTTTTACAATAATAAGTTTAAAAATGTATGATAAAATCACAAAGTTACCACTTTAAGAGGCTGTAGGTATTTGAAAAAATCACAAAGTCAACAATTTTAGTGTTAATAACACATCTTATTTTACAAAGTGCTAAGTTTTTAAAAGTCATTTAGTTTGAAGTTTTTCAAACATATGCTTATAAACGAAAATTTTTGTAAATGGAAAGTTTTTACTTAAAGTATTTTAGAAAAAATATCATCTCAGAAATTAATTAACTTATTTTTAGAATAAAAATAGAAGAAACTTATTTTTTTTTTTTTTCCAATAATAAGAACGAAGATGTAAGATAAAATCTTATTCTTACCAATTTAAGAGGTTGTAAGTATTTGATAAATTATGAAGTATGGAATTTTAGTGTTTCAGATGTGTTAATAACGCATCTTATTTTACAAAGTACTAAGTTTTTTAAAGTCACTTAGTTTGAAGTTTTTCACACTTATGCTTATAAACGAAATTTTTTGTAAATGAAAAATTTTTACACAAATTATTTTAATATAAATACTATCTCAGAAAAATTAACTTTTTTTTTTTTTTAGATTGAAAATGTAAGATAAAATCTAACACTTATAAAATTTAGAAGTTGTATGATATAAACTCAACAATTTAAGAAGCTGCAGATGTATGATGAAATCATGAACTTGAAAATTTAAGTATTAACAGCCTATCTTCTTTGAAAATACTAAAACCACAAGTTTCGACAAATCCTATAATCAACTGTTATAGCAAGGTATGAGATAATATTTAGCTAAATTTCCACTAATATTGGCGATAGTTATAAAAATTTGGCATAAGATAAGAGAATTTGGCGTTAATTTTTAAGTAAAACTGATGAACGAAGAAAAGATTTGAATTAGTTACAAACTCTTCACGTCCTTGTGTTGTCTAAGTTCTCACACTTAAGGGCCCTCTTCACTCACCGCCGCCGGAAGACGAAGCTAATGCTATTCTTCGGGAAATTTTTCTTTACAAATAACTAATTAACTAATACATATTTTTTAATTCTGTTTTCACATTCTGAAAATTCCCAACTGTTAAATTGACGCACCTTTTTTAAAAAATTATTTTTTTAATTTTTAATATTTATTTTGAAGCTGCAAAATACGAATTTTCAGTATGTGAATTTTTTTCATTTTGCTATTTCAAAATAAAATATTAAAAATTAAAAAAATACATTTTTAAAAAAGGTGCGTCAATTTAACAGTTGGGAATTTTCTGAATGTGAAAACAGAATTTAAAAATAAGCATTAGTTAATAAGTTATTTGTAAAGAAAATTTCCCCATAGAATAACATTGGTTCGATGCTTCCGGTGACGGTAAGTGAAGAGGGCCGTTAATAGTTTTTACGCATTTTTAAAGTCTTACTTTTAGAGTGATTTTTTATACTTTACTAAACTGAAGTTCAAAATGGATAATACTTTACCGTCTGAGGAGACTCAAGTTTCTGTCCAACAACCCCCTTTATCAAGTTTTGAGGATGAGAAGTTATCCAAACTTTTTATTTGTCCAACTTGTAATAAGTCATTAAAAAAAAATCCTATCTTACTAGACACGTGGAAATTCACAATGACATAAAACCTAATATTTGTTACGTGTGTGAGAATAGGATTTGTTACTTTACATCGTTTAAAAAGACATATAGAAACACACAGAAAAATTTCCATAAGGTACGAATGTGAATATTGTATTGAAAATTTCAATCGCAAGTGTGATTTATTTAAACATAAGAGATTATTTCATCAAAAAGTCTTATCTGAATATCTATGTATTATTTGTAAAGGTACTTTTAAACACAAGTATGAATTAGAAAAACATCAGAGGGTGCATCATCGTAAACCTGAGTATCTATGTGAGGATTGTTCTATAACCTTTCCAACCAAACATGCTTTTTTAAACCATAAGCGAAAAAGTCATAAAAAGACTTCACATACATACTGTTGTGACGAATGTACTGATACTTTTACAAACAAACGACATTTTTTTAAACATAAAAAAAATATGCATAAAAAATCTTCAATGCAAACTACATGTGATGAATGCTGTGAAATTTTTCAGTCTAAGTATGAATTATTACAACATAAGAGAAATAATCATCTTAAAGACTTTAACATACGTAGAAAATGTAATGAACGAAGTACTAAGATGAATTGCCAACAGTGAACAATGACAATGAGAATTTTTTGGATAATTTTCACATTGAATGTATATGAATGATGTTTTTGACTTACCTTCCAACAACTTTCAAAATGAAAATATAGACTTAGACTTAAAAAAAATTTTTGAACAATTCGAATGTGGAATATACAAGTGAAAATAGAGTTGATGATTTATCTCCCAAAGTTGAAAATAACAACTTAAATAATTTTAACCTGATACAAACTGATTTACCTCTAGTAAACTATGACAATGAAAGTCTGAACTTGTTAAATTTTTTGTATAACTTTAATCCCAAATGCTTGAATGATGCTCATGATTTTTTCTGCTAACAACGAAAATATGAATTCGAATAATTTTCAGGAGACGTTGCCAAGTGACAGCATCATATGAACTTTAAACAACCAAATTTGAATTTCCTGCGATTATTTGTTCTTAACTTATGCTGTTAACAGATATACATACAGATCAACCGCAAAAAATTTGATTTTCATATTCAGATTTCTTCGAAACGTGATAACCAGAGTTGAAAATCTAACTTCAAAAAATACTCTGTTTACAGCACGAACATGAGAAATTAATGTTCATTTCTGAGTAGTGTTTGTCGATTTAGTAAAATGTTGCAAAGCACTTAAATCAATTATATTGAATACAAAAGAACGTTTCACTAAATTTTGCCCTGTGCATTTTCTATAAACTATATACACATCACATTGTTTACTTAAATTTAGACCCTTATGAAACACATATAACACAAAATGAACAACACTTCCAACAATTTCCAAGTTATAGCCCCAATATATCCATATACTTTGAGTAGTCATAATTTATTAGCTAAATGTATAGCTTTACTCTTAAGAGAAAAAAAAAAGGAAAAACCTGGAAAATATCGTTAAAATTTAGAAAAAGATATCGTTGCTAGAATAATTTAATTTCAAGTGCTCTCGAAGGAAGCAAGCTGTGATAAGGGGATATTTACATACGTTTATTTGAAAGCAATGAATAGGAATTTTTTATAAGATTTTTTCAAGCTTCGTGAATACGATGAGAATTTTCAAGGGTCGTTTGCACAGTAGGAAAATACGTTATTATGCACGTTTAAAAAGGTTGTTTTAGGCGTCTAATTAGTTAAGAGGGTGTCAGAGGCGCCATCAAACGGAAGTTTGCTACAGTCAGACATTTTAATGTGAATTTTTTTGCTGGTGGGTGAACCAGTTGGTCGCTGAAGGCAGCTTGCGATACACAAAATTCTTAAGTGTTTTTGGTAACTAACGATATTTAACAAAATTATAATCCACTTTCAAATGAACTTTAAGGCGCAAAATAGCACCCCCAGAAACTTCAATATGCCGCCCTATTTTTTAAAACATTGGGGGGGGGGGGGGGGGGAGGAGACTCCCCTCCCTCCCCCCTCCCTCAAGCTACGCCCTTGATAGTAAAGGCATTAAAGTATGGATTATAGAAAAACATCTCATAGAACAGAATGCTTTCGAATACTTTCTGATGTCCCTATGTACACAAATCAGTAGAGGTACCAGTAGAAGTACCAGCAGAAGTACAGTCGGTAACAAAAGTGTCCGAACACTAGAAAAAATTCCTACCTAAAAAAAGTATATTTCATACGTTATTGTTAAAGAAATCCTTATCGAATCCTGTTCTTACACTTACTAAGTACAGGATTCGACAATGATTTATTTAACAAAACCATATAAAGTGTACCCTTTTTACATAGGAATTTTTGCTGGTGTTCGGACACTTTTGTTACCGACTGTATTCACTCCATTTTCAATAGGGAACATTCGATGATGAACTTGAATGAAATATATCAGTTTCAAGAAATTCCATAAACATTTATGGGAGTTAGAGCGCGGACAGACAGACAGATACACAAACTGATATCATATTCACATTTAAAAACTGTTAGAAACTTCTAAAAACGCTTAGTATACAAAAGTGTAATTTCAGCAATTTTTTTTTAATAGCTATCAATGTAACTGAATATTCTTGTGTTGCCCTGTAAATGTAATGCTTATCATACTATATTCCATACAAAGATTCTTTTCGGCATATGAATAACACATTTCAATTTCATTAAGCTTTGTGCAAAGTAAAAAGTTATTAAAATTTCTTTTATAGAAATGCCTCTTATAAAATGCAGTGCTTTGGAATACTTTCGAGTGTCCGTGTACACAAACCAATGGTGTATTTACTCTATTTTACGTAGGAAACATCCGATCGTGAACTTGAATAACATATTGCAATTTCATTAAGGTTTGTGTAAAGTAAAGGTATTAAACTATGGTTTATAGAAATACCTCTCATAGAACACAATGCTTTGGAATATTTTCGAGTGTCCCTGTACACAAATCAGTGGTGGTATTTACTCTATTTTACATAGGAAACATCTTATACTCAACTTAAATAACATATTGCAATTTTATTAAGATTTATGTGCCGTAAAGTTGTTAAAATTACGTTTATGGAAATACCTCTCATAGAACTCAATGCTTTGGAATATTTTTGGGTGTCCCTGTACACAAACCAGTAGAGGTATTCACTCCATTTTCAATAGGGAATGTAATGGACGAGTGTAGATTCTTGAAAACAGAATTTCTCTTTTATGAAATTTTACTCTTTAATTAATATTAATACCAAATATATGAATATCTACAATGAGAGAAGGCCAAAACTCCACTCCAAAAATCCCCCCCTCCCTCTAAGATTGAGATACGCCAAGCTTAATTATTAGCAACTAACTGACACATAAATACTTAAACACATGAAAATAAGAAATGCAAAATAACCACTTGACAGAGATGTACAGATGTCTAGGTACAAAATCGGAACAAGCATAGATATTTTAACGCAAGAAATAATTGCAAAAATAAAATAAGCAATTCACAGTAGATACACAAAGGCCTTGATATAATACTGGTACAAATATTTATTATACTAACCCCCCCCCCCTCTCAAAAAAAAAAAAAAAAAAAAAAAGAAGAAGAAGAAAAAAAAAAGGACTAAATTACTAAATAGAACCAATAATATTGGTAATTAGTAAAATTTATTATTGGCATAGTCTCAACAATCCATCAGCGTTTTCCAGTTTTGCACCAGGGCAATGCGATATCTAATATCATATCTTTGTAAAGATAATGCCCATCGTTGGAGTGTAGTTGACTGAGTTGCAGTTTTTTGTAAATAGACAAGAGGATTATGATCTATAATAATCTCTATACGAGATCCGAAAACAGAATTTTTTAATTTCTTGATAGACCATACCACAGCATAGGCTTCACGTTCTGTAGTAGACGAATTACACAGTACATTAACTATACAGAAAGGCTCCTATATATATACGAGCTGGCGCATCAGGCATTTTGTTGCCTTAGGGTTGCCACATGTACCCAGCGCGTTTCTCTGATAAACAAACGACAAACATTTTTTTTTATCGTCTTACGTCACTTTAGAGTAACTTGTTTTATTATATTTCATAATTTTAGCTAAGTAAACTTTGATATGGAAGTTTGTTTAGCGATAGACTGCTATAATCATTCAAGAAGTGAATATAAAGTATTTACAGACCTTCTATTACTGTGTATTTCAGTTTTGGCGACATTTTGTAAAAGTAACAGAAACCGCCCTAACAACACATCTTACCCCAGTACATCGATAGGATATCCTCAGAATAATATGACATCCTGAGAATGTACTGTGAAAAAAAATGTGTTTTTAGGAATATTATTGTTGCTTATTGCTCTTATCTTGACCGGATTAGCTTCAAATGAAGATTTCTTAAAATCGTTAGGGAAGCGATAAGGACGCCAAGTGGGAATGCTGTCCTCTTCGGAGGCAAAAAAAAAAAATGGCCGTGATGCGCCGGCCTATTGTTTTATTTAGGGCCTCTACTGTACAGCGCTGTACATTAACGCTTCTGACAAATAAAACTTATCGGACGTAGATTACCTTCGTCATCTCTTTGCGATAGACATTCACCAACACCATAGGAACTGGCATCGCATTGAATCGTAAAGGGTTTATTGGGATCTAGAGTATAAAGTTTAGGAGCTTCACACAATATTTCTTTAAGTTGTCCAAAGGTTATCTCTTCAGTATGTGCTCACTGTAAATTTTCTGGAATCTTCTTTTTAGTCAAATCGGTCAGCAGTTTAGCAATTTCAGCACAGTCTTTTTTGTAATTTCGATAAAAGTTAAAAAGACCAAGAGCGCTTTTTAAAGCTGTTTTGTTTTTGGCGATTTAATATTTTCTATGGCAAGTAATTTTTCGGGATCGGGCCGATGTCGTCCGGATCTTGTTACATGGCCTAGATCAGGGCTCGAAATTTCAATTTATACATTACACTTGCTGAAAGAAAAAGTTACTCGCCAAAAAATATGATTAACTGAATCTATTTTTTACGTATGAGGTGACCAGAATTCTTTATTGGAACTAGGGGGCTCTGTCCCCTGCTCGCTCCGCTCACCTACCCCCGAGGAGAGCTTCGCCGCCCCTCGACTCGCTTCACTTATTAACCCCTGCGGCGCTCTGCCTTTCGCTGAATAGGAATTGCTGATATTCGCTTCTTTACCTTTCACTGAATAGGAAAATTAATACTGCATAAAACAAAAAGAAAAAAAAATACCCATATTCAATGTCAAATTGAAATACGTAATATTTAATACCATTTTTTAATAATGTTATAAGGATCAGTATTATTATTATTTATTTTTTTTCGGAAAAGAAAGAAATGGACTCTTCCCACCTGACGTCAGAGATCACATGATAGGTGAAAAACAAACAGCAGACGAAGTCTTTTATATCTATAGCGATTTCTGAAATAACATATTTTCTATTCTTATTTTTGATCAATGGTATTTAATCTGTGTTATTTTATTTATACATCATCATTTTTAATTCAATTTATATCATTATTTATCATCTTTTGTTTGCTGTATACATTTGCAATCATCATTTAGTTTATATTTGTTATTGATGTTCATAAAGAACATGTTAAATACTCTGATTTTTGGTACTTAAATCACTGAGAGTGCAACATCGTACGGTGTAAAGCCATTTAGACCAGTAACTAAGTTAATGAATTTGTTGTAACACCTTTAGGGAATTAAATTTAATTGAAAACATTTTAAAATTTCAAATTATAATCCGTAAACATTCCATAAGTACAAGCTATTATTTATTGCTAGATCAGTTAATGTAACAGTTACACTACAACATACAAAAATCGATTCTTACAGGTGAAAATAAATAAACACATAAAGTGTTTTTTAAAAATTATTAAATTTACAAATACAATTATTCTACTGTTTACAAATGCACAATATTACTTTTATTTTATTTTATAGTAAATATTAACACTTTTGTGCTTAAGAACAATATTTAATTGAATTCGATTATTTGTTTTCCTCTATCACATGACTGAGCTTGAGCAGACGACGCTGGGAAGAGTCCATTCGTAGCATCTAGATCATTTTATGTTACAGATACAGTATGTGAACTCCTTGGGGACATTTAAGTTTTTGTCACTATTAGGCGATGGATTTTTTGGTAGAATTGCTTGTTTAAAAAAAAAAAAAATAAAAATAAATAAAAAATAGAACATTTAAATTAAATTAGAATAACCTTTTTAAAAAAAAATTAGAACCTATTTTTCTAATGCCCGTACTTTTTATTATTTAATTTCTTTAGTTAATTTATGGCAGTATATACTCTCTGTATGTATTTATTAAACTGCTAGATAATAATTTTAGACATTCGAAAATATCGAAAAAAGAAAAAGTTTATTATTAGTATTTTAATTTGTAAAAAACTCCTGCAGTTTCAATATTAATTCTCTTTGGTACTTTTGCATTTTGCCGGTGAAACGATAAAGTTGCCAAGAATGATATAACCGACGCCAACCATTAGGCACCTAAGACAGAGTAATTGTTTCAAAACACTTCGAATAATAATAAGAAAAATATTAAAGAAACTTATTTTACGTTTACTTATTTTATTTTATTTATTTTATATTTTTAAGAATTAAATTTTCTGAAGCTTTGCTTAAGATGTGATTCCCAGTCATTAGAAAAAAATGCTATATCATCAAGATCAGCTTTGCAATATTCGCGATGTTGATGTAGAGCTTCATTCATTATTTTCTGAAATTTTGCAGCCGAATTACGTAATACGAAGGGCATCACCTATAACACAGGCTGACGCATGAGCGGCCATTTTTCTTTATTAATAACCTAAGTTCTCGTTGTGATTGGTAGAGGTTTTTCTCGCTCGCAACGTGAGGAGTCAGGGTCCCCACTGCCTTCGGCAGCAACTTACACACTTCTTACTTCCACTTCCTCAACGGATGAGTTCGAAGTTTTGCAAAATCCCTCTAATGTACATAATGCGTACACTTAATCAATATCCACACACCAAAATTCGCCATTCTAAGATAATTCAAAGCGAATTCAAACGAAAAAACATGTTTACACATGTTTATTGTCCTCCGACTCCAAGAAGGGAGGGGGGGGGGGGGTGATTTCGAATTTCGTGAAATCCAGTTACAATAAGTGCCGGATGCATACAAACAATTTACGCACGAAATTTCGTGACCACAGAAGTCTATAAATAAATAAATACAAAAAGCACAGCTTTAATATGGGACCCCTTTGATGACTTTAAATATTTTAAGCCATTTTTGCGATGAACTGAATTGGCTATCTCAATTGTGCAATTAAAGATCTTGGCGAGAAACGACCGAGCTACTTCGGTGCCAGATTTCAAATTATGTCAAAGGGATCCGATACTAAAGCTGTTCCATACACAAAATAAATAAATAAAATAAAATAAAATAAAATAAAATAAAATAAAAACTCTTTTCTGATATTTACAAAATAAAAATAAAAAATCTTAATAAAATCCAAATTATAATCATTTACAATTAAGGGAAGAACATAAAAGAACCTCATAAGGTACATAATAACAACAAAAAATTTTGTTTTACTGCGGGAAAGAAAAGTACTGCTAAATTAAATAACAATATTAAACTAATGCCAAATATCCCATACGAAAATATTTATCCACATACAAATTCCTGATTTAAAAAAAAAAAAAAAAATCACCAACTTTTGTAGACTCTAATTTTTATTATTATTCACGTGAAATTTAAAATATTTCATTTTATTTCTTGAAAATAAAAATATATAAAAATGCGTATATATAAATATAAAACTTTCTACCGAATCTGGGTTGAAAACAGAAAAAGGGTAAAATAAATTAGTAATATCAGACCTATATTTATAAATTTGATACCAAATGAAAGGGGCGATTTTTCTGAATCCAGGAGTGCAAACAGTTTTATCATGCGACAATTAGATTAAAAAAAAAAAAAAAAACTAAAGTATGAAATTTAAGTGGCAACGGAAAAACGGAAAAAGGGAAAAATAAATTAGAAATATCAGACCTATCGTTACAAATTCAGTACCAAATGAAAGGGGGTGATTTTTCTGAATCCTGGGGTGTAAACAGTTTTTCGATACGACAATTAGATTTTTTAAAATTAACTAAAGTATGGAATTTAGATAGCAACATTTCATTTCAATCTTTTAATAATTTGTAGTGCGAATCACGCGAATGAAAAAGTCTTTAACTTAAAAATTTATTTTTATATTTTATTTTTCCATTCAAAGCGTTTTAGTGAAAAAATATTTATGGCGCATGTGCAGGCGTTTTTTACCCACAATTCAAAAACTAATCAAAATTTTGAAAATTTCTATAGATATAATTTTAAGTTGGGTGAAGACCTAAGTTTCTGCCAAGCGCCGTCGAATTCCGTCCAGCCGTTCTCGAGTGATGCCCGGACAAAAAAAGCGACATACAGACACGATGACACACACACATACACAAGCAGAATTTTCTGAAATCATTTTTGGCTTTCATAGGGTGTGAAGCCAGAAGATATCGCAAAAGTTTTTTGATTCCGACAAATTTACAGAAAAAAGTCTGATTTTATTAATATAGATTGTTTAAGCAACTAGTTAAATTAATATTTATATAATTTTTATGGTCTCTCTCGTGTACTATCTGAAAAAAAAAAAAAAAAAAAAAGAAACATATAGGAGAGTTTTATTCATCGTTGAAATAAAATTATAAAAAGAAAAATGAAAATCGATTAAAAATTCTATTAATCGACCGATTAGTCGATTAATGAACTACAATTAACTCAGTTTAAACTGTTAATCGATTCCCACCCCCTAATTTCAATGAATTTTCCTTTATTATTATTATTATTATCATCTTTATACGTATAAAAGGCAATGTTTGTGTATGTGTGTGTTTGTGTGTGTGTGTCTTTGTGTGGACAGCGTAGTGCAAAGACGGTAACTCGGACAGTAACGTGTTTCGACACGAAGATTCCCTCCGAGGGGTTCTTTGTTCACCTCGAAGACCGATTTTTGAATTTTTGATTAGTTTTCTTTTAGTTAATTAAAATGTGAAAATAATAACTTCATATCTTATACTATAAGTGAGCAACATTTGTATATATATAAACTAAGCGACAAAAAAAAAAAAAAAAAAAAAAAAAGAAAGCCGCACTGCAGAAAAATTGACTTATACCTTTTTTATTTGTAATAACTTCAAAACTAATGTTTGAAACAAATAAAACTGTCATGTTTGCATAATATCAAAGAGATGAAATGATACCTATGTACATTTTGATTTAAGAATTCACTTTATTGCACTCTACGAAGTAATTATTAAAAATCTACATAAAACATTCTTTTTAAACGTAATATAATAAACATATACTTTGTATTCTATCATGATTTATTATATGCAATGAACAAGTGCTATTTTAATGTATGAAATAAAACTATTTATTTGTTAGATCTAAATAATTATTTAATAAAAATATGTATTCTGGATTGGATAATTCCGTCTTTATATGGAATTACTGCTTTAATGCGCAATGGCATAGTATTCTTTGACCACATTTCATGAAACCATGGAAGGATCTGCGCAAGTTCTAATTCAACGAGTCCAGTGCTAAAATAGGGGTTACAGTCATCGAGTCATCTGACTCCGAGAAAATGCGCAATAACAGAGCGCAGAATTATTGGATGTTTTCAAAATGTCGGTCAAGCTGGCATCCCTCCAACATTTTGGACGCGTCCTCATTACTAGTTTTAGGATATGTGGCCGTACTGTATTATGCAGTGTTTTAATATAAATATCAAAAATTTCTCTGTGCCAAACATCATAAATATTTTTTACTTTCCGAACACTATAGTGAGGAAAGTATTGTAATCATGTCAAAAATCCGAATTTGAGATTTTGATATTTCTATACCTTTCGAAGTCCCCTCAGTCCGTTTTCACTATTTTTACGATGATGTATGTATGTCTGTGAGTGAACACGCTGGCGTCTAAACGCTTTGTTCGAATAAGCTAAAAGTTGGTACGTATATTGTAAGTCACCATAGTACGAACCCTATTGATTTTGGTGAATCTAGCACTTATAGTTACTTTACAGGGACACCAGGAAAAATTCTTTATCATTATGGCCTATGGGGCCAAATTTTTAAAAGTGCGATAGCGTCTAAACGCTTTATTAATCCGAGCAAAAAAATGTACACATGTTATAGGTCACAGTTGTACGAACTGTATAGATTTTGGTGAATTTAGCACTTACATTTTTTTTTACAGGGACGTAAAGAAAAATTCTTTATCATTATGGCCTATGGGGCCAAATTTTTAAAAGTGTGATAGCGTCTAAACACCTTATTAATCTGAGCAAAAAATTTGTACACATGTTATAGGTCACAGTTGCACCAACTGTATAGATTTTGGTGAATTTAGCACATACAGTTTTTTTTGCAGGACACAAAGAAAAATTCTTTATCATTATGGCCTATGGGACCAAATTTTTAAAAGTGCAATAGCATCTAAACGCCTTATTCAATTGAGCTAAAAATTTATATGAATATTATAAATCACTGTTACACTAACTATAAGCATTTTGGTGAATCTAGCAATTATAGGTTTTTACAGGGAAGCAACGAAAAATTCTTTATCATTATGATCCATGGGCTCAAAGTTCAGTAGCATTAAATAAAACATCGTGCAATATTATATGGAGAAAAATACTCAAACACTCTATTATGGTTTTCTCTCTTTTGTTTGTTTAACAACTCCTCTTTCTTTACTTTATCTACAAAACTGTTAATTACTCTATGTTCGGAAAGTCGAGTGGAGTCACTCTAGATTTTTTCTAGTTCTTGTAGAGTTGTAGGCTGCAATTTTTTAATCCTTGCCCCTTTCCCGCGCTTTTTTATGGACTAAACATTTACGATCGGATTGAGATTAGGATTGTTTCCAAGTCTGATGAAAAAGAAATTCTTCGATATTTTTTGTGGGAATTAACTTAAAGTTAAAAAAGATATGATTGCTTACAGAATTATAAGTGTTCATGGGACAGGATAGGTAATTTTAACAATTTGAATCGAATAAACGCACCACAGACTCCCTTTAGTATGGGGCAATATCATCTTGAAATTCTGTTTGCGGGAAAGTCTGAGATACCTTCAAAATAGTCTGTCAGGCGCCGTTTTTATAATGCCCGCGTTTTATCTCGAGTTAATTGATCCCTTGAGCATAAAAATTTGCCCGACTTACTGAAACTTTATGCACCTCCGTACCATAATGTACGGAAAATGTGTCACTGTTTTATGAATGCAATTTTCAATAACTCGGTCACATTTTTATCATCTTACTAGTTTTTCTTTTTATCAGCCCGAAATAAAATAAACTTGACTCATCAGAGAAAACCAGTTCGGCCTAATAATTAACCGATATATATATATATATTTAATTTTTTGGTCAACGGAAGTCTTGTTTTTTTAATTCTTTTTCTTAGTAATGGCTTTTTTTCGCAGATCTTCTGGTTTTTAACATACTTTGTTTAATCACGGCCCTACTATATAACTCCTCGGCGCCAACGTCGTGAAAGCGGCCATAACAATCGACGATTTTTCCGGAATCAAATGCATTGGAAATTGGGGTTGGCGCACAACGCCACCACGGCAGAACTAACTTAGTATTGTATATGAAGCTGCATAAGTTTTTTCCGTTTGCAGAGCATTTAAATTGATTTAATTAAATTTAAAATGCAGTCTTCCGATAAGCAAAAATATATGAATCATAAAAATAATTGTGGCAATAATTTTAAACCAATTCATTGAAAAATAATAAATGATATTAGTCGTTTTCTCCTAAATAAAATATACTCTTGTTCAATTTTTTGTTTTGCATGAAAGAAATGAAATAAGGACTAGAAAGAAAGAGAAAAAAAGAAAACAATCATTTAAGATTTTTTTAAAGGAAAAGAAAATTAAGAGGATACAGATCCCTACCTCTTCTTGATGAATAGCAAGGTCACGGATTAAAAGAGTAGGATGTATTACGAATTTTACGGAAAGGTAGTAATTTTCATCTTACAGATAGAGGGCGACCAAATCTCGAAATTATACCAATCAGCACGTCTTTACATTTCTGGCTGTTCGTTCATAGGTCGTTCTCGGAAATTGTGTGATGACTGAAGCCGAAGGGGCGGGGTTTCCCTTTCTTCCGTTAAGATTCAAAGATACTACACCAGGCGGCGATCGAATCGCTTTCCTGGACTCGGCTGAATTAATGCGGAAAAGGAAGCTTCTGTTTCCGCGCTCGCTGCCCTATCTCGTTTTAATTCCTATACTCTTCTTCCGAGAGCATGTGAGCAAGGTACACAATTGTACACCATTTTACAAGATACAATGCTTATTTTCACGTTTGTTTACAATTGGAATCGATAACACAAACTGATTTTCAGGGTTGGCAGCGAGCGCCATCTACTTGATTCCGCGGCATGCATTGATCTTTGCAGTTTTGTTATGGCCGCTTACGACGTTGGCGCGTTGGCGCCGAGGAGTGATCTAGTAAAGCCATGGTTTAATTAAACGAGAATAATCTAGTAACTAATATTAACTATT
Organism: Salticus scenicus; assembly: GCA_963930645.1. Taxonomy (NCBI): domain Eukaryota; kingdom Metazoa; phylum Arthropoda; class Arachnida; order Araneae; family Salticidae; genus Salticus; species Salticus scenicus. Next base: position 321,148,842 of record OZ005648.1, on the reverse strand, counting down.
TATCACTAGTTTTTTTTTTTTTTTTTTTTTTTTTTTTTAAGTATCTACTTATATATTAATTTGAAACACGTTTTTGTCTGTCTCCACTATATTGAGAGAACGGCTCTGTGTAAAAATTCGGTTGAGGTGTCTAAAAAGAGGTCTTGGTCTGTAGATGTGCTATGAAGAGAGAAAAATAAAAAAAAGTCGAACGGTCCCAATTAATATACGAAAAATACTCATTTCTTTTTTACAATGACGTCATTTTCGGAAATGCAACAATACAGCGAGTTAATCTGAATTTTTATTGCCTTATAAAAACAAAGTTCACGTGTTATCATTTTATTTTTTAATTATTGTTCCTTTTTTACAGTGTGGCAACATGAAAAAATATTTATTTATTTCGTCGTTTTTTCTCTTATTTCTTTATTTCATTTTCGGAAATGCAAAAATATCTATATATTAATTTGAAACATGTTTTTGTCTGTCTCCACTATATTGAGAGAACGGCTAGGTGTAAAAATTCGGTTGAGGTGTCTAAAAAAAGGTCTTGGTCTGTAGATGTGCTATGAAAAGAGAAAAATAAAAAAAAGTCGAATGGTCCCAATTAATATACGAAAAATGCACATTTCTTTTTTAGAATGACGTCATTTTCGGAAATGCAACAATACAGAGAGTTAATCTGAATTTTTATTGCCTTATAAAAACAAAGTTCACGTGTTATCATTTTATTTTTTAATTATTGTTCCTTTTTTACAGTGTGGCAACATGAAAAAATATTTATTTATTTCGCCGTTTTTTCTCTTATTTCTTTATTTCATTTTCGGAAATGCAAAAATATCTATATATTAATTTGAAACATGTTTTTGTCTGTCTCCACTATCCGCGTTTGTAATGATCGATAGACGGCGCTTTGTGAACACTGCAGTTGTTAGTAAACATTAGCCACGTGTGTTCCAATAGTGTTTTTGTTATTCTACTTAATATTCGTACTATAATTTCTCCGCCATTACATTATGGAAAATTGATTGCTTTTGGAAAAAATACTTCAGTTTATTCAAAGTTCGATCGGAAGTAGATTTTTAACTGAAGTTGAACAAATATTAATTTCAAATCATCTGATTAATTCTTTACTTCCATTAGCCGAAGCAACTGAAATTTTAAATTCGTCATTTGGAAATAAATGGAAGCTCAATTCTGGATTTCTTGATGCTTTGGATTTACACTGTGGCACACAAAAGTATGTGTTATCTTTTTTACCGTATTTATTCATTTTTATTCAATAAATATATGTGAAACTAAACATCGGCTAGCAATGGCGGCTATATGGAATTCGAATTAAACCATGTTTATTGTAATTTCACCGTAGCCCACCAGAGGGCGAGCATTTCATTACAATCGCGGATATTGAGAGAACGGCTAGGTGTAAAAATTCGGTTGAGGTGTCTAAAAAAAGGTCTTGGTCTGTAGATGTGCTATGAAAAGAGAAAAATAAAAAAAAAGTCGAATGGTCCCAATTAATATACGAAAAATGCACATTTCTTTTTTAGAATGACGTCATTTTCGGAAATGCAACAATACAGAGAGTTAATCTGAATTTTTATTGCCTTATAAAAACAAAGTTCACGTGTTATCATTTTATTTTTTAATTATTGTTCCTTTTTTACAGTGTGGCAACATGAAAAAATATTTATTTATTTCGCCGTTTTTTCTCTTATTTCTTTATTTCATTTTCGGAAATGCAAAATTATAGCGAGTTAATCTGAATTTTTAGAATTTTTATTGCCTTATAAAAGCAAAGTTCACGTGTTATCATTTTATTTTTTAATTATTGTGCCTTTTTTACAGTGTGGCAACAGGAAAGAATCTATATATTAATTTGAAACATGTTTTTGCCTGTCTCCACTAGAACTACTTGGTGTAAAAATTCGGTTGAGATGTCTAAAAAAAGGTCTTGGTCTGTAGATGTGCTATGAAAAGAGAAAAATAAAAAAAAATCGAACGGTTTCCCCTCCCGAGGGGGAAACGGGTTAAAACCACGTTTACGAGCTTAACTAAGCTCCAAATTACTTCACGATAAAGAAATTGTACATATGGGGACTAGAGTCGAATACTAAAAAATCACTTTCTGCGAATTTGGAATTTTCGATTTTAAAGGGGGAAAAAGGGGAAAAGTAGATTTGGAGGGGGGGAAAGAGGGGAAATTAGTTTGAGAGGGATATCCGTTCTAAACCGACACATGTAGCACCTCATTTTAAAGGTCTTGAAATTTCATGTCGATTGGGGATGTTCGTATACAATATAGTGCGACCCCTGGTGGTGAAAAATGGAACTAGGTGATTTTGCTGTAGACCCTATCATGTTACATCTTATTTTAAAGGTCTTGGTATTTCCTGACCGTTGGTGATGATACAGAACACACTGTGCCCCCTGGCGGTGGAAAGTGCAACTAAAGGATTTTGCAGTTGACACCACCATGTGACACCTTATTTAAAAGGTCTTGTAAATCCAAGGCGATTGGTGATAGAGGTATTGAAATTTCATGTTGATTGGGGATGTTTGTATACAATATAGTGCGCCCCCTGGTGGTGAAAATGGAACTAGGTGATTTTGTAGTAGACCTTATCATGTTATATCTTATTTTAAAGGTCTTGGTATTTCCTGACCGTTGGTGATGTTCGTACAGAACACACTGTTCCCCCTGGCGGGAGAATGTGCAACTAAAGGATTTTGCAGTTGACAACACCATGTGACACCTTATTTGAAAGATCTTGGAAATTCAAGTTGATTGGTGATGTTCGTATGCAACATACTGCGCCCCCTGGTGGAGGAAATGGAATTTTGCAGCGCGTGCGTAGCATGCCTTTTATACGGTGCCGTAGTCACAGGCGGCGGAAACACGATTCAGAGGTTCGTTCGGTTCAAGATTAATTTTTAAGAATTTTTTTATGTTATTAGCGACCCGCATATACGCTGCCGCAGGCATCGGGGTCACGAGTCCGAGTTCCGTTCTGTGTAAGTTTTTTTTTTTCTTTTGTTACAGAAGATTATTATTATTATTGTTATTATTATTATTATTATTATTATTATTATTATTATTGTGATGCTTTCATTTAAAAATAGAAATTCAAACAAAATCGAGTTAAAGATATAAAACCATACAAATTTAAGGTTAATTTAAGTTTATTATCATGGGCCCGGGCATTGCCGGGTGGGTTCTTTCGGTTCCAGGTTATTTTTTTTGGAATTTTTTTTATGTTATTAGTGGCCCGCGTATGCGCTGCTGCAGGCACCGGGGTCACAAGGCAGAGATTTGTTCGGTTCGAGGTAATTTTTTTTTTTTTTGTTGTTGTTGTTGTTGTTGTTACAGCTGATTATTTTTTTCGCAAGGCTTTTATTTAAAAATAGAAATTCAAACAAAATCGAGTTAACCATGCAAATTTAAGGTTCATTTAAGGTTATACCATGGGCCCGGGCAACGCCGGACGGGTCAGCTAACATGTAGTCTTTGTATTAAACGAAATAGAAAATAAAAGATAGAAAGTGTTTATTTGGAGTCAGTTTGAGTCACATTGACAGTACTTTGTAGAAAGTGATGTCATATTATATTTCTGTTGATAAGCATTAATTTATGTCATATTATATTTCTGTTTATAAGTATTTTCCCGACTTTCTTTGTTTTTTAAGTGAAATGTCATAAATTATAATAGATGTTTTAACTTGAAATACATTTAAATAATGATGCGACGATTTCTGAAACATTACGGTCAGTAAAGTGATCGTCGAATTCGACGGGTTCCAGCTAGTTATTATTATTTTGGAAAAAAAAAAAAAAAAAAAAAAAAAAGTTGTACCTCAAGGGACTAATGTGAAAGTTGTACCTCACGGGACTAATGTGCAAGTTGCACCGAACGAGCAAGCTATTTCTTTCAACGAAAATGCCTACTAACCCTGGACGATAGGTCTAATATATCGTATCATATTATATATCGTATTTATCGTAATATAACTCAATACTTATTTCGCTTCCTTCTTCGACTCGTTTTAATGCGCATTTTTAATATGCATGAGCAGCCCCCGAAAAACAAAAACATTAAAAATTTAAATTCTTTTTTTTATTTATTTTTATTTCATATTATTTCACGCGCACTTTTTATTTCCTAATTCAAAATTATTAAAAAAAAACTTTTTCGATATCGCTTGTAACGATACTGATTATTATTAATTTTCTTTTCTTTTTCCTTCAATAATAAGTAAAAAAAAAAAAAAAAAAAAAAAAGATTTTGATGAAATTCTGGCAAAAGCAGAATTTAGTTTAGGACGGAGGACTAATAGTTTTTTTTTTTTTTTTCTTTTTTCAAATTATAACATCGCTTTCAAATTATTCAATTATATTTTCGATAAATTTTAGATTTCGACAAATGTCCAACTATATCGAAATCGACAACGCAAAAATCCCAGATTGAGACTAATAGGCCCTCAGTCCTAATAACTAAATAAAGATATGTTTAATGGGAAGCATATATATGACCACAGAAACATTAGTTGTCTAAAATACGGTAGAAATAGTGCTCCTAGCATATTGTTACAAGGGATTACGTCTTTTTCCTGCATCAATTGTACTGTTGCAATGAAAGTAGTTTTGCAGGCAAAGTGAAGATAAAAGGGCAGATCATTTACGTCCAGTTGGGTCAGTCTTGTCGACAAACTTAGCGAGTGGGCAACCAAATTTGGTGAAAAAGGGTAATTTAGAGTGCCCGAAGTTTCGAAGCTCTCCGACACACGGGAACATAGATCTCGAGCTAACCATGGGATTCTCGATGGAATCATCACCTAGCCCGATCGCCTAAAGTTATAAATAGGAGTGAGTTGATTTTTGCGAAAGAGTATGTAGTCACTGTGATTCAGAGTTATTCAGTGACCTAATCTAAGTGATTGCACTTTAGGGATTGAGCTTTAAGCGACTGGATATTTTTCTTGAGTGAGCGAAAATTTCTGCTCTGGAGTATTTGGTGTTATTTGCTTTACTCCTGTGGAACAAGTGACTATTTTTTGGATTGTTCCAGAACATTCACCGAATAATGACTTTTCCTGTACGAGTAACAGCTTCAACTGTTTCCAGAATATTCGAAGAATTAACACTGCTATTGGACTGTTTTCGAAAATATTCGTTTTAATAATAGTTTTGTTGTACAGATTCGAGAAGTTCAAAAAATGTTTGATATTGCCAAGGAGGTCCCGTACTAAAGCTGTGACGAAAATAGTTGCCAATCGAAATATATTTATTTAAACGTTTCAATTATTCAATTAAAAAGTAATCATTTAAATATAGTGGCCAGCGAAGCGGGCAAAGCCTGCTAGTTAGCATTTATTTATCTCGTTGGTTAGCATAGCATTATATTAGCCATTTAAATTTTAGCTATAATTTAATTGTTGCCAAAAAAAAAAAAAAAATACAATTTCATTTTTTTTTTTTTTTTTTTTTTAATAAAAATAAATGCATTTAATTAAACATGAACAATAAAAAATTATGCATCTCACAAAAATTGACGTCATTTATAAAAAAAATTATACATATTGATAAAGGGCTAATATACTACTTAGTTCATGATGCCAAAGTATGTTTTTAGGGATTTTTCGTTTTTAAAAGAAAATTTTTTTATCTTTCTACTGAGAAGTTGTTGAAACAAACAAAAAAAAAAAAAAAAACTGCCCATGACGTAACATTTGACTGCATAGCGTTTCTTTACTACTCTAAATTCTAAAATGTAAAATTTTTGTATGATAAAATTTTAATTTTATCAGTTTTATTTATCTCATGAGCGATGTTCTTAATTTTAGAGCTGAAGTACACTGAACATTTTCCCCCAAGAACTTGAATTTAGCAATAGAGTTCTAACAGATGACGTCACGAGCATGTTTGCTGAGGGACAGTTGACCCCACTGACCCATTTTATCATTGCGGAATAGTGTTACAAATTTATTGTAACACAGTGTTGTAAATGTATTTGTAAAAGCATAAAAAAATTCGACTACTACGCTTCCAAAGGCATGGAAAAATTAGCATTGTCCTTCAGCAAAGTACTGTTGCTAAGAAGAAAGTCATGTGGTTTTTAGAACTCTATCAGCGATTGTAATGAAATGCTCGCCCTCTGGTGGGCTAAGGTGAAATTACAATAAACATGGTTTAATTCGAATTCCATACAGCCGCCATTGCTTCACGATATTTAGTTTCACATATATTTATAGAATAAAAATGAATAAATACGGTAAAAAAGATAACACATACTGTTGTGTGCTACAATCTAACTCCAAAGGATCAAGAAATCCAGAATTGAGCTTCCATTTATTTCCAAATGACAAATTTAAAATTTCAGTTGCTTCGGCTAATGGAAGTAAAGAATTAATCAGATGATTTGAAACTAATATTTGTTCAGCTTCAGTTAAAATCTACTTCCGATCGAACTTTGAAGAAACTGAAATATTTTTTTCCAAAAGCAATCAATTTTCCATGATGTAATGGCGAAATATTAAGTATAATAACAAAAAGAACACTAATGGAACACACGTGGCTATAATGTTTACTAACAACTGCAGTGTTCAGAGAGCGCCATCTATCGATCATTACAAACGCGGATAGTCATTTTAAGCCAAGTAGCGCATCAAAAATATAAATAAATTACAAAATACCGAAACAGAAATAATAGTTACATAAATGACCTATTTTTATCATAGATATAGTAATAAGACATAGATTGATCATTGGGGGGGAGGAGGGGGAAATGTTTCCTTTTTACTCGGAGAAAAATCCACAATATGGCCGTCTTTCTCCGAGTGAATACACATAGATAATTTAGAAAATAAAATTTATGAATAATTTATGTACTAAAGGTGAATGAAAAACTGCAGATACAATTTCAAATTCATTTTTATATTTCTCTCTTTTATTTTAGTTAATATTTAAAGTTAAACTCTTTTTATATACTAAAACTAACGTTCTTTACCTACGCTGCTGCTAACTATATTTAAAATAATTTTGAAAATTCTATATTACTTACTAATATAAAATCTTAAAAAATATCAAACTTTAAAAAACGTATTCCATTAAAAATCAAACCAGTTTTTATTTCATAATAATAACAAAGCAACTGATTATAAAAATTATATATTTCATAATTTAGTCAAATATAATTTATACTTTTATGTTAACTTATCCATTTCTTTTCATAAATTTATTAGAAGAATTAAAAGACGCAATATTTCGACATTTTGAAACTTCATCAACATTCTATTCTATTCTATTACAATAGAGCATTTCCTCGTGACGTCTGGTGGTTGGCAAAAAAGCGCGCTCGACTTTCCCGCGCCCCGCCCACCATTGATTTTCCGTTGGTAATCCGCCATCGCTATGCTTTTCCCAAGCCTTTTTGCCAACCACTCATAAAAGTTGAGATGTTTGTTTACAAACAAGGAACTGCCCTATTGCCGATTTTCAATGGTTTCAATACCACTATATGGCTGATGCTAAAAAAATGTTTCGGCATCAAAATTTTTTGCATGATAACAATGGGATGATAGATCCATAGATATAGTAATTTATATAGATCTATCATCCCCATGTTAACGAGCAAAGATTTTTGATGCCGAAAAAGTTTTTTGGCATCAGCCATTAGAGAGTTAAAACTCGAAAACAGTAATAGAATAGAATGGTAATGAATTTTGAAAATGTCGAAATATTGCGCGGCTTTTAAGTGTTCAAATAAATATATGAAAAAAAAAAAAAAAAAAAAAAAAAAAATGGGGTAGGTTCCATAAATAAGTTATATTCAAGTAATTTATGAAAAATATAATTTTTATAATCAGTTGCTTTGTTATTATTATGAGATAATTACTGTTGTAGCGACGCCATCAACGTCATTCAAATGCATGTAGATAATCCTAACTTACCGATGGACAATGGGTTAACCTTTTGTCCAGAGGTACGGCGCTGGATTACTACCAAGAAGTCCTCGGTTCGAATACAACCTATCGCAACACGCAATTTCCTTCATTGGTGACCCGGACGTTATTAGTTATCAACTCCGCTCTATGGCAATAGATGGCAGCACCACAAAACCCTCCGAGCATCAAAGCCTGTGAATCGTTGTTCTCACAGCACAAAGCCTGTCATCATGCCCCACGCCTACAACTTGACAAACGGGCAACTGGCAGCACCATCTGGTCATCGCTATCGTCCAAACGAGTAATATCGCTCGTACGACGGTGTACTCTCTAGGAGGGGGAGTACTGTAGCGACGCCATCAACGCCATTCAAATGTAGATAATCCTAACTTACCGACGGACAATGGGTTAACCTTTTGTCCAGAGGTACGGCGCTGGATTACTACCAAGAAGACCTCGGTTCGAATACAACCTATCGCAACACGCAATTTCCTTCACTGCTTTCATATTCAATGGAATACTTTTTTTAAATTTTAATATTTTTTAAGATTTTATGTCAGTAAGTAACATGGAATTCTCAAAATTCTTTTAAGTGCAGCTAGCAGCTGCGATAGTTTTAATATATAACTAGTATGTTGTGGCTACCACAAGACTTTCTTCCATATGTAATCCTATACAAATTTACGCAATACAAATAATTTATTAAACTATAATTTATTAAAATTAATTTTCCTGATGAATGCAGACGATTTTTATCTCAAAGAAGTATAATACATAATAAATGCCGAAAGAAACACAGTTTTGTGCAGACATGAGTATACTTATACTAGATTATAGTAAAAAAAGAAGAAAAATTAAAATTAAAATCAAGAAAAATAAAAGGAAAAGAAAACGAAAAGAAAGAAGGAAAGAAAAAGGGCTATCTGGAGTTTTTCATTCTCTTTTGGTGCATAAATTTTATTTGCTAAATTACCTATGTGTATTCCCGTGTATATTCACTCGGGGAAATACATCCATAAGAGAGTAAAATGGCCGTCTTTTCCCGATTAAAAAAGGTATCGCTTTTTCCCCTCTCAATGATCAATCTATGTCTTATTACTATATCTATGGACAGATCTATATAAATTACTATATCTATGATTTTTATCAAAGTAGATAATTTTACAGAAGAAAATGCAGTTTTAGAAATAGAAAATTTATTTAAACAAACACTATTTTAAACCTATAACCATTAAAAATATGAATAGAATATGAAGGATTCTTATAAATTAACGAAAAGGTGCAACCGATAAAAGATCAAAATAGGTACTGAAAAAATCCACCCCTTTTATACAAGAAAGTATACAGAAAAAAAAAAAAAAAAAATCCATTGCCAATATGGCGACGAAAATTCAAAAGCCTCCAAGTGAGAGATAAAATAAAGCTGTTTACCGTGAGTTTTACTTATTTATTATTTTTTTACTTTCCGAACACTATAGTGAGGAAAGTATTATAATAATGTCAAAAATCCGAATTGGAGATTTTGATGTACGTTTCGAGGTCCCCTGAGTCCGTTTCCACTATTTTTATGATGATGTATGTATGTGTGTGTGTATGTGTGTATGTATGTGAGTATGTATGTGTGTGTGTATGTCTGTGAGTGAACACGCTAGCGTCTAAACGCTTTGTTCGAATAAGTTAAAAGTTGGTACGTATATTGTAATTCACCATAGTACGAACCCTATAGATTTTGGTGAATCTAGCACTTATAGTTTTTTTACAGGGACACCAGGAAAAAATCTTTATTATTATGGCCTATGGGGCCAAATTTTTAAAAGTGTGATAGCGTCTAAACGCCCTATTAATCTGAGCAAAAAATTTTTACACATGTTATAGGTCACAGCTGCACCATGTATAGATTTTGGTGACTTTAGCACTTACAGTGTTTTTACAGGGACACAAAGAAAAATTCTTTATCATTATGGTCTATATGGGACCAAATTTTTAAAAGTGCGATAGCATCTAAACGCCTTATTCAACTGAGCTGAAAATTTATATGAATATTATAAATCGCTGTTGCACTAAATATAAGCATTTTGGTGAATCTAGCATTTATAGGTTTTTACAGGGACACAACGAAAAATTCTTTATTATTGTGATCTATGGGCTCAAAGTTCAGTAGCGTTAAATAAAACATCGTGTAATATATAGAGAAAAATACTCAAACACTCTATTATGGTTTTCTCTCTTTTGTTTGTTTAACAACTCCTCTTTCTTTACTTTATCTACAAAACTGTTAATTACTCAATGTTCGGAAAGTCGAGTGGAGTCACTCCAGATTTTTTTTATACATCAGTCACTATGCTAATTTAACATACAAATAAATGAGCTGCTATGTGTGACTGCACTTGCACGCTATCAGGCACAAATATTTGATTAATTCAAATTAATATTTAAATAAATAAATAAAAATAAAAATGTTAATGGAAAATATATATAATCACAAAAACATTATTTGCCTAAAATCCTTCTGAAAAGCGTTCATAGCATATTGTCGTGTGAAATTGCTGTCATTTTATGTTCGACAGGATACATCAAATAAAATATAGGCAATACCATGATCATAGATACTATATATAAGTACGTAAAATGTTGTTTATGTATAATTGTGATTTATATATAAAAGTCTACTTCGATATTTTTCGGTACTGTGCCTTTCAAAACTGTCATCCAATGAGCACCCAAACTGAAGTTCGCGGGTAAGGCGTTGCTGCAGACACTAGAGACAACTACACAAACATTACGAGAAAGAAGGCCCTGCTGAAGTCAGCGTAGCGAGGACCCAAAGCGAAGTTTTTGAACGACTTCAATGTATATTTTCTTTTATATTTCTGTTTTTAAAACGGTATAAAAATGTCTTTTTTTTTTTTTTTTTTTTTTACATTTAAATTTAGTGACCAGCGAAGCGGGCAAAGCCTGCTAGAAAGCCAATCATTTTCGAGAATATTCGTTTTAATAAAAGTTTTGTTGTACAGATTCGAGAAGTTCAAAACATATTTGATATCGCCAAGGAGGTCCTATTCTAAAGCTGTGACGAAAATAGTTTCCAATTGAAATATATTTATTTAAACATTTCATTATTCAATAAATGATAATAATAATAATAATTTTAATACAGTATAGCGAAGCGGGCAAAACCTGCTAGTTTTATTATAAAGCGATACATAAAAGAAGAATTCTGTGTTTTAATTCATTTATTTATAGTGACCAGCGAAGCGATCAAAGTTTGCTAGTCATGATATAAAAGAGGAACCCGGTTTAAATATCATGTAAGAACAATATTGTATTTCTGTCTCCCATTGTTTAATGACGTTTTCCATTGCCTGCGGTTTACTTCTGTCTAGCTATCTGCATGATAGACCAGATGTTTCTGCCTATAGGTTGTCTGAGTGAGTAATGTCCACCGGTTGTCGGCCTGGATAGCTCAATTGGTAGAGCCTTGACCTTGTAAGTCAAAGATCTGGGGTTCAACTCCCGGTCCAGGCATTATTTTCACTCAGTCGGAAAAATAAATTTCAATAAATATGATTCCCAATCAGTTGATTGTGTGATTTTAATATATTGTCTTTCTTTCTCCCATTGTTTAATGATGTTTTCCTTTACCTGCGGCTTATTTCTGTCGAGCTATCTACATGATAGACCAGTTGTTTCTGCCTAAAGGTTGTCTGAGTGAGTAATGTCCACCGGTTGTCGGCCTGGATAGCTCAATTGGTAGAGCCTTGACCTTGTAAGCCAAAGATCCGGGGTTCGACTCCCGGTCCAGGCATTATTTTCACTCAGTCGGAAAAATAAAAATTTCAAATATGTAAAATAATGTTTAGTTGATGACACAAACACAATGCGATGTATATATTGTTTATAGACAATATACAGGAATACCCAAAATTAAACTGAACTTTTTTTTCTATATTGAATGTAATTGATGGTACTGCATTGCTACATTTTACTATGTTGATGAACACTGCTCAGGAAGGAAAATTAATTTTTCATACCCATATTGTGAACAAAGTTCACTCAAAGTTTCACTTTTTAAAGTTCTATTTTCAGCTCTGGATTTTTGTATTATAGCACGTTTTGAAGTGACCCTGATTACGAAAGTCCAATTTTCAGCGCTTGATCTGCATGTTTCTGTTATCAGCATAACTTAAAGACAAATAACTGCAATTAATTCATATTTGGTATTGTGAATTTCGTATTAGATTGTCACTTGAAAAATTTGATCAAGATTGGTAAATTGAAGGCCATTTAATAACAGCCCTGAATTTTTTTTTTTTTTTTTTTTTAAATTAGTCTCATACTAGGCGAGTTGTATTAACACTCGACGATAGGTTTATTGCCCTAACCCTACCCTCCCGCTCCTCGATGTCTTTTTCTAGTCAATTTTGTCCTTTTATTCCTTCCGTTGTTAGCCTTTTTTTTTTTTTTTTTTTTTTTTTTTACATTTGACATTGTGAGTTTTTTTTTTTTTTTTTTTGGTTTGCGTCCAATGCTTTTTCTATGGAATTGTGATTCTTTTTTCCCGTGTTTCTATGGGTTTTTAGCTTTTTTTCCCATGTTTTCTACATTTTAAAGTGCGATAAAGGATTCCACCGCACTTTAGAATGTAGAAAACGAGGGGAAAAAATCATTCAAAAACCCATAGAAAAGCATGGGATGGAAACCAAAAAATCTCACAATGTCAAATGTGTAAAAAAAAAAAAAAAAAGGGCTAACACCGGAAGGAATAAAAGGACAAATTTGATTAGAAAAAGACATGGCACTAAAACTAGGCTCTATAACTTAACGGGGGTTTGAGAGAGGGGGAGGGAGTGGGCGGTAGTCCTCCTCACACAGAATTATATGTGAAATAAAACTTCCTAAACCTATTTTAGAATATTTTTAAAGTAGCTATCTTTGTTATCTTAACGTTATTAATCTTACGACTTTGAATGCAGGGTAAGAGAAAGTCGTGTGAGTGGCACACCAGATTATTTTCTTACTTTAGGTTGAACATTTTTTCAACTAATTATTTCCACTTATCTCTATTTGATAAAGGAAAGAATAAAGAATTAAAGCACATTTGAATCTTTTTGGGACACCCTATATTTGTATATCTGCTCAAGAACGCAAAAATTTCGGAAATTATCGTTGAGTTATTTTTTAAATGTACATAAACAAAATTTGTAAAATTTGCAGTATATTGGGAGATGGAATTATTTATTCAATTTATTAACAATTAATTGGAGGAATAACTCCTTTGGATCTACACATATCAGTATAAGCATTCGAAATGTTTCTTCTACTTTCAATAAATAAATAAATTAATTAATTGATTATCTAACTAAATATATTTTTTCGATAAATCACTGCATAATTTTATCACTTGTACACGTAATGATATTTAAATTAAAGTTTTAAATGTAAAACAGTCACTAAGTATCATGATCAAAATGAAAAGGTGGGGAAAATTCCGGATATGATAGCAAGATTCAATATCGTAATCCTTGGAATAAAAGTGAAAATAGAATAAACAGCTAAAGACAGTAAATGTCAAGGATCTGCAATGTCACTTTATCACATCTCTTTTATGTGTGCACAAAGTGTGACCGCTCGACCTGTGCAAATAAGCCACGGATAAAAAGCATGGGATGGGGGAGGGAGAGAAAGAAAAAATCTGAAGATCTTTCGTTTATCTTTTCTTCTCACAGGTGCATTCTCTCTCACGTTTGTAGTTGGCCAGGTATGTATGGTTAGGGGCGCGGTCACAATCAGAACCACGCCTTGTGACTTTTGATGCTATTTGATCGACAGGTTAAGTACACCAATGAGATCTCGGTGCTTCATCGGAATGAGCCACGCCTTTTTTCAACATTTCTAGGGCATCGGATTCTCGGGTGCTAGGGATCAAACATCCCAAAGATCGCCTTTTGGAGTCAAATAATTTCCTGACATTCTTTTGTGTCATAAATCTTTTACACACTCATGAATGGATAAAGCTGACACCTATTTGTGCTTGATAGAATCATTTTCAAGTAAGAATACTTTTTTCTAATTGAAGTAAAAAAAATATATTCTTTCTTTCTTTCTTTTTTTTTTTTTTTATGGTTGCATTGCTACAAACTCGTACGCTTTTTTTAACAATTGGAAAATTTGAAAAGAAATTTTTTATTTATTTCTGTAACAGTTTTTACTGATCCAGTAAAATAAAAATATCTACTGAAATTTTCTGGTAGCCTAAAAGCGTACTTGGCAACTACGTGATTGTTTTCCCGAATTTATGAAGTATTAATTAAAATAAATAAATAAATAAATAAATAAATAAATAAAACTAAATACAAAATGAGGCACTTCCCACTATTTAATAAAACTATTTAAAAACTAGAAGCTAAGTTTGAAAATGAATTATTTAACTTTATTTTATTTTTCGATTTTTTCTTTTTCTTTCTTCATTTTTCTTTTCTTTCTCCCCCCCCCTCTCCCCCCTTAATATATATATATATATATATATATATATATATTAGGTTGTTATTTTTAAAAATATTTCTGAATAATTTTTAAGTCTGTTGTATACATCGCGTATATAAATTCCTGAGAAAGGACTGAAAATCTTAAAAATATAGCTAAAACTCAGTTTATAATTAATTTATAAACTATTTTAAACTGTGGAAAGGGGTAAAAAGCCCCACTGTATTCAGAAGGTTAAAAAAGAAAAGAAAGGAAAGAAAGCAATAAGATTGGTTACTTTTTCCAATTATCCATGTAATTGATTTTCAGCTTTATTTACCTGCTAAATTCGAATTCTACTGCAATATAAATGAAGCATTTTTATAACTACCATTCTTATTTTTATAAATAATGTGCGCTTTACTTAAGCTCAGTTAATTTTATTCTCGGTCTTAGTGAAAGTTAAAATTTTTTGCACATGAAGAAAGAATAATAATTCTATACACGAACAAGAACGAAAAAACATGCAGTTTGCCTAGATTATTTCATATTGTTCAAGTGCACATGCTCGTTGCAATGGTCTTTCCCTACGTAATTATACACAACGAAGAGTCGGAAAGACAGACTATCTGAACTCATAATCACCTTAAACATTCCTGGAAAATGCTAAAACACCTAACACAAACGGAAATGTGATTTCAGTGATTTTCAATTGTAGCTAGTAATGTATCTGAATATTTTAGTGTCGCCCTGTAAATATTAACACCAAACATACTATATTCTAAAAAAAGAAAGGAAAGGGAAAAAGAATATGAATAATAAATGTCAAATTCCCTGTGATTTTGCAATACAGTTATTTAAATATAACTTATAAAAAATACCTCTCATAGAACGCAATTATAGTGGCATTGTTTTGGGTGTTTCTGTATACAAAGCAGTTGTGCTATTTATGCTATTTTAACCCTTAAATTCCGAGTGTTGTCTTTCGGCAACATACCCAGTTTTGTCTTCTAAAGTATTATCAGAATAATATTGAAGTTCTAATGTCTCATGTTTGCTGATTGGCAAATTGCTTTTTAGCTGTAAACCATAGTTAAAATAATGTATAATTTTTAAAAGTATTTTTCCAGTGATTTATTATATAGAGAAAAGAAGTAAAGCCTATTTAAATTGATTTAAAAATAATCAGGCATTTAAGGGTTAAATAGGGAAAATGCTATAGTAAACTTCAATAACATGCACAGTCGGTAACAAAAGTGTCCGAACACTAGCAAAGATTCCTATGTAAAAAAAGTACACTTCATACAGTTTTGTTAAACAAATCCTTGTCGAATCCTGTTCTTAGTCAGTCTAACAAGAACATGATTCGATAAGGATTTGTTTAACAAAACCGTATGAAGTGTACTTTTTTTTTACATAGGATTTTTTGCTAGTGTTCGGACACTTTTGTTACCGACTGTATTATTTTGTAGAAATTCTGAGGATATTTAAGGATGCTAGGCGAAAAATACGAAAGGGTAAACGGACGGACTGTCAGACAGAAAGACAAACAAATAAACTAATTCAAAATTTAATCCCTTTTTAATGCTCATAGTGCAGAAGAATAAATTTATTTGTACTATAATTTATTCATCTAAATGCGAATAATGCTTATCTGAAATTATTAAACGGATATTTAATTAGAAACATATTATCATAATTAGATTTAATATTTTAATTTATAGAAAGGGATTTAAATCGATCTGATCGGACGGAAATATCATTTTAGAACTGGGTTGTATTTTGATTTTCTGGATCGATTTTTCTTTCGATTTATTTATTTTATTGATCTGTAAACCTGTAAATCTACTTTTTCAGCAGTGAGAGCCTCATCGCAGGGGAGATACACTGGGTAACCGTATCCTATGTTTTCTACATACTCCTTCTGATCTTAAAAATGATTGGTTTGTCATCTTTTATAATCCATTCATATGAATGAGGATTGAAAAGAAAAGGGTGATCATGAACTTTTCGCCCCTCGACTAATGAAAATTTTCTGTAATGTCATTTTGATACAACTAAGAATATTTCAATTTGATGGATTTCAATTTATATTTTATATTTTTCCTACATTTTCTTTGATCTTTTCAACTACAAATTTTTACTGTAAATTTTGTTACAATAGAAGACTAAAAAATAAAAAAATAAAATTTTTTCGATAACAAATATTGGTGAATGGCTCCTACAAAAAAGGTGTGGCGTACAAACCCTGTTATATTTAAAATGATGTAACCTCTGACCGCAAAAATAATTCTAATTAAGTTATCTAAAAATAAAATACTTTTGAAAATTTCTCCCCCCCCCCCCCCAAAAAAAAAAAAAAAAATCATTGAATTTTAATAAATTTACTTTTACTTTTACCTTTTTATTATTATTATTATGCAGCAGAAAATGACTCTGAGTTCTTATCATTTTTTACCTTTTCAAATATGCTTCACTCAAAATTAAAACCAGAGGCCAAAAGGCTTTGCTGCCAAATCTGATCACAGGCTACGTTCATCGACCTAGTCGTTCGGAGTTTTCTGGGGGGGGGGGGGGGGGGGGGTGTCTCCGCAATTAGTGTAAATATGGGTTAGGATCCTTTAGCAAGATTTTACGGAAGGCATTTTACCCTGGCTTAGGATTCTAGTGTCGTTAATTGGCCATAAGCCACATAACCACAAACGCAACACCTTAATAATAATAATAATAATAATAATAATAATTAATATATCGGGAATGAATCAGTATTTAGAAATTTAGGAAATCTATATGGGCGTTATCAAATCTTTACAAACAACAAATATTAATTCTAGGCTCATAATTCGTTATGTTCACGAAAGAGTAGGTATGAAACGCATTAGTATTGAAATATTTTATAGTACACAGGGATACACTTTGGTATATAAAAATTATTTCTTTAACAGATGTGATTTTATCCTTCTTCAGGAGTTGAGGGCTCGATTCGATACGCCCTCACGAGCACGAACGATGCCTCTTTATTTCCATAAGTTTTGTTATATTCATACGTTTTTATTTTACTAGATAAAATTTCTTGGATTTAAAAAAAAAAAAAAAAAACATGCAGTGATATTTTTAAAGGTCTACGAAGTATCATTCATTAGGAAGGTACGACTATTGCTTAGAGACATAGGAAAAAGCGCTATCAAAAGTATAATGAAAGAGATATGGCAATTTTAAATACATCACGATAAATATAATAATAATAATAATAATAATAAAACACGTGGACAATGTTATTATACCATTTGTTACCATACACTCATTACATACGTTGTGAAAATACAGTGCTGGACAAAACGTTAAGATCAACTGAAAAAACTACATTATTCTTAGAAATGCATAATTAAATTTTATGCAAATTTATACATAATGCAACAAATGGCAATTTTAATTATTATCTTCAGAAAATATTGCAAAAAATTAAACTATTTTGTATTTGAGACTTTGTTTCTTTTACGCATGGAGAATGCTGAAAAAATATTAAGGTTGCGTAAGATATTATGTAATAAACAGCTACTATTTTAAAAACGACTGCTTCTTTTCATTTAATGTAACCATTCTCGAGATCATAGAATTTGAAATTTTTTTTTCAAGGTGTTTTTGAGATACTTTTCCAGCTTTTTTCAATGGTCATTTAAAACTCATCGTTGGTGTTGTATAATTTTAACCATTTCCACCAACTTCATGCATCAAAACAAGCCCTGATTTCTGAATAGGCACGAGAAGCTCGGCCTTTAGAAAAAATTGGAAGGACCCCAAATTGTAGAGCCTGTTATCTAACAACATTGTCTGATTATAAAAAATCACAGTAGACCCGATTAACACAAGGACATCGGTTACTGAAGTGTGCACGTATGTATTTACAATGGAATAATTTCACATATTGTAGAGAATTACAGGCTTTCAGTAGCTTGCATTTTGGTGCTACCAATAAAAGAATTTACTTATGTACCCCCAATTCCAGCTAATTATGATTTGTGTTTCATGACAAATTTGTAAAATTTACGAAGTGTTGGTATATGTGTTTAGACCAAGCTGTCAGTGAGGGCCTCCGAATGGTATGCGCTTTCCCTCAGTTGAAAAGTTAATCAGGCCCTGCACCAGAATGCCCTAGAAATTTTTGGTTGGGTCCTAATCAGGGCTTCTTGGTGGATACTCAAGCAGTTGTAAATTATTTAGTTAGGATCCAGGAATTTGCATAGCTTGAATTGTGAATGGACGCAGTGTCTGGCTGAAATATGTACTCGCTACATTCTATCAGAGGTGCCTTTCTGCGAGAATATTTTGATTTTCGAATTTTGTTTTCAGATATACCATCGGTGTTTTCCATTAGCAGTGAAACAGCCCCAAATCATCACAGAGCCACAACGAAACTGACGCTTTAAGAAAAAAGATGGTTCACCCGAAGACCATTCCTGTAGCATATATATAAAATCATCCGACCCATCGAAATAAAATTTTTTTTCCTATTAAAAAAAAAAAAAAAAAAAAAAAAAAAAACCTTGCCATTTATCTTTCTAAGCAACATGTTTCTTTCCAAACTCTAGGTGCACCATTTGATGTCTCTTAGAGGTGGTTAACGTTTCATTTTAACAGCTCTTATTTGTGGAAAAGTCAATGCAGAAGGAGGTCCAATGCCTTTTCACTAAGCATAGTTATCCTTTTTTTTTTAAATTAAATTATTAACTACAGTTTTAAATCGGCGTAATTTTTGAGCTATTTCCCTAGAATTCAAACAAAATTCTATAAAACTCGGAATTTTGCCTTGTTCGACTGGGGTTAATTTCCTTCCTCTAGTTCAGTCAAAATAGGAGAAACAGAAAAAAAAAAAATCGTGTAGTTTTGTAAATGTTAAAATGAAATGACTACAAGTATAAAGACAAACAAAGGCTTCAAATTTATAACACCCCTCTTTTAAGTCAGGGATTAAAAAGCAATTTTACCTAAACCACAACTTGTGCCTACTAACCTTAAAATTATTTAAAATATACAAAACATGTTGTATTATCCTTACATATACCCTATGCATATATTTGTTTTGTGCATTAGAAAATATTTAACCAGAACCCTTTTAATTACACATTTTAGTTGATTTTACTATTGCAAAAAAGAATTTTTCAAGAAAATGTGTTATTTCGTTCCCCTATATCTTCTAAACTATAGATCATACAAACAAAATGTAATGTACATTTTTGTAGGAAATTTCACGTAGATTAATTTTATAATTGACATTTTTTCTCCAAATGCGATAGTTTTTAAGATATTTAATAAAAACTGAAAAGTGCCCCCCTTTAATGCCCCCCTACCCCCCGCTCACCCACCACGGTTCGGGGCTTTTAGTATGTTGTTCAGGACCCTCTTGGCTGAGTATGCAAAATTTCAAAACTACACGATATTTTTTTTAATGTTGATCGGTTTTGGGTCTTCCTTATCTGGATTTTTACTCAAACCGCCACTTGCGCCTACTAGCCTTAAAATTACTTAAAACTTACAAAACATGCTGTATTATCCTTGCATATTTTATATGTATATATTTGTTTTGTACATTAGAAAATATTTGACAAGAAGCCTTTTAATTGCACACTTTAGTTGATTTTACTATTACAAAAAAGAATTTTTCAAGAAAATGTGTTATTTCATCCCCCTATATCTTCTAAACTATTGATCATACAAACAAAATGTAATATACATTTTTGTAGGAAATGTTACATAAATTAATTTTGTAATTGACATTTTTTCTCTAAATGTGATAATTTTTAAGATATTTAATAAAAACTGAAAAGTGCCCTCCTTAAATGCCCCCCCCTGCCCCCCGCTCACCCACCACGGGCGTGGACTTTTAGTATGTTGTTCAGGACCCTCTCGGCTATGAGTATGCAAAATTTCAAAGCTACACGATTTTTTTTTTCTATTCGTCAACTTTTGGCCTTCGTTGCCTGGACTAATGTCTGCCTAGGCATTGAATCGAACAGCGATTGGATGACATGTACTGGTAGAGCACTTCTTGAAGCTTCAACACGATGCCACAATTCACTGATCGAAGTTACTGGTGAGTGGTGGGGGGCCAGTCGCATTTCATTGATTAAACAGTCATTTTCATTGGTGCGAGATCAGGAGAACGCGCTGGCCAGAGCAACAGTCGAACACATTCTGTATCAAAGAAGGTCCAGACAATATGGACAACTTGCGGTCGTGCATTGTCCTGCTTAAATGTTGCGCTTCGGAGGCCTTGAACATAGGGCAGAGCTATGGGCCTTAACTCGCCAGAAATGTAATGGCTGGTATTCAGAGTGGCGGGAATGAAAAAAAGAGATGACCGGGACGTGTATCCAATGGTACAACATACCATCAATCCAGGTGGTGACTCAGTATGCGGCTACCAAAATTCTGATTACCCTCAAAACTGCATCACTGATATGGGCGCCATTAATGTGTGATCAACAAGGAACCTGGACGCAGGAATGGCGTGAAGTCACTTTTCAGACAAATCACAATCCTGTTTACAGCATCAAGATTGCCTTATCCGTATTTAACGGCATTATGAATAATGTACATTGCCAGCTGGGATTCAACATCATCATACTGTCCATCATTTGCAATGATGTTACGGGTTCCCATTGGATACACGTCTCGATGTTCGTATTCCTGGCACTCCGAACAGCGGCCATTAAATTTCTGATGAGTTAAAGCCCGCCCCTCTGCCCTGTATTCGAGGCCTTCGTAGCGCAAAATTTATGCAAGATAATGCACGGCCGCAAGTTGTTTGTATTGGCCGGACCTTCTTTGATACAGAATGTGTTCGACTGCTGCTCTGGCCAGCGTGTTCTCCTGATCTCGCACCAGTGAAAATGTCTGTTTAATCATTGAAAAGTGACTGCCCCCCCCCCCACCACTCACCAGTAACTTCGATCGATGAATTGTGGCATCGTGTTGAAGCTTCATGAAGTGTTCTACCCGTACATGTCATCCAATCGCTGTTCGATTCAATGCCTAGGCAGATATGTGCTGTTATTGCTCACAGAGGTCACTGCTTTATGTACTGATTTCTCAGAACATATTACTACAAATTTCCTGAAATTTTAATCAATTGTTCTTCCTAATATAATGTATGTGTCCAACAAATTTCATTCCGTTATTATCATTCCTTCTTGGTGTTGCATTTTCAATGTCGAGCAGTGTATATATGTATATTTATACATTTCCAGATCATCAGAATTTGTAAATCAGGCTTATAGCTGTTGCTGTCATTCTCTCTCTCTCTCTCTCTCTCTCTCTCTCTCTCTCTCTCTCTGTCTATGGTGTGTGAGTGTGACAGAGAATTTTTGTTATCAGTAAAAGTCAAAAATAAATATTAGTAAAAAGTCCAAATTTTGTATTCTAAATCTTTATCATATGGGAATGCTACTTGAAAATTTTTATTGATATCCGATGAGCATTTCCTGTACAGGGATATTCAAAAGTATTCAAATCCATATGGTGTTTATGGACGAAATTTCTTGTTGATTCATTTTAGCATCTTTAGATTGAATTAAACAAAATAAAAAATCTGGAGTGACTCCACTCGACTTTCCGAACATTGAGTAACTAACAGTTTTGTAGATAAAATAAAGAAAGAGGAATTGCTAAACAAACAAAAGAGAGAAAACCATAATAGAGTGTTTTTTTCTCCATATATCACACGAGGTTTTATTTAACGCTACTGAACTTTGAGCCCTTAGATCATAATGATAAAGAATTTTTCGTTTTGTCCCTGTAAAAATCTATAGATGCTAGATTCACCAAAATGCTTATAGTTAGTGCAACAGTGATTTATAATATTCATACAAATTTTCAGCTCAATTGAATAAGGCGTTTAGATGCTATCGCACTTTTAAAAATTTGGTCTCATAGGCCATAATGATAAAGAATTTTTCTTTGTGTCCCTGTAAAAAAACTGTAGTGCTAGATTCACCAAAATCTATACAGTTGGTGCAAATGCGACCTATAACATGTGTACAATTTTTTTGCTCAGATTAATAAGGCGTTTAGACGCTGTCACACTTTTAAAAATTTGGCCCCATTGGCCTTAATGATAAAGAATTTTTCTTTGTGTCCCTGTAAAAAAACTATAAGTGCTAGATTCTCCAAAATCTATACAGATTGAGTATCTGTGACCTATAATATGGGTATAAAATTTTTGTTCAATTGAATAAGGCGTTTAGATGCTATCGCACTTTTAAGATTTTGGTCCCATAGGCCATAATGATAAAGAATTTTTCTTTGTGTCCCTGTAAAAAAACTATAAGTGCTAGATTCACCAAAATCTATAGGGTTCGTACTATGGTGACTTACAATATACGTACCAACTTTCAGGTTAATCGAACAAAGCCTTTAGACGCTAGCGTGTTCACAAACATACACACATACACACATACACACATACACACACACATACATACATCATCGTAAAAATAGTGAAAACGGACTCAGGGGACCTGAAAACGTATAGAAACATCAAAATCTCGAATTCGGATTTTTGACATGATTACAATACTTTCCTCACTATAGTGTTCGGAAAGTAAAAAGTACATACTTTTGATTTGCATAAAAAATTGTTTTGCATAATAGAATATAGCATGAAAAGCATTCGCCTTTGATTTACAGGACCCGTCGAAATAATTCGCATTCATTAGGGCTGTATCTGGAGATTCTTAAAAGTGCATTTAAGTTTTGTTATGCATTTTTATTATTGCACTAAGCTGATGTATCCTATGTGATGATTATAGAATTTATAGCCAATATAAAGACCACTTAAAATGAGTTGAATAAATTTAAAACAGTGGTATAGGTGAAAATAGTTTCAACAATCTGAAATAAATCATTGAGTTTAATGAAACCTTAAACTTTAAGAATATAGCTGCAAAATTCAAAAAGGAGTGGGTTGAGGAGTGATAATAGCACCCCCCCCCCCTCATACAAATAGAATAAGCCTGTTTCTAAAACAATTTTCAATTGTTTTTAAAGTACCTTGAAAATGTTAAAATACAGTACCTCTTATCTTACTTTGTAATAATCTGTTTTTGAAAAACACAGAGTAAGAGAAAGTAGTATGAATGTCACACCAGATTATTTTCCGGTAATATTACTTTATTTTCTCATTCATTAAATTTTCAGTATACACTAAGCGACAAAAAAAAAAAAAAAAAAAAAAAAAGACGCACTGCAGAAAAAAATGACATACATTTTTTATTTGTAATAACTTTAAAATTAATGTTTGGAACGAATAAAACTGTCTTGTTTGCATAATACCAATGGGATGAAATGATACCTATGTACATTTTCGATTTAATAATTCGTTTTATTGCACTTTACAAAGTACTTTTTAAAAATCTGCATAAAACTTTCTTTTTGAACATAATGCAGTAACCATACACTTTGTATTCTATTATGATTTATTATACGAAATAAACAAGTTATATTTTAATATATGAAATAAAACTATTCATTAGTTAGATCTAAGCAATTTTTTTATTAAAAATATGTATTCTGCATTGGGTTAATTCCACCTTTATATGGAATTACTGCTTTAATGCGCAATGGCAAGTTTTATACAGTGTTTTAATATAAATCCCAGAAAATTCGATGTGCCAAATATCACAAATAATTTTTTCTAGTTCTGCCAGAGTTATAGACTGCAAATTTTGAGTCCTCTCTCCTCTCTCCCGCCTTTTTATAGACTAAACATTTTCGAGCGTATCGCGATTAGCACTATTTCCATGTCTGGTAAAGAAGAAATTCTACTATATCTTGATTACTTACAGAATAATAGGTTCTCATGGGAATGGATAGAAAAATTTGACAATTTGAAGTGAACAAACTTACCACAGACGTCGTGTAGTAAGGCGCATTTTCTTCGTGAAATGCTGTTTACGGAAATGTCCAAGATACCTCCAAAATAGTCGGTGAAGTACCACTTTTATGAAGATTGGGTTTTATTTCGAGATAATTGATCTCTTGAGCATAAAAATTTTCCCGACTGTTTGAAAAGTTATGCACCTCCGTACCGTAATGTACGGAGAATGCGTCACTGTCTTAAAAGTGCGATTTTCATTAAGTCAGTCATATTTTCGTTGTCAGATCTGCTTGTTTTCTTTAGCTCGAAATAAATTAAGCTTGACTCATCAAAGAGAACCAGTTCAGCCCAATAATATACTAATCATTTTTTTATTTTTCTAGCCATCTGAGGTCTTGCTTTCCTAATTCTCTTCACTGAGAATGGAATTTTTTCAAATTTTCTCTCATTTAAACTTGCTTTGTTTAATAGTTGCTGTACGGTAGTTAAAGAAATTATGCTGCTAAACACTTTTTATGAATCTCTTTTATGTTCTAAATGTAATACAAACCGATTTTATAAGCAATGGCTTTTTAACTTACGGTCATCTCGCTTGGATGAGCAACATAGCCGCCTAAAACCAAATTTCCAATTTAAACGGCCAAAAAATTTTATACCTTGCTAAAAACCCTTTTACCAATATTTCGTTAACATTTAATTATTTTTCCCGCTCACGTATTAAAATATTTTTTTTTTTTCATTCAAAAATTAGTACTTTTTGTGGAATCGTTAATTTTCTTATTTTTACCATTTTTGAAATAATTTCTAAAATTAGAATTTTCCTGAGAATTGCATTTTGTTTTTAACGCTGGACTCCAAGCTAAAGTGTATGTGGAGGACAACATAATGAAATCTGTTCGAAAATTTGCTTTTTAAACGGTAAAATTGGCGATTGTAGAAGGTGAAAAGGAAGATATCCAAGTGCGGCTTTTTTTTTTGTCGCTTAGTGTAGAAGTAATTTTAAAATCACCGAAAAGGAAAAAAATAGATTACTTTTATTTTTTATTGTTATATGTATTAATACTTCCTATAATAAGTAAAACAATGTTTAAATAATCTTAAATAATTTGATGTGTCACCCACACTACTTTCTCTTACCCTGAAGTTAAATCTACTTTAAAAATAATTTAAAATAGGTTTAGGAACAGCTTTATTTGACATCAACCCCTCATTCAATTATAGTGCCTACATTTATTTAAAAAAAAAAAAAAAAAAAAAAAAAAAATCAAGGTTGTCATTTATTTGCTTTCAAACTTGCAAATTTCGATCAAATTTTTCGACTGGAAACTAACTACAAAATACCAAATTTGAATTTGATGCATTTATTTATTTTTAAGTTACTCTGATAATAAACACATACAGACCAACCGCTAAAAATTGGACTTTTACATTCAGGGAAACTCAAAACGTGATATTATACAAAAAAAATCTGGAGTGACTCCACTCGACTTTCCGAACATTGAGTAACTAACAGTTTTGTAGATAAAATAAAGAAAGAGGAATTGCTAAACAAACAAAAGAGAGAAAACCATAATAGAGTGTTTTTTTCTCCATATATCACACGAGGTTTTATTTAACGCTACTGAACTTTGAGCCCTTAGATCATAATGATAAAGAATTTTTCGTTTTGTCCCTGTAAAAATCTATAGATGCTAGATTCACCAAAATGCTTATAGTTAGTGCAACAGTGATTTATAATATTCATACAAATTTTCAGCTCAATTGAATAAGGCGTTTAGATGCTATCGCACTTTTAAAAATTTGGTCTCATAGGCCATAATGATAAAGAATTTTTCTTTGTGTCCCTGTAAAAAAACTGTAGTGCTAGATTCACCAAAATCTATACAGTTGGTGCAAATGCGACCTATAACATGTGTACAATTTTTTTGCTCAGATTAATAAGGCGTTTAGACGCTATCACACTTTTAAAAATTTGGCCCCATTGGCCTTAATGATAAAGAATTTTTCTTTGTATCCCTGTAAAAAAACTATAAGTGCTAGATTCTCCAAAATCTATACAGATTGAGTATCTGTGACCTATAATATGGGTATAAAATTTTTGCTCAATTGAATAAGGCGTTTAGATGCTATCGCACTTTTAAGATTTTGGTCCCATAGGCCATAATGATAAAGAATTTTTCTTTGTGTCCCTGTAAAAAAACTATAAGTGCTAGATTCACCAAAATCTATAGGGTTCGTACTATGGTGACTTACAATATACGTACCAACTTTCAGGTTAATCGAACAAAGCCTTTAGCCGCTAGCGTGTTCACAAACATACACACATACACACATACACACATACACACATACACACATACACACACACATACATACATCATCGTAAAAATAGTGAAAACGGACTCAGGGGACCTCAAAACGTATAGAAACATCAAAATCTCGAATTCGGATTTTTGACATGATTACAATACTTTCCTCACTATAGTGTTCGGAAAGTAACCAGAGTTGAAAATGGAACTTCAAAAAATACATTATTTACAGTATGGGCATAAAAAATATATTTTCCTTCTTGAGCAGTGTTCGTTGATATAGTAAAATGCAGCAAAGCACTTCCATTAATAACATTCAATAGAAAAGAATGTTAAGCTTAATTTGGGGTAGCCCTGTAAATGAATAATGAATGATTTTCATACGACGATCTACATGAAAAAGGTGTAAATATAACAAAAATTTAATTTCGAGAATTTGACCCAAAAACAATACTTTCTCTACCGTAGGAGTAAGATAGAGTAAAAAAATAGCGTAACTAATAATCAACATATGAATTTGTTCTGTTACTTCCTTTTAGTACCAGATTAAAAATAATCTGGTGTGGCACTCACACGACTTTATCTTACCCTAATTTCAATACTATAAATACAGACTGAAGATTAAGTGGTAAGATAACGAGCATTGTTATATAAACCTACGTTAAAAACAATTCAAATCAGGCTTCGGAAGAGCTTTAGTTAACAAAGACACAGAATTATTTGTCAACACACAACCACTTACGGTTTCCTCAACAGCCCGTTTGATTATTGTACTTACATGTAAAGAATTCAAACCTGTAATTAAATTTAAAAGCTCATTCAAAATTATTCAGATAACTTTCATACGCACCATTTCTTGATACTTACCAATTTTGATCAAATTTTTTAAATATTGAACTTATATTAACTTCAAAATTACAGCATTTGATTGCCTAAAACTATTTGTTCCTAAGTTACTCTGATAAGAGACAGAGACAAATGTCAAACGTTAAAAACTTGTCTTCGCTATTCAGAAAGCCTCACAACGTGTAAATATACAAAAAACAAGCGATGAATATTTAGTTTCAAAAATACTTTATTTACTGTATTTATGGGTATGAGGAATTAGTTTCAATTCCTGAGCAGTTTTTATATACGGTAAAATATAGTATAGCATTTCCACTAATTACATTCGATAGAAAAAAAGTGTTTTCACTTAATTATTGGCAGCCCTGTATATCTTCTGAAAATTAAGCACACATCATATGGTGCACATAAATATCCTGTATTAATAACACACAGCATAACCTGAAATACATTTCCACCAATTTTCAAGTACTGTCCCACTATATTCTAGTTCTTTTGTTTAGCCCTGTAAACGAACGATGAATGATTTTGTTACCATATTCCACATGAAATCTACTTTACGCATATAAAAAAATATATATTCATTTCATTGATTTAGTGCAGCCTGTAGATGTTAAACTCTTTACCGTCAAATCCCCCCACAGACGTAATGTATTTGAATTTTTTTGGGTGTTCCTGTACACGAACCACTTGCTCGATTTCAACGAAAAGTTTAATGTAACATTCCTTACATTTAGGATACCGAGTTTGAACTTCCTGCACTATTATTTGTTCTTAACACTTTCGCGACCGCATGTTTCTCTCCTTTTGACAGTTAGCTCCGCCTGTGGGCGTTATTCTTGTATATTACATTATTTTAAATCAAAGTTTTCTGTATTCGTATTTATAATATAAATGGATATACATTACAGTTATACTCTTTTAAATCAAAGTATTTTTATCCATAATACATTGATTGTATAAATGTGAATATTAGGAGTATTTTTAAGCGAAAACGTAACCTATGTAATCTAAAGAAACGCTCACTGGTGGAGTTACAGATTGTCAAATGACGTGAATTTACGTCAGCGGTCGCGAAAGTGTTAAGATATACTGATAATAGACACACACAGAGGCCAGCCGCTAAAAATGTATTTTTCGGATTTAAGGGACTTTAAAACATGTAAATATAACAAAGAATCAATTTCGGAAATTTGGTCCCAAAACAATACTTTACCTACCATATAAAGGGTTGATAGAAAGTAAAATTCTGGAGTGACTCCTCTCGACTTTCTGATTATTAAGTAATTAATGGTTATACAGTTAAATTAAAATTAGGGAAGTCGTTAAATAAACGAAAGAGAAAATAATAATAAGGTTTCTTCAAATAGTATGCTGTTGAAATTAACGCTATTACCCTGCAAACAATTTCAGACCACAGATCATAAAAGAATTTTCATGTGCTAGATTCACCAAAATTTATACAGTTCGTGCGATCGTTATCCATAACATTTCAGCTCAGTTGGATAAGGCATTTAGTCGATATCGCACTTTAAATAGTTTAAGCCCATAGGCCATAACGATAAAGAATTTTTCTTTGGATCCCTGTAAAAAAAAAAAAAAAAAAAAAACTATAAATGCTAGATTTGACAAAATCAATAGGAGTCGTTCTACGGTGACCTATAACGTACGTACTATATTTCAACTAATTCGAACAAAGTGTCAGACGCTATCGTGTTCACTCACACACATACACATACGTACATACATACATCACAGTAAAAATAATGAAAATGAACTCAGAATACTTCACAACAAATATAGATACACCGAAATTTCAAAGTCGAATTTTTGTCATGATTACAATTTTTTTCTTAGATAAGTATGTTCGGAAAGTAAAAATATATCTTTAAAAATGATATATATAGGTATATATACACGTTTTATGATATGTTAGACATTTTGTCAAATAGCTGAAAAGTTCGTTAGGAATCATCTTGAAACTTTAGTAAAGTAAAGAACATGTTATACCTCATATATTTCAGCAAAAGTTATGCCGTGAAGAGGAAAAGGGGACCATTGAGAAATTAAACAAAAACCAAAATGTTTTGGATCATCCTGTAAAACGTAATGCTTGAAATGCGTTTTGGTTGTACCATTTGATTAAGAGGATTTTTATTATTATCTGTATAAAATTTTTTTTATGAGGCTAGCACATATCTGTACTGATAAGTATAAAGGATTTAAGTCCATATTCTTGATTTTTCAGGAGACGAAAAATAAAGTTAAACTAATTAAAAACAAATCAGAAGAATCGATTAGGAAAAAGGGATTCCGTTGACTTATACCCTTTATACCATTCAGTGTTTGTCAACCTTCATTTAATAAAGGGAAAAATTGAATTAAATATTTTATACCATACATGAATGGTAAATTTCTGACTTGAACCTTTTTTTACCAATGGATTTTCTCAAAGACTAAATGACATAGACTGAAATCCTTTATACCAATCGATTGAGAATTTTTTTCTGAGTCTGACTTAACTAAAAATCGACCTTTGTGGACTTAAATCCTTTATACTTATCAGTACAGATATATTCATGGAGATATATCGTTTTTTTTTTTTTTTTTTTTTTTTTTTAAATTGGAAACACAAATTTTCAGTTTTTTAATTATAACACGTAGGGTATTGGAATTAGAGCAAAGACATTGTCGGGAAATTTAACATACTATATTAGATACATCATACTGCGATAAGAATGCAAAAAGGTTATATATCTTACGAAATATGAGCATTTTTGCTAAATAATTTTTAACTACACATGCGCTAGCTTAAAAAAAAAATTCATTTGCATAATTTAATAGTCAAAAGTATTGAGCAACATATATGAAAACCCCAAGCAAATATTGTGTAAATTAAAAAAGTTATAAGAGGTAGAATGAACAGAATTTTAGTTCTCTCAAAATAAACGCAAAACTATAAGGGGTTTTACTCACATTTTTATTTCGATTCAATCGATGCCCAATGGTAATATAGTGTTCGCTGATTGTAAATAAATATTTATAAAACCCCTATCATCTTCTATTTTTTATTTTATTTTATTTTTATTTATTTTATTTGAGAAGGACTGAAATTCTCTTCATTCTATCTCTCATAACTTTTTGAATTTAAACAATATTTGTTTGGGATTTTCATATAATTTGCTCAATACTTTTGGCTATTAAATTATGCAAATGAATTTTTTTTTTAAACTAGAGCGTGCGTAGTTAAAAATTATTTAGTAAAAATGCTAATATTTCGTAAGATATTTAGCATTTTTGTATTCTGATTGCAATACGCTTGTCTAATATAGTATGCTAAATTTTCTGAAAATGTCTTTGCACTGGATCTAATACCCTACGTGTTATAATTAAATTAAAAAGGTGGATCCCCCCCCCCCCCTAATTAAAAAAAAAAAAAGTTATATCCCCAGGAAAATATGTGGTAGCCTCATAAAAATTTATTCGGATAATGGGAAAAAACCCTCTTAATCACATGTTACAGCTACTTTTACAGGGTGATCCAAAACATTTTTATTTTATTTTGTTTAATTTTTTACCACCGCCTCCCCTCTTTTTCTCTTCGGGGCACAACATTTGCTGAGTTATATGAGGTATATGGCATGTTCTTTACGCTACCAAAGTTTTAAGATGATTCTTAAAGAACTCTTCTAGATATATGACAAAACGTCTAAATTCAAAAATTGCCAAATTACTTATTGGTTAATAGTGTATGACTCCTAATGCATCATCCTGCGGTATTGTTTGTTTATTATGGTTGTTTTTTGTTAGATTCTCTGTTATTTTGTACTTAATAGATTATTTCACTTTAAATTTCACTTCAATTATTTTCATGTACGATAGGAGCCCGCTAGGGACTTGCTATTATAGCCGCTAGTGAACGAAATCATATACATTGGTGCTCAAAGGTGAAAAAGGTCTCCCCTGATGAATGTTTTTTACCTTTCTAAGCTTCTCATACTTGAAAAATATTGATTCTTATTGGTCTACGTGGTTTCAGTGATCTTGTATCCGTTGCTTGGCTTTTACTACGTTTAATAATTCATTATTATATATATAAATATAATTTGATAACATTTCTGATTTTTTATTGTCATAAACTTTAGACAAAGGTTGCTTATTAACTTATAACTATTTTTTTTTTTTAATTATTGGCCCTCCTTTTTAGTCTCATAACTTAAAGTTATTAGTAATTAATTAACGTTAGATATTACAAAAACAAAAATACAATAATGTCAAAATTGTTTATATTATTTTATTTCAGTAATAAACTCATGTATTTTTTACAATGCACAAAATAATAGTATTGTTGTATCTTGTTTTATAACAACGGTAAAACTCCATACATGTAGTGAAAACGTTAGATACATAAATGTTTATTATACAGTTTTGAGCTAAACGTCGGCAGTAAGACAATAAAGCCACTTACTGAGTAAGTGGCTTTGTTCTTTAAACGAAACGACTCAACCTGGGGGACCTCCTAGTCGAATATTTATTTTCTTACAGCATATGTGGGTATAATACTAAAGAAATTACACATCGAGTAATTACGACGCATTTATTTTTGCAGAATACTTTAGTGTAGCCCTTTAAACTGTTAATTTGGTGTACTTCATTTTCTAACAAAACTATCTTTTAAATGTCTTATTATTGCGTGTTAATTTCATTACACTATATCCGCTGTAACTGTGTTCAAATCAATTTATAAAAATTCTGGTTTGAAACAACCACACGATTTCCATTACCCACTATTACACGTATTATGTGCATTTTTGAGAGATAATGTGATCAGAAAACATAAAAGTTACTTAAAGAAGTAGAAACCTAAAATTTTTCAGGTAAGAGAAACTTATAAAGACTTATAAAACAAAGCTTACATATAGCGAGGTAAAAAATAAGAGAAAAAAATGGTAGAGTTACTTTTTCAAACACAAATTTCCGAGATTTGAAGATGACTTACCTAAGCAGGAAGACTGTTAATTTTCCTCTAATAACCACGTAATACACGAGAAAGAAATGAATTTATATAACAATTTTCAAGAAAATCGTCAGAGCCGTTTTTGAGATACCAACTTTTACAAAAATCAATTATTGACCAGAAAACAATAATTACATACAAAAGGATATTTAAAAGTGAGTTAATAGGGCAAGTTTGAAAAAAATCCGTACAGCCGTTTTTAAAGGAACGCACTTGCAGGACCTGAAATTCAGCTATATTTATACAGGACGCCTATCAATTTTCCTGAACTAACCAACTACATCATTCGAAAGGACATCTAATAGAGTGTTTATATAGCAATTTTGAAGAAAATCTTTTGAGCCGTTTTTGAGTGACTTACGGCCTACTTTCGGTTATCCTATTTTCACCAAAATTTGGAAAATTCATCTGTACACCAGACCTGTTTCAATTATAAAGTTTCACAGTTTAATCTTTATTAGTTTCCGAGATATAATATCCAGAAGATCCCCCCCCCCCACACACACACACTGGCCAATTGCCAAAAACTACATTTGTGGACTCAGGAGACCTTAATACATGTAAATCAGGTGAAATCTCGATATCGACCCTTTGGACCGAATACAATACTTCCATTACCTACGATAGTCGGGTAATGGCAATACAAATTAAATTAAAGACTTTTTCTATTAGCTTGATTCGCACTAAAAGGTATGAAAA
Source organism: Salticus scenicus (assembly GCA_963930645.1). NCBI lineage: Eukaryota > Metazoa > Arthropoda > Arachnida > Araneae > Salticidae > Salticus > Salticus scenicus. The sequence goes on along the minus strand of OZ005648.1, from coordinate 321,115,715 downwards.
GATTAAAATGAAGTGCTACCACCTAAATTTCCTACTTTAGTTAATTAAAAAAATTCTAATTGTCGTGTCGAAAAACTGCTTGCACCCCTGGATTCAGAAAATTCGCCCATTTCATTCGGTATCGAATTTGTAACGAGCCACATACTTTTTAAAATGACTGAAATTAATTAAAATGAAGTGTTTCCACCAAAATTTCGTACTTTAGTTAATTTTTAAAAATCTAATGGTCGTGTCGAAAAACTGTTTACACCCCTGGATTCAGAAAAATCTCCGCTTTCATTTGGTATCGAATTTATAACGATAGAACTGACACTTCCAATTTATTTTCCCCTTTTTCTGTTTTTAACCCAGATTCGGCAGAAGGTATATAACAGAGAATGTAATCTAAAAAAAATAATAATAAAAGAAAAATTAATCTTACATTCACTGCAAATGCGTGAAACACTTTTGCAACGCTATTAGAACGTAATAGTAAACACTTCTAACTAAAAGTGTTGTGATTGTATTAGGAATGTGTTGCGATTGTGTTGCGCGAGGGAAAAGAAAGTGTTGCGGAAGTGTTGTTGACAATTACAAGGACAAGAAATGTGTTCAGATAGTGTTTCGATCAAAATTTAAGATCCCACACATATTCTAAACGCTTTTTAGAACATTTCTAAAACACATTCATCTTTAACGTCAAACACTTTAGAAACGCTTATTAAACAGAATAGTCTATCCCGTGAAATAATATACAGACGTTTTCTTAATAATTTGCTCAGCAGTGTATATTATGGGGATTAGATTCAGAAGGCTGCTAAAGGTGAGAAAACGAAACTAGTATGTTGTTGTAACAGGAACTAGTATCACAAAATTATCTTCTATATTTTACTATTAAAATTCATGCAGAGCAAATTTTTTATTCGAATAACTATATTTTTTTAATTATCACTTATTAAAATTATTTTTCTATGATGAGTGCAAGCGATTTTTATTTCAAATAAGCATAACACTAAATTGTGTTTCTTATGCAGTTATGTCTGTTGCAATTATGTTTCTTATGAAGTGTTCTAGCTTAGAACACCAAAAAGTGTTGTTAATTTGAGGACAAAATGTGTTCTTAAATGTGTTATTTTTGTGCGCGTGTTGCCTATTGGTCACGTGTGTTAGAAATTCCCGATAAAAATGTAACTTTTTTGTTGTCACCTAATTTTCATACTTTAATTAATTTTAAATAATCTGGTGTGTCACTCACACGACTTTCTCTTACCCTGAAATTTAATGCTATAAATACAGTTTGGAGATTAAGAGGTAAGATAACGAGTACTGTTATGTAAACCTATGTTAAACGATTCAAATTAAGCTTCGGAAGAAATTTATATGATAATTAGTTCTGTGTGAGGGGGCTACCGTCCCCCTGAACCCCCCGTTTTAATAATACACCTACATTTATATAGAATTTAATTCTATTATTAAAATTAAAAGTTTACTTAAAATTATACACACAATTTCCACACGCAACATTCATTGAAACTTATCAATCTTGATCAAACTTTTCCAGCAACAAACTTATATTAACTTCAAAATACAACATTTGGATCTCCTAAAATTATTAGTTTTTAAGTTACTCTAAGAGACACAGACAAAGATCAAACGTTAAAAAACTTGACTACGGTAATCAGGAAGTCTCAAAACGTGTAAATATACAAAAAACAAGCGAAGAATATTTAGCTTTAAACATATATTACTTATCATATCTCTATGAGGAATTTATTTCAATTCCCGAACAGTTTTCCTGGAAATGGTAAAATATTATTAGTAAAGCACATCCACTAAGAACAAATAACTAGTATGTTGTGGCCACCACACGACTTTCTTCTATATTTTCCTATGCAAATTCACTTAGTAAAAATAATTTATTAAAATTATTATTTAAAAAAATTATCTTCCATGATAATGCAGATGATTTCCATATTAGAGAACTACTATAACACTAAATACCGAAAAGAAGTTAAATTTATTCTCAATATTCCATTATTTTTTTTTTTTGTTGTTGTTGTTAAAAATGAAAAAAAACGATAACTTTATTTTAAATTATCGCAGATCGATGGTTCAACCATTCGTTTTAAAAGTATTGACGAGCTCTTTTGAGAGATACCCATCATGAAAATTTATTCCCCTCGAGGGGGGGGGGACTTCCAGGGGGGGAGGCAAGGCTCCTACATACACACACACACACAAAAAAAAAAAAAAAAAAAAAAATCCCAGTTGACTATCTCTATTACAAAAAATATATATTTGTTTTATTTTATTTAGTGCAGTCTATAGATGTTAAACTCGACTTACCTGCAATTTCCCCCATAGACGTAATGTATTTGAATACTTGTGAGTGTCCCTGTACACGAACCATTTGCTTCATCTCAACGAAAAGCTTACTGTAGCGTCCCTATATGATACACATTTAGCATACCGAGTTTGGAATTTCTGCTATTATTTGTTCTTGAGGTATGCTGATAACACACACAATTCGCTAAAAACATGATTTTTCGTATTCAGGGGATCTCAGAACATGTAACTATAACAAAAACTCACGTTCGAAAATTTGACCCTAAAACAATACTTATGGTTAACTCGACCTTATGGGTAAGAGAAAGTAAAAATCTAATTATTGTGTCGAAAAACTGTTTGCACCCCTTGATTCAGAGAAGTTGCCCCTTTCATATGGTACCGAATTTTTAACGATAGGATTGATATTTCTAATTTATTTTTTTGTATTTCACAAAAGTTGTTGCCACCTAAGTTTCATACTTTAGTTATTTTTAAAAAATCTAATTGTGATGTCGAAAAACTGTTTGCACCCTTGTATCCAGAAAAATCTCCCCTTTCATTTGGTACCGAATTTGTAACGATAGGTCTGATATTCTAATTTATTTTCTCTTTTTTACGTTTTTAACCCAGATTCTGCAGAAGGTTTATGTCAGAGAAAGTGAGCTGAAAGAAAGTCTTTAATAATAAAAAAAATAGTAAACAATCAATCAGTCAAAGCAATGGTAATCCTTATAACTGTGACAATTCAAAAAAAAGTATTATGATGGTCACCTGAGCATAAAAATAAATTAAATATAATAAAAATGCATCGAAGTATTAAAAATTTTCAATTAAAATGAAACTTTACAAAGTTAATATTCAAAGGCACCCAAAGGAAACTTGTGATGCATTTGATGTCATTCAACTTGTTTGAGCACAATAGAAACACATGTGTGTATATATTATTACTATATCTATGGTGTGTATGTGTGTGAGAGAGAGAGGGAAGAGGGTTACTAATGTTCGTGCGAGGAAAACTCCGACATCAAAAATATGAACGGCATAAAGAAGAAGAATATTTCGCAGAGGGAGTTTAAATAATTTTTATCTTTCTTTTTTCTGTTTCTTTCTTTCTTTCCCTTTTTTTTTCTTTTAAGTATAATTATTTTCATCATTAACTATTTACTCAATGTCGTTATAGTTAAAGTGTAAAAAGAAACAATCTGTTCAAAATAGCGTCTAAATTTATAGATAACTTGCTGAATTTTAAAATAAAAATTATTCTGCAAAAAAGTTAAAGTATGAATATAATTAAGTCAGCTTTCTCCTTAAGAATGTTATGAGTAACGGCAAATGTGAGAAATTTTGCAAATTTATTTATTATTCGTATTAGGGATTCTCATGCCTATTAAAATGTCATAGTATGTGCTAAAAGGGAGAGTATGTTTTAACTGATCACAGATTTCCAGTCCTTATTAAAATTGCATAAAATAATTTAGGATGATTAAGGCTTTTTTTTAGCTTTTAAAAAATAAAAAAATCTGGAGTGACTCAACTCGACTTTCCGAACATTGAGTACTTAATATTTGTAGATAAAGTAAAGAAAGAGGAGTTGTTAAACAAACAAAAGAGAGAAAACCATAATAGAGTGTTTGAGTATTTTTCTCCATATATTACACGATGTTTTATTTAATGCTACTGAACTTTGAGCCCATAGATCATAATGATAAAGAACTTTTCGTTGTGTCCCTGTAAAAACCTATAAATGCTAAATTCACCAAAATGCTTATAGTTAGTGCAACAGTGATTTATAATACTCATATAAATTTTCAGCTCAATTGAATAAGGCGTTTAGATGCTATCGCACTTTTAAAAATTTGGTCCTATAGGACATAATGATAAAGAATTTTTCTTTGTGTCCCTGTAAAAAAACTGTAAGTGCTAGATTCACCAAAATCTATACAGTTGGTGCAACTGTGGTCTAACATGTGTACAAATTTTTTGCGCAGATTAATAAGGCGTTTAGACGCTATCACACTTTTAAAAAATTGGCCCCATTGGGCCCTAATGATAAAGAATTTTTCTTTGTGTCCCTGTAAAAAACTATAAGTGCTAGATTCTCCAAAATCTATACAGATTGAGTATCTGTGACCAATAATATGTGTATAAATTTTTTGCTGAATTGAATAAGGCGCTTAGATGCTATCGCACTTGTAAGATTTTGGTCCCATAGGCCATAATGATAAAGATTTTTTCTTTGTGTCCCTATAAAAAAAACTATAAAGTGCTAGATTCACCAAAATCAATAGGGTTCGTACTATGGTGACTTACAATATACGTACCAACTTTCAGCTTATTCGAACAAAGTGTTTAGGCGCTAGCGTGTTCACTCACAGACATACACACACACATACATATATCATCGTAAAAATAGTGAAAACGGACTCAGGGGACCTCGAAACGTATGTAAACATCAAAATCTCAAATTCGGATTTTTGACATGATTACAATAGTGTTTAGAATGTAAAAAAATAATAATTAGTTTAATTAAATACAAAAAAAAAAAAAAAAAAAAAAAGAAGAAGAAATAAAGAAAGAAAGAAAAAAGAAAACAAATTATTAACATAGTACAAATTTTCAAGCTATTTCACGATCCGTATGATAATTTAGTTTAAAATTTACATAGATTATCCTAAAGATACTACATCATTCTATAGAAAGCAGTTTTGAGAACATTTTAATGCTAGTTATATATTAACGTAAATTTTGAATTAAATGATCTTACGGATTGTGAAATAATACCGAAAGTTTTGCTACATTAATAATTTTCAAAAATTATTATTGTAACTAATGAAGAATGTTAATTTTATAATTTTTCAAAACTAAAACAAGTTTTAAACAACAAATCAATTTTTGTGTAATTTTATTAAGTATTGAAAATCTTGTAATACTTTTTATAATATTTTAGTAAAACTTTTTTAATTGCATTCTAAAACATTTTTAAAAAGGTATAAAATCTCTCAGGCAAATTTAAATTTACACCAACTAACACAATACAAGAATCTTTAACGAATAATAATTTAATATTACTGATGTAATTTGTAGAAAAGAATGAAATAGATTTAACTAATTAGGTTCTTTAATAATAAAATAAACTAGCTATTCCAAGAGAAATATTTGAGATGCATACAGCTGTTTCGGTAGCATTAAGCGTACCGTCTTCAGTGCAAAAAGAATTCTGAATCTGGAGATGTGTTCGTATATATAAGAGAGAGACCGAATTTAGTTCAACCAATAGGATTACGGGAAAGGTGGGGAGTGTGGCCAATAGGAAATTATGAATGTTAGCTGTGTAAACAGTAGAAAATTTAAGAAAATGTGGACTGAATGTAAAATTTCCAACAATCAGACAAATAAAGAACAGCGAAACCACAATTTACAAGGTTTTTAAAATTTCAACATTTTCTTAATTTTTCTACTGTTTGTGCAGCTAACATTCCTAATTTCCTATTGGCCACACTCTCCACCTTTCCCGTAATCGTATTGGTTGAACTAAATTCGGTCCCTCTCCTATATATACGAGCACCTCCAGATTCAGAATTCTTTTTGCACTGAAGACGGTACGCTTAATTCTACCGAAACAACTGTATGCATCTCAAATATTTTTCTTTGGCGTTTCTGACGTAGTAGTTTATTCGGGTTTTAATATTCCAACGCCAAGTCGCCCGTTATTATTATTAGCTATTCCAAGGTTTTAAAAATCGTAACTTTAAATACAACTAGTCGTTTAATACTCTAGTCGTTTTCTACTAGAAACATTAGATTTTAAATGATTTTACTTTCAGTCATTTAAATATGAATATATATATCTATACTAATATATAAAGAGGAAAAGTTTGTTTGCATGTGGAGGATAATCTATGGATATACTGAACCGATTCGAAAAATTTTTTGACTAACCAAAAGTTGCACTATCCTTGAGTGAGGCTATAATTAATTTCGATAAAACCAATTTTTTAATTCGAAATTTTAATATTTTAATTAAAATCACCATAAAAGCCTTATCGGGCTCTGAATCCAGAGTTTGTGAGCTCGATTCCCGTCAAGGGAAATATAGTTTTTGTTTAAATCTAAACTGTTTATTTCTCCTTCTTTCAATATGTTATTATGTTTATATCATCTCTATCTATAATCTATATTAATATATAAATAGGAAAATTCGTTTGTATTTGGAGGGTAATTTCTAGACCTACTGAACAGATTAATCCCCCCCTCCCCCCCCAATCAAGAGTTACACTATTCCTGAGTGCTATAGGTTATAATAATTAATTTTGATAAAATAATTTTTATAATTCCAAATGTCAATATTTTAATTAAAATCATTATGAAAACCATAGGGAGGGGGGGGGATGTAACGAAATACGTTTTACCTGTGAACGCCGTGGCCCCGAGGTAAATTATAATTTTTGCTTAAATCTAAATTATTTATTTCTCATTCATTCAATATGCCATTATTACCTATATCAATCTATACTAATATATACTAATATATAAAGAGGAAACTTTTGTTCGTATGTGGAAGGTAATCTCTGGAACTACTGAACCGATTTTTTTTTCTTTATAAATTCACTAATCAATAGCTAATTTATCCATCAGTATTATAGGCTATTATTAATTTTGATAAAATAATTTTTTTGATTCGAAATTTCAATATTTTAATTAAAATAACCTTAAAAGCTATGAAAAAAAAAAAAAAAAAAAGTAACGAAAGACGTTTTGCCTGTGGACGCTGTGGCATCGAGATAAATTATCAGGATACGAATCCAGAGTTTATGAGTTCGATTCCCGTCAAGGGAAATAAAAATAGTTCTTGTTTAAATCTACATTGTTTATTTCTCATTCATTCAGTATGTCATTATGTTTATATTATCTATATCTATAATAATACATAAAGAGGAAAAGTTTGTTTGCGTGTGGAGAGTAATTCTCTGGAACTACTGAACCTATTTGAAATATTTTTTTCACTAATCAAAAGCTACACTGTCCCTGAGTGCTTATCGGCTATAACTAATTTTGATAAAATAAATTTTTTTATTAGAAATTTCAATATTTTAATTAAAATTAACATAAAAACCATGAAAAAAAAAAAAAAATTGTAACGAAAGCCGTTTTACCTATGAACGGCGTGGTTCCGAGCTAAATCATCGGGCTACGAGAGTTCGATCCCCGTCAAGAGAAATAAAAATAGTTTTTGTTTAAATCTAAATTGCTTATTTGTCATTCATTCATTATGGCATTATATTTGTGTTAATTATTTGGTTAATGTTATGTAATTTTTTCTATATAACTACCATTATTAGCAATAAAATATTTAAAATTGAAAAACTATATAATCACAAAGGAATTAGTTGCTTTATATTGCAGACGTAGCGCTCGTAGCATATTGTAATATCATATTTGGTGTGAAATTGCTGTCATTTTATGGTCGACTGGATAAATCAAATAAAATACAAGAAATAACACAAAAGTAAATATGTATAATACGTATACTGTTATTCATATGTAATTGGGATTTAAATATAAAAGGGCTACTTCAATTTTCTTTGGTACTGTCCATTTCGAGACTGCCATCCGATAAGCACACCCAAATTGAAGGCCACGGTAAGGCATTGTCGTAGACAATAGAGACACGTATCCGAGATTATATCGGGTGAGGAATACGCCGCCGAAGGCAGCGGGGACCCAAAATGAGCTTTTGAGAAATTTAAATGGATTTCCTTTTTAATTTTTGTTTACAAAGCGATATTAAAAAAAAAGAGATTCTGTTTTTATTTCCTTTAAATATATAGTGACAAGTGAAATGTACAAAATTTGCTAGTATATACAATATATTTTCATTTTTACTTTCTTCTTTATACACAAAAAGACAGTAATGGATCCGTAAAAAATTTTGACTTCTTGTTTTCGATAGAAATATTGGTTTTGAAATGTGCTGAAAGTGAATACGATTTAACTATTTTTAGAAAATGTTTGTCTAGCAGTATGTCGCTAAAATTTTTGGGCGTTGTATCGTACGAAATAATGAGCAAAATTCCACAAGAGAAATTCCCAATTAGTTGAACCTTGATATAAAATAGTGCCGATTATATTTTTGGCATATATCGTTCAGATAGCTTTGCTATACTGCAATTTGTCCCATTTATGGGAAGCTATATCTCTGCTTCTATAATGCATAAGAGAACAAAATTTGAAATGCGAGAAGGTTATTTTTTGAAAAGCTATGCTGCATCAATTTGGGTACATAGCATTGGATCAGGCGACAGATCAAGCTGCTATGATGCAAATTCATGGGAAGGTTATATAGCAGCCTGTAAATGCATTAAACTGATATGTGAGATAAACATTGGGAAAAAATATTCTGATTTAACATTTTGCTGGTCCTATTTAATTTCATTTCTCTGATCAATGTCGCCAAATTTATGGATTTTTTAATTCAATATTCAACACTAAATTTTAACTTTAACGGCTGCCTAGTTACTTCGAAAGTTATTCATCCATTATGTGTATCAAATACCACTCCTCAAAATTATTTGTGATAGTTGAATAAAAGATTACCTGAATTTGGCAACCCTGTTTTGAGCGCTTTAGAGCGCTAGGGCCGGCAAAAGGTTAATTTGGGTGCATATCGGCCGAGAGGTGGCACTACTTTTGCTCACATTCTATGATTTTTCGGATGGCTATATCTTAGCGTCTATTGCATAAAATTGTAGTAAACCGCATAAAATACTTTATCAGAGACTAGCTTGATTAGTTTTTTGGTCCCCTCAGCCAGTAGGTGTTCTTACTTTATAGAATAATAAAGAAGAAAGTTTTATGAGGGCTTCAGTTTATTTGAAGATAAATAAAACGACTAAATTTTACCACAATTTTGTTAATAAATAACTTTAAAGATTAACTATTATTTTAGGTTGGTTAGTTTTTTGGTCACCTCAGCCAGTATTAGGTGGTCCTGCTTTATAAAATAATTCTGAAGAAAGTTTTGTTAGGGCTTTAGTTAATAAATAACTTTAGAGATTAATTATTATTTTAGAAAATTAATATATACTTTTTATCTATTTGTTGCATTAAAAGGGATTGGATACATTTTCGAGTAAAAATTTCATGCTGAGAGAGAAAAAATATGATTGTGTGATAGTTTGTAAATAATTAACAAAAATACGACTTATTTTTTAGAATAATAATAATAATATTAACGAATGCGACTTTTAATCTTATATTTAATATCTTGTATGCTTTTAACTTAAACATAATTTATAACTATTTCTATAGGAAATTTCTTACATTAACCCCCGCTTTCCCAAGATGGGGTCATTTTGACCCCATTTTATAGTTGAAATTTAGTTAAGGCCACCTCATTTAAAAAATGAGCTAATTCGCCAGAGATAGCAAACGTAACCAGTGGAATGTTGCACGATGATTTGTTATAAACGATACAAAAAGGCGTGTTGCTGGTGATTTTCGCTAAACGTGCCAAGCGGCACCTGATAGCAATTTTTCTGCAGTAACGCCTTGATCTTGGGAAAGGAAGGGTTAAATATATGTGTTACTCATAAAACGATTTTACATCTATAATTTAACGAACAGTTTTCACAATGAAAGAATTTTATTATATATATATATATATATTTATTTATTTATCTATGATTTTATGATTTTTTTTTTTTTTTTCCCTCTCAGTAGAACATAAAGATATACTTTTAAAAGTGTTGAATACTGAATGTGGTTAATATAAAAATAAAGAAATAAAGAAGTAAAATAAATAAACAAAATAAATAAATAAAAGTGTACTGAGGAAGATATGAAATGGTTAAAACCCCGTTTCCTGCGTTTGCATATGTTGTTTGCATGGAAGTGACTATATTAGTGCTGGAAAGAGAGTTTTACAGGTGGGCGTTCCTCCAGGATATTACTAGTAATCGATTAATAATAGTAGAAATAATAGTAATAATAGTAATAATTCAAAGTTTCAGTTTATGTCTACATTTCCCCCCCTTTAATTGTCCATGGTTCTTGATTTTTCATAATTTTCCAAATTTTATGTTTAAATATTTCTTAAAATAGTTCTTAAGACAAGATCCAGATAAATTTGTGCAATATTGTCCTTTGCTATGTTACACAAATCTGTCATTTTTTGTGGAAATTAGGAGAACTGATAATAGGTTTTTGAAGTTATGAAACTATTAACCTTTATGTAACTTTTGGTTAAAGTTTGTCACTGTTTATTCTATTGAAAATAAAAGTTTAACATTCCATAAAAACTTGGATTAATGAAAATTCTTACATTTTCGTTACATACTTTGTGATTTATTTAAAAATAAATTAAACGACTAAATTTTACCATAATTTTGTTTGAAAACTATTACTACAATTAAAATACTGAAGCTTAATAACAAGTCAATAAAATTATTAATCTTAACTCAATTGACATCAAATGCGTATGAGAAAATGCTGCAAAGTCTAATTTTGTTTAGCTGCATTTGTGAAACACAGCTTGTTGGTAATTTCTTCTCAATATATTTATAGGCTTTAAACTTTAAAAAAGAAAATAAAACTGAAAGACCTTTAAATGTAATTTTAAAATAAATATGATTTATGCTGTTTTTTACTTTCCGAACACTATAGTGAGGAAAGTATTGTAATCATGTCAAAAATCCGAATTTGAGATTTCGATGTTTCTATACGTTTCGAGGTCCCCTGAGTCCGTTTTCACAATTTTTGCGATGATGTATGTATGTGTGTGTGTGTATGTATGTGTGTATGTATGTATGTGTGTATGTATGTGAGTGAACACGCTAGCGTCTAAACGCTTTGTTCGAATAAGCTGAAAGTTGGCACGTATATTGTAAGTCCTCATAGTACGAACCCTATAGATTTTGGTGAATCTAGCACTTATAGTTTTTTTACAGGGACACCAGGAAGAATTTTGGCCTATGGGACCAAAATCTTAAAAGTGCGATAGCATCTAAACGCCTTATTCAATTGAGCAAAAAATTTATACGCATATTATAGGTCATAGTTGCACGAACTGTGTACATTTTGGAGAATCTAGCAGTCATAGTTTTTTTACAGGGACACAAAAAATTTCTGTATCATTATGGCGTATGGGGCCAATTTTTTAAAAGTGTGATAGCGTCTAAACGCCTTATTAATCTGAGCAAAAAATTTGTACACATGTTATAGGTCACAGTTGCACTAACTGTATAGATTTTGGGGGATCTAGAACTTACAGTTTTTTTACAGGGACACGACACAATGAAAAATTCTTTATCATTATGGCCTAAGGGACCAAATTTTTAAAATGCGATAGCATCTAAACGAGCTAATTCAATTGAGCTGAAAATTTATATGAATATTATAAATCACTGTTGCACTAACTATAAGCATTTTGGTGGATCTAGCATTTATATGTTTTTACAGGGGCACAACGAAAAATTCTTTATTATTATGATCTATGGGCTCAAAGTTCAGTAGCGTTAAATAAAACATCGTGGAATACATGGAGAAAAATACTCAAACACTCTATTATGGTTTTCATTCTTTTGTTTGTTTAACAACTTCTCTTTCTTTACTTTATCTACGAAACTGTTAATTACTCAATGTCCGGAAAGTCGAGTGGAGTCACTCCAGATTTTTTTATTCAGCCTTCTTATAGCCCATTTAACAGTGTAAAATATGTTTTGATATTTTTATTGATTATTAAGATTGATTACGTCATGTTACTGACTGAAAATTTAGATTATATCTATGTCAAAATTTAAAGTACTTTTATTTATTTATTTATTTTATTTTATTTCAATTTATTTCAAAATAGGTGTTCTCAAGTATTTCTTTTCAATTAATATTTAAGTTACCATGGATGACCGAGCTCACGTGGTCTCGTTGTGAAAAACATTCCTAATATAAACACAGTGATTTGTTTTCTAAAATATATTTTTCATTTGCTCGTCCCGTCGGTGTATGCGGTTTGCAAGTGATAGCTAATTTTCCTGGAGACACGGAAAATTCAAATCGAATATCTCAAATATCTCTATATAATTTTTTTATCAAAACTGCTTAAACAGTTTCCTAGAAAAATATATTTCTGCTATATTTTGTTATGAGCAAAATATTGGGTTGCCAGAGACGGTCAATTTTTTCTTTAGAACAAGAGAAGTCGAATCAATTTTTCCTAAAAAAAAAAAAAATAAATAAAATAAAATAAATAAATAAAAAAATAAAAACCCCTCTTTTTTTTTTTTTTTTTTTTTTCAAAATTGTTCGAGCAATTTTCAAGAAAACCAAGTCTCTGCCGCATTTTTTCTGGGTAGAGTGTAGGTTAACAGTATCCTAAAGATAGGGTATTTCAAATCGAACTATGATCCCCAAGACACATTAATTCTAAATTTTTATCAAAATCATTCGAGAAATACAAAGTTTCAACCAATTTTTTTTTTGGTCAAAGCTCAAATTACAGGCCTCACAGCGTTCCTAAAATTTTACTCACATTTTATTATATTGTTACCATTATCGTCAATAAGAAATTTTTATTAAATGTTTTAATGGTGAAACATGTGTAAACATTATGTAAAAGAGTACTATACTTTAAAATGCTAGTGACCAGTGGCGTTTCTACATTAAGGACCAACGGGCACGGCCCCACCTAAATTTTTTCTCGATTAAAATAGTATTAATAATAATAATAATAATTTTGTTTTTTATAACTATTCAAAACTATACAAAATAGCTACGTCTATCTAATTTTTTCTTACTCTTCTTTCATTATCATTTATTTGTCAATTTATTTTTTCAGCTGTCACAGATCACTAATGACTCCCCTTCCTTATCTAAGAGAATAGGGCCGTTTTCAGCCGGCCCGAAATTGGCGTGTTTATTTGTACAGTTTATTCTACTCTAGAAGATCGGGTTGATATATTTGGCGACAAATTGCTTTATCAGTTTAAGCACGCTGTAATTTTCTCGTCGTTGGGCCAGCAGAGGCCTGGCCTTTTGGAACAAAACTATAGGGGAAAAAACTGTCTGTTAACCATGGGTAATATTTGGCGACTTCTGCATTACGTTTTTCTTTCTTTCTTTTTTTTTTTTTTTTCCTCATTGATTTTTCGGTGAATTTTTTAGAGTTATATATGACAGTTTAAAATTTTGGTGTTTAAAAAAAGAAATCTGGTAATAGTCAAAAATATTTTCTAGACTAGCCTTTGAGATAAAAGCTTGTATAATAATTTAAGACCTCTTTAACTAAAGTGTTTGGAATTTAAATGAGGGGGGGGGGGAAATAAAAATAATATGCGATTTTTTTTTTCCTTTCAGAATAGTGTATTAAAACTTTTATGTAAATATTAGGTGTACCGGAAAGTTCTGTCGTTTTGAATTAAAATACTGACATCGGAAATTTATCCTGGATAAAATTTAAGATATTCTTAGGTAACTTATAAGATGGTTATTTGTAAAGTACCATGTAAACACTGTTAAACAAAAATTTCCGGTTTCATTTTATTAATTCAAAACGACATAACTTTCCGGTACACCTAATAAATTGTAAAATTTTTAGATAAATAATTAATGGATTTACATGGATAAATGGATTAAATAGCTGCATAAAATTATGATTTATTATTATTATTAAAGGATTTTTCTTTTAAATGCGATTTAACAGAAATATCCGCAATATGTTTCTTTTTTCTTTATTTTATTTTCTTTCTTTTTTCTTTCTTTCTTTCTTTCTTTCTTTTTTTTTTTTTTTTTAAGATGGTAGCCCGTTTTATTTCTTTATTTATTGAAAGTTAATTTAAATTATCTAAAATTAAGTGAAAAACATGTTTTTTTTTTTTTTTTTTTTTTAAATATGTATCCACTTTACATTAATCATGACTTTCTAAATTCAAATAGATAAGAAACATGAATATAACACTTGGAATTCTATAATTAAAAGATTTAGGGATATAATTAGCGTAAGCTAAATAATATTACACTCTGAGACATTTGAATTTAAATTTTAATGGTGTGTAGTGTTAGGGTTAACGCCAGTTGACTAAAAGAGGGTCCTAGACCTGAGTGGTGTACTCTCTGTAGAAAGTGTTTCTAAGTGTTACATATCCCTTTTTATTTGAGTTTTGGAGAAAACCATAGTAAACTACAAATGTATATGTCGACGAAAGCGATCTGGTATCGAACTTGGAAATTTCCGTCTACTAGCTTCCAGATATTTAAATTTTGATATTCCATTGATCAGAAAATTGCAGAATTTTTCAATTGTATTTATAAAACTATTTTTGAGATAATTTTATGCAATGTTTTCCATAGTGTTGAAATTCGCCATCATCAAAAAAAAAAAAAAAATTCCGAAATTTCATTTTATATCCCATTTTAATAATGTTTGTTTTCATGTTTGAATAATGAATAGTATTAAAGTTAAATTACGCATCATACGATGGATCGGGCCCCACCTGTGAAAATTTGCACGAGCCGCCACTGCTGGTGACAATATAATAAAAGGATCGCACAATTTTAGGAACGCTGCGAGACCTGAAGTTACCGATGAACTCTTATTGTACTGAAGAGGAGGGCAATTCAGATCGAACTGTAAACCCTCACAGCGTTCCTAAAATTTTACTCGCATTTTGTTATATTGTTACCATTATCGTCAGTAAGAAATTTTTCTTAAATGTTTTAATGGTGAAACATGTGTAAACATTAAGTAAAAGAGTACTATACTTTAAAATACTGGTGACAATATAATAAAAGGATCGCACAATTTTAGGAAAGCTTGAGGTCTGAAGTTACCGATGAACTCTTATTGTACTGAAGAGGAGGGCAATTCAGATCGAACTGTAAACCCTCACAGCGTTCCTAAAATTTTACTCGCATTTTGTTATATTGTTACCATTATCGTCAGTAAGAAATTTTTCTTAAATGTTTTAATGGTGAAACATGTGTAAACATTAAGTAAAAGAGTACTATACTTTAAAATACTGGTGACAATATAATAAAAGGATCGCACAATTTTAGGAAAGCTTGAGGTCTGAAGTTACCGATGAACTCTTATTGTACTGAAGAGGAGGGCAATTCAGATCGAACTGTAAACCCTCACAGCGTTCCTAAAATTTTACTCGCATTTTGTTATATTGTTACCATTATCGTCAGTAAGAAATTTTTCTTAAATGTTTTAATGGTGAAACATGTGTAAACATTAAGTAAAAGAGTACTATACTTTAAAATACTGGTGACAATATAATAAAAGGATCGCACAATTTTAGGAAAGCTTGAGGTCTGAAGTTACCGATGAACTCTTATTGTACTGAAGAGGAGGGCAATTCAGATCGAACTGTAAACCCTCACAGCGTTCCTAAAATTTTACTCGCATTTTGTTATATTGTTACCATTATCGTCAGTAAGAAATTTTTCTTAAATGTTTTAATGGTGAAACATGTGTAAACATTATGTAAAAGAGTACTATACTTTAAAATACTGGTGACAATATAATAAAAGGATCGCACAATTTTAGGAAAGCTTGAGGTCTGAAGTTACCGATGAACTCTTATTGTACTGAAGAGGAGGGCAATTCAGATCGAACTGTAAACCCTCACAGCGTTCCTAAAATTTTACTCGCATTTTGTTATATTGTTACCATTATCGTCAGTAAGAAATTTTTCTTAAATGTTTTAATGGTGAAACATGTGTAAACATTATGTAAAAGAGTACTATACTTTAAAATACTGGTGACAATATAATAAAAGGATCGCACAATTTTAGGAAAGCTTGAGGTCTGAAGTTACCGATGAACTCTTATTGTACTGAAGCGGAGGGCAATTCAGATTGAATTGTAAACACTCACAGCGTTCCTAAAACTTTACTCGCATTTTATTATATCGTCACAACTATCGTCAGTAACAATTTTTCTTGAATAATTTTAAATGTTTTAATGCTAAAATATTATGTAACAAAATATTGTTTTAAGATAGTGATGACAATTTAATAAAATGAGCTCAAAATTTAGGAACGCTGCGAGGTTTTGTAAACTGAAAAAGCCAAAAAAATTTAAATTTTTTTCGAAATCATCAGGTAGTTTTGGAGAAAATCAAGTTTTTCCCATATGGTTCTACGGGTAAAGTGAGAGTTAACAGTGAACGCTAATTTCTGTAAAGATAAGTCAGATGGGTTTCTCCTCTCAAAAATTCCTTAACGCTAAGTTTTTATTAAAATAGTTATATCCATTTCCGAGAAAACCAAGTTACTGCCATATTCTCCAACCGACGGATAAAGGGTTAACACCGAACACGAATTTACCTCAAGATGAGGATAAGTCCAATCGATTTTTTACTTTCAAAAAAAAAAAAAAAAAAAAAAAAAAAATCTTAATCCGAAGCTTTTTTTTTAAATCGTTATATCTATTTTCGAGTTAACGAAACTTTTGCCATATTTTGCAGCCGGATGATAAAGGGTTAAAAGTGATCACGAATTTTCTCAAAATCGTTATATCCATTTTCGTGTTAACGCAATTTTTGCCATATTTTGCAACCGGATGATAAAGGGTTAACAAGGAACACGAAGATAAAGATAAGTCCAATCGATTTTACATCCCAGAAAATACTTTACACTATATTTTCATCAAAATCGGTATTATCGTTACCGAGAAACCCAAGGCAAATAAATAGATAAATATGTATATATTCTTTTCTGTGAAATTTTTGAAAAGGTTTTCACACACACACACACACTTATAATATAAGCGAAGGATTAATTGATGAATAAAACCCATTTGAAAGATAAAGGAGTTTTAACCTTTAAAAAATCGAATTCTTCAAAGAAATATATATACATATATATATTGAAACATAAACAAATCCTTCCAGATCAATCAGAAGAGTAAGCTAATTTGTTTTTTCTCAACAAGTGAATCATCATAATTACATATGCTACAGCTCGGTGGCGTATCCAGGATTTTATTTCGGAGAGAGCTGAGTTAAGTTCGATAATGTTTCATAGTGTTAAGAAATCACGCATATTACTTTTAATCATCCTTTTTTAAAACTTTCTACAAAATTTCGGGAGGAGCTGCAGCCCATCAGCTCCCCTTCCCTCCCCCAACCTCTGGATACGCTACTGCTACAGCTACTGCTTTTAAGCATTGTTATTCACAGGGTACTCCGTAACATCATTCTCTCATTAATTTGTTAGTGGTCTTCTTTTTGTCTTCGGGGCAAAACCTTCCCTGAATCGCATTTTTCCATTTCTGAGGTTTTAAGTGAATCTATCAAATATTTCTACAGACATTCGACTAAACGTCTAACTTCATCTTGAAAGCTTGTAAAGGCTTTTGTTTATGCAGTGTACGGGCCGAAAGAAATATCAGAAAAATATTTAATAAAAGTAAAATAAAATATTTTTTCTATTAGAACATTCTTTAAAATTTTTTAATTTTAATGCATTGTTGACGGGAAACAAAATTTTCAGTTAATAATAATAAAACTAAACATATTGTGACCACCACAAAACTTTCTTCTAAATATTATCTTACACAAAATTCACGCAGTACAAATTATTTATTTAATTCTTATCGATTAAAATTATTTTCCATGATGAATGCGGACAACTTTTATCCCAGGGAAATATAGTCGCTAAATGTAGAAAGAAATTCAATTTTGTGCTAACATATAAAAAAATGCGATTTTTTTTTTTCTTTTTTAAATGGAAAAAATTTCGTTAAAAAAATTCAACTATTCGTTTTAAAGGTATATTGATAAGTTTTTTTTTTTTTTTTTTAAAGGTACCCATATTGAAAATTTACACCCACCCCCTGGGGGACATTTCCCCCAGAGGGTGGAGCGATGCTCCTACATGCACGCAATTTTTCCCTAGCTTACTTTTACTATCATCAATAATTCATATTACAGGGTTACCACGGGCTGTAATTTTTCCCTGACTTTTCCACCAGAATTTTGTTTTATAGTAAGTTTCAATAACCTGCTTCCTCGACAAATTAAGATGAAATTTCTTGCATGAATGTTCTAGTGGACGAGTGAGAGAAAAAAAAGCAGGTAACGCTGATATTAATTTTACAATCACTCTTTAAAAATAATTCCCATTATATACATTTATACGGAATTTCTCCCTGTACACATTAAAAATTATAAAAAAAAAAAAAAAAAAAAAAGTGGGGGGGGGGGGATGAGCGCACCACCATATACGCTATCTACCAATAAGTATTTGAACACTTTCGAATTTATACGTTTTGTCTAATATGTAGAAAAGTACTTTAGGAGTCATCTTGAAACTTTAGTAGTGTAAGGAACATGTTATAGCTCATATATTTTAGCAAAAGTTGTGTCTGTAAGAGGAAAAGGGAACCAGTAAAAAATTAAACAAAAATAAAAAATATTTTGGATCACCTGGTAAAAAGCAATGCTTTAAATGCTTTTTAGATTTAGCATGTCATTATGAGGATTTTTCTCATTATCTATATAAATTTTCATGAGGTTACCACACATATTCATGAAGATATAAAGTTTTTTTTTTTTTTTTCTTCTTTAATTTCAAAAAGCATTTCCGCTTTTTTAGTTATAACACGTAGGGTATTAGACCCAGAGCAAAGACATTTTCAGTAAACTTGGCGCACTACATTAGACACAGCATATACTGCAATTAGAATGCAAAAATGTTAAATATCTTGCGAAATATGAACATTTTTACTTAATAATTTTTAACTATGAATATGCTAGCTTTTAAAAAAATTTCATTTGCATATTTTAGTAGACAAAAGTATTGAGCCACTTATATGAAAACCTCGAACAAAAATCGTGTAAATTCAAACAGTTATGAGTTATAGAATAACAAAATTTCAGTTAATCTCAAAATAAAAGGAAGATGATAGAGGACTTTATCAATATTTATTTACAATCAGCGAATACTGTATTACCATTGGGCATCGAGTGAATCAAAATAAAAAAGTGAGTAAACCTCTTATAGTTTTTGAGAGAACTGAAATTCTGTACATTCTATCTCTTACAAATTTTTGAATTAAAACGATATTTATTTGCGGTTTTCATATAAGCTGCTCAATATTTTTGATTTTTAAATTATGCAAATGAATTGTTTTGAAAGCTAGCGCATGCGTAGTTAAAAATTATTTAGTAAAAATTCTCATATTTTGTAAGGTATATTTAATATTTTTGCATTGTAATTGCAGTATGCTGTGTCTAATGTAGTATGCCAAGTTTTCTATATTTCTGTTATATATATATATATATATATATTTAAGGGGAAAAAAAAATGAAAATCTTTTTTTCAGTCTTAAAAAAAAAAGGGTTATATCTCTATAAATATATGTGGTAGACTCACAAAAATTTATACAGATAAGGAGAAAAATCCTCATAATCACATGCTGAAACCAAAATGGATTTAAATCAATACTTTTTACACGGTGATCCAAAAGGTTTTGACATTTTTAAAATTTTTATTGGTCTCCTTTTTCTCTTCAGGACACAACTTTTACTGAAACATACAGGGTGTTTATAAAGTCCCGGACCCATTTTGATGTTTAATAACTCATAAAATAATAAAGATAGATTAAAATTAATAACATAAATGGTTAGATAGACTCAAAAAGTTTCATGACCCTTGTCAATGAACTTCCACGTGTGCCCCCTTCGTCGCACGGAGAATATCAAGTCGATCGTCAATTTCACGCCAGGTAGCGGCAAGCATGTCGGCAACCACAGAGGCTATTGCGGTTGTAATTCTGACTTTTAGGTCATCAATGTTCAACACTCTCCGCCTGTAAACATTGTCCTTTACAAATCCCCAAAGGAAAAAGTCCAGCGGCGTTATATCAGGTGATCTGGGTGGCCAAGAAATTGGACCTCCTCGCCCAATCCATCTTCCTGGAAAATGGTCATTCAAACAACTACGAACGATGGTACCCCAATGAGGTTGTGCACCATCTTGTTGCAAAAAGATATGTGGCTGAAGCTCTTCTAGTTGTGGAAATACGAAGTTTTCCAACATGTCTAAGTATACGACTGATGAGACCGTCTTTTCTGTAAAAAAAGAAAGGCCCAATGACTCGGTCGTGCATTAGTCCACACCACACATTAACATCACCACACCACACATTACATCAAAAGTAAACATAACATTGCAATAGTTGCCAAAAGAAAAGAGAGAAAAATGCAATTAATAAGCAGACGATATTTAGAAAAGTACAGATATTTAGACTGGAAAATGAAATTATCTGAAATTAACCACACGCGCAGACGATATTTACAAAAGTAAAGATATTCAAACCTGAAAGGAAAATATATGAGTTATTCCATCAATAAATGCCAAAAGTTTGTTTATATCTTCATTATTTTATGAGTTATTAAACATTAAAAGGGGTCCGGGACTTTATAAGCACCCTGTATAATGTAGACCATGTTCTTTACACTATCAAAGCTTCAAGATGATTCCTAAATAACTTTTCTAGATTTTTGACTAAACATCTTAATTCAAAAGTGACCAAATATTCATTGGTAGATAGTGTAATCCACTACAGCAATACAGTTACAAGGAATAACGAAATTAGAACATCACAATAAGCTATTAACAATATTTTACTGAAGCAGTCTACACTGGCAAAACAAACATATGTTTTACTGTAGATAGCTTTGTTTGTGTAGACTAGACTGTTATGTAAACAAGTGTTTTGCTGGGAAAACCGAAAATATTTTGTTGACTGATTTTGTATATTTATTTCATCATTTTAACAATAATTTTGTAATCATAATCGAACCAACTTATTTCGATTGACTAAAAGAATATGGTTCAAGGAAGGGTCACTGTCACTGGATAGTCCAATAAACTACGTCATAGTCAACAGCCGATGAAAGAGCGATGTGCTGAATCAACAAAACTGTTTATATTTAAATCAGTAAAATAATTTTGTTGATTTATCCAAATACTGGTTAAATCAACAAAACTATTTGGTTAAAATATTAAAATAATTTGGGTTCAGGTGACAAAATTTTGTTAAGGCTATATCAACAAAAAAGGTTGGTTGTATTCTAACAAAACTGTATTGCCCATTGCGTAGCACTAGTGCGACGTAAAAACCCAACCAACCAACCATCTAACAAAACTGTTCTTGTTGCAAAAAAAAAAAAAAAAAAAAAAAAAAAAAAAAAAAAAAATTTCCCCCTGTGTACTTATTACATTACGCATGATTTTTCTTTCTTGTTTCTGCCCGTCCCGTGCACAACACAGGAAGTATTTCACACTCTCTATCCTTTCATTTTCACGCAAGTGTGTTATTTAATATTTATTGTTCTGCCCAGGTAAGTGGTAAATCGAGTATACCTCATTATCGACGTTGCCATGAATTATGCAACGTGATCCCTCGATTTCTCTGGCCCTACATATAATCGATTATGCAACTCGAAGCGGGGGTAATGTGGGGGGATGTTAAGAGAAGTATGTTTTGAAAAGCGTCCCGTAATGACAATGTAACAACGAAAGTTACCGTTAAATAACCCACGGAAGTTAATTGCAACTCAGCAGGATCACGCAAGTTCAAGATAAAAATCTATCGCTAATAGCATGTTTTCATGCATTATTTTGCATTGCGAACTCGCCACCTTTACGTTTTGCTAGCACAAACAAAATACGTATATATTTATATTTTCTTTTTACATGCGCTTAAACTGTAAAAAGCGGTTAGAAATTCAGAAACAGTGTCTATGTCCGATAACAGTTTAACACCTGTGGAAGAGGCTCTTAAATGACTTTGTACATTTCATTTTTTCGTTTCCTCATCGCTTTCGAAGAAAAATCGTTTATCGGATTTCGACAGCGTGTTTAAAATCTCATTTCTTATCGCGCTGGTTTTGTTAATTACAAATGAAACGACAAATAGCAAAGCGAATGAGATAATTTTTGTTATTCAAACGAGGTTTTTGCTTGTATTTGGAAATGTACAATGTATTATTTTGTGTAATAAATAACATGTTCTTTTTATATCTTGGAGAAAAAATTCAGCTGAACTTCAATAAAAATAAATAAATAAATAAATAAATAAATAATAATCTATATAATATTTCTCTAACGTGGACCAATTTCAATTATTTTTTGTCGAAACGATACGATACGTGAGTGTAAAAAAAATAATATTTATACATGAACAATATTTAAGCACGCGGACTTAGCTCAATGGACTAATAAGAAAAAATGACGACATTTGTCTGATGAGATTATTTTACGAAAAAAATGTATTTTTAACAGTTGTTTCTTCAGAACCTTTGCAAGCGTCATTTTAAACCTAGCAATAATTTAAAGATATATACGGAATATGAACTTTTGTGTCATAAACTGACTAAAAAACACAATCATAAAAAATAGAATCAAAATAGAAATTATTTTATTTTATTTTATTTTATTTTATTTATTAATATATATATATATATATATACCAGAATTAATAAAAAGTCATCGCCAACATGACGACAAAAATTTAAAAGGCGTCGTGGGAGTCGTATATTAAAACTGTACTGCCTGTGGAAGTAGGAAAATTGGGTCGTGAGCCATGAATTTTATTTGAAAACCTTTCTTTGAATGATTTTGGTTTCACTATTGTACAATATTAACAGGGTTTTATTAATAATTTGGCTTCTGGTAAATTAAAATTTTAATTAGGTTGTGAAATTGGTACAACATTTATGAGTTTCAAATTTTGAAGGTAAATAAGAAAAGAAATAAAAGGCGAATATTTCGCACGGGTTTGCTAGTAATAATAATAATGATATAAAATGTGATGAAAAAATTTATAAGAATTCGATTTTTCTCCCTGTTGGAAATAAATTAAAAAATAAATTAATGAATACTCTTGAAAAATGCAAATATACAAATTTAAGGAATTGGATAAACATAAGCAACAATTTGTGTTTTCTATAAAACATTTCAAACTTCTCACATTAATTACTATTAAAATGCTATTTCTTTACTTTATTTTAAACACTAAAAGCAGGCTCAATGGGGTTCTAAAATTTTTTCATCGGCTGAAATAAACTAAGTTAAAAAACATATATGTATTGAAAAATGTTTTAAACTCCAAACCTCTTGGTAGAATATTTATTCTTTGAAAATGCATATTATGGTTTTCTTTTTTTTTTTTTTTATGGGTATATAGTACATACCAATTAAATTTGACTTTAATTGAACATATCACTTGGTGTTATCATGATTTTTCACAGACGTACGCACAAACATCATTCTGTAACACTAAAATTTGTCTTTGGGAAATCTAAACATGAAAAAATATCAAAAACATACAGAAACATCCAATCGAAACTTTATAAAAAGCGATTTTGATTTCAAGAGACTTCAAAACAGTGAGATTTTAGGTTCTTTTTCTCTCTCTATCAATAAAAAGATCAATAGAAAAGTGTTCTATTTAAAATTTATACTATATTCATATACGGGAACATCTCCGGTTGTGGGCACAGTTTTGATTTTAGCTTATAACTTTTGATAGAATAGATATTATGCAAACATACCAGTATAAATACCAATGGAAAGCTAGAACCATTAGCTAACGTTTGATGAAGTAACTGTATTGATTCCGTCAACCAGAAAAAAATTATTACCGAATTTGTGTAGTGATCATTTTTTTGCAAAAGAAAATTTTGTATCCGGTTGTGGGCACACTTGAAAAATCCGCTAAAAATGGGAAAATAATAAGAAAAACCACCATAAATACAGAAAACAACAAAATTTATTCATTTTGTAAGGATTCAGTTGCCGAAATAATAGCAGAAAATGACATTTTCCCAATTTTATTCGTCATCTTATTCATCCTTCAAATCAGAAGTGCAACGCTTGTAAATAAAATAATTTTCATGTATATTGGCACATTTCAAATGTACCAGACGATCATGCTCGTTGCATTTGACTGAATTTCCTCTTGTTCGGCATGGTATATAGCGGGTGCTCCAAACAAATGATGCAGAAATCGACATCATCTCCTGATTGTGAATGTTTCTATTTTTAGCGCGCTTGGTCAGCAGTTTGACAGGTGACCCTTACTTTTTCTAAGCTTCTTCTGTATGGACACAGAAGCTGCGAGGAGGTCCATATTCTCGGTCACTCGATTTTATGGATTTCGTATATATATTAAACAATCCTAAATGGCTTTAACCATCGCCTTAAAAGGCATCTCTTTTGGATCGATTGACTTTTCCGGGGTTGACATGGCTAACAAAGCCTGAAAATGCCTAAAAATACATAAAACACTAATAAAATATGTTATGTTATTTTAAACGACCATATTTCACAATTTGTAAGTCAAAAGCACGCTTTAAATGAAAGAAACATGGGTGCCCACAACCAGTTACATGAAGGTGCCCAGAACCTAGAATGACAGTCAGTTTTATAATGACAGAAAAAACTATTTTCATTCAAAATTTTGGCTTAATTCGATATTGCATTACAAAATATATTGAATATATTGCATGAATATATATTACACTCACATTTTTTAATTAATTCACTTCAATTTATTGCACATTGAAAAAATTCAGAAATTACTTTTGTGTTGCTTTTTGTTCAAAATTTTGTTTCGATGCTTGCACTTACTAATCAAATGCGTCTATTCAATTCGGTGTTAACGCCATAACTGAGTACTGTTACAATACATGTTTGACAGTACTCAAATCCACCATATTTACTTTTTGTTAAAAGATATGGTGGGGTGCCCACAACCGGAGAATGTCCACAACTGGAAATGTTCCCCTATATATATATACACTGAAGAGTAAAAAAAAAAAAAAATGGTACACCTAACTAATATCGTGTATAGGGACCCCTGAGTACGCAAAAATGCCGCAACACGACATGGTATGGACTCGCATTCGACTAATATCTGAAGGTGTGCTGGAGGTTATTCACACAGGCAGGGCAATCAACAAATTTATAGGATTGCAATGGAAATAGAGATCTCTTCTGAATAGCACGTTTCAAGGTATCCGAGATATGCTGGAAAATGTTTATGTATGGAGATTTAGGTTACCAATGAGTATCATTAAAGTCGGAAGAGTGTTCCTGGAGCCATTCCATACAAAATATCGACGTTAGGGGTGTCTCATTGTCGTTCCGGAATTGC
The DNA here is from genome assembly GCA_963930645.1 of Salticus scenicus. NCBI lineage: Eukaryota > Metazoa > Arthropoda > Arachnida > Araneae > Salticidae > Salticus > Salticus scenicus. The sequence goes on along the minus strand of OZ005648.1, from coordinate 321,090,244 downwards.
CCAAGTTCGTCGGAATGCAGAGATGACATTATTGATTGCAGATTATCAGACAGGATACTTATGTATTTGTCATTTGTCAGAGTCGTATCTAGACATATCAGGTGTCTCATATCACATGAACTACGCATTCCCCATAAAATGGCAGAGCCTTCGCCATCTTGAAAATTCCCCTGTTGCATGTAGGGTTTATGGATTCACGAGGTTATCTCCATACTCGTACACATCCATCCGACCAATACAATTGGAAATGAGACTCAGACCAGGCAACGTATTTTTAGTCATCGACAGTTCAATGACGGTGTTGGTGGGCCCAGGCGAAGCGTAAAGTTTTTTTGTCGAGCAGTCAACAACGGTATACGATTGGACTTTCGGCTAAGAAAGCCCAAATCAATGATGGTCCGTTGAATAGGTCGTACGCTGGAACTCGTCTATTTCTCAGCATCTATATTTGCAGCAATTTGTAGAAGGGTTGCAGGTTAACGATTCTCGCCAGTCGTCATTGGTTCCGTTCTTTCACCAGCCTGGCCACAGCGATGTCAGAGATTTCGTGTTTTACCGGGTTCCCGATAATGATGGGACACTCGTTAAATGGTTGAATGCAAAAATCCAAATTTCATTGTTACCTCAGAGATGGTATAATGCCTCTTTCATGCATCAATTTAACGCCATGTTCAAAGTCGCTTCAATCTTGATAACTTGTCATTGTAGCAGCAGTAATCGATCTAACTGCTTTAACTGTTATCTTATATAAGCACTGTCGACCGTTCCGCATTACATTGATTGGTTCCATACCTCTGTTTTGCATATGCACGCCTGTACCAGTTACTTTTTTTTTTTTTTTTTTTCTTTTCAATGTTATATACACTAAGCGACAAAAAAAAAAAAAAAAAAAAAAGCCGCACTTGGATTATTTTCTTTTCCCTTCTTGCAACCGCCAATTTTATCATTTAAAAAGCAAATTTTTGAACAGATTTTATTACGTCGCCCTCCACGTACACTTTAGGACTGTGCCCAGTGTTAAAAATAAAATGCAACTGTCTGGAAAAAATTATAATTTTAGAAAGTATTTCAAAAAGGGCAAGTATAAGGCATTTAGCGATGCCACAAAAAGTATTAATTTTAGAATAAAAGTCAAAAAATATTTTAATACGTGAGATGGCAAATTAATTAAATGTTAACGAAATATTCCTGAGATGATTTTTAAGAACATATAAAATTTTTTGGCTGTTTAAACGGAAAATGTGTCTTTAGGCGGCCATGTTGCCCATCCAAGCGAGATGATGGCAAGTTAAGAAACAAAAGTTTAAAAAAATCGATTTGTACATGCTCATAACTTAGAAAAGATTAAAAAAACAAAAAAAGTGCATAGCAAAGTAATTTCTTTAAAAACAGTGCGGGAACAATTAAACAAAGTATGTTAAAAACCAGAAGATCTGAAAAAAAAAAAGTCATTACTAAGGAAAATAATTTAAAAAAACAAGACTTCAGTTGACAAAAAAAAAAAAAAAAAAAAAAAATTATCAGTTAATTATTAGGCCGAACTGGTTTTCTCAGATGAGTCAAGTTTATTTTATTTCGGGCTGATAAAAAAAAAAAAAAAAAAAAAAAAAAAAAAAACTAGTAAGTTGATAAAAGTGTGACCGAATTATTGAAACTTGCATTCATAAAACAGTGACACATTCTCCGTACATTATGGTACGGAGGTGCATAAATTTTCAATGAGTTGGGAAAATTTTTATGCTCAAGGGATCTATTAACTCGAAATAAAACGCGGCGATTATAAAAAGGGCCCCTGATCGACTATTTTGAAGGTGTCTCAGACTTTCCTGCAAATAGAATTTCAAGATGATATTGCACCATACTAAAGGGCGTCTGTGGTGCGTTTATTCGATTCAAATTGTTAAAACTACCTATCCTATCCCATGAGCACCTATAATTTTGTAAGCAATCATATCTTTTTTAACTTTAAGGTGTTGATTAAAGCAGTAATTCCATATAAAGGTGGAATAACTCAATGCAGAATACATATTTTTATTAAAAATTGCTTAGATCTAAAAACAAATAGTTTTATTTCATGTATTAAAATATAACTTGTTTATATCACATAATAAATCATAATACAGTACAAAGTATATGTTTATTATATTACGTTTAAAAAGAATGTTTTATGTAGATTTTTAATAATTACTTCGTAGAGTGTAATAAAGTGAATTATTAAATCAAAAATGTCCATATGTATCATTTCATCTCTTTGATATTATGCAAACACGGCAGTTTTATTTGTTTCAAACATTAGTTTTGAAGTTATTACAAATGAAAAAGGTATAAGTCAATTTTCTGCAGTGCGTCTTTTTTTTTTTTTGTCTCTTAGTGTATATATGTATATATATACACATTATACGTTTTGCCGCATATCTAAAAAAAACTTTATAAATTCTCTTGGAACTTCAAGGGTATGGAGAACATGTTATATTTCATATATATCAGCGAGGATTTTGTCCTGAAGCAAAAAGGAAATAAAAAACTACACTGTATTAAAAAAAAAAAAAAGAAAAAAAATTCCAAAGATTTTTTTTTAAAGCTCCGGCTGAGTTAATTTTTACCCCTTTCGAACATTGAAAATGCACTCATTTTATAGGAGAGAATTTCATTCATCTTGTTTTCGGCTTCAATTCGAAATCTTAGTGAATGTTTTTCTTTTTTTTTTTTTTCTTTGTTTGTTTTCTTCTTTTAATTGCTTTCAAAATGAAATAAAATGATAAGGGGTTTTGTCCAAAATTATATTTTGAACCAATTAATGATACTATAGTGTAGGTTGATAAAAAATGAAAGAATAGCTAAAACTCTTTATCAATTTGATTTTTTTTAAGCACTGCAAATAAAACAGTCTTAAAGTAAGACCAAAAAATGTCTGAAAAAGTATAGAAATATAGCTTGAAATTTAACTTACTCTATTACGGACGATATCTTTCTAAAGTTCTATGATATTTACTTGGATTTTTTTTCTAAAAATAATTGCATCTGTGTGCGAAATTTGTGTTAAGTACAGTGTAACATCTATAATCTGCTCTTAAGAAAATAGAATTAACATATATTTTATTTTATATGCATAAAAAGCACATTTTGTGTAGATTGTATATGGAAATCATTTATCATTCGTTTACGAGGTTACTCAAAGTGTTTGAATATAGTTTGGCTATACTTGGAAATTGCTGGGAGCTTATTTCATTTTGTATTATGCATGTTTTTCACTATAAGACTAAATTTAAGTACACAGTGTGATATGTATATTGTTTATAGACAATATACAGGGCTACCGAATATTAACCTAAACATTCTTTTCTATTGAATGTAATTGATGGAAGTACTTTGCTACGTTTTTACTATGTCGACGAACACTGCTCAGGAAGGAAAATTAATTTCTTATACCCATACTATAAACAAAGAAATTTTTAAGTGTAATTTTTCACTCTGGTTTTTGTCTAATATCGTTTTGAGGTCTCTTGTATACGAAATTGAAAGTTTTAGCGGTTGATCTATATGTTTATTTGTTATCAGCATAACTTATAGTGGAATAACTGTAGTTATTCAAATTTGTTATTTTAAAGTTCATATTAGGTTACAACTTGAAAAATTTGATCAAGATTAACGAGATTGAAAAATAAATTAATAACAGCTTTGATAAAAAGAAAAATTGTGCGCACTATAATCATAGACCTTATGTACTAGACCACGCTACCAATACGGCTGACCATTACAGCGAATGTCTTCAACATGAGGGTGTAATCTGATACCTCCATCCTTTGTTCTGAGTCTCGGAAGTCACGTGATCTTGGCCTAGGGGTGATTCCTCTCTCTCTCTCTCTTTTTTCCCGTATGCAAGCATAATCTCATACTTCTCTGACTGAAGTAAGAATTCAAACGCAATTTTTTCGCTTGCAAAATGATTTATCATAATTTTTTTTTCTATGTAATTAATCTATGAAAGTTTAGCTTTCCATCCATGTGTAAATCTAAATGCTAAAATAAAAAGTGCGTGCACAATAAAAATATTAAAAAACACAAAATTCGTTCCTACAGAAAAATAACATAGTGATCATTCTCCACTCTTCCTCTAGACCAACATCACGTGACAATTTTGCTGGGGAAGCTCGTTCATGATGCAGTCAAATAACGAAGGGGAATGCGTTGTCTAGTATATAAGGTCTATGACTATAATTGAGTGAGGGTTGAGAGATGTGGTACCCCCCCCCCCACACACACACACAGAAATATATAAACTGTTCTTATACATATTTTATATTATTTTTAAAGTTGATTGATTGTATTATCTTACCTTATTGATCTTACGACTTAATCTGCAGTCTATCTTTTTAGTAATGAAATGCAGGTTTAGAGAAAGTCGTGTGAGTGACACAGCACATTATTTTTTTTCTTAACGGCCCTCTTCACTTACCGTCGCCGGAAGCTCGAGCCAATGTTATTCTATGGGGGAATTTTCTTTACAAATAACTCATTAACTAATACATATTTTTAAATTCTGTTTTCACATTCAGAAAATTCCCAACTGTTAAATCGACGGACTTTTTTTAAAAATGTATTTTTTTAATTTTTAATATTTTATTTTGAAATTGCAAAATGAAAAAATTCACATATTGAAAATTCGTATTTTGCAGCTTCAAAATAAAATAAAATATATATATATATATTTAAAAAAGGTTCGTCAATTTAACAACTGGGAATTTTCAGAATGTGAAAACAGAATTGAAAAATATGTATTAGTTAATAAGTTATTTGTAAAGAAAAATTTCCCGTAGAATAACATTAGCTTCGGCTTCCGCTGGCGGTGAGTGAAGTGGGCCCTTAATTATTACACAGAGGGTATTAAATTCCGCACAAAAATATTTTAAGGAAACTTGATATGTTGCATTAGACACAGCAGACTACAATCAGAATGCAAAAATATTAAAGCGTAATTTAATAGCCAAAAGGATTGAGCTACTTAAATGAAAATCTTAAACAATTATCGTGTAAATTAAAAAAATGTGCGCGATAGAAGGAAATGATATTTAGTTTCTCTCTCTCTCTCTCAAAAAAAAAAAAAAAAAAACCTAAACTAAACTGTAAGGAGTTTTACTCCAATTTTTATTTTGATTCAGTCAATGGTAATGTCGTGTTCGTCAATTGTAAATAAATTTTGATAAAGTCTCCTTATCACTGTCCTTATTTTTGATAGAAACTGAAACTAAGTTCATTCTGTAGCTTACAACTTTTTAAAATTACACGATGTTTGTTTGAGGTTGTCATATAAGTAGCTCAAAACTTTTGGACATTAAATTTGGCAAATAAAATTTTGTTAAAGCTTGTGCATGCGTAGTTAAAGTTATTTAGTGAAAAAGTTTACCTTTCATCAGATATCTAATATTTTTGCATTGTGACTGCAGTATGCTGTGTCTAATGTAGTACGCCAAGTTTTCTAAAAATGGCTTTGCGCTGAGTGTTATATCCTATACGTCTTATAATTAACCCGTTAGTAGTCGCTATCGACAGCGCCACCTATTACAGATTGCGAACTTTTTATTTAACTGTCACAATAATTTTAAGAAGTAATGTGATCGACGTTAAATCGATTTTATTCGCGTTTTATGTATATCAAATGCCACTTCTAAAAATTTTTGGGGGCTATTGAATAAAAAAATCTGGAAAAAACTGAAGGATGGGCGGCAAATCGACCACGTAGCAACTACTACCGGGTTAAAAAGTGTGTTCTTTTTTGTTTTCTTTTCATTTTTTTTTTTTTTTTTTTTTTTTTGAAATTGTTGTATTTTAATGAGTAAACGCGGTAGCCTCATAAAAAAATTACACATATAATAGAACAATCCTCATAATCACATGCTGCAACAAAAACGCATTTCGAGCATTACTTTTTACAGGGTGATCCAAAACATTTTTATTTTTGTTCAATTCTTTACTGGGCCCTTTTTCCTCTTCCGGAGAAAACTTTTGCTGCAATATATGAGATATTTCATGTTCTTTATAGTATGCTATAGGCATACTGAGGTATAATCTGTTATTTTTAGTATAGTATAAATTGCAGTACGCTGTATCTAATATAATATGTCTTAATAAAGTGACCTTTTTTGCAATTTTTTTTTAAGAAACCGTTATATCTCCGAGAATACATGTGGTATCTTCATAAAATTTTATATAGATAATAAGAAGAAGCTTCATACTCATATGAAATAGCCAGAACGTATTTCAAGCATTACTTTTTACAGGGTGATCCCAAACATTTTCAATTCTCTTTTAGTTTTCCACTGGTTCTCCTTTTGCTTTGTGGGAAAAACTTTCGATAAATTATATGTGCTATAACATGTTCTGTACATTTCTGAATTTTCAATATGATTTGTTCAATACGTTTTGAGTTCCTTGACAAAACCTCTGAAATCGAAAATGTCCGATCATTTATGGAAAAGTGGTGTATAGATACGTTTTATTTATTTTATTTTTTCCCTTTTTGAAATTGTTCTGACATATCGTTTTTCTGGGTTAATATTTTTAGTGAAGTAACAGAAGCGTATACGAAAACAAATTTTCATTCATATTTATGTGTACAAAATATATGTTTTATACCGTTATATAAAATTTCGAATTTACGACTTCTTGTTAAAATGAATACTCATCACCACAGATAAAGATCGTTGGCAACGGTCTGAGAGTTTACTTGTGTGTATGTGTTATAGCTGTTTAACAGAGTAGCTTGTCCAAGTGCAACATAAATTAACCCTTTGTTGCATCGTGTCCACTGTAGCGGACAAAAGTTTAATTTTTTTTCCTTTCACACAAATAGTTTTACAGATTTGGTTTCAATGTTTATTCTTTCTGTATTATTTAAGCTTTCAACTGTTGCTCATAGATAGCAGCATAATATAAAATTACAGACTGCATTGCTAGTTTGAAAATAGCGTCCTTCCAAGTTAGTGAGATTTTTCATTGTAAAAATTGTATATAAGTGCTAAACCTTTTTTATTTTGACATTTTGCATTTTGAAATAGTAATTTTAGACATTTTAGAATATGTTTGAATAGAACACTTATTTTCAGATGCTATTTTTCATGAAAATTGATGTATTTTTCTTTTTGTCAACTACAATGGACGTTATGAACATAGGCTAAGGTAGGACTGTTTTCGTTTGTTCATTGTAGTGGTACAAAAGGGTATTATTTCATTTTATAGATGTTACCGTGATAAATTCTTGGTTTCTTTACAAAGCTGTCATACCACAATGTTCTATGCAACTAGGACGTTTCAAGATGTCCATTGCCAGAGGACCAATACAAGCAGTATCAAGAGTAATTGATGAACAAGATACAGAAAGACTTACGTAAACAAGGTCCAATGTCAGTGTAAAAACCAAAAGAAAAAAAAAAAAAAAAAAAAAAGTCAGTCAAAGCAAGCTTTGTCCTCTACGATGGAGTGGATCATTTTGCTAGACAAATATCAAATAATGCTCAAAGATGTAAGATGGAGTTATGCTCAAGAAAATCTACGTATTCATGCGTCAAATTCAAGTTCATTTGTGTATCGATGAAAAAATTGACTGCTTTTATCATTTTCATCACCACTTCTACTTCAGATATCCAGTTTCTATATGCATACTGTCCACTACAGTGGACAAACTGTAACTTTTAAAATAAACAAAATTTTGATGAAACAATTTTTTTCCCTGATTTCTGGGGCAATTTTAAATAGGAAAAACACAATAATTTCCTTTAAAGTTTCCCATATGATTAATATGCAACAAAGGGTTAAGGTATATTGTGTCATACAATAAAATTGCCAATAGAATTTTATTTATAATTATTCTTTAGAAAGTCGATATAATACTCCTTGACACAGACAATATCGTGGTTCTTGTATTTAATTTATCTTATTTATATCCTTTTCTGTGGCTTCCATTAATTGCATATGAGGAAAGAGATTTATTTCTCTTATGATACGATTAAATTACATTATACAAATGGACCTTATGAATAATTTTAAATGAAATTACAAAACAATTAAAAATTTAAAGTACATTCTGTTTGATTATTAAAATATCGAATTGATTTTATCTTGACACGAGAAAAAAGTTAGATATGAAATTCCCAAAATGTTAAGGTCGACTGTGCCAGGTATAAAATCAAACCCTGAACACTAATAGGTCAAAGTTCATAATCCCATTTCTTTTTGATCTCTCCGTTGCTTGAGGCAAAAAAAAAAAAAAAAGTTGTCAGGCTTATCATTTTTTTAAAGAATACAAATATGGACTAATTATAAACAACTAGCAATTTTTTATTCCAGTGACGCCCTTGGTCAAAATTGTCTTGAAGTGTCCCAAAACCGATGACATCTAGTCATGTTTCGCTGAGTTTAGTTGTCGGAGAGAGAAGGGGGGGGGCGACTTTGCCTTTCACTTACGAACAAACAATGTATGGAGGACGGGTGACAATAGGGTGCTCGTTTGACGGATCGAGTTGCCCTATTGTCCGAACACACCTCATCAATACTAAATGAAGTGAACCCGATTGATTTTGTGGGTACGGCCGCATTTAATTTGATGCCTGCCTAATCGATTTAGAAGGATCCTGACAGCCGATTTTCGGAACACTGAGAAGCGACAGTTGTGGCCCTAAACACGACAATGGAGTCGTTCTTTTTATTATTATTATTTCTTTTTATTAGCGTTTTGATTCAACAGAAAAGGTTGGTGTTCAATTCAGCATTTGAGTACCAATAATTTATATGGTAAATAAAAAGACATTGAATGGATCGACTTCTCTAAAGACTCAGAACTAAACTTTTGGTTTTAAGGTCACAATCTCAAAAACATTCTTATTCTTCTATTAGTAAAATTTTCGAACAATATGTTCAGTGTAAAAAAAAATTAAAGAATTGTAATTAAGGAATTGCCCCCCCCCCCCCCTTAAAAAAAAAAAAAAAAAAAAAAAAAAAAAAAATATTAAATCAAAACAAAATGCTTACAGCTGCACATCAGTCAAATTCCCCTTTTCTTCCTATGGAATTTTTAGTGCTTCGTATTATAAGATTATCTCATTTAAAAGTGAAGCTTATAAAATTCTGTTTTTTGAAATCCACTCTTTAAATATGCCAGTTTTCATCCTAGTGAGCCTTTTTTTTTTTTAATAAATTTATATATTTCTTTTCGAGATTACAAATTAGAGCACTATAAGCTTACTTATTGCAATAAATTATTTAAATGTATTAATTCCTGTCTGCATCTTTCGATATTTAGAAACATCATCATTAACCATTTATTTCGAATTAATAACTTTTGCTCTGCGAAGTTTAAAAATAAGAATATTATTAAACTGATCACAGCCACTGCTAAAATGAGTTTTCCTAAAAACTTTGTATTTTCTATTTTATATCCTTAACCATGTCTCTGTGTCAGTACTATTAAAAAAAAAAAATGTGTACACTTTTGTGTATATTAACAAAAAAATTATAAAATAATAAAAGACAATAAAAAGGTGGTGGTTGGGTGGGCAGATGTTTGATTACGGAGGTGAGGTGGTGTTGTAAGACTGGATGGTTGGGTGGGATTGTAAAATTAAAAAAAAGCAGAAGGCTTGTTGAATTTACTTTGCATTACTAAATTACTATGCAAACTTTCTTACTCCATTATAATTTCACTTTCTTCTTTTTTGAGTTGTCAACTATTCTTAAAATTCTAATCATACTATTAAACACACTGTAATCAATCAGTGAATTTAATTGTTGCTTCGTGGTTTCATTGTTATTCATCTGTTTTGAAATATTGCTTATTTAAATCCATATGACTCCTATTCTGGTCTTGGCAGGCTGGGGGAGTGTTGCCGGCGTGAAACTGGTTTGGCCCCACGGGTCTTGCCGCCTGCCTCCTTCCTACCTAACTTAAGTTTCTTAAATTATTTTCTCATAGATTTTGATATAGTTTGTGATTTTAAGTTAAGATTTGTTGAGATGGTTTCTTGATTCGTTTGTTTTGCGAGTTGTTAATTAATAAATCTGGTTTTTTGAAATTTGTGTATTTCATCCACTGATAATTTTTTTTTTTTTTTTTTTTCATTTTTCTGAACTTCTCAATTTTTTTTAAAAATCTTATTGGTCATTGGTGTTTCAGTGATCTTGTATCTGTTGCTTGGCTTCTACTATGCTTAATAGATCATCATCATTATATATATACATATACATATATATACATGTAATATTATACATGTATAAGCTGGTCAAAAATTGGTGAATAAAATGTACTTATTAGACTAGTTTAGGAAGAGAAGTACGGTCTTTCGGAATCCGGAATTATTGTTTAAGTTTTCAAAGGCTGTATTTCATCTTTTATTGCGTATATATGCATCAAACTTCATTTGTAAGATGGCTATTAGGAAAAAACTACATTGACTCAGTTATGATAATACCTTTATAAGCCGATAGGTAGCGCTCTAATGTAGCGAAAATTTTAGCTTTGCGACCAATTATTATATTAGAATGATATAAAACAAGAACGAAAAATCATGAGATACGTACTGATTATTAACACTTTTCAAATATACGTAACTATTGTGCAACTTCCAATGCTCTTTGCCTACGTAATCACACAACGGACAGACAGTAGTTCTGAAAAGCATACAGATAGACTAATTGAATTTCTAATCATTCTTAAATATTGTTAGAAAGTGTAGAAAATGCTTAACACAAAAGAAAACGTAACCCTTATATTCTAATTGCAGCCCTTAATGTATCTGAATGTTTTAGTGTAGCCCTGTAAATCTGAAGGTTAACAAAATCATATTCTATACAGAATATTATTTTAGCATATGTCAATTTCTTTATGACTTTTACAAGAGAAAGTTTTTAAATGTAATTTATAAAAATGTTTGTCCCAAAATCCAATGCATTGGCATTTCTTTGGGTGTCCCTGTACATAAACCTGTTGCACAGGACCTACTAATGTCATTTAAAATAGGGAACATTCCATAGTGAATTTGAATAATATATATATATATATAGATATATATATTATATTCTGAAAATATTTACGGACGGTGGTGGCGGGCAGGTGGACAGATAAAATGATAGACAATCGGACAGACAGATACACAAACTGAAATCCTATTCACACTTAAAAATTGTTAGAAAGTGTTAAAAACGCTTAATGTAAACGAAAGTTTTTATTAATAGCTCTTAATGTAACTGAATATTTTTGTGTGGCCCTGTAAATCTAACGCTGATCATACTATATTCTGCAGAAAGCATTCTTTTGTGCATATGAATAACATATTTCAATATCATTAAGCTTTGTGCAAAGTAAAGTTATTCAAATTTGGTTTATAGAAATACCTCTCATAGAACGCAATGCTTTGGAATATTTTCGAATGCCCCTGTACACAAAGCAGTGGTGGTATTTACTCCATTTTCTATAGAAAACCTAAGATAGTGAACTTGAATAACACATGCCAGTTTCAAGAAATTCTATGAATATTTACGGGAGTTAGAACGCGGACAGACTGACAAACCGAAGTGATTAACGCTTTTCAACCTTGTTGGAAAGTGCTAAAAAAAAGGCCACACTTGTGCTTTTTTTTTTTTTTCCCCATTAAAAAAGTTTTTTCTTAAAAATTATTTTTCAATAGTTTTTTTAAAGAGTTAGCTCTTTTCCTTATGCATGTGTATATTCTTCTTCTTTAACATTTATTTTATGGTAACATATTTTCCAACATTAGTTAAAGCTGTTTTTTGTAAGATTTTTGTAGGTAAACTTCATTTTCAAAATATTTGAACGGCCATCTGAACATTTTACCTTACTTCTTTTAAAAGAAAAACACATATTCACTATCAATTAACTATTTAGCTTCATTTGAATTTTCCTGCTTATCGTTTGTTCGAAATAGATATTTGTATCACCAATTAAGTGTTATCCTTTTACATTCACTTGCTAATCTTTACTTGCTATCTCTTGAAAAAAATAAAAAATTCTTTTACGATTCCTTTAGGATTAAGATTTCTATTTATACAGAATGACAATAAATAACCGACTCGTTAAAGTATTATAGTCTTTCAAAATGTTATTATATAATTTGTGCAAATTTTACGATCAAATAATGAATAACAATATTTATTTTGCGCGATGTTTTTGTTTTATTAAAATCTTTTTGCTCTGGAAGTGGCGTTTCAAAATCCAGTGTTTGATCCAGGTTATGTGGAACAACAGAACTGTCATTAATAGTCTGTCTTATTTTCCTGATTTTAATCAGTGTGAGTTATTTTAAAGATAATATTAAATTGAAAATTCCCAAACTATTTCTGAGGTATAGATGGCCGTTTACAGACTGATGTGACAACACTGAAATCTGTAATTTAAAATTTGGTATTTGCTTGAATCACGCAATCACGCCTGACAGCAAACACATACACCATGTAATTTATTAAATTTTTAATGCACACACACGCACACACTCGTATATACACACATATGCTATAATATGAATAAAATGTTTTGTTTAATTTCTCTAAGTTGGTTAATGTTATAAACGTGTGTTACTTTTTTTCGATTTTTTACTTTCTCATATATTCAATAGAAGGAAATATTGGATTTGCAAAAATTTTCGATTTTGAGTTTTCGATCAATTTACATGTTTTGAGAGCTCCAGAGTACGATTTGACCATTTTAAAAATGTCTGTGTGTAATAAATTTTTGTTGCATAAGCTCAAGAACTAGAACACAAAATTTCACATAAATTTAAATGCAAAGTTTCACCTTGATAAAAATTAGTGTCTATCAGCTTTTGGTGCAAATCGTCAAACAGGTGGCGTTGCCATTCCGTTTTATCATAATTTTCAACATAGTAACATGGGACAAAATTTGGTATAAATGAAAACAATGAGAATTATTTTTGCCCAATGATTGCGATATTCGAAAAAAAAAAAAATATTTATAGGTAATAGTAATAGTCAACTAGAAAAATTATTTTGAATATGTAGAAACACCGCTTTGCGTCCTGGGGAGGGGAAAGCGGAGTACTCCTTGGAGGTGGAAATTTTCAGTATAAACATTTAAATATACATTTTTTCCAAATTTAACGATAAAATTAAAAAAAAAAAAAAAAAAAAAAAATTAGATGTCTTTTGTAGGGCACAAAATTGACTTTCTTTTGACGTTTAGTGTTTATACTTCTGTGAGATAAAAATTGACTGTATTAATCATAGGAAATAATTTTAATAAATGATTTTCATTGCGTGAATTTGTATAGGAAAGTATAGAAGAAAATTATGTGATGGCCAAGACATACCTAGTTTTAAAATACGTGTTGTTCAATTAGAATTTTTTATTAAACATAATATGTGTATGTTTAATGCATGTTGTTAAAAATAGCATTCAGTAAACAAAACATGATAAATAACAACAATAATGCTTTGATTGTTGCGTATTTTGAATACCACAAAAGCTCTATGCTCGTTATCGACGTGTCGCTTTCCATAGAACCCTTCACATCTAATGAGCTGCTCTTATCAAATGACTCTTATATTTATTAATTGGTAAGTTTGTTTATTAATAAACTGTTTAAAAAATTATTTTGCTCAAAAAACTGCAATTTTTGACAGGAATTATCGGGAAAACTGACTTCTTAGAAAGATATAAAATGTCACAGAGTCAAACTTCAGGTGTGCCGTCTGAAAATGTACAAAGTGCTTAAAATATCAAGATAAATGAGATATTTGGTTATAATGTGAGAGTAAAGATCAGGATACTTTTCATGTAAGCTAACTCACCTGTTAGAGATTTTTTTTTTTCGATTTTTTTTATGCTGGTATATCTGAACGCCTACTCCTGATTGGATGCCTAATAAAAAGTAAACGTTCTTAAGCTGTGATCCTATAGCCTCGTGTTATGTTTTTATCATACCACCTGTTTTTTCTCACGTTTGTAGACAGATAATATGTGGTTAGAATTAAGAAAACAAACAACGAAATAGAAATTCAGTTTTTTTTCTTTATATCCGTACTTCTCGATTTTAAGATAGATGTATCAATATTCAACGGAAAAAATGATTTATGTTTATTTTTTAACGGTTTTTGTGTAATTTATGTGAATATGTATTTTTTGAAGACGATAAACATCATTTGATAATCCACTTAAAAAAAAAAAAAAAAAAAAATACGACTTTAAAATGAAGAAGCATATTTAAAACAAATTCTCTATGCCGCAATAAAAATCCAATAAATTGAAGGAAAATGTTGTTTTTGTAACCCTTTAAAATGTGCTATTTTTTAAGAAAAATTAAAAAAGGGTTGCTATATAGATAAAAAATTAATTATAAGATGAAATAAGAAATACTCAAGCACATATTAAAATAACAAATGGATGATTTTACAAAAGAGATACTCAGTAAAGTAAAAGTTATTATTGACCTACCCCTTAAAATTTATTTATTTATTATAAATTAAAGTTTATTAAAATACAATTAAAATAAATTAAATTTTTTAAAATTTCTTACTGTAGAACATAACGTATTTTATATTTTCAACGAACAAAAATTCGTTTCTTGCGCAAGATACGAAAATTGCGTATAAAAAGCTGTTGTTCACAGTAAGTTCGACTTCCATATGCAAATTTTAACATGTTGAAATTTTCTAAAATTTTATTCTTTATTATTTTTTAATTTGTAAGTCAGATTATTAGCTCTAATTATAAATGGATAGTTAATGTTATGAAAGATAACGAAATAATGGTAAGTTAGATAAAAGGATTTGAAAGTCACTATATGAATTTATCTAATCTATAGTAATCTAAGTTTCTAAATTGAGTAAAAATATCGATTTAAGATGTTTGATAGCTAAAAAAGATTATAATATATTATAGTTATAAATTTCGAAGGTTAGAAATATTTACTTATTAATTGAATTCAGGGCAAATCGATACCGATCAGCGCTTACTAACCTCTGAATCAAGGGGCACCGATTCGGGGCCTTCTTTTATTTTAGGAAAGCTTTCAAATTTCTACTTACATAGAAACAAGCGTATTAACGGTACAGACTTAATCCCAGTGTGTTGCTTAGCATATTTCAAATTAAAGTTCCTTTTCTCCTGTATATTGTAGTATAAAAATTTTATGGACTTTAATTCAATGGCTGTGTTTATAGTTGCTTTGCATTCATAAATGTGGGTGATTTCTACCCATAGCATAATGATAACATATGGCGGATTAACGGCTTATTGATTCAAAATTTTCAGATTTTTGTGGTTGAATGATATAAATTTCCTAAAATGGTGTGTACTTCCCTTTATTTTGATGAAATTTCTTAGAAAAATAGCAAGCCTCAACATGGAATTCTGAGACTGGGACTTCGAGATCTTGCTTTCAAACTGGTGCTTCCCGTGGGCTTTTTTGGTAATCAGACCCTGATATCGATAGCTTTTAAATGATAATTAAGCGTCGTAAAAGCAAGAAAATATACAGAATTAAATATACAAGCACACAATATTGAAAAATATTCAAAGAAACCTAGCAAATAGAAATGCACAATGCCTATGATTAAAATTTTCAGAAATATATGCGAATTTTCAGAAATATATGCGAATTTGAATCAATAAGCCGTTAATAAACGATTCTAAGGAATCGTTTATTAATATGAGTTATCAATTTTAAATATTACTATGCGACTTGGAATAGTCCAATATTTGAAATTATTAATTGAATATCTTTATTATCATTTCATTATTTTATTTATTGCGATTCTTTGACTTCATAAAACAAAGTTTTTTCTGTGCTTAGCTTGGAATTTGTTAAAAATAATCGAAAGTTTGTTCGATTCGACATAGTCAATATTTAATCGATTTTGGGTTTAGAATAATGACTTAAAGGATAATTCATTTGAAGTTAGATCTCATAAATGTACCTATTCGAAAAAACTAATATAGAAAGAAAAATATTGCTTTCTCTACAAGGATATAAAATTTATTTTTCATTTCAGTACAAATCGGAGAAATAAATAAATAAATAAATAATAATAATAAAAAAATCCTCTTCCCTCAAAACAGCTTAAAACAGAATACATTGAAATATCGCATTAAAAAAAAAAAAAAAAAAAAAAAAAAATTGCTTTATTTTAAGTATTTTGTGTTTCTATTTGTCAATTCTTGGAATCCTTCATTTTTTAATCTTTTTTCTTCTTTTGATTATTACTGAACATTATTTCCCATTAAGATATTATATGATTCAATTTTGGAACCTTTGAGCTGAGGTATACTGAAGCAAAGAGAGAGAGAGATTCTATTTTAAATGCCATTATTTAATTAAAATCAGTTAATTATAATTACTTTTTTTATTTTTATAATTGATAAAAAGAATATATAATATATTCATCTTTTGAGTTTTATATGCCACGAAATATTTGGTGATCACGTGCAAAACTTTTGCTCAGCTAAGGCGGCAGTGAATTTTCAAAATTAAATGGCGGAATTTCACTAAAACTTATATATTTCAGTTTTATTAAAATATAACAGTAGCTATATAACAGTAGTAATGTGTGGCAGAAAGAATTTTTCAACCACCATCCTTCTATAAATGAATTGTAAGCGTTTATATTAGCAAACAAATTTTGAATCTGTTGTGAAATGACAACTTTAAACAAAGACTAATTTTTACGTAATTGCACCAAATTTAAAATGCTCCATACACATTTTTTGTTGAATCTTTATATAACACCATTTATTTTTTTTTATTTTATATATATATATATATATAACTTAGAAGAAAACTTAGTTACAATTTCCCTTCTTTTAATTTCTTAAAGCTTTAAAATTTTGAAAAATAATTAAATAAATAAATAAAATTAATTAATTAATAATTAAAAAAAAAAAAAAAAAAAAAAAAAAAAAAAAAAGGTAGCATCGCTTGTGCTTGCATAACAATTTCCTATAGTTTTAACATAAAAAATTATTCCTACGGTAGATATTACTCCTATAAAATTCAAAAATTCAAACTCTATAACAAAATGCAACCAACATCGTTGCTTTCTTTATTCTTTTCTATTTCGTAAAACAATTTTTATAGTTGTCACACGCACCACATAAACTTTAAATTTTACAACTACTTTTTAAGATAGCACGCGATCATGCTTTATATGAAAATTAAATCATTAAATTTATTTTTTTACTTATTTTTATTTTATTTTGCACGCGCACTTTTTATTTCCTAATTCAAAATTATAAAAAAAAAAAAAAAAAAAAAAAAAAAAAACTTTTTCGATAGTGTTTGTTTCGATACTGATTATTATTAATTTTCTTTTCTTTTTCTTTCAAAAAAAAAAAAAAAAAAAGCAGAATTTAGTTTAGGACGGAGGACTATTAGTTTTTTTTTTTTTTTTTTCCCAAATTATAACATCGCTTTCAAATTATTCAATTATATTTTCGATAAATTTTAGATTTCTATAAATGTCCAACTATCGAAAAATGACACCGCAAAAATCCCAGATTGAGACTAATAGTCCTCAGTCCTGAAAACTTAATTATGATTGTAAATAAAAAAAAATGTCAACTGACTTTTTTAAAAATTATCTGAAGCTATTAGTGAAAAAACTTTTGGATATGCAATAAATACATACAAGCTTATACTTATTTTTTTAAATTAGAATTTAATTAATTACCGGAAACATTTCGCCTGTAAATGTAAATGAGCTTTCTTTTACTTAATTTAAAAACTTAGCTAAAATAACGAAAATTTTTATTAAATATATATATAGTTACTCAAGACCAGTTTTTAATTTTTTATTTTATTCAATTTTGTTTTGTCTTAATTCACTGTTTTCGTTTATGAAGAGGGAATTTTGCATGCTCAAAAATATCTCTTCGTAATGAATATTCATAATACTGTATACAAAAAGAAATCACAAAATTTATATTTTAAACAGCTCAATATAGAAAACAGCACTGGTGCAAATTCTGTTCCTTTCATTTTTTCTTCAAAGGCATATTTGAAGAAATTTGAAAAACGCCATTTGCCTGTAAAACCCTCTTTTTGGCAAGGGTAAAGATACATCAGCGGAAACAACTTACCCAAGCTCCAGAAGCAGATATGGGGATGAAGAAGGAGAAAGAAATATTCTATTTAATGATGCATATTCGTTCACAAAGCATCTCGTGTAGATTTCCTTTAATTATGGGAAAAGATCTTTAAATGTGGACCTAATTATTACTTAAAAATTACCTGAAACTAATTAATTTAAAAAAAAATCAAAGCAGTCTTTGGGGACTGCCGATAGAAGTGAAAACTAAGTAACTTGTGAATTGTATCGTCCAGCTATTAGACTAGCATATTAGCACTTTATCAATGTGTAAAATAAATTTTAAATTAAAAATGACGTCAATTTTCGTGAGATGCATAATTTATTTTTATTTTATTTATTTTTTATTGTTCACGTTTAGATAAATGTATTTATTTTCCTGTTAGAAAAAAAAAAATAAATAAAACTCGTATTTTTTTTTGCAACAATTAAATTACAAATAAAATTTAAATGGCTAATTTCTTGCTATTATTAGCTTAAAAAATTGCTATTTTATGCATAAAAATAACAAAAACAAAGATTTTTTCGGAATAAAAGGCAGCCAACTTTGTAAGTTAGGGTATAAGGTATCTCCATTACAAATTTCATCGAAATCCGTCTTGCAGTTTTGGCGTGAAACTCAGTTAAATAAATTCACGGACATTCACATTTATAATATATATAAGATTATTTGTATCATACAAGGATGGAAAGCGTCAGCTGACGATGACGGAAAATCAGGAATTTTTCTTCACCCAAAAGTGCTCAACGCGCCTAAAGAAGTTTTCACTTCAAAATTTTAATAAAATATTACATATTTATTTACATATTTTTCGTAAAAAGGAGGCATGTTTTGCGTTTCATTTTTGTGCGAAGCTTTGCTACAAAATAATAATAATAATAATCTAAACTAGTTTCAAACAAACGACTTTTAATAAAATTAATATGGTATGATATTATTATTATTATTCGGGAAGATATTTTATTTTTATTTCTATTTTTAATGTTCTTAAACATAAATTTAATTTACCAGGTCACAAGAGATTTCAAAATTAAAATTATACTTATTAGTGGCAAAATCTTTTTTTTTTTTTTAAGACAATGTTTAAAATACTGTTATAAGCCTTGTAAGAATACAAGTATTGTAAATTGCATACAGTGTAACTATATATTTCATGATGAACATATTATAAGCTGTCATATGTTACATGATATTTACATTGTAAATCAAACGAATGCATCTATGTTATGTATACTGTAAATTTCTGCATGTTATTATATATATGTGTTATATTTATATGGTACATGGACATAAATATATGAGATATACATCTGTTCTCATATATATCGTTTGCAAGATCTCGTGATAAAGCAGGATTTTCTCTTTTCCCTTCATCATCATCATCATTATATAATATATATATATACAGTGCGTTGCATGAATATAAACGCACCTTAGCTTTAAGAATTAGAATGGTATAGAAGTGTAATAAAAAAACCTGAATGTGTCACACCTGATGTAAACTGTATGTGTATGATTCAAGAAATGAAAATACGAGTCAAAACAATGAAAGACCAATATAATTTTTTAGAAAATAATTTTATTGAATTTATGACAAAAATACATGTTGCATGAATGTAAACGCACATGTAAAAAATAAATAACTGAGTAACAAATACTGTTTCTAATACTTTGTAATGCCACCATGGGCTTCTAGAACAGCCAGTAAACGCCTTGGCATTGACTAATATAGTGGCATGATGTCACCTAAGCTGATTGTTTTCCAAGCTAATAGAGTGGCCGATTTTACTTCATCTTTCGTGTTAAACTGCCTTCCGTTTACATAAACACGACGAACCAGAATGCCCCATGCGTTCTCCATTATGTTTAAATCATGGCTTTTTGAGGGCTAATTCAGAACTCTAATTTTATTGCCACGGAACCATTTTTTCACGATATGTGTTGTATGTACAGATGCACAATCTTGCTGAAAAATATAATTTCTTCCAGCTTTCTTGACTGGTTCACGGCGGAGGTTCCTTGTGAGCATCTGGACATAATCTACAGAGTTCATAATGTTCTCCGCGAACTCTAATTTGAAACTCCCTTTAAAACCTATGGCTGCAACACCATGGCAGACATACCTCCAGATTGACGTTTTGAACAGCACATTTCTTCGGTTCTCAAATCGTGCCAGTAGCTATAAAATCCGTCCGGACCATCGAGATTAAACACTTTTTCATCTGAGAAGATGATTTTTTCTCAATTTAGTCGATTTAGAATCCATTTTCTTGCCCATTCCAACCGCATATCTTTGTGCTTTTGAGTGAGGGGTGGTTTCGCCTTCATTTTCTTAAATTTAATAAATGTTGCAGCTTTGATAGTTCTCCATATGGATGTCCGATGAACACCCAGCTTGTATTGAGCCCTTATCTTCGCACAGGAAATATTCTTATACTTTGCAGCGTTGTATATTCGACGTTTGTCGTAACTGGTGAGCTTTCCTGTTCGCTTCTTATACGCTTTTTCCCATAATTTACTCCTTTTTTATATAATTTCGCACAACACTCTTACTTCTTCCAATTCGGCGCCCAGTTTCACGATTGTTTAAGCCTTTACCACGCATAAAGTCAATTTTTATCCTCTCGTCTACTGTCAAAGTTTTCCCTCTTTCCATCCTGAACAAACTCTGTAAATTTTGCACTCAAGTATTAAAACTGTTTTTAGAGAACTTTAGCAACACGACTATCTGTGTTATAATTTATTTCTGGCGGCTCTGTTAAATTTTAAGCGCAAAATACAGAGTGCGTTTAATTTCGCGCAACAAACGGAAAACAGTGAAAAATAAGAAAATGCTTAAACACTCATTTACATAAGCTTGCATGGGCCTAAACATATGTGCTTAAAGCACCTTATTCAGTTGTTAGTCATATGTAATAACTGTAAGTCATATACCTTCTTTTAAAAATCTAAAAACTCTATTTCTGGTTATTGGAAAAAGTGCGTTTAAATTCGTGCAACGCACTGTAGATGATGTAACAAACACACACATATATATGTGTGTGTTGGGAGAATTTTTTTCCTTTAAGGTGAAAAAGTCAAGTTTTTTTTTCCCCCTTTGGATTCGCTTATTCTTTCAGTCTGAGTTTTTGTATATCTGAAGAAGGCTAATACGTACGAATTTCATTCAGATGTAACAACAGTTTTCATTACTTATATAACGGAACTCTAAAAGAGTTTATTATTATTATGTATTATTTATTAGCTTTATCTGTTATCAATTTTTCTTTACTTTTCACCTTTTCTTAGGTTAGTCAGCATCGTTCTCCCTGATGGCACCCCCTCTTTCTTCAGATTCCCTGTCTAGCAGCAACAAAGTCGAAGTGTTGTGCCGCGTGTGCGGCGATCGAGCCTCTGGAAGGCACTACGGCGTGCCATCCTGCGACGGGTGCCGCGGATTCTTCAAACGCAGCGTCCGGCGCAATCTGGAATACACTTGTAAAGAACAAGGACGATGCGTGGTAGATGTGGCACGGAGGAATCAGTGCCAAGCGTGTAGATTGAAGAAGTGTCTAAGTGTATGCATGAGGAAAGAAGGTAACTGAATATATAAACATTAAATATATCGGAAAAAATATGCTATTAGATGAATAGCAAATATTTTGTTCTATTTTATGAATACTTTAGCATTTCGTAAGAATTTTTACACTTTACTTAGAACATAAATAGTATTATGTTTAAACTCGAAGTATATGTCTTGCATATTACAAATAATATGCTAAAAACATTTCAAATCCGTAAGCTACATGGAAACGCATACCACTGCTTATTTCTATAATATTTACAAATTTCGAAGAAATAATAATTAAATTTTGAGATAACAAAAAAAATTAACAGATCGACTAATGTATATATATATATATATATTGGGGTGTCCCTTAAATGAGGGGTAAATTTTGCCTCTTTGTTTTTCTTTTATTCTTTCTTGAAATTAGATACGCATATCCTCTAATTTTTTTCTATTTGACCCTAAACACCTTCTAGCAAAATATCAGCTCTCTGAGATAATATTAACACGTGGTGAATTGACGGAAAATCCTAATATAAGTATTAGGATTTTCCCGTCCATTCGGCACGGGTTAACATTATCCCAGAGAGTGATATTTTGCTAAAAAGTATTTAGGGTTTAAAAAAAAAAAATAAATAAAAAATAAAAAAAAATAGAGAATATGCGTATCAGATAAAAAAAAAAAAAAAAAAAAAAACCTCCTTTAAGGAACACTAATATATATATATTCATTCTAATAAAGTTTATTTCCATGGAACTTCTAGAGAAGTAAGATTCAATGTATAATAATAAATTAAACTAGTATATTATTCATTCATACTAGTAAATTGTACTAGTAGTTTATTCATACGCTTAGACACGATAATTTACGAGCTGTTGTGTATCTTTTTCAATTAACCAAAAATGTAGTCGAATATATCAGCATTAATGAAATAATAATCAATTATCATACTAAATCAGACAAGCAGAGAAAGACCAAAGCAGAATGAAAATAATGTTATTATACGAGAAAACTATTTGAATTATGACAGATAATGAAAATTAAATTGATTTCACAAACAAAATAACTTGCATGTATTTGTTTTAATTTATATGGACCATTCCGATAATATACACACCTTTACCCCAAATCTTTTTAGAGATGGAACCATCTTAAAGGTCCTTAGAGTCTCATGGCCAATGGTTTTATTCATTCCCCCCCCCCCCCCATTTATCTTTATTTATTTATTTTACTTTATTTGTTTGAGGGGAAGGTCCCGTTTACAATTTTCGGTAATCTTGCAAAAATATAAATATCAGTTTTTTTTTGTTTTTTGTTTTTTAATTTTCTTTCATTCTTTTTTGCCTCTTTTTAAAAAAATTAATTAAAATTTCTAAATGCACGTAAAATTTATTTTTAACTCATTATAAATATTTATTATATTTAAATATGAAAAAGTGTTTATGTGCGGTCATTTTATATCTTCATAAAATAATAACTAGAGCTAGACGACCATTCTAATTTGTGGTTTTCACTAATTTCTTTTTTTCAGATTTAGGATTGTGGGTGAAACTAAGGATTTTTTTTTTTTTTTTTTTTTTTTTTTTTGTGGTGCATTTGCGTTAAAATTAGTACTATAAATCAAGATTATAACTCAAAATTATACTCTTAAAAATGCAAAACTTTTCGATTCTTTATCTCTTTGTAGTAATATGTACAAATATCATGCACTTATGACTGAAAAAACTTCCTTTGTTATTCTGATAAAAAGTTTAAAATCGTTCATTATTTAACATATATACAATATATCTGTATGTAGTTCAAACTGATTATTTGCGAATAGAATAATAATAATAAGAAGAAAATGAAACACAAGTGATTGATAACAACAGATTTATAATTTATATTATTGATTATTGAATAAGAAAATTATATATTATTATTATGATAAATAATAAAATCAAAAGAAAGTTTTGAAAATAATTTAATTATTTGAGTTCCCCATACCTATACTATGATGGGGAATTAAAACTAAAAAAAAAATTATAATGAACAACCCACAAGGTTGCAAATTGTTATGAAATGGAAAGAATTGTAAGGTTAAGGTATGTATAGGCTGACCAGATTAGAGTACCTTTATAATAAAGAAGTGTTAAAAATTACTACAATTATCCAGTTATGGAAATATTTTTGCATTCCTAATAAATAAGGACTAAAAATAAAATATTATTGATTAATAATTTACTTTCTACAATTTTTTAAAACTTAGCAAAATGCCTTCAAAATAAAGGCTGTTCCTAGAAAATGGGGACATTTAGTCAGCTTAGGTATACATTAAGATATTTTAATTTTTATTTATTTTTTAACTACTAGGGAGTTCCGACATTTGCTCGCTTCGCTCACCAACGCTGTGGGGTCTATATCCGCCTGATCGCTAAATAGGGTTTTAAGAATGTATAAACAGAAGAAAAAAGAAGAACAATATTATAGAAATATCCACTTTTGATATCAAGTTGAAAAACTCAATATTTATTAATAATCTTCTGTTTAAATAAAATGATCTGTCAATAATTTGTCTTAACATTTGACAACATAATAGCAATTTGTCACTATTTTGGGCGGAAGCTTATGCTAGCACCACTTCCGTTCATACATCATTTTTGAAGGCTTATAATTAATAATAATAATAATAATAATAATAAACCCGAACGCCGAAATAAACAAAACTGAATAATTTCTGTTGCCAACTGCATGCGCAAGCACAAAGAGGTTATGTATGACCCAACCAGCTTTCCGTACTGCAGATTAGTTCTGCAAATTAATAGAGCGTATTTCATACAGGAAAATAATTTTTAAAAATACATTTGCGAATATACGTTCAAGAAAGTTTATGGTTGAATTTTAATCACACTGAGGTTCATAAATGCAGTCGGCAGCAAAATTATTGAAGCACACATTCATATTTTTCATATATATATATATTTATTTGATCACTAATTTTACCATGTTTTTATTAACTTCGATTCTTGTTTGTTTGTGGGTTTGTCAGGGACAAATCTTGCAATCGATTTTTAACTAACTTCCCGACTAGCTAGATATTTGAAATTTTCAGGACAGCTCACAACACGGTGACAATACATTTTACTAATAATTTTAGTCAGCTATTTCAAGTCCCGCTGCCTTCGGCAGCGCTTATATGATTCGACAGAAAATTTATTTAACTAACTTCCCGACTAGCTAGACATTTGAAACTTTCAGAATAGTTCAGAACAGGGTAAAAATGCATTTTCTTAAAACCTTTAGCCAACTGTTTCGGATTCCCGCTGCCTTCGGCAGCGTTATCAGTACAAACCTTGCAATCGATTTATCACTAACTTTCCGACTAGCTAGACATTTGAAATTTTCAGGACAGCTCACAACACGGTGACAATACATTTTTCTAATAATTTTAGTCAACTATTTCAAGTCCCGCTGCCTTCGGCAGCGCTTATATGATTCGACAGAAAATTTATTTAACCAACTTCCCGACTAGCTAGACATTTGAAACTTTCAGAATAGTTCAGAACACGGTGAAAATGCATTTTCTTAAAACCTTTAGCCAACTGTTTCGGGTTCCTGCTGCCTTCGGCAGCGTTATCAGTACAAAGCTTGCAATCGATTTTCCACTAACTTTCCGACTAGCTAGACATTTGAAACTTTTAGGACAGCTCACAACACGGTGACAATACATTTTTCTAATAATTTTAGTCAACTATTTCAGGTCCCGCTGCCTTCGGCAGCGCTTATATAATTCGACAGAACATTTATTTAACTAACTTCCCGACTAGCTAGACATTTAAAGTTTTCAGAATAGTTCAGAACACGGTGAAAATGCATTTTTTTAATACCTTTAGCCAACTGTTTCGGGTTCCTGCTGCCTTCGGCAGCGTTATCAGTACAAAGCTTGCAATCCATTTTTCACTAACTTTCCGACTAGCTAGACATTTGAAACTTTTAGGACAGCTCACAACACGGTGACAATACATTTTTCTAATAATTTTAGTCAACTATTTCAGGTCCCGCTGCCTTCGGCAGCGCTTATATAATTCGACAGAACATTTAACTAACTTCCCGACTAGCTAGACATTTAAAATTTTCAGAATAGTTCAGAACACGGTGAAAATGCATTTTTTAAATACCTTTAGCCAACTGTTTCGGGTTCTGCTGCCTTCGGCAGCGTTACCAGTACAAAGCTTGCAATCGATTTTTCACTAACTTCCCGACTAGCTAGATATTTGAAACTTTTTGGATAGCTCAGAACACGGTGGCAATATATTTTTTTAATACTTTTAGTCAACTGTTTCAGGTCACTACTGCCTTCGGCAGCGTTCATATGATTCAACAGAAAATTTATTAAACTAACTTCCCGAGTAGCTAGACATTTGAAACTTTCGGAACAGTTCAGAATACGGTTAAAATGCTTTTTAAAAATATTTTTATCCGATTGCTTCGGGACCCTGCTGCCTTCGGCAGCGTTTCCAGTAGAAAGCTTGCAATCAACTTTTAACTAACTTCCCGGCTAGATAGCCATTTGAAACTTTTATAATAGCTCAAAAGACGATAGCAAGGAATTTTTTTAATACTTTTATCCAGTTGCTGGGGTTCCGGCTGCCTTCAGTAGCGTTTATATCATTCAACAGAAAATTAAAAAACATGGTTTAAAAAATTTTTTTTATCTTATAATTATTTATCATCAGCTTATATTTTTATAAACAGTATATAGGACTAAGATCATGACTCAATAAATATTTATTTAATAAAACAACATTAGGCGCGCATCTTTTAAGTGGAAATTATTGCTAGTGCTTCAATAATTTTGCTGCCGACTGTATAAGGACAGTTGCGTTTTGATTGATTTTTATTATTTTTATTGTATTGATTTTTATTTAAGCAAATGCTTGCGTATAACATGTTTGAAAAGGAAATTTTTTTTATACCTCATAATTTTAATTAATTAATTACTTTTTAAATATTTTTCATACCTTTTTGGGCTTTAAATAAAAGAGCACTATTACTTTTTATTGAAATTTCCAAAATATTATTTAATTTTCACTAGATTGAAATTTCTTTCTATAAAAATATCATTATAATTTATTTAGACGAAAAAAAAAAGGTATCGTCTGCTCATTAGTTTTTAAAATGCCGCGTGGAACTGAGTTAACACGTTCGTCGCCGCATCACCCATATCTGTGTGACAGGTATGCTTCCCTGGGAGCCCCGTCACCCAAAAAAGCGTTTTCTTGACAAATTGCAAGTGAGTATCACAAAAATATTTCTAAATCAACTATTTAAGAGTTCTTAATAACTATGATTTCACCAAATTTGTAAAAATTAATAGAAAACCCAGTCTAACAAAACGTCACAAATTCTTCTGATGAAAAACACTCCAATCCAGATGAACCCGACGGTTTTAGTTAGTATTGGCTAAGACTACTATATAACAGGCTGAATCATTCGCCGCCATTTGTACGTCAAGTCCGTCATTGCTAAACTTAAGATTACTATATAATACTATTATATAGTCTCATATAATAATCTTATATGGTAGTTCGTCACTGCCAAACCTAAAACTATTATATAATAATCTTATATAAATCTCATATAATAGTCATATACAATAATCTTAGTTTTAGCAATGACGGACTTGACGGACAAATGGCGGCGAATGATTCAGCCTGTTATATAGTAGTCTTAGTATTGGCATGACTTACGGAGAGAAAAATACGTTGGTTGGAGTCGTCGTTTTAAAGGAGACTCGTTTATGTTTTGGAGGGAATTTCTGTAAGTGGAAAAACTGATTTAATACTGATTCAAAAAACTATGAATTCTAAAATGTATATAGAAGTATTAGAAGAGCAGCCGTTAGCATATTGTTATTCTCTAGAAGGTTCAAACTTCCTATTCCAGCAAGACGAGGTATCTTCTTCCCACACATCTAAGCTTCAAAAAAGTGATTTGAACAAAATAAAGTAAATGTTTTGAATATCCAATCAAATTCTCTTGATTTAAATATAATTGAAAACTTAGAAATTATATTTATTAATTCTTCAACCATGAAAATTCATTTTAGATAAAGTGGAGTGTTAGGTGGATTTTTATATCAACTATGTGCAAAAAATGTCAGTGCCAGGAATCGCACCCGAGTTTCCTGCAGAGCAACCGCACTTTAAGCGGAGAGCCCGGGTTCTATACACGGCTCTGGCATTTATTCCATAGTTTGTACAAAAATCATCGTTACACTCCACTTTATCAAAATAATTGAAAATGTCCAGGAACTACTAGCGAGAAAAATTTATAACAATGGGAAGTTATATTCCATTTTAAAAGATTTTGTTAACTCTGTTCATGAAGCATGGAATGAGTTAGATGTAAATTGCTTTGAAGGCTTAGTAAAAAATATGACAGGCAAAATGGCACAATGTCTACAAAGAAACGGTAGTGCAACAGATTATTGATTATTTTTAAAATGTCCTTTAAACGTTAGATATTTTTTGTGTCTTTTTAATTGGGGACCAGCATACTTCATGTTTATTTGATTTATCTGGTTATATTTTTATTTTGAGTTTTAAATGCAATAAAAGTTCTTGACTAAATTAATTTTACTATTGTAAACTTCAAATGCGATTTATAAAAAATAATTATTGTTTGAATTTTTACTGACATATTTGAAATCAATACCTGTCCTTATAATTATGAACCTTATTTATGTGTTTATTAAATATAGAACAGATAATCGAAAAAATTCTGTAAAAACCCAACTTTGAAGGAAATTTTTTGAAACTTTGAATAACTTAGCACAGTAACGACACAAAATAGAAAAAGAAAAAATATTGCAAGTCACTTGTATTGTATTTTATTATTTATTTATCTTTATTATATATATAAAATTATTAAGTCGAGTTATACAAAAAATTTTAGGTTTAATTAAAAAATCACAGGAGAAAACTATACATTTACTTGCAGGTTTAAATAAACTTTTAAAAAGAAAAAAATCGAGGCTTTCGTAAACGGTAACGAAGAAATGGAATGTAAAATTACCCACACGTACAGGGCCGTTAAAAAAAAAAAAAAAAAAAAAAAAAAAAAAAAACCTAGTTCGAAATATACGCTTAAAAAAAATAAAAAAAGACTTTTTTTTAATAATAAAATTGCGTATATTTTATTTTATTTATTTATTTACTAGCAGGCTACGCCCGCTTCGCTGGTCACTATATTTAAATAAATTTTCGAAAGAATCGAATTAATATTTATTTTTTTACACCGCGTTATAGACAAAAAATAAAAAAATAAAATAAAAATGAAATAAAATAAACTGAAATTGCTCCAAACCTCGCTTTGGGTACCCGCTGTCTACGGCATCTTTTTTCCCGCCCGCATTGCATCAGGTCTAGGTTTTCCCGGGCACTTCAATCTGGATCAGTGGCGGATTTAAGGGAGGGGGGGCTAGGGGGCTGAAGCCCCCCCCCAAAACACTGACATTCACAATTGAATATTGCAATTGTAAATTTTTTATTGGTCTAGAATAACACTTTGAAAAATCTTAGCCCCCCCCAAAAGTCAAGTTCTGGATCCGCCACTGATCTGGATATTTATCGACGACAGGTGGGATCTACTATTATTTAAGAACTACGATTTTAAAGATGACTGTATCTTAGCATCTATTAAATATTTTAGTTTTGAACCAAGTATTTGATAGCCCATGCTATTTACACTATATTACGATTTGATTCCGACCAATGTAATAAAATAAAATAAAATAAAAAGTAGATTAAATATATATATAAACAAATAAATTTTAATAAATTTAATCCTTTTTACTATGTATATACTACCATTTTTCCCGATAAATATAGTAAATAAAAAAAATGAATAAATAAAAGTTTTTTCTTTTAAAGGAATTTACTAAAAAATGAAAAATAAGAAGTTGTTCTACTATAAAATATTAAACATAACTGTTATAAATACGTTTTTAAATTTAAAACTAATTATACTTAATTTTTACTTTCCGAACACTATAGTGAGGAAAGTATTGTAATCATGTCAAAAATCCGAATTCGAGATTTTGATGTTTCTATACGTTTTGAGGTCCCCTGAGTCCGTTTTCACTATTTTTACGATGATGTATGTATGTGCGTGTGTATGTGTGTATGTGTGTATGTGTGTATGTCTGTGAGTGAACACGCTAGCGTCTAAACGCTTTGTTCGATTAACCTGAAAGTTGGTAAGCATATTGTAAGTCACCATAGTACGAACCCTATAGATTTTGGTGAATCTAGCACTTATAGTTTTTTTACAGGGACACAAAGAAAAATTCTTTATCATTATGGCCTATGGGAGCAAAATCTTAAAAGTGCGATAGCATCTAAACGCCTTATTCAATTGAGCAAAAATTTTATACACATATTATAGATCACAAATACTCAATCTGTATAGATTTTGTAGAATCTAGCACTTATAATTTTTTTACAGGGGCACAAAGAAAAATTCTTTATCATTATGCCTATGGGACCAAATTTTTAAAAATGTGATAGCGTCTAAACGCCTTATTAATCTGAGCAAAAAATTTGTACACATGTTATAGATCACAGTTGAACTAACTGTACAGATTTTGGTGAATCTAGCACTTACAGTTTTTTTACAGGGACACAAAGAAAAATTCTTTATCATTATGGCCTATGGGACTAAATTTTAAAAAGTACGATAGCATCTAAACGCCTTATTGAATTCAGCTGAAAATTTATATGAGTATTATAAATCACTGTTGCACTAACTATAAGCATTTTGGTGAATCTAGCATTTATAGGTTTTTACAGGGACACACCGAAAATTTCTTTATCATTATGATCTATGGGCTCAAAGTTCAGTAGCGTTAAATAAAACAACGTGTAATAGATGGAGAAAAATACTCAAACACTCTATTATGGTTTTCTCTCTTTTGTTTGTTTAACAACTACTCTTTCTTTATACTTTATCTACAAAACTGTTAATTACTCAATGTTCGGAAAGTCGAGTGGAGTCACTCCAGATTTTTTCTTCTGCATTACGATTTTATTTTCAATAAATATAACAAAAAAAAAAAAAAAAAAAAAAAAAAAAAACTCGCCTTCAAATGAATGAATTAAATAGAAATAAGTTGCGTAATAGCCGTTGCTAAGATACGCAGACGATTGAAGCAAAATAATTAAATTTATGAAAAATGAAGCATTAAAGGCAATATTTAAAATCGAAAAAACATTAATTTAAAAAGTCCAAATTCTCAATTCGAAAAAATCTCGATGAGGTGCACACATGCATGGTCCCAGGTACCTATATGCCAAATTTGGAAGCTCTGCGATCAATAGTGTGAGCACCACAGCGCAGATACACACACAGACATACATACACACATACACACACACACAGAGACACTTCTCTTTATTTATATAGATTAATGAACTGTCAAAGAAGGTAAATATTAGATTGTTCGATCCTGTTAGTATTTTTTGGCTGAGTGAGATTTTTTACAGAGATAGGATAACAGTTTTAAATTGAGAAACCAATCCAGAGTAATTTCGGTATTAAAGCAAAATTATTTAGGTTCAGTGTATTATATTGAAAAACAACGATTAGGAAAACTATTTGAAAGTTGTCAAACACAGTGTGAGGATGTGAGGCCTCACTCAATCACTTTCGAGTTCAAGTGCTTGAAATTGTGCTGAACTTGTCCATGGAATGTTAGGTTGGAAGAGATAAAATTTTATCAATCAAATCAGTTTTAGCTGACGATGGAGTCGGAGAAAGTGTAAGATTGTCCATAGAAGAGTTGTGTTAGTGTAAGAGAAGGTTGCTAGTCGATTTAGTTTAGCTTGGCTTTTAGTACCAATGAAAAATGAGAAGTGTTAAAGGAAGTCACGAAGATTTTAGAATTCAGTTGAAAGTTGGTATTTTTAGGATACATGCAGGCCTCGCAGCATTCCTAAAATTTTTCTCGTATTATATTATACTGTCACCACTATTGTCAATAAAAAATTGCTTGTTATTGTTTTTGAATGATTTAAGGCTAAAGTGTTATGCAAAAAAATATTGTTTTAAAATAGTGGTGTCAATGTAATAAAATGTGTAAAATTTTAGGAACGCTATGAGGACTGTAGATGCTTTAAGGAAAATGAAGTAAACCGTTTCTCCAGTTTATACTTTAAAGAAATTTCCAAAATTATGGAAAT
Organism: Salticus scenicus; assembly: GCA_963930645.1. Classification (NCBI taxonomy): domain Eukaryota; kingdom Metazoa; phylum Arthropoda; class Arachnida; order Araneae; family Salticidae; genus Salticus; species Salticus scenicus. Next base: position 321,058,370 of record OZ005648.1, on the reverse strand, counting down.
GTACTTTTTGGATCACGTGTTTTGATTACGCTCAATAAAGTCTTTGAAGATTTTTAAAAGATTCTGAAAGTAGAAATAGTGTGACCACGTTATTCCCGTGGAATTAGAGATTCCTGTCATCAGATTTGCTGTAATTTTGATGAATCGTTTATTCTTTCTTTAAGATCTGTTTAAGCTTAATTAAATGAAAGTTAATTTATCAGTGTGAAAGTCCTCTCTTCTTCATTATTTGAAGCTCATATAGAAAAAGATTAAGTTTCAGTAAATTTCTCTTCATTTGAATTACAGATATTTTTGTTATTTATGGTGAGAAAACATCAAGTAACTGTAAAATAGCCTTTACATTGGCGCTGAACGCAGGGACAGTTAAGTTGTCAAACCTCATAAGTGGTCGTGAAGTTCTGACCTTTGAGCTGCTAGACGGTAGTGCTGGGTTGGAACTCAGATAGCGCTCATCAGCCTAGCCGTTGGGAGTTTTCAGTGGTTTTCTCCTTAACTAGCCTAAATCCGGGCTAAGACTTCTCAGAAACACCCTTAAAGTGGACAATCCACCCAGGCTTAGGTACCTAGTGCAGACAATTGGCCTTAACCACTGCACCAACACCACCAAATAATTAAATTGTTCGAGACTTAAATGAAACGCACAGAGGGATTAAATTTTGTTTAAACTCATTCAAGTATTTAGAAAGCGGACTTAAAAAAGACTATTTGTCAAAGTAGTCCAAAAGACTTTATGGGAATAAGATCCAGATATCGAGTTGGCATTTGCTTCAAACCCTTAATCCTCAAGATATTCATAAACTAGCCTAGTTCGATGAAAATAATGCAATTTTTCTTCTCTCTTTCTCTCTCTCATACTTTTTTTTTCTTCTTCTTTAAGGGTATAGAATAAAAAACTTTTTTATATATAAAATCTTTTTGAAACCTTTCCTAGACAAAATATATAGTTAATCGAATACATATATATATTTTAATTTCAATAATGATATTCCATCAGTTCAAAGCTGAAATTATGCACACCTCCTTTTTTCGTGGATCCCCAGCTTTTCGGATTCCCCCACTCCATCCCTGTACGTTTGCGGTCGTTTGCTCCCTGTCAAAAGGCCAAGCAAACCGGGCCAAATCCTGCACTCCTTCCGTGGGAGAAAACTGCACCTGTTTGTGCATCATCATTGGTCAATTCAATCGATCCTCTTTACTCGTCCCGCCCTGAATTTTTCGACTCAATTTTATCAATTTTGTACTATACAGACATCTTGGCAGAAGTGTTAATTGAATGACATTGCCGTTAAAATTTTTCGATTCGAAAAAAGGATAACAGGAGGAGAGGGAGAAATAGGCTTATGTATGTATATATATGAATACTTTAGGAAGAGATTGGAGCGAGAAGGATAGGATCCTGGCTCAACAAATCGAAACTTTCAAAAACATTTCATTTCTAGACGAAAATACATGAAATATTTTAAAGCATTACTATTGAGATACTTAGTTTTTAATAAAATTCTCCGTTTTCTTCTAAATGCAATGCATTTTTAATCAGAATGAATTTCTCCAAGATGGCGATTTGGCAGCCTGTCTCTGATAGTAAAGATTAAAACTACGATCAAGCTTTTTGATGATATTTTCTAAAAATTATTTTACCTAAATAAATAAATAAATGTGTGTGTGTGTGTGTATAAACGCATGTATATAAGTATATACATGTTTAATTTTACAGAAAATTACCATATATGTTTCTCTCTATGGATTCTTTGAAAGTTTTCTTTAATATTTTATTTCATTCCTCTTTCAAAATTGTTTTGTTGCAAGATCGGAACATGGGCTGTATTCTTGGCTAGAATTGGCTATACAGTTTTACGAAATCTTGCAGCTTCATTTGCTTGTGGAAGTACATGTTTCCCTCATGAGCTAATACTTCTATTTTTAAGCATTTATTAATACAATTCTTTTTTTCCTGTGGTCTCTCTTTCATACTTTTTAATTCAATTCTCATTTCCAGATACATTTTTAATAAATAAAAAACAGTTATTGAGAACTTTCATCAATTTCGAAAAAAAAAAAAAAAAAAATATATATATATATATATATCCGTCAAAGTTTTATGGTCCTTTTTACTCATGTTGGCGTAAGTAATTTAAATTGGTTTTGTCTTTTAATTGGAACTAAAAATGAATCGTAAAAATTCTGTGCTAACTTTTTAACTGTGTTAGAGTCGGTTTTATTTTGGTGGCGTTGGTATTATCATGCATCTATTAAATGCTAAATTTTATAACGATACTGAATTCTTAAATATATATATATATAATGATTTATTAAGTGTAGTAGAAGCCAAGCAACAGATACAAGATCACTGAAACCACAAAGACCAATAATAATGAAAAATTTCTTTATGTAGGAGAAGCTCAGAAAGGTGAAAAAATTCATCAGGGGATGAAATACACATATTTAAAGAAACCAAATTTATTAATTAACAGCCTGCATAACAAACGAAACAAAAAACTAACTCAACAAAATCTTAACAGAAAAAAGTATAAACTAAATCAAAATTTATGTTAAATTAATTTAAGAAACTTAAGAAAGGAGGCAGGCGGCAAGACTTGTGACTTGCCTGTGGGGTTAAACTAGTTTCAAGCCGGCAACACTCCCTCAGCCTGCCAAGACCAGAATAGGAGTCATATGGATTTAAAAAGGCAAAATTTCATAGCAGATAAAGAATAATGAAACAATGAAGCAATAATGAAATCTATAGATTGATTACTATGTGTTTAATAGTAAGGTTAGATTTTTAAGAATAGTTTAGAAAAAGAAAGATTGAAAATTAATACAAAGTAAATGCAACAAGCCTTCTGCCTTTTTTTTTTTTAATACTTTCACAATCCCACTCAACCATCCAGCCAAACAACACCACCCATCCTCCGTAATCAAACATCTGCCCACCCAACCGCCACCTTTTTTATTGCCTTTTATTATTTTATAAATTTTTTTGTTAAGTTACACTAATGTGTATACATTTATTTTTTATTATTATTTTATTTGTTATTTATATGTACTGACAGAGACATGGTTATGGATATAAAATAGAAAATACAAAGTTTTTAGGAAAACCAATTTTAGCAGTGGCTGAGATCAGTTTATTAATATTCTTGTTTTTATACTTCGGAGAGCATAAATTATTAATTCGAAATAAATGGTTAATGATGATGTATGTTTCTAAATACCGAAAGATGCAGACAGGAATTAAAATGTGTAGAAAAATCGAGTTCTTAACTTCTCCCCCCCCTCTCAGAAAAAAGAGATAATAATAATAATAATAAATAGCCCCCCCCCCTTTTTTTTTTTCATTTATTTTACTTACATGTGTGCAAAACAGCAAATTATTATATCAAAATGATCGCGAATATACACTTTTTTATACCTATAACTATAAAAAAAATTGTATTGTAATATTTTTATAAAAGAATTATTTTTGCAAATTTTAACCTGTAACTGGAGACATGAATTTCCTTACGCAGTTAGAGACATATAGAAGAGTTAAAAAGACTCCATTTTTACTTTTCTTCCTTGTCTTTTGTAAACAGCACTGGAATATATTTTGGAAACGCAATATATTCTGGAAATGACGTAAATATTAAAAATGAACAATGACCAACACTGAGTCATTTTGATTCTCGTGTCTAATTACAGGTTAAGAAAATTTTTTGCACTATCAAAACTAAAAATCAAGTAGTATTTGTGTTCAACAATTTACACATTTTGCCTCTCTTATCTTATAAACTACTTTATTTTTTAAATAAAAATTAGGGGGGAAATATTTAATATATATATCCAAGAAATTTAATATTTTATCTTAATTTAATTACAGCTTCTAAACTAAAGTTATCCTTACCTATGAAGTTTTAGTTCAGATCTGAACTACAACTTCTTATTTACAAAATTTCAGTTTAGATCTAAACCATAACCTGCATCCAGTTCCAGCCATTGTTCTGGCGTACGAAAACTTCTTTGAGTACTTCTTTGTCGCTTAGACAACCTGTTAAAAGTGTTTAAAAAAGATTACGATGGATGTAAAAACTATTATTAAAAAATTGAGTGTAAGAGTACGCGCGTACCCTTGTAACACACACAAGTGCGTGCTCTTGCACACACTGGCGATTATCTAATCAAACGAAGTGCAACGCAATTTATTGACATGGGCCAAAATCGCTCTTGCTCTGAGACTTAGGTTAGTTTCTTGCAGATCGAACCGCATAATATTTTTCTTTTTAAATATTTGTAGTTTTATCACAATAATACTTCCAAAATGCTATAAATATTTAAGAAAATAGGTAAAAATATTTTAATTTACGTAATTTTTTTTAGTTTTTGTAGGTTTTTATATCTTTCTTCGCACAGCACCTCCCACTAGCTTGCACTTCAAAATATCACTGAAGTTAGATGCACATCACAAACAACATCATAACCATAGACCTTATATACTAGACCACGCATTTCCCTTCGTTATTTGACTGCATCATGAACGAGCTTCCCCAGCAAAATTGTCACGTGATGTTGGCCTGGTGGAAAAGTGAAGAATGATCACTATGTTATTTTTCTGTAGGAACGAATTTTGTGTTTTTTAATATTTTTATTGTGCACGCACTTTTTATTTTAGCATTTAGATTTACACATGGATGGAAAGCTAAACTTTCATAGATTAATTACATAGAAAAAAAAATTATGATAAATCATTTTGCAAGCGAAAAAATTGCGTTTGAATTGACATAACCATCTTAAATCGTTCATGCATACAAATGAAAGGGGAAAAAAAGAGAGAGCTTTCTTACAGATTTCAGAGGAATCACCCCTAGTCCAGATCACATGACTTCCGAGACTCAGAATAAAGGATGGAGGTATCAGATTACACCGTCATGTTGAAGACATTCGCTATAATGGTCAGTCCTATTAGTGGCGTGGTCTAGTATATAAGGTCTATGATCATAACTGTTGGGGTTGCGTACTCTTATCGGATGCGTACTCTTAGACCAGCCTACCCTACTTATTCCAAATTTCATACGAAATGATTGCATAACATATCGGAATTACTTTGTGTAACCCTGTAAACTAATTATCAATTCTATACCCAAAAATTTTCACATAAAAACATACTTTTAAACATTCTAATAACATTTCATTATATTTAATGGAATGGGATGTAACCATGTTAAAATACGCTTTTAAGAAATGCCATCTCTAGACCTTAATGGCACAAAATTCCTTTGGGTGGTTCTGTAAATAAATTAGTCTAAATATACTCTTTTTTTAGAGAAAACATTCTTTTAAGTACTTTTATGATGTATGTTAATCCCATTTTGTCGAATGCAGCATAAACATGTTAAAATGAACTTCAATAAAAATTTGACCACAGGAATGTCAGGAATAATAATGTCAGGAAATTCTTTTGTGTGTTTCTGATAACGAACCATAAACATTGTATGCACCAGTAAAAACTATTCAACTTATTCTACGTTTTTCACGAATAATTGTTCAAAATTTGTCATAATTTGGATGATTACTTGACATTGTCGGAACAGTTTTGTAAGGTCCTGCACATTAATTATGAAACCTAAGCACACACATTTTCTTCAGAAAACATGAGTTTAAGCATCTCAGTAATGTACGCTAATTTAATTTCGTTGGATGCAGAGTAACTATGTTAAAATGCGTTTAAGCGAAATTCACCCCGTAGGCCATAATGATAAGAAAAACTTTGTCATGTTCCTGTACACAATCCATAATCAATATAGACTTAAACAATTATACAGCTATTTTTATATAGAGTCTGAACGTGTGCAACAATTTGCAAGTCATATACAAATTCAGTCCGTAGACTGTAATGATAATAAAAACTTTGAAGTGTCCCTATAGACGAACAACAAATGAAATACACACCCAAAATTATACAGCTAATTTCGTGTTACTCATGAACACGTGTACTAAATTGCAAGTCAATAGCGTGATTTTTGCGGCCGCTATCGCGCGAGAGACAAACAGATAAACAAGCAGACACACGAACGAAACCCGAAATCTTTTTGAGTCTCAACAGGAGAGCCTCCACTGACGTTTCGAGAATAATTAAATTTATTTAAATACATTTATATTAACAACATTTTCTATTAATTATGGGTTTGATTCTCTTTTCAAATTGATCACCATATTCATTCTTCTTTTACTGTATACTTTTTTCAATAAATTCAAAATAAATTTTTCAAGCTTTTTTTTAAATCTTATTTATTGCATAATGCAGGCTTTTGTAAATTTTATGCCTTTACGAAAGAAAAATTGCATTTAAATAAAGTTGCAATAATCGAATGCTAGTTTAACTCTATATCTACCTACTGTATTTGAAAGTACCTTTGATTAAAAAACGTATAAAATCAAAATTTTTGGAAGGAATGTCAAAGTACTAATAAAGATCGGATGTACCTACTATTTCACTTTTTATTTGTGTGTGTGTGTAAAGTCATGATTGGTTTTCGACCTCTGTGTAACCAATGGCACCACCACATTAATTTAATATGATGATGTGACATCTATAACTTTTAGTGCTTATATTTTAAAAACACCTCTTAAACAAATAATATATATATATATATATAAATTGGAAACCATTTCAAACATTGCACTATATGAAACCAAGCATCACATGAAGGACCACAAGAAAATATTTATAAGGATTACGAGAAGAAAAAAAATAAGCATCCTGATTTAGAAACATACAACATCATTACTTTGTCAAGGGCATAGAATGCATTCTGCATGCAAATTAGGTGACATTTCTGTTATGCTGTATGCAAATTGCTAAAAATGTACAACATGCTATATGCCCGAGATCACCTAAAATACATGAAAATAAATTTAAAGAATAAGAGTTAAAAAAAAAAAAAAAAAAAAAAAACAAGTGAGGAATAAACTTATTTAACTACAAACACCAATTTTTTTTATATTAAATAAATTTAACTCTAAGAATGTTTAATAAAACTAAATTTTAACTTACTTTATACATATATATACGCTAAGCGACAAAAAAAAAAAAAAAAAAAAAAAAGCCGCACTGCAGAAAAATTGACTTTGACCTTTTGGATTTGTAATAATTTAAAAACTAATGATTGCAACAAATAAAATTGTTATGTTTGTATTATTGGAATTCATAAAATGATACCTATGTACAGTTTCGATTTAATAATTCGTTTTATTACACTCTAGGAAGTATTTAATAAAAATCTACATAAAACATTCTTTTTAAACGTAATATAATAAACATATACTTTGTATTCTATCATGATTTATTATATGCAATGAACAAGTGCTATTTTAATATATGAAATAAAACTATTTATTTGTTAGATCTAAACAATTATTTAATAAAAATATGTATTCTGGATTGGATAATTCCTCCTTTATATGGAGTTACTGCTTTAATGCGCAATGGCATAGTATTTTACAGTTTTTTAACATGAAACTCAGAAATTTCACTGTGCCAAGTATCATAAGCATTTTTTATAGTTCTTTCAAAGTTGCAGGCTACTAAGACTAAACATTTTCGAGCGGATTAAGATTAGGACAATTTTCAGGTCTAATAAAAAAGAAATCCTGCGATATTCTTTGTGAGATTTAATTTTAAGTAAAAAATGTTATCATAATTATAGATGCTCAGGAGAATGGATAAGTAATTTTTACAACTTGAATCAAATAAATGTATCACAAGCGTCATATAAGAAGGTGCATTATCATCTTCAAATGGTGATTATGGAAGAGTCTGAAATACCCCCTAAGTAGTCGAACAGGTATCATTTTTTTTAATGGTAAAGTTTTATTTCGGGTTAATTGATCCCTTGAACATGAAAATTTTCCAGACACACCGAAAAATTATGCATTATTGTATTGTAATGGACGAGAAATATGTCATTTTTTTATAAGTGCGATTTTCATTAAGTCAGTCCCATTTTTGTGATCAGATCTGCTTGTTTCCGTCAGTTCAAAATAAGTCAAACTTTACTCATCAGAGAGAACAACTTCAGCCCAATAATTAATTAATCATTTTTAAATTTTTTTAAACCTCTAATGTCTTGGTTTTCTAATTCTTATCTTTAAGAATGAATTTTTTTCAGATTTTCTGGCAATTAAACCTGCTTTGTTTAATTGTTATTTCACTGTATTTAGATAAATTATGTTACTAAACACTTTTTCTCAATCCCTGCTATGTTCTAAATGTAATACAAACTGATTTTTTAAGCCCTGGTTTTTTAACTTGCGGTTATCTTGACTGGATGAGTAACGTGGCCGCCTAAGGACAAATGTTCAGTTTAAACAGCCAAAAAATATTGTATCTTGCTAAAAACCAGATCACTATTATTTTGTTAACATTTAATCATTTTGACATCCTACATATTACATTTCTTTTCTTTCTTTTTTTTTTTTTTTTTTTTTTTTTTTCTTTCTTTCTTTTTTTTTCTTTTTTTTTCCTTTCTTTTTTTTTTTTTTGATTTTTGCTCTAAAATCAATATTTTTTGTGGTATCGTTAATTGCCTTATTCTTGCCATTTTTGAAACACTTTCTAAAATTACAATTTTCCGAACAATTGCATCGTGTTTTTAACACTTGGCTCAATCCTAAATTGCACGCGGAACACAAAGTAATAAAATCTGTTCAAAAATTTACTTTTGAAACAATAAAATTAGCGATTACAGAAAGAAAAATGGAAGATATCCAAGTGCGGCTTTTTTTTTTTTTTTTTTTTTTGTCGCTTAGTGTATATATATAAAGTAATTTTTTTATTTGATAATGTGGTAAATGAAGGGTTAATTTATGCCTTTAGAACAATTGTTGTACTCGTTCTAGCTTAAAATTTCCTGTGACAAAACCCAGTTACAAAATAATTTTAATGAATGAATAAAGAGACACCCCTTTTGAATATTGTCGCTATACATTCATAAAATATTTAAGGCTGTTATTATATTTTAAAATTTATTTTAAATTATTCAGAGAATTGCCGCGCGCATACCACGCTCTGACGCTTAGTGGACTAATTTTAGATAGCTCTGTATAATATCTGTAAATTATTTATAGATACCAATTTATGTATAGAAGTAAATTATAGATGTAAATTGTTTACCAGAAGACAATGTACTTATTTAACACGCATACATCCACAAAAAAAGAGAAAAGAAAAAGATAGACACAGTTTAAAATGCATTTCGAACAACTTACAAATATTGCACTGATGTATATATATATATATATATATATACATAAACTTATGTGAGTGTGTTCTTGTAAGAGAATAATAATTACTTTTCATAGCATATTCTATGCGAAAAATGTTGAGTATATAAAAATTTTATGTCAATTTCATTATGTTTGGTGCAGTCTAAAGGTGCTAGACTCTCGCGCCTACCAGAAATTTCTCTTCTAAACGTTGTTTATAAATAATTTTGTATGCCCCTGTATAATACGAAACAGTTGTGCGATCATAAAAAATATTTCAAGCAGCATATAGGGGAAAGTGGGGTTGAATGGAACGCAGGATGAATGGGACTACAGCAAAATTTTTATGTTTTGCAAGCAGTGGAAACTTGGCAATTTTTCTGATATATGGCAGCACTGAGGTCATTCATCAAGTGTGGTTTCAGAATTGTGCTATCCATAGAAGGGCAGAAAAAAATTAAAGTGATTTTTTCAGCTGCCAAAGTAAGTTTTTACTGGTTCAGTTAGGTAGTAGTTAAGACATTAGCTATTTGCTTAAAGTTAATATAACTCTTATATGGTGAAAAGGCATAATCTTTTATTGTGTTTATGATATTCAAGAAGAATATTGACAATTGTTCATGAACCTATTTCCTGTTTTATATGATCATGTGGTGGTTCGGATGAATGGGACATTTCCCACTATGTGCTAATTTAAAATTGTACACAAGAATTATATTAAAACAAATCTTAAATAGATTTTCCATATTTTTATAGCCTGTTGTTCAATAGTTATAACATGCAATTATAAAAGTAGCATGGATTAAGTAAAAAAATAGATTGAAATTAATTGTTCTGATTTTTGTTTATAATAATTAGGATTAAAAACATTATAAGTTAGAATATTCAATGCAACTTAAATCAATAATTAAAAATAAATAAATAAATAAACAAATAATAATTGATTAAAATCAAAATTTCAATCAGTTTAATTAAATAAATCCTAGTGATTATTAATGCAATACAGAAAAGAATGCTGATTTTTTTCCAATCAGTGTGAAACAAAAATTTATCTGGATAGTTTGTACTCTATTATAATGATTTATCTCTTTCTAGTGTCTTATTTATTTATTTATTAGATCTTATTAGATTAAATTAACAAAGCCTAGTGCACTAAGAACTGTGCGAACCAAAGGACTTTTGCCTTTTGACGTTAATTTGAGTCAATACATCAGTTTATGTTAATTTCAGTGAATTCATAGTGTGTAATAAAATCACATAAACCAATTTAACTTTAAAAATTTATTTCCTTTCCATTTTGTTTTCTTTTCTTTGCCCCGTCCTGTCCCATTCATCCCCATAGGTGGGGACGAATGGGACAATGCACATGCATGTAAAAAAAAAATTATTATTAATTAAAATTGATAACTTTTAGTTCCCCATCATACTATAGGTATGGGGAACTTAGGTAATCGAGAAAATTTTCGACCTCGGTTTTTTGACTTTTTTTACACGTTTTCAGGTGTGAGGAATCCGAAAATGACAAAATTTGTATGGTGTCTGTCTGTAGGGTGTCTGTTAGTGTGTTAGTCCGTTAGTCCGTTAGTTTGTTAGCCTGTGTACACGATATCTCACGAACAAATTGTCGCAGAGAAGTCAGATCAGTTTTAAAATATTACTTTCAACACTGGCAAGAGCCCTATTCATTTTCAATATTCGAATTAAAAAACTTCGTAAGTTATTAGAAATTTACGATTTTCTTAATATGGGAGAATAGGACAAAAATTCACGTAAACGTGCATTAAATGGAAACTTTTTACTGTAAAAATGTCAGACCAGTTTTAAAATATCAGTTTTGATGCCGGAATGAACATCGGTAACTATAAATATGCTACTTTGAAAATTTCGAAAGTTATTGGAAATTTACGAATTTCTTAACATGGCAGTATAGGGCAAAATTTCACATAAACGTCAATTTTTAGAGATATTTTCATCGTAAAGATGTTAGACTACTTTTGAAATATTATTTAGGACACTGGCATGGATATTAATGACTATGAATTTTCCAATATAAACATTTCGTAAGTTATTGGAAATTTACGAATTTCTCAACATGACAGAATAAGGCAAAATTGAGCATAAAATTCCATTTTGAGGATCATAAATACATTAGACAACTTCAAAATTACATTTATGATATTTGTTTGAGTATGATTGAATACAAATTTTCTAATAGGAAAATTTCGTAAATTATTCGTAATTTACGATTTTATCAACATAGCGAAATTGTAAATTTTTCATATAAATATGAATTTTGAGGATTATTGCATTGGAAATAGTAGCATGAAAACTAAACAACGGAATTGACCCTGATGAAATAAATTAATAGATTAGAATAAGATAAATATATCGAAGTGAACATAGCCTATTAGGCGTGTATTTCATTCTATCACTGTATCAAGCTTTGGTCAAATTCATTTCTTTTAACATGATTATAATATGTCTCGCACTAGAAATTTATGAGAACATAAATATGATGGGGAACTGAGCAGAGTCTACCTATGCCAACTAGTTTATTAAAGTTAGCCTGTTTATATGTAACTGATTACTGAAGTGTATTTATAAGCAATGTTACAAAATTCTGAATTACATATGGTGAACGTTATCAGTAAAAACATGAAAATCTCCCATTCATCCCCACTCTCTTCTACCGATTTAGAATATTGAATTACGATATTCTGTTAGTATTTATTCTTTAGTCATACGGATCACAGACTCGAGGATACATGTATAAAGACGAACTGCTAAAACCTTATTTTAGGAATCAGGAGACCTCAAAACGGTAATTGTAGCTAAAATTCAATTTCGAAAATTTGTCCCAAAACCAATACTTTCTCTGCCATATATGGGTAAGAGAAAGTAATACATAATCTTATAACTTAGCTGGAATTTTATTAAACTAGAATATTTCTTAGACGAGAATGCAATTTTTGTAGTCTTGACTTTGAAGAATTTTTTACTTTCTCTTACCCATAAGGTAAAGAAAGTATTGTTTTAGAGTAAAATCTTCGAACGTGAGTTTTTGTTATATTTACACATTTTGAGGTCCCCTGAATCCAAAAATCATGTTTTTAGCGAATGGTCTGTGTGTGTGTGTGTGTTATCAGCATAGCTCAAGAAAAAATAGTAGCAGAAAGTCCAAACTTGGTATTCTAAATGTGTATGATATAGGGATGCTACACTAGGCTTTTCGTTCAGATGAAGCAAATGGTACGTGTACAGGGACACCCAAGAGAATTCAAATACATTACGTCTATGGGGGAAATTGCAGGTAAGTCGATTTTAATATATAGACTGCACTAAACCAAATGAAACGAATATATATTTTTTATATGCGTAAAAACATGCCTCATGATATTGTAGGAAAATCATTCACTCTTCGTTTACAGGACTACACAAAAGAACTAGATAAAAGTGCGACAGTAATTGCAAATTGATGGAAGTGTATTTCAGGCTGGGCCATGTATTATTACTATAGGATTATATTTAGGTGCACCATGTGGTCTGTATATAATCTTTGAAAGATATACAGGGATGCAAATATTTAAGCGATAACATTCTTTTTTGTTATTAGTGGATGTTCCTTACTAATAATATTTTACCATTTCCAGGAAAGCTGTTCTTGAACTAAAATGAATTCCTCATAGAGATATGGTAAATAATGTATGTCTTTAAGCTAAATATTCATCGTCTATTTTTTGTATATTTACACGTTTTGAGGCTTCTGTGGTGATTAATTAAAGCTCTTATGAATTTTTTTATTTATAATCCGACCACATAATCCCATCACAATACATTGCGTTGTTCAAATACTAAAATATCTGCAATAACCCAAAATTTATTTTCAAATAAATTCCAATAATATCAATTTTATTTAACTATCAATTTATCATTATTATTCTTTTATCTTTATTCATTCATATATCTATTTTATTATTATATATCTTTTAAACCTTTCAAATCTTATCCTTCAACCTAGAAAAACATTAATTCAATCTCTACACATTTATCTAAATTAAAAAAAAATCATAGACACAAAATACAGTATTAATTATCAAATATATCATTTATTTATCCATTTTAAAATGCTGGGATATATATATATATTATTACTCAATTTACCATCTATCACTTTAAAGGGGATGTTTGCCACAAAATAAAAATTGAATAATAGCCACTTACCCTTAAACAGATGCGGCACTTTCGGAAAATATTGTTCTTAGATAACCGTATAATCCATAATTTATAATAGCACTGTCCACACATATTAAACGTTCACACATGTAATTTATGAAGTCCACACTCATGGAAATTGTCATTAATATATTATACACGCAGATTGTTGAGATCGCATACGTTATTCCAGTAATTCTACACCTATGAAGGTTGTTATAAAATTATATTTCGTCGACACACGAAATTCTTTGAGTACACTTACAATATTTATTTTATTTGAAGAAGCTAATTATATCACACTAATATCGTTGAGTCCACACATATGAAAATTTTCATAGATAAAGAACATTTTTTTTCGCATCACCGTTCATGTAGCATACTTATAAAAATAACTAATTCTTTGCTCCATACTAATATCGTTGAGTCCACACATGTGAAAAATTTTCATAGATAAATAACATTTTCTTTTTTCAATCACCGTTCATATGGCATAAGGTATGAGGGATCCTCCAAAACAATAGACTCTAAGAATATAAGAGGATTGTTACTATTATATTTCCAGGAGCATATTCATCAAAAGCAAAATTATCAATTTCGACTGAATGGAGATTCATCTTTTTCTTCTTTAAATAAGGAACACTTCTTTTCGCATCACAGATCATCTTGCATATTTCATAAAATAAACTACTTCTTTGCTCCATTTCGAGGTATGAGGGATCCTCCAAAACAATAGCCTCTTCGGATATATGAAGACTGTTAAAATTATATTTCCAGGAGCATATTCATCAAAGGCAAAAATTATCAATTTCGACTAAATAGAGATTCATCTTTTTCTTCTTTTTTAACATTCTTCAAGCACGACCGCTTAGAGCATCCGGGGAATTTTTTTTAAATAATATTTTTCACTCATCACAAATCTTCGAGATCTTATATCCATACCTTCTTTTTTTCTTCTGCTGGTCAATCTATATTATTTTAGACTCCTTGAGAGGGGCTGAACCTCTTTTTTTTTTTTTTATTATTATTATTATTTTTTATATTTTTATTGGTAGCTTGCTTCACCAATAGCTAAGCATCTCATTAGAACTTTCCCTCTCTCTCACACACTTCTTTGAATTTTGCGTTCGCACCTCCGAGGACCGGACGATGGTTTTTACAGCCTAACATCCCCTGCAGCATCATTTATCTTCCTTCTCAGAGCTCTGTTCTCTCTATGGGGTGGTCCAAGTTTCTCTCTTTTATTCAAGTAAACAGGATAATAGAATAATAGTTTTATTGCTTTATGTTTTAAAAGCGTCCATTTTCCCATGCACATAAAATAACGGAAGGAAGAAAAGATTTGTCACCAACCCATCTGTTTTATATATAACATCTAATATAATTATTTATGCTGGTAAGTGGCTATCAGTGGCACTTTACATGATATGGGAATTAGGATATTTCCCATATTATTATCCCCCGTCACATAAGTATCAGAAAAATGTAATATCATAGAAAATACATCTTGATAGCATAACAAAACATTAATGGACAATGTCTAGTATACTATAATAATATACTTTGTTTGGATAGATATACTTACATACAAAATTGCTTGGCTAAAAAAAAAACATAAATCATAATACCTGTTTTATATCTACATAATTTCTAATAAAATAAACATAAAATAATAATAATACTTTGTTTACATATATGTACATAGTTAAATTTACTTGAAATATAAGTGGCAATATTCAACTCGGTTTGTGGCAAACAATTATTCTCTCTTATTCTAAATTCATACTTTCTCATTATTGCCATGTTTAAAAATCGAAGAAAAGAGAAAAAGAAATGGATATGATATGATATGATATGATATGGCATGATATGATATGATATGATATGATATGATATGATATGATCATAACTAGAATTTTAGACAAAGAGGGTATTAAACTTAAATTGTCTTTTTAAATTAGTATTGCAGTCTATATTTCTATCTATTTTAATTCTTATTATTGCTCCTACCCTAAATGTAACTCCTACTGTATACTTATGCTACCGACGAAAGAGTCTGTTAGTCCGAACCATTTATATCGTCCAGTATTTTCTTGTCTAACCAAAAACGTCGCTAAGACAGGATTTTTTTTTAATTAAACAAATACATACATATTTATATCTATATATATTAATGTTTCTTTGTATCTAGTTAATCCCTTCTTAACTATCCTGTTTATTTCTACTGTGATTTTATTAATCTTTCTTTATGTATTCCCTTCACTCCTCCTTTGTGGCTAATTCCCGATTCAATTAGCGAGGCCTTCCAGGGTTAGCGTATCTGCCACCATTGCCCGCAACATTGGCATTTAGAGCTTCCTTGGCACTAATTGAACAAGGCTCAGCCTTTAGAACAATAAAAAAAATATCATATTAGAGGTTTTTTTTTTTTTTTTTTTTGTGTAATTATCTATTGGATTATTTATTAAGATTGTAGATTACCTAATAATTCTGGTTTTCGATGACTTGTTCTAAAATGACCGCAGTAGACCTTCCGTATTCTCTTTATACCTTTTATTTGGTATATATAATTTTTTATTACTTCTTCCTTCATCATAGTTTAGACTGCATTGAAGTTCACCCTGTATTCTCGTTAACTTTTTTCTGCCTGATGCGTAACCTTTGTCTCTCACGCTGTTTTATTTATTTTTTTAAACTGAGTTTACCAGTTATTTTCCTATCCAAGGCACTATGCGCGTTTTTTTTTTTTTTTTTTTTTTTTTCTATATCTATATTCCCATGGTGAACAAACCCTCCTTTTTGAAAGAAAATAATCTCTCTATATATATGACCATATCTATTGTACATCTGTCATATGTACTAATTCATATTTACACAATTATAGCCATCTCTTAAACTTCCATTTCTTTATTTATTCTTTGTATATCTATATCAACGTGCATATTGATATTTTAATATGATCATGTCATGTAGAAACCTGTGTTATATTAATTTGAATTACACTATGTACATCAATCCTACGTTTTAATCGTTGAGGAAGATGTTTAAAGCAAAATACTCATTTTACTGGAGTCAGTTTTGTGTGTGTGTGTGTGGGGGGGGTTACTATTTAATCTTCTTTTTTTTTTTTTTTTTTTTTATCGTTTGTTCTAACTGACTGTGGTGCCTCTTTTGACCTAATATATACTAGTAGCTTTTTCTTTTATACATCTATCGCTACGATTGAAAGATTCTACACTTCCTAGCGATTCTTTTCACTTCCCCATCGCGATCAACAACTCGTTTGAGCATCTCCTCTTCGCTCTAAAATTTTCTCTTGTATCTTCCGGTGTCATGAGCCCTGGGGGTTGAGCGAGGGGTGAGAGCGTGTTTTACGTGATTGAATCTCTCCTTCTAACGTATTGTATCCTTACTGAGTATTTCTCCATCAATTTCCTCCATCTAATCTCATTTTTACGTACAATCTGTGTACGCGTGCTTTTATGTGTATAGATTCACGAACCCACATATTTACACGTATCTATCTACATTATTTTGATTATTTCGATATGCATACTATATGTATAATTATCGAAAATATACTTTCTTGGATACATTTACAAACGGTTTAACCTAAAGTACAATATTTACAATTCTCATTTTCTTTCTTTCTTTCTTTTTTTTTTTTTTTTTTTTTTTTTGTAAATCGCCTTTACAATTAATTTTGATTTACTATTATTATTTTCTGCGTAAATAAACTTATTTTCATTTTACATTCTTGTAATTATTGCTTATTATCTTCATTCTCCCTCAAAAAATTATCGCTTGGAATTTTAAACAGCTTTGTAATGTGCCGTTTTATTTTTTTGCCCATTGGGTTGTCTTTAGGTGTCAAAAGCATATTATTATTTCGCAGCTTTCTTGAGATCAAAAATGGTCCCGCAAATTTAGGTTGTAATGCTCCTGTTTTACCCATTAATTTTAAATACACTTCATCATTTAAATCTAGTTCAACATCTTTCTTTGAAAGATTTATTTTATCATATTCGTTGAGTGTTTGTCTTGCGTTTTCTTGAGCAATTTTTCTAACTTCATTAATATTATAATTCAATTCTTTTACATACTGACTTATATTTGTCATTCGTGGTTGTTCAAAATTATTAAAGGGGTTACGTATTTCCCTTCCCAAAAATAGTAGTGCGGGGGTGTACTCTGTCGATCGATGTTGCTGTGTATTATACGCGAGTTTAAAAAAATTTAGTTGTACATCCCAGTCAAAAGACTTATTACATATCGATGCAATTGAATTTTTCATAGTTCTGTGTACACGTTCTATTAAAGCATTGCTCCTCGGTAAATATGGGCTACTGTGTCTAATTTCGATATTTAATGATGTTAAATATTCTTTAAATAATTTACTTTTGAAATATGGTCCATTGTCCATTTGTAAAGTTTGGCATAAGCCAAATCTTCCAAAATAGTTATTAAAACACGATATAATCGATTCTGTATTCGTATTTGGCAAAGCAAAAGTTTCTAAAAAGCGTGAAAAACTATCAATTACCGTGAGGACGAATCTATTCTTTTTATATGATAATGGTAGAGGTCCTACAATGTCGCATTGTAAATAAGAACCTGGTGGGTCATTTCTTTCAATTTTGGTTAATTTAGGGTCACAAGTCGGTCTGCTTTTAAATGTATTACAATTTATGCATTTAGCTACATAATATTTAATTGTATTATACATGCCAATCCAATAAAATCTGGTTTTTATGGTATGATACGTTTTTGCGAAACCAAAATGGGGCTTATGTCCCACTTCCATAATTCTTTGCCTTAATCTATATGGTGCTATATAAATTGGATTATCATACTGGTTTTCTTTATCCTTTAATACCAATATTTCATTATCAATTAAATGATATTTCTTTTTTAATTTTGTACTCGTATCATTAATTAGCGCTTGTCTTATTTTACTAATCTGTGTGTCCTTATGCTGCTCTTTTTTTATATTTTCTCTTGTTAGACCTTTTTCCACCGTAAAAATATCTATTTCCCTGGACTGTTGGTGGGTTAAAGTATTTATATGTCGACTCATGAAATCCGCAGGATTATTTTTTCCTTTTATAAACCTAATCGAATAATCAAAATTTTGGATATTAAAAATCCAACGATTAATTAAATCTGATTGGTGTTCCAGACTTATATTATACGTTAGTGCTTTACTATCTGTCCAGATATTTATTTTTTTCCCTAATATTAAATGTTTGAAGAACATCAAAGAATCGTGAATACTAAGCAATTCTAACTTCATCGCTGGGTATTTACATTCAGTCTGTTTTAATTTTCTGGCAAAATATTCAATTGGAATTAATTCACCTTGATCATTCTTTTGTGCTAAAATGCCGCAGAGTGCAATTTTTGAGGCATCACTTATAAGATAAAATTCTTTTTTAAAATCTGGAGGTTTTAACGTTGGATTATGTATGATTGCCTCTTGTATTTTCCTAAATGCATTTTCCTCTATCTCCGTCCATCTAAATTTCTTATCATTCCTCGTTAATTCCGTGAGTGGGTATATGATTTCGGAATAGTTGTGAATTAGTGTTTTAAAAAAATTTGTAAAACCGATTAGGGATTGTACGCCTTTCTTGTTCTTGGGTCGTTTAAGATTTTTCGCTTTAGTTATATTATCCTCGGATGGCGAATATCCATTTTTATCAATTTTATAACCCAAAAATTCTATTTTTTCTTTCATAATTTGTGCCTTTCTTGGGTCAATCGTTAAATTATTTTCTTTTAAAGTTTGTAATACCTGTTCTAATATTTCTAGCATTTCCTCCTGTGAATTTGCCGCCAAAATAATATCGTCGATATAGTACTGAACTTTACTTTTATCAAATTTTCCCAGTACTGTGTCCATTAATTCCGAAAAGTATATAGAACTTAATTTATTCCCAAAACATAAGCGGTTGGATTCGAAAAGTCCAAACTCCGTAATAAATGCAAATTTCTGCCTGTCTTCAGGCCGTAAATTAATCTGAAAAAATGCGCTATGGAAATCTAAAGTCGTATAATACTGTTTTCCGCTAATGGAATGTAAAATATTTCTCAATTGCGGCAAAGGATAAGGTTTATTTTCAATTATCTCATTAATTAAACGAAAATCAATGGCCGCTCTCATCCTAATTTGGCCATTATTTGTATTTGGTATAGGCTTTTTTTTAACAAAAATTACAGGAAATGCGTAATTAGAGGTGGATTTTTGAATAATACCTGCCTCTAATAATTCGTCTATCTCCTTTTTCGCAGCTTCTCGGTAGTGTTCTGATATTTTATATGGACGAGATTGTATGGGATAATGATGTAAAAATTTAAATTCCGGCGTTACTAAAGAGGTTTGACCCAGAGTAGCATAACTTTTTGAGAATGCTTCTGCATTCTCTAGCAAAATTTTTTGTACTTGTGATTTCATTGGTTCACTTAAATGATCTAATTGGAAATCTTCTTTTTTTAATTGATTTATTCTTAATTGTTTGATTTCTTGTAACGACAATGCATTAATTTGTTCAGTATTCCAATCATTATTCTCAGAAATATCTTCCTCTATTATGAAATCTGTATCAATTTTTGCAATTTTAGTGTGTTTATTAATAGTGCATTTCTTGTCCGATTTGTTAGTAACAATTACCGATATATTATTATCTTTATCAACCGTATGAATTGATAAATCCATTCTAATATTATCCGTTTCTTTATATTGTTCTAACAGAATTGTCGTATCGGGTTCAATTTGCGATGCGCATCTCAACTTAATTATCTTTGCTTCCTTAGGCCCTAAAAATACTTTTTTTACCAATTTCGCAAAAACTGCTTTATTATCACTTTCCTTTAATTCAGTCGTTCCATTGTTTTTTATTTCCAACTGATTTATTTGTTGATTCTGTGGGATTGGATTATCTGTTTGTGTATCGTCTAATAATGGGATTTCTCTGTCTTTTAATTTTAATTGTTTTTTTGGACAGTCTAATAAAATTCTATTTGACTTTAGAAAGTCATAACCTAATATAAGATGGTATTGTCTGTTAAACTTTTGGGTCGTCACATAAAATGTACCTGAAACATAAATTCCTTCTATTCTGAAATTAATCTTAATGCAACATTTAAAAGGGATTGTGGAATTATCTAAAGTATGGATTGTTACCTGTCTTGATAAATAGTGTATCTTTATAGTATCATTTTTTTAATTGCTCGTATAATTCATCACTAATTAATGATATACTGGCCCCACTGTCGACGAGCCCTATAACTGGAACTTTTGCTATACTGAATTTGATTAAGGGCAAATTATTTATATTGTCTCCATGTGCACTAGTGATCTGCTCTCTTTTGATACATGTATCATTTTTTCGTCTCTCATCTATTCTATATTCAATTTTTTTTCTTTTCTTTTTATCTGTTTGGAAATTATTTTTTCTCATTTGATATTTTTCTGAGTCAAATTTATACTTATCAAATTTATACTGCCCATTCTTAGGGAATTTTCTGTGGGCATTACAGTGCTTTTTGTTAATATTATACAATTGCGAAAATTCCCTTCTTAGTTTTCCCTGATTATTGTTCCATTTGGAATTTTTATAATATTTTTTCTGTTGATCGAAATTTTGCTTAGGGGAGTTTCTACGACCTTCTCTATTATAATTACTGGTATTTTGCCTATAACTTCTCCCTTGTTGGTACCCAGTCTGTTTTTCAAATTTATTACCTGGTGGAAATGAATTTCGTCCCTGATAATTTTCTCTATTAAAACCTCTCTCATTGTGATAATTTATTGATCTGTACGGGTCAATATTTTGTAGAAAATCTCCAGTATTATCTTGTGAATTCGGGTTATAGTATATAGGTGGTATATAATTTGTTGTCATAGGTTGTATATTCCCTCCTACTGGAAGAGACTGATATTGTGTTACCTGACTTTCTCCATGTTGCCAGTTATTTTTTGTTTTTGTTTGTGGGTTTTGTACTCTCGAATTAAACCAACATATATCAGTGTTATGACTGGTGTTTTTACAAATGTCACACCATCGACTTTCTGCTAATTGTGTCTTACTTTCGTCATTAGTATTTTTAATTTTTAGGGAATTAATTTCCTCTTGTAACCTGTTAATCTGATCATTTTGATTTTTTGATAATTCTAATAGTGTTGAACATAATGTATTCACTTGTTCCGCATTATTAGCATCTGATTGTTTGCTTTCGAAAGCCAACTCTATTTGTTTAGCTATTTTCGTGGCCTCTTCATATGTTGCTGGAGCATTTTTTCTTACTTCAAATGCGATGTCACTACGGATTGAATCGAGAAAGCGCGATAATTTTATTGTTTTTAATAAATCCAATGCGCCTTCTTTCGCATTATGCCCTGATTGTTTCAAATATTTTGCTGATATTATATCAAATTGTTTTTGAAATTCATCTATGTTTTGATTCGGAAGCTGTTTTAATTCCATAAATTTTTTTTGTGTCGTTTCAAAAGACTTTGGAGTGCTAAAAATGTCTTTTAACTTAGTTTTCAAATTTTCATAATTAGTTTCTTCTACAATTTCTGTAGAGTTGTTAAGCAACTCCCTATTCTTACCTTGGATTTTATTTTTAAGTAGAATAATTTTTATTGGTTCTGGCAACTCTAAACTAGTTGTTATATCATCAATTTGTTTAATGAATGAATTTATGTCAATTTGTTTTTTATCATCAAAATTAGGCACTAAATTAATTAGCGTATCCATGCTTAATGTGGGTTTGTCCCCCATATTTCTTTTTTCTTTAATTTTGTGACTAATTTCCTTTTCACAATAATTAATCTGTTTTTTAACTTCTCTGGGAAGCTGTGTTCTTTTTGACATAAATTATTACTTAAATACTCATCGAATTTTACCCCAAAGATTTTCTTCAAACTCTTTCGTGCCTTATGTATCAATTCACATGCAATATTTTGACATGAAAAAACCCCTAACTCTTATCAAAAGCTTCTAAATCCTACATATCATAATATATATATATCTATATATAATACTAAAACCATGAAAATATTTAATACACATACAAAAATTCATTTAACTCCTGGAATTAAAGGCAGCTAATATACTAGCTGATATTATACCACAAAAAAAAATTAACACCTGGAATTACGGCACCAAAAATATGTCGTCGGGGCCATGTGGTGATTAATTAAAGCTCTTATGAATTTTTTTATTTATAATCCGACCACATAATCCCATCACAATACATTGCGTTGTTCAAATACTAAAATATCTGCAATAACCCAAAATTTATTTTCAAATAAATTCCAATAATATCAATTTTATTTAACTATCAATTTATCATTATTATTCTTTTATCTTTATTCATTCATATATCTATTTTATTATTATATATCTTTTAAACCTTTCAAATCTTATCCTTCAACCTAGAAAAACATTAATTCAATCTCTACACATTTATCTAAATTAAAAAAAAATCATAGACACAAAATACAGTATTAATTATCAAATATATCATTTATTTATCCATTTTAAAATGCTGGGATATATATATATATATTATTACTCAATTTACCATCTATCACTTTAAAGGGGATGTTTGCCACAAAATAAAAATTGAATAATAGCCACTTACCCTTAAACAGATGCGGCACTTTCGGAAAATATTGTTCTTAGATAACCGTATAATCCATAATTTATAATAGCACTGTCCACACATATTAAACGTTCACACATGTAATTTATGAAGTCCACACTCATGGAAATTGTCATTAATATATTATACACGCAGATTGTTGAGATCGCATACGTTATTCCAGTAATTCTACACCTATGAAGGTTGTTATAAAATTATATTTCGTCGACACACGAAATTCTTTGAGTACACTTACAATATTTATTTTATTTGAAGAAGCTAATTATATCACACTAATATCGTTGAGTCCACACATATGAAAATTTTCATAGATAAAGAACATTTTTTTTCGCATCACCGTTCATGTAGCATACTTATAAAAATAACTAATTCTTTGCTCCATACTAATATCGTTGAGTCCACACATGTGAAAAATTTTCATAGATAAATAACATTTTCTTTTTTCAATCACCGTTCATATGGCATAAGGTATGAGGGATCCTCCAAAACAATAGACTCTAAGAATATAAGAGGATTGTTACTATTATATTTCCAGGAGCATATTCATCAAAAGCAAAATTATCAATTTCGACTGAATGGAGATTCATCTTTTTCTTCTTTAAATAAGGAACACTTCTTTTCGCATCACAGATCATCTTGCATATTTCATAAAATAAACTACTTCTTTGCTCCATTTCGAGGTATGAGGGATCCTCCAAAACAATAGCCTCTTCGGATATATGAAGACTGTTAAAATTATATTTCCAGGAGCATATTCATCAAAGGCAAAAATTATCAATTTCGACTAAATAGAGATTCATCTTTTTCTTCTTTTTTAACATTCTTCAAGCACGACCGCTTAGAGCATCCGGGGAATTTTTTTTAAATAATATTTTTCACTCATCACAAATCTTCGAGATCTTATATCCATACCTTCTTTTTTTCTTCTGCTGGTCAATCTATATTATTTTAGACTCCTTGAGAGGGGCTGAACCTCTTTTTTTTTTTTTTATTATTATTATTATTTTTTATATTTTTATTGGTAGCTTGCTTCACCAATAGCTAAGCATCTCATTAGAACTTTCCCTCTCTCTCACACACTTCTTTGAATTTTGCGTTCGCACCTCCGAGGACCGGACGATGGTTTTTACAGCCTAACATCCCCTGCAGCATCATTTATCTTCCTTCTCAGAGCTCTGTTCTCTCTATGGGGTGGTCCAAGTTTCTCTCTTTTATTCAAGTAAACAGGATAATAGAATAATAGTTTTATTGCTTTATGTTTTAAAAGCGTCCATTTTCCCATGCACATAAAATAACGGAAGGAAGAAAAGATTTGTCACCAACCCATCTGTTTTATATATAACATCTAATATAATTATTTATGCTGGTAAGTGGCTATCAGTGGCACTTTACATGATATGGGAATTAGGATATTTCCCATAGCTTCCTGATTACCGTAGTCAAGTTTTTTAACGTTTGATCTTTGTCTGTGTTTCTTACGGCCGTATTCACCAATAACCTCAACTCCCGGTTGAACACAAAAATTGAAAGGCGTATAAAGTCAGGGTTCAACATTTTAGCACAGTTTGATGTGTTGCATCTGCCATCTAACGGCATTGTTATTTTGAGATTTTTTTAGCTGAAAATAGCCAATCAAAAATTATCTGAAAACTTTGACACTAGATGGCAGACGAAGCGTGCCAGATTTTCCTTGAAAGCAAAACTCTGCCTTTAGACGCTTTTCAAGTTTTGGCGTTGAACCGGGAGTTGAACTTAATAATGGTGAATAAGGCCGTAAGAGTGACTTAAAAACGAATAATTTCAGGAGATCCAAATGTTGTATTTTGAAGTTAATATAAGTTAGTTGCTGGAAAAGTTTAATCAAGATTGATAAGTTTCAAGGAATGTTGCGTGTGAAAATTGTCTGAATAATTTTAAGTGAACTTTTAATAACATATTTAAATTCTATATAAATGTAGTTGCATTAATGAAACCTCCTCACACAGAACTAATTATCATATAAAACTCTTCCGGAGCCTAATTTGAATTGTTTAACATTGGTTTACATAACAGTACTCGTTATCTTACCTCTTAATCTCTAACCTGTATTTATAGTATTAAATTTCAGGGTAAGAGAAAGTCGTGTGAGTGACACACCAATTTATTTAATATAATATTTATAATATAAGAAAGAACTGAGGATGATACAGAAAACAATTTTTAATGGTGGTTACTAGACATAAATATCCAATATAAATTTTGAAAGTAATTTTCGAAAAAATAAAAAATGAAATGTTTATTTCTTATACGATACTATGACGACAGTTTTAACGTAATTTGTTTAAAGCTGTTCTTTAGTGATATAATGATTTTTTTTTTCTTTATGTGTATGTGTGTGTGTGTAAGATCATCCTTAATTAAACATTTTTTCCTTAATCAACTATTTTTAGCGGCTTCCAAAAGCTAAGACTGGAAAAAAATAGAAAAATCTTTTAAATTGTAAAAATCAACACGCTTAATCTTATTCATTCGAATGTTAATATTTTTACTCTCCCTCAATTAAATTTTCTACTCGCTAGATTTCTGCCCGCCCCTCTTCTTTTTATCATCCCAAAGCGTCACCTTTCACGCTTTTCCCCCCTCGATAATGAGAGAACTTCGGCAACCCTTTCTCTTTTTGCCATGAATCGAGGGCAAAAAGCCAGGGCAGGGGCGTCCGCGGCAAAGTGTCGTATTGAATGACAAATCCTGGCCATATGTTGGGATTCACGCGGCGGATTGCGAACGGA
Source organism: Salticus scenicus (assembly GCA_963930645.1). NCBI lineage: Eukaryota > Metazoa > Arthropoda > Arachnida > Araneae > Salticidae > Salticus > Salticus scenicus. The sequence continues at coordinate 321,032,475 of OZ005648.1, read as the reverse complement.
GACCAGGTTTCGCACTTAACACCAATCACGCACTGAGTGAGATGAGAGGGAACAAAATCGCTCAATAAAGTGATCCGGGGATGGAAAATGAGAGATTAACAGGAATTTCGCAAATGGATCCTCCTTGTTTTAAAGCTATATTGTCATCATGCACAATGATATTGAGAATTTTTCTTTTTTTATTTTTTTTTCTTCTTCCTCCATATCTAAAAATGATTTGTGCTTTGGATTGTATGTCTTTGTTTTGTGCACATACTTGGATGGTAATAAATAAGCTCGTGAATAACAGAAAAATGTATATATGCTTATCGGAAATGTATTATATTTGTTATTTCTGATTTCTGATTTCTAATTCTTTTACATCAGTAGTTAGTTACATATATATATATTTATAGCTCCTTCCTACATTGCAGTTTTACTGGAATACACAAAATAATTCAGATGAATCACGGTATATATATAAACTAATTAAAGTATATTTATTTTACAGCAAATTATTTTAATATATCTCAACGATTAATTGATTAAACAGGAATGTTTTTATCGGTGTACGTGCGAATAGTTTCTTAACCCAAACCCAATACTTATAAATTTTTGGCATAGGTGTATGATAATACATAAAGTTAAAAAAGAAATGTTTGATGTGTATGTCAAGTCAAGACCATTAAAGCCCTCTGGCTCTACAATGACAGAATTTTCAAGAATAGTTTCCACTGTTACCCCTCTCTCTTTCGTATATTAACATTCACAAATATTTTTATTTAAAAAATTGATTATAAATAATTTTACAACAAAAATTTCTCATATGTATATTTTTATTTTTTACTCTAATTTTATTTATATCCTTACGTTACATTTAGATTTTTTAGCACAAGTAAAACATTATTATTATTATTATTATTACAACATTTTTATTTTTCAGATGATTTTCTGAACACATCTAAAAATTCGGTACTACCAATATTAATTTATTACATAGTATACTCAGGAACATTGAAAATAGCACACCAAGAAGAAAGAAAGGTACAATCGCTATACTTTGCAAATATCTATAGTGAGATTCGATATGCAAATTATCCTAGTTTGTTGCCAATGCGCATGACCACACACCCTGCAGTGGCGCTGCATTGAGGAAGTAGTCTTTATATAAATCGGCGCATCGTGGAAGATTTTTAAACCTGACGGTCACATTTGGATTCTTGAATGGCTTTAGTAAGCAAAGAAAAACATATAGACAGACGTGTGAGTGAGAAGGCAGTTTTCGCAGTTAAGGGAGTTTAAGAGGGGGGCCTCATCATCGGCATGAAAACTGCAGGCTGGTGAAAACTCTGTGTTGCTCGCAAGGTCGATCATTCGTAGTGCGCACACAATACAAATGTTCGACCATTGGGAACATGTCGATCATTCGTCACTCAGCAGAACATATTGGGAGCATTGGTCACGAGATGGGTCCCACATGCGGTGTACCATGTCTTATCTGGAGCGACCAGGGAGATGATGAAGCGAGAGGATCGAAGGATCGTGCGGTAAGCGCTCGTGGATCCCACAGTGACCCATTCCACAATGCAATCAAATGTAGGGGTGCCAGGGGCCGCGGTAGTCCAGTCGGTAGAGCGCCGGCCTCGTAATTGAAAGATTCCAGGTTCGGTACTCGAGCCGGCCAAAGACCGTTGTGTACACCAATGGTGGCTGGTGCACGTAAAATCTGTCGTGGCCGCAATGTCCTCCGTGTTCCCATCAAAAATTATACCTCTGGGGCTCACCGAAGCGGGAGAGCCATCCCTTCCGTGGAAGATCAAAATTGTGATGGCATGTCTCTGAACCACCTCTAGGGGTGTGTCCTAGACCGTCCCCAATTGCCCATCTGCGCAGCACTAGTGCGACGTAAAACCCAACCATCCTTGCAAAGTAGGGGTGCCAGTTGTTCCAGAAACTAATTCAGATGCCTTCAGCAATCCAATCTGCAATTCAAGCGCCCTTTCCGTGTACTATTTTTAACACTGAACTATTGATAATTCCGTCTACAGTGGTGTCGACACGTGGAATGCCACAGATTGGCAAAACGTGGTGTTTAGAGTTGAAACCTGGTTCATTTTGGAGACATAATAACTGGGTACGTTTTGGAAAGCATCCTGGTGAATGACACAATTCCACCCACGTTGTCGCGCGACACACTAACCGTATAGCATTTGTAAAGGTCTGGAGGGCCAATGATTTTAGTTGGACCCTAATTATGATAGCCAATCCCCTCTAATCGTGGTATGTGGAACTTTTACGGGATAATATTATGTGTGATGATATTCTTCGACCCCACATCGGACCTTACTTAAGTGGTCTTCCAGGGGCAATTTTCCAGTAAAATAATGCTCATGCGCATACAGCTCGAGTTGTTCAAGACTTCCTACGTCATATTCAGACTCTTGTATGGCTAGCCCCTTCCCCGAACATATCCCCTAAAGAGCATGTGGTGAGGGACAAGCCGAAACGCCAGATGCCGCTGTGTCACTCTGTACATGATTTGGAGGTGGCTGTTTAAGATTTGTAGGTCCATCTGTCTCAGAACAATATCGGACGACTAATCAACTCAATGCTGGACCGTGTTGCGGCATGCATTGCAGCAGGAGGCGATCTGATACGTTATTAAAGTTGAATTGTATTTGTCGAACAGTACTCCATGCATTTGTTTAATTGTCTTGATTTTGGGATCGAGTGAATCTGTCATCTGTATCATTATGTGTATTAAATTTCGTTTCAACCCTATAGAGTTCTAACAACCACGTGACTTTCTTCTTAGCAACCGTAATTTGCTGAAGGACAACGCTAATTTTTCCATGACTTTGGAAGCGTAGTAGTCGAATTTTTTTATGCTTTCGCAAATACATTTACAACACTGTGTTACAATAAATTTGTAACACTATTCCGCATTGATAAAATGGGTCAGTGAGGTCAACTGTCCCTCAGCAAACATGCTCGTGACGTCATCTGTTAGAACTCTATACTCCCTTCTTGGTGAGCTATTTTCAATGTTCTTGAATATATTTATATTTACGTCATAAGTGCAATCATCACCCCCCCCCTTCCTTTTCATCCAGTCATGCTTACCAACATTTCTCTTCCTAAATCATCTCTCTATATATAACATGTATCAGTTTGTAAATCCGTCCGGATTCCTTAGTTCATTTCCCTGAATAATCTCTCTATATAAGAACCTGTATCTGTATGTGGATCTGTCCGAATTCCTTTGTTCTCGATGTATCTCTACACTGTTTTAATTATAATTGTCATATATGTTTTACGTTAATCGGATAAATAGTTAAAAAGATATTAATAATAAATTTTATTTTAACAGTACAATTATTAAAAAAAAAAAAAAAAAGACCAAACTGTTGAGATTTTTTATTTATTTTTATTTTATATTTATATTTTAAATAAAAAGGAACATATTTATTTACACGTGAATAATAAGTAAAGTAATTGAAATAAAAATTTACCTATCAATCTGCCTATCTCTCCTCTCTCTCTCTCTCTCTCTCTCTCTCTCTCTCTATATATATATATATATATATATATATATATATATATATAATTAAATATATAATGATGTGAAGCTATTATGAAAAAATTACAAATATTGCTTACACAGAAGCTGTATGGATCCGCCAACATGCTTCATCGACCTCCTGAGGTGAATTTGGAATCCGTTTATTAAACCAAAATCGATTAAAGCTTTCAATCGCAATATGATAAAGCCATCAGATTCTTTAATTTTATATATTTTTATTTTCATTTTATCCCACAATTTTTCAGAGTCAGATTAACAAATTTTTGTATTCAATGAATTTTCAATTTTCGTGCCCCCTTCGAATGACCGAAATAGTAAAAATTACCATATTTGTATACTAAGTAGGGAGGAGGGCGTAGAAGGCAAACTGTTTCCTCCCACCTAAATTTTAAGAAAATTTTTAGTCGGTCTACGTATCGACCAAAAAGGTCTAATAATTTTTTCTTTTCATTTTTTAGTCAGTTTCTGTCCTGACCAGGCCTTAATTTGCATGGGAACGCAATTCCTATACTTCTTGCATTTCAGTGAGTTAGATTTAATAAACAATATTAGATTATTATTATTATTAGATGGAACGCATGGGAACTCATTAGTATTGCGTACTGGAATTAAAAAATGCATCATTTCTGAAAAACTGAAGTCCCCATTAATTACTTATTTTTTACTCTACAGTTCATACAATTCTTTTTTCAGGAAAAACATATACATCTGTAATGTAACTTGGCACACAACTTTTTTCTTCCATCTACCTTTCCCAGCTATAGACTATTTTTTTCTCACTTTTCAGACAGCAGAAGGGAAATGTTAGACTTTCTTATAAGTGAAAAACACTTTGTGTTTTTATTTTTACTGAGCACCAATTTGCAACAATATTTTCAAATTTTTGTAGAAAATGAAATATTTCAAAAGCAGAAAAATAAATACTAAATTAAAAGGAAGTTTGTTTTCAACAAAAATTATCAGTTTAATCGGAAATTTCCAATGAAAAACTGAGACTATGTCTTGCTGTTTTTTGCGTGATTTGATTTACAAGCTCGAAAACTTGAGTAAAACTATTCAAAATTCGTTGATAGGCTCGTAAAATTAAAGACACGTACGAACATACGTTCTGAAGAACATTAGCGTTTTCATAACTTTTTTTGTTAGAAATTGAGCCCTGATCCCGACTGAATTTTCAACAGAAAAACAGTCCGATAGAAAAAAAGATTTGGACTTCTGTTTTTGGCTCAAAGATAATTAAAATTACTTCAGTCAACCAAACGGCAAATTTTGTTTTGAAATTTTATTCATACACAAGGAAAACATGCCTAGATAAATTAAAAAAGGAGAAAAAAAAAAAAAAAAAAACCTAGACATTCGTAAGGTGACCCGATTTTTTTAATCCAAAAATAAGGACAAATTTTACACTGGTTGTGCCGAATAGAGCGAATGATTCGGCACTACGAGCCATTGATGAACCGTCAATTTCATAGAAAAACGAGAAATAGAAGGTGGGTGGTGGGTGGGTTTGACGTCGCAGTAGAACTACGCTACAGGCAAATGACGACAAACTGGGATTTATACCGAAAGGTGGTTCGTTGACATGCCATCACAATTTTGATCGGGAAAAAAAAAAAAAAAAAAAAAAAAAAAAAGAAAAAAAGAAAAAAAGGTATGACTTTTAAAATTTTTATTTACGTTTTACAAATTGTTGCATCTAAGGTGTTTCGATAGTTAGGCCATCATTTACATCATCATTTATACATTCAAATGGTACCTTTATCTATTCGATGCGAAAAAAAAAAAATACATAAAAACCTCTAGATTTAATTTTTCTCCTTATTTTCAAGCAATTAATATACAGGGTGTTTATAAAGTCCCGGACCCATTTTGATGTTTAATAACTCATAAAATAATAAAGATAGATTAAAATTAATAACATAAATGGTTAGATAGACTCAAAAAGTTTCATGACCCTTGTCAATGAACTTCCACGTGTGCCCCCTTCGTCGCACGGAGAATATCAAGTCGATAGTCAATTTCACGCCAGGTAGCGGCAAGCATGAATTCATAAATTTCTAAAATTCATATTTCATAAATTTCTAAAACAGGACATTCTCTTAACATAGTTATCATGTTAAGAGAAATGAATTTGAAAAAAAAAAAAAAAAAAAAAACGCTTGACACAGTGACAGAATGAAATCCCCGCCTAATAGACGATATTTAGAAAAGTACAGATATTTAGACTGGAAAATGAAATTGTCTGAAATTAACCACACGCGCAGACGATATTTACAAAAGTAAAGATATTCAAACCTGAAAAGAAAATATATGAGTTATTCCATCAATAAATGCCATAAGTTTGTTTATATCTTCATTATTTTATGAGTTATTAAACATCAAAATGGGTCCGGGACTTTATAAACACCCTGTATATATAATGCAAGGAAACAGAAGATAAAATACCATATCTTCAAGCATAAAAAATATCAGCAACAGTTTTATTAGAGATACGAAATATATTTATCCATCGGGCACAATTTTACGTTAAAAAATTGTGCAAAGTGCGAAGAAGCGATTTTAAGCTTCAAAGTCGATGATTTTTTCTTACGAACGTAAAATAAAGAATTATCAAAATGCCTGCAACCCGAAAAAGATTATGGTTGAGGTTGAGTGGGTTTAATATTGCACTAGAGCAATACGCGACGGTCTGGGATACACCCTTAGGAATGGTTCGAAGATATCCCATCGCAAGATCCTCCGCGGATGTGGTCCATTTTTTTGAGAATTTTGAGAATTCCTTTAACTATAGTGACCAGCGGATCGGGCAAACCCTGCAAGTATTATATAAAAGCACCATACTCGGTATATGATATGTAATTGTTTATTCATAAGTTTTTATTTTCTGTGATATTCCAGCAGTGACGGCTCGTGCATTGAAAATAAGTGAAGAGGCACACTGTATTAATTTATAAAATATAAATTTACATTTAAATAAGTATTTTTAGTTAATTTTAGTTAAGACCTTGCTTAATAAAAATTATGCATTAAAAATACTTCAATATTATTTTTGAGCTCTTCACCTATTTTCGGTTCACGAGCTGCCACTGTTTTCCAGATGGCTATATCTCAGCATCTATTCAGAAAAACTGCCGCAAATTGCACACAGAAACTAGGCCAATCGTTTACCAACTTCCGGAAGAAACAAAACCTTTCGGTTAGGGTTACTGATGGGGCTTAATTTATTAAATTATGTTTCAACTAAAATGTATGATAAATTCAGAAATATTTATTCCACTTATTTATATATGCTGTTTTAATAATTATGAAAAAGAAATATACAAAATAACTTTCAGCATATCAATCTTAAAAACTTTAATAAATTTTATTTCCAACGTTTCGGTTAAATTCCTTCATTAACCTTCTTCAGGGAAGAAACGATGTTTAAAAAACTTAAACATAGATAATTTAGGTTATTCCTTGAAATCACAAATACAACTTCTAGGAAAATTAACAGATGATTACACAACTTATAAAAATATACTATATACATTTTAAAAATATGCTAAAACATTTAAATGAACTTGAAACATGACACTACAAGAAAAGGAACCGCTAAAGCAAATGGAATCAAAACATCAAAAGTATCAATATTGCGGGGTTGCTAGAACTAAGCTAAAAGCAGGGTAACCATAAATTAATTTAAGCCCAAGAAATGAAGCCAAATTGATGGGTGGTTTATGGATAAGGAATCGTTACAAATTTCTGTTTTTCTTTTAATAATTTCGAATGATTCATAAAGAAGAGCTTGGTTTCTATTGTCAGTATTGTAAATTATCCTGGCATTTTCAAAATCGGGGTCAATGGGATTAGTATTATAATTTCGTGAAAAAGCTGTGTTGGGTCGGTTATATTTTAAATCTGCAATGTGTTCTTTCATTCTATCACAAAAAGGTCTATTAGTCATTCCTATATAGTAGTTAGTTTTATTATCCACTTTATATGGGATTTCATAAACACCAGATTTTAATTTGGAGGGAGGAGGATCAAATTTTTTAGAAATTAATGAATTTAATTTTAGAGGAGCTTTAGCAACTAAATGAACTTTTTTATGTTTAAATAATTTAGAAACTCTTTCATGAATACCAGGCCAATATTGAATTTTCTTAAATTTATTAATAGAGGAGATATTATCATTAGAAGATGAAGAAGGGGGAGGAGGGGACATAATTTTATAGATTAATTTATTTATAGTCTTGATTTTATAACCATAATTTAAAGCCAAATTATAAATAAAATCGATTTCTTGGTCTAAGGCCTCAAGGGTAGAACAATGACTAAAATCACGTTTAATCAAAAATCTAAAATTAGCTATTTTATAGGACCAGGGTAAAGGATAATTGCTATGAAAAGTAAATGGAATAATATTGGGCTTTCTATAAACAAAAGTTTCAACATATTGATTAAAACGTTTAATTTCAATATCCAAAAAGGTTAAAACATTTTCATTATTTTCAGTTTCTAAAGTATATTGAAGGTTGGGTTTTACGTTATTGATTATATCTAAAAAATCCTTTGGAGAACTAGATGGATTTTGCCATATTATAAAAATATCATCTACAAATCTTTTCCACAATTTAATACAATGCTTATGTTTTTTAATAAAATTATTCTCAAAATCCCTTAATTCAAACTCAGCTAATAGACGAGATATAGCTGAGCCCATAGGTGCTCCGTTAAGTTGTTTATAGATTTTATCGTTAAATTTAAAATAATTATTATTTATGAAAAAGAAATATACAAAATAACTTTCAGCATATCAATCTTAAAAACTTTAATAAATTTTATTTCCAACGTTTCGGTTAAATTCCTTCATTAACCTTCTTCAGGGAAGAAACGATGTTTAAAAAACTTAAACATAGATAATTTAGGTTATTCCTTGAAATCACAAATACAACTTCTAGGAAAATTAACAGATGATTACACAACTTATAAAAATATACTATATACATTTTAAAAATATGCTAAAACATTTAAATGAACTTGAAACATGACACTACAAGAAAAGGAACTACTAAAGCAAATGGAATCAAAACATCAAAAGTATCAATATTGCAGGGTTGCTAGAACTAAGCTAAAAGCAGGGTAACCATAAATTAATTTAAGCCCAAGAAATGAAGCCAAATTGATGGGTGGTTTATGGATAAGGAATCGTTACAAATTTCTGTTTTTCTTTTAATAATTTCGAATGATTCATAAAGAAGAGCTTGGTTTCTATTGTCAGTATTGTAAATTATCCTGGCATTTTCAAAATCGGGGTCAATGGGATTAGTATTATAATTTCGTGAAAAAGCTGTGTTGAGTCGGTTATATTTTAAATCTGCATAAATTTTCATAATGTATGATAAAGTTTTAAAATTGTATTTAGCATCCCGTATTTTACTTAGATGTTTCTAGAAGCAAATATTTGTAATTGTAATCTAATTTAATTATCATGACTGTGAAAGATTAAAAATAGAAACTGGTGCGCTGGGAAAATAAAGACGTTACGGCAGGATAGTGTAGCATGTTCAATAAAAGAGAAGGTATAAAGTTGATTTACTAAAACCATATTTAATTAAGTAAGAAAAATATTAAAGATGAGAGTTACACGCTGACAAGCTCGTGCGACACGAGCGATACAAGTACCGACGCCGAACACAACATTACATTGATTTCAGTTCAGTTCTATTAGAGTTCAAAGTTTAGTTGTACTATTGCTGCTGTTACATAAAAATAAAAGTTTTGATTAAGATTAAAATATATAGTTGCTGCATACTCCCCTCCCAGTGTCAACGATACCTTGCAGGGAAGTGAACATGTCGTCCAGAACGTGTGATCTTTGGTTGCAATCTTACTGTTGGAGGTGGTGAGACAGTATCAGACAGGTACTTTTCAGATGGAGAATCTGATGTAGTAAGAAAGGGGTGCAGTTTCTTATCCTGTAGGGGTCTAGATGAGGCTGCTGGCAAGATAATTTGTTTGTGTGCATCCAGAATATATGCTGGTTTCACCCGGTCAATAGATACGGGTATAATTTTGCCATTTATGTCCAGATGAAAGACCTTGTCTGTTCTGCGAACAACTGAAAAAGGCCCATCATAAGGTGGTTGAAGTGGGCGTCTCACCATATCTTGACGAAGGAACACATGGGTGGCTGCTGCTAAATCTTTGTGTACAAAAGTTTTACTTTCCCCGTGGCACTTGGGTGGTATGGGACGAAGTGTCTGCATATGCCCACGTAACTTGCTGACAAAATCTGTAGGATCAACAGTATGCTGCTTAAATTCTAGGAATTCACCAGGCAATCTAAGTGTAGCACCAAAAACTAAATCAGCAGGTGTACAACCTAAATCTTCTTTTAAGGCGGCACGAAAACCAAGAAGGATTAATGGCAGAACTTCAGTCCACCGTTCAGTGGCATGACACTTAATAGCTGTCTTAAGGGGTCGATGCAATTCTTCAATTAACCCATTTGCCTGGGGGTGGTAGCTTGTCGTTCGAGATCTCCGTACACCCAAGAGAGTTGTAAGAGAGCGAAAAAGGGAAGCCTCAAACTGGCGTCCTTGGTCAGTTGTTACAATAGTGGGCACTCCATAACGAGAGACCCAACATGTGAAAAATGCTTCTGCAACAGATTCAGCTGAGATATCTTTGAGTGGCTGAGCCTCTGGCCACCGAGAGAATCTGTCAATCATAGTTAAACAGTAAGAGTAACCATTTGAGGGAGGAAGAGGACCTACAAGATCTAAATGGACATGAGCAAATCTATGAGAAGGCTCTTGAAAAGTTGCAAAGGGTGCTTTGGTGTGCCTGTGAACCTTAGCCCTTTGACATGGAATGCAACATCTGGTCCATTTAGCTATGTCTGCTAACATCTTAGGCCAGACAAACCGTGATTTGATCATGTGTTGTGTTCTTCGAATACCAGGATGAGCCATGTTGTGTAGTGAAGCAAAAACATCCTGGCGATATTGGTTTGGGATATAGGGACGGACACTGCCAGTCGAAAAATCACAAACCAAATCAATGTTTGCCTCTGGGAGAGTGATTTTTTTAAGCTGTAGAGATGTGTTTGATGAAAGTAAGGACCTCAACTCATCATCCTGTTCCTGAGCTGCAGCAATAGCAGAATAATCAATAGGATTGGGAATAGTTATAGCAGCTATACGGGACATGACATCAGCAGCAATATTCTGTGGCCCTGGTATGTGTTGTATGTTGGTAGTGAATTGTGAAATGAAATCTAAGTGCCTTATTTGACGAGGGGAACACTTATCATTTTTTTGGCAAAAAGCATACGTTAGAGGTTTATGGTCAGTGTAAATGACAAACTCTCTAGCCTCCAACATATGTCTAAAGTGGCGAATGGATGCGTAAGCAGCAAGGAGTTCCCGGTCATAAGCACTATATCGTGTTTCAGCTGTGCTGAGCTTCCTGGAGAAAAATCCTAAGGGCTGCAGCTCAGAATCTACCACTTGATGTAAAGCACCACCAATTGCATAATCAGACGCATCAACATGCAATGCAAGTGGGGCAGTTGGGGAAGGATGGGCAAGTAATGTGGCATTAGCCAATGCTTTTTTACATTTGTCAAAAGCCTCAGTTGCTAAAGGGGTCCAAACAATTGGCTTCTTAGAATTTTTCTTCCCAGAACATCCTTTTAAAAACTCATTTAATGTGGCCTGGTTGTCTGCTGCATGAGGTAAAAACCTGCGATAAAAATTCAATAACCCTAGAAACTTACGCAAATTACCAATTGTCTCAGGTAACTTAAAATTAAGAACCGCTTCAACTTTGTTTTGTAAAGGTTTTACACCTTTTGGGCTAATGAGGTGGCCAAGGAACTCAAGATTGGTGACCCCAAATATGCATTTTGATACATTCAGTTTGAGGCCATAAGCACTTAACCGTTGAAATATAGCACGTAAATGCTTCTTATGTTCAGTAGCATCAGATGAAAAACAGAGTATATCATCAAGATATACATAGCAAAATGGGAGACCTCTTAAAACCTCATGCATAAAGCGCATGAATGTTTGCGGAGCATTCACCAACCCAAAACATAGATGAGTATACTCATAGAGGCCCCATGGGGTTGTCACTGCTGTTTTAGGAATGTCACTTTCAGCAATAGGAATTTGATGAAATGCTTTAAAGATGTCTACTTTCGAGAAGATAGTCTTACCGTAGAGTGAATGCGCAAAGTCCTGTAGGTAAGGAATGGGGTAGCTGTCGAATTCAGTGACAGAGTTCAACTTACGATAATCTCCAACTGGACGTACTGTAGAGTCCTGCTTAGGAACAACATGCAGCGGTGAGCTCCACGGGCTTTTGGATGGACGAATTATTCCTTGATTGAGAAGAAATTCAAATTCAGCTTTCACTGCTTCATATAGTTTAGGATGAAGTCGCCTTGGTTTTGCTGTCACAGGAGGCCCACGAGTTAAGATATGATGCACTGTATCATGAGGTGTAGTTTGCTTAATTAGAGTAGGATTTGTGATATCTGGAAACTCAGAAAGCAGAGAATCGTAATCCGAATTAATAGAAACAGTCACAACAGAGGGTTGCTTTTTACGGGCAATGTTGCCATAAGTAAACAATGAAGTCTCAGGATTTATAAGACATTTTCTTTTTAAATCAACCAGAAGATTAAAATGTTGCAAAAAGTCTGCGCCGATGATAGGAGAAGTCACATCAGCAATCACAAATGTCCATGGGAAAGGTTTCCGGAGACCCAAGTCTAATTGTCGGTGCACAAATCCATAGGCTGGAATTTTAGTGTTATTGGCAGCGAAAAGGGAAAAAGTTTCACATGACTTGTTTTTGTGATGATGAGGAGGAGGCAACACTGAAATTTCACTACCAGAATCAATTAAAAACTTTTGGCCAGTCTTTCGGTCATGAAGGAATAATCGACTGGGCTTTTTAGATACCTCCGTCATCCCAGCTATGACGGGAGTGACATGTTTTTTTGTTTTTCATAGCTGCAAGGCTGAGCACATTTACGTGCCTTATCCCCAAACCTGGTATGGTAAAAACATATATCACTGGAGCTATTTTTCCTGGAGCGTGATTTGGATCGATTGCGGAATCTGGGAGTCCTGGAACGATTGTGGGTAAGTTCAGCAACTTGGCGTGTAAGCTCTTCAATCTGGCGGGCAAGGGTGTCGGTTGTAACTTTGGTGGTATCAAGAGGTGTTCCAGAAGTGGCACAAATGGCACTAGGTTGTACAACTTCAGCAACCTTATCAGCTATAACTGCAAGCTGATCAAGTTTTTCGGATGAAGCAGATAAAACTGTTTGAATGTGAGCTGGCATTCTTTGCATCCATAAATTTTGTAGAAAGTCATCATTCAGCAGGTTCCCAGAGAGTTCTTTCATTTCCCGCAGGAGATGACTTGGACGTTCATCACCCAGTTGAAGGTCAGTAAGCAGCTTCTTTATTTTCTGGTGCTCAGAATCCTCAAATTCCGATATCAGCCTTTCAGACAGTTTTTTATATTTGTCAGTGTCCGGAGGGTTTAACACAATATCGGACACGTGTGACAAGGTTTCGGCATCGATGTTAGCGACGAGAGCAGAAAATTTCGTTTCATCGCTGGTTATTCCACTGTACGTAAAAGCGTTGTCGCACTGTGCAATCCACAAACGAACGTTAGCTTTCCAAAATGGTGGAATACGAAGAGCGATTTTCGCTACTTGCTGTTGATCTTCATGAGGCATCGTAAAAAGTACGTAAAGAGATACTTTGAGCACAAAAAATAAATGTAATATGCAGGAACGGAAGATAACCGATTAGGCTTATCACCACCACATGCCCAGTGCACGCGGCGAAGCAAAACAACTTATTAACAAGTCCAAAGGTCACCAGTTACGGCAGGACAGTGTAGCATGTTCAATAAAAGAGAAGGTATAAAGTTGATTTACTAAAACCATATTTAATTAAGTAAGAAAAATATTAAAGATGAGAGTTACACGCTGACAAGCTCGTGCGACACGAGCGATACAAGTACCGACGCCGAACACAACATTACATTGATTTCAGTTCAGTTCTATTAGAGTTCAAAGTTTAGTTGTACTATTGCTGCTGTTACATAAAAATAAAAGTTTTGATTAAGATTAAAATATATAGTTGCTGCAACGTTTTCTCAAATGCGTTTCAAACGTAGTCAAAAGATCTTACATCTATTACTAAAATGGTACATTTCAGAGCTGAGAAACTGACTAGATGATCGATTGTTAAATATTTAATTTGTACACTCAATTTTTTGACCGAAAAAAAAAAAAAAAAAAAAAAAGTTAATTCTTTTGAGTTTTGTCTCCAACATTTCCCCAAGATTTTTTTTCTCCAAACGTTTTCCCCACTCCAATTCGCAAGGAGCCATGCCCACTCTGTCACTTTCCCCAGAATTTTCCCCACGGGCAAAATTTCCCCCCCCCAAAATCGTGAAATTTTCTCCAATCTGGCAACCCTGTTAGAACATCACTTCTTTCAGGTACTGTGTGTAAACTTTGTAAAAAAAAAAAAGAAAGAAAGTTTTAAAACATCTAAATCCAAGGAAGTAAAACTATATTGTTCAATAAAAATAAATAGTGTTCTCAGAAATATTAGCAAAGAAAGGGAAATGTCTTCTTCCATATTATAATATCCACCAAACAAATATTCATGTAGAAATCATATAGTGCTGCCATCTTTAGGTTTTAAATAAAACTACTTTGTGTTTCTACATGATACCAATACCAACGTAATTTCGAACCTAAACTTTGAAATGTAATCGGTATTTCATAACTTGAAATGTAATTTCACACATAATTTTTAAAAGTATGTAATAAATTCATAATTTACATATAAATAAATATAAACTATATCATCCTTATTATAAATAAATAAAAAATATATAATTACTATATTTCATGTCATAAATAGAAAATTGCTAGTAATATTTAATTTTTTCGTAATTTAAATATATATATATATATATAATAAATATATATATTTAAATAATTAAATCGATACCTATTACTATCACAATACGAATATATATTTAAATTGTAATAGTTAAGCAACAAAATAATTTTTAATATTGTGTATCTATTTATTTTTTTACTGGCTATTTATTGTTATAAATCTGTTTGAAAATGATTATTTATCAATTACTTTACTTCAATGCTTTTTATTAGATGTTACATAGGTCGTCAAACTTTTAATACTGTTTAAATTTCAGAATAAGATTACGTAGAAACTTAAATTTAAATGAAAAGAAAAGAAAATGATAATATATATTTATATATATGTTTATATATATATGTGTGTGTGTGTGTGTTTATATATATATATATATATATATATATATATATATATATATATATATATATATATACATATTTCCTTAAAGATTATTTTATCTTAAAAAATATAGTTTAAAAAGTTATTTCCGTAAATATCAATCTTATTATAAACTTTTAATACTCAAAAATGCATATAAATATCACTTATTTTGCAATTGAATTTCAGTTTCTTTCACTTGCTGTTTAAATATTCCTTTCTTTCTTTTTTTTTTTTTATAATGGACAATTAATTATATTATTATTATTATTTTTTTTTAACTCTAGAAAAATTCAGACAATGTTAATGGTGTGTAAAATAAGAAAACATTTCTCTTTTTCTTTTCGACAAGATCGTTCTATTAAAAGCCAGAAATGAATTAAATTTAGCATCCGGATGGCATTTATAATACAATTAAAAATATGGAACAAGATATAATATTTCTTGTGAAAAATGAAGACACGAAATATGTCTGCGAATTTATAAAATTAAAAAGTTACCTTTCGTAGTCGGCAGGATTCGAACCTGCGCGGGAAGATCCCAATGGATTTCTAGTCCATCGCCTTAACCACTCGGCCACGACTACACACTTACTTATCTCGAAACATTAAAAATGTTGCTGAAATATTTAAATTGTAACAATTTTACATCTATATAATAATCATTATTTATTATACATCTACGCAATTCAATTTTATTATTTTTTAGTCCGTCGTGGTTTAACGTTTAATCTAGCATGGCTTCTTGCAAATATGAAATATGCTGAAAACGAATTAAAATAGAATCATAAATAAATTTTATTTTGTGGGAAAAATAATAAATCAGTATGGTGAAAATGTACAC
The DNA here is from genome assembly GCA_963930645.1 of Salticus scenicus. Lineage (NCBI taxonomy): Eukaryota > Metazoa > Arthropoda > Arachnida > Araneae > Salticidae > Salticus > Salticus scenicus. The sequence continues at coordinate 321,016,719 of OZ005648.1, read as the reverse complement.
ACACACATAAAAAGTTTTTAGAAATTTTGTGAATTTGTTCTTTTAACCATTGAAGCATCATTTCTTTATTTTTTTAATTCATTAATTCTTTTCTTATTAATAAAGAAAAGCGCTTAATTATTAAAAAATATATAAGAGTTTTCCCTTATAACACATCCAGCCAGTATCCAGTTTCTTTTGAGCCAGAAAAGTGTTGTTATGTTTAGCCACGTGATTACGCGGAAACTTAAAAAAGTTTATTCAAAATCAAAATAGACATCTGTAACTGCAGTTTTTTCGGTTAGTAAAATAAAATGAAAGTTAAATATGCGATTAAAATCTCTCGTCTTCGTAGAGTTTTTTATTTAATAGAAGAATAGAATAAAATGAAATGAAGCTTTTTCATTTTTGCAAATTTCCTATTTTATAAAAGCTGTGTTACGAATTGGGGAAAATAAAATATCAAAGAAAGGGGCAAAGGTATATTCCCCCGGAAAATAATCGCCCAATAGACACCCATAAGTAAATTCTGCTGCAAAATATTTTTAGAAATTCCCCCAATAGGTAAATTTCGCTGCATTTACTGTAACAGTGTGCGTAGTTCTAGTGTGCGTGTGTGTGAAGGAAGGGGTCGGGACACTTATTGAATATAAAGTTAATAGCAACTCCTTTTCTACTTTAGACTGACGAATATTTTTTTTTTTTTTTTTTTTTTTAGTAAAATCTGATTTAATTAAATTTGTTCTCCCCTATAATTTAGGTTTAGGATTTAGGTGCTTCAAAAATTAAGTGTGAAATTTTGCTAAAAGTATTTATTCTCTATAATGCGTCGATCAACGTGAAACTTTTAACTAAAATTTCTTTAAAAATTTTTATAGTATTCTTCAAGGGCCAGGGGTGGCGCCAGCTAGGTGGCGCCCCGTCGGGGAGTCCGTGACCCCCCATCGGGGCATACTCCTAAAATCTGTCGGGGGAAAAGTACAAAATTTTCAGTTTTTTTCTTTTTAGCAGCATTTTTCTTTCCTTTTACAAACTTGGAGCATTCTAGTTTTTGCATTCTATATTCAATAGAAGAAAATATTGGATTCGTAAAAATTTTCAGCTACCATTTTTCCATGAATATACACGTTTTGAGAGGTCCAAAACACATTTTGACCATGATATTTTTAGAAAATGTCTGTCTGTCTAAGTATGACAAAAATTTTGTTCTAACTGTATCTCAAGAACTACTGCACAGAACTACATATAAATTTGTATGTAGTTGCATCATGACATGAATTAGTGTCTATTAACTTTTTGTCCAAATCGCCTTATAGGTGGCGCTGGTGTACTGCATTTTCTTTCATTTAATAGAAGGGTTCTATTTTATTTCAGGTTCTATTTTGCTTAATCGAACAAAACTTGATATGTGAGAGCGCCATTATGAAACATCAGATTGATTTAAATTAGGTACATATTGGCCGATAAGTTGCACTGCTCTGCTGCTATTTTCCCCGAGAAGAGGAAGGCTATATCTCAGTTTCTATTCTATATTATTGCAAATAACTTTGTATATGACAGGGCCATTATGAAACATTACGTGGAATCAGTTTCAGCGCACATAGCCAGATAGGTGACGCTCCTGTGCTTCAATTTTTTCCGTGAATGGGAAGGGTATATATCAGGTTCTATCGTATATAATTACATAAAACTTGGTATATGAGAGGGCCATTTTAAAACAGTATACTGAATCAATTTAGGTGCATATGAGCTGATAGGTGGCGCTGCTGTTCTGTAGGATAGGAAGACAACATCTCCGTGAATAGGAAGACAACATCTACTGAAAGGCCACCTATCTGGAGAGCCAATTTTTTGTCGCACGATAGGTGGCCACCTTAGGGAAATTCGACTGTATATATACCTGTGATTAACGGATATGAAGATTAATTTTTTCTTAAGAATTTTCCTTCAGGTATTCTGCACATATTTTTTTCTGTGGAAAGAAAATATTATACACTCAGAGAATGGCACGATGGCCTCCAAAACCACGAGGAGTACTAACAAATGGAATGGTACAAATATTAACAGTAATATTATTAATAATATTGCAGTTTTTGATAAATATCCATATAATAAACTCTCTCTATATAGTGCCACAATGTCGGGGAGGTGGTGTCCCCCCGTCGGGGAATTTCTGGTGCCACTACTGTCGAGGACTTAGCAAAAGAAAAGAGGTGAGGGGGGGGGGGGCTGGAGATCCTTACTAACTCTTACTCTTCAGACATTCCGAAATTAAATAAATTTTCAGTTTTAACCATTGAAACAAACTATTAAATCTATCTCCGCCCCTCCCAAGTCGCCTTAACCCCTTTTAAACAAGTTCACTAGTTACACATATTTCTACTCGCAGGGTGCCTAAAAAGAGGATAGTTTTATTAGATTCGTCATAGATTCTGGTAAATATTATTTGTTTATCATGTCGTATTGGCGAAATTTACCTATACGGGAAAAATTGAAATAAGAATTATCAAATGTAGTCAAGGCCCGACTAAGATACTTTTTTTCCCAGGTCACAATCCAGTCCCCCTCCCCCCCCCCCCCCCCCACAGAAATGTATACTGAGGAACAAATAGAATAATTAGACTCATATAAAAATATAACATTTTTGAATACATATACGAAAAGAGGACGGATAAAAATATTTTTTTTTTTTAATATATAAAGTATATACAATTTTATTGATTTAAAAAAAAAAACTAACTTTATTTGTTTTTAAGTAACTTTTATAAACTATTTATGTCTGTAACTATCATTGCTCTGCGACACAGGTATAATTAGTTTCTCATAACAACGGACAAGTTTACTGTACGAATTGTATATCATTAAAATGGAATAGTGTTTATTAAACATTTTCATATTAATTAAAAACGTATTGCGTGCAATTTTGTGCCCCCAAAAACTTTCGTGCCCAGAGCACGTGAGGGTGTCCATGTGATAATCCTGAATGAAGTGAAATTGACCTATGAGATTAAAATTGAGATAAATACTGCAGTGGAATTTACCTATTCAGAAAGGAGACTATATGAAATACCCGGCGGAATCTACATTTTCCCATTTTCCGAAAGAAAAGAAAAAAACGTTATAAATACAAATATTAAGATGTAAAGTTTGAGTAATTTTGTCTTCTACTTTTTTATTAACTAGAGGGGAGGAAATATATCCTAAAACCCTTCATCAATACATAATTTATATTATTAATTCATCAAATACAATTCCTTTAAGAGTTAAGAATTAATTAAAAAAAAAAAAAAAAGTAATAAACTGAATTATTTAAATTTTCGTAGTCATTTTTATTTTCTCCTATATTCAATAGAAGAAAGTATTAGATTCGTAAACAGTTTTGACTTTCGGTTTTCTATGGATTTAAACATTTTCAGAGATCATGAACACGATTCGACCATTTTTACAAAATGTTTGTCTGTGTGTGGAGAAAATTTTTGAGGCAGTTCTAAATCAAGAACTAATGCACAGAATTTCATGAAAAATTATATTTACTTGCACCTTGACATAAATTGGTACTTATCAACTTCTAGTGCATATCACTCAAAAGGTGGCGCTGCGGTAATGTTAGTTCCATAGATTAATAATTCCGGGCCTTTTCGCACCGCAGGCTTATTATTGCTATCAGTGGTATGTAAATTGTCTATTGGACAGAAACGAAGAAATTATAAGACTTCATATTTCTCAACGCATATTTAAAGTTCAAGTTAGTAAATTGAAATTCTGTGCTGTGCCATTATTTAGATAATAAATTTTAATGCAGTGACTTCTAAATGAGTAATGTTGTCTTTCAAAAGTAAAATAAGTGTATTAATCCTATCTAAAATCAAAAATTAAAAGCTAAAATTTGTATTTCCTACCAGTAAAATTAAAAATATATATATATATATATATATGTTAATACAGATCTTTTTTTCTCTTTCGATATGATTTTAATTTGAACTGTTTATTCAAGTACATAAAAAAATTCTTTAATTCTTTGATAACAAAATAATTGCTTTTACAATTTAAGTAAACTATGATAATATTAAGAATTATTAAAATGCTATATAGATAAATAACGTAAATTTGAATAATTAAAACTATTTGATTTACAGGATTTGTTGCCTGAATTAAAATCTCTGAATAAACTCTTTTAAAAGGCTATTTTTCCAAGGGCCAGGTGGATACAGTATGATAGATGTTCTACAGTATATATATATATACAGTATATATAGTATACAGTATATAGTTCTACAGTATATATATAGCTTTACAGTATGACAGATGGCCTTCGGCTTTCTTAGGAAGGTTTAATTGTACCCCTACCCACACACACACATACACGTATAATGTGGCAAATCGTCGCTCTCACTATAAACGAGTTTAATTCAAAATTACTAAAATCCTCATATCATGGCTTTCTCTTCCTGCTATTCAATTACATCGCAGGGAGCCAAACAAACATACAAACCATAAATCCCTTATGTTATAAATATAAGCAACCTACGGAATTTGAGTTACGCGCCTTTGACATGTCATACAGAGTGGTGACAAGCCACTCCTCCCCCTCCCCTCCATTCTTCCACCAGTAATTTTCTTTCGGAACTTTTAATAGTAAGTTTGCATGATTAATTAAGTAAAAAATTACCATATAAACATACTGGTGGAAGAATCAGGGAGAAAAGGCTGGCCTGTAGCCACCCTGTCATATTGACTTGGCGCTTTGAAAGAAAATGTCTAAGCTCAAAATCGTTTTTTTTTTTTTTTTTTTTTTTTTTGAGTTGCGTTTTTTTGTCATGAGAACGACAAAATATAGCAGAATGAAAAAAAAAAAATCATATGCCAAGTATATCCGCATTAGAAGCAGAAATAGAGATTTTTGTTTACAGATATTTTTTTTATAAATGACAAAAATTTATAACATATATACCTGATAAAAAACTAAAAAATCTCCTACATATACCCACTTCATATAAACTGATTAACAAGAAAGATGAATAATTATGCATATGATATTATTTTACGTAGAAAAGGGAATAATGAAAACATTTAAAAGAAAAGAAAAATGAAAATCGTCCAAAAGCTTAAAAATATCTCTTCACGTGCGTTCATTTTTCAATAGGACAGGAAAAAATTGCAAGACTCGATCCATAATATCTATGTAAGCTAAAATCTATGGGTAACATCTTGTGTTGTAATGAAAAATACATACAGTAAAGCACCGTTTACATAGTACGTCTCATTTTAATGCGAAAATTCTTCGTTTACACGCCGCTAATATTAGAGTGTCTAAATCCATTCTAGGCACCCTAGTTAATATCGGTTATACGTCTTTTCCATTTCACTAAAATTCGCAAAATTTTTCGACTTGCCATTGTTTTCCATTCTAAATAAGACGGATTTTCCTAGAAATAGCATCTTAAATGGAGGAACACAGGAAAGGTCGAAGAATACTGATCAAAGAATCAATTGAATTCACAGAATTTTTAATACTCATATAGACAAGCAACAAATCAGATGAATATTAAAGATTTTTAATGTTATTAAATAACTAACGGACATAAATCGTATACCTGTTATTAAAGATACGTAATATATATAATTAATATTCAAAATATGTTCATGTAGTTCTTAAGAAATGTAATATAATAATATATGATGTATGTAATTAGTGCCCAGTCATGCATTAATAGAATGATTTTTCTCCCTTTTTATAATAAATATTATTATTATTATTATTATTATTATTATTATTAATTATTGTCTTTAAAAAAAAAGGATAATATACATTTACTAACTTAAGAAACTTTATTAATTAGTATTTTCATATAAATTTTGCTCAAGCGTCATTAAATTTGTAGTAATCAAAGTGTTATCATTAAAATTTCGATTATATGTCTTTTCATTTACACGTCCTTTTACGTCAGTCACTTAAAAGACGTATAAACGGTGCTTTACTGTATAATATATTTTTCAAATTACAGTAAAACCTCGATTATCCGAGATAATGTTACCGCTAGTACCTTGGATATCAGAAACTCGGTTAATAGAAAGTATGTATAAAAACTCGCTGTGCTTGCGACTTTAACATGTTTAAAAAAAAAAAAAAAAAAAAAAAAATATTTTTCAGTGATAAAAATAAACATATACAAAGCTATGTTTCACAGCTCAACAAATTTAAAAAGGAAATCAACTATGCTACTAGTAAATTTAAAAAAGCAAATTGATTTTTTTTTTTTTTTTTTTTTAGCTAAGTTAAATCTTCAAAGATGCATTTTTAAAAAGAAAAGTAAAAGAAAAAAGAAATCTAAAAAAATATCGTACATTTTAAATTTAATATATACTAATTTCTTAAAATTACATTATTATTATTTTTTTTTAAATTTCTTTTCAGGAAAAAAAAATCAAACTTTGATATTTTGGACTTAAACTATACATGTATCTAGTACGTTAGCTTTAATTAGTTTATAACACTAATTCATTTTTTTTTTTTTTTTTTTTAAGAAATCTAATCATTTTAATTTACCTCTAGATTTACATTATTTTTTCTTAAAGCTATTTCAATAGATATAAAACTTTTACGAAACAATTGATCTCCATATCTGATAACACTATGTATTATGTAACGCTGTATACTTAACACGTTGAGCCCTACGCAATTTCTTAAAATCCATTTAAATTCCATAATGGTTCCTCCTGTAATAAATAAAAGTTAAGGAAATTTTTAATAAATTTTCAATCATTAAATGTAATATTTTTAGTTTTATATTCTATTTTATATCCGCCACCGATGGTTGACGCGACTTTATATCATATTTGACACTGTCAGCCACCGATGGCTAACATCGTGCTCAACGTTTAAATTTTTTATTGGTACTGATTTTACTTTCGGCGTAAAACTTTCGCTGAAATGTTTTAAGAATAACATGTTCTGCACACTCCTAAAGTTTCAAGATGATTCCTTCAGTACTTAGAGATATTTGACAAAATGTCTAGAATCTAAAATGGCTGACATGGCGCTCAACGTGTTAATAACGTTATTCAAGTGCTTTTCTTCTTTGTGAATAAGCGAATTACAAAATAAATCTATTTGTTAGTTTCACGCAAAATCGTGTTTTTCAGGGCTCAGAGGTGTGTGCGTGTGTGTGTGGGGGGGGGGGGGGATCAGACTTTGTTACCGACTCTGTTAAAACAAACCTTGGTTAAACGAGGTTCTATATATAGAAGCCCTGGTCTACTCAGTGCTTCTCGAGTTAAAGCAGTGCTTATAATACTTCCGAACGACCGAATGAAAGAAAAAATAAAAGGAAAATAGTGCACGGCTTGACTATCGCATGAGTACTCGATGCCTGTGCACTGGGCACGAAATTTCTAGGGGCACAAAATTTTGCTATAATTAAAAATTTCCGTTTTCAGTCTCCCATAGTAAGCGAATGTGATCGCTTCGGACTGGCTCAAAGATTTTTACGCATGCTCGAACGCTCTCATTTTGGTCTTTAAAAAAACAGTTTTGTGTTTTAATATATAAAATAACGCAAGTAACATAAAATAATAATAATAATAATAATAATAAGGTGACTTTTCCTAATTAAAAAAAAAAAAAAAAAAAGAAAAAAAATTACAATTTTTGTTTAACTATTTCGCATGAAAATGTATTAGTGATGGAAAAATTTGACTCTTTCTTTGTGTAAATATGCTCTAAAGTATAGCTAGCATATTTCTTTCAATCTATGATAAATCGCTGATACCAAAAATGTGTCAAAAAGTAAAAAATATTTCAAACAGCTGTGAAATTATGCATCACTTGTAAATTATAAAACATTTTCTCCTATTATGAGATCCCGGTTGGCAAAATGTCGAGCTCGTATTCGGAGGATTGCGGTTTCGATCCCGGAGAAAGACCATCGTGTACAACAGTGTTGGCTGGTGTAAGTGAAATCCGTCTTGTTTGCAATATCCTCCATGTTCTGTAAAATTAATACCCCTCAAGGTTACTGAAGCAGGGAAGCCATACTCTCCGCGGAGGATTAAAATTGTGATGACATGCCTCCGGACCACCCCTAAGGGAAAATTCCAGACTGCCAATCGCCCTCTCCATAGTTCTAGTGTAAAATTAAATCCACTTAACCTTAATCCCATATTACAGATATAATTATAGTAAAATTGATAGTGAGTCAATGAGATAAATCGAATGTCAGGCTAAACTCACCAATTTCAGATATCATTCTTTCAAGCAACTGACGACGTTTCTTAGAATAACTAAAAATATAATGTCATCCAAAATTACTGACTGTTATGACACATAATTGGAACTGAGCTATAATAATGTTTCATTATTTATTTCATTTTTACCCATATTTTCTTTTTGTTACAGCGGTTCAGCACGAACGTGCTTCTAGGTCTCAGCCCAAACGACGTTCCAGGCTAGTGGTCAGCAGTACTTCTGATTCATGTTTCCCAAGACCACCACTTGGGCCTTACATTAGTCCTCCCCAAGACCCACCGCCAAGACTCGTACCTGCAGTTGCTTTACAGCATCAGCAGTACCGTCGAACTGAAGATGAACCACCATCATCAAGATCTGCTAGCGGTAATTATTATTTATATCCGCTTTACAAAGGATACGTACAAAACGGAGTGGGGTAACGTACCAAATATTTCGCCAGATCACAGATTGTCCTATAGCAAGATATCGCCGTCGTCGTCCACCGGCAGTCTTATTATCTTAATTGCTCATTTGGCCCTGCACAATAACAACCTTTATAACAGTAATCCTTGTTGTAAAGATTACACTACAAAGTTTATTCCAACGTCCCGCAGGGGCATCAGACTATACCACCAAGGATACCAAAGAGCACGGAAGCGATTCGATCTCAGCATCTGAAGTAGGCCAATACATAACTCTTACTTTACTAAACTTGGAGGTGAATATGACTTCCAAACTAAATAGGGACCCACTAGAATAGGTCCGAACCGGAATGGTTATTTCAGTAGACGAAAAATTAAAGAAGTCTGCTAGCTTTCCCTAAAGAAGCATAACGGGTCTTCTTATTCCATACAGGTATGCACAGAATCAGCGTAAAAGTTCGTTTTAGCATGGCATACTTGATGTATAGATCAACTACGCCCTGGTTTTAAAGGAAGTTGGCAGTTTCACCTTGGTAAGACGTGCTCTGCCCACCCGAAGTTAGACTTCCCCCCAGATGGACGGAGTGGTATCGATTGGCATGTGAATGATGAAGGAAGTGTTGCATGATGTATTGCTGAATCAAAATAACACTTTTTTATACATCCAACAGCAGATAATAAAGGAAGAAGCTAAGATCATTTCAATTGGAAAAAATTTCTCTCTCTATCTCTCTACAGGTCGTTCGCTCTAGCTCTGGTCGCACTTTGTAATCAAGAAGTTTGAACTGACTAACGAGGTAAAGATACTGAGCCCTAATAAAATCAGTTATATTTTGAAAAAGCCCTCTTTAAGAAATTTTGGCTTCATGAACATATTAGGCGAGACGTAGCAAAACTTCGACGATAGCTTCAGGGCCCCAAGCCCAATTCCTTCTTGAGTTTCGAGGACTTTTCTAGTCACTTTTCACCGTATATTTCTTCCGTTATTAGCTTTTTTCTTTTTTTTTTCCGCTGTGATTTTTTTTCGTTTTCATCCCATGTTTTTTTCTATGAATTTTTATCCTCCCCCCCCCCCTTTTTTTTTTTTTTACATTGTAAATGCGCGGTGGAACCGTCGCACTTTAGAAAGTACAAAATGGGAGGAAAAGGCTAAAAATTCACAGAAAAATCGCGCTTTAGAAAGAAAAGAAAAAAAAAAAGAGAAAAGAGTAAAAATTAACCGCACTTTACAATGTAAAAATCGAAGAAAAATGACTAGAAATCCATAGAAAAAGTATGGGATAAAACAAAAAGAAAACTCACAATGACAAGAGTGTAGTAAAAAAGAAAAAAAAAAAGGCTAACACCGGAAGAAATTGACTAGAATAAAAGGTCGAAGCGGGTCCCGGACAAAATCCCCACCGGACAAAAGTCCATCGTATACCGGACAAAAACCCCACATTCAGCTGGCAAAAGCCCCACTTACGCACTTTGTATAATTATCACTTAAAGAAAAATACACTGGGTGCCAAAGGGGGACAAGAGCGAGTATAGGGAAAAAATATTATTTTTTTCTTCTTATAATTTTTTACAGATTTTAATGAAACTTTGTTTAATTATCATTTACAGTTTTAAGAAATATACTGAGAGTTACATATATGAAAGGGAGGGATTTAGGAGCAAAGAAAAAAGAAAAGTGTAGTTTTTAAAGAAAATTTCAACAGATTATGGAGGGCTTGGGGAGGGAGAAGCATATGAGTTTTTTTTTTTTTTTTTTTTTTTTTTTTTCAAATTTCAATGAAATGTTCTTTAATTATCACTCACTGCAATAAGTACTACATTATGTTAAGTTTAAGTATAGATGTACAAAGTAGGTAATATTTTAAAATATAGCATATATGATTGATTTAGTTTAAATAAAATTAAGTTAAAAATATCAATAATTATTTTAAATCATAATATATATGATTTATTTAGTTCATAAAAATTAAAAATATCAATAATTATATATATATATATATATATATATATATATATATATCAATAATTATAAAATAATATTTTTTTTTCACCTAAAAATAGTATAAAAATTTCCGCTTTTCAAAACTTTTTCTTATATTTTCTTTTTATGGTCTTGCAGGGGATTGGAAAAAATTGGGCTCACGTAAAACTTAGCCTTTGCTGCTTCTTATTATTATTCCAGTTTCATTTATACAGGGTGTCTCAAAAGGCTAGATATATCAAAATATATTGACAGGAAAAGAATTTCTCTAAACACATTGATTTCAAAAGTTTCGTGCATTCAAATGATCTATCTTTTGCGGTGTCATAGGTGAGCTCCAGTGGCCACTTGGGGCCCAAGCAACACGAATTCAGTTTTTTCAAACGAAAATCATTTAGAGATTTTTTAAAACTTTGTTTAATTATCATTTAGAGTTTTAAAAAATATTGTGAGAATTGAGGGGGCGGTGGATTTAGGGGGCAGAGAAAAAGAAATGTAGTTTTTTATCAAATTTCTACAGATTACGAAAACTGGAGGAGGGCATATGAGATTTTTTTTTTTACAAATTTCAGTGAAATTTTGTTTAATTATATCACTTATTCTAATATGTATGTATATTAAATATACAGGTAAATATGTTTAGTTTTACTTTTTTCTTTGTTGGTTTTGACAAGGATTAGGGGAAGGTTAGGGCGCCCGAAAAAAAACGGTTTAACCCGCTGCACCCGCCTGAAGCCGTGGCGGCCTCTGCACCTTCTTCTTATTTCTGTTTTATTTATTTGGATTTTGTCCTTGTTTCACATAATTATTAGTTTTTATTATTTAAATATATATTTATATTTAGAGTTACATGCATCTGGGGAGTGGACTAGGGGGCAGACTGCAAACATTTTTTTTTCTTTTATAGATTGCCATAGTTTTAATAAATAAATATATTTTTTAATAACGTCTTGACATTATATGATAATAATATTTTTTCTCAAACTCACATTAAACATACCTTTCGAACGATACCACTTTCAATCCTCTATTCCTATAATTAATATGTAAAAATGTACGGCAAATTTCATTTTTGCATTAATATATATAAATATTTTAACATAGTAAAATTAAGAATAACAGAAGATTAAATGCCGCCGGAATCCCCATTAACCGAAAAGAATTAATTTATAACTAAATTAATAATAACCCGTGTAGACTTTTGTACAGATATGAAAAAAATTAAAATTAATAGCTTTAATAAAATATGAAAAAAAAACGCAACGTGTTTCTAGTCTAAAAAGTAACAGATTTTATTGCATAATTTTTATTATCACAAGTTTAATTAATTTTGAAATGTTTATTTTATCCAAAATATCACTTTTGATACATAGGGCTTTTGTCGGGGCTAAGTGGGGCTTTTGTCCGCGGGGATTATGTCCGGTGTAGGCGGGGGTTTTGTCCGTATCCCGGTCGAAGCTCGAGAAGGAATAGGGCTCGGGGCCCTGAAGCTATCGTCTAGGTTTTGCTACGTCTCGCCTAATATAAGCAGCAACATCATATAAACGCAACATACATCGCATATAATATATCACAACATCAAAATAAAATTTTATGGCCTTTAAACACGTGTGGTAACATTATAGATTATAGAAAAATGTATTTTTTTTTTTTTTTAATTGGAACATTAATTTATCAAACTCTAAATTACTAAACTCTGCCAAGTATAGCACAATTAAAAATGTTAAGGCCTTAATTATATTAATAACACAGAATGCGTCAACTTTTCATTCTGTAAATCGTTTAAGCATTTTAAGCAATTAAATAATCTGATGTGTCACTCACACGACTTTCTCTTACCCTGAAATTTAATACTATAAATACACATTGGAGATTAAGAGGTAACATAACGAGTACTGTTATGTAAACCTATGTTAAACAATTCAAATTAGGCTTCGGAAGAGTTTTATATGATAATTCGTTCTGTGTGAGGAGGTTTCATCAATGCAACTACATTTATATAGAATTTAAATATGTTATTAAAAGTTCACTTAAAATTATTCAGACAATTTTCACACGAAACATTCCTTGAAACTTATCAATCTTGATCAAACTTTTCCAGCAACTAACTTATATATTAACTTCAAAATACAACATCTGGATCTCCTAAAATTATTCTTTTAAGTCACTCTAAGAGACACAGACAAAGATCAAACGTTAAAAATCTTGACTACGGTAATCAGGAAGCCTCAAAACGTGTAAATATACAAAAAACAAGCAATGAATATTTAGTTTAAAAACATACATTATTTACCATATCTCTATGAGGAATTCATTTCAATTCCCGAACAGCTTTCCTGGAAATGGTAAAATATTATTAGTGAAGCACATCCACTAACAACAAAAAAGAATGTTATCGCTTAAATATTTGCAGCCCTGTATATCTTTCGAAGATTATATACAGATCACATTGTGCACCTAAATATAATCCTATAGTAATAATACATAGCACAGCCTGAAATACACTTCCGTCAATTTGCAACTGTTGTTGCACTTTTATCTAGTTCTTTTGTGTAGCCTTGTAAACGAACAGTGAATGATTTCCCTACCATATTCTACATGAAACATGTTTTTACGCATATAAAAAATATATATTCGTTTGATTTGGTTTAATGCAGTGTATAGATGTTAAACTCTACTTATCAGCACTTTTCCCCATAGACGTAATGTATTTGAATTCTCTTGGGCGTCCCTGTACACGAACCATTTGCTTCATCTCAACAAAAAGCTTAGTGTAGCATCTTTATATCATACACATTTAGAATACCAAGTTTGGACTTTCTGTTACTCTTTGTTCTTGAGCTATGCTAATAACGCACACGCAGACAGACAGACACACAGATAGACACACATACCATTCGCTAAAAACATGTTGTCCGTATTCAGGGGACCTCAAAACGTGTAAATGTAACAAAAACTCACGTTCGAAAATTTTACCCTAAAACAATACTTTCTCTATCTTATGTGTAAAGAGAAAGTAAAAAATGACTTACTTTTTTCGACTACGCTGTTTTGAATCCATTTTGCGATATTATATAAAATAACAATTTATTTCATAATTAAACTTAGTTTTCTGATATAGTATATAGTTAACTATTTAAGGCCACATCATTCAGCTTTTTAGTAGTCTAGTCAAAATCTAAAAATATTAAATGGTTTAGGTTTTACAAAACAAAGAAGATAGGTCTACATACGTGGAACTCCGGATTGAAGAGGATAAATAATGTGTTTTCTTACAATTTTACACGCATTTCGATTGTTGAAATGTAAACGAAACTGTATTAAAAGCTTTTCAAAGATGTTATATATATATATATATATATATATATATATATAAAACTAGTTAGTTATAGGGCGACTAAGGCGCCCGTTGAAAAATGATCAATATAACAAATACTTTAATTTAATGTACACGAAATATTTATTAAGAAGTCAATTTCTTTTAATATTGTACAAATGAAAATTATTTCTGATATATATACACACTAAGCCATAAAAAAAAAAAAAAAAAAAAAAAAAAAGCCGCACTGCATAAAAATTGTGACTTATACCTTTTGGGTTTGTAATAATTAAAAAACTAATGATTGCACCAAATAAAATTGTTGTGTTTGTATAATACGGAAGTCATAACATGATACCTATGTACATTTTTTATTTAATAATGTGTTTTGTTACACTCTAGGAAGCATTTAATAAAAATCTACATAAAATTTTCTTTTTAAACGAAATATAATAAACATATACTTTGTATTCTATCATGATTTATTATATGCAATGAACAAGTGCTATTTTAATGTATGAAATAATACTATTTATTTGTTAGATCTAAACAATTAATTAATAAAAATATGTATTCTGGATTGGATAATTCCGCCTTTATATGGAATTACTGCTTTAATGCGCAATGGCATAGTAAATATTTTATAGTTTTTTAACATGAAACTCAGAAAAACTCACTGTGCCAAATATCATAAATATTTTTTTTTTATCTAGTTATTTCAAAGTTGTAGGCTAGAAATTTCTAATTCCCACCCTCTTTTATAGACTAAACATTTTCGAGCGAATTGAGATTAGGACAATTTTCAGTTTTAATAAAGAAGAAATTCTGCGATATTCTATGTGGTATTTAATTTTAAGTAAAAAAAGTTATGATAACTTGCAAAATTATAGATGCTCATGAGAATGGATAAATAATTTTAAGAACCTGAATCAAATAAATGTATTACAAGCGCCGTATAACAAGGTGTATTATCATCTTGAAGTGCTGATTATGGAAGAATCTGAAATACCCCCAAAGTAATCGGTCATGTATCAATTTTTTAATGGCCAAGTTTTATTTCGGGTAAATTGATCCCTTGAACATGAAAATTTGCCAGATTTACCCAAAAATTATGCATTTTCGTATCATAATGTACGGGGATATGTCATTGTTTTAAAAGTGCGATTTTCATTAAGTCAGTCACATTTTCGTGATCAGATCTGCTTGTTTCCGTCAGTTTGAAATAAGTTAAACTTGACTCATCAGAGAGAACAACTTCAGCTCAGTAATTAATTGATCCTTTTTTTAATTTTTTAACCCTCTAATTTCTTGGTTTTCTAATACTTTTCGTTAAGAATGAATTTTTTTCAGATTTTCTGGCAATTAAATCTGCTTTGTTTAATTGATATTTCACTGTATTTAGATAGATTATGTTACGAAACACTTTTTCTGAATCCCTGCTATGTTCTAAATGTAATACAAACTGATTTTTTAAGCGCTGGTTTTTTAACTTGCGGTCGTCTCGACTGGATGAGTAAGGTGGCCGCTAAGGACAAATGTGCAGTTTAAACAGCCAAAAAATATTATATCTTGCTAAAAACCAGATCACTAATATTTTGTTAACGTTTAATCATTTTGACATCCCACAAATTAAAATATTTGTTTTATTTTCGCTCTAAAATTAATATTTTTTGTGGTATTATTCATTGCCTTATTCTTGCCATTTTTTAAACATTTTCTAAAATTACAATTTTCCGAACAATTACATCTTGTTTTTAATACTTGGCTCAATCCTAAATTGTACGCGGGACACAACGTAATAAAATCTGTTCAAAAATTTATATTTGAAACAATAAAATTAGCGATTACAGAAAGAAAAATAGAAAATATCCAAGTGCGGCTTTTTTTTTTTTTTTTTTTTGTCGCTTAGTGTATATATATGAAATGATAAAAATAACATTTGACAAAAA
Source organism: Salticus scenicus (assembly GCA_963930645.1). NCBI lineage: Eukaryota > Metazoa > Arthropoda > Arachnida > Araneae > Salticidae > Salticus > Salticus scenicus. The sequence goes on along the minus strand of OZ005648.1, from coordinate 321,000,842 downwards.
AAAGTGTTTTTAATGAAGAACCTCTTGAAAAACTACATTGCGTGTGATTTGTCTCTATTCATTCAATAATCTTTGTTGCTGTGGATTCGATTCAATAAGCACCGTCACTTGATTTGCAACTCTTGATCGTGACAAAGCCACATACAGTTGGCCATGTGAAAATACTGTGGTCTACAAATTGATGCCAACGTGATCAAATGACTGGCCTTCAGCTGATAATGATGATGCTTTAGATCAGTGATATTGATGAAGTGGCTAAAGAACTTTTAAATTGAAAATTTCCTTAAGAAAATTTATTGATTATTTAAACCCGTGCGAATTTTTCGCACTTTATTTATCTCTTCGTTACCTTTAAAATTTTAAATTATTATTATTATTTTTTTTTTTTGAGTCATAACGATGTCATTTAATATTATATATATATATATATGTGTATATATATATATATATATATATATATATATATATATATATATTTACCCACGTGAAAACTTATCTTAACACATTTTATCTTAAAAAAAAAAATTAAAAAAAAAAAAAAAATAAATAAAAAAAAAATAAAATAAAATAAAATAAAAATTTAAATGTCTATTTTAAAGCTATTTATTTATTTTCATATTTTAATTAATTTTTAAAAAATCTAATCAAAAATTCTTTACAAGTAAGATATCAAATGAAAGGGGCGATTTTTCTTGAATCCGTCGGATTAAACACCTTATCGATCGGACAATTAGATTTTTTAAAATTAACTGAAGTATGAAAATTAAGTGGCAACCTTCGTTCACACACAGACAGAGTCCAAGGAAATCTCTTTTTATATAGTATATATACAGCATGACAGTCAGTCAGTGATGAGCGTAACTATATATCTTGATATCTTGGTTTTAATCGTCATAAACTGTATGGAAGAGAATAAAGAAAATAATGAAATGTTTATAAATTTCGTCATTAAGCTGAAAATTTTAAACCATTGTTGTTATTATCTATTAACAAAAATTTAAATAAAGTAGAGACTTTTTTTTCATAATAAAATCTACATTAAAATTTATAGACTTTTACCAAGTTTTAAATTCTGTAAGCAGCTGTCTTCACCGCATGACTACATTACTATAAAAATTTGGTATCTGGTTGAATCAAATGACAATGACAGCGAAACATTTTATTTTGATTTAATGTCATAGTTCCCGAAATCACGATACAATATTTTTTATTCACGATACAGTTGTCACATCACCAAAATTTGTTTCCTTTTTTTTTTTTTTTTTTTTTTTTTTTTTTTTTTAGGTTGTAGAGTAAAAGTACCAGTAGTGGATACTTTTAAACCTAAACTCTGAAAACAAGTTTTATAAATCTATGCATAGATTTGAGCAACGTTTAGAGTTGGTGTTACAATCCTCTACTATTAATGTATTGAACTACAAATATTTCCAGCCATCAGTTTTAGAATAAGATTAGTTTAATTGAAAAAAAACTGCACTTTTTTTTCAATTTTTTCATTTTTTCCCCCCTTGTAGTATTGAATAAGGAAATAAAATATTGTTTGCTTTTTTTCAACTGATTTATGATAACTTTTGCTTTCATGTGACTAAAGTAAATATGAGAAATCCTTTTGTTGCACTAAATTTTTAATTTTTTATTTTGGATTAACATATAATATTTTTATGGGTTGGTTCACTACTGGTGCCACGTACCACAGAATATTATGAGCAGTTGTGGACAGGCCTGGGAACTACTGAATCATTTGACTTTTAAGACTAGATCCAGTAGTGGAAACAGCTCAGTTTCTCCCAAATTAGGAATGTGAAACGAATATACAGGGTGTCTATAATAAAAATTGCGATTTCAAAACATTCTAACTTTAAAACTATCGCTCAGGATCACTTGGAATTTTGGAAACCTCTGGACGGCCCCTACCTACCTGGACAAGGCCAAGTTTAACGGGTTTGATACCAGGGTGTCTACTGACATGACAGAAAAAAAATTATTGACCTTGAAAACATTTTCATGACCTTTTGATCGACATATCCAACCTTTCTTTTTAAATTGGCATATTCATTTATTTATTTATTTTTTTTTTTTTGTTAAAAATAACATTATTTACAAATTAACAACATTATTAGGTAATTAAAAAAAATCTGAAAATATTTTTTTAATTAAAAATTTAAGTAAATAGTAATGGAAATCAATCCAAAACAAACATGTAAAACTACAAACATATGTTCACTATTTGTGCAGTGTTATAATATTGCAACTGCTAGTTTTTGGGAGGATTTGAAAATTGTCATTTATTTTCCTTGCATTGAGGAGAGGAGAATATGTATCAATTTTTTTTTAAATCTACACCCCCTCCCATCCACCACCAGCACCACCACGAAAAGACTAAGAATAGAATTATTAAACTAAAGTATATAACCATACATCTCAAACTTTGCATTTGGATGTTTTTTCTATTCTTCAAAATAGAATAGGTTCTGAATAAGAAAAAAATTAGTTCATTCTATTACATATTAATACTGTTTTGATTAAGAACATATTTTATTTTTAGGAACGCACATATTAGGAACATATTTTATAATAATACTTTCTTTTTTTGCAATAAAAGTTAGAATGCCATAGATTTTCATAGAACAAGTATAAATGACTATACTAGGATTATAATCATGCTTATATATTTACACTACTAAATAATATAGTAACCCAAAAATCGACCTGAGCCCGCAAAACCTGCAATAGAGAATTTTAATGACCTGCATCCGACCCAAAATTTAAATGAAAATTAATTCATATAAAAATCGTTCAATTTAAGTCATATAAAGTAAATTTTTATTGCCATATAACTGGTAAATAATTTAAAAATAATCTGGTGTGTCACTCATACGACTTTATCTTACCCTGAAATTTAACACTAAAAGTACAGATTGGATATTAAAGGTTAAAATAACGAGTACTGTTATGTAAACCTATGTTAAAACAATTCAAATTAGGCTTTGGAACAGTTTTATTTGACAAATAATTCTATGTGTGTGTGTGGGGGGGGGGTGGGGGGGGCTACCGCCTCCCTCAACCCCATTATTGTATCTACATTTATACAGAATTCAAATCTGTTATTATGTTTAAAAGTTTATTTAAAAATTTTCAGACAACTTTCACACGCATCATTCTTTCTTTTCTAGTAACAAACGCATTAACTTCAAAATACATCATTTGGATCACCTGAAATTATTTGTTTTTTATTTACTCTAACATACGCAGACAAAGATCAAACTATAAAACTTGACTTCGCTATTCAGGAAGCCTCAAAACGTGCAAATATACAAAAAAAAACAAGTGATGAATATTTATCTTAAAAAAGTACATTATTTACCATATGGCTTTGAGGAATTAATTTCAATTCCTGAGCAGCTTTCCTGGACATGGGAAAATATTATATGGTATAGTACATTATAGTAAAGCACTTCCATTAACAAATAAAAAAGAATGTTATGGCTTAAATTTTGGCAGCCCTGTATATCTTGTGAAAGTTATGTACACATCACATGGTGCACATAAATATAATCCTATATTAATAACACACGGACCAACCTGAAATACACTTCCATGAATTTTCAAGTATTGTCGCATTATAATCTAGTTCTTTTGTGTAGCCCTGTAAACAAACAGTGAATGATTTCTATGCCATATGCCATATTCTACATGAAACGTGTTTTTACGCATATAAAATATATATATATATTCGTTTCATTTGGTTTAGTGCAATCTATAGATGTTAAACTCTACTTACCTGCAATTCCCCCATAGACGCAATGTATTTGAACAACCATATGCTTGATCTCAACGAAAAGCTTAGTGTAGCATCCCTATATGATACACATTTAGAATACCGTTTGAACTTTCTGCTATAATTTGTTATTGGGATATGCGGATAACAGACAGACATACACACAGACAGACAGACGCACACACACACACACAGAGAGAGAGAGAGAGAGAGAGAGAGGGGACCAACTGCTAAAAATATGATTTTTGGATTCAGGGAACCTCAAGTGTAAATATAACAAAAACTCACTTTCGAAAATTTGATCGAAAAACAATATTTTCTCTACCTTATGGGTAAGAGAAAGAATAATTAAAAATGTATTTACTAATGCATTAAGTTAAAAGTTTTAAAATCTGAAAAAATGGATTGATAATAATTTTTAACCATTTTGGAATTTTTTCTTTTGCCAAATAAAATTTTGTTGCCTCACGATTGTTGGTAAAAATATCAAGTCATTCTAAATGATAGTTTTAAAGTTAGAGCGTTTTAATTAGGTGGTATAAAATATATACCACCGCCCCTGAAAGGGTTAAAGTTTATTTTTTCCAAATTTTTACAAGAGATTAGCATTTTTGGAAATTATACGCAGAATTCAAGTAAATATCTGAAAGAAAGTCTGGCTAGCTTAAATATTTATATTATCTCAAAATAGTGTAATTAAAAAGATATTTAATTAACTTTTTCCAGGTTAGTTTTTCCGGGTAAACATTCTAAGAAACAAATAATTTTATAAAATTCATGCTATATTATTTTCTGATTTAATTATGAGACTATCTTATAGTAGCTACAGTGTTGACTATGGTAACTCATTTGTGATCTAGAATAATTTTCAACTGTCTGTATTCATAGCTTAAGAACAGCCAATTACCTTATTGCTATAATTTTCGAGTGTACGTGAAAACATTTTGAAAAGTATCAGTTCTAAAATACAGGATATATTCCAAATTACAGAACTATACTGGTGGGAAAAATTAAGAGATGGAACACATTTTCGTAAATAACTCGAGAAATACTGAAGAGAAATAAATAAACTCTGGTATGGATATAGTTTACTGTATGACAGTAACGTGTACAAAACAACAGTTAGAATGTCATTCATTAGTATGAGTAATGACCTAAAGTCCAATGACGTTCAAATTTCGTGTTGAAAAATGTCAGGGAAAATGTGGCTAGTATGGTGTGTGGCCACCTCTGACAGATACACAGCATGCACAACGAGTAGCCATACTGTTAATAAGTGAGTTAAGGAGTGCTTGTGGAAGTCGCTCCCATTTCTCCTCCAGAGCAGTTTTTAACTCCGGAATGATTCTGGGTTGAAGTTGGCGTGTTGCATCTGCCATCCCAAGAGCATCCCAAGCATGCTTAATAGGATTGAGGTTAGAAGACTTGGCTGGCCAATCTATTCGGTAAATATCCTCACTTTCCAGATAGTCATCAACCAGCCTGGCCCTATGTGGTCTTGCATTGTCATCCATAAAAATGAATTGGGGGCCAACACCATCTCAGAAAAGTCACACATGAGGTTCTAGGATCTCCTGCCTGTACCTCTGGGCATTCACAGAACCAGTGTAAAACACATGGAGCGGTGTGCGGGTATCTTGTATGATTCCTGCCCAGTTCATCACTCCCCCACCCCAGTATGTGTCCCTTTCCCTGATGTTGCTGGGATGGTATCGGGTCCCACGTTCCCTCCATATGAAGACTCGCCGATAATTAGGTTGTAGGCTGAATCTTGACTCATCCGTGAAGAGAACATTAGCCCATTGAAGCTGTGTCCAATGTTGGTGCTGTATGCACAATTGTAAACACTCTCTTTTGCGGGAGGAAGTGAGTGGGATGCAAATACACGGTTTTCTAGCATACAGTCCTTTCTCATGAAGCCTTCTGGCAACTGTCTTTCTTGAAACTGATGTTCTGTAGACGTCCTCTGGCGCTTGGCTGAAAGTACCAAATACCGGTCTTCATTGGCCGTTGTGGCTCGCCCTGGTCTTCTGGATACTGTCCCACTGTTTTTGAACTGATTCCACAAATTAGAGATGACACTTAGTGTTATATCCAGTTCTCTTGCAACGTCAGCTTGGGAATGCACCGCCTCAAACCTACCGACTATTCTCCATCTCATACCTTCGTCTAAGCGATGATGTGTACTCATTTTAGCTAAAAATCAGCAAAAAACAACAAGCTTATTCACCAAAGGCAATAAAAATCACTACTGTACTGCAGAGCGGATTTAGCTGAGCAGCTTGACCTTTGACCTTTATACCACTTGCTGGCGTAGGACTGCCTACACGATTACGATTAAGCTTATCTCAGCATACTAGCGCCACACTAATATTAAATGGTATTCAACTGTCCCTTTTTTATGTGTTTTTTTAGGAGAAATCTGCGAAAATGTTTTCCATCTCTTAATTTTGTCCACCAGTATAGTTTTTGAATAGGTTTTGAAATATATGTTCTCAAACAGGACCTAAAAGGAAGTCTCTAAAAACATAGAACTGATAACTAGATGATACAAACCATTATCACAAACATAGTAAACATTCTTTTTTTTTCTTTTTGTGAAAATTATTCACAAAAATTAATTTTAAGCATAAAAATTGATCCACATTACACTGCGGCTCTGAAATTTACTGTTTGGGGAAAATTGCGGGTACATAAAACTGCTAAGCAAATATTATCATGTCGGATGCTAATAAAACTACTATTTAGATTTACTGCTTATCAATATATTTAAAAATAATTTACTTTTAATTTGTGACAACCTATTAAATTTTAAACTTATTCAATGCCTTTTTTTTTTTTTTTTTTTTTTTTTTGTTATTTTCCATTTTCCTTTCTCTCTTTTTCTTTTAGACAATTTGAACTGCACCTACCAGCGTGTTATTTTATTTATTTATTATATTTATATTTTGTTACATTTTGATATCGATTGTTTAAAATGAGACTGAGATGGAAAATCATTTAAAATTTTTCTCTTTGCAGATTTAAAACCACTTCAGCCCGCTGTCGAAGTCAAGCAATCTCCCCCAGAAGAATCCAGTGACGATTCATGTCCAGTTCGAAACCACACTCCACCATCGAGTACCGCCAGAGTAATACCACTGCCAGCACCAATATATCGGTGCCACCCACCTCTAGAGCCCACTTTGGACTCAACAAACAGATCTACTTTTGCAGGACATCATTACCTAGGACCATTTCCACCGCCAAGTCCCCTAGATACAGCCCAAGAATCGGCTGCCAAGCTCCTATTTTTTGCCGTTCGCTGGATGAGGGGTGTTCCTTCTTTCCTGCAGCTAACTTTTCGTGATCAGGCCATCTTGCTAGAGGAAGCCTGGAGTGATGTGTTCGTTCTTAGCGCTGCTCAGTGGGGATTTCCTCTGCAGGAAGGTAATATGCATACTTCTTCACTGGAGAATTCCACTGAAAATAAACATGTTTAAGATACAATAGCTAAAGAAATTAATCATAAAATCCAAACGAATGATTATAAGATAATATAAATAATAATAACAATATAATTTCGAGATAATAATAATCTCCAAAACACGAAACAAATTAAGAGTATTGTATTAAGTATTTTTGGAATGCAACGAAAAATTTTTTTAGGTCTGTTTACAAAGTAATTGATTTCTTTTATACAGCAGGACTGTTCAACCTTTTTGTGAATGGCGCGCCTCAGCTGCTGTTGGATAAGGATGGGCGCCTAGATTAACATGTTTCGAAAAATGTATTAATAGTTGAAGGGATTTTGAATAGAATCGTGGACTGCATGGTTTTTTTAAATTCACTGGTTTGAAATTATATTGAATTAATAGCAGTTAAAAATTAACTTTGAAGGACTCACTCTCTTTTCACATGAACTCATAAACATCATATTTTAAGAAAGAATGAATAAAAGCCTGAATAAGCATACATACTTGAATTAAAAAACGTGAATTATTGATTTTATTTCAGCTGACACGTATGAATGACTTTTTCAGCTTGCCGCTAGAATCACAACAGAAAGTGAGCATATACAAGAATCACCTCTGCAGCAAATACAGCTTCACACAAACTTGAAAAAAAGAAATTATTTTAAAGTATAACTAACAACTAATTGAAAACATGAATAAAATACATAATAATAAAAAAAGAATTACTTTAGCGTTTAAAACACATTAAAAAATCAATAAAAATAATGAATTTAATCAATGTTTATATTCTAAATATCTTCTAAAATTTCATAGTGCTGCCATCTATTGTCAAATTTAAGAGATATTGGAATTCTGAATTAAGAGTCATTAGAATTCTGAACATTTCCCCCACCGGGAGAAGAAGTGTCACTTTAGCAATAGCACGTTAAATTTCACCACTCTGAGTCCAAATGCTGACTATACGAACTCTATTATCAGGTCCTGGATGGGTACGAATAATTCTACCCAGCTTCCACTGAAGAAGGATAGATTGTGGATCATGAATGACAACCAAGTCCCCAATTTGAATATCAGTTCGTGGAGTGATCCATTTAGGTCGATTCTGCAGGCGATGTAGATAGTCCCTAGACCATCGCTTCCAGAAGTCTTGCTTCATTCGCTGGATTAGAGTCCAAGGAGAAGATAAAGTGAGATTTGGTGAATTTCCATTTTCTGGAATCTCAAGGAGTAGAACTTCTATCAGGAAATGTCCGGGAGTGAGGGTTCTAACATCTGATGGATCTGAAGAAAGTGGCATTAATATTCTGGAATTTAAGCAGGCTTCTGTTTGACATAAAAGAGTAGTAAGCTCTTCAAAATTTAGAATGGTAGCTTTACAATCTTTAATTAAATGAATTTTCTTCAATTTAACAGCAGATTCCCACAGTCCACCGAAATGGGAGGAATATGGTGGGATAAAATGCCAATTGATGAAGTTGCTGATAACAAACTTTTGAACAACTTCAGAACGAATGTTTTGAAATAGTTGCTTAAGATAGTTAGCAACTCCCTTGAAATTCTTTCCGTTGTCACTGAATAAGTCTGATGGCAGTCCTCTTCTAGAAACAAATCGTTTTAGAGATGCTAAGAAAGCTGATGAAGATAAATCTGAAACAGCTCCTAGGTGCACCGCTTTTGTGCACATGCAGACAAAAACACAAATATATGACTTCAATTTAACTTTACATCTAGGCACATTTGGTTTAATGATGAGTGGGCCAGCAAAATCTAGTCCCACCTTTGAAAAAGGTCGAGTTGGAGTTATACGTTCGACATAATTTGTTGGCAAGTTTGTTTCTTCAAACGTTTGCACAAAATACATTCATTTAGAATTCGACGAATGTAAGAGCGACCATTTAGTATCCAATACTTTTGTCTAATTAGGGAAAGAAGCAGTTGTGCACCAGCATGAAAGTGTTGTTTATGATATTGCTCAACAATTAATTTTGTAATTAAGTGATTTCTCGATAAAAGCACTGTATATTTCTGATCTTGATTAAGTGACTGATGTCTGGACAACCGTCCACCAACTCTGATTAAACCTTGGTCATCTGGAAATATATTTAAGGATAAATATTTGTTGTTGGTTGGTAAAGGTTGATTTTTCCTGAGCAAATTCAGTTCTACCGAAAACTCTTGTTCCTGAATCGATTTAAGAATATGTGTAATAGCACTTGAAACTTCAGGTGTACTGACAAGTCCAATACGTCTAGAATTACGATTACAACGACGAATGTTATAAATGAATCTCAAACACAATGCAAGGATTCTGCAGTGTTTTGAAAAAGAAGAGAATTTGAGTAGAAAATCAGGAAAGGCTTTATGACTAGATGTTGCAACGTGACTTAAATTTTCTTCAGAATTTTCTGACTTAACATTTAAAGATTTGACTAGGAATAATGGTAACTTGACACTAGAACTAAGCCATTCAGGTCCATGCCACCACAATTTGTGATGCAAAAGACTTTTCGGTAGAATGACTCTTGAGGCACAGTCTGCCGGATTCCAAACTAGGCCTAAGATTTTTTGGGAGTAATCTTCGGAAAATTTTACATTTTTCCTAGTGGATTTAAGATCTTCTGGTAGATTTTCAATAACTGCGGGTACATTGGAAGCCCACTTTCTAAGTGTAAAGCCTCCTTGATTTAAAGCGTGATTTAGGTCTTTGACCAATTGTGTTGCTGCATCAATTGAATGCGACCCACCAAGATAATCATCCACATAAAAGTTCTCGAAAATTGACTGCGCAGCAATAGGAAATTCTGAACTATAATCTTTGGCTAGTTCGTGCAATGTCCTTATAGCCAGGAATGGGGCACAGGCTGTGCCATATGCTACAGTCAACAATCGGAAACTCGCAATAGATTCATGTGGCTGGAATCGTCAAAAGATTCGCTGAAAGTCAACATGTTTGGGGTTTACTAATGTATGTCTGTACATTTTGGCGATGTCTCCGGTTAAGGCTATTGAATATGTTCTAAACTTAAGAAGAAGTTTAAACAAATCTGGTTGCAACTTTGGACCTATTTCAAGAAAGTCATTTAAAGAGTGTCCGGATGTACCTTTAGCCGAGGCATCAAATACCACACTCAATTTACTAGTTGCACTATCTTCTTTCAAAACCCCATGATGAGGCATGTAAAAATAATCTTTAGAATCAATTTCAGAATTTGGGACGGGTTCCATATGATGTAAGTCAATATATTCTTGCATAAAGGCATGGTATTCTCCTTAAGCTCGTGATTTTTATTAAGTTTAGATTCTAACAAATAAAACCGTTTTAAAGCATTTGATTGTGAGTCACCTAAATTTGGAACTTCTTTAAAGGGAAGATCCACCATGTACCGTTCCGACTGAATTCGTCTAACAGTTTTAGTGTATTTTTCTTCTGAACTGTGAATTGGTGTTGCATCAGGAAGGGACTCAACTTCCCAAAATTTCTGAAGATCATAAGTCAACTGAACTGTAGCATGGCAACTAAGGACAGTTTTAGAATGCTGAAAATTGTTTGAATGTATGACTCCCGAGAGTAACCCTCCCAACTTAGAATTTAAAGCACATGGAGTACCTTTATGACCCAGAATAGATTGCCCTAAAATTATTAAGGAAAATAAATCTGCACCAAGCAAAATTTCAACTAGACTTGAAACATAAAATTTGGGATCTGCTAAAAGTAGACCTACCAAATGAGGCCATGACGATTTTCGAACAACAAAATTAGGAAGATTTACCGTAACATTATTTATTATTAAAGCATTCACATCAAAGATTTCATTACTATAATACGACTTTAAAAGAATATTAACTTCAAAAAGAGCAGTTTCTGCAACAATATTATTTACACCTGAGATTCTATGATTTGTGGTTTTCATAGGTAACCTTAATTTTTTAGCACAAGAGCTGGAAATTAATGATTTTTGACTTCCTGAATCCACCATGGCACACACCTTCCAGTATTTGACTTTACAAGAACCATAGCTGTCGATAACAAAGTTTGACAACTCTCTTGGGTACTGGTTAAACAACTAGAGTTGACAAAGGATGGACTTTCAATGTTGAGATTAATATTTTCAATAACATGTGGAGAATTAACTTTATTTTTCTCGAAATGGAGAAGTGTATGATGCTTAGCATTACACTGATGACATTTTGTGGAAATCAAACATTTATTAACGAAATGATTAACACGTAAACAATTTATGCATAGTTTTTTACCCCTCGCAGTATTCCATCTATCTTCAACAGATTTTTTAAGAAAATGTGGGCACTTAAAAATTGCATGAGATTCCAAACACTCTGGACAGATAGAATTATTGGATTTTATATCTGAATTAGATATTGCAGCATTAGAAACAGATTTTTTAATACTACTTTTTGTTTACTTTCAGATTTAGAATAAGTACTATCAGCAATATCTTGCAAGCTTTTCGCTTGTTTTTCAAGAAACAAAATAAATTCATCATAGGTGGGAAAATAATCACTATCTGTAGATAATTCCCATTGCTTCTTTAAATTATCATCCAATTTTGTTTGCAAATTATAAACAAAAATTAAATCCACAAATAAATTAAATTCAAATCCTAAACATTTCAAGTATTGCTTCATTACAATTATCTAATAAATCTAGAATAGATTTCCGACAATTTGGTGTCAAAGATTTCGAATTAAAGAATTTGTTTAACTGGGCATAAACTATATATATATATATATATATATATATTATCGAATCTTGAAATTAGTGTTGCCCAAGCTTCCCTATAATTTGCTTCAGTTATTGGAAAGTCTTTTATTAACCTGTTGGCAGATCCAATAACAGCCGCTTTTAAATATTGTAATTTTTGCAAATCGGAAAGCTGAGTGTTCTCATGAATAGTGGTTACGAATATTTGCTTGAAGCTTAACCAGTCCTCCAAATTGCCAGTGAAATTAGGCAAATCGAATCTTGGAAGGTTAATAGATTGCTTCGAAACAGAATAAGAATTTTCATTAACCTGTGTTACAACCCTAGTGTTCTGAGAACAAGAAAGTTCTAATTTTGACTCTAAATCTTCTAGTTCTAAAATCTAGTTCTAAATCTGACATTTTATACGAATGTTTCTCTGCCCATTTTTCATTCTTCAATTTCCTTTTTCAATTCATCTAAATCAAAAATAACTTCCTCAACTTCATTATTAATTTATTCTAATTGAGTTTGTTTTTCAAGCAAATGACATTTCAAAATTTTTATTTCTTGAATGTCTAAAGGATCCGCTTCCAAAGCTTTTATAGCTTTGTTCTCAAATTTAGTCACTGAAGATCGAATAATAGTTCTTTTTTTGCTTTTAGTTTTTCAATTTCAAAGCCATGAGAACATTTCTTTTTTTTTTCTTTAAGTTTGTAAAAATATTAATTTTTACTAAAATAATTAAATGATTTCATAATTTAATATATCTCCGGCTCGACGGATCAAAAATATGAAGGGATTTTGAATAGAATCGTGGACTGTATGTTTTTTAAAATTCGCTGGTTTAAAATTATATTGAATTAAAAGCACTTAAAAAAGGAACTTTGAAGGACTCACCCTCTTTTCACATGAACTCATAAACATCATATTTTAAGAAAGAATGAATAAAAGCCTGAATAAGTACACATACTTGAATTAAAAAACTTGAATTATTGATTTTATTTCAGTTGACACGTATAAATGACTTTTTCAGCTTGCCGCTAGAATCACAACAGAAAGTGAGCACATACAAGAATCACCTCCGCAGCAAATACAACTTCACACTAACTTGAAAAAAAGAAATTATTTTAAAGTATAACTAACAACTAATTAAAAACATGAATAAAATACATAATAATAAAAAAAAGAATTAATTTAGCGTTTAAAACAGATTAAAAAATCAATAAAAAGAATGAATTTAATCGATGTTTATATTCTAAAAATCTTCTAAAATTTCATAGTGCTGCCATCTATTGTCAAATTTAAGAGATATTGGAATTCTGAATTAAAAGTCATTAGAATTCTGAACAATAGTCTTACCATAGGTGTGTACTGACAACTAAAGACAAGGCTTCTAAGCCTCAAAGGTGTGTGTGTGTGGGGGGGGGGGACACATAAAAATAAATCATTAAAAAATCTTAAAATTAATAGTACATTATGAGGAGAAAATTATCACAACATTTTGAAATGAGAGAGATGTGGAATCTTAATGCCGGCTTCTAGTTGCAATGGTAATATTTGTAATAATAATAAAACATATCAGAATTAATGATTTGAAAGCAAAACATTTTCCAAAATTTAATTTTATTGTTACCTGCTAAGGAGAAATTTGACTTGAATTTTCCTGCACCAATGCATCGGAGAAAATAAGAAGAGCGATTAAGAAAAGAAATAAAATAAAATAAAGAAATAAAACAATAAGAAAAAGAAATAAAAGAAAATGCACAGAATATGGATGAGATTATAATCATTGTAGGAAGAACAAAATATAGGGATGAAGGTACGTTTTTCCGTAAAGGCTTTTATTTCTGTTACAAAAATTTCCTCCTGCTTCACTTTTCTTTCTTTTTTTCCTTTTTAGTTATCTTCCCTATTCCAGACATCGAGAAGAGATGAGATATTTGCACAATATATTAATAATTGTTATAAGAGTCACAGAAGACGATTTTTACTGAATTGGAAATTTTCAATGATTTTTAAAAGGACTTTACGCGAGAACATAAGTCATCTTATGTCCAAAGTGTTTACTCGAAATTAAACACTTTCCTGACCGCGATATAGCTTTTTGGTAAGCTGCTATTGCTTTAGTAAAAGAAATAGACAAGGATTCATCTGGTATAATATTAAGTCTCAAATTGCTTATGTGTGTGTGTAGGGGGGGAGGGAGGAATGCAGAGAATTTAAAACGCTATCCAAGCTATTCTTTTAACATGAAGCAAATGATAACAAATATATTATATATATATATATTTATTTATTTATTTTTCCATCAAGAATTTTTTGCTTGTTTATTTGTGCGTGGTGTGTGCATTTTTAAATTTTAGGTAGATTCCTTATAGGAGATCTACCTATTGCAATGGTTCTCATGACACGACTTCTGAAAAATTTCTTCATATCTTCACCGATCATGACCCCTACGAGGGTTGCTATTTATATTTCTGGCCTAATAATGAAAAAACAAATATCTAGGATCGAAATTGGTTTTATTGTTTTTCAAAATAATCTCCATGATGATCAATACACTTTTGCATGCGTTTGAACCAATTTTCAAAGCACTTTTTCCAGTCCGATTGAGGTAACTCCAAAACATGCGTTTTGAATGCATCAACCGCTTCTTCGGGGGTCGAAAATCGTTGTCCACGTAATTTATTTTTGATGTGTGGGAATAAGAAGTAGTCATTGGGTGCCAAAGCAGGGCTGTACGGCGGATGACCCATCAGTTCGATCTTTCGCTCAGTCAGAAATGCATTTGTTTGAGTCGATGTGTGAGAGCTCGCATTGTCATGATGAAGAATGATTCGCCTGTTCTTCTGCTTTTTTCGAATTTCTCCGATGACTTCTGGCAAACAAATGGTCGTGTACCATTCAGAATTGACCGTCCTGCGTTGCTCTAACGCCACTGTTGCCACATGACCGTTAATGCCGAAGAAACAGGCAATCATTTGTTTCGATGTGCTTCTTCCTCGAACAACTTTTGTTGGTTTTGCCTCGCCTTGGAAGACCCATACAGTTGATTGCTGTTTTGTTTCCGGCTCATATGCATAGATCCATGATTCGTCACCTATGTAGATGTTATACACAGCCTTTGATGTACCTTGAACGTATTTTTCCAACATTTCCTTGCACCAATCGACACGAGCCTTTTTTTGAGCGTTTGTCAGATTATGCGGGATCCAACGCGAACAAATTTTTTTTACGCTCAAATGTTCATGCAATATTTTATTGATGCTAGTCATACTAATGTCCAAAGACGCCTCAATCTCACGGTATGTCACATGACGATCTTGCTTTATCAGTTCACGCACAGCATCGATCTTTTCTGGCACAACAACGGATTTTGGACGACCTGCACGGGATTCGTCCTGGATCGAACATCGACCACGATTAAATTCGTTATACCAATTTTTTACAGTGCTGTAGGATGGCGCTTTATCGCTGTATAAAGAATTAAGTTCATCGAAGCACTTTTGTCTTGACAATCCACGTCGAAAGTTATGAAAAATAATCGCACGAAAATTTTCACGATTCAATTCCATTTTTTGAAAGAGAAGAACTTTTCAATTTACTGTCAACAACACAAATAAAGCTATAATGGTAAATCGTCTGCTGAATTTACGTTTAAAAATATCAAACTTTCGATTAAAATCGTCTGCGGTCGCCTAGCAACACTTACTGTTGCCAAGGCCAGAAATATAAATAGCAACCCTCGTAGAACCCAAAACCACCCTCCGTTCAAAAGTTTATATATATATATATATATATATATATATATATATATATATATATATATGTGTGTGTGTGTGTGTGTATAACGCTTTTTCCCATGTTAAGTTGTGAACACGATAACTGGAGTAATTTTTATTTACATTTAACCAGCTCGGGATATGTTATCAGGACAGTAAAAATCTCGGTCGAGTTCGTAGATGGGGTATCCTGCTCAAAGGGGGTGGGAATGGTGGGGGGTGGAAATTTTCATTTGCCCATAATTTCTTTATTATTGAAAATAGGAAAATACTTCAAATCAGGCGAATTACCGCCTTACCATAAAGAACAACTTTTGTATTTAAACTTTTTCGATAACTTCAATTGCTTAAAAGTTACAAGTTAAAAAGTGATTTTTCTTGTGATGAAGCCATTTTCTATAGCTTTCATTGCAAAAATTTATAATCTGATGCTTATGTCACGTGCAAATGATAATAAAAAATATCACTGAAAATATAATAAAATTTTAATCATGTTTTTGAACAATATAATAAGCTGATTAAAAAAAAAAAAAAAAGAAAAAAGAAAAAGTTTAATTTAACAGAAAATATGACGTCACAATTAAAACAATGTACTGAGAAAAATGAAATGAAATTTTATCCGTGATTTTAAACGAATAAAATAAAAGTTAATAAAAAAAATAAGTAAATAAAATCAACAGGGCTAAGCAGATTTAGACTTAGCTTTATGACATAGATGCTATAATGTAAAAGATAAATGTCATCTTTTTAAAAAAAAAAAAATCTTGTAAATCGATGCTAAACGAATTAAACTGGCATGGTATAAAAGGTAATAAATTTGGGGGCATTTAGGTATCCCTTTAACAAATGAACTAGGGACGATTTTAATGAATTTTCCGTTGAAGTTTATTTTCATGAAAATTTAAATTTAAATTAAAGTATTTCATTACTCGAATTCCCTTATTTTGATAAATAAAATTACACAATTTAAAAAAAAAAAAAATAATAAAGAACACTCTTTTAAATGAACTAATAAAGGTTTTAGAAAACTATAGGGCAGTTCCTTGTTTGTAAACAAACATCTCAACTTTTATGAATGGTTGGCAAAAAGGCTTGGGAAAAGCATAGCGATGGCGGATCACCAACGGAAAATCAATGGTGGACGGGGCGCGGGAAAGTCGAGCGCGCTTTTTTGCCAACCACCAGACGTCACGAGGAAATGCTCTATTACATACTTTTAAATCTTTATTTAAAAAAAAATTAATTGTTGCCATTTTACATTATACAAATACATCCAAATCCTGTGTTACATACGATAGTTTTGTATAAGTATAGATTTTTTGTTTGCCCTTGAAACCTGCCCCTGATGGGAAAAGTGCCTAAAACGCTTGTATCTAGTATTGCTATTGATAATGAAGTCGTGTGCAAAATTTCAGGTCCTGTGGACGACAAGAAGTTGCCAAAAATTGAATTGCAAAATTCCGTTATATACATTAATAGTTGCATCATATCAAGTTAATGAAAGTGTTCTAATTAAAAACCTTGTTAAGCGCTTTAATTAATCATTTAAAAGTATAAAATTAAAATAATACGTTAATCTTAATACAAATATCGTTTGTGGTGAATAGTTTAGAATGTCAGTTTAGGCAATAATTTAAAATTTACGATTGAGAGTAATACGTTACAGCTTCCTTTGACTTTTTATCTTGTCGAAACAAGATATTGGTCTGTGAAGAGATATGAGGTTTTCGCGTGGAAAGAAAATATAATGACGCCAAAGCTGCCTTTCTCCATCTCCAAGCTCGCCAAATTTTGTCGCTAAGTCAAAAATATCGTCATCAACTATCAACTTTTGCCGCCAAATCACAAATTTCATTGCTAAGTCGGAAGTTTTGTCACCAAAATCTCGCCAAATCATAGAATTTACTAAATTCATAACAATTAACATTGAAATTCAGCGGTACCAAATGGTCAAATGTTAACTAATGTTAATGTTCCAGCTTATGTGAACCAAAACAGTGTCACTTTACAATTTTTACTCATCTGACAATAAGAATCACAAAAACACAACACAAAACTTTCAATAATTCAACAAAAATGAAATAATTATCCAAAAACTGCTACCACTTATCTGTGTTTGACTTGACCATAGGAACGCCAGGCTTACTAGAACTAGTAAGATCACAAGTGCATTTTCACGTTTCTATTACTTTTTCTTTTAAAAGAAAGATATTGAACAACAGTTATATGGATTTTAAATAAAAAATATAATTTTGATTAAGATTAGGTGGGGAGGGGGGTGTAGCCCAATAGCCCCTCCGGGATTCACCATTGCTGGGATTTTATATCTTTAAGGCTTTTATTTGTTGAATGATTATGAGCTTGAATTTTAAAAAATTTAAACATTTACAAACCAATAAATTTAGCCTAAATTTTAAGTAGAATGAATAAAACCCTTGTGTAGTTGAAAATTAAATTTCTTGAAAACAGAATAGCGACGTAAATATAGCAATGTGTGGGAAAAAAGCCAATGTCTAGGTATTAATGCATATGTAAAATTTCTTTACAATAGTAACATTAACGTAAAGGAATCTACCTTTGCCTGTAAGCTTGCCGAAAAAGGATTTTTTAATGTCATTTCCTGACTCTGCTTTCAAAGTTTAAATTTTTTGTGAGAAAGAAACAATTAAATGTAAATAAAATTATTTTCAACCTCGCTGTAAATAATAGATTCATGGTTATTTTTATTTTTATTTATTTATTTATTTTGTTTTCTTAAAAAAAATCAAGCTCTGTATATTTTATTTTTTTATTAGTTGCCCACCATCCTATTGGCATGGGAACTTAGGTAATCGTGAAGATTTCCGACCTCGTTTTTTTTTACTTTTTTACACGTTTTCAGATGTTAGGAATCCAAAAATGACAAAATTTGTATGGTGTCCAACTTTAGGGTACCTGTTAGTTTGTTAGTCCGTTAGTTAGTTTGTTAGTCTGTGTACACGATATCTCAAGAACAAATAGTCGTAGAAAAGTTAGATCAGTTTTAAAATATTACTTTCGACACTGGCAAGAACCTTATTTATTTGCAACATTCGAATTAAAAATCTTCGTAAGTTATTAGAAATTTAGATTTTCTTAACATGGGAGAATAGGGCCAAATTTCACTTAAACGTGCATGAAATGGAAAATTTTTACTGTAAACATGTCAGACTTATTTTAAAATATCAGTTTTGATGCCGGAATGAACATCATTAACTATAAACATGACACTTTGAAAATTTCGCCAGTTATTGGAAATTTATGAATTTCTTAACATGGCAGAACAGGGCAAAATTTCACATAAACATAAATTTTGAGGGATATTTAAATCGTAAAGATGCCAGACCACTTTTGAAATATTATTTAGGATACTGGCATGAATATCACAGACTATGAATTTTTCAATTTAAAAAATTCATAAGTTATTTGGAATTTAAGATTTACTTAAACATGGCAGAATAGGGCAAAATTGAGCATAAACGTCCATTTTGAGGATCATAAATATATCAGACAACTTCAAAATAACATTTATGATACTTGTTTGAACATGATTGTCTACAAATATTCTAATAGGAAAATTTCGTAAGTTATTCGTAATTTAAGATTTTATCATCATAGCAAAATTGAAAATTTTCCATATAAATATGCATTTTGAGGATTGTTGCATTGAAAATAGTAGCATGAAAACTAAACTATGAAATTGACCCTAATAAAATAAATTAATAGGTTAGAATAAGATAAATATATCGAAGTGAACGGTGGATAGCCTATTAGGCGGTGATTTCATTCTGTCACTGTGTCAAGCGTTTGGTCAAATTCATTTCTCTTAACATGATTATAATATGTCTTGCACTAGAAATTTATGAGAAGATATATATGATGGGGAACTGAGCAGAGTCCGCCTATGCCAACAAATTTAGGCATGTTATCAGTGTAACTCGTGATAACATTCCCATTGTTTTCATTCATTCCATAGCCAATTCATTTTTCAGTAAAAACAAATTGGGTGATTGCTTATTTTTATTTTTTACAACTGCTGCGCCATATCCCAATTATTCTGAATAACACTAAGATCTGGTTAATTCTCAAGACATCTAAAATGTTTAACACCAATTTCCTGTTCCTCAAATCAACTAATAATAATTTTAGCACAAAGGACTTTAGCTAGAGTCCTGCGCGGGTCGGGTTTTACCCGACCCGAACCCGACAGATGAATTTTAAATCAACCCGAAACCCGAACCGAACCCGACAAAAATGTTTTCATCAACCTGAAACCCGACCCGAACCCGGCAAAAAAATTTTCATCAACCCGAAAACCGACCCAAACCCGCAACAGAGAATTTTTTGCGACCCGAACCCGACCCGAAACCCGAAAAATAAATCAACATTACTTATTCGTCTAAAAATCATGCAAAACAGGGTAAAATGATATAACATGATATAAAATAAAGTAAATTTTCATTGTCATACAGTTGGTAAATTAAAAAAAACAACTAGTATGTTGTGGTCACCACAAGACATTCTTCTACATTTTTCTGTCAAATTCACTAAGTGTGAATAATTTATTAAAACTATTATTAAAAAGTTTAACGTGATGAATGCAAATAATTTTCATCTTAGGGAAATGTAACACTAAATATCCAAAAAGAGACAGTTTTATCGTCTATAAATAACTTCTTAAACAATGCGTTTTTATAATGGTTATCTCACATATCATGGTTCGTACAGTTATATGGCATAGAAGTTGAGATATAGCCATCCTGTTATCGATTAAATTTGCAGTATAACAACGCCACCTATTGGCCGACAAGCATTCAAACTGAGTCAGCATAATGTCTTATAATCTCGCCTTCTCACATATTAAGGTTTGTTTGATGATACACAATAGAACATGAGATATAGCTTTCCTTGTAATAGTAAAAATCGACCTGTTGAGCGGTTTACACCAAAAGTTGACAGGCGCTAATATATATTATATGGCACCTACATACAAATTTATATGAAATTATGTGCAGATATAGACTTTCCTTAAATTGCGGAAATCGCTGTGTAGCAGCGCCACCTGTTGGCTGATAGGCATTCAAATTGAATCAGCATAATATCTCATATTGGTCTTCTCACATATCAAGTTTTGTTGGATTATATGCAACAGAACTTGAGATATAGCCTCCCCTGAAATTGCAGAAATCGCTGTATAGCAGTGCAACCCGTCGAGCGGTTGACACCAAAAGTTGATAGAATCTAATACTTTCTTCAACTAAATATAGAAGAAAATAAAAAAAAAAATAAAAAAAACTTGTAAACTGCGAAATCTTTTCAATTTCCAGAATGCAAATGGGAGGTTATACTCTATTTGTATTTCTTTAATTTATATATTAACAACAGTCGAGAAATATTTATAATACTTTTCTAATTTTCATACAATTTCTACAAAAGATACATATTAGTTCCGTTGAAGAAAAGAAACAGATCCAGATACAAATACGGATCTATTTTTCTGGCGGATATCCGCGGATACGAATAGGGAGCTCCGGTATATGTCTGCCCACCAGCGGCCGAGCGGTTCTGCGCTCGAAGCTGGTAGATGGGAGGTGTCGGGTTCGATCCCAGGTCGCGCTCATCGACCTAGCTGTTCGGAGTTTTCCGTGGTTGTCTCCGAAACACGCGTAAATACGGGCTAGGACCCCTTAGAAAGACTCAAACGGAAGGCAATCCCCCTATAGGCCTAGGACACATCTGGAGTCAATCGACCTTAAATCCTCCAGCCAACCAACCAACCGATACATATCTAGTACGTGCAGAATGTTTAAATTAGTTACATAGTTGTAAACATGCCTATAAATTTATGTTTATAATTGTAAAAAATATTTTGAAAGGTGTTCTCAAGTCGACCCGACTTGTTGAAAACCAAACCCGACCCGAACCCGAATCCGACCCGCAAGAAAAAAAATTTAGTCAATCCGACCCGAACCCGACCCGCACGAAAAAAAGATCAGTCAACCCGACCCGCCAGAGAAAAAATTCTGTCAACCCGACCCGAACCCCAACCGCAGGTCGGGTCGGGTTCGGGTAAAATCGGGTTACCCGACCTGATGCAGGACTCTGCTTTACAGTTACCCTCTTGAAACTGTGAAAGAATAATTTGATATTCATCTTAAAACAAAAAAATAAATAAAAATAAATAAAATTGAAATGTGGCAACAGATTTTTGTCTAATAAACGCCAATTACTTTCATTATAGTTGCCAACTTAGCACCTTTCGGCTACTTGAAAATTTTAATAAGAATTTTTCTTTTACTTAATCCGTGAAAACCGTTACAGTTCGCTGATTAAATAAAATAAATATTTCTATTAAAATTTCCGGCTGCCAAAAGGTGCTAAGTTGGCAACTATGGCTTTCATGAGGCTGGAAACTTCAACTAGAAGTCCAAGCCTAGTTTTTTAAATAGATACCCAAAACATAATATTTTCACCTTCTTTCTCTACAGCTTTTTCAACAAATCCGGTCTGAAAGTTTTTCCAGCTCTCTCCATGACTTTACCACGGGCATTATTGGAATATAAACAAAATCTGGATTCGTTCAACCATATTATGTGTCTGTATATTAATATATACAGACACATAAAGGACAAATATACTTGTATATTTCAAATGTATATTTTGCTGATTCTCGCTCTCTGTATGATTATATCCTTAAGTCCTAGTGAAAACTAATTTTAAAAACGTATCTAAAAAAAAAAAAAAAAAAAAAAAAAAAAAACTGTAATTTTTTGTCATAATTAATATTAAATGCTCCAAAAATTTTCTCCCAGACCGTCGCCAATTGCCCATCTGCGCAGCACTAGTGTGACGTAAAACCCAACCATCCATCCATCCAAAAATTTTCCTTTGAAAACAACATTAATTGTATTTTCGTAGCGAGGTCCATCTTTTCTTTAAAAAATCTTGCATTCAAATGAATTCGTTATTCTTTATTTCCTATTTAGGTTTTCTGTCTTTCGCAAATATGACTAGTCCAGAACGTCGCCCACTTGTAGCTAGTCAATTACATCAGATGAAGAGCGTGATGTCCCAGCTGGTATCTCAACAAGTTGATCCCACCGAATTTTCTTGTCTCAAAGCTCTGGCCCTTTTCAGACCAGGTAATACAATTACATTTCTTTCATTACAAAATTATCTTTCCAAAAAATAAAGTTCAATAAAGATGCTAGAAATTTCTAAGTATTAATTTTGGTTGAAAAATTTTCTTACTTAGTATAGAAAACCTCTAAGGAGAGAGACGACAAATGATGAAATTACGTTACGGTGCAGGCTTATAGCAGAATTTTTTTTCTACCAAACTAAGTTTTGGTAAGAAAAAACTCGAACACTTCTCAGTTGAATATCAACAACAAAAAGTTTGCAGATATCGTTATTTTTTAGTAATAATTCTTTATTTCAGCTATAGTTTTGTTTACAATGCTTTAAAGCCATTAAAACACCTTTAACCCTTTCAGGGGCACTAAGTAAAAATGATTGAATTTCCTTTTAAATATATATATATCATAAAGTAAACATCCCCTACAAGTCATATTTGATGAAGAAAAAAATTCAGCATGTGGGGATTTTTTTGTGGGTGGTGGCTAGGCGTTCTAGCCACTGTGTCTATAAACCTAAAAGATGCTCCTAAAAATCAAACTAAAATTAATGATCTAAGATAATATGTAAATCTGTTGTATTTAAAAGGTGCATTACAGTATATTTACACTACCAAATACTTTTGAATAAAAAATTATTTTTCATAAAAATGTGTAAAAGAAACTTCAAAAAATTTTCCCGCAACTTGTCCATTTAAAAAAGTCACAGGCACATCCTGCTTAAAGTTACTGTAGTTCTGCCATCTCTATTTCAATTTTAGAAGTACACATTAACTTTTCATAAAAGTGGATAATAAAAGTAGCCACTGCACACTTAGAGAAAAATTTCTAAAGTAGGTGGATAGACCCTCTAGCCACTGCCCCTGAAAGGGTTAAATGTGGATGATAGTCAAAAAAAGTTTCCAAACCAATCAGAAGCTAACTCTCTATTGACGCCTCTCTCCTTGTAGGCTGTCTAACTTACAGTACTGCATGCTGGCTCAAATGTTGCATGTGTTGATGCATGGTATGTTCACTAAAATTGTTGGATGGTATCTAATAAATATTACAAATGGATAAAATGAAATTATTCCTGAATAGTTTATGATATGTTTATCTCACGGGTGTTCCATACATATTGACGTTAAATTATTTCTTGAAATATTTACGATTAGAATGTGGAATTGTTCAATACCTACCAGCTTAATCTCCTGTGACTTTTTGGAAACGAACTTCTATATTTGAAACCTAACAATACAAAAGTTTTCTATTAAGTCAGGAAAAATTCATGGTGATTAATCTCAACTGTAATACGTTATTATTATTATTATTATTTCTTTTCTTTTCTTAATAGATTGTCTTTTTCCACCTCTGACCCTAGAGGAAGAATATGAGGGTTGATGTGAATGGATTAAATACTCAACTTTTTTGAAAAACTAGGAATCTAATGAATTAGATAAGTCATGCATTTAACCTTTCATGAACCAAAGCAATTCGCTCTTAAATTTGTATGTTCCACATAAAAATAATTAAATATTTTATTGGATATTTTCAATGCTTGATATTTCATAAACCAACTTTTGAATGTATTGTAAAAAGTTTGAACACATGCAATTGTGGAAAAAGATACTTAATAAAATACTGTCTTCGTTACCATCCTAATTAAAATATAACTTAAAAAAAAAATATATATATATATCCAGAATTTTTGCATTATTCATTAGATGAAGCAGTATAATTTATAGAATGGTTTTCCTTACTCTTTTATCGAGTTATGAAATTGTTGTCAATTTCACAAATACACACATCGTTTAAAAGAGAAATATTATCCTAGTAAAAATTTCGTTTCCACACGACACTTTATACTGAATTCATTTTTATATATTATGAAATTCAAACTAAATGTTTAGAAATAATTTCTACGTTGGAAAACTGTTTCAGAGTTTTTTCTTAATTTTTTTCTCAATAAACAGTAAAAATTTATTTTTGTATTTTTTAGTGAATACAGAGGCTGTTCGCACATTTTTTAGACGATTTTATTTCGCAGTAAGAAAAAATCGTTTGCATGGAGAATTTTATTTTCACAACAGTTATATTTTTGGAAGATTTATTTATCTTCTGATATTTAGAATTTTTGTTTAGATGCAAAAATGCGCTTTTAAAAAGGCAGTGGATGGAAGGATAGGTTTCCGCTCTTTCCAAAGAGAGTTTTTAGTGACATCTTTATGAAAAGCATTTATCAGGAGAAAAATTGAAAAATGTCGCAACAATAGATGAATCTTGGGTCTGTTTATGTGGTTGCAATAAAAAAAGATAAATTTATTATCACAAAAGTGGAGAAAAAAATTTTTGCTGCATGGTTCAAAGCATCAAAAGGAAGTTTTTCTAAAGGATTTATGATTGCCATTGGTTTTTCATACAAGCGCAAGATAAAAGCAAAAAAAAAAAAAAAAAAAAAAAAAAATTGTGACAAAAATGTCAAAATCAGCTCTAAATACAGTCGGTAACAAAAGTGTCCGAACACTAGCAAAAATTCCTATGTAAAGAAAGTACACTTCATACTGTTTTGTTAAATAAATCCTTGCCGAATCCTGTTCTTAGTCAGTGTAAAAACACGATTCGATAAGGATTTATTTAACAAAACCGTATGAAGTATACTTTTTTTACATAGGAATTTTTGCTAGTGTATGGACACTTTTGTTACCGACTGTACTATCAAGAACATATTTTAATTCCAATTTTTAAAAATGAAAATCCAGATCTTTATCCACAATGCTATCAGTCCGTTGAACTGTATCAAGACAAAACAAGCAGCCACACATCACAATCTGCAATTGCTTTTCTAGAAAAAAATGGAACAAAAAACGGGAATTAAAACCATACCCTTCACTGATATTCCTGCTAAATCTCTTGATGTATCACTGTTGGATTTTTGTGTTTTTCGACTCTTAAAATCAACATTATCCAAACACCGACCTACAACGGCTTTGTGGACTCTGGAAAGCCATTCAAGAGGAGTAGAAAAATATACCTCTTCCGATATTATAAAAAGCATTATTATCATAGAAATTATGATGTATAGAATGTCAGTTAAGAACAAGGGCTATCAAACTGAACAAATAAAACACGAAATATGAGTGAACTTGTTTCAGTACACTCCATCAAAATCGTCTAAAAAATGTGCGAACAGCCTCTGTATAATTGCTACATATTTAGCACAGAAATTTGTGACTGGGGTATCGTACTAAAAGTATGTGGAATTGCAAGAAAAAAGTGGTGCAATTTCATACTGCGTATCACATTTTATTGATAACCCTCTATATTTATGTATAAATTTATTTGCAGACAAATTTCACAGTCGTTTAGCTTGAATATCTTAGATTATTATTATTATTAATATTATTTTATCGTTTCCATTTCAGAGACAAGCGGCCTTCGAGATCCCCTGCAAGTAGAGATGCTTCAAGACCAGACGCAACTGATGCTTCATGAATATGTATTAACCAGACATCCACCGTCGAAGGTAAGGTTCGGACGACTGCTTCTGGTCCTGTCGCAGATTAGACGCATCAGCCCAGCAGTCATAGAAGAAATTTTCTTCCGCAAAACCATTGGATCTGTACCCATAGAAAGGCTGCTCTGTGACATGTTTCAAGCTGCTTGACAATGTTGATCAACATCTAGTAAGCTGACGATTGCCGAAAAAGAGACAGCACTAACAAAAAGTACACTCAAATACAGCATGTGAGAAAATCTATCAGATAACATGTGTATGAAAAACAAAATAATTTGTTCTTCTTTGCAGAAGTTCAAGTTATAACTCCAAAGCTTTTCATAATTCAATGCTTCTTTCTCCCTCTTACAAATTTCCCTGTCTCCGGTCACCAAATCCCATGTAACTCTATGGAAGGGGAATTTGTTAATATAATTACTCATTACGTAATGTATTTTTTTTTAATTCTTTTTTCACATTCTGAAAATTCAAAACCGTTAATTTAATACTGGTTTTCCAAAGATTTATTGTTTAAATTTTTTTCCATTTCATTTTAAAGCTGAAAAATCAGAAAAATTCACTTGGTTATTTTTTCGCATTTTTAAACTCGAAATTAAAATAAAAAAAAATATATATATATATATATATATTTTTTAGAAAACAAGTACTAATTTAACGGTCGTTAATTTTTCGAATGCGAAAACGGAATTAAAAAATATATATATATTAGGCAATGAGTAATCCCGTAAGCTTTCTCCATAGAGTTGCATGGGATTATGTAATCGGAGACAGGGAAATTGTAATAGGGAGCCCACTTACACTTTGAAGCTACCAATGAAATGTTGCTTTGATGAATGCGCTTTAAGTTTAATAATTGAGGAATAACTTTACATAATGCTAGCTGTATCAATAACTAAATTTTAAACTAATTTATGGATTATTTTTAGAAACGAAGCTAAATTTTATAAGTTCATTAGATCACAAATTATATTATTAAAAAATATATATATATTACAGTGACAAAAAATATATATATATTACAGGCAGAACGCGTTAGAATGTAGTGTTACAATTAATATTCAAACGATGTTAGGGTGTCTTTTTGTATGGTTTGTTTTCAGGAAATATTTAGGACCTATTGAATAATAATCCGATGAAGTTTCCGTCGTCTTAAAATCATGTCCTGCTGATTAAATCAAATTGAGAGGCAGTAATTAAACATTTCTGTAAACAGGTGACATATCTGTGATGTATCTTTTCACAGATCCTAATGTTTCTTGCACAAAAATAATTTGATAATCGAAATTAATTTTTGAAGGCTCAAATATTTTTCGGTACCGTTTGATAATTTTTCTCCTAATTATGGATTGCTATTATGCTGTTTCTTGTACTTTTCCCTAATTCATTAAATAAAACAAAACTCTGCAATAAATAAAAGATATGAAACGGTTTACCAAATTACATTAATATACATGCTGAACGAAAATAAAATATCCAAATAATAATAATGTTCCTCCTAAATGATGTCAAATAGAAAATAATAATAATAATAATAATAAGGCTCTTTTATAAAGTACGTTTGATGTAGAAGATATCTTATACACATTTGAAACAAATCTCGACTTTTAAAACTTCAAAGGCAATTCAATATTTTTATTGAATATTTAAGTTTTCTCCGCCGGAAAAGCGGGAGACTATACAAGATTTTGTTAAATTTTAAATGCACTGTTAGTGAGACAGAATAAATTATATCAAAAATTGAGCTAATCATTCCCGAAGAAAAAAGTCAGTTAGTTTTTTATGCATAAATAATAGAAAGAATTCAGTATTTATTTCTTTATTTTTTGTTCCTGTATGATACTTTACAAAAGCCCTAATATAATGCAAACGCATATATTGGATTCAATTAATTTTTTAATCTTAATTATTAATATATATATGTATGTATATACAATATATAGACCTTTAGTACAAACATTTTATCCCATTTAGAATTTGCAAGTAATGTAGCCTCTCCAAAACAATTTCTTTCTTTTTTCCTATTTTGTTTATCATTAGTCAAATTTTGTACAAAACTATCATATTAGCAATTTTAAGGTTCATTTTTTTTAATCCAAAATTGATCATTATTACTGATTTGATGATATACTGATAACTGAGCCATAAATGGATATTTATCGATTTTTAGATAAGTAACTGTATTCTTAATAATCATAATAATGGTTGAACTGTTATTTTAGTAACTATTACCAAGTTAATTTTTCTTTTTTAAACTTCCTTTGTAAATGCTCACAAAGTTTTCCAAAACGTTTTAGCTTGCAATTAATGTATTTTTCAATATAGTGTTGTAAAAAGTTTCTCCTTGAATAAATATTATGAGACAAATTAAATGAGAACATAAAAACAAGTGATTTAATATGAGAAAATTTATGCTAGGTTAAAAACATATACACAAGCAGTATAAATATCTATAGGAAAAATATCCTCTTTAGTTAGATTTTAGTATTGCAATAATATCAAGAGTTTGATTACTTATTTATTTATTATTTATGGACTTTCCTTATATCATAAGGTTCGTTTTATAGATCATAGAAATCGTGTTTTAATCTGTAGTAAATATATGATAAATGTAAGTCGTTACGTGTGTTTAAAATTATTTAAAATAATAGAACGCTTGAATAAAAAATAAGTAGGCTTCAATAAAACAAATAACAAAAAATAAAATGTAGAACTTGAGATCAATTTTTTATTATGAGGGAAAAAATTACACTTAAAACATTAATATTATAGCAGTATTGAACTCTGGATTTTTTTTTTTTTTTTTTAGGTTGATTTCTTTAGAAATCGACCTATTGCAATCACTTCGTTTATCTATCTATCTATCTATCTATCTATCTATCTATAATGAAAATTTTGTCATCACGATAACTCCCGAAATAATACTCGAAATGGAACCAAATTTGGACAGTGAACTCATCTTATAAATATCTTGGATGAGTTCGTTAACCAAATTACTCCGACTTTTTGTTTTCAAGTGGCAGCCACTTGAAATTTTCAAACCGACATTGTAAAAAGCATATTTAAAGCAAGATTTGCTTGAATTTTGTTGTAAAAACAGGCCACATAAAGGTCTCAATGAAGTTTATTAATGAAGTTTATGCACCATTTTTAATAAAGTGGCAGATATAATAAAGTGGCAGATATAATAAAGTGGCAGATATGATAAAGTGGAAGATAAGTGGGACCACTTGAAATCAGGCTACCACTTGAAAATTTAAAATCACTATAACTTCCGAAATTATACTCCAAATGGAACCACATTTGGACAGTGTCTTAACTTATCTTATAAATATTTTAGATGAGTTTGTTAACCAAGTTGCTCCGCCATTTTGTTTTCAAGTGGAGACCACTTGAAAATTTCAAATTCAAATTGTAAAAAGCGTATTCCGAATTTGTTTGAAATTTGATGTAAATATAGACCACAAAGGGTCTCAATGAAGTTTATTAATGAAATTTATCCGTCATTTTTAATAAAGTGGTAGATATCTTAAGTTAAGTGGAGCCACTTGAAATCACTCTACCACTTGAAAATTTAAAGTCACAATAACTTCTGAAATAATACTCTAAATCGAACCAAATTTGGATAGTGTCTTAACTTAACTTATAAATAACTCAGATGAATTTGTTAACCAAGTTGCTCCGCCATTTTGTTTTCAAGTGGAGCCCACTTGAAAATTTCAAATTCAAATTGTAAAAAGCATATTACGAATTTTTTTTAATTTTGATGCATACATAGATTATACAAGTGTCTCAAATAACTTTATTAATGAACTTTATTCGACATTTTTAATAAAGTGGCGGATAACATAAGTTAAGCGGGACCACTTGAAATGAGGCTACCACTTGAAAATTTAAAACCATGATAACTTCCGAAATAATACTCCAAATGGAACCAAATTTTAACAGTGTCTTGACTTATCTTATAAATATCTTAGATGAGTTCGTTAACCAAGTTTCTCCGCCATTTTGTTTTCAAGTGGAGACCACTTGAAAATTTCAAATTCAAATTACAAAAAGTGTATTCCGAAATTGTTTTAATTTTGATGTAAATACAGACTACATAAGGATCTCAATAAAGTTTATTAGTAAACTATATCCGCCATTTTTAATAAAGTGGCAGATATCTTAAGTTAAGCGAGACCACTTGAAATCAGGCTCCCACTTGAAAATTTAAAATCATGATAACTTCTGAAATAATACTCCAAATCGAACCAAATTTGGACAGTGATATATTATCATATAATTATCTTGAATGTTTTCACTGGGCAACTTGTCCCGACATCTTGTTTCTAAGTTCTAGCCACTTGAAATCACACTGCCACTTGAAAATATGCCATCACGATAACTTTTAAAATACTAAACTGATTCAAATAAAAGTTGGATAGTGAACTTATGGTTCAAATATCTAGGATAAGTTCACTTGGTGACTTGATCCGCCATTTTATGTCCAAGTGGCTGCCACTTGAAAATTTGTCAATATAGTAACTTTAGTAATACAAAATCAGTTCGCATCAAATTTGGGTAGTGGATTTATCCTTCAAATATCTCCGATAAGTTCGCTGGGCATCTCACTCCGTTTTTTTTTTTTTTTTTCCAAGTGGCGCCACCTGAAAAATTCTTATGACGATAATTTTTGAAATACTGGTTTAATTTGAGCTAGAACTGGGCAAGGAACTTAAAGAAGTATACTGGATGATTTCGCTGGGCAAGTTGCTTTGTCATTTTGTTTCCAAGTTGCAACCACTTAGACTGCCACTTGAAAATTTGCCATAAAATTAACTTTTGAAACACGGCACTGATTTAAACCACAGTTGGACAGTGAACCTATGCTTCAAATATCTTGGATATGTTTGCTGGGCAACTTGTTTCACTGTATTGTTTCCAATTGGCGGCCACTGGAAAATTTGTTATCACGGTAACTTTAGAAATACATAATCAATTCAAATCAAAGTTGAAAAATGGATTTATCATTCAAACAACAAAAATCTAGAAAATTCACGTAACTCGTGAACCAATCACGTTATTGCGTCCATCTTTGGTATATCGATTTTAAGTATTTTCTCGCCAAAACAGTCGCCAAAAGGAAAAAATCGCCAAATTTGGCGCCAAATCCATTACCTGCGTTTCTGGATATTTTTAATGCGTTTTTAAGGAAAAATTAGGCTATTTTAATGCTAAAACAAACTAGAAATGCAGAAAACTAACATTTTATCAACTTAATAATTGAAAGAATTTCTACAAAAGGAATTATTTTCAAATTTGAAACGATATTTTAGATCAGGAACTTTCTCTGCCATTTTGATCGAAGTGCCAGCCACTTAATTTTTCAACACGATGACTTTTGAGATTTTGAATTAATTCGAACTATATGTGTACAGTAGACTTATCTCACAAATACATTTCATATATTTGTCAATTTAACTAACCATTTTGTTTCCAAGCGCCGGCCACTTGAAAATTTTAAATTCACATAAAAAGGTATTTATGAACCGATTTCCTTAAAATTCCATATGTGCATAGCCTACACCAATATTTCTACCAAGTGCATTAATAATTTGTAGCCGCCATTTTGAAACACTACTTGACAAGGAAAAAGAAATCAACCTACCCTTCCGAATAAGCCGGAAGGACTTGTTTTTTTTTTTTTTTTTTTTTTTTTTTTTAATCTTTCCCCGCATATTCCAGTCTTTTCTGTCTAACGACGAAAAGAATTAGACTATAGGAGAATAATAAATGGCAACGCAAGTTGTGTCTTTGACTGGTTTATTTATTGTTCAACATCTATTTTCGGCCGTACATTATAATAACGGTTATTTAAAGCATCTGTGTGGCCAACCATGAGTGGCAAAAATCGTGTGGAAAGCCTATTTAATTCTAAAAGAAATTGTATATTGAACATCGGAGTATTTCTGCAAAATTTTTCACGTCCATTAATATTTAATTCTAAGAATTCGTATTTTATATAACCCAGGAAAAATCTATTTAATAGTTGCGATTCATTCACTTTATTAGCTCGACCAGTGACCGAGTGGATCTGTGCTCAAAGCTAGCAGGAGGGAACTACCAGACTCGATCCCATGTCCTGCTTGTCGACCTAGTCATTTGGAGTTTTCCTTGGTTTTCTCCGAACGTGACGTAGATACGGGCTAGGACTCCTTAGAAAGACCCCGACGGACGGCATCCCCTCCTTAGGCCCCGATACCTGATGAAGACCCTGATGTAGGCCCTAATCCTAACACCAACATAGTTCCCTTTATTCATTAGTTCTATATGATATAGCATGATTTACCATTCATCTCTTTAG
This sequence comes from Salticus scenicus, assembly GCA_963930645.1. NCBI lineage: Eukaryota > Metazoa > Arthropoda > Arachnida > Araneae > Salticidae > Salticus > Salticus scenicus. Next base: position 320,968,135 of record OZ005648.1, on the reverse strand, counting down.
ACTCATCTGAAACATTTCCATTACGGAAAAATGCAAATTTAGTTGATTTAGTGCACATATACTTCTAACCTTGATTTTTCAAGGTATAATTGCAAAATAACATTTTGCGTTACTCCCTGTGCAAAGGCAGCAACGCATATTCATACTGATGGCATCATATCATTGGTATTTTCAAGAATTAATTTTACTTAGACTTCTCCTAGCTTTAATAAAAAATAATCGTAACTTTACTTTTCATCCTACCACCTCTTATCAACTGTAATCTATGACTGACCTGGCTAACGAACAGATCTTACTTTGCATTGTTGGGGTTCACAGAACTTCAGATTGCTGTAATTTCTTATCATCTTTTGCGCATTGCAAAATGTGCAACAAATGTAAATTTATATGTGTATAAATGACTACAAAATAAAACAGACACGGTAATTCTTATACTCATAATTTTGGGCAACTACATGATTTCTTTGCTTTTATTATAACCTCTGATTTTGTTATTGATTGTTCTAACCTCGAGGCATTGATATCGTCGGCTTAGATCTTATATTTTCCCACCGAGTTTGTTATCTTATTTGTTTTAATGATTATATATATTGAGCAAAACTGGTATATACCAACGGGCATAAATACGTACAAAAAATGGAAAAAAAAAAGTTAAGTATTTTGATTGGTGAATAGTAGTTTATATGCAACTCAGGATATATTTGTTTCTTCCGTCCCCTCCCCAACCCCATTAACTTTTTTGGCATAAGTGTTACTGTCCTAATTTCATTAACAAGTCTTAATAAAACATGTATTTTAAAATTTTGAGATTTTTTTTTTTTTCACACTAAAGTATTAATTTAAGAAAGTCTTTTATATTGTTTAAAGAAAAATTAAAATAATGTTGAAGGAGATCATTAAAACATCGCGTCACACACACAAATTACTACATAAAAAAAGTACTATTGCAGATAAGTTAAGTATCATGTCTATTATTTAATGATATGTATGCTTTTATTAATGAAAATTAAACAAACTTTTAAAATTTTAATACCATCAGCGAGTTTTAACACAATGTTATCTTGTGTTGCACTTTATCAAATTTAAAGACAGTTGTTGTTACAATGTTGCTTATCCATATTGAAAATTAATCTTTTTTTTTTTTTTTTTTTTTTTTTTACAGTATATTACTAGCAACATTACTGTAAGCATTAACAGCCAATCGTAATACTACAAAATTTTATAGGATTTTTATCAAATTTAGGAATGATTACAATATATGTATAATATACTAAAATTCTTACATTTTATTTTTAACAATTTATGATAACTTAATGTTATTTTATCATTAATATCAGTTTTTACAGATGTTAGCTGAAAAATGTTGCTAGTTGATTATTTATCTTAATTTTTTCTGTAAGGGAAAAAAAAAAATCATATCAGAATTACATAAATACCTGCAAGTTAAGACTGTTTAACTTAAGTTGAATCTTACTGCAAAATTTATATCTCTTTTGAAAATCATAATATATAAAACAACAATAATCTATAAAAAATGATTTGATAATTTCAATTAGTCTTATTTTTCTGTAAACTTTTAAATTATGCATTAATATTAAATGTGTTAATTTTAAAATGCAAGTCAAAAAGTTCAATAGCAACTATCAATTATTTTCAATTTTGTAAGTAAATTATAGTTTACAATCAATGTAATGCGGAATATTTTGCGTGTCTGTGCGTATCATTTTTGTAAACTATTATCCATCATTGCTATTAGTCAACAACATACAGTTTCGTTCTGATTTAAACGGTTTAGCATAATTAAAAAATAATAATAATAATAATAATAATAATAATTCTCACTCATAGAAATAAATTTATCCGCTTTTTTTTTTTTTTTTTTTCTCATTGAAAAGGAAAATAAATTATAAATGAATCATTCTGAAGAGTAATCTTTCTAGCGATGCTTAATAACATATTAAAATTTCATAATAAACGACGACAATCAAAATACAAATAAACGAACAGATATGTATATAATATAGTGCAGCAAATGAACCAGCAATATAGCAAAATATTGAGAGGAAAACTGCAATACTCCTTAAATTTGATTTAAGTTATTTTAAAACATCAAATGCAGGATGTTTCTTAATATGATTTTTTTATTATTTAAAGGAAAATTTTTAATTTTACTTTTTACTTCATTTCGAATTTATAGTCGTATACAATTAAAGTCCGATTTATATGTCATGTTATTTCCTCACAAACTGCTGAATGGGGGGGGGGGGGGGGAAGGCCGAGGAAGGTACCAAAAGATGCAAAATAACCCAAGGATTTCGAGTTGATCATTTAAATTAAACTATTCCAATTAATTAAAATTTATATCAATTTAAAACTCAAACCGAATACAAGTTAAACGGCATAACGTAATGCTAAAATATGTTCCGTCTATACAACCAGCGGCAGTGGGAAAAGTTAGAGAAACCTTATAGTAGTCCAAAATTATATATAATCAGCCGAAATGAAATTCTGGATTAGGAGGGGGGGGGATTATTTCTCGTACAAATTTATTAGATTATCACGCCGGTAATGACAAATTTTTAACTCTATTAATTTGTGAGTATATGTTGAACATTGACTGAAATTCTTTCATTCATTTAAGCTACGTTCAGGAATTAAATTCGAGTTAATTATTTGTTTTAATTAAAAAAAAAAAAAATCATTATTCCGTTGGCATTTCTAGTTTTGCTCATGGTTAAATTCTATTTATCTGTTTTACGATTAAAAGAAATGTAAGTATATGTGATACATGAAATTATATAGGGAAAAGAAATCTCTGGTTAATTTTATCTGCATGTTGATGGTCATGTAAAATTATGTTTTTGGAATAAAGAAAGAAAAGAATTTTTTAGTCTCTGTCTGTTCTTTTACGTTTTCTTTTTCTTCATTTCCTCTGGAGTAAAAAAAGGTACATACAATTAATCTAAAGTCTAATAATACTTTATGAATATCACTTTCTAATTTTTTTCTAAAAAAAAAAAAAAAAAAAAAAAAAAAAGAAATGAAATGAAAGATAAAAACAAATAATAATAATAATAATAAAGAGTCCTGCTGTGTAACAATCACACGACTTCCATTACCCAAAATTACACATATTATATTATGTGTACTTTTTGGAGATAATATGGGCAGAAGATACAAAATTGACCCAAAAAATTAGACACCTAATAATTTTCCTATAAGAGAAAACTGATACATGTGTAAAGACATATATAAAACAGCGTTTACATAGCGAGTTAAATAATAATAACAATAATTGGTAGACATTTTTTATAAAATACCAATTTCCGAAATCTAAAACTGACTTACCCAATCAGGATGAATGTTAATTTTTCCTATAATAACCACGTAATACATACGAAAGGACATCTAAAGAGGGACTTATGTAGTAATTTTTAAGAAAATCGTTAAAACCGTTTTTGAGATACCGACTTTCACCAAGATTTGGCAAACTCAAATGTTGACAGGAAAACAACAATTACATATGGGAGGATATTTACAGTCGGCTGCAAAATTATTCGAGCACTAGCAATAATCCTTGCCAAAAAAAAGTACACTTAATACAGCTTTGTTAAATAAAACCTTGTCGAGTCATGTTCTTAATCAGTCTAAGAACATGATTCGACAAGGATTTACTTAGCAAAACAGTCTTAAGTATACTTTTTAAATATAGGAATTGTTGGCTAGTGCTCGAATAATTTTGCAGCCGACTGTATATTAAAGGATATCTTAAAGGAAATTAATATGTCGAGTTTGAAAAAAAACAACCGTTTTTAAGGGAATAAAGAAAGACTTGCGAGGCCTCAAACTGACCTACTTATACAGGACACTTATCAATTTTCCAGAATTAACCAACTAATATATACGAAAGGACATCTAATACTATAGTGTGGGCGAACCTGTTTGAGACGTAAGTCAAATTTTTTAAAATTATTTTTTTAATACTAGCCCATGGGTAAAGTATGTCAGTAGCTTTTCTTGGTACGAAATGGGGGTAGAGATGTGGTAGGAAAGATACCAATATTTTAGAAACACTAAAAATTTTTTATCAGAAAATTTCAAAAGTTGACTAGCTTCTTTATCGGTTCTCTTCTCACATTTAAAATCCCCCCCCCCCCCCCACACACAAATATATATATATATGTATATATGTGTGTGTGTGTGTGTGTGTGTGTACTTTTCCCATTTTTTACTCCTTTTACTTTTGCAAATGAAGAGGAGAAATAAAAATCGATATATCGAGAAATTTATAACAATAAGTGGGATGAATTACTGCAACCACTGACACCACCACATCGAATATGTTGAATGGAAAAAGAATAAAGAAAATACTTAGAAATATTGCCATACCATCCATGGTATCCTCATAGCATAATGGGCAAAGTGAGATCTGGGTTGCGAACATGCACTCTAAGAACAGAAACAAACCATTCCTAGGAATGTACACAGGCCTAGCCGAGCTCCTGGATGAGGGGAATTTATGTGTCATTGCCGACACTTCGGATGACCTGGATACACCACAGGAGACTTCAGCTTCTCTTATTTATAGACTATTCCTTGATGATATCTCCTGAGTTGAGCAAAGAACGAGAAAATAAGCTAGCTGAACTGCTTGCTTTTGTCGAAATTTTACGAAAACTGACAAACCAATAGCAGCACGGACGAATACGAGATACAGGATTAATACTGGTGATCATGATCCGATTAACCAAAGGGCCTACCGAGTTTCATCGACCAAGATGCTGATCATTCGTAAAGAAGTGCAAAAGTGCTTGATAAAGATGTCAGCCAGTCATTTGAAAATCCCTGGTTGTCACCCGTTGTGCTCGTAAGAAAAAAAGACGGAAGCTGGCGTTTTTGCGTAGATTATCACAAGATCTATAAAATCACGAATAAAGATGTTTATCCCCTAGAGCATATATCTTACTATATAGAGTGCATATTCAATACTAAAGTTCCCTATCCAAACGAGTAACCAACATTGAGGGTGATTTTCGCCGGTCACGTGATGAGTCAAATGGTCAGATTCATACGGTTTGCCACACTTGGCTCATTTACAACTTTTTGTTTTCCCCACTTGGTTTATTATTGCTACTGCAAAACATTCCTCCTCTCTCTCTCTCTTTCGCTTATTAAGTTGAAAAAAACACAAAGCGGATTGAATAGTCCGAAAAATTTAGTATAATTTATTAATGCTTGTAATTTATAATACGTTTTAAATATAAAAATGTCTTTTGCTATTTTAAAAGGTTGTTTATCATTATCACACATGCGATGAAAGAAATTTTCATTTCGTACCTTAAATATTTCACTTAACATAATATTAATATTTCAGTAAAATTTAAAAGTATACATTTACATATTAAATTATAAGAGTCCTCCTTTGACAAATTTTTCTTTGCATCCGAATGCATAGCAATTCTTCGACAGTTTCGCAACTGGATGGCACGGCGCACACTTTTTGTCACCCCTTGTTCGAGGAGGAGAATGACCCCGTGACCTTTTTTAAGGGTGAAAATAGAACTCCTACATAGATAGACTGACGCATCCGCCATTTTCTATCCCACAAGACCGGCTGACGATTTATTATTGGTGTTTTTTCGGCAATAATTTGCACGAATAACTCCAGAAAGGGACACCACCTGTTTATATTTCCTTCTAATACAGAAAGAAGGAAAAAGTGGATTATAAATTATAGATGTAACTCGTGGATACCCGGAGCAGGAGCACAGCTTTGTAGCGTAAGATTTCCCTTATTTTCGAATTATTTCATTTTGACAAATTTAATATGAATGTACTGTTTTATTAAGTTATTACTTTAAATTCTTTTAAAATAAACTTAAATATTACATTTCTTTTAACGTGAAGGGTTGCAGTTTTGAGAATGTTGGCGATGTTCTTAAAATTGCCTACTTGTTTGTTTCGTGATAAGAAGTTCTAGCTCACTTGATTTATATAGAAGTTTAAAGGCGATAACAACGCTAATCAGGTAACCTAGCTTTTTCTACCGCCAACACTTTCCCAGACGGGATAGAAAATGGCGGACACTGCTCTTATCATATAGGAGTCTTAGGTGAAAACTGAAAAGCACTCATCACGTGATTTCGATGTTGGTTACTTGCTTACATGAAGGATACGCTCTCTAGTAATATATATGCTCTAAGTTTTATCCTCTTCCTCGTACTGATGATACGCTAGACCAGAGGTGGGGAACCTTTTTAGCGTTGGAGGCCACATTTAGATTAGGTGATAATAAAGGAGGCCGCAGATGTTGATATACCTATACATCTGATTTTTGAGAAATTGTTACATTTTCTGTTTTTTTTTTTTTTTTTTTTAATCAATATTTACCATTATATAGAAATAACAAAAATAAAAAAATAAAAATAAAAATACAAAGAAAGGAAAAAAAAAGAAAAGAAAGAAAGAAAGAAAAAGTCAGTTATTTATTATTTAACTATTTAACATAAAAGTTACAATATAAAATATACATATATTCTTATAAGGGTAATAACTTATTATAAATTTAATATTTATCATTATTTTTTTAATAAACAACTATATATTTACATACCATTTCAAAATAATAATAATAATAATAATTATGTTAAATATTTTTAAATAAATTTATTATATGATAAAGAATCTAAATAGAAAATGATAAAATTAAGCAGAAAATTATTAATAGAAATAGTTTTAAGTAAACTTATTACATTATGTGAGAAGTAGGGGTGCTAAGTAGAGGGGGGGGGGGAAAGTAGGTACTGCCTGTTCTGTTAAAAACATACCGCGTTCTTGCACATGCATTAGGTCTGCTTTGATTTAATCAAAAATTTAATAGGGGAGATAGTGATGAATTTATATTTACTTTGTATTGGGGTTGGTCCAGCTATTATTTTTACTCAATTAATATTATTAGGTTGATTTCTTTAGAAATCGACCTATTGCAATCACTTCGTTTATCTCTCTCTCTCTGTATATGTATATATATATTATAACAATATTTATTCTCGTTTAAATTTTATGGCTTTTCAAAAAACTTACAGAAGTCGACGTGGTCTTAGGAAAAACACACACACTAAAATTGACAGTGACACGATTAAAATTTCAATTGATCAACTTGCAGCTTCTTATGATTTAAATTATAAATGGTTAGAAATTCGAAAATTTATTTTCAAAATTAAAAAACAATTAATTAATACTTACTTTAAAATTTTTCAGAAATACAGTTATTCAAGACAATTCTCTGACACTTTTTTTGATATTTTGCATTATCGTGCCACTTTATTAAATATTAAAATTTCCACTAAGCCTTCCTTCAAATCTCATAATTCTCAATTAATAATCAATTTTACTAATCCTGTTTTTAATCATGTCAATTTTCAGTCTATTATTAACAATGAATTTAATGTCTTCCCAATTAAAAGTGTAAATATCTACAAATCTTTTAAATATCCACTTACTTTAGGTCGACGAATTTTTAATTATAATAATTTTTCAAAAAATGCACCTGCTTCCTCTATTGTCTGTTATTGTAGTGACCCTAAATACAAAAAATATGTTGACACCACACATGGACATATAATTACTGGAGATCTTAGTATTGTTAATGATCTTTATTTATATAAACTTATGAATTATGGCACTAAATTTAGACTTTCCACAAAATGTAACATATATAATATTTTAAGTCAGTTTTCTCTAGATTTAGATTTATTCATTTATAAAATTGCTATTGATTATAACAAACCTTTAGAATACTTTAATGTTTGGAAGATTAATTCTTTAAATATTCTAAAAAGTCAGCTTATTATTCATTCTAGATTTATTAAAAATGAAAGAAATCAAACTTTAAATAAATCTATCAGTCTTTTACAAAATAAATTTATTATTACTTATGGAGATAAATCACCAAACAACTATGCCATCATTTGTAAAAAGTTTTATAAACAGATCCTTGACAACTCTATTTTAAATAGTAATAATTTTAAGAAAACCACCTTTACCACTGAAATTAATAATAAAAAGATTCTTAGCTTTCATAAATTATTAAAACTCAAATGTAAAAATTTCAACTATCCATATATAGTTATTATTCCAAAATTTCATAAAACTCCTGTTAAATTTCGCACTGTTACTATAGGATGTAATGCATATAATACTGTTGCCTGTAATCTTCTATTAAAATTTTTAAAAGAAATTTATAGTTTAACATTAAACAATGACAATAAGCATTGTGTAAAAAACAGTTTTCAACTTGTTAATAGAATAAAAAATTTTAATAATATTACAAACATCAGTACATTTGATTTTAATGATTTATTTAATAATATAGACATTCATGACTTACATAACACTATGTTAATTCTATTTAATGCACACCAACACAGTATTAAAGAAAAAATATCGATTCATTACTTTAAAACTTTGTTAAATTTCATATTACATAATAATTTTATTCTGTACAATCATACTATATTCCAAAGTATTAAAGGTATTCCTCAAGGTGGTTCAGCTAGTAGTTTATTATCTGATTTGTATCTTTATTATTATGAAAGAAATTTCTCTATTAGTAATGACTTAATGTTTTATAGATATATAGATGATATTATCGTTTTATACTTTAATGATAGTAATACCAACACCTTCATAGATAATTATCCTCATAGTCTTTTATTAACTAAACATGATATGACAAACAATGAAATAAATTTTCTAGATTTAAAAATTTATAATGAAAATGGATATTTAGATTTTGATATTTATGATAAGAGAAAAGAATTTTCCTTTAAAGTTAATCTATTTACTCATTACAAATCTTATTTACATAAAACCATCTATAAAAATATTCTAATTAACTTCCTCTTTAGAATAAAACATCTTTGTTCTAATAAACATAAAAGTAAAAACGTTAAATCTATCTGCAATCAAGCTAGAGTTTATGGTTATGCAAAATTTCTAGTAAATTCAATTATTAAATCATATTTCTGATTTAATCATCTTACCTTGTCTATTGTGTTTACATATTAATAAAAAAAAAAAAAATTGCATTTTTGCATTTTTATCATAAAAATTATATAAAAAATAAAAGACAATAAAAAATGTGGAGGATGGGTGGGCAGATGCTTGATTAAGGAGGATGGGTGGTGTTGTTAGGCTGGATGGTTGGGAGGGTTTGTGATTCTCGCGTATTTATATGTGTGTTTGCTTTATAGATTTAAAATAATAATTTTAAAAAAAACTGTAATTCTATAAACTTTACTATTAAATTACTGACTCTCTACTAACTTAATTTGTCCAAAGATACATTTATCATATGTACATTAAAAAAAAAAAATTATAATTAACCTCAATTTTAAATAATTATTTAGTAAATTAACCTCAATATTAATTACATATTGCTTTGTGTTCCTTTATTATTATATTAATAATTTTCGATTTTCAACTTAGTTAATTTGTCCAAAGAAACATATAACAAATCTACATTTATTAAAAAATAAATAAATAAATAAATAAATATATATATATATATTAATTAATAAATTAACCCCAATTTTTCACTACAGTCGGTAACAAAAGTGTCCGAACACTAGCAAAAATTCCTATGTAAAAAAAGTACACTTAATACTGTTTTGTTAAATAAATCCTTGTCGAATCCTGTTCTTAGTCAGTCTAAGAACAGAATTCGACAAGGATTTATTTAGCAAAACTGTATTAAGCGAATTTTTTTTACATAGGAATTTATTAACTCTAAATTGAATTTTACATGATAAAATTTAATTAAATTTTATTCAGCACACACACACATTATAAATTATAAAAAAAAAAAAAAAAAAAGAAAAATAGGGTTATTACTTTTTCTAAACTACACAAGATGGCGTTACTTACTCTATTTACTGATTTCTATGTTTCCATAAAATGACACTTTGAAGTTTATGCATTATCGTAAATTAAGTTAATCTAAATTTTAATCAAAATTTAATTTTAAATTATCACTTTTAGGTTAATTATTAAAATCAAACAGTTCACTCAACTTTATCGTTCAGTTGATTAATACAAATTCAAAAATAAATTAATCGTTCAGTTATTTAATTCGATTCCAAAATTAACTGTGAATCTAACTGTATACAGCCACATGTATATCTCGTTTTCTGGTTTTACGTGCAAGGGTGCAAACTACTTATACTAGTTTTTCATGTGTAATGTATGTTATACTTTAGTTTTATTAATTAATACAAGTATTTTATTTAATTATTTTTATTAGTATTTTCCATTAATAATATTGAATATGCTGCATGGATCAAAATGTTTGATTTTCATATGGTTTTCACATATCTTTTCAGTTTTAATTTTCTCTTTTTTGGTGGTGTTATAGGGTGTAGCTTGTTGTAAATATTTAGCAATTTGCATACAACAAGACAGAAATAACACCTACTTTACATGCAACATTCATTCTACACTCTTGAAAACGTAATGAATTTGCATGTTTCAATTTCTGGATGTTTGATAGTCGCAATCTCTTTTTGAATTTTTCTGTTTTATTTTTTTCAATGTTTCTTGTTTTCATCTCTTCAATGTTTGAAAAGGTTTTCAATATATATATATATATATATATATATATACATACCTATAATGAAAATTTTGTCATCACGTTAACTCCCGAAATAATACTCCAAATCAAACCAAATTTGAACAGTGGATCTTGGATGAGTTCGTTAACCAAGTTACTCCGACTTTTTATTTTCAAGTGGCAGCCACATGAAAATTTCACACCTACATTGTAAAAAGCATATTTAAAGCAAGATTTGCTTAAATTTTCATGTAAATATAGACCACATAAGGTCTCAATGAATTTTATCTGTCATTTTTTATAAAGTGGCAGATATTTTAAGTTAAGCGAGGCCACTTGAAATCAGGCTACCACCTGAAAATTTAAAATCACAATAACTTCTGAAATAATACTCCAAATCGAACCAAATTTGGACAGTGTCTTAACTTATCTTATAAATATCTTAGATGAGTTTGTTAACAAAGTTTCTCCGCCATTTTGTTTTCAAGTGGAGATCATTTGAAAATTTCAAATTCAAATTGTAAAAAGCGTATTTCGAATTTGTTTGAATTTTGATGCATACATAGATTATACAAGTATCTCAATAAACTTTATTAATGAACTTTATCCGCCATTTTTAATAAAGTGGCGGATATCTTAAGTTAAGCGGGACCACTTGAAATCAGGCTACCATTTGAAAATTTAAAACCATGATAACTTCCGAAATAATACTCCAAATGGAACCAAATTTGAATAGTGTCTTAACTTATCTTATAAATATCTTAGATGAGTTTGTTAACCATGTTGCTCCGCCATTTTGTTGACCCCATAAGGATCTCGATGAAGTTTATTAATGAACTATATCCGCCATTTTTAATAAAGTGGCGGATATCTTAAGTTAAGCGGGGCCACTTGTAATCAGGCTACCACTTGAAAATTTAAAATCAAAATAACTTCTGAAATAATACTCCAAAGCGAACCAAATTTGGACAGTGTCTTAACTTATTTTATAAATATCTTGGATGAGTTTTTTTAACCAAGTTGATCCATTATTTTATTTTCAAGTGGAGACCACTCGAAAATTTCAAATTCAAATTTTAAAAAAGCGTATTCCGAATTTATTTTAATTTTGATGCATACATAGACCATATAAGTGTCTCAATCAACTTTATCTGCCATTTTCAACAAAGTGCTGATGTCATAAACTGAGCGAGACAATTTGAAATTAGGCTACCGCTTGAAAATTTATAAACAGTATAACTTTTTATATTCTAATTCAATTCGAACCAAAGTTGAATAGTGATCTTAGTATATAATTATCTTGGATATGTTCACTGGGCAACTTATTTCAACTTCTTGTTTCCAAGTTGCGGTCACTTGAAATCACGCTGCCACTTGAAAATATGCTATCAAGATCACTTTTAAAATACTAAATTGATTCTAACAAAAGTTAGATAGTGAATTTATGGTTAAAATATCTTAACTACGTTCGCTTGGTAACTTGATCCGCAATTTTATTTCCAAGTGGCATCAGACACTTGAAAATTTGTCATTATGATAACTTTTGTAATACTAAATCAATTCGCATCAATTTTGGGTTGTGGATTTACCATTCATATATCACAGATAAGTTCGCTGGGCATCTCACTCTGCTTTTTTTCCCCAAGTGGTGACCACTTGAAATCATGTTACCACTTGAAAATTTCTTATCACGATAATTTTTGAAACACTGATTTAGTTTGAACTAAAGTTGGACATTGAACTTATCATACAAATATCTTATATGATTTCGCTGGACAAGTTGCTTCGCCAATTTGCTTCTAAGTTACAGTCAATTGGACTGCCTCTTGAAAATTTCTCATAACAATAACTTTTAAAACACTGCACTGATTCGAACCAAAGTTTGACTGTTAACTTATGCTTTAAATATCTTGGACGAGTTTGCCTTGCAACTTTCTCCATTATATTGTCGAGTGGCCGTCACTTGAAAATTTGTTATCACGGACACGGTAACTTTTGAAATAATTAATCAATTCAAACCAAAGTTGAAAAATGGATTTACCATTCAAATATCATAAAGTCCATTAATAATTTGTATGAATGTTTTGAAACAAAATGCCTCCATTTTGTTTTGAAATGGCGGCTACTTGATAAGGAGAAAGAAATCAACCTATCCTTCCGAATGAGCCGGAAGAACTTGTTCATTTTTGCCCTCCCTTTCATTCTCTCTCTCTTTCTCTCTCTCTCTCTCTCTCTCTCTCTTTTTTTTTTTTTTTTTTTTTTTTTTCTTTTGAAAATTTCAAATTTTTCTTTTATTATCAAAGAATTGCTATTACTTTTTTATTATTACTGGACGCCACACAAGAAACTCACGACTGCCTCGGGTTCCCCACCTATGCACTAGACTATCTGAAGGGCGCCAAGTTCTTTTTTTCCATAGATCTCAGCTCTGGTTATTGGTTGATAGAAGTAGACGAAGCGGATCGCGAAAAGACATTTATTACTTCCGAAAGTTATACGAATTTAATGTTATGCCATTTGGACTCTGTAATGTACTAATGACCTTCGAAAGAATGATGAACGATTTGCTGCGATCCTTCAAACGGACTATGTATCTAAACGACATAATATTGTTCTCAGAATCTTTCGAAGACCATCTTACCCATTTAAGAATTGTCCTGAAATGTATTTAAGAAGCTGACCTTATGCTCAACACATAGACGTTCCTGTTTTAGACCCGAAAAGTACAAATATTGGACCATCTTCTATCTAGTAATGGCGTCCGTGCAGATCCCGTCAAAGTGAAAGCCATTAGAAATTTTCTTACTCCTTCGTACATGATGTACGAAGCTTTCTTGGACTTTGCTCATATTTCTGAAGGTTTATCAAGGACTTTTGTTATCTCGCTGAACACTTGCAGCTGCTGTTATAAGGCGATGCAAAATTTCGTTGGGGTTCTAAACAGGTCGAAGCTTTTAATAATATTAAAAAGTACTTACTTCTAGAGTCTAGACCAGTATTAGGAATGTATGACAAATCTTCCCAATAGAAATTCATGCAGATTCCAATAGGTATAGTATTGGAGTAATCCTGTTGCAAATGCAGAATGAAGTTGGAAAAGTTATAGCCCTACAACTTTGACAAAAACCGAAAATAATTATTCTACTATTCAGAAAAGAAAAGAACTATTCAGAACGTGAATGCCTTGCAAGTATATGGGCTATCAACAAATTTTGGCTGTATATATTCGGAAAAGACTTTACTGTTGTGACAGTCATCCTTGACAGTGTCAGTGCTGGCTCTTGAGTCTAAAGGATCCTTCAGGAACACTGGCAAGATAGGCTCTGCATCTTCAAGAATATGATTTTTCAATTATATAAACGGTACGAAGCGATAAGAATGGCGACAGTCTCTCGAGAAATCCAGTTGAAGAAGGAACTGAAACACCAGATAATTTCTAGCTGTCACTACGAGTATGAGCTTTGCTGTAGAACAGAAGAAAGACCTCGCAAAATTAAAATTTTCAGAAACCTGTTCAAATACGAAAAGTTTAATTATTTGACGGAGTCCTATCCAAAAAAGAATTTCGATCCAGGTGGAAGGGCATGGTTACGAGCCATTTTCAAATATCTACCAAAAAACATACTTAGATACTTTCACGACCCTCTTACCCCAGGACATCTTGGTTTTACGAAAACTTATGACAGAATTCGCAAAAGATTTTATTGACCGGGGAGCATATTTATTATCTTTACATAATTTCGGTCATGGAACTATTTCGGCACTTCTGATTCACTGTTTCCTTCACTCTCGGATCTGACGTCATGTCATTTTACATTATCAACATCCAGTATTCATACACGTGTAAAATTATCGTAAAGTTTTTATATTTTGAAAGCTAGAATGTCCGTATTTTGAGAATTAAATTTGCCATTTTTGCTTTTAATGAAGTTGAATAAATTTCAGCGAATATCATTAATATACGCAGTGTGACGTTTCCACTTCAGGTAGCGTTAAATTGAGACCATCACAACTTGAACATACACTTATTTATTTTTAAAATACAATTAATCGTAATCTTGAGTAAATATTGGTTCACAGTGAAAGTAGGTGATAAGCCTTACATGAACTCGTAGTTAACAAGTAAAATAAATCTTGAGAGTCGGCCTTCACAAGGCTAAGTATCAGTTATTAAGTACACTATAAGTTATCTACCGTTACCCGGCAAAGTTCTGACTTCAAAAAGAGAAACTCGAGCCTCGGCTCGCACACAAAAACTAAACTCCTTTCTCTTCCCAAGAAAAGTTGGTTTTTGGAGGGGAGTGAAATTGTCCTTTAGGTCTCCAATAGTATCTAGCTGGAGGTGACCCGTTCAGCTCCCATTTGGCAGTTTGTGGCGCCAGGGCGGAGAAATCCGTCGTCTGCAATTCTTCTTCCCACCTTTCTCCGGAAAGGTGCAACACCCGTCAGGGGCGTAAACAGGGCGTCTATCCTTTGTTCAGTAGTGTCAAAAAAAGGAGACTTTCTGTCTACTCTGTTTGTGGTTCGAAACATCACAGCTCGCCCCCCCCTTAAGACGATTATATGCAAATTTTGCAGAGAATCGAAATTTGTATGGATTCATACAAGGTTACTCCCACAATATTTACTTTGGGTCCAGAGGCAAAAAAAATAAGTTCCTCTAATACCCATTTGGTTAATGTTAATTTTAAGAACCTTAATTCTACAGTTCATTCAACAATAATAAATTTACAATAATAAACTAAATACAATTACTACACTGATAATCAAAGAAATTCTACAGTTAATTTTACACTAAATAAGTTTTAACATGATAAACTTTTTTTTTTTCTTTTTACACACGAGAAAAATAAATGAATGAATAAATAAAATAAGAAAACAAGGAAAAAAAAATACAAATAAAACTCTAAGTTTCTCTTTAAACATGATTGAGACCGTCTACATGTTTTATCTCCTTTCCTTTGAAAGTAAAAGGATTAACGATAACCTCATGCGACGTTGGTATTCCCTTGGGTTCAATTGCAACCGGACAAAAGGATTATGATCCGTCCCTGTTTTAAAGTGCTGACCATCTGAGTGAAGTTTCAGCCCTCTAATCGCGAAAATTATCCTCGCACATCCCTTTTCTGTGGTACAGAATTTCTTTCCGGTTTTCAAAATTTTCCTACACCAAGTAGTATGTTCTTCCTTCCTTTCTATTCCCTTATCTATGGCGTTTGTCTTTAAAATGAATTCCCTTGAGTAATCCGGTGTTTTCCTCTTCCGAATCTTTCCTTTCACTACTATAACCGAAGATACATAATCGCTTTTCCCGATTTTTATACTTTTAAGGTCCCGCATCCCTTTATCGTAATTAATTAATATCTCAATTTGATGCGGTGAAGTGCGATAAAGTTTCGAACAAACTGATTCTATATTCTGTCCTATCATATCCGTACGACCTGGTTCGTTCGAAAATATTTTCCAATATTTCATGAATTTTTTTCGTTGCGTTTCAGATTGTTCGAGAGAATATTTTTCCGTTAATTCGCCTTCCTGCATTATTTCCTTAAAATTGAACACACCGAGTTCAGACACGGAATAAGGACTATTTAAATCTGATTCCTTTATTTCGTGACTGTACCTTTCATTTAATGAATTTTTTTGTTTTCCTCTCTTATAATAGGGTTTTAGAAGATTAGTATGGAAGATCTGAGATTTTTCTCTTTTTTCCTGCAAGTTAACACTAGGATCTGGCTCGGAATTTTGGCATTCTATATTTTTCGGTTCGATCCAAGTAACGGGCAGTTTATTTGGCTTTGAAGCCGTTAAATTTACAATCTGGTTCTCTGGTTTGCACTTATTATAAATAACGTTCTTATCATACAATTTTCCGAAAAACAAAGTCTCGGGAGTCCTAAGAATTTTTCCAAAAATCAACTCCGCAAAATTTGAACCATTCAGTTCGTAAGTTATCGTTCCTAACGAATTAAATATTGCCGCTGGCAGTTGTTTTTCCCAATTCTGGCCTTGCTCGATACATAAGAACTTTAATAGCTCTTTAACAGAATCATGAAAACATTCGATCACTTTAATTCCCAATCTCTCAAAAAATGTAGATATAAGATTGCTCATAAAACATATCCCTAAATCGCTTTTTATTTCCTTCGGAAATCCAACCGTACTAGAATTATTTAATAAGGTCTCTGCGATCGGCTCTGATTTATCATCTTCGCTGCGGATTACTTCCGGACAATTTAAAACTAAACTCATAGCCGTATAATTATAAAATCTTTTTGTAAAAAAAATAGAACCGACTCCAAAGACAAAGAGGAACTACTATCCAAACAATAAAAAATGAAAGAAAATTGGCAGAAAATGGAACCGTTTCCGAGATAGGAACGTTAGCATGAATGTCTAAACTATCTTTTTGAACTAAATCGGCGATATTCTTCAGCTTTGTAATTCATTTTTTCTTTAGAACCGTTTTCGAGATAGGATCACTAACTCCACTATTTTCCACCACGTGGCGCTGCAAGCGGTTTAACCTTGTACTGCATGGCCACTTTGCTATACTTACATACCATTTTTATCACTATAGCTGCAGCCGTTTAGCAGTTAAAAGAGTTGGGACTGATTTTTTTGGGCACCCTGTATTTTCTTTAGATCGAAAAGATATTACAATGGGACCTATTGCAGACCAAGACCTTTTCAACAAAACAAAAAGTATAAAAATCGGAGCATCCGTCCAGAAGTTATGAGCTAACAAACATAAAAAAAACATACGGTTTGAATTGAGAACCTTCCTTCTTTTTTGAAGTCGGTTAAAAAGTATTTTTATTTCTCTTATCCGAAACAGATTGGGGATCTACTACATCAATATTTAATCTAGAAAGGTTTTTAAGTCTAACTTCTTTCGGCATGATTAATTGTCTGTTATCCGTACCTTTGCAATCGGCAGATTTCCTAACTAACAATTCATTCTTCACGAAATGTTTAGAGTTTCTTTCTTGTTCCTCTTTAGGACACGATTTACTAAAACTCTTCTTATCTTTCGACCGGACTAACCGAAAACTAACGGTATCCGTCTTAGCTAAGTTTGACACTTCGTTTTCTTTTCTCGGGGGTAAATCAATTTCTTCCCCATTCGTCTTTCCCTCAATTCCTAAGTCCGCGCTAATCCTTTCACTTTCAACTTCGCTTCGAGAATGCTGTTTCTCCCTTTGTTCAGTTTGGCTCTGAATAACGACCTGATTTATCCTATTATGGCGTAGCTTCATTTCTTGAATAATTTCTGCCGTATTATTGCCTAAGAGATAATGCGACATATTTATACTTAAGTCTACCACAGCCGCCTTTGTTAAAAATCGGCCAGTCTCTGCGAATTCTAGTTCTACCGTGGCTAAGGGTAAACATCGAGACTCATTTTCTAGGGCGGTCTTTAACCAAATTGTTTCTCCATTTAAATTTTCATTTTTAACGTATTTTTCAGAAATTATATCGACACTCGAGCCCGTATCCCGCAGAATCATCATTTGTTCACCGTTCACGCGTGCCTTACTCAGGTAAGGTGAAAAGGAAGGGGCAAATTTTTCCGCTGTATTTAAATAACACACGCGGTCTCCTTTATTTAAATTGGGACACATCGGTCTTAGATGAGATTTTGATCCGCACTCATAACAGGCTGGCTCTTTTCTTTTCTCAAATATTTTTTACCTTTCCCTTTCCTCGTCGACATTCTTATCCCTCCAATTTTTATCAGCCTTCCCCTTCTTATTTCCTATTATTTTGCTATCCTTTTTCTCCCGTGCGTTATTTCGCTGTCTGTCGAAATCTCGCTTTTCAGAATCATTAGAATTTTGTTTTCTTTTTATACCCCTTACCGCTTCATACTCATCTAATTTACTCGCAACCTCTTCGGGTTCTTTTAGAATAGCCCATTGATCTATTAAATAATCCCGCGCTTCATGGGGGGCCCTCTTTTTAATCTGATCTGCGATCATCAATTTTTTTAGCGATTCGAAATCCTTAACTTCGATTCCACTCAACCACCCTTCCAGGTAGCTTCTTAATTCAAATACTAAATCCCTCCAAATTGAATCAGATCTCTTATTATGAGTTAAGAATTTAGTTCTAAAAGCCTCTGGGCTTAGTTTAAATCTATTGAGTAGCAATTTTTTTACATATTCGTAATTTTCTATTGATTCTTCCGGTTCTCTCACCACAATCTCCGCTATATCTACCGGCACTAAGGCTAATAATTGAGTCACCCATTGATCCTCAGAAATGTGCAATTTCTTTGCTTGCCTTTCAAATAATGTTAAAAATATAGAAATATCAGTTTTCTCAGCATCGAATTTTTGCTTTACCTGTTTTAAAGATGCGGTCGGCTTAGCACTTTCACTAGCTTGCGAAGTTACGCTAACCGTTTCTGCGCTTTGTTGTAATTTAAGCATTTCTAATTCGTGTAATCTTTTCCCTTCTTCTTCCTGAAACCTGCGGTTCTCTTCTAAACGCCGTTGTTCTGCTTCCCTATCTTCTTTCGCTAGTTCCAGTTGCGCAAGTACGGCGATTTCGTTAAAATTTGGCTCGCTCGAAATTTTCTCAATAATATTTGCGATTTTATCACTAGGTAATACCTCGATATCTAATTCCTCAGCTACTGATTTCAAATCTGCCTTCCGATATTTCCATAACCCGGCCATTTTAATCCCTTTAACTATTACACTAATAGTACACACTAATTAAACAGAAATTCAAATAAATTTTTGACATTAAATTTCTAGAACATACAGGAAATAAAACATGTGACAATAGACTATTTTAAGTTGTCTAACACAATTTTTCAATAAATAATAGCACAAAATTTTAAATTAGTGAGAAGGAATTTGTGTAATTTAATTCACCTTTATTTTCAACAATTTAATTCCTTAAAATACTTTCTAACTAAAACCTCAAAATTTTGACTGCAAAATTCTGAATAAATAGAAAAAATATGAATATTAAATTGCATCAATTATCAATAATTTAGTTTTCGAAACTTCAATATCATTTTCTATTCCCCATAAAATTGATAACGAAAAGTGTTATTTCACTCACTTAACCCAAACAATTAAGAATATATTGCTATATTTCTTCAAAATATAAATACTGCTAATAATACACAACACTTTAAACAAAATAAATGGTTTGCTAGAGTAAAAACTCTCAATTTGCAACCCGCTCTTAACCTTAAGATAAATAATTATTTTCTATGAATTAAATGAAATATGCAATTTAGAATGCCTCTAGAATGACCCAAAATAAATACTGAAAGAGGTTACCTTATTCTTTCTCCATTTGGATCTTTATCTCTCTTTTGAAAAGGCAGGGGGAGGAGAGTTTGGCATTAGCAGAGTCTCGCTCCGATCAACTTGTCCTCTCGGAAATCTTTTATCCCAGGAGATGTCCCTTGAGGCTGGAATCACTTCACCTTCTTTACTGTATCGTCCGCTGCCACCACTTTAAGCTGTGACGTTTCCACTTCAGGTAGCGTTAAATTGAGACCATCACAACTTGAACATACACTTATTTATTTTTAAAATACAATTAATCGTAATCTTGAGTAAATATTGGTTCACAGTGAAAGTAGGTGATAAGCCTTACATGAACTCGTAGTTAACAAGTAAAATAAATCTTGAGAGTCGGCCTTCACAAGGCTAAGTATCAGTTATTAAGTACACTATAAGTTATCTACCGTTACCCGGCAAAGTTCTGACTTCAAAAAGAGAAACTCGAGCCTCGGCTCGCACACAAAAACTAAACTCCTTTCTCTTCCCAAGAAAAGTTGGTTTTTGGAGGGGAGTGAAATTGTCCTTTAGGTCTCCAATAGTATCTAGCTGGAGGTGACCCGTTCAGCTCCCATTTGGCAGTTTGTGGCGCCAGGGCGGAGAAATCCGTCGTCTGCAATTCTTCTTCCCACCTTTCTCCGGAAAGGTGCAACACCCGTCAGGGGCGTAAACAGGGCGTCTATCCTTTGTTCAGTAGTGTCAAAAAAAGGAGACTTTCTGTCTACTCTGTTTGTGGTTCGAAACATCACAGCTGCAATATTAGAAATTTAGAAGATTGCAACAGTGGGATTAGAGTTAAAGGATTCGGTAACTTAAGCGAAAGTAAATGTAATTCAAGCTCATCAAATTCTTCTAGAGAAAAATTTACTTACTAGTTATTATTACTACTGAGAATTTGATTCTAACGTATTTGAAATTTTTATATTTTTATATTTTAAACTAGTATGTTGTGGCCACCACAAGACTTTCTTCTATATTTACCTATACATATTCAATCAGTAACAATATTAAAAAAAAAAAAAAAAAAAAAAGTACGATTTTTTTACTTTTTTTTTTTTTTTTTTTTTTTTTTATTGTTAAAAGTAAAAAAAATCGATAACTTTGTTTTAAATTATCACAGATTTATAGTTCAACCATTCGTTTTAAAGGTATTGACGAGACCTTTCGAAAGATACCCATCTTGAAAATTTACCCCCCCGGGGGGGTACTTCCCCCCAGGGGGGGAAGCGATGCCCCCCCCCATGCAGAAAATTTTTTTCCTAGTTACATACTACTATTATCAATAATTCATATTAATTTTACAATCACAAGTTCAAAACAACTCTTATTATGCACATTTATACGAATTTTTGTCCTATGCTGCCATGTTAAAAATTTAGATAAAATGCTATCACAGCGCCACCTGTTGAGCTATTGATCCCCAAACATAATCAGCACCAGTTAATGTCGGGGACCAATTAAATACCAAATTTCGTTAAATTTCGTTAAAAAAAAAAAAAAATGCGATTTTTTTCTAAGTTTTGTTTTGTTAAAAGTAAAAAAAATCGATAACTTTGGTTTAAATTATCACAGATTTATGGTTCAACCATTAGTTTTAAAGGTATTGACGAGACCTTTCGAAAGATACCCATCTTGAAACTTTGCCCCCCCGGGTGGGTACTTCCCCCCCCCCCCCCCGGATGCACAAAAATTTTTTCCCAGTTAACTATTACTATTATCAACGAGACCTTTCGAAAGATACCCATCTTGAAAATTTACTTCCCCGGGGGGTACTTCCCCCCCAAGGGGGGGGGGAACCGATGCCCCCACATGCACAAAAATTTTTTCCTAGTTAATCTACTACTATTATCAATAATTCATATTAATTTTACAATCACAAGTGTAAAGTAACTCTCTTTATGCCCATTTATACGGAATTTTGTCCTATGCTGCCATGTTAAAAATTTGCATAAAATGCGATCACAACGCCACCTGTTGAGCGATTGATCCCAAAATCTAATCAGCACCAGTTTATGTCAGGGTGCAACTAAATACCAAGTTTAGTTAAATTTCATTCATTGGTTCGTGAGATACAGCGTCCACAAAAAAATGATACAGACAGACAGACAGACATTTTCTAAAAACTATTAATTCGTAATCTAGACATCCCAAAACATGTAAATCCATCAAAAAACGGAGGTCGAAAATTTTCGCGAATCCAATACTTTCTCTATATTACATATAGAAGAAAGTAAAAAGGTACTTGAATATTATTCAAAGTGAGTTATATAACACGTAAAATTATTTTAAACTTTTTTTTTTTTTTTTAATTCAACTTTTATTCGCATCTTGATATTAGAATACATAAATGCATGCCTGAATTAATGATTAGTTAAGGACGCAATTTTTAATTTCAATTAATCACGATTCTGTATTGATTACAAAATTGGGCGTTTAGAAATTTATGATAAAATTATTCTTTTTACTTTCTTCTATATGTAATATAGAGAAAGTGTTGGATTCGCGAAAATTTTCGAAGTCCACTTTTTGATGGATTTACATGTTTTGGGATATGGAGAACACGAATTAATAGTTTTTAGAAAATGTCTGTCTGTCTGTCTGTCTGTATCATTTTTTTGTGGACGCTGTATCTCACGAACCAATGAATGAAATTTAACCAAACTTGGTATTTAGTTGCACCCTGACACAAACTGGTGCTGATTAGATTTTGGGATCAATCGCTCAATAGGTGGCGTTGTGATCGCATTTTATGCAAATTTTTAACATGGCAGCATAGGACAAAATTCCGTATAAATGGGCATAAAGAGAGTTATTTTACACTTGTGATTGTAAAATTAATATGAATTATTGATAATAGTAGTAGTTAGCTAGGAAAAAAATTTTGTGCATGGGGGGGCATCGGTTCCCCCCCCGGGGGGAAAATCCCCCCCCCGGGGAAGTAAATTTTCAAGATGGGTATCTTTCGAAAGGTCTCGTTGATAATAGTAATAGTTAACTTGGAAAAAATTTTTGTGCATGTGGGGGCATCGGTTGCCCCCCCACCGGGGGGGAAGTTCCCACCCGGGGGGGGCAAAGTTTCAAGATGGGTATCTTTCGAAAGATCTCGTCAATACCTTTAAAACGAATGGTTGAACGATAAATCTGTGATAATTTAAACCAAAGTTATCGATTTTTTTTACTTTTAACAAAAAAAAACTTAGAAAAATATCGCATTTTTTTTTTTTTTTTTTTTTTTTTTTTTTTTAACGAAATTTAACCAAACTTGGTATTTAGTTGGTCCCCGACATAAACTGGTGCTGATTATGTTTGGGGATCAATAACTCAACAGGTGGCGCTGTGATAGCATTTTATTTAAATTTTTAACATGGCAGCATAGGAGAAAAATTCGTATAAATGTGCATAATTAGAGTTGTTTTAAACTTGTGATTGTAAAATTAATATGAATTATTGATAATAGTAGTATGTAACTAGGAAAAAAATTTTCTGCATGGGGGGGCATCGTTCCCCCCCCTGGGGGGAAGTACCCCCCCGGGGGGGATAAATTTTCAAGATGGGTAACTTTCGAAAGGTCTCGTCAATACCTTTAAAACGAATGCTTGAACTATAAATCTGTGATAATTTAAAACAAAGTTATCGATTTTTTTCACTTTTAACAAAAAAAAAAAAAAAAGAAAAAAAAAAAAAGAAAAAAAAAACTTAGAAAAAAAAAATCGTACTTTTTTTTTTTTTTTTAAATATTGTTACTGATTGAATATGTATAGGTAAATATAGAAGAAAGTCTTGTGGTGGCCACAACATACTAGTTTTTTTCTTTTTTTTCCCTTGAGGTCATTATAATTGAGCAGAATAAAACTATAGCTTTCGCGTCATCTGTGAGTCCATTAACTCACTAAAAGACTAAATTTTAATTTTATTTATTTATTTATAGAAGCAGTTGCATTTATTTGTTTATTTATTTATTTATTTTCATCTTCTCAGATGCTCAGACATTACACAAACACACACACACATATATTATACTAGCAAGCTTCGACCGCTTCGCTGGGCACTATACTTAAATGAGTTGTCAAAATTCTATATCATTATTAATTAACCTGAGTTAAAGTTCTCACAGTGCTCCGTAGAGATTTTTCTCTCTCGCAACGTGAGGAGTCCGTGTTCCCACTGCCTTCGGCAGTAACTTACCCGATTCTTACTTCCCCTTTTTCAGTAGCTAAGTTCGAAGTTTTGCGAAATCTCGACAATACATAATGCGTACATCTTATCAACATCCACATACCAAAGTTCGCCATTCAAAGATAATTTAAGACGAATTCAAACGGGAAAACGTGTTTTTACATGTGTTTATAGCCCCCATGACCACAAGGGGGTGAGGAAGGAATTTCGTAAAATCCCGTTACAATAAGTGTCGGATACATATAAACAATTTACGCACCAAATTTCGTGACTGCAGTTCCCATAGATTTCCCAAGACAAATTTAGGCGGGGGTATTTCGATAAATCCCGTTTCTTTATGTGTCGGATACATATGAACAATCCAAGCACCAAAATCAGATGTACAATGCTTTAAAAAAGTACACTTCCTTAGTGATGGGACAGTGTGCAGTATCGAAACAAAAAGATGTTTTTCCTTATTGCAACGTTACTTCCAAAAGAACTAGAGGCTGGAAGTATACACTGACATTATTCTGAAAAGGGCCATGGGAAAGGAACAGCAAACGGCATTGGTGGGTGGGTGAAAAGAATTGCAGACAGCTTAGTTGGTCAAGGAAAGGATGTACCAGATATAAATTCACTAGTTCAAGAGCTGAATAGAAACTGCAAGGGTATCACCATTTATAAGATTAATGACACAGACATCGATTCGCTTGATATCCACTTTCCAAACAATGGACCTGCATTCAAGGGCACTTTACAGGCACATGAGGTAAACTGGTCTCATGGAAAACCTGAAACACTCCAAGTAAGAAGATTAAGCTACACTGAATGTACAGCTGGGATTCAATGCCCACATCATGGAATTGGAAAACTCAATTACGTTTTAGAGGCACTATCGAATGTAAACTTCCTTGCAAGGAAATTTACTCTGACACTGATGATGAATCAATTTTATGAATAGATGATATTTATGTGAATCCAGAACTTTCGTTAAGACTAAGAGAAAAACATTTTAAAGCAAATGACTATGTTGTGGTGAAAATTGAAGGCAAAAGGACAATTAAGCATTGTATTGCTGTAATAAGGTCATATTCTGGTTTCGATGAATACAGTGTCAAGTACTTAAGACGATCAGGCAGCAACAAATTTATTTTACCAGATGTTGAAGATCGTATCTTTGTTGTAGAAGCAAAAGATATAGTTAGTGAACTAAAGCCACCTCTTTTAAACAATACATGATAATATATATTTAGTGATATGCTTCCATATAAAAACCTCGAATAAAATTTTGAATTCTTAGTTTACTTGCAGTTAGAAAGGAAATCTATAATTTCTGTAATAATAAAAGTATATTTTCACTGAAAGTCAATTAAAGAATTAATTGATTTGGATTTCTTTTGAGAATTTGAAAAGTATTGAATTCGTAAAAATTTTCGACCTCGGATTTTTGATGAATTTACACGTTTTGAACGCTGTAGAACACTATTTGGCCATTTTTAGAAAATGTCTGTCTGTCTGTGTGTGTGACAAAATTTTGTGGCAACTGTATATCAAGAACTATTTCACAGAATTTTATACAATTTGATATGTAGTTACACCTTGACCTAAATTAGTATATACTTTTGATAAAAATTGTCTTACTGGTTGCGTTGCCATCCCGCTTTTTCTAATTTTTTAACATGGTGGTATAGGACAAATTTTGTATAAATGTGCATAAAGAGAATTATTTCTTAATAATCATTATGGAATTTACAATAATTATTTATAATAGAGATAGTCAACTAGGAAAAAAAATTGTATATGTAGGAGAAACGTTAAACTACAGCTAATTTTTTTTTTAAAACGTTCGAACAAAAGTGAAAAACGTTTATGACTTCGGTTTGTCTGTCTAGCTGTCCGTCCGTCAGTCCGAGCTCTAACTCTAGTAAATATTTATGGAATTCCTTGAAACTGATTTGTATTATTCAATTTCACTATGGAAAGTTCTTTATTGAAAATAGAGGAAGTACCAAGCTGGTTTGTGTACAGGGACACCTGAAAAATTTCCAAAGTATTGAATTCTATGAGAGGTATAAACCACGTTTTAATACCTTTATTTTACCCAAATCACAACGGAATTGGTATTAGTTACACATATATATACACAAAAATATGGTGTGTCACCCACACGACTTTCTCTTACCCGAAAATTTAATACTATAAGTACTGATTAGAGATTAAGGGTTAAGATATAACGAGTACCGTTATGTAAACTTATGTTAAAACAATTCAAATTAGGCTTCGGAACAGCTTTATTTGACAAATAAGTCTATATGAGGGGGGATACCGCCCCCCTCAACCGCCCTTTTCATTATTGTATCTACACTTATATAGAATTCAAATCTGTTATTAAGTTCAAAAGTTCATTTAAAATTATTCAAACAACTTTCACACGCATCATTCCTTGAAACTTATCAATCTTGAACAAACTTTTCTAGTAACAAACGTATTAACTTCAAAATACATCATTTGGACAGCCGGAAATTATTTGTTTTTAATTTACTTTAACAGACACAGAAAAAGATCAAATTATAAAACTTGACTTCACACACAGTATTCAGAAAGCCTCAAAATGTGCATATATATATATATATATATATATATATATATATATATATATATATATATATATATATATTGTTGCGTACTTCGGGGTTCGTGAGTTGTCTGAGAATGAAAGGCCAAACGTACAAAAATTCAGTAATTTATTCACAGAAAGTTCCAGAAAAATACAGGTCAATAAACCAATTATCAGCTTCAATTCAAGCAGTAACCACAGCTTAAACAACAGCTGTCAATAGCAAATCCACAGTACAAACGGTATAGCAATAACACTTGAAGCAAGTCTCTCTCAAAGAGGCTTAAGAGCAATGCAAGCACTAGCGAAGCTGGCTGAGATCTGAACTGAACTGACCGCCTTGGCGAGAAAGCGCTCCTTATATGTTGTTCCATGGAACCCAGATTTTTCGAGAAAACTCCAGAAAGTGGTCAACCAATCAACTTACAGCTTCCATATTTGGTATATCCCATATAAGGATTTTCTCGCCAAGGTCGCCAAAAAAAAATCGCCAAGGTGGGAAAAAGTCGCCAAATTTGGCGCCAAATGCATTACAGGGGCTTTTTAATGCGTTTTTAAGCGAAAATAAGGCTATTTCAACGCTAAAACGACTAGAAATGCACAAAATTAGCACTTTATTAACTTACTAAGCCTCTTTGAAAGAATTTATACAAAAATAAACACAATTATTTACAATTTCGTAACACTGCCCCCCTCCCAAGGACTGCACGTCCCGGGCAGTGCAACCCTTGGTCAAGAGGCGAAACTAAACAAATTTACACAATATAAAACACAAAAACTAAGTTGCATATAACGATAAAATAGAAATACAAATCAAGTGAGAAATATTTACAAAATTCACAAATATGTTCAAATATTTATATACAAATATTTACAAAATTCACAAATATGTACAAATATTTATATACAAATATTTACATTACGCATGCGCAAATTTTACCAGTATTTACATTTTTAATTTTTAATATTACCGTTACTTGTGGTACTTGGCTAGCCTATTATAGTGCACCACCTTCGGTTTTGATGAAGGTGTTTTAGTGATCCGCACCACTACATTATTCAGCCTTTTTAAGACTGTGTATGGTCCGTCCCAGTTGCACTGTAACTTGGGAGAGAGTCCTTTGCGTCGAACAGGATTCCACAACCAGACCTTCTCTCCTTCCTGAAACTCATGTTGCGTAGCCTTTAGATCATACCTTGTCTTCATTTTCTCCGATGCAATGTGAATTCGCTCCCGAGCAAAGTTGTGAACGTCCTCAAATCGTGCCTGGAGATCTTGGATGTACTCCTCGGGCGATGAAGGCGCATCGGGTGGACAACCAAACAGGAGATCACAAGGGAGACGAAGTTCACGTCCAAACAGCATCTGGGCTGGAGTATAGCCGGTGGTTTCATGGACAGCACTTCGATAAGCCAGCAGGAACAATGGCAACTTCAAGTCCCAATCTTGCTGGTTCTTTGATACTAGAAGAGAGAGGTTATTCAGGATGGTACGATTGAACCTCTCGACCATGCCATCCGACTGGGGATGTAAGGGTGTTGTCCGGGTTTTGTCTATGCCGAGTAGTTGACACAGTCCTTTGAAAACATCAGAGGTAAAGTTCCTACCTTGGTCGGTATGAAGTTGTAGGGGCGTGCCGTACCTTGATACCCATTGCTGCACTAGGACCTCTGCGACTGTGCATGCCTCCTGATTGGGAATGGGATATGCCTCAGGCCACTTGTGAAATAGTCCATCACGACGAGGATGTATTTATTTCCACTGGAGGTCCGTAGCAAAGGACCCAAGATGTCGATTGCAATCCGTTCAAATGGTGCTCCCACGTTATACCGTTGCAGTCTTCCTCGACTTCGTTTCTGCGGGCCTTTACGTGCTGCACAAGCATCACAGGATTTACACCATTTCTCCACATCCTCCTTTGCCTTGCACCAGTAGAAGCGTTCCCGAACTTTCTGCAGAGTCTTCATTACCCCAAAATGGCCTCCGGTAGAGCTACTATGCAGTTGTTCTAAAACAGCTGGAATTTTTGATCTTGTTAATAAAATCTGCCATCTGAAGCTTTTCCCATCATCAGATTCCCACTTTCTGTATAATACGCCGTTTCTGATATGAAGAGAGTCCCAAAGTGCCCAATAACTTTCCGTAATGGGACTAAATCTGGAAATGTCCTGCCAGATAGGTCTGTTGCTGGTCGTCTCCTTCAGCTGTAATATTGGCTTTATATCAGGATCTTCCAACTGGGCTTTTCTAAGTTCTTCGTCACTCCATGGATCGGGATCTTGATCTGATGGTGTTGAGACAGTAACTTGGCATGCAACCGGATTTATCGGCAGGTATTTCTGTTCGGCTCTAGAGCAGTACTTGCAGCTTTCCGAGCAGGGCTTCCGTGACAAGGCATCTGCATTACCATGTAGAGTCCCTTTACGATGACGTATCTCGAAGTCATATTCCTGCAGGCGTTGTATCCACCTGGCAATCTGTCCTTCCGGGTTCTTGAACTGGAGCAACCACGTTAAAGATGCATGGTCAGTCCGGAGCAGGAATCTTCTGCCATAGAGGTAATGATGGAAATGTTCTATGGCTTTTACGATGGCAAGTAGCTCTTTCCTGGTGGTACAGTAATTTCGCTCTGGTTTAGACAGGCATTTACTCCAATAGGCAATGACATGTTCTTGACCATCAATTTCCTGCGACAGAACAGCACCGACACTCTCATGGCTGGCATCCGTATCAAGTATGAACTGTCTGTCGGGCTGTGGATATGTCAAGATAGGCGATGATGTTAAGGCCTCTTTAAGTCGCTTGAACGCTTTTTCACATTCATCTGTCCACAGGAACTTCTGTTTGGCTTCCGTCAGCTTGTGCAGTGGTCTGGCAATATTTGAGAAACCCTTGACAAACTTCCTGTAGTAAGTGCATAACCCCAGGAAACTTCGTAAGTTGGTGTACATTTTCAGGGCGACTCCAGTTCTCGACTGCAGAGATCTTCTCAGGATCAGTTCTCACACCTTCGGCAGAGATGATATGGCCGAGGTAGCTCACTTCACGACGGAACAAGTTACACTTGCCTGGATTCAATTTGAGGTTAGCCATTCTGAGTTTCTCCAGCACCTTTCGAATGTTTCGTAGATGGTCTTCAAAAGTGCGCCCCACAATGATAATATCATCCAAATACACCAGACAGGCTTCATAGGAAAGTCCTTTTAGCACTGTCTCCATCAGGCGTTCGAAGGTGGCAGGTGCATTACATAATCCGAACGGCATAACTTTAAATTGCCACAGTCCTTGTCCCGTGGTGAATGCAGTCTTCTCACGATCATCAGGATGTAACTCTACTTGCCAGTAACCGCTCTTCAGATCCAAAGTCGAGAACCATTTATTGCCAGCAAGTGTGTCTAATGTGTCGTCAATTCTGGGAAGAGGGTAACTGTCTTTCTTCGTGATGTCATTCAAACGACGATAATCCACACAAAATCTTGTTGAACCATCCTTTTTTCGCACCAGTACTATGGGAGAGGCCCAAGGACTCGTTGATGGCTCGATGACGTCATTGTGCTGCATTTCATTTAGAAGTTCAGTGACCTCTTCCTGTTTAGCAAATGGAAGTCTTCTTGGATGTTGTTTGATTGGAGGATGATTTCCTGTATCAATTCTGTGCTGGGTGATATTCGTTCTCCCGACGTCTTCAGGTGTTCGAGAAAAAAGATCTTTAAATTCTTGGAGTAGCTTCTCCGCAGCACATCTCTGTTCCTTTCCTAACTCCGCATTCTTGAGTAATTCCGTTAATAACTGTTCAGAAGACTTGGATTCAGTTGATTGCGTGGGGCGGTTGATGCATGTTACAGGAGTGCAGGCTGCTAACACCTCATCCTTCTTCACTGTCCGGACCTTATCGCTGATGTTTGCGACTCTCACAGGAATAGTACTCTTTGAGAGATCAACTAGAGATGA
The DNA here is from genome assembly GCA_963930645.1 of Salticus scenicus. Taxonomy (NCBI): domain Eukaryota; kingdom Metazoa; phylum Arthropoda; class Arachnida; order Araneae; family Salticidae; genus Salticus; species Salticus scenicus. Next base: position 320,937,491 of record OZ005648.1, on the reverse strand, counting down.
AGCTACCAGAACTCCTCTTGGGCTATTGTCTGTATTCGGGTATTCAATCAGTCCATAGCGGAAGTATTGCTTTGTAGGTGGTGTTCCTGAAACTATTATCTCTGTGTGTGGAGGGATGGAAATTTCAGACTTGGCTGTTATCTGGCAAATTGTCTGAATGTCTTGATTTTCAGTGTTGAACACAGCGATGTCTTCCGAACTCGAATGCAGTTCATTATTCTTGAAGTCCAAATGAAAGTTAAATTTTCTCAGGAAATCAATTCCAATGATTAACGGATCTCTTATATCAGCCACATATGCCATATGATGGTAACTGGCATTCCCAAAAGTGATGGTCAAGTTCATTTTTCCATATATTTTGATTTCGTCTCCGGTCACAGTTTGGAGTTTAACACAGAGCGGCGTCCAGATGATCTTCTCTTTTAGTTCTTGAGCCAAATCCGTTCTAATGATGGTCACGTTGGCTCCTGTGTCCAGAATCATCCGGCAGGTGGCGTTGTTGACTTGGCCATAGACGTAAGTCCATTATCGCCGCCACTCATCGATGAAACATGGAATACTGTAAATTGGGGCTCTTTAATTTCAGGCAACCTCCGCCCCGCGAGATGACCTCCTCTTAGTTTCCCTGCAATGATGGTGAAGCCGGGTGATTTCCTACAGTTTGTCGTACAGGGCAGTTCCTCTTCACGTGACCATCCCCTCCACAGCCCCAGCACTTTATCTTCCGATCCTTTATTTCTATGTTATTTTCCAGGTTGCGCAATCTCTTTAAGATCTCTGCGAAACTTCTCTTCATTTCATTCTCATCAGCAGGCGTATCATTTAATGAGACTGCTCTTATGGTATGGCGGTCTTTCCGGGAGGCTTGTTGGGCTGCCTCTATCCTAAGTGCATAGCCTAAAGCTGATTCTACGTCTCTGATGTTGGAGAGTCTCAGCGCTTTTTGAATTTCTGGATTCCGAACAGCATCGATAAAGTACTGAAGAGCTAAGTCGTTTCGAGTGTCAGCTTGACAGTCTGAGAATGCTAGGTGTGACAATCTCTGAATGTCCGCTGCCAGCTCTTGCAAACTTTCGCCCGTTTTCTGGTAACGGGACTTTAGCTGGAGGCGACTATAGTCCTTAGAACACTTCTCTCCAAACCGTAGCTCCAGTGCTCTAGTCAAGGCCTCGAAGTCGTTCCTTTCTTCTTTAGTAACATTTCTCAGTATCTCGGCTGCATCTCCCCGTAATGCTGCTGCTAAGTGGACTGACTTGGCGGTGGAGTCCCAGCCGTTAGCTTCAGCTACGATGGAAAACTGCGTTTTATATACATGCCACGAGGAAATGCCGTCGTAGGTGGAAAGCTTAATAAATTCCTGATTCTGGATTCTTCTCTCTTTCTTTTCAGTTTCCTGGGGCAGGGATTCTAACTTTTCTTCCACTTTTCTCTCCAGATCTTCTTCTATTCTCTTCAGTTTACCTTCTATCTCTGAAAACCTTCCTTTCAGCTCTTGATCAAAGTTTTCTTTAACTTTCTCCTTGAAACTCCGTTCTATTTTCGTAACACTCTCTTCAACCTTCATAACATTTTCTTCTATCTTCATAGATTTCTCTTCAACCTTCATAACATTTTCTTCTATCTTCATAGCTTTCTCTTCAACCTTCATAACATTTTCTTCTATCTTCATAGCTTTCTCTTCAACCTTCATAACATTTTCTTCTATCTTCATAGCTTTCTCTTCAAAACTTCCTTCTATTTTCAAAACTTTCTCTTCTATTCCATCTATTCTGCTTCCCATATCCGATAATTTACTTTCGATTGATTCTTTCACCGTTGAAAGCTCTCGCTTCATCTCATCTTGATTAGATTTAATTTCTTCCTGAACTTCACCCATAGTGTCTTTCATTTCCTTCATTTCTTCAGTCAAGCCGTCTTTCAACTCTCTTTGCGCAGTTTCCATTTTCTCTTGTGCTGTCTTCATTTCTTTCATCTCTTGACTCAAGCTATCTCTCATCTCTCTCTGTCCTTCTTTCATTTCTCTTTGTCCTTCTTTCATTTCTTCGATCAATCCAGATCTTAACTCATTCATCTGAGCAGTGAGTCCTTCTAGAAATTTCTTCATTTCTTGTTCCATAGCTCTCGTTATCACCATTCACAGACAATCCCCGCTTCTGACACCAGAAATGTTGCGTACTTCGGGGTTCGTGAGTTGTCTGAGAATGAAAGGCCAAACGTACAAAAATTCAGTAATTTATTCACAGAAAGTTCCAGAAAAATACAGGTCAATAAACCAATTATCAGCTTCAATTCAAGCAGTAACCACAGCTTAAACAACAGCTGTCAATAGCAAATCCACAGTACAAACGGTATAGCAATAACACTTGAAGCAAGTCTCTCTCAAGGAGGCTTAAGAGCAATGCAAGCACTAGCGAAGCTGGCTGAGATCTGAACTGAACTGACCGCCTTGGCGAGGAAGCGCTCCTTATATGCTGTTCCATGGAACCCAGATTTTTCGAGAAAACTCCAGAAAGTGGTCAACCAATCAACTTACAGCTTCCATATTTGGTATATCCCATGTAAGGATTTTCTCGCCAAGGTCGCCAAAAAAAATCGCCAAGGTGGGAAAAAGTCGCCAAATTTGGCGCCAAATGCATTACCTGCATTACAGGGGCTTTTTAATGCGTTTTTAAGCGAAAATAAGGCTATTTCAACGCTAAAACGACTAGAAATGCACAAAATTAGCACTTTATCAACTTACTAAGCCTCTTTGAAAGAATTTATACAAAAATAAACACAATTATTTACAATTTCGTAACACTATATATATATATATATATATAACAAGCAGTGAATATTAAGCTTAAAAAGATACATTATTCATCATATGGCTATGAGGAGTTAATTTCAATTCCTGGGCAGCTTTCCTGGACGTAGTAAAACATTATAGTAAAGCACTTCCACTAGCAAATAAAAAAGAATGTTATGGCTTAAATATTAGTAGCCCTGTATATCTTCTGAAAGTTATGTACACATCATATTGTGCACATAAATATAATCTTATATTAATAACACACGGCACAACCTAAAGTACACTTCCATCAATTTTCAAGTACTGTCGCATTATAATCTAGTTCTTTTGTGTAGCCCTGTAAACGAACAGTGAAAGATTTCTATGCCATATTCTAAATTAAACATGTTTTCATGCATACACACACACACATACATATATATATTCGTTTCATTTGGTTTAGTGCAGTCTATAGATACTAACCTAACTTCTACTCACCTGCAATTTCCCCCATAGACGTAATGTATTTGAATTCTCTTGGGTGTCCCTGTACACGAGCCATTCTCTTGATCTCAACGAAAAGTTTAGTGTAGCATCCCTTTGTAATACACATGTAGAATACCAGACTTGAACATTCTGCTATAATTTGTTTTTGAGATATGCTGATAACAGACAGACATACAGACACACAGACCAACCGCCAAAAACATGATTTTTGGATTCAGGGAACCTCAAAACTTGTAAATATAACAAAATCTCAATTTTGAAAATTTGACCCAAAAAAGATACTTTCTTTACCTTATGGGTAACAGAAAATAAATAATTTTGTGTGTCACTCACACGACTTTCTCTTACCCTGAAATTTAATACTATAAATACAGGGTGAACATAAAGAGGTAACATAAGGAGTACTGTTATGTAAATCTATGTTAAAACAATTCAAATTAGGGTTTGGAAGAGTTTTATATGATAATTAGTTCTATATGAGGGGGCTACTGTCACCCTTAACCCTTGTTTTATTACTGCACCTACATTTATATAGAATTTAAATCTTTTATTAAAATTAAAAGTTCATTTAAAATTATTCAGACAACTTTCACACGCAACATTCCTTGAAACTTATCAGTCTTGATCAAATTTTTCTAGTAACAAATTTATATTAACTTGAAAATACAACTCTTGGATTTTCTGAAATTATTCGTTTTTAAGTTACTCCAAGAGACAGAGACAAAGACCAAACGTTAAAAAACTTTTGACTTTGGTAATCAGGAAGCCTCAAGCGTGTAAATATACAAAAAACAAGCGATGAATATTTGTCTTAAAAACATACAATATTTACCATATGTCTATGAGGAATTCATTTCAATTCTTGGGCAGCTTTCTTGGCCATGGTAAAATATTATAGTAAAGCACTTCCACTAACAATAAAAAAGAATGTTATTGCTTAAATATTTAAAGCCCCGTATGCCTTTTGACTTTTGAAGATTACGTACAGACTACAGACCACATGGTGCACCTAAATATAATCCTACAGTAATAATACGCGGCACAACCTAAAACACACTTCCATCAATTTTAAGCTACTGTCGCACTATAATCTTGTTCTTTTGTGTAGCTCTGTAAATGAACAGTGAATGATTTCTCTACCATATTCTGTATGAGACATGTTTTTACGCATATAAAAATATATATTCATTTCATTTGATTTAATGCTGTCTATAGATGTTAAGCTCTACTTACCTGCAATTTCCTGTATAGTCGTAATGTATTTGAATTCTATTGGGTGTCTCTGTACACGAACCATTTGCTTCATCTCAATGAAAAGCTTTGTGTAGCATCCCTACATCATACACATTTAGAATACCAAGTTTGGACTTTCTGCTATTATTTGTTCTTGAGATATGCTGATAACAGACACACATACAGACAGACACACAGACCAACCGCTAAAAAAAAGATTTTCAGATTCAGGGGAAACCTCAAAACATGTAAATATAACAAAAACTCACTTTCGAAAATTTGACCCAAAGACAATACTTTCTCTACCTTATGGGTAAGGGAAAGTAAAAAAATGTTTTTCATAGAATATAGTGTGGTTAGCATTAAGATTTGCAGAGCCGCACAAAAATATTCAGATACTTTAAGGGCTGTAACCGGAAGTTGCTGGAATTGCATTTTCGATTTTATTTATCGTTTTCAACACTTTTTAACAATGTATGAGAATGAGAGTGATTATGAGTTGGATTAACCCATCTATCTGTCTTTCAGTCCCTCTGACTCAGCGTCTGTCTTTCTTTGTCTAACTTCTGTAAATATTCATGGAATTCCTTCAAATTAATATATATTATTTAAGTTTACTATGGGATATTTCCTATTAATGCGCTAAAAACTGGCTCACAAAGATGAAAGAACTAAGCAAACACTATAAATTACACAAATACTCAGCAATTGTTTTGGGGGTAAACTTTTAAGCACGATTCTTCATAAGGTAAAACAATTGCAGTGGCCACAAGTGTTATGTGAAAGCAAAACGTACTGTGACAGCGGAAAAGCAGCACTAGCATGTAACCAAAAAGTCGATTGATATATTAACAATATCTAAAATAAATGAATGTCAGTTTCTAAAAGGATTACTTTAAGCAATTCTATGATTATCAAACTATATTTTCCATATTTTTAAAATTATAAATTGAAAATAGAGATAGTAGGTTTTTAAAAATATTTTAGCGATATATTTGTTATCCACAAATGTGATTTTATCTATTTTGTTAAGGAACTTGGCGTCAATCATCAATTTCATGCCATGGTGGCACGAAACCTAGTTATGACTGTCTCAAATTTAATGCAATTCTAACTTTTTAATTATCTAAAAAATACTGTATTCGAATAAAATGTCATCCTCTTAATATAGTTTGTCATTCCCTCACTTTTCAGTATTTTAAATTAATTAATTAATTTAAATATTGCTAATAATATTCAGGATCTGTATTTTTCTTATGAGTCCATTACATACATTTGTTAATTAAAAAAAAATTCAAGGCTTTTCATTCACTTCAATTTTTACTTTCTCTTACCCATAGTGTCGAGAAAGTATTGTTTTAGAGTCAAATTTTCGAACGTGAGTTTTTGTTATATTTACATGTTCTGAGGTCCCCTGATTACGACAATCATGTTTTTAGCGAATGGTCTGTGTGTGTGTGTGTGTGTGTGTGTGTGTGTGTGTGTGATCAGCATATCTCAAGAACAAGTAGTAGCAGAAATTCCAAGCTCGGTATTCTAAATGTATATCACGTAGGGATGCTACACTAAGCTTTTCGTTGAGATGAAGCAAATGGTTCATGTACAGGGACACTCAAAAGTATTCAAATCCATTATGTCAATGGGGAAATTGCAGGTAGGTAGAGTTTAAATCTATTGACTGCACTAAACCAAATGAACCGACTATATATTTTTTGTAATAGAGATAGTCAACTGGGAAAAAAAATTTGTGTAGAGCCTCGCCTTCCCCGCTGGGGGGGGGGGGGGAGTCCCCGCTCGATGGGAGTAAATTTTCATGATGGATATCTTTCAAAAGAGCTCGCCAACGAATGGTTGAACAATCGATCTGCGATAATTTAAAATAAAGTTATCGATTTTTTTCATTTCTTTTTAATGTAATATTGAGAACAAATTCACCTTTTTTTTTTTTTTAATACTACATGGAAACCGTGTGCATTATAATGGAAGATAATTTTTTTAAATAATAATTTTAATAAATTATTTTTACTGAGTGAATTTGTATACGAAAATACAGAAGAAAGTCGTGTGGTGGCGACAACACACTAGTTATTTGTTGTTAGTGGATGTGCTTTACTAATAATATTTTACCATTTCCGGGAAAGCTGTTTGGGAATTGAAGTGAATTCCTCATAGAGATGTGGTAAATAATGTATGTTTTAAGCTAAATATTCCTCGCTTGTTTTTTGTACATTAATGAAACGGGGGGTTGAGGGGGGCGGTAGCCCCCCTCACACAGAACTAATTATCATATAGAACTCTTCATAAGCCTAATTTGAATTGTTTAACACAAGTTTACATAACAGTACTCGTTATCTTACCTCTTAATATCCAACCTGTATTTATAGTATTAAATTTCAGGGTAAGAGAAAGTAGTGTGAGTGACACGCCAGATTATTTCCTAACGACAGTTTTCCTGAGAATGACTCATACAATCCTTTTATAATTAACCGTATAGTTAAGCCAAATGCTATACCATAAAATATACCATAGAATACAAAATATAATAAATTTAACTTAACTTCGGATCAATATATGTTCTTATATACACACATTGTCATAAAAATTTGCGCATCAAGAAATATTTGTTGGACCGTAACGAAACTTGACGTGAAGGTACGTTCCAGGCATATATGCAAATGGTTACAAATGCAGCGTGATTGCACATTGCGTAATGTCACCAGAGGGCGTTGAACTTCGTTCTTCTTGGAGTATAAAACAGATGAGCAGAGCTTGTTTGGTGTACATGTACATAATTTGTTGCAGAGGGACGCAGACGCTTTTTTAAGTAGAGATGCCGTAACTCCACCATCGAAGACAATACAAGCAGCTGTCAGAGTCCGAGAGGGGAAGAATCATCGGTATGATGGTATCCGGGTAACCATTTCGGCTAGTAGCCAGCCACCCAGGCGCGGTTTCAAGGGGGGGGGTAAACTGTCTTACTTTCAGTAAAAATTTTAGGGTAGCATCAAAGCTTCGGTACAGTTTGAGCGAAGTGCCGAAATTAGAGGAAGACAACTAAGCAGTCGCCCAGGGCATCATAGGGCTAAAATGTAAATTCTCAGCTTTCTTGGCACATATTCAAACTCAATTTTAATTTTCAATACTTCTAACTGATATACTAGGAAACCGCAAAGCCTTTTTAGTTTATCAGTGTTGAAATATCAAACAATTATTATGATTTAAATATAAATATTTTTAGTTGAGTTTTATTTATTATTATTTTATTATTTTTTTTAGAAAAAAAAAAAGTAGAAAGCCAATAATTGGTATCATGTTTTTACAAGAGACAACGAAATATGAATAATTTCTAATAATAATAGAATTCCTTTTGGTAAGGAATTTCATTCATTCTTTTTTTTTTTTTTAAAGATAAGATGCAATTTTAATTACCTTAAAAGTAAATTAAATGTAAATTGTGGAGCTTTCCATCTTCCATCAAAGATGAAACGACGATGCAAAAAAACGCAACTGTCACCAAAGTGGCAGTAACTTTCCATATATTGCAAATATAGCAACCCCATTCAGCTTCTACGTTTTCATCATCTGGTAAAAAATTGCTGCGACGCATGCGTATTAGTATGTTTATGCTTGCTTGCCACGTGTTTGAATGTGAGCATTTCGTTACAAACTCCTCTTACTGGTTATTCTTCAGCTTAGATGAAAAAAATCTGGAGTGACTCCACTCGACTTTCCGAACATTGAGTAACTAACAGTTTTGTAGATAAAATAAAGAAAGAGGAATTGCTAAACAAACAAAAGAGAGAAAACCATAATAGAGTGTTTTTTTCTCCATATATCACACGAGGTTTTATTTAACGCTACTGAACTTTGAGCCCTTAGATCATAATGATAAAGAATTTTTCGTTTTGTCCCTGTAAAAATCTATAGATGCTAGATTCACCAAAATGCTTATAGTTAGTGCAACAGTGATTTATAATATTCATACAAATTTTCAGCTCAATTGAATAAGGCGTTTAGATGCTATCGCACTTTTAAAAATTTGGTCTCATAGGCCATAATGATAAAGAATTTTTCTTTGTGTCCCTGTAAAAAAACTGTAGTGCTAGATTCACCAAAATCTATACAGTTGGTGCAAATGCGACCTATAACATGTGTACAATTTTTTTGCTCAGATTAATAAGGCGTTTAGACGCTATCACACTTTTAAAAATTTGGCCCCATTGGCCTTAATGATAAAGAATTTTTCTTTGTGTCCCTGTAAAAAAACTATAAGTGCTAGATTCTCCAAAATCTATACAGATTGAGTATCTGTGACCTATAATATGGGTATAAAATTTTTGCTCAATTGAATAAGGCGTTTAGATGCTATCGCACTTTTAAGATTTTGGTCCCATAGGCCATAATGATAAAGAATTTTTCTTTGTGTCCCTGTAAAAAAACTATAAGTGCTAGATTCACCAAAATCTATAGGGTTCGTACTATGGTGACTTACAATATACGTACCAACTTTCAGGTTAATCGAACAAAGCCTTTAGACGCTAGCGTGTTCACAAACATACACACATACACACACACATACATACATCATCGTAAAAATAGTGAAAACGGACTCAGGGGACCTCAAAACGTATAGAAACATCAAAATCTCGAATTCGGATTTTTGACATGATTACAATACTTTCCTCACTATAGTGTTCGGAAAGTAAAAATTACAGAAGTTTTGAGATTTTATACGAATTATTCTTTCATGTAAAATGAATTCAAAATTTGAAAATTCTGCCAAGTCTTCCACTTCGGTGAGTTTCATTTATCTGCTCTTTTTAGCATAGTTTTGTTTCTTGAAATATTATGAACAAAAATGCATATAATTTATATTCCGTGTAATAATTACTTGTTTTACAATGATATATATTTTATATTAACGAGAACAAAATAAGAATCAGTAATAATACAATGTATAAGCTATAAAAAAAAAAGATGTATTTAAAATTTTTATTTTCAAATAAATATACATTGCACATATGAATTTGTATTTTCGTTTTCAACTCTAGTTTTGGTATTTAGCAGTCTTACACTGTTTCAAAGTTTTCTCGAAATATTATACAATTTCATCCACATTATTTATACTTTTCTAATATGCAAATGCAGGAAAATAATTTAATTTCTATATTTAAATTATTCTCGATTGTTTTTTTTCTTTTATTTCTTGATCACCAACAATAGAACTTGATAAAATTTCCTATATCAAACTTTCAACTGATATGTGATTTTACCGAGTTTTGGTAAAAATCGGAAATGAATGTCTCAGCAGTTACTGTACAGATTTTCTGTGAAACGGTTATTTTGAGTCTTTTCGATCGTCTTTTGTTTGTATTAGCTGGTTTCTTCAGTGAAAATTGTTAGGATTCCTAATCAGAATAATTTTAGGTATTTTAATCATAATGACAACTCCCACTTTTTCTCATTATAGTGTGTTTTTTTATGCATTGCTTATAATTTTATTTTATTTTTTAATTAAATGCATTTTACTTAATTTTTTGTTTACATTACTTATATTATGCATTATACTGTATTTTTAAATATGTGGGGCAAAAGCAATTTTAAGTATATAAGAACTTTTTAAAATCAATTTTCAATAATAAAAAAAGTCATTAGATATTTTAAAGTTCTTTTAAATATCGAAAGTTTTCACCAGATTTACACGTTTTGAGGTCTCCTGAATCAGTTTTCTTTTATGGCGCTGTAATATTTTCAAATTTGAATATTTCAATTTCTAATTATGATTAAATTATTTTTAACGCATCATTCAAAAGATATTTTAAAGTTCTTTTATATTATCGAAAGTTTTCACAAGATTTACACGTTTTGAAGTGTCCTGAATCAATTTTCTTTTTTATCTCAGCTACTAATTAAAATAATTTTATAAGTAATGCATCATAAGAAAGCTTTTTTGATTTGGAATCGAACAGTGGAATACAGAAATTTCTACCGCCAGATGGCGCTGTAATATTTTCAAATTTGTATAGTTCAATTTCTAATTATGATTAAATTATTTTTTAATACATCATTCGATATATATTTTAAAGTACTTTTATATTATCGAAAGTTATCACCAGATTTACATGTTTTGAGGTGTCCTGATTACGTTTTCTTTTGCATCTCAGCCAATTGAGTTAGATCGTTCAAAATTGGTATACGTAGGTTAATTAAGAGGGGCTGAATGGGTGGGGAAGAAATAGGTGTGCACCGCGCGCGTATCCCTAACTTGTGCTCGCGCAGCGCTCACGGGACTGCACTGCCGAAGGCAGTGGGGACCCGTCCCGACTTTTTAACCAATGAGAATTGATTTTTTTTATTTTCTTCTCTTAAGAATAAAAATTTGATTTGAGGAGGAATATGTACGCGCAGCGTTCGTATACCTTCACACGTGCGCGCGAATGGGTCTGCGCTTACGACGGAAAAGGGGTCCCGATATGAGTTTTTACCCGATCAGAAATGATTTGTTTTTAGGGGCACGAAAGGTCAGGGATGGAATAGGCACGCGCAGCGCGTGTACACCTTAACTTGTGCGCGTGCAGCGCGCACGGAACTGCGCTGCCGAAGGCAGTGGGGACCCGGGCCGACTTTTTACCCAATCAGAAATGATTTTTTTTTTTTTAATTTCTTTTCTTAACACTAAAAGTTACTGTTAGTGATTCATTTGAAAATACTGACCCGCTAGCGGGCGAAGCTCGCTAGTTACTTTGAAATTCTGTAAAACTGAACGGTATTTCATGGCTAGGCTGAATGTAAACTAGTTTCACTCTTTACATCAAGGAAACTATAAAATTTCCTGATGATTCCTTTGTTTTTATTAATTATTGTTATTTTTATTTTTACTTAATGTAGTCCAGCGAATGAAAACAACTGGTTTATTTTGTGTTTTCATTTGGAATTGAATTATCGATTTTCGTAAATTGTAGACTGTCAAATTTTAATTGAAAATGTGCAGTATTTTGCTATATATATTGTCTGTTTTTTATCGATTAGTTTCTTAAAATTTTGGCCCTTGAAACTAAATTTGATGCAAATCGGTGGATAAGTTTAGGAACAGCCCTCATTCAAACTTTTGAGCTCTAACGTTAAAATTTTTGAAAAATTAAAAATCATGTCTCCGACAGACGATAGTTTTTTTAGCACAACTCAAAAACTACCGGACCGATTGAGCTGAAATTTTGTACAGGCTTATTTAAAACAATTTTAAATAGATGTATGTTGAAAAAATTGTATGTTGCCATTAAAAATTTTTAGAATACATTACATGCAAAAATCGAAATTTTTGACAGCGTATATTCAAAATTTTATTAATAGCAATATACAAATTTTGCAACATATATCTATTTAAAATTGTTTTAAGTAAGCCTATACAAAATTCCAGCTTAATCGGTTTAGTAGTTTTTGAGTTGTGTTTAAAAAACTATCGTCTGCCGGAGACACGATTTTTAAATTTTCAAAAATTTTAACATTAGAGCTCAAAAGTTTGAATGAGTGCTGTTCCAAAATATAATAAAGGGCAATTCTTATTCTTAACTTTTTAAAAACCCTATTTGATATACTCTCATCTAGTAAATTATTGTAAGAAGCGCATGCGCATGCGCATGCATTATTTTGGATATTTGTTACATTTTGTTTAAAGTTTCATTTTTTGCAGAACTCTATTGTCTCCTTTATGAGTGGATTTGTTTTCCTTAGGCATGCCAGTCAACAAATTCTAGTTCTGTCAAACGAGGGGGAGAAAATCGAATGATAGATAGTTTTTTTCAAAAGAAACAAAGAATTGCTCAAAATGATGAAAAAGAACACTTTAGGGCATCACCAGATTCCGTAGTCTCCTCGTCTAAAAATCAAATGATGCTCATGGAGGAAAAGTCAAATAACAACAATGAATCTGTTTCCAATACTGCTTCGGATTTTGGGTCCGATATAGGACATTATATAGGTAATACTGAAATAGATGATCTTATCAAAGCAAATGTATTAGAACATCATTGGATTCCTCCAGCAGACTACATATTCCCACATTGCGTAGTTACTAAAAGAGGAAAACAGATGAAGAAATATGCCCAAAGGTCACACTTGGAGAAGTTTCACTGGCTTGTGTTGTCTCAGAAAGACCAAGGGTTATACTGTAAGTTTTGAGTTCTCTTCAGTCGATGTTATCAAAAAATACACATTCTTTAAAACGTTTGGTTAAAGAGCCGCTGAAGGCTTTTGATGATCTCTTAGGCAAAAATGGTGCACTCACAATTCATGAAAACAACCAGTATCACAAAGCTGCCGTAGAGTCGGGGAAAAACTTTTTGAAAACGTACCATAAACCGGCTCTTGAAGTCATAAATCTGGTATCGAAGCATAGACAAATTCAAATAGAGGAAAATCGTCAACGTCTGCGACCTATCGTCAGCACAATCATTCTTTGTGGCCGTCAAAACTTTGCTTTGCGTGGTCATAGGGACTACGGCCCTCTTTGCACAGAAACAACAGCAAAAAAAAAAATACTGAGGAGGAGAACGAAAGCATAGTGGCTACAAATGACGGCAATTTTAGAGCTCTGTTAAGATTCAGAATCGAAGCAGGTGATATAATATTAAAAAATCATATGGAAACTGCTAAATCAAATGCAACATACATTAGTAATACTACCCAAAATGAATTAATTAATGCCTGCAAAGACGAAATACAAAAATCTATCCTAGAGAGAGTGAAAGAAGCTAAACTTTTTTCAGTCATTTTTGATGAAACCACCGATTTATCACATACATCACAATCTACAAAAAAGACACTTAAAATGTACAAAAAAGCCAAGCTCAAAGAAAGAGAATTGATTAAAGTTGTGTCTAAAAAGAGTGTGATATCAAATTCCCAAGCTTACATTCAAATACTTATTTAATATTCCCTTTTAACTAAATTTTCACATGTGAATCAAGTGCCTTATGATATGTTGATAGAAATCCTTCTTTCCTGTACTAAATACATCATAGCGTGTTTCTGAAAAATATTATTATTTTTATTTATGTATGATGGGCTTGGCGGCCATCTTTCAAGTAATGAATAAACATTCACACAATTTGAAAGAAGTTTCTTAAAATATATCTCATATAAAATTAATTTTGCTATTCCATTCAGCAGAGACGGAAATATTTCGATAACATGATTTCTTATAATTATTTAGTATTAAGTGCACTTCCATCCTATAAATGCCGCTAAAAAAGAATATAAAAATTTAAATTAACGTAAAAACATGAAGGAGAGGGGGGGGGGAAGCATAGAAGCTTCCACCCTCCGTTATATTTACCCAATTTGAATTTAGCTTCTTGGAATAAATATCTTGTAAAAATAATATGGTTATTCCATTCAACAGGGGTTGAAATATTCAGATTAAAAAAGAAAAAAAATGCATTAAAAACATCGCAAAAGCCCCGTTAAGCACACAAGTTGAATCAATTTAAGTTTTAACAGTGTTAAGTTTGGCGCACTCCCATCCTCCCATCCTATAATTATTTCTCATTGTGCAGTACTAATGCGATATAAAACTCAATTAACCAACCAATCAACCAACTCATCCTATAATTGATGAGATTTATAGAATTCAAACTAACGTAAAACTTTGAAAGATGGCCGCCAAGCCCATCATACATAAATAAAAATAATAATATTTTTCAGAAACACGCTATGATGTATTTAGTACAGGAAAGAAGGATTTCTATCAACATATCATAAGGCACTTGATTCACATGTGAAAATTTAGTTAAAAGGGAATATTAAATAAGTATTTGAATGTAAGCTTGGGAATTTGATATCACACTCTTTTTAGACACAACTTTAATCAATTCTCTTTCTTTGAGCTTGGCTTTTTTGTACATTTTAAGTGTCTTTTTTGTAGATATCATTTTTTTTTTTTTTTTTTTTAAATAGTTTTTATATTTACTGGAATTAACCTGATACTTTACATCAGATATGTCCTGGATTTCAACTCAGCTTTCGTGCGATGTTGTTCTTTGCGTTAAACTGTATTACAAAGTTTTCTTTGCGTTAAACTTTCCGTAATTCTGGTTGCTAGACATTATCCATGGGTTTTCTATGCAGACTAGTATGTCGTGTGCATCACAAAACTTTCTTCTACATTTTCCTATACATATTAACGCAGCACAAATTATTTATTATTTTTCTCATTATGAATGCTGAATATTATCAACTCAGCGAGGTATTGTTGCACAAAATGTCCAACGGAAGTAAATTTTCACCATGCAGATGGCATTCTTTCAGTTCTAAAAAAAAATTATAGTATATGAGCTCCACTTATCGGCCGATAGGCATCGAGATTGAATCAGCATAATGTCTCATAATGGCCTTTTCACATATTAAGTTTTGTTTCATTTTATGCGACAGAACCTTTCCTTAAATTGCGAAAATCGCTGTATAGCAGCGCCACATGTTGAGATATTGGTACAAAAGTTGATAAGCACTATAATTTGTAACAATGTAAATTTATTTGTAAATTTATGAAATTCCATGTATTAGTTACTCAGATATAGCCTTCTATGAAATTGCGGCAATCACTGTATAGCAGCACCATGTTGAGCAATTGACACCAAATATTGATAAACGCTATTATACATCAAGGTTCAATTGCATATAAATTTATATGTAATTCTGAGCAGTAGCTCCTGATATCTAGTTGGAACAGAACTTTCGCCACACACATAGAACACACACACGCAAATAGAAATTTTCTAAAAATAGTCAAATTGTTTTCAGGAGCTCATACAACGTGTAAATCCATTAAAAACCGAAAGTCGAAATTCATTTCAATAAAATGTCAAGCGAAGCGGGCAAAGCCTGCTAGTATACTATATAGAAGGAAGTAGAAATCTTTATGCATCATAATTATCATTGCCAGATTGAATTGAAGGATATTAAAATTCAATTGAATACTATATCGTGTACTGACTTTCTTATTCTAAGGTATGAAAAATATTAAAAAATCAGAAATTCAAGCTATAGATTTGAAACAAATGTTATTCAAAAATGTATTCATTTCTGTTTTCAGGGATATAAAATTTAAAATTGTACAAAATAATAAAAGCAAAGATTCTTTGGTTAAAAAAATAACTTATAAAAAGAAAAAGCAGCTCAATTTGAAATTAATATTTTTCGGGTAAACTGAGATGAAGCAATTTCATATTTGGCGATTTATGTCTCTTTGGCGATATTTAACAGTTTTTCAGCAATTAAGATAGGTAATTTTGATTTTTAAAAGCTAAATTTTATAAAAGTTCCTAGATTAAGTAATTTTCTATCTGAAAAACCAGTTTTCAAAGAATTCTGCACATTTATGAATTCTCTAGCTTGTTTTAAAAAAAAATTTCTTGAAGAAGAAATTTTTTCAAAAAGTTGTCAAAACATCTAATTTTACGCTAAATTGAAAATGCTCCCTTTTTTTTACTTATTAACTTAGAAAGTTCGTTTTTATCTCAAATTAAAGATCTCGTTGATACGAATATTTTACTTTTTGTTTCATTTTACTGCGATATTTGGTTCGTCCAATATTTAAAACTTTACGGAAAAAAAATTTGCCGATTTAACATGGGAAAGTTGGTTTCTGTATAATAAGCATTTAACGATCTTGGGTTATTTCTGTCGATTTTATTATTGGCGCGTTCTGCTTTGTGTTAGTGGTAGTTTGTTTGTTTTGCTTTTCTCTGAGCTTGGCTTGGCAAAACGACCGTTTCTGCTTGATTAAGTCTATGTTTAAGATATATTTTTAATGGTTCTATAAGAGAAGATTTTGTCACATTTTGCGATGCATATGCCAATATTCGCGAAGAAGATAAAAGTAATAAAGAGTGCCGATTAACTGGAGCAGCAATAGCCCATATTGTTGCTGATCTTATGAAAAAATTCGATATGGATATGAAATATTGTGTTGGAATAGGTGTAGACAGCTGCTCAACGATGGCATCAGACGCCAAAGGAGCTGCAAAAGAGTTAATGAAGACAGCTGTATATGCAAAAAGATGTCCTTGTAGCAACCATGCATTAAATAATTCATTAGCTAAGTCTTCGAAAGTTACATCATGTATGAATGCGACTGCAACAATGAAAAAAGTTATTTCTTTCGCTAATGCATCAGCAAAAAGGCAGGTAGTTTTCAAGGAGGAATTGACAGATTCTCTCCAGGGATTAAGTGAAACTCGTTGGGCAGAGCGACATGATGGACATCTTCAATTTCAAGGAGATTCTCTTGTTGAAATTTGCAATGCCTTACAGAAGATTGCTGAATGGAGCGACAGTAGCTCTGCATCAGAGTCTGCCTGTTTATATCAAGCTCTACGTAGCTCTGATTTCATTGTTGCTGCAATATGCCTCTGTGATGTTCTAGGTAATTAAAGAATTTTCGTATTTTTTGATGTAATTTATTTAATCTATATAGAATATCCACTTCTAATCTAACTGTCTATCATTTATTTTAGGTGTCACTGTTTCTCTAAGCAGATTCCTCCAATCGCCGTCGATTGATTTACAAAAAGCCACAGAAAATCTTACGGATACATTAAATGTCTTAAACAACAAGAGACTCAATGCGACGATTGTTTTCAATCGAATTTTCTCAGAGATTCTTGAACTTGCTGCAAAATTAGATACAGAGATAAAGATGCCTAGAATAACGTCACGGCAAACGCAGCGAGCAAATATACCTGCAGAAACTCCTGAAGAATATTTTAGAAGGGTGGTTTACATCCCACTTCTAGAAAATATAATCTCTGACATGAAAGACCGATTTTCGTCAGATGTAATGAGTCTTTTTAATTTAAACGTGTTTTTGCCTCGAAAATCTCATACAGATGATGACATCAAAATTGTACGTGAAGTTGCAGAAAATTATCAAGGACTTCTTAATAATGTTCCAGTTCCATCAGTCGTTTCAGAATATGAATTATGGATTGCGAAGTGGCAAAGAAAAGCCGAAGAAACACATGGAACAGATACTTCTCATTGTCTTCTTAATACAATAGAAGAATGTGACAAAGATATGTACCCATCAATTAACATTTTGCTTCGTATCCTTGCCACTTTACCAGTTAGCGTCGCTTCAAGTGAACGAAGCTTTTCAACTTTACGGCGGTTAAAAAATTGGCTTCGAGCATCCATGGGAGAAGAACGCCTCATAGGACTCGCCCTTTTAAATATTCATAGAGATATTGATGTTGATGTTGAAGCAGTAATAGACAGATTTTCAAAATATTCAAAGAGAAGATTGGAATTTGTATTATAATGTCGAAAAAGCCTATTTAATAAATGATTCATGTAAAAAGTATCTTATATTTGATTTATTTCTTATAATATGGATTTGCTGGTTTTCAGTCAGGAAAATTTATCTATAGAAAGTTCTGATCACAGTTTTACTTTTTCTTTTCTTTTCTTTCTTTCTTTTTTCTTTTAATTCGTGACCCCCCCCCCAAACTGAGAAGCTGAAACCGCGCCTGCAGCCACCTAGACTGTTCTGATTTTACTATGAGGAGGTGTTGGGACTAGTGGACACGAGAGAGGTCACTTACACGGCAACCAGAATCAGGACGCGCTCGACATACTAATAATCGAAAAAATCGTCACATCAAACGAAACTTACACATAGCACCAACTGTCTCCTTGTGCACCATTCGGACAGATGCAACACCTACACGACCTGTCCCAATTTCTGTACGTACCAGCGCAAAGCGCCTGACTGAAGTACATTTGCTATCGCGAATCGCGGCGCACATTACGTGCGCCAATAATATCCACCCACCCACCCTCCTCCGTTTGGAGTGGTGCCACGCTCGACGAGGTTGGATTGCAACCAAATGGAACCAAGTCGTCTTCAGCGACGAACCAGATTCAATTTGGGCAGTAATGACAATCATGTATGTGTGTGGAGGCACTGTAGTAAACGCCTCAATCCTGCCTTTGCTTAACAGCTGTACACCGCACCCACAACTGGTGTGATGTATGAGACGATATTGCATACGACACATGGTCAGCCCTAATATTGATCCACGGCACCAAGACAGCTCAGCTATACGTTCATGACATCTTTAGCCATAGGTGTTGCCACTCATGGCCGGGCTTCTAGGAGTCGTTTTTCAACAGGACAATACTCAGCCACACACAACAAGGGTGTCACAGGACTGCCTCCGCCACAAAACTACCCTTCCCTGGCCTGCTCGATCCCCAGATTTGTCACCAATCGAGCATATCTGGGATCACTTGGGACGACAAGTTGGGCAGCCTACTAGTTTGGATGAATTAGAGGCGCATTTACAACAAGTGTGGAATGAGATGCCGCAGGACATCATACGGGATTTGTATGCCTCAATGCCCGCCCGTATCGAATCGTGCACTAACGCTAGAGGTAGTCCAACAGGGTACTAAAACCTCCGTTCTCTCGTAATTTTTCCTGTAATAAATGATCATTTCGCTTTAATTTTGTAATAATTTACTTATATCAACGTTGCACTTTTGTATGTAAAATTTCGTTTAATTCTGACAACTCTTTCTTGGTGTGCAATTTTTTATGGCTATGAGTGTATTTTATGCTTCATATTTTTCAAAAAATATTTTACAATTCGCTATAAAAAAGAGGAAATGAAAAGTTTGGAAGAGTAATATATGCCATATGTTGTACGCAGAAAAACAATTTTAATTAAAAACGATAATTTTTATGTTGCCACTATTTCTTTTTGTAGCAAAATCACTTTGTATCTATCTATTAAATGCAAAACAAAAAGAAAAAATTAAAAATATTGTAATATTTTAAATATGTAGCGCTTTTTTTAAAAAGTATATCCATTTTACCCCCATGTAACCGCTTTACCCTATCTGACCCTAAGTAAATAATTTTCAAGTGTATTTACATATTTAGCTTTAAATAACAATCGTAAGTAAATACTTAATTAGTTAAGTGAATGCGAAAGCAAAATATTTGCTTTTCGTTTATTTTATTGAGTAATGATGTTCTTTTCATAGAATACGTTCTTTTGTATTCCACTCTAAATAAAAATCTAAAATGTATTGAAATTGAAACACATAATGAAGTGAAAAATAAAAATCATCAGCATATATAGAGTTACGCTCATCAGTGCTTGACTCTGTCACGCTTTAGGCTTAAAAGATAGGCTCAAGAGATTTCCTTAAACTCTGATATGTGTGAACGCAAGTTGCCACCTAACTTTCATACTTTAGTTAATTTTAAAAAATCTAATTGTCCGATCGCTAAGCTGTTTAATCCGACGGATTAAGAAAAATCGCCCCTTTCATTTAGTACCTTATTGTAACGAATTTTTGATTAGAGTTTTTAAAATTAATTAAAATATGAAAATAACAGCTATAAATTAGACATTTAAATTTTTAATTGTTGCCATTTTTTTTTCAGCATATGAAATTAAATATACTTTCACGCAATATATGTATATAATATTAAATTTGCTCATGCATATGAAAAAATGACGGCTATAAAATAATAATAATAATTTTAAATTTTAAAGTTAACGAAGAGATAAATAAAAAAGCGAAAATTTCGCCCGGGTTTGCTAGCAAATTTGAAGTAAAAAATGAATAAAATAAAATGGTCATTTTTCAACGGGCGCCTTAGTCGCCCTACAACTAACTAGTTAATAATAATTAAAGTAAACCATTTGGAGCTTGAAGACTGGTAGCAGAAAGTCCAAACAAAGTTCGATTATGTGAAATGAAATGATTAAGAATTTTGACAACATCTAACAGAGAAAAATTACACTTCAAATTTAAGGACTCACGTCACATCAGTACCTAAAATTTCATTATTAGAAGAACATCGTATATTTTATATAATTGAAAGTAAATGAGGCGAACGGACGCTTCTAATTTTTACCATACAGCAAAATAAATTTAGCATTTTAATTTCATCAAGCACATTTAAATTTCGCTTAACTGAATGTGAAAGCAAAAGATTTACTTTCCCAATATTTTGTGGAACTACTTTGTTTGCAACACTCTCCTCGCGCCTATTCAAAAGAGAACTTCGAATTTCTACGTGAGCGAGAAAACATCCGTATCACGTTCGATTCAGGATATAATTCAATTCAAAAGGATGCGCGAGAGCAAAATAAGAATAAATTTGAATCCCTGCCAAAGAAGTTCCTCCCTAAATCAACCTTTATTCAAGTCTGTTTTGTGGATCAGGCAAACCAAGAGCAGTGCAAGAGCGCCAGTTTGGCGAGTTTTAAAATTTGTTCATATTAAGACTTTTAGCAACAGATTTCCTATGTGCTCGCATGATTTACATTTTTGCCAATTTTTAACTGTCCCCTACTTTTTGAAGAAATTTCCAGAAAGAAAAAAAAAAAAAAAATCATAGATTTACGCTAAAATTATGAGATAATTTTCATTGAATAAAAGAAAATTCATGAACAGAGGAGCTTCATCACAATAGCCGGCAAATTTCTTTCTTTCTTTTTTCTTATTTCCCCCCCCCCCCCCCCCCATGAAACTTCAGCTCGTTTTTAGAAGCTTTTTATTGAAATTGGATTTTGTCATCGAGTCACGCTAAAAAGCCAGGCGCCTCCACTTTAAAGTAAATATAAGCAGTCTGTTCGTCGCTCGTTGGCTCAGTTGGTTAAAAGGTCATATGGGTAACGCAATAGTAGTGAGTTCGAACCTCGAAGGGCCGACGCGTTAATTTTTGCAGATAATTAATAGGAAAGGTGTCAATTGATAAAAGAAAAATTTTCCCTGTCTACACAGTATCCTAAGAAATTTTGACTAGATGTTTTAATAAGGTTTTTTTTAGTTACTAAAACGCACAAATTAAAAATGTAAGTAAAGAAAAGAAAAAAAAAAAAAGAAAGAAAGAAAAAAAAAAACTGGAAGCTTTTTATCCGCGTTTGTAATGATCGATAGATGGCGCTCTCTGAACACTGCAGTTGTTAGTAAATATAACAGCCACGTGTAATCATTATTCTTTCTCCGCCATTTCATCATGGAAAGTCGATTGCATAATATGAGGATATGCAGTTGTGTGATAATTTCACCTTAGCCCACCAGAGGGCGAGCATTTCATTACAATCGCGGATTGTGGAGCCCTAAAAAGCATAAAATAAAAATTTATTTTTGCAGAGACACGCTATCCGCGTTTGTAATGATCGATAGATGGCGCTCTCTGAACACTGCAGTTGTTAGTAAATATAACAGCCACGTGTAATTATTCTTCTTTCTCCGCCATTTCATCATGGAAAGTCGATTGCATAATATGAGGATATGCAGTGGTGTGATAATTTCACCTTAGCCCACCAGAGGGCGAGCATTTCATTACAATCGCGGATAAAAGATAAAAAGTTTCAACAAAAAGAAAATTTTAAAGAAAAATATTGATATTTCACTTTTGAAAGAGATAAAACATTTTATACATTCAAAATATTTTAAAAAGCATGTATTTGTTAGATCAGCTAGCAAGTTTTATGACTTTTCGTGACTTTCATTAGAACGTCATGGTGTTAAGGCGATGGTCGAGGGTTCGATCTTCCAAGGGCCGATGAATTATTTTTTGCAGATAATTAATAGAAAAGGTGTCAGTTAATGTTGATAACAGAAAATCTTTCAATGTCAACACGGTATCCAAAGATTTTTTTTTTTTTTTTTTTTTTTTTTTTCCAACTGAAAACAGCTTGCAAAGTATTTACCAGTAGAAACTGTTCATTGTAGAGCCAGAAAAAGCATAAAATAAAAATTTATTCTTGCAAAGAAAAGACATGTTACAAAGAAATGAAAGTTTCAACACTCAGAAAATTCTAGAAGAAAATCTAGATATTTCACTTTTGCGAGATATGAAAATATTCAAAATATTTCAAAAAGCTTTCGAGACCTTTGAAATTTATGGCTTAAAAATATTTATACAAAAATTAATAACTAAGAATATTGGTCTCGAATACTTTTTAAAATATTTTGAATATTTAAAAATTTTCATCTTATGCTAAAGTGAAATATATAGATTTTCCTCTAGAATTTTCTTAGTGTTGAAACTTTCATTTCTTTATAGCATGTCTTTGCAAGAATAAATTTTTATTTTATGGTTTTTGGGGCTCCACAGTAAAAAGCTTCTACTGTTAAAAAATGTCTTTTTACTTAAATTTTTATTTTGCGATTTGAAATTAATTTGCAGTTCTTTCCTGCTGTTTTTACTTCACCACTATTATGTAAGGAAATTATGTAAGAAAAGTACTGCAATCATGAAAAAAAAAAAAAAAAAAAAAAAAAGAAAATAATAATAATAATAATAATAATAATAATAATAATAATAATAAATCATACTATGATATTTTGGTGTGTCTATAAGTTTAGAATGATATTGAATTCATTTCTGCTTTTTTTTTTTTTTTTTTTTTTTTTATACGGTGCGTGTTTATACCTACACTAACACTCCTTTAACGTATTTTACATCCGCGAGAACACCTTAAAATATATTTTGTTTTAAACAAACTGGAATGATATCAATCATTTGAGAGCCTTCAAAAAAATATTTACAACAATGAGGGCACATACCACACCTCCGAAAGTAAAAAGACAGAACTTAAAAAAGCAGTATTTGAGAAAAATCAACTTAAAGTTAACAATACAGCTTTGACTAGCATTGACATAAAACTGACACAAATATCACCCAGGTGAACAATATTCGAAATAAAGATGTGTGACGCTTTTTGTGTACGTAGAGGTACTTCATACACATTTTTTCCATAACTTAAATTAAAAATTGCCATTTTTTGACTTGTGTCATTTTTTTCTTGCGGGGTGCGATATGTTAGTAGACGGAGCAAAGTCCTAAATAATTTTCAATTTTACTGTAAAATGTTACAAACGTATAACACATTTTCAAATGGTCCTTTGAGCACTTTTTTTCCATAATGTACCACTGAATATTTTTGTATGGTCCTATAAATCAACTGCAAACGCTAGTCATAACATATTCTAGAAGAAGCATAATTTTGTGCATTTGTGTAGTGTATATTACGTATGTTGATTTTATTATGTTTTGCACAGTATAAAGAAATTAAAATATGCTTTAAAGAAATACCTCTCATGACCATCATTTGATCGAATTCTTTTGTGAATCCTCGCACACAAATCATTTGTGCTATTCATAAAATTTTCAAAAGGAAACAAGGTATAGTGAACCCGAATGACTTACATCAAGGCATTCTAAAAATAGTTACGTAAACGAAAGCACGGACGGACAAAACAAACAATTCATAAACACTTTTCTATTTTTTTAGAAGTGTTATGGAAAGAAAAAAAAGAAGAAGAAGAAGAACAGACAGAGTGCTGTATAACTGGGCGATTGGATTATAGTATTAAACATAATGAGATAGAGCCATGGTACGAGGTAATTCTAACTTCCATACCTACTTAGTCAAAGCTGTCTTTCCCTTTTTACTTTCCGAACACTATAGTGAGGAAAGTATTGTAATCATGTCAAAAATCCGAATTCGAGATTTTGATGTTTCTATACGTTTTGAGGTCCCCTGAGTCCGTTTTCACTATTTTTACGATGATGTATGTATGTGTGTGTGTATGTGTGTATGTGTGTATGTGTGTATGTTTGTGAACACGCTAGCGTCTAAAGGCTTTGTTCGATTAACCTGAAAGTTGGTACGCATATTGTAAGTCACCATAGTACGAACCCTATAGATTTTGGTGAATCTAGCACTTATAGTTTTTTTACAGGGACACAAAGAAAAATTCTTTATCATTATGGCCTATGGGACCAAAATCTTAAAAGTGCGATAGCATCTAAACGCCTTATTCAATTGAGCAAAAATTTTATACCCATATTATAGGTCACAGATACTCAATCTGTATAGATTTTGGAGAATCTAGCACTTATAGTTTTTTTACAGGGACACAAAGAAAAATTCTTTATCATTAAGGCCAATGGGGCCAAATTTTTAAAAGTGTGATAGCGTCTAAACGCCTTATTAATCTGAGCAAAAAAATTGTACACATGTTATAGGTCGCATTTGCACCAACTGTATAGATTTTGGTGAATCTAGCACTACAGCTTTTTTTTACAGGGACACAAAGAAAAATTCTTTATCATTATGGCCTATGAGACCAAATTTTTAAAAGTGCGATAGCATCTAAACACCTTATTCAATTGAGCTGAAAATTTGTATGAATATTATAAATCACTGTTGCACTAACTATAAGCATTTTGGTGAATCTAGCATCTATAGATTTTTACAGGGACAAAACGAAAAATTCTTTATCATTATGATCTAAGGGCTCAAAGTTCAGTAGCGTTAAATAAAACCTCGTGTGATATATGGAGAAAAAAACACTCTATTATGGTTTTCTCTCTTTTGTTTGTTTAACAACTACTCTTTCTTTACTTTATCTACAAAACTGTTAGTTACTCAATGTTCGGAAAGTCGAGTGGAGTCACTCCAGATTTTTTAATTTATTATCAAAATATACATCATTACCAGAAATTACTGTTTTTAATAGAAAGCAGCAGCTTTAGAATCCTATATTTTAGATATTTTTGCAAGATAATTAAAATATCTTTACAAGTGAAAATTTTGTAAAGAATTTAGTGCCTATTAAGTATATTTTGTGCATTAGACGCACATTAGTGCTTTAAGTTTCAGTAACTTCGCTTTTTCTCCAGTTACCATTAAATTGGCATGTGAATTGTACAACTAGATATATAAAAAGGTATTTGAAACTCAAAATGCGATAACTTAATACACAGAGAATAGAACCTTGATCAATTTTAATATTATAGAACTCATCTTTATTTTGAACAGATATAGAAAGAGGCAGATGAATTTTTATTTCCACCTTTTTTTTATGATAGAAGTAGATATCCCTTCTCTAGACAATACTGTAGAGTGTATAAGTTCACGCGTAAAAAGCAAATATCATAAAAACAATCACTATTATTTTCAACAGAAATAATTTGGTGTGGAACTCACATTACTCCCTGACTCCCTCTTACTTTGTATTACTATATTGCAGTTTGAAATTTAAGATAAAAGAGTTATAATTTTGCTTCTCGTTTTACGAATATTTAAAAATACTTTTATTTAGGACAACAGGTCCAATGCTTTCAGACGAAATGACAGACTTGGAAAAGGCTCATCTTTTTTCTCTTTGGCAACAAGTTAAAAAAATCTGGAGTGACTCCACTCGACTTTCCGAACATTGAGTAACTAACAGTTTTGTAGATAAAATAAAGAAAGAGGAATTGCTAAACAAACAAAAGAGAGAAAACCATAATAGAGTGTTTTTTTCTCCATATATCACACGAGGTTTTATTTAACGCTACTGAACGTTGAGCCCTTAGATCATAATGATAAAGAATTTTTCGTTTTGTCCCTGTAAAAATCTATAGATGCTAGATTCACCAAAATGCTTATAGTTAGTGCAACAGTGATTTATAATATTCATACAAATTTTCAGCTCAATTGAATAAGACGTTTAGATGCTATCGCACTTTTAAAAATTTGGTCTCATAGGCCATAATGATAAAGAATTTTTCTTTGTGTCCCTGTAAAAAAACTGTAGTGCTAGATTCACCAAAATCTATACAGTTGGTGCAAATGCGACCTATAACATGTGTACAATTTTTTTGCTCAGATTAATAAGGCGTTTAGACGCTATCACACTTTTAAAAATTTGGCCCCATTGGCCTTAATGATAAAGAATTTTTCTTTGTGTCCCTGTAAAAAAACTATAAGTGCTAGATTCTCCAAAATCTATACAGATTAAGTATCTGTGACCTATAATATGGGTATAAAATTTTTGCTCAATTGAATAAGGCGTTTAGATGCTATCGCACTTTTAAGATTTTGGTCCCATAGGCCATAATGATAAAGAATTTTTCTTTGTGTCCCTGTAAGAAAACTATAAGTGCTAGATTCACCAAAATCTATAGGGTTCGTACTATGGTGACTTACAATATACGTACCAACTTTCAGGTTAATCGAACAAAGCCTTTAGACGCTAGCGTGTTCACAAACATACACACATACACACACACATACATACATCATCGTAAAAATAGTGAAAACGGACTCAGGGGACCTCAAAACGTATAGAAACATCAAAATCTCGAATTCGGATTTTTGACATGATTACAATACTTTCCTCACTATAGTGTTCGGAAAGTAAAAATATTGAATAAAAAAAGAAATTTTAAGAAATGAATGTTGTATGGTTGTAACCGTAGTTTAGAAACACAGCTTTAAGCATTTTAAACAGCTTTAAGCACTTTAAAATAATTTATGTATATGTATATATATATATATATATATATATATATATTTACATTTAGACCAATTAAAAAAACATTTCTTTTCACTCTAAAAGAAAAAAATATAAAATATAAAATTGAGTGAAATCATGTAAAAGAGATTTTAAGAAATAAACATTGTAACCATTGCTAAGGAGCGCAACACAGTTACTGCATGTCTTTATCTGGAAGATAGAGTAAAATAAAGTCCTGTTGTTATAAATTAAATTCTGTTTTGTACACAATTTTATATTAATTATTTAGAAAACAAAATTAGCCTTCTTCTTCTTATTATTATTATTTTTTTTTAATACACTTTTTCATTTTCTACGCGAAATCCTTTGTATTTAATTAAAATTCCTGTAGAAGAAAACTTAAATTTGCGGGTGCAATTTTTTAAAATGCAACACAACAGCCCAGGATTTAACTTATTTTCTGAGTTTATTTCTCCCTATTTACTTCCTATTTGTCTGACAACAGAAGTGAGTATATAATTTTATTTATTTATTTTTTTGTTTAACTGATGATATATTGTTTCGATATAGATAGTGTTCTTTGCTATTTAAATGCCCAAAAGAAGAATTTCAATCGGTCGGATTGAAAGGCAAATAGATAGTGAAGTTCATATGCATCATCATGTAAATAAGAATGGTAATAGTAATTATTATTTATTTTGAAGAATTGTTTACACGGAAATATGGAATTTCTATATATTATTTGAATGCTTACTTAAAAGTGGTCGAGTTTCGACCACTGGGTGATTTCATTTTAGTGTTGCCAACTTCTATACAAAATTTTATATTCAATATCCATCAGAAATTTTTATTTGAAATGTTTGTGTAATCGACCGTCACATATATCAAGGTTCATTCTTCAAAACCGGTGGTAGTTGCATGGGTACCAAATCTCCGTTATTTTCGACAGAGACTTCATACCAGAAAATTTTTACAGATGTTTTCCGTTTGTTTAATTGTATTTATTCGTCGAAAAAATATATGTAACACATTCCTTTTAAAAAATACTAGTGGGTAAATATGATTTAAAAATTGTAAATGTTGGGAGCTATGTAATTGGTAATTTTTAAATTAAAAAATCCCTACAAGTTTGCAATATTATTTCATCAAAAGGGTGATAAGAGGAGATATAAAAATGAATGGATGTTTAATATGTATCGGAGTTGCTTGTTAGGTTTTACTACATTTTTATTATTATATTTTTTTGCTCTTTTTCAGAAAGTATCGAATTTCGCTTTTTCCATTATTGAAAAATTGTTATAACTTTTTATTATTATTGAAAGCCTCACAAAAAACTCACGGAGGACGCATGTTTTCCACCTATGACTAGGCCAATCAGTGCGACCAAGGTTCGAAGCTAGCTGTTTACCAGCTGTAAGAGTGGACCCTCCCGGTCACAAATGAGACAGACGTTCTATATGAAACATCTTTTGCGCATTATCTATTTTGTGCAAATTTTGTTGCAAATATTTTTTTAATTTCATTATGTTTAGTGCAGTCTAAAGATGTTAAAATATACCAACTAGAAATTGGAAAAGTAGATATAGTGTATGAGAAAGCTTTTCCATGAGCTAATACCCCCGTAGTTGAAACATTTGTTTGATCTCAGTGAAAAGTTTGAAGTAATGTGCCCTTCTTTCTGATTATCCAATTTGGACTTCTTGCAAATATCTGTTATTGAGTTAGACTGATAACAGACACACACACACAAACCAATTGCTAAAAATCAGATTTTCTTAACGTGTCTCAAAATGTGTCTTTCGTAAAGTGGGATCTCAAAACGTGTAATTATAGCAAAAATTCAGTTTCGAGAACTTGACTCAAAATATTTTCCTAGCATTATATTAGTGATCAAAATCAAAGCGGAAAAAAAAAAAAAAAAAAAAAAAAATAAATAATAATAATCTGGTTGGACACTCACACGACTTCTTACCCTGCATTTCAATACAATAAAGAAAGATTGTAGGTTAAAGAGTAAGATAAAATGTACTGCATATAAACACACGTTTAAAAGAATTAAAACTAAATTTAGGAGCAGTTTTATTTGACAAATAACTTTCAGTGAGAGGGGAGAATTGTACGACCCCCTCAACCCTCGTTTTAATATAGCACTATATAGCATTCAAGGATGTTATTAAATGTAAAAGTTTATTTTAAATTATCCAAACAACTTTCACTCTCATCACCCCTTTAAACTTACCATTCTTGATCAAACATTTCAAGTAGAAATCTCATATGAACTTTAAAATACAACATTTGACATTTGAATTGCCTGAAATTATTTGTTTTTAAGTTAACATAATGATAACTGATAATAGACGTACTTAAAGATCAACCAATAAAGATTTGAATTCAGTATTCAGGGAACCTCAAAACGTGCAGTTATATATATATATATATATATATATATATATATATATATATATATATATATAAATGAAAGAAAAGAAAAAAAAATGAAAATCGTACTTTAAAAAATATTTTATTTACCAGGAATTAATTTTCATTCCTGAGCAGTTTTCCTGTACATGGTGAAATATAGTAAAGCTCTTTCACCAATTTTATTAAATAAAAAATAATGCCGTACTTGAAAATATGCTTGCATAATATTTTCGACACGGGCCCGTGCCATCCTGAGTGTAAACTCTGCTGTCGGTGTGTGCTTGCTTGACTTGCCAACACTAAAAATTCTCTCTTTTCTCTTTCTTGAATAGGTGTCTCCACTTGTCTATGTCCGGTATTTCGTTTTTGTTGCAACTGCGCTCATTGCTCATAATTTCCACGGCTTCGCGATTCATCTTTAGTATTGGCAAGTCAAGCAAGCACACACCGAGAGCAGAGTTTGCACTCAGGATGGCACGGGCCCGTGCTGAAAATATTATGCAAGCACATTTCCAAGTACGGCCATTTATTTATTTAAAATTTAATTAGTATAGGAAATATTTAACTTATACTTTTAAAAAATAATGCTTTTGCTTAATTATTTGTAGTCCTGTACATCTTCTATAAATTAGGTATACACCTCATTACTTAAATATAATTCTATATTAATAACATACAACACAACCTGAAAAGCATTTCCACCAATTTCCAAATATAGTCTCACTACATTCTAGTCTTTTTGGGTTGCTCTGTAAACGAATGGTGAATGATTTTCATAACACATTCTACACCAAACATGCTTTTATGCATATAAAAATAGATATTTTCATTTCATTTTGTTTGGTGCAGGCTATTGATGTATATGTATGCCTATAGCTTACCCACCAAAAAATTCGTCCGTAGATATAAGATATTTAAACTCTCTTGGGTGTCCCTGTACACGAACCATTTGCTTGATCTTAACGAAAAGTTTAGTGTAGCATTTTTATATGATATAGATTTAAAATACTAAGTTTGGACTTTCTCTCATATTCGTTTTTTTAGATATGCTGATAACACACAGACTCACACACATAGATAAACCGCTATTTTTTTTTTTCTTTTTTAGACTCAAGGGACGTTAAAACATGTAAATATAACAAAAATTCGATTTCGCAAATTTGACCCTAAAACAATACTTTCTTTACACTATAAATGGGTAATAGAAAATAAAAAGATGTTATAATTCGAAACAATCCATAAAAAACTAGCAAACTACTTTATCAAGTATTTGTTCGAATTTTATTCCTCTTATTTAGTGAGAGTTAAGCTGCTTCGGTTACACCCCTATTACTACCCACAGTGCCATCTTGATGCTACAGTTCCCATTTCCCTTCTTCTTGCCTTCAAAAAATTCACGCAGTAATTATAACTATTTATTAAACAATTAATGACTATTTATTAAATAATCCAACAAAAATGAGTTATAACAGAATATATTACAGTAATAACGTATTCGAAAATCATCAGTTCGCCAAGAACAGATTCGGAATTGGCGAGCAACTTCTTACTGAATTCCAAACAACCCTGAAACTCCTTGAGCAACAAACAATAAGGAGAAAAACGAAGGGCGGCCAGGGCGACAAAACTCAATTTACAGGAGAGCCGCCAGCAGCCACTGCTCTTTGATCACGCCCCTCCAATCAACGCTGCATTCAACTTGTTGTCACATAAAATGTCAAGCTTCCTCGGGACGCCCCATTCACGGTCGGATCATAGAGAGCGGACCATGTAATTGAGTTACCTTAGCCAAAAGAGCGCGAAGGGAATTTGTCGTTCATCGTCTTCCAGCGGTTTCTCTGAATCAAGAGACATGATCTGTCTAGC
Organism: Salticus scenicus; assembly: GCA_963930645.1. Classification (NCBI taxonomy): domain Eukaryota; kingdom Metazoa; phylum Arthropoda; class Arachnida; order Araneae; family Salticidae; genus Salticus; species Salticus scenicus. The sequence continues at coordinate 320,906,377 of OZ005648.1, read as the reverse complement.
TAAGGTCAGTGTTAGGTCGAAGCTCTTTTAAGCAGTGACAAGACTGATCAACTGAACGAAACAAATGCGAAAAACAGTAATTTCATATATACCTATGCACAGACGTTGCTTTGTTAAAATACATCCAAATTAAACTAATATACACATGATAATCAACTGAATATATATTGTCAAAAATAAATAATCAGAATTTATTAACAAAACGAATACTTAGACCGTTAAAAACGCAAGAAAGGAAATAGATAGTATGTTGTGACCGTCACAAGACTTTCTTCTACAAATTCACATAATTTAGACCAAAACAGTCACCATTGTGCTTTACAACGTAAAAACAAAAGAAAGTAATCTGGTGTGTCACTCACATGACTTTACCTTACTCTGTATTTCAATACTATAAACGTAGATTGCATAAGTCTTGAGATCAATAACGTAAGATAATATAGTTCAATGTACTTTAAAAATAATCTAAACTTGGTTTATGAATACGAGGTAGTGTCAAAAAGTTCCCGGAATAGGTCAATTACAAATTATTAAGAAATAGAACAATAATTTTACGTTATTGGCCTTCAAAGTACTTTTCTCTTTCATCCACACACTTCTTCCAGCGTTTGTGTAACTGTTCAAAACACTCCTGGAATCCATTTTTTGAGAGGTTCTTCAGTTGCTTCGTCGCATTTTCGATTACCTCATCTGAATCCACAAAACGGTGCCCCTTCAATTTCATTTTCAGCCGTGGAAACAGGTAAAGATCTGCTGGTGCTAGGTCGGTAGAATAAGGAGGGTGTTCCAGAGTGGTAACACTGCGTCTGTGCACTTCGTCCGACAAGGTACTTTTTCACAATCAGAGCGCATTGTCGTGTAAAAGAAACCAATGGTTTGTTGCCTATTTTTCAGGTCGTTTTCGTCTGATTGCATCTTGTAGTCGTTTAAGGATAGCTAGGTAAAGTCTTTTATTGACAGTTTGTCCTTCAGGAATGAATTCGTAATAAATGACGCCCTCGTAATCGAAAAACACCTCCAACATCATTTACCCTCTGCTTTTGTCAAGCGAAATTTTTTCTTCCTTGGGGATGTTTTTGCTTTCCATTCACTTGACTGACGTTTTGTCTGAGGGTCGTAAAGAAAGCACCATGTCTCATCACCTGTCACGATTTTCTTCAAGAAGCAGTCATCTTCTTCAGCCATGTCAATTAAATCCCTGCACATGTTCATTCTCACTACTTTTTCTGCAGGTGATAACATATTTAGAACCATGTGCAAACAAACACGATGCATGTTCAAATCATCATGAAGAATGCTGTGAACACTCCCATGTGAAATTCCAAGTTCAGAGGCAATAGCATCTATGGTTATGTCTGTCCGCACGCACGATTTCTCGAATGTGCTCAACATTTTCATCTGCGGTGGAAGAGGAGGGGCGCCCAGTGCAAGAGTCGTCATTTTCGATGTTAGTGCGACCTTCACGTAAACGCTTATGCCAGTCGAACACAGCCGGTTTTTTTCATGGCATCGTTTCCGTATTCTTTCTTCAGCATCTCGAGCGTCTTAGGAGGTGATTGCTCGAACAAAACGCAGAATTTGATGTTTTCACGCTGCTCTAAAGACGACCTTTCAAAATCCGACGAATGAAAAATTCGCTTTGTCAGAAATGATCTGCAGCCAACGCCGACAGACAGAACCGGAAATTAATTCCAGACGGCTGTGTGTTTTCCTTATTAGTTCTGCAAACCTCCAAACAGTGTTGCCAGACTTGGGGATTTCTCCCCATTTTGGGGAGTTTTGAAGCTTCAGGGGAAATATTTGGGGACAGAGATTTAGTGGGGAACAGTTTGGGGAAAAGAAAAATTTTGGAGAAATACACTGGGATTTTCTTTAAAATTTGTAAAAGATGACATTTTCCTAAAATTCAAAAAAAAAAAAAAAAAAAGGGGGGGGGGGCAATTCTGGAGGCCATTTGTATTTCAGAAATAGAAAAGCAACTTTTTCATCTTTTTGATTATAAAATTTATTTTTTTTCCCCCACTTGTAATCTCTAATTCCCGGAATTATTTGGTTTATATGTGTTGTTGCAAGTATAGTGAATGCTAAATACTTATTGATTGCTGCTTCGTTTGAATAATCAAACTTATAGTAAGCTGGAATAGCATAAATTTGGATGCTTTGTCTTAGCTAGTTTGAATTAAACTTGCAGGGATGCAATATTCAGTTTGACGAAAGCTCTTTAAGTTACCTGGGTATACCTTGTTTTTCATGCATTAAAAAAAAAAAAAAAAAAAACTGTTTTTATAAATAATTATGGATTAAGTACAAATTATTAGACATGAGGAATCTCAGAAAGTTAGACAAATAGACAAAAGTTACAAAAAATTAAAATTTTCCGAAAACTAGCGTATTGAAATTTATTTTTGTAAATGGGGATTTTTTTCTATAAAGAGCTTCATTTGGGGAAAAATGTGAGCTTAAATTTATTAAATATTTTTTTAATATTTTCCAAAAAATTTACATTTTTAGTATAAATTGAGTTGGGGATTTTTCTGGAAAAAACCCTTGTTTTGGGGAAATTCACTTTGGACCATCTGGCAACACTGCCTCCAAAAAAGATATTTCCTCTCCAACGAACTCCTGCGTGAATGTAGGCGACAATAGAGGTCTGCACGTGCACGGGCCGAACTTTTTAATCTGTTCTCGGGCAGGGCCGGGCCCGGGCTTGAATTTTCTTTTGCAAGCTCGGGCCTGAATGAAATTTTTTCCGGGCCGTGTCGGCCCGAATCTTTTTCTGGTTTCATCGTTAATCAACGAAAAAGGAAAATGATAAAATATTTCTACAGTCATTTATTTCACATAATTTTACAGGCTCGCATATCACATAAAATTTTATTTTGTTGAAAAATGTCTGTAACTTCAATTTAATTGCTTATCAGTCTGTCTGTTAGCAATCTGATTTTCCGCAAATATTTTTAGCATGTCTCGAAATTAATGTATTTTATTTCAAGTAATATTAAACGGTTTTCTATTCAAAATAGTACGCATGTCACTAATAGTTTACGCACATGTTCAAACAAAAGAAATTAGGTACGTTACTGTGTATAAGGCTTTGTGCCCTATGGCATGTAGAGTTTAGGTGGTATGAAGGCTATAAAAATTCTGCTGCTGTAACTTTTTCTCTAAACTCCTTTTTCTTTTCTCCAGTGCGCTGAATGAAAGTAGCATCATTTTTAGTATATACAAAAGCCTCTTTTCTATAGAATATGATTGAATTACCATTAAAATTTTGTTTACCGGATAACATGAAAGTTTCATTAACATTACGGTATATAAGAGGAAATGGTTGAACGTGCATTTCTAGTAGTAATAACCATTTTAAGTACCGTCCTATATTGTTTGATGAGTGCTAATATTTTCGATTTGACTTTCTGTCTGTCTTTGTGCCTTCTGTACGTCTGTAACTTTTGTTTATATATAATTATCTTGTAAAAGTTCAGCAGTTTTGTTAAAGAAGATTCTATTGCTTCGCTATATAAAACCTCTGCAAAACACATACTAAAAATCTTTTTCATAGAAAGGCATGCATTTTTTTCTATTTTTCATATTTTTGAAACGGGCCGGGCCGGGCCGGGCCTGATTTTATCGTTTTTTTGTCCGGGCCGTGTAAGCAAAGCTTTCGTACGGGCCATGCCGGGACCTCAAAATTTCGGCCCGTGCAGACCTCTAGGCGACAATTCCGGGAATTTATTGACTCTACCTCGTAGTTTTATTTGACATATAATCCTATGTGAGGGATTATGCCCCCCTCAAGCCCTCGTTCAACAATAGTGCCTACAATTATTTCAAAAGTAAAAAAAAACAAGGCTGTCATTAATTTGACTTCAAACTTACCAATCTTGGTCAAATTTTTAAGTGGCAACCTAATACGAATTTCAAAATATCAAATTCGAATTTCTTGCAGTTATTTGTTTTTAAGTTATGATGATAACCGATATACATACAGATTAACCGCAAAAATTGGACTTTCATAATCATCTCAAAATGTGATATTGTAAAATAAATAAATAAAATAAAATAAAATAAATAAAATAAAAAAAGTTGAAAATTGAAATTTAAAAGATGTTTTCTTTACAGTATGGGTATGAAAAATTAATTTTCCTTAATGAGCAGAGTTCGTCGACATAGTAAAATGCAGCAAAGCACTTCCGTCAATTACATTCAACAGAAAAGAACGTTTAGCTCAAATTTGTATTGTCCACAAACAATCTGCACTATATATGATATTTACTTAAATTTAGTCTTACTTGAAAAACATCAAACTCAAAATGAATTACAATTCCAGCAGTTTCCAAGTATAGCCCCAATATATCCATAATTTGGGCAGCCCTGTAAACGAATGATGAATGATTTTCATACCATAATCTGCACAAAACATGCTTTTATGCATATAAAAATTTTGTTCATTCCGTTTTCTTTTTTAAGTCAGAGTCACCCTACAGATGTTACACTGTAGTTACCCGAAATTTTCCCACAGACGTAATATATTTGAATTCTTTTGGATGTCCCTGTACACGAACAATTTGATTCATCTCAAGGAAAAGTTTACTGTAGCGTCCCTATATGATACACATTCAGAATACAAAGTTTGAACTTTCTGCTACTATTTGTTCTTGAGATATGCTGATAACAGACACACACACACACATAGACCAACCGCTGAAAACATGACTTTCTCATTTAGGGCACTTCAAAACGTATAAATATAACAAAAACTCAATTTCATACATTTGACCTAAAAACAATACTTTCTCTATGGGTAAGAGAAAGCAACTTTTGCTGTTTTGTAAAAGAATGAAAAAAATCAATAACTTTGTTTGAAATTATCACAGATGCGTGGTTCAGCCGTTCGTTTTAAAGATGGTTTTTTGTTGATGTTTTTTTTTTTTTTTTTTTTCCTTTTTAAATACTTAAGTTAAAAAATTACAGCCCCGAGAAGAGGAAGAAATGTTCCTACTTTACAGAAATTTTATCCTCGTTGACTATTACTTTTATAAGCGAAATTTTTCAGTTTCATAATGATTGGTTAAAAATATTTCTCATTGTGTATTATATTTATACGAAATTTTACCCTTTACTGCCATATTAAAAATTATGAAAAGCAGCACCCCAATGCCACCTGTTGAACGATATACACCAAAAGCTGATAGACATCAATTTCTGTCAAGGCGCAATTAAATATAACTTTTTCTAAAATTCAGTTCCTTAGTTCTTGATCTAGAGCTGCTACAAAATTTTTGTCATACACATCCAGACGGATGGACAATGATTTGACAATTCGTGTTCAGGACATCTCAAATCCATCGAAAAATGAAAATTTTTATGTATCCAATGCTTTTTTTTTAGTGAACATAGAAGAAAGTAAAAATATAGGTTTGAGTGAAATGGGATGATTATAATCAATTGCCGAAACGTCAGTGAGGTCCTGTTCAGAGCCCAGTTTACCCATTTAAGGGCCCGAAGCTGTGATAATAGCGAAGCTCTCCCCCCCCCCCCCACATACACACACACATTTTTCTTTTTCTTTTTCTTTAATATGAATGTTCATCATTAGATAAAATTTTACAATGTTCATGTTAGAATAAGATTCTCATTACCATTTAAATGAACTCTGAAACTGTTTGCAAAAAATTAATTAAAACAAAACAACAATATATATATATTAACAACAAAAGAATCTAACTCACCAACCAAAAAAAAAGTTGCTGCATCAAAAACTTTAATGAATATACTTTACAGAATAAAAAAATTAAATTGGCTTCTTCCTAGCCTTTGCCGCGCTGAAAATTTCAATTACATCTTTAAAATCCCGGTTGCTTGTTAAATCATGCTCTGAGCACAGCAAAGCCAAACATTGCAGCTTATTCTGCTACATTTTTGTTCTTCGAAGAGATAGAACTCGCTCTAATTTGGGGTTTGCTTTGCTCTCTCGGCTTCGCAATTTGATATCATATCGGTAGAGTTAAATAAATACGTAATGCAATAAACATATTTGGAAAAATGTCATTTAACTTGTTTTTAAACATATGGTCATAAATATGAATCGGTGATTTTTTTTTTAAGCTACAGCTTAACAAACAGCTAAGCTACAGCTACAGCTTAAGCTATAGCTAAGCTACAGAAACAGTTAAGCTACAGCTTAACTTTACTTCTCCTTCATAAACTTCAAGAAAATTATTAACTGATTCTTCATTTATTTGTTCAAGACCTAATTTAGTAATGAAATTGAAATTGCTGCATACTGAGTTATAAGCATCAATTCGTTTTATCATTTCTGAATTTAATCTATCGACATCGCCTATCACAAATAAAGTTTCAACTTTGAGTTTTTCAAATCCTTGAAGAGTTACATGGCTAGTTGTTTCGGATTAGAGAGTACCATCGGTAAATTTTTTTCTTCAAATTCTTAAATTTTTTTTTAAATATGCATCGCACTATTATATTTCTCCTTTTGATTCCCATAAGCGATATGTAATTTTACGCGGCGGAAGGAAACAGATTATATTATTCTCTCTCTCTCTCTCCCTCCCCCCCCCCCCCTCATCTCTTGAATGACTTTTGAAATTTTCAAATTGTAATGCATTTTTAAAAAATATTTTTTTTTTTCTTTTTTTAAGTTTAAGTACTAAAATAAATTTTCAAAAATTTGTCTTTTTAAAATATTTTTACATAACAGTATCAAGGATTTAATTTCTGACTGTAAAAACAGAATTAGAAAAAAAAAAAAAAAATTACATTTTTTTTTCTATTTACTGGATTTTCTTGCCCCTATCTAGGGCCCCCTTGTTCACTGGGCCGGGCTGCAGCCCCCCCCCCCCCTTAACTGGGCTCTGGTCCTGTTGAGACTAATTTGATGTCTGTCTGTATGTATCTGGATAGGATAGTACTCACAAAAAATCCTCCGAAGGAAGAGGAAATTTGGTGCAAATATTTATGAATTACATGAAATTAGCTGTATAGTTTTTGATGTATAAGGTGAAAAGAAATGTTACACTTTCGATTTCAAATTATGTAAAGTCAAGCTCTAATATGTTTAAACTACTTAATGCGATTACATACTTATCTACAAAGGAAATTAAATTTACATAATTAAAAAAAAAAATCAAATTAAGGCATAGTGTCTAGATTCCGTAAAGGAACAAGAATTCTAAAAATAAACATCGCCATGATGAGATGCGGTCTAAGATCAAAGGTGATCTGCGTCTCCGATGCTTTTGCTTCCTCGCATTTCAAAAATATCTAAGTAAAAAAGTAAGTCAGTATACGCGTAAGCCATCTAGTGACTTTTCTAAGCATCCAATTGTTCGGAGGAGATATTTTTGCCACACACTCCCTCCCCGCTCAATAAGATGTATGAAAATGCATCTAATTATTCTTAAGTAATCAGTAAATACTGATAATCAAAATCTATTTAAATTTAAATATAACATTTTCAAAAATATTTAGGAAGCATCAACATCAAATTATTTTTTCTTTTTCAAAACAACATTTCTATAATCAATAAGTATATATCAACTTAATATTCAATTCTAAGTCTAAATTCGAATCTAAATGGTTTAGCAAAAATAAATCAAAATACAGATACTAAATAACACGAATCCATCTAGCAGAGTTATACACTGCAAGACCCGCCACTCCATAGCTTTCAACTCAGGGTTGTAACGCTGAAGACGTCCCAGAAACATACTATAATCAGAGAACTTGTCTCTAGTCCTAAAAGCGACTTTAACAGGCTTGGGCAACTCATCAGCATCCAAGACTAAGTAACCCAAGTAGTAAGTAACCCAATTAGTCCAGGCAACGAAGACTAAAATTTGACGAATAGAAAAAAAAAATAGTGTAGTTTTGAAATTTTGCATACTCATAGCCGAGAGGGTCCTGAACATATACTAAAAGTCCCCGCCCGTGGTGGGTGAGCGGGGGGCACTTTTCAGTTTTTATTAAATATCTTAAAAACTATCACATTTAGAGAAAATATGTCAATCACAAAATTAATCTACGTAAAATTTCCTACAAAAATGTATAGTACATTTTGTTTGTATGATCAATAGTTTAGAAGATATAGGACATTTTCTTGAAAAATTCTTTTTTGCAATAGTAAAATTAACTAAAGTGTGTAATTAAATGGGTTCTGGTCAAATAACTTCTAATGTACAAAACAAATATATGCATAGGGAATATTTAAGGATAACACAGCATGTTTTGTAAATTTTAAATAATTTTAAGGTTAGTAGGCGCAAGTGGTGGTTTAGGTAAAAATCCAGATAACAAAGACCCAAAACCGATCAACATAAAAAAAAAAAAAAAAATCGTGCAGCTTTGAAATTGAGCACAGTTATAAAGTTAAGTGTCCCGAACAACATACTAAAAGTCTCCAACCATGGTGGGTGAGCGGGGGGCATTTAAAGGGGGCACATTTCAGCTTTTATTACGTATCTTGAAAACTATCGCATTTAGAGAAAAAATGTCAATTACAAAATTAATCTACGAGAAATTTCCTACAAAAATGCACGTTACATTTTGTTTGTATGATCAATAGTTTAGAAGATAAGGGGAAAGAAATAACACATTTTCTTAAAAAATTCTTTTTTACAATAGTAAAATCAACTAAAATGTACAATTAAAAGGATTCTGGTTAAATGTTTTCTAATGCACAAAACAAATATATGCATAGGGTATATGTAAGGATAATAGAACATGTTTTGTACATTTTAAATAATTTTAAGGTTAATAGGCATAAGTTGTGGTTTAGGTAAAATTGCTTTCTAATCCCTGGCTTAAAAGAGGGGTGTTATAAATTTGAAGCCTTTGTTTGTCTTTATACTTGTAGTCATTTGATTTTAACATTTTTTTTTTCTCTCTGGGGAGTCATTTCAGGCAGTGCAAGAGAAATGCTTTTGATTCATAAAAAAACTTTTTTGTTATTAAAAATAATTATTTTTCAGAAATTAAAACACTGCAAAGGAAATATTCTAAAACTATGTCAATATATAAAAAGGAAAAATTGTCATATAAAATCAGTCTCTGAAATCACAACTACTCGATTTATAGGCAAATCTATTTTTTTTTTTTTTTTTTTTTTTAATTTTTTATATTATTTACAATAGTAACATAAACTATAGTTTTGTAATTAAAAGGATTCAGGTTAAATATTTTCTACTCATACAAATAAATATCTGTATGTGCATGTGCGCGCATAATGTGCCAAGTTTAAAGAGTGAAAGTCAAAATATACAAATAGAAAAACTCCACTTTTCTGTAAGATATCCGTATGATACAAAGCAACCTTTATATTTTCTTAACTATTGATCTTACTAACAAATGTAATAGGCATTTTCATGGGAAATTTTAGGTAGTTTAATTTTGTAATTGAAATTTTATCTAAATGCGATAGTTTTCAAGATAATAATAACTGAAAAGTGCTTCCTTTAAATGCCCTATGCCCCCCTCCGCTCTCCCCCCGCGGTTGGGACTTTTAGTATGCTGTTCAGGACAGGACACTTAACCTTATAACTGTGCTCAGTTTCAAAGCTATAAGATTTTTTTTTTATGTTGATCGGTTTTGGGTCTTTGTTATCTGGATTTTCACCTAAACCACCACTTGCGCCTACTAACCTTAAAATTATTTAAAATGTACAAAACATGCTGTATTATCCTTACATATTCCCTATGCATATAGGCCCACCAGCGGCCGAGCGGTTCTGCGCTCAAAGCTGGTAGACGTGAGGTGCCGGGTTCGATCCCCAGTCGCGCTCGTCGGCCTAGCCGTTCGGAGTTTTCCGTGGTTTCCTCCGAAACTTGCGCAAATACGGGCTAGGATCCCTTAGAAAGACCTCCACGGAAGGCACTCCCCCTCAGGCCTAGGACCCCAGTGTTGTCAATCGGCCTTAATCCCTAACACACCCTATGCATATATTTGTTTTGTGCATTAGAAAATATTTGACCAGAACCCATTTTATTACACAATTTAGTTGATTTTACTATTGCAAAAAAGAATTTTTCAAGAAAATGTGTTATTTCATTCCCCTACATCTTCTAAACTATTGATCATACAAACAAAATGTACGGTACATTTTTGTAGGAAATTTTACGTAGATTAATTTTGTAATTAAAATTTTTTCTCTAAATGCGACAGTTTTTAAGATATTTAATAAAAACTGAAAAGTGCCCCCCTTTAATGCCCCCTACCCCCCCGCTCACCCACCTAGGGCGGGACTTTTAGTATGTTGTTCAGTGTTCAGGAACCTCTTGGCTATGAGTATGCAAAATTTCAAAACTACACGATTTTTTTTAAATGTTGATCGGTTTTGGGTCTTCGTTATCTGGATTTTTACTCAAACCGCCACTTGTGCCTACTAGCCTTAAAATTACTTAAAACTTACAAAACATGCTGTATTATCCTTGAATATTCCCTATGTATATATTTGTTTTGTACATTAGAAAATATTTGATAAGAACCCTTTTAATTGCACACTTTAGTTGATTTTACTATTGCAAAAAAGAATTTTCCAAGAAAATGTGTTATTTCATCCTCCTATATCTTCTAAACTATAGGTTGTACAAACAAAATGTGATATACATTTTTGTAGGAAATTGTACGTAGATTAATTTTGTAATTGACATTTTGTCTCTAAATGCGATAGTTTTTAAGTATTTAATAAAAACTGAAAAGTGCCCCCCGCTCACCCACCACGGGCGGGGACTTTTAGTATATGTTCAGGACCCTCTTGGCTATGAGTATGCAAAATTTCAAAACTACACGATTTTTTTTTTCTATTTCTCCTATTTTGACTGGACTAAATATTCTATTGCCAAAGTTGCTCTTGATCCATCCATAGTAGCAGCATTACTACACTGGAGAATCAGAGCCCCCTTAACCAAGTTATTGGCAAGAATTTCAGGCAGACTGTCTCCAATAGGAATAGAGTCAATCAGCTGCAAAATCTCACGCTGAATACAATCATAATCATCCAAAGACAGCCTGTCAGAAGGGAAATCCCTCTTAACGATAGCTACCCTGGTCGATGACTGAACAGTATGAGCATAAGAGCAAGGTTGGTCATTCTCCCCAGATCAGATATCCCCCCCCCCCCCCCCCCGAGGTTGGACATCCTTACTTAACTTTTTCTGAAAAGCCTGCACTGTGGGGGATGGCGTTGAACCCAAAGGCCGAGACCTTTTAGTACCACCACCACCAGCAGAAGCATGAGACAATTGTCTCCTCTTCTGGCTTTTGGTCAGAACCCCAACACTATAGACAGTTCATCCCCCATGGGCTGCTGGCAAGAGCCAGCCTCTCGACTAGAAGATGGACCTGCATTAATGGTCCCAACCAAACCAGAGCCTTGATCTTTCTGCTTAGTCCAAGCTGAATCTGTGTCACCAGTTACACCCAAAGCAGCATATGCTCTGGTTACACCAGTAGGTAAACCAGAAGCCGGAGACTGTAAAGAATTTTTCAAACAGGACCCTCTACCTAAGTCCTGAACGCGCCCTTTTTATCCTGCGTGACAGGCGATGAAGTACAAGAAGAATTTGTAGAACCATCCATGATGTGATTTTCACCTGCAGATCTTAGCTGAGCATGTCGGAATGGCCTTCACGCCATGGGTGACCCTGCCAAGAGCATACACTCCACACACAAAGCATGCACTCAGCGTGCAAAGCATACACCCCAGACGTACATTGCCCATTCTGCCCAGGAACACCCCCCCCCCGCCACTATGAGGCAACCTGCAGGACTTGGGGGGGGGGGGGGAGGCATCCATTAGTTAGTTATATATAACGGGAAAAGGATAGTTTAGAAGTTTTCAAATAAACAGCAATATCTTACATAATAATCTGCTAACATTGCCTGTTTTTGTGTTTGTTGCTCCGCATTCCTTTGTTCTTTGAGCTATCGGTGCCTAATTTTGCACACACATTATTAACAGGGGGAATGCATAATGATATATTTTTCGTTTTTAAATTTTAATTAGCTTTTTTTTAATTTATTTTTAACACTTTAACATTAGCTCTAGAGAAAAATTTTTTTGTTGTTGTAATGTTTCTTACTTTCACATAAAATAGTGGCAACGGTATAGAATTCCCGGCTCTGCTATTTTTCACATAGTTGGTTTAAAAAATCAGCCTTTCACTCCAAAATTTTCTGAAATGAATTTTCATGGTTGATGAATAAATTTCTAAATTAAAATAAAATTTCGTGGTCTATTGGAGTCATGCCATGAATATTAATGTCACTTGATATAGCTGTGTTTACAGACTCAGTGACTTTGCCAACGAATGTTATGTGAGAAGTACCTAGCTGGTAATCAGCCAGGGTAGCTCAATGGTTTGAGCATCCACATGTAAAGCGGAAGGCCCGGGTTCGATTCCTGGCTCTGGTATTTTTCAAATAGTTGGTATAAAAAATCAGCCTTCCACTCTAAAATTTTCTGAAATAAAATAAATGACAACAATGCGTGACTTTCATTTCTTTACTTACATAATATAGCAATTACATAAATACTATATATTATCTACTGCAATATAACTTCTACTCAAGCCTCAAAATACTAAGAGTCTCTTCATTTCAGAGCTTTGATGACAGAGTTTGCTTGTTATTAAGTCATTATCGATTGATGCAAGCTTTCCAATTTCAATCTGCATCACAAGAAGGGCCTCAAAACTTGACTGAGATAATGTTGACCTTGCCTGGTTTTAATAAACTCTAGGGTAGAAAAAGCCCTTTCACATCTAACTTGTGACAAGGGATAGTTAAAAGATATTCATACACTTTATAAAGTTCCTTGTACATAGACTGTGGGCCATATGGTATAAATATCATTTAAAAACAAAGTGTGTTTCAACTTTTTGGAGACAATCTGAAAATGCACCTAATATATTCTCTTTAAGATAGATAATGAAAATATCAAATGTTCTGGAAGTAAACTTTGCACATAAACTTTGAAAATTGACTCCAATTCGAAGGAATTGAGTCTACGTTTACAATATTGGTTTATAGCTGTATACAACATATTTCTGGTAATATTGATAGATTCTGGTAATATAGATTCGTTGAATAAATTTTTAAATATCTTGAACACAAGTGCTCACCACTATATAGCGGTTAGAAGTGTTTTACAGCCTCCTCCTGCAATTTATTTAATAAATAAATAATATATTTGCCGCTGGTGGTAGCACCCTCACGATAAAGGGTGGCATAGGTATAATTGAAAGGTAATAAAGGTGCTGGAAATAAACTCCTCTGCGACAAAAGGCGCTGGTAAGATATGTGAATTACTAAACAATTGAAGGGGGTCGGCCAGTCAGCAAAAGATGCCATCCAGATGACAGGAGCAGAAACTCAAAGTAATTTTAAAAACCTAAACACTAGCCTAAATTTGCTACAGTTAACTTAAAATAAACTTTAATTGTACTTTTAGTTAAAAAAAAAAAAAAAAAAAAAAAAAGAAGAAGAAGAAGAAAAAAGAAAAATTAAATTGATTTTAGAAGGAAGGTATTTGCAGATATTAAGTTATCTGAACACTTGGATTTAAATGGTTGAAACTAAAGAAAAAAAAAAAAAAAAAAAAAAGGTGGAAATTTCTAATCTGCATTACAAAACTAAGAATATGTTTTTCAGTTGTATAGATTACAGGTAGTTCAATAAGCATGCAGGCGCGTAAGACGTTAAGGATAATCACTGAAGAGAAACGTGCCGAAATCATCAAGTTATGAGGCTAGCTTAAAAGTCTCAGGAAAACAGCCATTCAAGCAAGTGTTTCCAAGGGTACACAGTCATCAAAGTACTGAAGAATAAGAACCGGAAAACAAGGAAGAAGACCGGACATCCTAAAGCTTTGTCCCCCTGTGATAAAAGATTTAAAAAGAAGGCAACGTCATACGAAAGAATCAAGAAACAACTGTCATTAGCACAAAGACACAGGGAAAAGCGTCTCAAATTCATGGACTTAAAGCAAGTATTTTTCACGGATGAGCAACACTTTTGCACAACTGGACCCGACAACTTCAGTTCATACATTGAACATAGAGACGATAGCGTCATCACACTGCATCAAGTAAAGTGGCAAATAGATGGTGGCGATGTTTTGATTTTAGGTGCCATCTCCAGCTTTGGTGATCTCATGATAAAGATTGTTGAAGACAAATATAACAACTTAAAATAGCTTGATGATCGACGTACCACCTATATTCCGTAGCGTCATGGACAATTTGGACAGAACAAATGGATTTTGCAGAAAGACAATGCACGTATCCACACTGTAAAAAAAAGTGCTGGATCACCTAAAGTCCAATAATGGCTGTATTCTCCAATAAGTATAACTCCTGGTTGAATACGAAAACTTGAAAAGCATATAAAGTTAGGTTGCAAATTTTTAGCAAAATTTGACGCATTATTTCCACCATCTAGCAGCACTGTTATTTTCAGAATTTTTAACTGAAAATAACTAATCAAAAATCATATGAAATCTTCAATGATAGGTGGCAGAAGTAGTGTACCAAATCTTGTTGGAAATCTGCACCCTGACTTTAGACACTTTTCAAGATTTTATGTTGAACCAGGAGTTGGTGGTAAATACGGCCATAAAACTGCTATCTTACATTGGTGTGCATGCAGCCCCGATCTGCACATCATTGAGAATGTGTGGCAACTAATGGAGGAGGTTGTGTATTGAATAAGCAATACAATGAACAGAAAGAACTAATCCATGCTCTGGAGAGATATGCAAAGAAGTTCAATAGGAAAACCATATTAAATCTATATAAACAGTGACGCCAACTTATATGGGCCCGTGGGGCCTGAGACCACCCAATAATTTGCTCTTCCAGCCCACCCAATTTTCATTATTCTGATTTCTCATTTATTTCTTTTTTTGAAGCTTAAAAAAGCAGTTTCTTAAAAAAAAAAAAATAATAATAACAATAATAATTCTCACTTAGAAATATACATTTATATGAGTTTAAAATAGAGATATTTGTATTTCTCTATTTAGATCTTTTACATTTTTAAATATGATTTCTGCATATTTATTAAAAGAGAATTAATTGGCCTTAATCTGCATACTCATAAGACTATTAATTTTCTGTATTGTAAATCAAAATATGGACACATTTGCAGTGGCGGCTCGTGAACCGAAAATAGGTGAAGAGCTTAAAAATAATATTTAAGTATTTTCGATGTATGACTTTTATTAAGCATTATCTTGGTTAAATTAACTAGAAATACTTATTTAAACGTAAATTTATATTCTATAAATGAATACAGTGTGCCTCTTCAACTATTTTCAGTGCACGAGCCGCCACTGCACATTTGTATGAATTAATACTCTCAGTTAATGTTTCCCTCAAAGAGCGTTTTAAAGAAAATGAAATTTTAAACCAAACAGAAAAACTCACTACAGGAGAATCTGATGATGTCTCTGACGCTTTCGATGGCGGCATTTCCGATTATAATATTTTAAGGACTCTGAGAAATATGGCCTGTGATAGTGCTGCAGATTGAGCATTGAATTAAAAACCTTTGAAGATAAAAATTCGTTAATTTATGAGAATCCTTAAAATCCTGTGTGTATTTTTAACGTACAGCTAGGTTCAAAACAGTGCTTGTAGAAAAATTCTTTCTATTTTTGAAAGTGGATTTTTCCTATAAAATGATCTATTTAGACAAAAATAAATCATTTATGTGACTATTATTTCTGTTTAATTAAAAAAAAAAAAAATCTTAATTTATTCATATATTTGATGTACTATTTGGCTTAAAATGGATGTAGCAAAATAAAAGTTCTTCATTAAAATGACCTGTCTACTGTTCAGCATCAAAATTAAAAAAATCACTCAGGAAGATCTATAAATAAATCTTATAAAATAACAGTTATGACCTATAGAGTTTAGAGCAGTTAAAAAATGCTATTCAGTCGAATGTGACATCATTGGCTGTTTTTTGATCAACAGTTTGACAGTAAAAAAAAAAAAAATACTCCAAAAATTAATTATAATGAAACAAATCCTTTTAACACTACATACTTCAGCATCGTGAATTATATCAGAACTTAGCTAATATAAGGTTATTATTAACATATTTTAATAAACTTAAAAAAAAAAAAACTAAACGAAAATTCGAAAATTGGGTTTTGAGGTGCTTTGGGCACCTTGAAGGTAAATTTCGTGTCGAATCACGTGACTGTCCAAGCTACCATCTTTGTGCTACGCTGTTCACAGACACACATTGCCTTTTATGTATATAAAAGATGTCAGTTTTATGTTAGACAGATCCAATGATAATGTAATTTAATAAAATCGTTCATTTATACTTTAAATAGTATTGAATTATTGTATCCTTACCCCCTTTCATCCCCCCCCCCAAAGGAAAAAAAAAAATCCCCATATCATTGTTCCTTGCACCCAAAAATATGAGAGCCCACACAATTTTTTTCAAAAGTTGGTGCCACTGTATATAAATAAATTCCTAGACATTTGCTAAATGTTGTTGATGTTACAAGGGCACAAATTCAATAACTATTTTTACCCTTTTGTCATATTTTATTTGTTACACATGTGTGATTAATTAGTGGTAGGCAAAGTATTGGAGGCTAATTTTTATGTTTTTTCTGTCAAATGTTTTAATCTTAAGATATTAAACAGATTTTGATATTTATATTTGTTTCTTATTGTCCCTTCAAGTCAGTGTGGGGAACACATCCATACATGATTTGTAGCTTTGTAGAATCAGTCGATTGCCAATGTTTTGTCCAGCAGCGTAACATGACGGCTATAACAAACTCGAGAGAAACTCCTTTTGGTGGATCTGGGTCTGAGTCATTTGTGTCTTTGAACCAATAAGTTGAAGAGCCGTAGATTTTGGTAGTAGCAACACTTTTCGCCATCCACATAGTAACTCTAATCGCGGTTAAACGAACCTTTGAATTTTGGTCCAGATATACGGTCAACCTCTTAATTGCACACAGTGTTGCCAGATTTTGCACATTTTTTATTCAAAATCCACCACTATATTCAGGGTTTAATCCAATTTTTTAAAAATTGGTGAATTTATTAAATAATTTGTGAAAAATAATAATGCTTCAGAACAATTAAACAAAATGCCCAAAGCAATTTTTTTCTTAAATTTTAAATTACATTAAAAAAATAAAATGGAGCAGTTGTAGAATAAATATATGTGTGGGGTAGGTAATTTCTAACATGTAAGGTAAGTAGGTGTTTACTTAGATATTTACCATTGTCTCCAGTAAATATTCAAACTGAGGGTATTTTTATGTGTTCAGTGCAGCAAAGCTGATAAAATTTTTTACTGTGTTGCTATATCGCAGAAAACTGACTTTATAAAGGTACCTCTCTGCTGAAATTTGATTTTGTGAAGGTACCTCATTGCCAAAAGTTGATTTTGTAAAAGTGCCTCAATGAGGCACTAAATTTGTTCTGGATTAACCTCTGATATTTTAAATGTAATGGTTGCCTAATCACTTCGTAGATTAATCGTCAATTATGTATATCAAATATCACTTCTCGAAGTTATTGATGACTAGTGAATAAAAAAGTCGCAAAATCTGGTAACACTGTTCACACAGGCTGTATGATGTATGACCAGGATGCATTGGACCTTCACTGATCTTCACCTAAAGCACAAAAATAGCCTTTAGTAAAAAGTCAATAAAAAATCTCCAGCCCAGTCTGCCCCTGCCTAATTAACAGCATAAGAAAAACATGCTATAATCATGATAAACTTTGATCTAAAACTTTATTTAGACATGAGAAATAAATTTTTGATGGAAAAGTTGAATTTTAAACAACAGCAAAGAATTTTTAGGCCGCATGTTAAACTTAGGCCATGGCATAACATGTTTTATCAACTACTGCAATACTAATTGAGCTATTGAGATGCATCTGACCAGAACTATTTGCTCACAAGAAAGTTGAAAATATTCATCTGTTTTTCATGAAATACACAATTTCTCAAGAATTTTGATGACATACATACAGACAGATATTTTCTATAAATAATCAAATTGACATTGTGTTCAGGAAATCTCAAAATACATGAATCCATCAAAAACCAGAGATTAAAATTTTCATGGATTTAATACTTTCTTCTTATGTATACAGAAGAAAGTAAAAATGAAGTTATGAGTGATGCTTTTTTATTATCTAAAGCAATATTTCATTTCTTAATATTTTCCTGCATATTTTATATAGCTGTTTTGAACAAAAACTTCTTGAATATCTTCCAAATACAAATAATTTGATCAAAAAAGTAACTAAAAGTGACATTTTTAAAAAGAGTGACAAAAAAGTGACTCTTGCATGCCTGTAGATATTATTTCAACTTAAATTTTTACATGAACTAATTTTTTTTAAATCAGTTTTTTTTTTTTTTTTTTTTTTTTTAAAGAAAATTATTCAAATACAACATAAAATAAATCAACTTTAATGCACATGGGAAAACAAAAATCAATTTATTAAATTCTCTTAAAATAAAATCTTACAAAAAGAATTCTTTTACAAATTTACACACAAGAAAAGCCTTGAGCTTATGAAATATAATACAATTTATTCAACATAAACAATTGGCAAACTGAAAGAATAATAAAAAATATCTATCACTCATATATGATGTAAAATGACAATGAATGACAAAATAATTATAAAAATCATGCTTATAATTACATAAAAGAAAATTAGAATTTATATGCATTGCAAATATAAATATTAAATTAATGATGTTAAGAATTATAAAAGAATAATCAAAACATTATTCACCAACAAATATTTTGAATTTAAACGTGTATATATATATATAGAGAGAGAGAGCCAGAAATCCGCCGACCTAAAATCCGAAATCCGCACAGCTTTTCAGATACAAACAATGAAATTTAAGTTCCAAAACTGCAAATCAGAATTTTTGTAAAAGATCTTGAATGCAGATTTTGTGCTTGCATTTCATGATTACAATAATAAAAATATGAAAAACTGCAAGAACCAAGTTGCTGATAAACAAATTATCTACATTATATTAAATTAATCAAAAGAAAATTATGATTATGATGATGATGATATCAATGAGGAAATTGATAAACTAATATTTAAAAATGCTATCTGATGAAGACATAGTTGTAAGGAAGAATTCAGATAAATTCTTTGCAAAATAAATTTGTGTTACTTAAGAATTGATGACTATTTATAATAGATTTAAAAAAAAAAAAAAAAAAAAAAACCCTCAATGATGTATGTGTGCATGTTCAAGTGTAGCTTAAAACAAACTGCATATGAACTGATTTTGTCTAAATTTGACAATTATTTTTTCATTTTTATTTATTGTTTTCATTATAAATATTATTTTTTTTTTTATGTTCAGTGTTATTCTTATGCACCTAATAATTTAATATACAAGTGAAATTGTTTTATTATTCACTGGTATATGTTTAGTTTGATTAATATTCTACTTTTAATATTTAAATTGAAAATGATTTCTTAGGGGCTCCAAAATCCACCAAATCCTAAAATCCGCACAACCTCTGGTCCCAAGCTGTGCGGATTTTTGACTCTCTACTGTATATATATATGTGTGTGTGTGATTTCAAAATGTCACCATTTTTCTAAGAATATAAGAAATTTATACAGAAATAAATAAATAAAAATAAAACAAAATAATTTTCAAATAAATGCATTTCTGTAGTAAAACTAAAAAATGACTAAGTAAACTTGAAAAAAGACAGGCTAGGACAAAAAAAAAAAAAAAAAAAAAAATTCTTTTATTAAAAAAAATAATAAATTCCAAGAAGCTGTATTTGGAAAAACAAAATGTGAAAATAAAATAATATTCTAAGTATATTCATAGACTATTTAAATAACACATGTAAATAAATAATAAAATTCAACATCGCTTTTGTACATTTATGAAGTATAATTTTATGTACAGTGCATATTAAAAAACTAAGATTACTAAAATTTCAATATATAAACTTTATGATTATACAGAGCAGTTTTAATCTAGACTAATTTTAATTTGTATTGCACTGTAGTAAAATTGAAATAATATTGCATGAAAGGAAACATTTTACTATAAAATAAGAAAATGATTATATATATATATATATATATATATATTCAAAATAACATTACATGTTTTAAAAAGATTAATTTTAGGCTTTTAAAGAAAACAATGCTTTGAAGAATAAATCAGTTTTCCTCAAGTTAAGGTATATGTCAGTACTACAAGAGCAGGAGATTGCATTTGTTTGTGTAATAGCACTTGTAGTAGTAGTATATGTCTAAGCTAAAAGGAAAAATTATTCTTTTCAAACAATCGTGTATTTGATGTTTTTTTTTTTTTTATAGTGCTCTTATAAGAAGTCTGAAAATGACTAGAGAATCAAAAATATTTATTTTTTCATTAGGTAAGTCCAAATTTGATTTATTTGTAATTACATATTTATAAAATATATTTTTAGCATTTCATAGCAAATTTTGTAATTCAAACCAGCACCAAAAGAAATAAAATGATAATCGCAGGGTTCACATTAGATTGCAAGAATCCCATTACAACATATCATAAAGAGATTTCCTCTGAATTTTTTCATACTACTCATTACTATTTCATACATTTTTTAATTGCACTGGATAATATATTGATTGCTTTGAAGCCAGTGATCTTCTATTTTAAACTTTTCTAGAATTTCTTAAAAAAAAAAAAAAAAAAAAAAAAAAAAAGTGAGTAATTATTTTATAACATTTTTTAATCCCAAAGATTTATTAAGAAATTATATGAAGCAGTGTATATTTTATTTAAAGCTGTAGCCAGAAAAAAAATTTCGGAGAGGATTCAAAGTTTAGTACAAATTTTAAAAATGAAGTTTAACTAAAAAATTTTATAAAAATCTACAAAATTTTGGGGGGTGTTTGAACCTTCAAAACCCAGGGTGCTGCAACCTATGGGAAAAAAAAAAAAAAAGGGCAAGGTGTTGCAAGGAGCATTTTTGTTCTTAAAGGGACAAATGGGGTGCTCAATGAATTCCAAAGAGAAGACAGGGGTGCAGCACCTTTGTCAAAAGCCCTAAGGGAAACTGTGATATAAGAAATAATTTTGGTTATTCCAGTTATAGCATTTCTGTTGAACACCCTTTCAGTACTTTGATTCTGAAACAGATTCAAGTGATGAGAACTTAAGAGGCCTCTCCACTTATCGTCCACAGAAGCCAGAGCCAATGTTATTCTACGGAGAATTTTGCCCCATTATAACTTATTAACTAATATATATATTTTAAAATTTCGTTTTCACATTCAGAAACTTCACAACTATTAAGCAATTTATCGCTTTCTAAAAATTATTATTTTTTTTTAAATGTTTAATATTTTATTTTGAGGTTGTAAAATGTGAATTTTCACAATGTGAAATTTTTCATTTTTGAGTTTAAAAATGA
Source organism: Salticus scenicus (assembly GCA_963930645.1). Classification (NCBI taxonomy): domain Eukaryota; kingdom Metazoa; phylum Arthropoda; class Arachnida; order Araneae; family Salticidae; genus Salticus; species Salticus scenicus. The sequence goes on along the minus strand of OZ005648.1, from coordinate 320,884,901 downwards.
AATCTTAAAAATAAAAAAAAATCAATTTTTAGAAAGAGATAAATTGTTTAATAGATGTGAATTTTTGGAAAGTGAAAAATGAAATTAAAAAATATGTATTAGTTAATGAATTATAATGGGGCAAAATTTCCCTAGAATAACATTGGCTTCGGCTTTTGGAGATGATAGGTAGAGAGTCACCTTAATATAATTCCTTAGATTCTGAATATTGAAATAGCATAAGTTTTTAGCCAAAAAAAAAAAAAAAAAAGTAATTAAACTCCGACTTTTAACATGTGCTTGATATATATATATATATACAATTGTTTGACTGGTATATTTGTAATTATTGACTTAAAAAAATCTAAATGTAAACTATGCAATTTCTCACTTAAATTTGAAAAATCCCACTCAATATTTTTTTTTAGTGTGAACCCTGAATTGCACTGATACTTATCAGATTAGCCATGTGTAAGAAGGATAATGTAATCTTTTATCTTAACAGTTTACACTAAGCCTTTTTAAATGCTTAAAAACAGCATATGAAGAAGGGAGAGGGATTTAAATTAAAATAAAGCTTTTTTTATATTGTCAATGATTAACATCTGAAGTTTTATGTTTAAATATAAAACGCAAGAATTTTCTTCTCTTTTTTATTTTTTACATTTAATTGCAGAAAAAGTTTAAGAAAGAATTTTTATAAGTAAAAGAAATGTTAATATAATAGTAGTTTCTAGAAAAATCTACAGATATATACATGTATTATATATTAATTTATTTAATCTATGTTTCACTTACTTTTCAGCAAATTTTTCAGTATAGCATATAGTAACATAACTTTTAACATAAAACAATTAATGTAATTGAATTTATTCTTTTTATAATTAACGTTTCTGTAATAACCAAAAAATGTGCAGCAAATCAAGAAATTTTTTAAAATACACATTTAAGCACCTTGTTCAATATAATTTGATATCTTCTACAGGTACTATTTATTTTTCATATATTATTTGATAATAATATTCATTTTACAATTTAAACAAAAAAAGAAAAAAAAAAAAAATTAAAGCTGCAGTACCAAAAAACAGTTTTTTTTTTTTTTTTTTTTTCTTTAAAGAGTGAATGGAGTGTTCAATGAAAATACCATAAAATAATAATAATAATAAATAATATTCAAATATTCAATACTTTCTTTCTTTGGATGGGTTTAGGGCAAAGAGACGGTAGAAATACAATAAACTTTTTCAAACACAATCAGCCTTTAATATTCATACACAAAATAAAAAATCATGATATATAAAATTTGTTATGCAATTTTCCCCATGCTTTTTAAAATAATCCTGATAACCTTAACAACTGCAAGAGTATACAGTTAAAATATATTCAAAATATTTAACAAATATTACCAGATAGTTCATTTTTAAAAAAGTTAATATTTCTTGTGTTAGTGAAAATTTCAAAATGTATGACAACAACTTGAAAGCAAAAGTTGAACAGCTTTAATTCTTGCTCCCCTTTTGCTGCTTTTCACATAAAAAGAAGATAAAGTCAGTTATCAAAGGAAGTTACATAAGAAAAGTCGTGTCCAATACAAAAAAAAAAAAAAAAAAAATGTTCATATTAATATATATATATATATATATATATATATTTTTTTTTTGTTATAGAATTTATTCCAAAGCAATGAAATTTTATACAATGATAAAAAAATACTTATACTTATCAACATAAGAAAAATTATATGAAAATATACATATATATTCTTTCAGAGTAAATTAAAATAAAATACATGAATATAGAGATGGTCGTAAATGTAACCTATATTGGTACGCCAGGCTTCACAGTTTCTATCAAGGTCTTGATCTGATGTATAAAACTTCTAATATAACATTTTTAAAGCATGCTTTTTAAAAATTAATATGTATCATAAAAAAAAAAAAAAAAATGAATATACATATTTTATTGCAGTATTAGTTATATACTTAGTATAATCAATACAATAAACTATGCACTGAACTTCTGAGAGACTAGCTGCAATAAGATGTAAAAAGATAAAGTTGTTAAATAAAGTGGAATTATTTTGTTAAAGTATGCCAAAACAAAAAACCCCAAAACTTAAAAATGTATTTAGTTATTAATTTCTTGTTTTACATAGTAATATTTACTATAAAATAATTTAGAAAATACTAATATATATATATATACATATATATAAACTAAGGAATGCGAAAGTAGTAACGTAAACAATTATAATGTAAACATTAGAACATAAACAATTTCATTTAATGTAGCGACACATTTGGAAAAATTTTTCTAATGAAAGCTTAGATTTTTTCTGCTATCTACCTTTTTTTTTTTTTTTTCTTGTCAACAGTATACGAAGTATTAGCTTAGAAAAATCAAACTTTGCCGAAACATACTAAATTTTATTATTATTACCTTTTTTCTTTTCTTTTTTTTTCGCAATCAGATTTGATATAAAACAATTTAAAAGAGTGATTTTTCCTCTGTCATGCTTACTATAAAACTATTTCAAGTGCAAATCATTGATTTTCTTGAAAAAATTACTGGCATAAGATATAATTATGAATAGTATTTAAGATATTAGTTGCTGAGTCATGGTAGAAAAGCTACAAAAATTATTAAAAATGAGGTCATGCCTGCAATATCTGCAGGCACTTGGCGTTTGTATTATTACAATTTTTGTTATGATTGCTATGGAGATCTATTTTGATTGAGGTATTCCAATATTAATTTTAATTGATCATATATTTTAATAGGATTTAATTTAATTTTTATCACCTGTAAATGAATGTATACACAGAATAAACTTAACATAATATAAAAAGTAAATGTGAAATTTAATTTGTATTCTTTTAAAATCTAAGTAATATTAGAGTTGCATAAAATAAATGAAAAAAGTTAGATATAATATAAAGACAAGATGTCACATTTTCAAAATTAAAACTGCTTGATATTTTTAAGTTCCTGGCATTAATATATAAGGGTTAATGCAAATTACGTATGACTTTTTGTATTTGATATCTAAAACATGAAATTTAACAATAGTTTTGTGGTTTTCTGTTGCAACTCAGCAGCTAAAAATTTATTAGTGAATGAAATAAAATGTACATTGTTTTTGGTAGTTTTTTTCTTGCCAATCAGAAATTAGCACTTGAAAGAGTTTCTTTATTAATAATCTTAAAACATGAAAGGAAATCACTATTATATTTAAAATTAATGTATGTATATCAAGTTATAAAAGGCAATTTTTTTTTCAACTTCAAAAATTATATACTGTGTACAATTTTAATAAATTATTCTTCAAAGCTACAAAATAAAATAAAAATTAATGATGCTAAAAAGTTAATATAATTCAACTATATTTTCTTGGAATAATAACAAAAACTTATTCTAATAAATTTCATATACAAGAAATTGTGTATGGAATAATTACAATTAACCTTGAATTATAAACTGATAACATTGTAGGGAAATATAAAAAAATAATTATCTTTAATGAATGGATATCAATGTATAATAGCACCAATACAGATATGATGCATATTAAATAAATAAGAAATATTAAAGAAATATAGGAGTAACATTATTTTCAAGATTTACTTTATTTCACTTTAGGTTCAAAAATTTTCTTTTAATTTCACAAGATAAAAGATACTTCAAGATGAAAGTCTAGCTAAATGGAAATTGAAATATATTTTTTTTATTATGAAGTGCTAAAATGTCTACAATTGTTTTGGCTAAAGATTTGGACTAATTTTTTTTTTTTAGGATGTGCTTTAACAGCTACTGCTAGAAATGCAGACAAAATTGTTATAAGCTATCTAATTTTTATAAGGAAGGAAAAACCTGAAGGTATAATTGTAATGATAAGAACTGCTGAATAACGACTCTAATTTTAAAAATTAATAGTAGCTATATATTCTCTAGATGAAGATTAAGCTAATGAAAAAATATAAAACATATGCTTTAATGTAGAATAAAAAGCTATAAAAATCTTTTACTGTCTTTGTAAAAATCCAATTCACTTTTAAATCTTTTGCATATGAAAAATGACAAAATTGTGAGATTGGATGATTTATTCTAATACCAGATTAATTTCTATGTCTAAAAATATAATAAATGGCTGAAATTTATACACTGTGCAAGAGAGAATACATTAGATGAATCAGTAACTTATATTAAAGGACTTCTTTGGTTGTGTGAATAACCCTACCCAAAGGATTATTATAAAGTTCAAATACTTTGATCATTAAGTTAGGAGGATCAAACAATGAACAAATGGCTCATATGTGTGATATAAATTAAGATAGTCTAAAGGGCAACTTAAAGCAGACACTTTCCTGGAAGAAATCAGCACAAGACATTTATATTCACACATAATAAATATTAAAAAAAAAAGCAAAAACATTTGCCGTTTGATGTTTTAAAAGTAGTTACAATTATTGATAAGTGTGTTTCAGAATCAAAAATATTAAATGGTTAATTTTAATTATAATAAAGTACTGAAAAGAAGAAAAAGAATTATCAAGGGATGAATAGTCAATAAGCAAGGATAAATTAAATAGAAAATCATAATTTCTAAGAAATAGCACATTTAAGAACCTTCAGAATTATGAGAAAATTCAAAATATACATAAAAGAAATACCTGCATCTTCTTAAAATTTATTTCATTATTGCCTTTATTAAAAACATTTTATAGTATTATGAATTATTTAAGATTTGATTATTTGAATTTGATTATTTTCTAGAAATATCTATTATGCATTTAAATGCAAATTGGCATTTATATGTTAAATGAAATATAATTTTTCTTGTAGAATTTCAAGACTTCATGCCTTGAAATTATAAAACAAAATGCACAAATATAGCTACGCCTCTGAAGATGAAAAGTTGTATAAAATGCATTACAAAAGAAAATTCTTATTTTTTCTAGTTTTTAAGACTAGAAAAAATAAAGAAAAAATAGTAGTAGGTTTTTAACAAAAAACTGCTATTGTTACAATGCCTATTTTTACTTTATGTAAGATCTACAGCTAATGAGAACCTGTTAATAATAGAAGCAAAAAAGGAAAGGTCTTTAACATTAATAATAATATAAAATTCAATGATGCACAATTTCAATATTTATGTAAAATGTTGTAGACATATTAGTCTACATAAGGCACAATAAGGTAGCTGAAAATTCATTGAAAAAATGCAATAACAAAAGTGCAAGATGTTAACTAAGTCAAAATCGTAAGGTAATGATATAAAACTTGAATAAGTTGTTCAATTAAAAAAAAGACCAACATTTAAAATACTTTGCCTGGTAAACAAAGAAAAATATCAACTAATGCATGAGAAATTTAATTTCAAGTACTTAACACACATGTAAATCACAGGCACTATTGGTACAATCTTTTTATTCATTGTAATAATAACAAAATTTAATTTTTTAAATATTAATGATATTTAAAAAGCTGTTCGATAGAAAAATTTTGATTAAATTATGTTGCTCTTAAGGCTGTAGTTAAAATACTTGAAAAAATATATGAAGGTTCCAACCATGTTACAAAAATAGAGCAAAATAAATTTGTTTTTCTTTTTAAGTTACTGCTTAGTTATTAGCAGAATACTGTAAATATTTATTAGTTTTACCATAATCATTTGCACAGATACAAAAATCTGACTGTTGTACATTGAAAACTCATTCAATACATATGCATACAGGCATACACATACATATTTAAAAACTATTCAAAAAACTAATTGTGACAAAGCTGTGCTTTTAGGAACATTTTAATTTGGGGGGGGGGAGGGGGGATTACTTAAATTAAATTGAAATACTCTTATAAAGATATTTACTAAGCTTAATTTCAATTAAAAGGTGGTTGAAGTAAAACATATCTAAACCTTCTCTTTATCATTTCTTTTTTATACATGTAGAGAATATAACGTATTCTGTTATTTATTGTTTTATTCAATTAAACAACAGTCTTAATTCAACAGCTTTCACAAAGTCATTAACAGTCATAAATAAAATTAATTTATAATTTTTCACAAACATATACCTCAAACATATTGATTACAGCTTAAAATGATGTATTTATAAAGAAAGTGCCACACTGACAATATGTATATACATATTTGCTATTACAGAAATTTATATATATTATCAAACTAAATGTTAATTGTGATAAATGATTTGGTGAATATGTGATGGTATAAGTCTTTCAAAACAAATAAAATTAATTATTTAATTAATAAAAATAAATAATAATTTTCAAAGTACATAAAAAAAAAAAAAATTGCAAATATAGCAAAATTTTGGCTTATTCAAAGAATATTTGCAGTATTTTAAAATATAAATTAGTGTTAGCATGATAATGTAATAGTTTAATATCCATGCATTTCATACATGCCATTAATTATATGACTTTCCAATTTACTACTGTTTTCAATTATGTAATAAATCACTAGTGTTATGAATGTTGGATAAACATTATTTGCACATTTTTAAAAGATACTGGATTTTACACACAGTATTCTCTTAAGAAAGGTTTGGGTTGCTGTTCTAGTTATTTTTTGCACATAAAAGCTCATTAGACTAGGATCTACAGCTTAAAGAAGATTCTGAACTATGGGCATCTATACCTAAACTAAGATTCAAACACAGCACTTGGCAACTGAAGACCAGATTACTAATCCAGAGCTGCCAACCTAATCCGGCAAATTGTTAGTACCGCCCATTTTTCTACACCACTTAATTTTTAGAGTATTTGTTTTCTTAATTCATCGTAAATATATTTGAAGAGAATTACTCTAAAAATTAAGTAGTGCAGAAAAATGGGCGGTACTAACAAATTGCCGGATTAGGTTGGCAGCTCTGCTAATCATTTGGCAACCAGACAGGCTTTTCTTAAAAAAAAAAATAGAAATATTTTATATATAAGGTAAAGAAAACTGAATTATTTGAGTTGCTTCAACTAATAATTGTGGGTAAATATATGAATATTATAAATTTAATACCAAAAACTACACAGGTAATTAATTGTTCGACGATTCAAACCTGAGCATGCATTTTTTGCCATTCACTTACATCACTTACTTCATTCATTATTTTAATGAATTATTTATTAATAAAAAAAAAAGAGATGAAGAAGCAAAAGAACTAAAATTAAATATAAGTTTTCCAGTTTTAAACAGAGTGATTTATTTTATAAAGAGAGAAATTGTGCAGCATTGATCAGAAGAGAAAAAGGTGAAGAAAAGATTCGACATTGGTACTTATTTAAATAAAAAAAATTAGATTGTCTCAGACAATAAACATTTAAACAGGCATAATTTACAGTGTACTCATGTAAAGGCCAAATATCAGAAATGAAAGTTCATCCATGTAATAGATATAAATACACATTCTATGTAAGTAATTATCTATGTAAAACCTAAATATAAATTTTTCTAAAAGATAAAAAAAAAAAAAAAATGATTACTTGAAGCCTTTTTAAAAAAATAAGTTGATTCTATCTATATTACCTGCTGATTAACTCTTTCTCATTAACACCATCCATTAGCTGACACAAGTTTTAATTTATAGAAAAAAGTCTTCATCAGGACATTTTCATGGTCAATTATTTCGCGCCAAAAGAATTGTTGCAAATTTTGACAATTTATAGGGCCTGTTAACAAAGCTTCTATTCATTAGTTTAATATTTTGATTCTTTTAAATGTTGCTAGGAAATATTTTCAAGTGCTAATTATCAATTTTCTTGAAAATATTACAGGCATAAGATTTAATCGAAAATAGTATTTTCCAGAAATATTAGGTGTCAAATAGAAACAGAAAAATTAAAAATATTACTAAAAATGAGTTCATGCCTGCAGTATACTCCAAATGAGTGCCCTGTTTGGCTATTTTATGATTTTAGTTTACATTCGTAGTTGCTAAAGAGTTCTATTTTGATTTGTTTATTTCCATGTTAATTTCAAATAATAAAATATTCCAACACAATTTCATTTTATCATTCTATTATTTTATCAGCTGGCAAAATAAAATAAGTAAAATAAATTAAAATTTTAGATATATTATAAACACATGATGTCACATTTAAAGTTTTTAATTCAACTTTTCATTTTGACTATGTTTGACAGAAAAAAGACGAATGCAGTGCTGAAAGAGTTAAAAGTTAAAGCTGCTCGATATATTTAATTTCTTGGCATTAATGAATGAAAGTTAAGGTAATTTAACTATGATGTTTTCATATTTGGTGCTCAAAACATGGTGCTCAGAACTGGTAAATTTACCAGTGAATTAAATACAATGTAAACTAACTTTTGTAATACTTTCAAAGCCAAGAAAAAGTTTGTACTTTAAAAAATTACCTAGTTAGATTGAAAATAATAATAATAATAATAATAATAAAATAAATAAATGTCCTTCATTTTTTACACATATAACTCAAATAACCAAAAGTTTTTAATATCTACAAATGAAAAATGTAACAAGGGAAAATAAGAGGGAAATGAAGTACTTTTCATTTTAAAATACTGAAAAAGAAAATATCATAGAAAAAGCGAGAGGGGAGGAAGGGCAGTTTATCATTACAGTTTATGAACTTTCATTTCTCTAACACAAACATATCACAAATTTTTGCAACACTTACTGTACAAAAATATACACATTCATGATCGCTGAAGCATGAAACAACGATATTTAATTTATCAACATCAAATTTTAACAGCTTAACATGAAGTCATATACAATATCACAAAAACTGCCAAATGATAGACAGGGTGTTAAAAGAAATTATCCACAAAGTTTAGAACCAAAAAAGGAAAAATAAATAAATAACAGTTACATATTTAAACAGGATCTTTATTAAAATATTTGATTATTAACAATACTAATGCATTTATTTAGGATTGCAGTTACACTGTTATTTAGAATTGCAGATGTTATATTATTGCTTAAACAAATTTCTCTTTAAAAAAAAAAAAAAAAAAAAGTTTGTAAAATCTTACACACACATTTATACAAAATAAAAATTATATAAACATTTATAATATAACTATAATGTGCAATAATGATACACCTGGTTGATTTAAGTAATTTTACCAATATTATGCACATTAAAAAAAAAAAAAAAAAAAGTTTACATTAATTTATTAAGGTTTATTCATTATTCCATGCAGATACCAAAATATTTATACAGTCAATTATTGTAAATGCTGTAAGATAATTTTTATAAAGTTTTTATTTTTAAAATTGTGTTTCTTAAGTTTTCTTTTTTTTTTTTTTTTCATTTCCATTTTGAAACAAATTACAAGCATATAATACATGAAAGAGTAAAATATTTATACATTTCTGCATTAATACAATCAATCATTTTCAGTATCTAGTATACCTTTAGTAACATCCCTATAAGGATGGAGTGGGGAATTCTTTTCTATAATATTAGAAATTTCCAAATGCATTCATGTCTTGTATTGAAAATAATTATGAAAAACAAGTTAAAATAAAGTTTTGAAATTACAATAAAGAAATAATCAATTTTATTGATCTTTGATTGAAATATAATGGTATAAATTAAATATATATGTTTTGGGGTTAAAGGAATATTCCTATTAGACAGAAAGACCAAAAAAAAAAAAAAAAAAACTTATTATTATTATTTTTCCTTATAAACTACATTAAATAAAGCAGGATGTCCAGCAACATCCATTAAAAAAAAAAAAAAGAAAAAAGGAAACTTCTTGTTCAAAGAACTTAAATTCTGTTTAGGGCAAAATTTTACTTTTTTTTTTTTTTTAATTGTATTCCATAAGAATCTAAGAATTACAGTTTGTGATTTATAAAAAAGAAATAGATTATCTTCTTTTTTCTTCCATAATTATCTTTAAAAGGCCATCTTTGATTAAGAAATAATTAAAAATTATATACACATTGTGAAGAAACTTTCTATTTGCAAACTTTGAGATACTGTTCATTTTCCAATGGGAGTCATAAGAAAATTACATGATTCTACTCTGAAAAGGGTTGACCACTGAGGCCAATGCTAGTGATAGCAATAAAATGCAAAGATCCATTCCCCCCTCTTTCTCCTATTTTGATAAAATCACAGCAGACTTGACACATGTGTAATAACACTAATCTGACTTCTATAGGAAAACAAACAGTTCATTAGCATAATTCCTTAATTTATTTTTTTTTTGGATTATAAATGTTTATTTACAGTATAAAATGTAATTTAATAGTTTCATAATTCATTTGGGTAAATTTTCCACTATATAACACATATATATGTACAATCTTTTACAAAGTAGTAACAATTCATAAACATTTGTACTCAGTTTATTTAAAATTATAGCAATCCTTCTAAACATTTGCTTCCTGTGAAATGCAAATTGCATTTGGTCCCTATCAGGTTTGTTTAAAATATTTCTATAATTCTTCCAATACGGGGGGAAAAAAAAATATTTATTTGCATAAAAAAAGAGAGAAAGGCAGGGGAGAGAATATGAATTTACTAGATATTTTTTTTAAGTTTGTTAATCTGACATAGTAAGAGTGATATCTGCATGGTTAATACAAAGATTAATATTATTGATAATTATAATTTTCATATTTGACTCAGTATTAAAAATTCAATAATTACATTTTTTTTTTTAACTGGATTTATAATCTATAACAGAATAATGCATACAGTATGCTAGTAAAAAGTAGATTTAAACAAAATATTTTGAATTATATACAATCGTAGAAAATTAAAAACAGACATTGAAAATTAAACGAAACGATCAAAAATTAAAATCATTGCAGATATCAGATTTGTGAGAAAAAATTTCCTGTAAATCTTTCAATTTTCCATTTTAAATGCTGATTAAAGATGCACTAAATGAAGAATTTAGTACATGAAAAATAAATAAATAAAATCATACTGTCAAAAGAGAGAGAGAGAGAGAGAGAGAGAGAGAGAGAAAATAAAATTACATATCTAATATTTGTAGACAATGTAAGAAATTATTATTATTTTTAAATGTATTCCTCTTAAACACCCTGCATCTATCAAACCCATTATAAACATGATTCAGTAAAAATTTCTTTGGCCAGAGTATTAGCAGGCATGCAGCAAAATTGGGACGCATCATCAACTCTCTGTAGTTTGAAGCAAGATGCTGGAAAGATAAAAATTTAAAAAGGAGTGTAGATGCTAATGAGCTGCAAACTGCTCAAGTTGTGTTGTTTTATCTCTTAGTTCTTTTAATGCTTCATGGTGAGGCCCATAATGGATGGAGAAGATTTGGTATGATTTTTCAAGGACTACTCGAGTTTCTTCTATCAAAGTCCTATTAAGAAAATAAATAATAACTATAATGATAACAGTTAATTATGATATAAATATGGAAAAATATAGATGTTGCATAGATGCATATAGATATATTAAGTAATCATTTTCACAAAAGATTTTTATTTAAATAATATAATTAAGAAAAAAAAAATATATAAACAATAAATCAATAAAATTAATTTCATAAACTCAGTTATTAAGATAAATAAAGCAAATGAAATAAATATTAGTTAAATATCTGGATTCAAAAATCCTCATATACCCTCGCATCTCAACAAAAACATAGTTTTATCAATGATAATAATGCAATTTTGAAAAGGCAGGATGGATTTTACAAATTATATTAATATTCCATAAAGAGATAATTAGGTAAAATGAATTTTAATTATCTGTATAATTATTTTCGATAATGTGCTAATATTTTCAGTGACTTGGCTAAAATTTAAACTTTTTTAAAATTGAAACTTTAAATTAGTTCATAATCCACAAATGGGAGTTAATCTGTTTCCTATGTTCTATTTTAGAACAACTTTTATTCAAAACAAGTAATTTAATTGTTTTAAGCAAAATTTTTATAAGACAGTAAAAATCGCATCTGGTTTAGTAATGACTTCAAAAATGCATGGATTTAAAGAAATAAAATTAATATTCCAAAAGATGTTATTAAATATTAACACCTCCAATTTTAATTCAGAATGTTCAGTAAATACATCTGGTTAATTCATAGCACAATAATTTATGTAAAGCCTAAAATATATTATGTTTGTATTTCGAAATAATTATAAATAAATATAAATTAATTAAATAACTAACACATGAAACATCTTATTTATGAAATAAATCAAATATAGACATAACCTTATTCTTTAAGTAATATTTATGTCTCTGTCTAAAAATTATCATCCTTCAATCTTCCTTATTTATATTTTTCTGCTTTTATGAAAAATTCAAGTAAGAATCTTTTCTGCCTTTTCTCTCTGCATTAGAACCAGCTGAAGATGGTTGGAATCTACCATGTAAAAAGTAGTTCAATGTCTCACCTCACAATAAAGATTTTCACATTCAGCTTGATGCAATTTCAACTAATAGATGCTGAAATATAGCCACATGGAAATCTCAAAAACTGAGTAATAACAGTGACACATGTCAGCTGATATACAACTAAATTGAAAAAGCATAATTTTTTATAACATCCATCTCGCATATCAAGTTTGATGCATATACATATCATAGAACCTGAAATTGTTTTACAAATGGGATATTGATCCAAAACATTTTGACACTTTTTATTTATTTATTTATTTATTTTGGAGTCATTCTGAGCAATAATGATGCCATTTTGGACTCTTTAGCAACCCGATAAGGTAGCCTGCTTGCCACTTATTTTTTATAACTTGATTGCCATTTAAACATTTTATACTTGCTGTTGAAATATGATTTTATAAACTGGATAGTATTTTTCCCTTTTATCCTTTTTTTATCTTGTTTTTCCATTGTTTGTTATTGATTTTGTTAAAGTATGGCTTCTATACTCTTTTTCCCCAAGCTTGGCGTGTCAAGGCCACACACAGATGAATTATGGTTTCACTTCTCCCGCTTGTTGCTAGGAAACAAAAGAAACAAATCACTCTCAATATTTCTTTCCACGACTTTTTCGAAGGATAAAAAAAATCTTAAAATAATTAATTTCATTACGTCTTTGTGACGAAAAACTATAATATTTTATTAAAACACGAATAAACTACTACGTCAGAAACGTCAAAGAAAAATATTGGAAATGCATACAGCTGTTTCGGTAGCCTTAAGAGTACTGTCTTCAGTGCAAAAAGGATCCTTTTTCCACTGAAAACGGTACGCTTAAGGCTACCGAAACAGCTGTATGCATTTCCAATATTTTTCTTTGCCGTTTCTGACGTAGCAGTTTATTCAGGTTTTAATATTCCAACGCCAAGTCTCCTGTTATTATAATATTTTATGTTTAAAAAAATTTTAAAAAGTATTGCATTATAAAAGGACATATTTATATAGATTTACTATAATTTTATACATATGTATATTTATTGTTATGTTGTCGATTCAACTGATAAAAGTATTGCTGCTACAGCAGGGTTGGCAACTTTTCAAAAACAGTTTGAGGAGTATTCAGGGAAATTTTGAGAAGCATTTGGGCTACTTTGAGGAGCAATTTTAAAAATACATTTAAAAAAAAAAAAAAGTAAGAAAAAGAAAGAAAGAAACTACTACGGAAGATAATTCTTCCTGGTCTTAGATTCCTTGCATTGTCAATCGGCTTTAAAGTTCAGTAGCTTTGAATCCATTATTTTTATTGATAAATAATTAAAATAAACAATTTTTTCGTCAGAAAATGTTATTTTTAACGACCTATTAAGCATTAAAATAACTGAAAAATTGATATAGTTTAAAAGAAAATCAAAATACTGCATAATCATAGCATTGGGCTTCTTTCTTCCCCCCCTTTCAGCTTGTGGTTTTAATTAAACACACTCTTAGCTAATGTAAACAAATACTTGTTCCTGTTCTGACTTCTGAGTCAGCAATATTTTGATTACGCAATGCCTAGCACTAGAATGTTTTTTCTTTACTATTTATTTATGAGTATTGTACAGTGAAGCGTGTTGAAGAAACTTCAGCTAGATTGTAAGAGTTATTTTTGTTATTTTTTTCGCTTTCATAGATAAAAAATAAAATTAAAAGAATAATGTTTTATGCGGCAACTGTTGGAAATGCTAAATCAAAAGTTGATAAGGATTTTATCACAATTTCTGTGTAGATTTGTGCAAGGAAAGAAAAAAAAAAAAAAGGAAGAAGAAGAAAAATATTTTTTTTTTTCCCCAGTGTTTGCCACTATTCAGTTTTATGTATTTAATAAAAAATATTTAGCTAAGTGGTCAAGACAGAATTTGCGGAGCATCGAAATGACATCGCGGATTTGCGGAGTTTTTAAAATTTTTCGGAGAAACTCCGCAGAAATCGGAGCAGTTGACAACCCTGCTACAGAAATAAATTTTAAATTTAAGAGTTCCATTAACACATATATTTAAAATCATTTTTATTAATCTAATTTTTATTTTTATTAGTATGGAGGACCATTAGTCTCAATCTGCGGATAAAATGTTGTTGCCAGTTTTACGATGGTTTGAAATTTATCAAAATCGAAAATATAATTGAATAATTTGAAAGCGATGTTATAATTTGAAAAAAAAAAAAAAAAAAAAACCTAATAGTCCTCCGTACTAAACTAAATTCTGCTTTTGCCAGAATTTCATCAAAATCATTTTATTTTTAAGTTGAAGAAGCCCTTTTTTAGACAAAAATACATAATTTATTTTAATTTTTAATTGTTGTCAAAAAAGTATACGAGTTGGTTTAAAATTTTTTTGAAATGAAGAGAGATTCACGCATAAATATAAAAATTGATATAAAACTTTGTGAAAAATTAAACTTGCAGGGCAAAATTGACGTCATTATAGCTCTAAAAGTATTTTTTTTTATTACTGTTATTATTAAAATTGATATATTAATTATTTTAAAAGTCTTCCTTATGTATATAAAAAATGCATAGAAGGACAATTTCATTGTTGATAAATTATCCTTAAACTTTAGGCATGTAAAGAACATGTTGTACCTCTTATATTTCAGCAAAAGTTTTGCCCCCCCCCCCCAATAAAGGGGGGGGGACCAGTACAAATTTAAGAAGAAAAAAAAAGTTGAATTTAAGATACATTATTCAGATGCACAAGAGCATGTTTTTGAATATGGTAAGGTGGTTAGAATAATTGATAACTTTACTGGTATATACAAAATATTTTGATAAAGTAAAAACTGCTTGAAGTGTACTTTTAGTTGCATTGTAAGTTTCTATCAATAAAAGGTGCAATAAAGTACGTTTTCTATAGAATTTGATATGATTAACAGTAATGATTCATTTACAAGGAAACAAGAATCCTAACCAGTTTTTGTGCAAGTTTTGTAGAAAACCACAGGAATTTCCGAATGGTTATGACAACGAATTAGACCTGAGTTTGAATCCAGCGCCAGTTCTAAGGTTCTGCTCACAGAGTTGGTAGATGAAAGGCGCCGAGTTCAAATTCAGGTCACACTCATCATCTTAACTAATCAGAGTTTTTCATGGTTCTTTCCGAAACTCATGTAGATACGGGCTAGGTTCTGTTAGAACGACCCCTATGCAGGACATCATATGTACAATCCTACATCTTTTAAGTAGACAATCGACTTTAACTATTAGTATCAGCTATAGAAAACCAGAAAAAGGTGTTAGTCGATTGTCTGCATGAGGGACCTGTGCAAAGAGAGCTCTTTCTAAATTTAATCAAACCCATATTCCCCGTAAATCAGCATCGACGTTCTGCTTATAGAGCTGGCAGACGAGATGTTCCTAATTCAAATCCAGGTCACGCATGTCGGCTAAAATGTTCAGATTTTTATGGTTTCTTCCAAAATTTGTATATATACATCCTAGGTTTTATTATAAGTTACGTGATTTTTCTTTTGTTTCTTTTTCTTTCATTTTTTCTTTTATTTTTAGTCTTAAGTAGAGCTTAGTTCTGACAAAAACTTTTTTGAAAGTCTTAAAAAAGTCTTCTTTTTAAAAAATCTCTGTACAAAATGTTTTTCAGTAATGAAGTGAACTTGCAAACAATCTAAGAGTGTTAATCAAATAAACAACTTCCAAAAAATAAAGAGTATTGCTATTTATGAAAAATGTTCTGTTTAACTTTAACTTGGAAAGTGAATTATAAAAATTTAAACTTCATGTTCACTTCAACTGACTGAATTTGTATTATCTTGAAAGTTTATCACTAATTGTTGAATAATTTCATTCCCAATGTCTCCTTTGATGAAATCTTCTTTTTACAATAAATGACAATGATTTACACATCTACTCTAATTCTTAACACACCCTCTCTTTCCAGAGTTTCCAGAAGAAGCCTTCTCCTGCCTTTTATTACTTTCTTCTATATTCAATAGAAGAAAGTATTGGATTTGTAAAAATTTTCAACTTCCAGTTTTCGACGGATTTACATGTTTTGAAAGGTCTAGAACATGATTTGGCCATTTTTAGAAAATGTCTGTTGTGTGTGACAAAAATTTTGTGACGACTGTATCTCGGAATGACTGCTCAGAAATGTATATAAATTTATATGTAGATGCACCTTGACCTAAACTAGCGCCTATCAATTTTTGGTGTCAACTGCTCAACAGTTGGCGCTGCTATATAGTGATTTCAGCAATTTAAGGGAAGGCTATATCTCAAGTTATATTGCATACAATCAAACAAAACATAATTTGTGAGAAGGCCATTATGAGACACTATACTGATTCAATTTGAATGCTTATCGGCCAACAGGTGGCACAGCTGTACAGCGATTTCCGCAATTTAAGGGAAGGCTATATCTCAGGAACTACTGCACTGAATTGCATATAAATGTAGATACACCTTGACATAAATTAGATGGAAGGGAAGGCTATATCTCAGTTTCTATTTCGTACCATCAAACAAAACTTGATATGTGAGTAATCCATTATGAGACATTACGCTGATTCAATTTGGGTGCTTATCAGCCAACAGGTGGCCCTGCTATATTGCAAATTTCCTTGATAACGGAAAGGTTATATCTCAACTTCTATGGCATATAACTGTACGAAACATGTGAGGTCATTATAAAAACAGATTTTTAAAGATGTTATTTATAGACAATAAAACTATCTTTCTTTGGACATAGTGTTAAGATGAAAATCATTTGTATTCATCATGTTAGATAATTTGAATAAATAATAGTTTTAATAAATTATTTGCACTTAGTGAATTTGTATAGGAAAATATAGTAGAAAGTCCTGTGGCGGCTATAAGCCACAACATAATAGTTTTAAAATGTGTTATTATTTTCCATAAAAACTCCTTTAATTATTACATCTGTATTATTAGCAATGACTTCTTTAAAATAATTGTACCATTGTAAATAACACTCTAAAACTGTTTTCAAACATTTGGACTACTTATAATAAAAATAATGTTAGTAAAAAGGACAAATAAGAAAAAGAAAAATAGTTGATAATCAAATGACATGTGTTATGTTTTAAAAAACATAACACTACTTTATTCTTAAGTTTCAAATAATTCAACACTATTTTATTTAAAATTATAGGTTTTCAGTTGCCTTTTATTTAAAAAGCTTTCTCTTTCGAAATTTA
Organism: Salticus scenicus; assembly: GCA_963930645.1. Taxonomy (NCBI): domain Eukaryota; kingdom Metazoa; phylum Arthropoda; class Arachnida; order Araneae; family Salticidae; genus Salticus; species Salticus scenicus. Next base: position 320,867,336 of record OZ005648.1, on the reverse strand, counting down.
TTTTATACTCCGCGAAAATTTCTATCAAAATCGATCGCGATCTATTTATTTAAAACATTTCCGTTTTCTATTTATTTAAAACATTTCCGTTTTTACTTGAAAAATTTGCCTTTTCCAAAAATAAAATAAAATAAAAACAAATACAGAAATTCCGTATTAATATAATATTGTAATCGATATTCTAGGCATAAATCACTAAGAAAATAATAGTAGAGAAATTACTAAAAGTGTAAAATTAAAATGTATAAAATCAGAAAAACCCTAAATTATCTGGTCAGCAATCAGTGTCCCGATTTTGCATTTTAAATTATTTTTCCAAGCTTTATTTATATGTAACATTAATTTCTTTAGATAGCTTATTTTATTTACTTTAATTTGAGCCATCGCTCATAGAAATAGCTTAAAATTTAATTGTTTTCCCTTCAAAAAATCATAAGTCCAAAAATACCTTTTTTTATTTGACTGTATTCTTAAATTCAGCGGTCAGCCATGTTTAATTAAAATGCTCGACTTTCCCGCGCTTTCAGAGGGGGAAGAAATGTTCTAGAATAATCCGGAATGGTCCCGACGTCCGTTCGTGACGTCATAGCGTCCCTTTCGTGCACGCTCATTGGCTGGCTTGGAAGAGAGCGCGAATTTCCGATAGCTTTCGGGCAGAACAGTAGGAGTCCTTGGGTAGAGAGGTGTTCACGCCAGCGGAGGCCGGGGAATTATTCCCGTGCCGAAGCTTGGTTCAACTGCTAATAAGAAAATATGAAATTTACGTACCATGTTGATTTTTCCAGAATTATAAAGTGATGTAATAGGAGCAGCAAGTCTTTGAAACAAATATAAATATATATATATATTTTTTTGGACAATTTCTTCTGAAAATGCTGAGTCTATTCAAGCTGAACTTTACCAAGTTTTAGGACTGTTCTAAGTGGCTGCTAGATACGTCTTTATTTTACCGAGTACTTGATCCCTTCCAACGTTGCTCAAAAAAAAAATACGCGACGATGTGGCAAGAATCTGATCCTCTCAAAGTTTACATCTGTGCTAAGTGGCTGCTAGCCACGTTTCAGCTTTACTAAGTCTGTCATTCCTTCCATCAAGGCTGTAAGATAATAAATATGCAAAATAATTTAGAACTTACCTCAAAGAGATGAATGTGCGAATATAAAAAAAAATAGAATCTACAGCCACACAGATAAAGAATTGACGATTGATGTTGTGCGATTATAAAAACGCCAGGAATTCGGCATTCTCTACGAAGGGTCCTCAGTATCCATTAGTTGTATCTACAGGTTACTTCAAATCTTTGATGATCACGGACTAATAATTCTTTTTTTCAAAAAGGAACTTTATAGCTGCACGTCCTAAGATGATCCTAAAACTGTCTATAATCTGAAATTGGCTTATATTCGTAATATCGATTCAAACTTCATAATGATATCCGCATTTTTAGGGTGCATCACATATTATTATAATAATTTACTAGTCAAGAAGATTGTATCTGTGTATTTTTTTGGTTTTATCAGAGTGAATGTGCATAATGTCTTATCAAGTGGTACCACTGCTTAAAATTTTCTTGGATTAACACCTGATTTTATAACTCTATGAAATAAAATGATGTTGGGTAAGTCATCTCTCATGTCTTTTATTATGCATGCCTTGTATTTTCATTTAGGATATGTTTCTCTTTCAGGGTAAATCACTCCAGTATTTAAATTAAATTGTACTCCACTATATTTAACGATCATATGGTGCTATAACTTAATTTTATTCTGAATTTTATACAAGGAGATTAAAATTCTTTTCGGCCATTAGCTCTGAGTACAGTATAAAACTTAGTAACCTTGCAGAGACTTTTTTTTTTTTTTTTTAATTTATTCAAAACTTGTACTTTTCAAAACCTAAATTCTAAAAGTTTTTTTTTTATTTTATTTTCCAAATTCCTAATTTTTCCCCTGTTAGCAGATTTCCTGCTAACATTTATGGTGCCGTGACAAAAAACGGACCATAAAGCTTGGTTTATTCCTTTTTATCTTTCCAACCACAGGTTTGGGTTTAAAGCTGGAGTGATTCCTTATAAAATGCTTTAAAATAAATCCTTTTGTGCAGATCTCTCAGACAATTTTTTTTTTAAACTGTTATTGTGTTTTTCTAATTTTTTTATTTATTTGAGAGCAGTTGCATATAGATATCTATATCTATTTAATTTTATATCTTAAATTTGAGTATTTAAGCATATTAGTTAACATATACAGAAACTGATTTTAGCATTCAAGTGTATTATTTTTATTTTATTTTATCAATTTCAGCATAAAAAAAAAAAAAAAAAAAAAAAAAAAATTTCTTTTTTCCTTTTTCTCATTTTGGAAGGGAAATGTGGAGAGATTATATATAATTTGTTTTAAAAAAAAGTAACTGTTTCGGTAAGCATGTTTATTTTATTTTTTTTTCCTTCAACTGTGCCTGATGTCCGATTTTTTTTTAAATTTTACTAGAATTAATTTAATGTCCTCCTAAATCAAAATTTTTTTTTCATTGTTTGGGTTGGCTTCTCTTTTCACCTTTTGTCTGGATATATATATATATTTTTTTTTCTCCTTATGAATATGTATTCTTTAGTCGGTTCTCTTGACAAGTTTTCTGGGGAAGAAGGGCAGGATGTCAACCATTTCATCCGCTCCATTACAGAAATGGCTAATCATGCCAATTGGCGTAATAGTCTAAGGCGGATTATTTTAAGATCAAAGGTCTCAGGGAAAGCTCTGGCTTTTCTTAACACAGATCCAGAAGCTTCAAATGAAGAAAACTTCGACAATTTATGCCAACTCTTAAAGAACAAATTTGAAAAAGTGCCCACCCCCCACGAAATACAATCAAATTTTTCTGCTATAAAACAAGCTCCTAAACAAGATGTTGCTGCTCTTGCAGACCACATCCGTATCACTGTCCAAAATTTAATACTTAATCCCGATAATGCCCCCCAAATTCAGGACATCAGGCATAGTTTGATGTTTTCCAAATTTTTGGAAGCGGTTCGCCCTGACATTAAATTTGAATTGACCAAATTGGGACCCAACACCTTTGAAGAAGCCATTACTATGGCAAAAAATATAGAAAGGGCCCTCAACAATAATGAAGCCTCTGTAGCGAATGTCACTGCACAGAATGCAGACATTCAAACTTTAATTCAGCTACAGATTGAAAATTCTAAAAAAATAAATGAGCTTACTGAGACAGTTGCAAAACTGCAGGCAGTTACTTGCCACATTTGTGGTAAGGGCCACCTAACAACGAATTGTTATAATTACCCAGCATCGTCTAATCAAAGTTCCAATTATGAAAGAAGAGGAAGAGGTTTTAGGAGTAATTTTCGTTTTAACAGGGACAGATCTCGCCCTTATTACAAAAATTCTAAAAGGCAGGGCCAATGACAACTACAACACAATGAAGTAAACTCCCAGGATTTAAATCTTAATCAATCCAAAAATAAATTAGTGTCTTCAGTTACAAATTTTGATGCAAATTTACCCATAGTAACCATAAAAATAGGAAAACACCATTTTCAGGCACTCCTCGACACAGGTGCTAACCTAAGTTTAGCACAACCACACGCTATAGACAAATTGAAAGATGACATGAAACTAAATTTTTTATCGCGGTCAGTAAACATTAAAACAATAGATAATTGCACAATTCCCTATTTTTCTACAGTAGATTTAAAATTTAAAATTTCAGATAAATGGTTCACCAATGCATTCTTTGTGACGTCAAATAATTGGGCATCTAATTATGATTTTATTCTAGGTTATGATTTTTTACACAGAAATAAAATCGTTTTAGATTTCTCAAATCAAAAAATGTTTATTGGTAATCTGGCTCTTCCTTTTGAAAACAAAGCCCCCAACTTAACTTCACCCACCAATTCCAACAATCTCGTAAATTCCCAATTAGATCAAAATCCAAATGCCCAAAATTTATTTGCTCGTTCACTCAAATTTGTAAAATTTAAACCTGGAGAGTCAAAAGTTATTATTCTTAAATTTCCCAAGATTAAATCCAACACTGAGTTTATTTTATTTTCCCCAATTGTGACAAAATTACCTCTTAAAATGGATGAAAGTCTACATTCACCATATGATACAAATTTTTGTTTTATTTTTGTGCAGAACAATTCTGACCACAAAATTTTTTTAAGGAAGGGAACAAAATTGGGTACTATTCAATTTTTAGAGAATGATGACATTAAACAATGTAGTGAGCAGCCTATTTTTCAAATTAACGCTTTAAACTCACAGGAGATACTTAAACTCAGAAAAGAAGAATTATCACCTCAAAATTTCAACTTAAATCATCTTTCACCTCCTGAAAAATCCAGAATTTTAAAATTACTTTTAGACAATTATGAAGTTTTTTCTACCTCTTATAAAACACTTGGTTCTACAGATAAAGTTGTTCCGCACTTCAAATTGCTTCACGATTTTGCTCTTCAAACTAAGCCCTATCCCATTCCTAAAATTGCCAAAGACTTTGCCAAAAAAGAAATCGCTCAATTAATAGATGCAGGTATCATAGAACCATCCTCCTCAAATTATTGTTTTCCTGTAATTTTTGTCAAAAAAAAATCCTTACCTAATCAACCTCCTGATCAATTAAAATTTCGCATGGTAATTGACTATCGATTGCTTAATTCTATAACCGAGTCCTTTAAAATCAGTCTCCCTAAAATTAATGATATTCTTCAAAGCATCTCCGGAAAAAAATTGTATTCTGTGCTGGATCTAAAGGCGGCTTTTTTTCAAATTAAACTTCAAGAATCAGACAAATCTAAATTAGCTTTTGCAACAGACTTTGGAAATTTTCAACCATGTAGACTTCCGTTTGGCCTTGTTAATAGTACCTCCTATTTTCACACACTTATCAACAAATGTTTAGCAGATCTTAAAGGTAACAACGTGCAATTTTTTTTAGATGACATAATTGTCGCAGCTGATAATATAGAAGAAATGATGTTTTATTTACAGAAAGTCTTTGACAAATTGAAACAATTTAACCTCACTTTGGATCCAGCAAAGATGCAACTTTGTAAACCCAACATAACTTATCTTGGTTTTAATTTACATGAGAACGGCTATTCACCCTCTTCGGATAATGTCAACAAAATTAATAGCTTCCCAATCCCTACCAATGTCAAACAGGTTCAATCGTATTTGGGCATGGTTAACTATTTTCGACCTTTAATATATAATTTTGCAGAAATCTTGAAACCCATCATCAATCTTACAAAAAAAAAGGGTAAAATTTAATTGGACAGCTGACTGTCAGGAGGCATTCATGAAAATTCAAAACATTTTACTGGCCAATCCGACCATAAAAAATATTGATGAAAATAAAGATATTTACCTCGTAACTGATGCTTCGCATCATGCAATCTGTGGTATTCTGATGCAAAGCCATAATAACATTTTCCATCCTGTTCAATTCTTTTCCAAACTTTTAACTCCAGCAGAATCTAAATATCCTTCCATTAAACGTGAATTGTTTGCTATTTATTCTTCTGTTAAACATTTTCATGAACACTTCTACGGTAGGCAATTTAAAATTTTAACTGATGCTAAAGCCTTAACTTACCATTTAAATTTAACCAAACAACCAGATATAATTGCTAGATGGTTAATGTATTTACAAGGATTTAATTATACAATTGAGCATATCCCAGGCATGTCAAACCCCGCAGATTTTCTTACACGAGTTTTTGACAGTGATGAATCAAAAAACTTAAATGTTAATGCTATCAATTTATTTGCTCCTGAGGAAAACTTACTATCTTTTTCAAACATCTTAAAAAATCAATTAGAGGACCCAAAATTAGCAGATATCAGAAACAAAATTAATAAAAACAAATTATCAAAATCTAATTATTTCATCGACCAGCAAACTAACTTAATTATGTATAGAGATAAAAGCCAGAACGATTCTACAGATAAAATTGTAATTCCGACTTCATTACAACCTCAAGCTATTGAAATTGCCCATCAACCTCATTTTGGCATAGAAAAAACTTTTGCAAACTTAAAAAGAATTTATTTTTGGACAAAAATGTTTGAACAGGTCAAATCATTTTGTAACTCATGTCATAGATGTTTACAAAATAAATCCAAACCAACTGAAACCAAACCTAAATGCATTCCCAAATCTAATCTTGCCCCAGGTGAGATGATAGCAATTGATGTAGTTGGCAAACTGCTGAGGTCACATGATGGCAAATTTTTCATATTAACCATTGTCGATCATTATTCCAGGTATCTTGAGGCAATTCCATTACCTAACGTTACTTCATATACTATAATTAAAACACTTAATGATTATTTTTCACGTTATGGCATCCCCAAGATAATTCTCTCTGATAATGCTCCAAATTTTATTTCCGATGAATTTGAATTTTTTTTGAAATCTCTCAACATTAAACACAGAAAATCTTCTATTTATTTTCCAAGGTCAAATGGTCTTCTTGAAAGGATACATCGCTCTCTTAAACAATCTATAGCTTCTTTGTCAGATAAAGTAATTATTTATAATTTTAAATTTAAAATTTAATTATATATTTAAAATTTTTATTTATATATTTAAAATTTTTTGTGCTACATTACAACAATGCGAAGCACTCTGAAACAAATTTTACACCAGCCCAACTTTTTTTTGGCAGAAGATTAAACCTCCCCATTGACATAAATCACCCACCCAACCTTGTTGAACCACCCTCTAAATATTGGCTTAGACAAAAACAACATTTTCATGAATCAAAACAATTAGTCAAACAATATGAACAGAATTACTTTGATAAGCATGAGAAATTTTTGAAAGGTATTCCAAACCCTGAAATTGATTTAAATGACATTGTGTATTTGAAAGCCCTACACCCACCCTTTACCTTTATGCCAAAATTCACTGGTCCCTATGTTGTTCTAAGAAAGTTCAGAAATAACAACTATCAAATACGTGATGCGGATGATGATACGGCAAGACCCTTTAAAGTGAATGTTTCAAAACTTTTCAAAAAACATTAATTTGTATATAGATTTTTTTTTATTCCTATTTTAGTTGGTGTATGTTTGTGTGTTAAATCAAAATTTTACTCCAGAAAAAATAAGTCCACTGTTTGCAAAATATATCTTTATTTTATTCATTTTTACATTATACACATTTATTTAGTACAAATATTGTTTACTTTATGTTAGGGATTTATGTACATTTATTCACATAATGAGTAATATACAGCAACAGCAAAATTTCAAGACACTTTGTGCCATATGCAGTTTTCTTAAATTCAATCCTTGCCCATATTCCTTTTGTAGAGTGTAAAAAAAAAAAAAAAAAAAAAAAAAGAGGAAACAGAAAAGGTTGACAATATTTAAGTGGAGAGTCTTGTCAAAGGCCTAGGCGGGATCTCTTACTTGTGCTCAGGCTGGTCCTGGCATTCAGTGCTACTTTTGTATTGAAAACTTTTGATTTTATTTTTTTAAGCATCATCACATCATGACAAGAAACTGAAATTCTCTTTTAATTTGCACTCATTTGATAATCTTACCTTAGACAAGTACATCATTAACACCATAATATTATGGCGAGGGATTCTGCAAAGGAAAATTGTTTTTTTTTTCTTCTTACCTATAACTTGCATATTTGAGTTCAGTATAAATGTACCGCACAAGGTCACTATAAATTGTTGAAATACTTTGAGAAGTTCAGGCAAACTAAATTTGACATCAATTTCAAAATTAAGAGATATATTAAAATTTTTTTTTTTTTAATCTCAATTCTCTGTGCACAGAACTATGCTTTATTTGAATTCCTATCACTCCTTACAAAGACTAAAAAGGGTTGAGCCTATTCAATAGTGTCTTCAACCGTCTTTAAATAAGGTTATAAATGTTAGGATAAATATTTTCCAATTCTTCTTATTTAATATAACAAAAAGTATAGAAAATTTTAGATACTTACTTTAATCTAAATACTTACCATCTGTCTGTTCCAAAGTGTACCAAGTCTAACAAATGTGTTGCTAAATTCCTACGATATGTGATATTGGTTATCTAGTCCAGAATTTTATATTTTTTCCAATTGTTTGTGTTTACTATTATATATATATGTATTTATGTGTGTTTTTTCAATTGTCTGAGACATTTATTGAAATATATCTTGAATGAAAAAAATTTTTTTTCTCTATTATGTACATGACTTACCATTCAATATGTATAAATTTGTTGTTGGTTTTGCTGCTCCTGTTCTGTCGGTTCTATGTTTACGTAAAAGTTTTAAGTTACAGGCAAAATATTTTTTTTCTCTTTTTTTTTTCCTTTTGGTGGGGGGAAATGTTATGTTTTAAAAAACATAACACAACTTTATTCTTAAGTTTCAAATAATTCAACACTATTTTATTTAAAATTATAGGTTTTCAGTTGCCTTTTATTTAAAAAGCTTTCTCTTTCGAAATTTATTTTATACTCCGCGAAAATTTCTATCAAAATCGATCGCGATCTATTTATTTAAAACATTTCCGTTTTCTATTTATTTAAAACATTTCCGTTTTTACTTGAAAAATTTGCCTTTTCCAAAAATAAAATAAAATAAAAACAAATACAGAAATTCCGTATTAATATAATATTGTAATCGATATTCTAGGCATAAATCACTAAGAAAATAATAGTAGAGAAATTACTAAAAGTGTAAAATTAAAATGTATAAAATCAGAAAAACCCTAAATTATCTGGTCAGCAATCAGTGTCCCGATTTTGCATTTTAAATTATTTTTCCAAGCTTTATTTATATGTAACATTAATTTCTTTAGATAGCTTATTTTATTTACTTTAATTTGAGCCATCGCTCATAGAAATAGCTTAAAATTTAATTGTTTTCCCTTCAAAAAATCATAAGTCCAAAAATACCTTTTTTTATTTGACTGTATTCTTAAATTCAGCGGTCAGCCATGTTTAATTAAAATGCTCGACTTTCCCGCGCTTTCAGAGGGGGAAGAAATGTTCTAGAATAATCCGGAATGGTCCCGACGTCCGTTCGTGACGTCATAGCGTCCCTTTCGTGCACGCTCATTGGCTGGCTTGGAAGAGAGCGCGAATTTCCGATAGCTTTCGGGCAGAACAGCAGGAGTCCTTGGGTAGAGAGGTGTTCATGACAGCGGAGGCCGGGGAATTATTCCCGTGCCGAAGCTTGGTTCAACTGCTAATAAGAAAATATGAAATTTACGTACCATGTTGATTTTTCCAGAATTATAAAGTGATGTAATAGGAGCAGCAAGTCTTTGAAACAAATATAAATATATATATATATTTTTTTGGACAATTTCTTCTGAAAATGCTGAGTCTATTCAAGCTGAACTTTACCAAGTTTTAGGACTGTTCTAAGTGGCTGCTAGATACGTCTTTATTTTACCGAGTACTTGATCCCTTCCAACGTTGCTCAAAAAAAAAATACGCGACGATGTGGCAAGAATCTGATCCTCTCAAAGTTTACATCTGTGCTAAGTGGCTGCTAGCCACGTTTCAGCTTTACTAAGTCTGTCATTCCTTCCATCAAGGCTGTAAGATAATAAATATGCAAAATAATTTAGAACTTACCTCAAAGAGATGAATGTGCGAATATAAAAAAAAATAGAATCTACAGCCACACAGATAAAGAATTGACGATTGATGTTGTGCGATTATAAAAACGCCAGGAATTCGGCATTCTCTACGAAGGGTCCTCAGTATCCATTAGTTGTATCTACAGGTTACTTCAAATCTTTGATGATCACGGACTAATAATTCTTTTTTTCAAAAAGGAACTTTATAGCTGCACGTCCTAAGATGATCCTAAAACTGTCTATAATCTGAAATTGGCTTATATTCGTAATATCGATTCAAACTTCATAATGATATCCGCATTTTTAGGGTGCATCACATATTATTATAATAATTTACTAGTCAAGAAGATTGTATCTGTGTATTTTTTTGGTTTTATCAGAGTGAATGTGCATAATGTCTTATCAAGTGGTACCACTGCTTAAAATTTTCTTGGATTAACACCTGATTTTATAACTCTATGAAATAAAATGATGTTGGGTAAGTCATCTCTCATGTCTTTTATTATGCATGCCTTGTATTTTCATTTAGGATATGTTTCTCTTTCAGGGTAAATCACTCCAGTATTTAAATTAAATTGTACTCCACTATATTTAACGATCATATGGTGCTATAACTTAATTTTATTCTGAATTTTATACAAGGAGATTAAAATTCTTTTCGGCCATTAGCTCTGAGTACAGTATAAAACTTAGTAACCTTGCAGAGACTTTTTTTTTTAATTTATTCAAAACTTGTACTTTTCAAAACCTAAATTCTAAAAGTTTTTTTTTTATTTTATTTTCCAAATTCCTAATTTTTCCCCTGTTAGCAGATTTCCTGCTAACAACATGGTAATGAAATATCTCCTATTTCCATGTCAAACGAAGAATAAATAAGCAATGGGCCACAATGCTGCCAATCTCCGTGCATTCTCCAACTGAAGTGTAAAAAAAAAAGAACTTGACAGTCATGTAGTCTTCTTTTCTGCTAATGAGGGAAATTCTGTGGCCTCGACCCGACTATTCTAAGGAGAAGGACTTTAGTAGCAGTGATTCAGTGAAAATGATTGCTGAAAAATTCATGTTTGCTGAAGGAGAAAGCTACAATGGTTGTAATGAATGATAGGCCTATTTTGGTAAGAAAAGGTTTTACATTCTGTGATTGCTGCTGTATGCATTTTCTGATTCATGTGCAACAAATTAGTTGTATCCAATGATCCTCTTTTTTTTATTATTATGCTTTGCGAAGTGTAAATATTACTGACTGCAGCAGTACAGAATTTTGTGCATTGCAAGGTTTATGTTCGACGAGTTAGCTGTAGCTAGTGATGCTTCATACTGTCTTCATATATACAAAGCATACGTACATGCATACTACTCACCACTGAGGTACAGAATTTCATACATTTTTCCTTTCACGCAGAGCTTAATTTTAAATGTTTGTTTCATTAATCTTAAAAAAAGGCTTAATTTATTTCTGTACATTTCAAAACAGATAATCTAATTTAAAAGAAAACTATTATAAAAGAAATAACTAATTTAAAAGAAAACTATTATAAATCTAATTAAAAGAAAACTATTTACCTGAAATCTTCATCAAAAGAAACATTTTCGCGACTTATTTGAGCAATAGCATTTAAAAGCAAATCAGAATATTTCTGTAACTCATTTCCATATTCAATACTGTTCTTTCCATAAATATGTTCAGTAACCACCAAAGTAGGCCGTAAGTATTCGACAGCTAACATCATCTTATCTTTAAAAAAAAAAAAAAGTTAATTATTTATATAGATTTAAAAATAAGTATAGCATATAATAAAACTTTGATTTCCAATACTATGTATACAATGTATAATACAATGTATATAATACATTGATACTTATTTATATTTATCATTAATATTTATATTACAGTGGAGAACCTTTTATGCGTTTCTCCTTTATACGTTTTTCGACTTCGGTCCCAAATCATTCCATTGAATTATAATGTTAAAATATTTCGTTTATACGACACAAGTAAATTTTTAATTTCACTTAACCGTTTTTTCCCCTCCTTGTAGAATCCCAAGTTTGAGTTTTATTCCAGGATTAAAAAAAAAAAAAAAAAGATGAATGCTCTTTATGTTTTATTCTTATTTTTTTCGATTATTTTTTCTTAGAACTATGGTAACAAAGTGCGGCTATAGAACAAAGTGCGACTTGCATCGATAGCCTGGGGGGGAAGGGGGGGGGGGGGGGTTAGAGATAAACCAAGTAGCCAGTGACCACTTGGAGACATCCCACTTTTTCTTTTAATTGATTCCAGGAATGGGGTATGAAAGGAAAAAAGCCCACAACTTTATAGGCATTTTATAAACTTGAAGATTTATTACTCACTTCCGTTGGGCGACTTGGAAGATTTTCTTATCGTGTTTATTTGACATTAACGGTTGGAGAAACATTTTTTTTTCTTTCCTTCATTTTAATCGTTTCCAAAAATGTCATCTTCGTTTAGAGAACAAAAGGCTTTGTCTTTAAAGGTTAAAATCAAAATCTTGAAAAAATTTTCTGAATTTCTATATTTTTAATTATCATTTAATTTTTATTCAACCTTTTAAAAATATTTTAAATATAATTAAAATATATCTTATTCGAATAAATGTAAAGGAAATCCTGAAAAATGATTAGACTTTTATTATTAATATGATACTTTATTGTGTATTAATGTTAAAACGAATTTTCAGTTGTACGTTTTTTTCAGTTATACGTTTTTTAGGAATGGTCCCTTGAAAAATGTATAAACGGTGCTCCACTGTATAAAGAATTATGCAAGCATATTATATTTCTTCATCATAGTTACAAGTAAGTAAGCGTAGCAATGGTAGACACAGTATCAATAGTGGATACTTTCAAATTAAATTATTTATTTTGATGTGATCTTGTATACTCTCTACTTTAATATGACTAAAATAAATATGTGAAATTAATCGAGTTTGTTTCTTTCAATAATAATAATGATAAAAAATAAATGAAATTCTTAATGATATATTCCTGGCGTCTATAAAAAGTAATTACGTTTGGCATAATTTGCCAAGCTTTCTTTGTATTTTGGATAACAGATTAAGTTTTTTAAATTGACCAATTAGAACATTCTTTTGGCGCTTTATTTGGCATTAGTTTGTTAATTTTGGGTTTGAATTGGCGATTGCAATTTAGTACACCTTTTTCTTTCAAACTAGCAATATATCTTGTGTACTGTGCTAAGAACGATATGTCATAGTTTGCTCTCCCTCTTTCTCTGGCCTATAGAATTCTACGAGGACCACTTGACAATTTATATCTTTAACATAAAAATAAAAAACTGTTTCTATTACAAGTGACTTCTATTATTTATGTCAAGTGACACTCTTTTAAAATGCTATATGGACTTCCACCCTGGTTATTGTGTTCAGCGATATTCTATATTTTTATTCCACTATCTTCACAAAAATCCAAACATTTCACAGATAAATATCTCCTTTACAAGACTATTAAACAAAACTTTTAAAGATCACCCAGTTTACACTACTAGATAATAAACATTTGCAGTATAAACATTACAAAAAAAAACTTACTTATAAGAAGCTGGATTCATATATCTTTCAGTGGAAACCCAAGCCATTTTCAGCTAACAGGTAAGTTTCACTGATGATACTGGCTTGTTTTGCTCTGTTTGGCTTTCTCTTCAGTGGGTAGTGCCACGATCAATCTAGGTTTCCCACATGTTCATTCTTGTTGTACGTGTTGGATTAGCAAGAATTTCAATGAGACCTTTCAAAAATTATATTGTACGAGAATCAATAAATTAAATTTTATAGAAAATCCCCCAGAAAATTAAGTTCACCTCTGTTATTCCTACAAACGAGGAGGGGTCTCCAACAAAACCATTAATGCAGGATTTAAAATTAACTATAATATTCCCATTAAGCTCAATCAAAAACATTTACCAGCATATCTGTTATGACAAAGACTCCATCAATCCCTTCGAAACCTTGGGAATTTATAAAATTAAATATAGCACCAATAATAATAGGATAGTTGTTATATAAGGATGACCAAGCATAAAATTATAAACCATATTAAAGATCATTTTTCAGACATTAAATTTGAAAGAAATACAATTGCCTTAATTAAAGTTAACAAAGAAACTTAAAATTGATTTTGATAATGATGTGAAACCATTCAAATGCCTGCCAATCCAACCATGTGCAACGGGAATTAACCTGTGAGAAACCTAGATCACACCACCTTTTAAAGATGAAACCAAACACAGAAAAATAAGACAGTATCATCAGTGACCTGTTAGCTAAGATGACATGACAGAAGCTTATGCTGAAAGGTCTACGAATCCAGCTTCTCATAAATAAGATCTTTTTGCAATGTTTAATTAACTGTTAAAGAGTTTTTAAGTACTTTTCAAAGTTTTGCAATATATTCAGAATATTAAAGGAAATGATGAGATAATTCAGTCACTGGATCTTCTACTATATTTAATAAATTCTAAATTGACCATGATATTAAAAAATAAGAAAAATGAAAAAATGTCAAATGGTGTTGGTGTTGGTGTTAGGGATTAAGGCCGATTGACAACACTGGGGTCCTAGGCCTGAGGGGGAGGGCCTTCCGTGGAGGTCTTTCTAAGGGGTCCTAGCCCGTATTTACGCAAGTTTCGGAGGAAACCACGGAAAACTCCGAATGGCTAGGTCGACGAGCGCGACCGGGGATCGAACCCGGCACCTCACGTCTACCAGCTTTGAGCGCAGAACCGCTCGGCCGCTGGTGGGCAAAATGTCAAATGGTGCAACAAGTTTTTATTATAATTTATAAGTTGTAGAAAACAATTAAGATTTAATTTACATAAAAGAATTTGAATAAAGCATTTCAATTTAAATGTGCCACTTAAAAATCATTTAATTCTTTGGAGGCTCTTTTTTTTTTTTTTTTTTTTTTTAATAAGCATTTAATTATATCTTAATATATCTATCCATATATACAGTCAAACCTCGTTAACGTGAACCTCAAGGGGGAGAAAAAAGTTGTTCATGTTATCAGTAGTTCAAGCTATGAGTAACTAATCTTCATATAACTAAATTAATCTTCATTTTGACAGGGATTGTGGAAACAGTTCATATTAAAAGTAATTCATGTTAAGCGTGTTCATATTAAGGAGGTTTGACTGTATTATAATTTTATTAAAACATTAACCCTTTGAGTGGCTGATTTGCATTTTTTCATACACTGAGCAGTAGTTTTTTTTCTTAATACTCTAATAATTTAATAAAACATAATGATATATTCTTAGCTTGTTTTTAAAGTGTGAAAGTTACATATAATAGTCATGAGGTTTATCTTGACACCCATAGTCACTTTTTTAATTTAAAACTGAAATAACTATTGTTTTGGGACATTTTAAAAACCGTGAAGTAAAAACAACGTTAAAATTTTGCCCTATTAATATTACAGAAAGTACCTTTTGTTATTCACAGAACTTTGTTATTCACAGTTAAATACAGAGGAACATTTGCACTTCCTAGAAGTGATTTTTTTTTTTAACCCCACATTTCTTATCTTGTTTATAAAATTCATAAAGAGTTGTAAACTCATTTTAACAAATTGAAAACATGTAATCAAAACTTATATATATAAGGAAGAAGATGTAAATGATTTCAGAAGTTCTCCCCCCCCCCCTAATCAGATGCATTTTTACTCGTTTTATAACTCTATTCTGCTTTAAATAAACAACGGTTGATTTAGCTGTTGTAACGGGGGATTGCAATTTCGGGGCATTCCATAAATTTTTTTTAAAAGTCAGTGGAATCCTGCTGGATCCCTTCAAGATTGATACTTGATACCAAAGATATTGAAATGTTCTTTGAACAATTCTATGAAATGTTTTATAGTACATAAACCCTCTATTCTAGCTATTCCTAGAATATAATGTTTCTATATGAGATGGAAATTTAAATTTAAAATCTGTAACTTTTTTGTGAAGTCATTCACCAAAACATAAGAAAACGTTTTGAGAAATTTTGCAGGATCAGCATGGATCCCACAAAATATACATGGGATTCTGAAGGAATAAAAAAAAGTGTGAAATTCCAATTAGCAGAATTGCAGTCCCCAGTTGCAACTTCATAATTTGTTTATATGAAATTCACCTCTATTGATGTATTAAAATAATGCTGGAATTTATATTCCAAAAGTTAGTCTTAAAATGTTTTACTGGTTGTAAGGTAAATTAATTTTAGCTTTATTAGAGACTGTCTTTTCTTAAATATTACTTACAGTTAATGAAATCCTGTGACTGGTATAATTTATTTTGGAAATTTTCCTGTACAATGATGAAGTCATTTCTTATGATCAATCTCATTAGTTGAGCAACAGAAAATTTACAGTCATTTAAATACCTTGTACGTGTCTCCTTATGACAAACTTAATTTTATGAGCAGCTAAGTATCTTTAATGTAATTTTTTTTCAATGACAGTGTGCTTTAATGAATACAGATATTTCATGAATAATTTTACTTAAAGCAGCAGAAGATACTTCTAATTACAATGCACAGAAATCTTAAGTTGGAAGATTTTCTTTTTTTCTTTGGAGGACCAGACACCACTTTCCACACAAATATACATTCTAGAACATTTTTAGAATGTATATTTTTATTAATTTTTATTTCAAACTAGAGGGTTTTTTTCCTTTGAAATTTAATATATTAAAAATACTTTTTTTCAAAATGCAATTTCCTTGATTTTTATATCAATTTTATAAATTTTTGACACTTTTCTTTGAAATGCAGTAATTTACTGATATGAAAATTTTTTCTCATAAAGGTTATTTACATATTTTTGATACATTTAACACTTTTAAGAACTGTTTTAAAAATAAATCTTTTATTCTACATTAAAATTGAAACTAAACACAGGTGATGACTACTAAAAATGCTAAAAAAAAAAAGAATTACCTCAAGCAATTGCTTCCATGAAATGCAAAAAGTCTTCTGTAATAAAATTTTAAAAAGAAAACTTTTGAAAATTAACAAGAAGAAATTTTTATTAATGAGGTTTTATTTTGTACTTCATTTTGAACACTTTTGCACCTTATATCTTCTCCTGATCTCTAATAGATAAAGTTAAGATATTTATATCACATTTGTAACATGAAAACAATTCTTATATATATATATGGATAAAGATCTTTATCTAGCAGTTTAATGGTATGATTTTATTGAACTCTCTAACTTATTGTTTACTGATTTACAGTTATAATCATGTAGATTTCCAACTACGGTCAAGAGTACTCTTTTGAAATAATTGTGGAAAATAATGTAAAGTTAACAAAATCTAAAAGTATTTACAATTATCACACAAAAACAATAAGTAATTTTACCCAATGAGGCATAACAACAAGCTAGCTGATCCAAAACTTCAGAGAGTTGTCTATTATATTTATACATAACCTTCTCTCGTAATTTATGACATTTTTTTAATCTTTCTAAAGCATCTAGAAAAAGAAAGTAAGTTACAAATATAAAAAAATTCTAAACAAATTAAATTATAAAAACGTTCTATGATTTATATGCCTTTTTAAGAATATTAACATTTATTAAACTATATATATATACATACATAAAAGTAGCATTTGCAATTTCATTCATAGAAATTACAGGAAATTAAAAAGATATGTAAATAATTCAACATAATTGCTAACTTATTAAAATCTAATTTTTGATTTAAATCTAAAAAAATCATGATTTTTCTTGTGAGTTATTATATCAGTATATGATTGATGATATTATTGAAAAATAAAACTTTTGCACATAAACACCCAAAAAGCAAAAACAGGTATGCACCCCTTTCAGTTCTATACTCTATTTCCCTCAGGCTGTCATGTAAAGGCCACGCTCAGATGAACTATGATTTAACTTCTCTCATCCGTTGCTAAGTGACTGAAGAAACGACATTTCACTAGATGGCATTGAGCACGCAATCTACCTCTCCGTATTCCATGGCTTTGAAGCGACGCTGCTAGGGAAAAGGACTATAGCATCGTAGGGTGATCTAATCACTAAAATATACTACTTATGGTAAACCATCTCCAGATGTGAAAAGCATAAAGATGTTGTACAGCAAGTATAAGAAAACTGGCAAGATAAATAAGTTTTGGTGGTTCTACAAAATGCCCTCTACAAATTCCTGACATAGCACCATTGGATTTCTTTATTTGGGCTTATGTAAAAGAAAGTACACAACAAAAATGAACAAAATCATGACACTGCATTGCAGGCTCACTAAAGCCACTGCTTTGGCTGGAAGAAAAGAAAGGAAAGAAAATTTTTGATTGCCATAGCAATTAATTACAGAAAAATAAGTAAAATATTAATAACTAGCTGCTTTTGCCCGCTTCGCTGGTAGCTATATTTAAATGAATCATTTTTATAATAATAAGTTTCATATTTTTTATTCCTATATTTATCAATAAGCCCAAAAAATTTGAACGGTTAATGGCTGCTACAAATGAACTATTTAAAATAATAATAATAATAATAATTTGTAAAACATAACTCTCAAATGGCAACATTCTTAATAATGAGAAATTGTTGTTCTAAGAAAAGAGCTTGTGTTTGTTATTCAGACAAATAAAATATTTATCTGTAAGTGAAAAAGCCTTCTCATATATCTCTATACTAGCCGCCTTCGGCAACCAGCTGGTTCGCGATCCTTGAAAAATCCGACTTTATGAAACTCTCGCTTGGTGTCGTCCACTTTCAATATCTGAAACAGCCTGTTAGCTCACCATGTTATGATCTTTCAAATTTCTGACTTTAGCAAAGTCCCGCACGGTGGCGCCTTATCCCCGTTTTAGAACATACAACACCTTCCTCGCTCATTAGAATTTAAAATATTGAAATTTTAAAATATTACAGCACCATCTGGCGGTAGAAATTTCTTTAATCTACTGTTCAATTCTAAATCAACAAACCTTTCAAATGATGTATTATTTATGAAATTATTTTAATTAGTAGCTGAGATACAAAAGAAAACCGATTCAGGACACCTCAAAATGTGTAAATCAGGTGAAATCTTGAATTCCACTTTCGATAATATAAACGTACTTTAAAATATCTTTAAAATAATATAATCATAATTAGAATTAGAAATATTGAAATATTACAGCGCCATCGGGCGGTAGAAATTTCTGTAATCTACTGTTCGATTCCAATTCAACAAAGCTTTCTAATGATGTATTACTTATGAAATTATTTTAATTAGTAGCTGACATACAAAAAAAAAAAAAACTGATTCAGGACACCTCAAAACGTGAAATTCTGGTGAAAACTTTCGATAATATAAAAGAACTGTAAAATATCTTTCGAATGATAGTAATTAGAATAGTAATTAGAATTTGAAATATTGAAATTTTAAAATATTACAGCGCCATCTGGCAATAGAAATTTCTGTAATCTACTGTTCAATTCCGTCAGAGATTTGAAATATATACTCTTCAATTCCAATTCAAATAACTTTTAAATTTACATATTACTCATGAAATTATATTAATTAGAAGCTGAGATAAAAAAGAAAACCAAATCAGGACACCTTAAAACATGTAAATCAGGTGAAATCTTGAATCCCACTTTCGAAAATATAAAAATACTTTAAAATATCTTTCAAATGATGCATTAAAAGTAATTTAATCATAATTAGAATTTGAAATATTGAAAAAAAAAAAGGTGTTCTGGGTATTCCGTTGTTTTCTCCGAAACTCCTGTTCTTTTTCTACATCTTTGCCCCTACGCTCTTCCCCCCACTGCCCTTTCCGGTAATAATAATTTTACATTCGAAAATATCCGCAATCGATTTACCTTGCCTTAAAATCTAAATATGCCAAACAATTTCAATCGCTGTAACTTTTTTTTTTTGCCTTTTCCCCCCCCTCTCTCAAGCCCTCCCTAATAATCGTACCCTTTCAAAAATATTAACAATCGAATTATCGGGCATTAAAACCAAATACTACGAAATTTCAACGGCTGCAAATACTGCAAAATATAAAAGAAAACTTAATCTTTTTCCAATAAATATGTCATTTTTTTATTTATTCATATGTTTTCATGAAAATTGAACAGTAGCTTTATGTATGCTGTCTAGGCCGAATATTAATTCAAATGTAACGTGAATGAAAATTTAAAAAAATTTGAAAATTGCAATTTTTCCCCCCACTACAAAACACATGACATCTTGATCGATTACAATCATTTCCTTTTTCATGGCAGACGGTCGTCTGGCATTTGAAATGATGTTGCCACAAAAAATTCATACTTTAGTTAATTTTAAAAAATCTAATTGATGTATCGATAAGCTGCTTGCACTCTTAGATTTGGAAAAAATTCCCCTTTCATTTGGTACCAAATTCGTAACGATCGGACTAATATTTCTAATTTATTTTCCACTTTTTCTGCTTTTAACTCTGTTAAAATATCTATTTTTATGCAATCGCTGTGGATTCTGAGTAATTGAGATCACTTTTTGATTAGACATAGGTCTACATTCTAATTAATATCTCCGCAACTAATTAAAATTTTTAAATTCTGTTTTCACTATGCATTCAGGCACGCTTCGGAGCACCCGTATGTTAAATTTTGTACTTCTGCGTTCAATAGGGGCTGAACATATAGATGTTCAGACAGACAGACAGAGAGACAGACATCTTCTTTTATTATTATAGATGGCAAAATATCACTGATTCACTCATTCATCTGTCAATGTCTAGTCCAAATCTAAAAACATGCCGTATGGACAGTTGGTTCTTTAAATGGCGCAGGGGCTCGCTATAAATAGATTTAATGAAATTTAACCTTTAAGTGGTGTTTCCACGGTGTCTCTGCAGTTGTTTCCATTAAAAGCTTGAAGTTTTGCAAAATATCTTCTCTAAGACCCTAATTAAGGGAAAAGCTAAGAATTTTTAAAAAATTAGTGTTTAAGGGAGAGAAAGTGGGCATTTAACAGTTCTACCTGTTCTTTGCACATGGAAAATCACAGTGGTTTCCAATAAAAACTTCAAATTTAGAAAAATGTTTGTTTCTTCTTTAGCCCTTATTAAAGTGAAAGATTAGAATATTACAAAGTTTAACCCTTAAAGGTGTGAAAGGGGTGTCTAGCACTTCTATCCATTCTTCGCATGAGGAAAATTGCAGTAATTTCCAATAAAAGATTCAAATTTAGCAACATGCTTCTTAGTAGCCCCTAAAGTGAATGTTTAGAGTCTTATGAAATCTAACCTATAAAGGTGTGAAAGGTGTCTTCCTATCTGTTCTTCGCAAGAGGAAACTCACAGTGTTTTTCTGTAAAATCATGAAATTTAGAAAAAATGTCACTTCTTAAGCCCTAATTAGATGAAATATAAGAATCATCCAAAACTTAATACTTTAATGAATAAGATGGGAGGAGCTGTCTAGCATTTCTACCTGTTCTTCACACAGGGAAAAATCACAGCAGTTTCCACAGAATTTTTCAATAGATTTAAGCAAAGCTTGCCTTCATCAGGAATCAGAATAAACAATCTCTGGTCAACAAGTCAAATTAATAAGCTTTGCTTTCAAATTTTCTTTTTTAATGTTTCCCCATGTGAAAAACGGGTAGAACTACTACTTGTATTATAATATGGAGTTACGATTACTATTTCTTACTGCTTAATCTATTGCTAGCAAATAAAAACCTGATACAATCATAGTAAAGCATAGCAGTTTTCTCCATTAAAATACAGTTTTTCTATTAAAAAACTTCTAAGAAATGACATCATTTTCAAAGGTGATACTTCATTTGGGAGGTTTTGCGAAAGTGATGTCCTTCTAACATGTTATATTTTTTTTAATTCTAATTATATTAAAACATTAAATCATTATTATTCATCGTCTAAAGTATTCATTACATATTCACAGAAAATTTTTAAGTCACAGGCATGAAATTTTGATGAAATCATAATAATTTCACGTTTTTTTAATAATTTCGCCATTTTTTAATATCGAATTTTTATAACTCTCTACTTAGGAAGTATATATATATACATTAGAAGTAACCAACATATAAAATTTGAAGTTTCTAGCTACAATATTATTGAAAATATGGTTTTAAAATGGTTTTTACCCTACCCTCTCCCATTGTGCATGTGCTAGAAATTTGAAACACCCACAGTATTTCAATTATGGTCATAAGCAGTAACTGCGCCAAGTTTGGTTCAAATTTATCCAGTGGTTTGGGAGGAGATGTAAGACATACCCACATACATAGATATAAACAATGATTTTTATTTAGATTAAGATTAAGCACAAGCAAAGAAAAAATAGAGGAAGTTGCAATTTTTTTTCAATTCTACTATTATTTTCAAAAGATGCCAAAAATGCATTTTTAAGATATTAAATACTTTAAAAAATGTTTTTATTATTTTTAAAATTTTATTATTTGTTTCATACACCCTAAGTGCAAAATTTGCTTCTTTTCAACAGAATTGTTTGTAGACAAAAAGTAGACAAAAGACTCATAGACTTCGAAAAATATTTTCTCAGGAGACAAAAAAAAAAAAAAAAAAAAAAAAAAAAAACATTTGCATTAAGCACTTATAACAGTTTCATTTTTTTTTATTTTTTTTATTTTTTTTTTTTTTACATATATTGCATTTTTACTTTCCGAATACACACACATATAGAAAGTATCATAATCAGGACGAAAATTCAACTTTGAAATTTTGGTGTTTATATATATTTTGAAGCCCCTTGAGTTCATTTTTGCTATTTTTACAGTGATGTAATGCATGTATACATGTCGAATGAACACAACAGCATCTAAACGCTTTGAAGTTGAACTGAAAATTGGTACATATGTTATAGGTCACCTTAGCACAAACCCTATTGATTTTGGTGAATCTAGCCTTATAGTTTTTTACTGGAATACAAAGAAATATACTTTATCATTATGGTCTATGAACTCAAATTATTTAAAGTCTGATAGCATCTGAATGCCTTATTCAAATGAACTGAAAATTTCTATACATATATACATATTTCTATACATTTACCGTCACATGAACTGTAGATTTTGAAGAATCTAGCACTTATAGTTTTATTACAGGGACCCAATGGCAAATTTTTTATCATTATGACTTATGGGCACAAATTATTTAAAGTGTGATAGCATCTCACACGAACTGTATAGATTTTAGTGAATCTAGCACTTACAGATTTTTACAGGGATACAATAAAAAATTCTTTATCAATAGCCATAGATCATAATGATAAAAAATTTTGAGCCCATAGACTCTACAGGCTTAAATTATTTGAAGTGCAATAGCATTAAATTAAAAAACATACTATATTGAGAAAAATTAATAACCCTATTATAATTTTCACTTTTGTTTACTTAACGACTTCCCTTTCTTTAATTTATTCATACAACCATTAATTACTAAATGTTCGGAAAGTCGAGTCGAGTCATGCCAGATTTTAAAATTAGTGTGCAATAATTTATAAAGCTCTGATAAGCTCAATATAAATTCTGATAATCAGAATTCAGCATAGTATTTTAATTTCAAGGAAAAATATTAAGACAAATGTACCTTTAAAATTACCCTTAGCAGCAAGTTGCAATCCTTGTACAAAAAGGTCATGAGCAGTAAAAACTTTCTAAAAAAGAAACATAATTTTTAGAATTTAAACAACATGAAAATAACATCATAATAAATAAATAAATAAAATATTTTATTTATTTATTTATTATTATTATTTTTTTTAATGTACAATGGAACTTGAAAAATAATTATTTTTTATAAAATGAACATTTTTGGGATTTTTTTTTCCTTTCAGCATTTAAGTAATAATGAAGAATATGTTCAGAATAGATCAAATGCTTATTATTAGGGATGAAATGGATATACAGACTGGATATCCAGCATTAGTTTTGTTTTTTGCTGTGTTGTAAATTTCTTTTAATTTTTATTTTAAAACAATAAATTATAAACATGTTTCTCACTATTCTTTAAAAAACATTTTAAATACAATTCACAAAAATTTTTTACTTAAATAAAAGTATCTTATATTACTTACAAACTTTGAATAAACACCATAAAATGCAATAAACGCGTGCAGTGGCAACGCGTTGCTACTTTGACTGCAGCACTCATGCTTACTTTATTCGCCTGATGAAGGGTCGTGTGTTTTTTCGACCCAAAACAATTGTTGCGAGTTTATTGCATTTTATGGTGTTTGTTCAAAGTTTGTAAGTAATATTTACAACGCCAGTTTTGTGGTGCTTTTTTATTAAAAAAGTATCTTATATTAAGTTAAATTTAAAAGAACTTTAAACTATAATTAATAAAACTTAAATACCTTTATGTTTTTCTTTTGAAACGAAAATTTTCAGCTAGGCACAGAACTTTCTTCAGGTGATCTGATGACTTGAGTGTTTCCTTCCACCTATTGTTTTAATTTTAGGCTGCCATCTTATGTTGTTGTTTTTGATTGATTTTTGTCATTATATGTGTGCACATCGACAAGTATTTCGATATTTTCACAGTTGTTTGTACAGTTTTTATTTAAATAATTTGTTATTTTTAACTTTTTTCAAAATTTAATTTTATTTTCTGGTCTTTGTTGATTTTTGTCAATGCAGTTGTAGTACGATTATATATTATATCATTAAAGTTGTCTTTTATTCATTTATTTATTTTTGTTTTCAAATCCAATATGGTATATTCCAGCTGTTTCGTTGGGGTTGATCAGATCGCTGTTATTTGTGATTCTTTGAAAGATGTTATAGTTTAGTTTAATTAGAATATTAATACCTTCTCTTGCTGCTTCCGTTTTTATTTTGATTGACCTTCCTTTACTGTCGGGGATTGCTGTAGTGTATGTTGGTTTTGCATTTTGCATACTATGTATTTTATTGAGTTTTTTATCTGTTTTGATATAATTTTATTAACAACGTTTTAATCGTAGCTTGAGTTTCAAATGATTTTATTAAGTTCTATTTTAAGCAGTTGGTGATTTGAATATACTGTAATTGCTCTATATATGCTTGTATCCTGTTTATTTTGTAGTTATAAGAGGTGTTTCATTTTGAATTGATTATTTCATTGTTACTGTTTGGTTTTCTGTAAACAGTGGTTTGAATTTCATTGTACTGGGTTCTAATACATCAAGATTTCTATAATAAATTGTACGTTTGGGTCTATTTCATTAAGTTCATATAACATTAAATCAGTTTTTAAGTTTTTATTAAATATTGGGAAAGCACCGCTGCCATATCTGTAACAAAGTTTGATTTTATTTTAAAAATTTTCAAAGATTATATTTTTGATTAAAAGTAGTTTTAATTCTGCTATGTAGCCCGAGATTGATGATGCCATGAAGACCCTCTTTTAACTGTTTATAATATTTATTATTAAATTTAAAGTAATTTTCATTTAGGATAAGGTTGTTGGCAGAAATTAAGGTTGTACTCTGATTTGGTTATCTCATGTTTTCCTTAAATTTTATTGTTAATTATTTCATTAATTTCAGGAATGTCCATGAAGGGGTATAGATTATATTCATATAACAATCACAATTCAATAGAAGAATTTATAAGACATCTAAAAGAATTTTAAATAAATCAAAATTACTAATAATAAGCTTCGACGTTATTAATCTAATCTTGCATGCATGTAATGACAAAGAACCAATCAGAAAAAAGAAACCTCGATGTAAGATGGTGGTCTGAAATTGAAATAAAAGGTGGAAGGATGCACTCAAGTCATCAGAATACTTGAAGAATGCTGTGTACCCAGCTGAAAATGCTTGTTTTAAAAAGAACTAAAAGTTTTTAAGGTTTTTAAATTAAATGTATCTTATATATTAATATAATTCTGCATAATATATATGTATGTAATGCACTCAAGACTGTCGTGGACTCCTGATTTCGTGTATGCAGTCGTGAACTCATAAGAAATTAATCCAGGCATGTTAACTAGAAACTTCTTTATTAAAAGTCCATTTTCGGCTAAGGAACTGAGCCGTTTCAGAGCAATAAAGTTTGCTGGAGGGTCGTAAAGTCCTGCATCGTGGACGGACTTTCCTGATGACCCGACCTCGCATGGAACGTTCAGATCCGGTAGCGCTTAACTGCTAACTTTTCTGGCTAGAGCTATTAAAGAGAGCTCCAGAGAGACCCCGAATTTTGGCGAGTTCCATCTTTTAAACCCTAATTTTTTGGTGTAAATTGGCGTATTTCTAAACCCAACCCATTTCATTTAATTGGTTATGTTATTCAAAACTAACGCCTTTTCCTGCCCCTTCATTGTTTTCCATTGGTTATACTTTTGCACCCTGCAGACATCGCAACTCCGGTCGGCACCCTATCTTGCCAACCCGTCAAGTCAATTAAAATCATTAAAACCGTTATTTATTGCTTTGTATCCGACATGAAATAATCAAACCGTAATTAGACTCATAAATCCTTTCCTCTTTAATTGAATTCTTTCGGTGTCTACTGCTTACTAACTTTATCTCTAGGCTAATTATAAAGTTATTTCCAGACATCAAAATACTTAAATGAATCATCTGCTTATTTATTTCAACGATGATGACCGCGATTGCACTCACGTGCTATTTTTCCCATACTTTTAGAGTAATTTATAATCCCATATGAACTTTCTTTCAATGCTTTTTGTTATCGAAAAAGAATATCGTTGAACATAAATACACTAATTTAAAATATAAAAATATTAATTTATTTCTTACCTCTTTTTATCTATTACATTTCATATCTTTCATGTATACATATATTTCAAACATTAACATATTCTATTCATTTATGCAGTACTGCCATAAAGAAAAAACTTTATACCTAATATACCTAACTATACTTGGGCCTTGTAGTGAAAAGTATTGTCACAAAAACATAGGTTTTGTTTAAAATTACAAATATAAAAATAAAAATTATTATTTTTACTTATTCTTTACAATACTAGTATTAAAAATAAGTGAAAAATAAAATACTAAGAATTGAAAACTTATTTTCATAGTGAAAAAAATCAAATTTTTTATCTCAAGAAATCTTCAATTCTAACTTTTTTACCAAAATAGTTAGATCCATTTCTGAGAAAACTAGGTTTCTGACATATTTTGCAGTGGGTAGAGTGTGGGTTAACAGTGAAAGCTAATTTTCCTAAAATTGAGGATAAGTCCATTTGGTTTATTTTAATCCTAAAAAAATCTTTAATCACAAACTTAAATAAAAATCATTAGAGCCATTTCCAAGGATCCCCCCCCCCACACACACAAAATATATTCTTTAACACTAAATTAAATTAATGCTGAGTTATGAAGAAATGTTAGTGGAATGTATTAACCTATTAATCTAACAACAGACATAAAAGCAATGTTAGTCTCCAAATTACGAATGTTTTGCAAAATTAATAAATTAAAGGTTACAAAGTAAACAAACTTATTCAGAGAGAAATAAATAATTGTTCATATTAAAAAGAAATTAATTAAAAAAAAAAAAAAAAAAACAGTAGAAATTACGATTTAATGGTTTTAAATATGTACAAAGATAGAAAGCTGTAGTTTTTTTTTTTTTTTTTTTTTTTTTTTTAAACTGTTATACATGTATAATGGTTGAGTAATCTATAAAAATATGGTGTTTCTGTGCATATTTCAGCTCTTGCAGACTCTCCACATACAATTGGCAGCAGATAAATCCATTTTATTGTATAGGAAAAATTGTTATGATCACTCAATGTCTTTTTTTTTTTTTTTTTTTTTTTTAAATTCTGTTTTTATAATAAAAAAACTCCAGAATAATTATCGTAATTTAGTGTATATAAGCCGCAACTTGTTAAAATGCAGTGAAAAAAAAAAAAAAAAAAAAAAAAACTCTTAGATAAACCGCGGCTTATGCAAGCATTGTTACGATTATATGACAGATAAATAAGGAAAAAAGATATCAGTCTTATGACATCTACGCAAGTTAATAATACATTATTAATTATAAATGAAAACAATAATTTTTTTTTTTAAATAATTCGGTATAAGGAAAATAAAATCTAACTATACCAGTATGCAGATGTAATGCAACAAATATGAGAAACAAGGAACAAGACGGAGGAATCCGGACATATGTACAAAGTTAATTATCATCAAATATAATTAATTATTGACTTTGGACATATGTACAAAGTCAATAATTAATTATAAATAAAAGTAATAAATTATTTTAAAAGACACTGTATAAAGAAAAAAAATTAAAACAAAGCCAGTATACAAATACGATACAAAAAATCAAAAACATGGGAACAAGATGGCAAACTGCAGATGTATATGCAAATTAATCAAAATAAGAGATTATAAGTGTGAATCAGTGCTTGAGAACCTCGAATACTAAACTTCCGTTTTCTGGGGATATCGACTGTTCCAAGAAGTATGGACGGCGAAATTTGGCATTACCATTAGATAGCCCGTACTGGTAGATAAGCCGCAGTCCCTAAAAATCAATGTTTTTTTTTTTTTTTTAAGATAGCTCGCGGTTTATCTTCACTAAAATACAGTAAATGTCTTTGACTGTCCCATAATTTATTTTTTTAATTTTTAACACTTCATTTTGAAGTTACAAAATGAAAAAAATGATCAAAGCACTTTTTTGCACTTTATAATTGTTACGTTAAAAAATTTTGGTTTATAAAATTAAATTAATAATGGTGCTCAAAAATCGAAAATTCTAAAAAAATCCAAGATTGGGAGTAATTTTTTCCATTAAGTTATTAATTGAGAGGCCAGTGATCAAATCATTTATAAAACCATTGCATTGTGCCGCTTTTAACTAAAAAATTTAAAAGAAAATAGCTCAAAATAATTAATTAATGATTCAATAAAAGCAAAATATGGACTTACCAACAATCTTTAATGGCAGATACAGTAACACAAATAAATAAAATGAAACATACATGTTCCTTGAACACCATTATTTATTGAAAATTAAATGCACATAAATTTTTCAGTGCCGGCACATTTGATTTTTTCACTTAATTACATCATAATATTGTGTAAACAAAATTTATACTAAATTAATTGCCATGAGAAATTCTTAGAATGATAATTAGTCAAAACCAACATTTTATTATTATTGCTACTGAGAGTCAGCAATATTCTATTTGATCGTTTTATCCTGATACACTTATCAATTTTTTAGTAATCAGTGATATATGATTTCCAAACTAATTCACAAATGATGGATGAATTTTAACATGAAGCGTAAACATTTTCTTATAGAAAGCACACACTGAAGGTGTAGATAATTAATCACTTGCTGTGTTGTGAAATTCTTCTTTGATGTATCGATTGATATAAAACAAATAAGGATCGATGTATTTATCATTCAAAATCAGTTGAAAGCTTCATTCATCTTTCTGTGATGAACACTAAGATTGCAGGTAGAAAAGATCGTTGTGCCAGGAAATATTATTTCTTTGTTGAGTATTAGGATGGAAGCACACTGAGGAGTTGAATTATTTGGCACTGATAAAAATAACATAGTAATAAACAGTTTATGGCAGGTCGCCATTGTTGTTAAACCTACTAGGCTTACTTCACTTTCGGCCTTGCTGGAACTATTTCATTCTAACATCAGGCATTGCGGTATCACCACATTACTTGTAACGATGAATTAGCATCAAATATAAAGTCATTTCAGGAAAAACATTCATATATAAAATATTCTTAGCCAACTCAATTAAATTAAACATTTTCGGAAACTGCTGCTGACAGTGATGTTGGGCAAAACACAATGGTCGAAGCCGCCGGCTCGAGAAGCGAACTTCCTCGCATCTTCACTAGACTCACGCTATCCAAGAGAGAGAAATGTGATGCAAGTTTCCCGCTCGCGAAAGCAACGTACCGCTAAATTGATACGTGCGGCAAATAGTTCTTAAAGAATTGATTTTATTTAGATTGCTTGCTTAAATGAAAATTAAAGAAATATATTGAAATTATATTATTTTTGATGGAGGAAAATTTAATTTAGACTATTTTTAAGATTGATTTATTGTTATTAAATTTGATTCATATTTTCAAAGAGACGCTATTTTGAATTGGTGTAGTAACTATGTTTGTGCGGAGCTAATGGAATTTTCTAGAAAGAATTTTGAAAACGTAATTGAAATGACGTCATCAATTTTAATTAACGAAATATGAACATCAGAAAAATTATTATTGTTTTTAAATTATTTGAGCTCGATCCTAAATGATTTTAAATCAATTTATTATTATTTAATTTTCTGATTTTCTTATTGGAGAATTGGTTTGTTTACATTCAGAAACGCCAGTTTGTTTACAAAAAAAACGTTCATGTGAATTTTAGACTTTTCTTTTTTACTGAATTTTGAGTAATTTAAATGATTATTTAGGGGAAAATAAATAAATAAGAGCGAAACTATTTGTTAGAGGTTTTGAAAATAATTAAAGTAAACAGTGTTAAAATTTTTCAATTTTAACAATAACTTTAAAATAAAACATTAAAAAAAAAAAAAAAAAAAAAGGTTTTTGAAAAACAAGAACAAATTTAACAGTTGTGAATTTCTGAATGAAAACACAGAACTTATTAAATAAATAAATAATGAATAATTCTCATAACAAATTCCTCCATAAAATAATATGGGGTTTGGCTGCCAATGGCAGCAAAATCATATAATATGATTAGCATTGTATGGCTTGGACCATGTAAGGATGAATTTTATCAAAATTCTTTTGATTATAAATTTTTTTCACTTTGTTTTATTTTTAGGCATAACTTGTGAACACAAAATCATATATTTTAATAGTTTTAGTATTGAATAATGAATATATACCGCTATTAAAAGGAAATTAATTCATAAGTCATGAGATTTTTTTTCTTAATTAAATTTTAAATGTGATATTTACTTTGAGATTTTTCAAGTGCTATTCAATTTTGGGTATTTTAAGCAAATGAAGAAATACTGAGTTTTTTCAAGTGAACCTCCAGACTCCCAATTACACGTTATGACATTACTTACCTAAATAGACTTCTTCAAATTTTGATCAAACTCAAGCTTTTTATTTATTTAGGCAATTAATTGTATTTCCTCTTACATAAAAGCACGCACACACACACACAGGGCGGAGTAAGGAGGGATGGGACAGTTTTGACAAAAATATTTTTTGCAAATTTACTTTTACTGGTACAACACTGTAAGTTTCAGAGAAACAAATTGAAACATTTTAACATCTTTTAAAAATATAAATTTGATGGTAATTATTAAAATATTATTTTATAAGCCAATTAACACAGTCATAAAAATGTCCCATCCCTCCCTTATATGAGGGATGGGACATGTTTATAAAGTTAAAATAAATACATAATATACAGACATACTATGAAAAATGACAAAGCAGTGGGACACAATGTATGTAAGGTTAATTAATTATGAATACCACCTCTTTTATCCAACATTAAAGTGGTAAATAAAAAATTTCAAATGCTGAATCAGTTTTTTTTTTTTTTTTTTTTTTTTTTTTTTTAACTTCTAGCACAGAAAATACTGTTTTTTAGTTCAAATGTTCAAAATTAAGTTTTTGTTATATTTATATGTTTTGTGGTTCCTTGAATATTAATAAGGTTTTTAGTGGCTAGTCTGGGTGTGTTTCAGCATATCTCAAGAACAAATATTACCAAGAAATTCTAACTGTAATTGGTGAGTGTAATTTCTTTTGTATTTACCATGTCCAGGAAAACTGCTCAGGAATGAAAATGAATTCCTCATACATATATGGTAAATAAAGTATTTTTAACAGTTAAAAAGGTAAAAAGTTGTGTGAATGCCACACCAATTATTTTCCATGATTTTGAATTTGTTTCGTGCATTTTTTTCTTCCATTTATTCATTCATTTGCCTCTTGATATTTTCTGTTTAAGGAGTATCAGAATCTTCATTCTTCTTCCTTTTCTTACATGTCCCATCCCTCCCTGAGCTGCTCTGTCCCATCCTTCCCTTTTCATTATCTTTCAAAAAATAATTTATTATTAGACACATGCTACTTTTAGGCTTAATTTAGCTACTAATTCATAAAAGTTATATTATTAGTAGGGATGGACCGGATATCCGGAAAATATCCGGTATCCGGCATATCTGGCTGATTTTTCAATATCCGAAATATCATCGGATATCCGGGTTTTGAATATCTGTTTTTTTTTTTTTTTTTGTGTGTGTGTGTTTTATTTCATTGAGACATGGTAGGAAATGCGAGAAACAACTTTTCCCCCTCCGTCTGGGGGGAAACTTAAAAAAAAAATAGCTTCTTAAATCACGTCACTTAAGAAATAATCTCATAAATTTCCACATCTGTATCTCCATTAGTTTGACTGGGAATTTCTGAGTGAGCAAGCAAGTCAGTCAGGAGATCTTCCTTTATAGAAGTAGATACCTGCAATTTATTTCTTGTAATTATAAAACTAATATATTATGGCCACCACAAGACTTTCTCCTATATTTTCCTATACAAATTCACTGAGGGCAAATAATTTATTAAAACTTTTATTTATTAAAATTATCTAACATGATGAATGAAAATGATTTTCATCTTAGAGAAAACTAACTCTAAATATCCAAAGAAAGACAGTTTTATTGTCTAAAAATACCATCTTAAAAAATGCGTTTTTATAATAGTTATTTCGCATATCAAGTTTCGTACAGTTATATGCCCTACAAGTTGAGATATAGCATTCCCATTGTCGAGAAAATTTCCAGTATAGCAGCGTCATCTATTGGTCTATAAGCGTCCAACTTGAATTAGCATAATGCCTCATAATGGCCATCTAACATATCGAGTTTTGTTTGATTATACACAATAGAACCTGAAACATAGTCTTTCCTTAAATTGCAGAAATCGCTGTGTAGTAGCGCCACCTGTTGAGCAGTTGAAACTAAAAGTTGACAGGTACTAATTTATGTCAAGGTGCATCTACATATAAATTTATATGCAATTATGGGCAGTACTTCCTGAGGTATAGCCTTCCCTTAAACTTCGGAAATCGCTGTCTAGCAGCGTCATCTGTCGGCCGATAAGCATTCAAATTGAATCAGCATAATAGCTTATAATGACCTTCTAATATATCAAATTTTGTTCGATTGTACACAATAGAAAATGATATATAGCCTCCCCATAAATTGCGGAAATTGCTGTATAGCAGCGCCACCTGTTGACCGTTTGACACCAAAAGCTGATTGCACTAGTTTAGGTCAAGGTGCATCTACATATAAATTTATATACAATTCTGAGCAGTAGCTTAGAAGATACAGTTGCCACAAAATTTTTTATCATACACACACACACAGACCGACACAGACAGACAGACAGACATTTTCTATAAAAAGGTAAAATCGTGTTCTAGAACTCTCAAAACGTGTAAATCCGTCTAAAACCGTAAGTCGAAAATTTTTACGAATCTAATACTTTCTTCTATTCAATATAGTAGAAAGTAAAAAAAAAATATATATATTTGACTTTTCAGCAGTTTTCTTTTGCATACCTTTGCTTATTTACTTTGGATACGTAAATAATTTCGACTTCCGGTTTTTGGTAAATTTATACGTTTTGAGAGATCCAGAACACGATTTGACCATTTTTAGAAAATGTCTGTCTGTGTGTGTGTGAAAAATGTTTTGTGGCGATTGTATCTCAGGAACTATTGCACAGAATTACATATCATTTTATTTGTAAATGCACCTTGGCCTAAATTAGTGCCTATCGACAGTTGGTGTCAACCGATCAACAGGTGGTGCTGCTATGCAGCGATATCCACAATTTGAGGAAAGGCTATACCTCAGGAACTACTGCAAAAAATTGCATATAAAGCCATATATAGATGCAGCTTGATATAAATTAGAGTGCCTACCGACTTTTGGTATTAGCAGCTCAATAAGTGTGGCTACTATGCAGTGATTTCTACAATTGAAAGTAAGGCTATAACTCAGAAACTACTACACAGAAATACATGTAAATTCATATTTAGATGCAACATGATATAAGTTAGTGCCTATAAACTCCTGATGGCAAACATACAACAGGTTGCTCTGCTATGGAGTGATTTCCACAGTTTAAGAAAAGGATATATCTTAGGAACTACTGCATATAAATGTAGATGTAGATGTATCTTGACATATGTTAGGACATATGTTTATAATCATGACATATGTTTATAATCAATTTTTGGTACTAATTGCTCAACAGGTGGTGTTTCTATATTTTAGGGTCATATTTTAGTTTAATTTTTAGGGTCAACTACTCAACAAGTGGTGCTGCTGTGCAGCGATTTTCAGAGTTTAAGGAAGGGTTATATCTCAGGAACAACTGCGCAAAATTGTATAAAATTTTATATGTGGAAGCACCTTAATAAAAGTTATTGCGAATCAATTTTTGGTACTAATTGCTCAACAGGTGGTGTTTCTATACAGCGATTTCCTCAGCTTAAGGGAAGATTATATTTCAGGTTCTAACACGTATAATCAAACAATACTTGTATACTTGATATCTGAGAAAGCCCTTATGAGACATTATGCTGATTCAATCTGGATGTATATCTACCAATAGTTGCATTGCTATAGCGCAGTTTTTCCTGAGAACGGGAATGCTATATTTCAACTTCTATGACATTCAACTGTACGGAACTTGATACATGAGATAACCATTATGAAAACGCATTTTTTAAGATGTTAGTTAAACTGTGTTTCTTTGGATATTTATTTTTTGACATTTTAATGTATGTGAATGGAATCCAGTTGCATAAAAAACAAATGCAATTACCTGTTTTTAACTACTGTGTGCTCTTAAAAAACTGAAATTTTCATCTGTATTGGGAAAGGGGACTGCCGGATATCCGGATCCGGCAAATTAAAAATATATCCGGAATGCCAGATATCCGTATTCGGTAAAATCACTATCTGGTCCATCCCTAATTATTAGGTATATAAAATATGAAAAGTGATTATGCTGACATCAGTGAGTGACGTTGAAAACTTGCCTTGAAAATAAAGCAATTGTTTACTTTTAGTGTTATAAAATAGTTTTTTTGTTACACAAACTTACAGAGTTCTCCAACTAAAATTATACATAGCAACAAATATGGGGCTGTAGTTACTTCACCTGGTGGAAGTGTCAAAAAATTAAAAACAATGTTTATTTTATGAATCATTTTAGGTGTCCCGATGTCTCATATCTCCCCTATAATATGAAATTTTCAATAATGCCAATTTTGAGACTAAAGCAATTTTATTTTTATTTTTTTTGTAAGAGGGGGGGGGGGGCTTTTCCCTATTTTTTTTTTTTTATTATTATTATTGATTAAATATTTAACCAAGATTATGACAAAATCCAAACTTTTTGAGTCACTTTCAGAACCAGACACCATGAACTATGCGATGCCCTAAATCAGAAATGCTAAATGAATTTGAAAAAACACTACTATATCATTCTCTCTCTCTTCTTTTCTCTTTTTTTTTTTTTTTTTTTGCCAAATTTTTCATAATTATGTTCACACAGAGCTGTTGTTGAAGGGCCATTCAAAATTCTGGTTAACAACCATATATCTCCTATATTAAACATTAACCCTCTCCTTCTCGTGCAAGTTGTTCAAAACATACATCTGGTTGTTTTCTAAATGATATCTTTAACCATAATCATCTGTTTTTCACAATATATGAATATTACTTTAACTATTAACTTACTGTGACTGATAAAATAAAAGAGTTTAAATATGTCATATAAAAAATTCACACAAAAAAAAAAAATAATAATAATAATAATTTTTTGGTTTTGAAAATTTTCTGGAAAAACATAGTAGAAAATTTTCCACCCCACATCACTATTTAGCAGGTAGGAATACTGCACATCTTTTTGAGTGGCAGTATTCCTACTAGCTAATGAAGTTGATAAAGTGCTGACTAAGGCAATGAGATCCTTGACTCAGGGTTGCCACTCAAACAAGAGAATGAAATTCCCTGACTTTTCCAGGTTTTCTAAGTTTGTTCTAAGAAAATTCCAGTCTAACCATGTATTGAGCACTGGTTGTGTTGAGGGCAAAATAATTACGGTACTACTTGAAAAGACAAAAAATACACATGACAAAAGTTACATACAGTAATAGCATCTGTCACTTATAAGCGGAATAAGAAATTTCTTTCACGAGAGAAAAGGAAGGCTGCCGATGTTTAAAAAGATCGTGGAAGCTAAGGAAGAAAAAAAAATAATAATAATAATAACAGAAAAATAACCCTACGTTGGAGGAAAAATTGTTTTTTCTTTAGCAACCATCGTATGAAATTCCCTGACTTTTCCAGATTCTGGCTAAAATATTCAAATTCCCTGACTATTCCAATTGAATAATGAATATATACCTCTATTAAAAAGAAATTAATCCATAAGTTATGATATTTTTTTTTCTTAATTAAATTTTAAATGTGATATCTACTTTGAGATTTTTCAAGTACTATTCAATTTTGGGTATTTCAAGCAAATGAAGAAATGGTGAGTTTTTTCAAGTGGACCTCCAGACTCCCAATTACACATTATGACATTACTTACCTAATTAGACTTCTTCAAATTTTGATCAAACTCAGGCTTTTTATTTATTTAGGCAATTAATTGTATTTCCTCTTGCTTACATAAAAGCACACACACACACACACATATAGGGCGGAGTAGGGGGGGGGGGGATGGGACAGTTTTGACAAAAATATTTTTTACAAATTTACTTTTACTGGTACAACACTGTAAGTTCCACAGAAAAAAAATTGAAACATTTTAACATCTTTTAAAAATATAAATTTGATGGTAATTATTAAAATATTAATTTTATAAGCCAATTAACAGTCATAAAAATGTCCCATCCCTCCCTTATATGGGAGGGATGGGACATGTTTATAAAGTTAAAATAAATACATAATATACAGACATACTATGAAAAATGACAAAAACAGTGGGACACGATGTATGTAAGGTTAATTAATTATGAATACCACCTATTTTATCCAACATTATAGTATAATGTACCACTTAAATAAAAATTTTCAAACGCTGAATCAGTTCATCATTTTTTTTTTTTTTAACTTCTAGCAGAGAAAATACTGTTTTTTAGTTCAAATGTTTAAAATTAAGTTTTTGTTATATTTATATGTTTTATGGTTCCTTGAATATTAATAAGGTTTTTAGTGGTTAGTCTGGGTGTGTTTCAGCATATCTCAAGAACAAATATTACCAAGAAATTCTAACTGTAATTGGTGAGTGTAATTTCTTTTGTATTTACCATGTCCAGGAAAACTGCTCAGGAATGAAAATGAATTCCTCATACATATATGGTAAATAAAGTATTTTTAAAAGTTAAAAGGGTAAACAAAAGTTGTGTGAATGCCACACCAATTATTTTCCATGATTTTGAATTTGTTTTGTGCATTTTTTTCTTCCATTTATTCATTCATTTGCCACTTGATATTTTCTGTTTAAGGAGTATCAGAATCTTCATTCTTCTTCCTTTTCTTACATGTCCCATCCCTCCCTGAGCTGCTCTCCCCCATCCTTCCCTTTTAATCATCTTTCAAAAAATAATTTATTATTAGACACATGCTACTTTTAGGCTTAATTTAGCTACTAATTCATAAAAGTTATATTATTAGGTATATAAAATATGAAAAGGGATTATGCTGACATCAGTGAGAGACGTTGAAAACTTGCCTTGAAAATAAAGCAACTGTTTACTTTTAGTGTTATAAAATAGTTTTTTTGTTACACAAACTTACAGATTTCTCCAACTAAAATGATACATAGCAACAAATATGGGGCTGTAGTTACTTCACCTGGTGGAAGTGTCAAAAATTAAAAACAATGTTTATTTTATGAATCATTTTAGGTGTCCCGATGTCCCATATCTCCCCTATAATATAAAATTTTCAATAATGCCAATTTTGAGACTAAAGCAATTTTATTTTTATTTTTTTTGAAAGAGGGGGGGGGGGACTTTTCCCTATTTTCTTTTCTTTTTTTTAATTATTATTGATTAAATATTTAACCAAGATTATGACAAAATCCAAACTTTTTGAGTCACTTTCAGAACCAAACACCATGAACCATGAGATGCCCTAAATCAGAAATGCTACCTGAATTTGAAAAAACACTACTATATCATTCTCTCTCTCTCTCTCTTCTTTTCTCTTTTTTTTTTTTTGCCAATTTTTTTATAATTATGTTACAGAGCTGTTGTTGAAGGGCCATTCAAAATTCTGGTTAACAACCATATATCTCCTATATTAAACATTAACCCTCTCCTTCTCGTGCAAGTTGTTCAAAACATACATCTGGTTGTTTTCTAAATGATATCTTTAACCATAATCATCTGTTTTCCACAATATATCAATATTACTTTAACTATTAACTGTACTGTGACTAATAAAAGAAAAGAATTTAAATATGTCATATAAAAAATTCACAAAAAAAAAAAAAAAATAATAATAATAATAATAATAATTTTTTGGTTTTGAAAATTTTCTGGAAAAACATAGTAGAAAATTTTTCACCCCACATCACTATTTAGCAGGTAGGAATACTGCACATCTTTTTGAGTGGCAGTATTCCTACTAGCTAATGAAGTTGATAAAGTGCTGACCAAGGCAATGAGATCCTTGACTCAGGGTTGCCACTCAAACAAGAGAATGAAATTCCCTGACTTTTCCAGGTTTTCTAAGTGTGTTCTAAGAAAATTCCAGTCTAACCATGTATTGAGCACTGGTTGTGTTGAGGGCAAAATAATTACGGTACTACTTGAAAACACAAAAAATACACATGACAAAAGTTACATACAGTAATAGCATCTGTCACTTATAAGTGGAATAAGAAATTTCTTTCACGAGAGAAAAGGAAGGCTGCCGATGTTTAAAAGATCGTGGAAGCTAAGGAAGAAAAATAATAATAATAATAATAATAATAATAACAGAAAAATAACCCTACGTTGGAGGAAAAATTTTTTTTTCTTTTGCAAACATCGTATGAAATTCCCTGACTTTTCCAGATTCTGGCTAAAATATTCAAATTCCCTGACTTTTATCATGGTCAATTTTCGAATTCCCTGACTATTCCAGGTTCTCCAGGTAGCATGGCAACCCTGTTGACTCAACATGTTGTGGGCAGAAAAATTGCTACAGAAAGCAGCAATTTTCCTGCTCTCTGACTGAGGTTTAATTCTTAACTGAGGTTTTGACTGATCTCAATGAATTATTATTATTATTATTATTATTATATATATATATTTTAATTTTTGATTTTATGAGATTTTTATATTAATAAGTGATATGTTAGTTTGAGAATTCATTTAAATATAGTGACTAGTGAAGTGAGTAAAGACTGGTAGTTCAACATTAAAAGTAAAAATCCACATTTATAAGACTTTATATTAAAT
Organism: Salticus scenicus; assembly: GCA_963930645.1. NCBI lineage: Eukaryota > Metazoa > Arthropoda > Arachnida > Araneae > Salticidae > Salticus > Salticus scenicus. The sequence goes on along the minus strand of OZ005648.1, from coordinate 320,828,230 downwards.
ACTAGAGAATCTTTAACATAACTTTTAAATATTAAATAATTGTTTCCTATTGTTTAACACAAATTAATAGAGATAGAAAACTGTGTAACAAAATAGGTTAAAAAAAAAAAATCTCTCACCTGCAATTGAGCAGCACAATCCTGGCTCTTATCACAATCTAAGCAAGATGCTCTATTACTACTGTCTGGAGCACGTAAAGGTCCATTACAGAAATTACAGCGTAAAGCCTAAATTAAAATAACAAATTAAATACATAAAGGCTATATATGACTTAAAAAAGTTACACCTAAATGCATCAAAACTTTTCATTTGAATAAATGTAATGGAATTATTTACTGTGAAAGAGAAGCAATTTATGATTATAACTTTAAAAAAAGAAAAAAATGAAAATTCAAAAGATTTCATGTTTTAGAATGCAATTCCCCATCATATATTTAACATTCTATAATCAAGTTAAAAGAAATTAATTCGGCTGATCGCTCAACACAGTCATAGACTGAAATGTCTCACCAATAGGTTATCCTATCTCTGATTTGATTAAATTTACCTTTTCTTAATTTGCTGATTAATTTTATTAGGGTTAGTTTCAAATTTTAGTTTTCATGCAATTTCACAATATTATTAATGCAAGGATCCCATAATGCAATTTTAGGTGAAATATTGCCCTATTCTGAAATATTAAGAAAATTGTAAATTTTAAATAACTTAAGAAGTGTTCAAAGTACAATGTTCATGCCAGCATCATATTTTAAAACTAGTCTGGCATCTTTACAATAAAATATTTCTTTTCATGCATGTTTAAGTGAAATTTTGTGCTATTCTCCCATGTTAAGAAAATCATAAATTTCAAATAACATACAAAGTTTGGGAAACTAAAATATATGGAATGTTGTAATAAATAATGTAATGAATAATATCAGACCCACAAGCCAAACTGTTAGTAATCTACTCAATATTAGACTTATTCAAAGTATATATTTACAGGCTACATATGTTCACAGAAGAAGAGGTTATATTTTACTAAAAGCAAGACACTATTCAGCATTCAGACAGTATATATTAAGAGAAAAGACAGAAAGTTTTATTTTCTCCATCAAGTTATTTTTCAGACTATCCTAAAAATGAGTACATTTTTCATCTGGAGGGAATGGGCGTTCTATGCAATTATGTATTCATGCAAAATAATATCAGATTTAAATAAAATAATGCAATGTTTTGATCTGGCATCCACATGGCTCTATTGATTTTTTTTTCATTATTAACAATACATTTCTGATAGTTCAGCAATATAAGAATGAGTTCTCTGATCTATATTATCTTTTATAATTTTACTGAGTTTTTCTTGCTAATCTATATAAACAAAGAGAAGTGTCTGCCTGTGTTCTGGTGCTCATACTACTAATCACAGAGCTACAGAATTTGGCAAATGAGTACCTGGGACTATAAGTGCACCTCATTGAAATTTTTTAGGATTTCAAATTTGATTTTTTTAATTATTATTATTTTTATTTTCTTTTTTTTTTAATATTGGCTTTAAATGTTTCATTTTTCTGATTTGTTCTTTCATTTCAATCATCTGTGTATCTTAGCAACAGCTATTACACTATTTTTTTTTTTTTTAATTCATTCATTCATTTGAAGGCAAAATCTTTTTCTTTTCTTTTTTTTTAATTTATTGAAAATCAAATGATAATGCAATAGAAAAACTTGTTATGTTTAAGTATAATTTTTATAAGACAATACCTTTTTATTTTTTATTTTTAAAATTAATTCCTTTGAAAGAAAAATCTGTTTCTGTTTCTTTTTCTTCTTTTTTTTTTTAAATAATATTTATTGGGAAAAAAATGGTAGTATATAGTAGAAAAACCGATTAAACTGATTGGATTAAACAAACATTAAACTGATTGCAATTTAAGTTTAATTAAAATTTATTTTATTTTATTTTTTTATTTAATTCCTTTTAAAAGAAAATCTACTTTTTATTTCATTTATTATATTGCTTGGAATATGATAATATACACTAAGCGACAAAACAAAAGCCGCACTTGGATATTTTCCTTTTCACCTTCTACAACCGCCAATTTTATTGTTTAAAAAGCAAATTTTCAAACAGTTTTCATTATGTTGTCCTCCACATACACTTTAGCATTGAGTCCAGTGTTAAAAACAAAATTCAATTGTCAAAAAAAACTGTAATTTTAGAAATTATTTCAAAAATGGTAAAAATAAAGGCAGTTAACAATGCCACAAAAAAGTATTAATTTTTGAATGAAAATCAAAGAATATTTTAATACGTGAGATGGAAATAATTAAATGTTAATGAAATATTATTAAAATGGTTTTTAGCAAAATGTAAAATTTTTTGGCCATTTAAACTGGAAACTTGGTTTTACGCGGCCACGTTGCTCATCCAAGCAAGGTACCCGCAAGTTGAAAAACAATTGTTTAAAAATGTTTAAAAAATCAATTTGTATCATGTTCAGAACTTAAAAAAAGATTTTAAAAAAGTGTAAATACTTTCTGCAAAAATAGTCCAGAAACAATTAAACAAGTCAGGTTAAAAAACAGAAGATCTGGAAAAGAGCCATTATTAAGGACAAATATTTTAAAAAAACAAGACATCAGTTGACCAAAAATTAAAAAAAAAAATTAGCAGTTAATTATCAGGCTGAACTGAGTTTCTCTGATGAGTCAAGTTTAATTTATTTCGAGCTGATGAAAAATAAACTAGGACGGTAAAAATGGGACTGACTTAATGAAAACTGCTATCTTAAAATAGTGACACATTCTCCGTACATTATGGTGCAGAGGTGCATACTTTTTCAAAGAATCAGACAAATTTTCATGCTCAAGGGATCATGATAACTATTGTTATCATTTTTGTCCTCACATTAATTAAACATTTCACTATCCTTTCAATTTATATTAAATTTAAATATCTTCACTTACTTTTATTGAGGAAATTTAAATCTTTTTGAACTTTTTATTAATTTAAACTCTTCTTGTTTTACTACACGTTATTTATCGGCAATCGCTGATGTTTGTTTACGTTTCTTTAGTTGCCATTCTCAACATTGCAGTTCTATCTATTTTAACTGTGGCCACTGCATTATAAATGTTTTATTTAAATTGCAAGATCATTTGAGCTTTGGCCACAGGGTGGCATCATTATCGATGTTTGATAGGTTTATGCAAATATGACGTTTCACAATAGTATAAAAGGATGAGACTTTATTCGAAATATGCAGTTGAGCAGGCATATGTGGGGCAATGTGTCTCTTGAATGGTAGCAGGAGTTAAATGTGTAGGTGAGCTGGTCTCACATATAGTCTTAAATGATGTTTGTTATCGAGGAGTTTTTTTAAGAGAATTTAAAAAGTTAAATTATGTTTGCTTGTTAAGTTTTTAAACAGTAGTTAAGTTTAAAGTTTAATTAGTTTAAAATTGTTTACAATGAACTTGATATAGATTGGTTTTTGAAATAACTGTTTGTCCCATTGATCAACCTGGCGATCATGGGATGTTAATTTGTGGTGACTAATTATTTCTTCATGATGCTAGATATGAGATGGTGCAATATTGTTTCTTCAATTGGTTTCGTTTCTTTACAATTCAGTGATCAACTTGGCGATCCTGAAAATATGATAATAGTTTTTTTTCAAATCATCGTTACTTATAGTTTTCATCTTTACTTGTTGTGAATCATTTTTTTTTTCTCTCAATTGGTCAACCTGGCGACCACTGAGATGTTGGATGTTGTATCAACCATTATCTCGACGGTCATCGTGATGATCAAACTGTATGTAAAATTTAATTAATTTTTATTTGAACTTTTCTGATATTAAGATTTTTTCAAGATATATAAAATATGTTTTTCAAGAAATATCTGTTTAATCAAGATTGACAAGTTATGTGTTATGTTCTCTGTGAAAGGTAATTATTTGCTCATACTATGAATTTATGTGTTACTGTTGAATATATACTAATGTTATAAATAAATTTTTTGTTAAATTTAATCTTTCTCTTGTTTTTACTGTAGTCAACAACTTTTACCACTAGTCAAATCAATTTTTCTTAAACTCAAAATCTTAAACATTTTTCTATTGCATAATTATCTGCTTAATATAATTCTTAAAAGATTGACCTCATGTTAGGTCTTTATCAGATCAATTAACTCAAAATAAAACACTGTGATTATAAAAAGTGGCGACTGACCGACTATTTTGGAGGTATTTCAGACTTTTTTCAAACAGCATTTCAAGATGATAATGCACCTTGCTGTACGTTGTCTGTGGTATATCAATTTGAATCAAATTAAAATATATAGAAAAACCTCTGACGTTACTTCATGCGTCGTCGTTAAATTTTTGCGGATGGGCACCCGGCTCTCTTCCGACAACAGCTTCTGTGGAGGACTTGAGCTTGACTGGTGATCATGATCTTCTTTCACTATTAGGTGGCACCACACACGGTCAGATGCCACTGCGCCGCTGTCGTTGCATGCCTCTATTGGTTATAATTTCGATTGCCTTGTGAAACTTATTTTAATTAATTCTAGTTAATACTTCATTTTTATATATTATGTTTAAAAGTTGAATCAAATTGTTAAAATTACCCATCCATTCCCATGAGCACTTATAATTCTGAAGTAATGATATCTTTTTTTACTCTAAGTTAAATCCCACAAAAAATATCGTAGAAGTTCTTCTTTATTAGACTTAGAAACAGTCCTAATCTCAATTCGCTCGAAAATGTCTAGTCATAAAAAGGTGCTGGGAGAGAAACGAGTCTACAACTTTGCAAGAACTAGAAAAATTATTTACAATATTTAGCACAGTGAAATTTTTGAGATTTATATCAAAAAACGGTATAATAATATGTCGCTGTGCATTAAAGCAGTAATTCCATATAAAGGTGGAATTAACCCAATATAGAATACATACTTTTATTAAAAAATTGCTTAGATCTAACAAATAAATAGTTTTATTTCATATATTAAAATGTAACTTGTTTGTTTCATATAATAAATCATAATAGAAGACAAATTGTATGGTTATTGCATTATGTTTAAAAAGAAAGTTTTATGTAGATTTTTATACAGTACTTTGTAGAGTGTAATAAAGCGAATTATTAAATCAAAATGTACATAGGTTTCATTTCATCCCTTTGATATTATGCAAACATGGCAGTTTTATTTGTTTCAACCATTAATTTAAAAATTATTACAGATAAAAAAGGTATAAGTAATTTTTTTTTGCAGTGCGGCTCTTTTTTTTTTTATTTTTTTGTCGTTTAGTGTAGTGTAAAGAGCGAGGGCTATAAAATATATGGTTCAAAAACTAAAATATTTAATAGATGCTGAGATAGTCATCTTTAAAATCGTAGTTCTTAAATAATAGCAGATCATCCCATCATTGATAAATACTTAAATTGAAGTGCCCAAGAAATATCTTTCTGCAGGCAGTGGGAACCAGGACCCGATGCAGTGCAGGTGGAAAAAAAGATGTTGTAGGCAGTAGGTTCCCAAAGCGAGGTTTAGAGTGATTTCAATGTAAATTTTTTTCTTTTAGCTTTTATTTCCATTATCCGACTTCCGTAGATAATGGAAGTATTGTATTCGGTCCAAAAATTCGATACCGAGATTTTACCTGATTTATATGTTTTAAGGTCTCCTAAGTCCAAAAAAGTGGTTTTTGGCAATTGGTCAGTGTGTGTGTATGTATGTGTGTGGAGAATCTTCTGACTACCATACCTCCAAAACTAATAAAGATACAGCTATGAAACTTCAGAATTAAGACAGAACTGGTGTACAGATGAATTTTCCGAATTTTGATGAAAATTGGATAACCGGATGTGGGACATCTGAAACCAGAAGTGGGACCATAAGTCCATATCGCAAAAACGGCTCTAATGATTTTTTTCAAAGTTGCTATATAAACACTCTATTAGATGTCCTTTCGAATAATATAGTTGGTTAGTTTAGGAAAATTGATAGGCGCCCTGTATAAATAGCTGAATTTCAGGTACTGCAAGTGGATTCCTTTCAGAACAGTTGTATGGATTTTTTTCAAACTTGCAATATTAACCCTCTTTTAAATATCCTTTTGTATGTAATTGTTGTTTTCCGGTCAACAACTGAATATGCCAAGCTTTGGTAAAAATCAGTGTCTCAAAAACGGCTCTAATGATTTTCTTGAAAACTGTTACATAAACACATTTTAGATATCCTTTCTCATGCTTTACGTGGTTATTACAGAAAAATTAATAGTCATCCTGATCAGATAGATCTCGAAAATTAATGTTTAAAAAAAAAAAAAAAACTCTACCCTTTTTTTCCCCCCCCTCCCTTGTTATGTAAACTCTATTTTATGTCTTTACATTTTCATGTGTTTACCGCAAACATGTATTAATTTTGCCTTACTGGAAAATTTTTAATTGTCTATTTCATTAGCTCAATTCTATGTCTTCTGATCACATTAACTCCAAAAAGTGCATATAATACGTGTAATAGAGGGTAATGGAAGTCGTTCGGTTGTCTCACACCAGATTTTTTATTTATAATATGATATAAAAAATAAATAGTGATTCAATTCTTTTAAAAATTCATTTATTTATAGCAACCAGCCAAGCAGGAAAAGCTTGCTAGTGAATAAACATTTTTGATATATATATTAGGGCTGTGCCGATTACTCGATCAATGCTTAGTATCGATGAATTTTTTTAATCGAGTTAATCGGATCGATTAATCCGATTAAAAATTTTCAAAATGCAATTAAAATTTTCAAACTATGAATTAAAGTAAAAATGCTGTTCTGCCTACAAAATATTTTTTCACATATTTTCCTAACAAACATTCTAAGAAGCATCCATCAAATAATGAAAAAGCAAAAAATAAAAATAAATAAATAAATAAATAAAAATAAAACCTCACAAAAGAAGATGTTACATTTTTGTTGATAGAGAAAAGGGGAAGGACAGTTATTAAAGAAAATGTCGCTTCATGTGCATGCTGGAGCAATACCACCTGTTTGTAGCCTTCTACAGAAAGTGTTGGGTAAGGCAGTAGTATTCTCAGAAACAAGAAGTTTTCAAAAAATGGAAATGCTAAAGATAAAAAAGAAGAAAAAAGAAGAAGGGATTGAGATTGCCACTATCCCTCTGATGGAGAAAATATCAACAGAGTTTCACAGTATCTTCAAACGTTTATTGTCTGTTCAGAATTGTTGATAGTAACTATCAAAGTAGAAACAGAAAATAACATTCTGTGTTCTAGTCCGAAGTGATAAAGAAGAACTAACTTGTTAAATAAATCCTTCTCGAATCATGTTCTTAGACTGACTAAGAACGTGATTCGACAAGGATTTATTTAACAAAACAGTATTAACTCAACTTTTTTTATATAGGAATTTTTACTAGTATTCGGATACTTTTGTTAGCGACTGTACACAATATGAGAGTTTTATTCATCATTGAAATAAAATTATATATATAAAAAAAAAGAAAAAAAAAAATGAAAACCGATTAAAAATCCGATTAATTGACCGATTAATCGATTAATGAACTACGTTTAGCCCAGTTAAAACTCTTAATCGATTCCCACCTCTAATATATATACATACATTACATATCCACATAGAAATTTTGAAAGCAAAATTCACTTTTGCCAGACATTCTATCGAGCTTTTATTATAATTTTTGGGCTAATTGCATATACAGTAATCATCACTTCTCTCAGGGGGCTGTTAACTGCACAAGCTGACTAGACCTTGGTCTAAATTATCTCATAACTAGGAACCAAACATAACAAAAACATTTTGAAAACAAAGAATAAATAAAAATACACAAATAAATAGATAAATAAAGGGTTGTTTTAGGCAAAGATTTAAAAAAAAAAAAAAAAGTTATCTAAATAGCCAAACTACAAATACACCAGTTTTTAGAACAAAAAATAAATTTCAATGTAGTTGATATAAAAACTGATAAATTGCTTGACCCTGAATTAAAAAATATAACTTTATTATAATTACCTTATAATTAAAATATAAGGCTGATTTCTATCATTTTTGGAACCTTCATTTTTTGAGTTATGTTACTTTTTTTTTTTTTTTGTAACTGAAGGAATTCTGCATTTGCAAGGTAAAAAAAAACTTAAATGTCAAGGTACAGGAACCTGAGTATTTCTCCAATTTTTTTAGAATAAGCATTTTCTTTTTTCTTTTCTTTTTTTCCCTTGTAACTGAAAGAATTCTGCATTTGCAAGGTCAAAACACTTAAATGTCAAGGTTGACGGATTTGAATATTTCTTCAAATTTTTTAAGAATTAGAACTTTTTTTCCCCCTGCCTGAACAGCAGTTAATTAACGATTTGTGCTTTGTATCATTAAAACCAGCTGAATTAACTTTAAAAAGATTTATAGAACATATTAAAATTTATATAAACATATTAAAAAAAAAAAAAGTAAATAGAAAGTGTATTGCTTAATTTTCAAAAGTTGACATTTTTATTCTAAATTACAATCCTAAATTTGTACTTTTCAATTAGCCAGGATCAACAAAACAATTCTAGCTTTTCTTGAATTAAAAGTTTTTAAAGTTATGCAAAGCTTATAAAAACTGCATAAGTTTTAAATGAAAAGTTTGTTTCATCCTGATGAAAAAATACGTGTAAACCTTTAAATAGCATTTTGCCTTGCATTGATGTTTACATACTTTCTGATTTCTCATGGTGCGGTAAAAATGAGGTAGGTTATTGTTTTAAAAAACATAATATTATATAGAAATCTTTAATTTAAACTGAAAATTGTGCACAAGCTACATATTTATTTTTAGAAAACTGCTTTAGTTTATTCGAGGGGCCCTAAAATTGTGAGCCTCAACCAGTGGCGGCTCGTGGCAGGAGCTGCAGAGCTGCAGCCCCCCCAGAAATATTCGAAAAAATTATTTTATCAACTTTCAAAATATTTTGAAAATAAATATTATTATATTGTATAGTATTATGCATATAGAAAAGCAGATTACTTCGTTATCATGAAAAATTATTAAAAAGCTGAGAAAAATTAACTATTTTTAAACGCAATAGCACCTCGAAAATTCGTAAAGGGACTGCTCATTCATGCAGCTCTCGAAAAAAGGGATTTCTTTAGGGAAAGAACAGTTACAACCGCCCCTACTCGTTTTCCCTACCAGTTTCGACCATTTGGTTGGAGCTGCATCCGCTGCAGCACCGACCTGATTAGGGATTTCGGTAATGCTGGAAAAGAACAATTTCCCTTTGTAATCTACGTTCTTTCTTCACAGTTTTTAATGCGGTAATCGCTGTGTTTGATGATTATTTATGTATGAGAGGTAAAACAATTTAGCATGAATGTTATTCACGATTATATGAGAAAATAGAAGTCATTTTTATTTATTTTTTAAGCAGATTTTTATTTTATATTACATGGAAATTTGGAACGGTTTTTCGGTTTCTTGGTTTGCCAATGGCAGAAACGTTGAATAGACAGAATCTCAATTTTTATATAAATTTTGCCTTAAACATAATATTTAAAATTTATCAAGTGTTTAATCGCTTTGTTGATAAGGTTATTATGAAAATTATAATTATAATTATTTTTTTTTCACTTGTATTTTAGTCACTAATGTTTTTCTATTTTGATGAGAAATATTAGCCGTCGAACCTTTCTTAAAAACACGAGATTACTAAATTTTTAATTTCTGACATTTTCATACAACGAAGTTGGAAAGCATTTATACCTTCGTTTCATCTCTCTTTATATTTGAGTGAGAACTTTCAGAAATATGCTCGGAAATTTAAACATTTTAATATCCGTTCTGTAGATTGGCCACACTATTTTTCCTATATACTTCTTTTACGAGAACACACAAAACATCCAGAATGCACTGCTGGCTTGGATAATATTTCAAACCAAATTAAACTGATACATACTATTCAAGCCTTTTTAAATATATCTAAAGAAAATAGTGTTTTAACATTTGTAGATATTTTTTTTTTTATGCACGGCAATACAGAAGATGTGCAGCAAATTTTGGAAATTCATTTTTAATTATACTAAGGTTTCATATTTAAATGAAATTTTAGTTTACTGTACCATGTGTAAATTTTAGTTTACTGTACATGTGTGTAAAGTTCGCATTAAAAAAAAATAATAACAATAAAATGTTCGTAATGTTAGACAAGCATTTCATAATCTATGTGATGTGCAAGATTTTACGTCAATGTTAACTCTTTTAATTAATATTTCAAAGGATGTTCTAAATAAATTAATGAAACGCATCATTATAATTGCACTTTTAAGATACGAGCATTACATTACTATAATGTTTTGAGGTCTCCTGAGCTCATTTTTGCTATTTTTACAGTGTTATATGTATGGTGTGAGTAAGTGTATATATGTGAGTGAATATCATAACATCTAAATGCTTGGTTCGATTGAACTGAAAGCTGGTAGGTATGTGAAAGGTCACCATCAAACGAGCTGTATAGAATTTGATGGATGTGAGACTTATAGTTCTGTTACAAGGACACAAAGAAAAATTCCTTATCATTTTGATTAATGGACTTAAATTTATGAAGTGCAGTTGCGCCTAAATGTTTTATCCAATTGAGCTAAAAATTGGTAGATAGGTTATAGGTAATCGTCACGCAATTTGTATAATTTTGATGAGTACAGGACTTATACATTTTTGTACAGAGACACAAAAAGAAATTATTTATCATTATGGACTATAGATTCGAATTATTTGCAGTTATTATCGCAAGAACTGTACAGATCTACATAAGTATGTAATCAAACTATTTATTATTATTTTTATATAAATCATTGTGTGTATCTTTTTAATGAGCAAAATTTGATTTACAATCATGTATGTATACTTCGTACCATCTTGGAGAAAATAATAGCATGCAGATGAAAAATATTTTATTTGGGGAAAATTGATTATCATTAATAAATAAAGTTAACAAAATAAAATCTCCAGATTTTTTTTTTTTTTCTTTGTAATGAATGTCCAATAATATAAAATTTTAAATCTATGCTGTATCCTGTATTGCTCTGCTTCTTGCTCAGTCTGCGCATATAAAACCCGAAGACCCCGATTAAAACAGATTATTTAGAAAATCATTTTCGCTTTTTTCTCAAATCTTACGTATACATGCAGCTATGCAGCCCCCCTGTAAAGGAATCTCACGAGCCGCTACTGGCCTCAACAAACCTCAATCCAGTTCGGACTTCACTTTGTGGTTAATCAGATTTTGTTGAAATAATTTAAAGGTACAATTAAGAACAATGTATTAAACATTCGTAGCAGATGAAAATACATAGAGATTTTCAATTTCACGGATTACAGAACATATCTTCTTCACAAGAATTGGGGCTTTGTTATTTAATTTTACTTCAGATAATTTTAATAATTCTGCAGCAAATTTGTAAGATAATTTTAATGAAATTAAATTTTTCCATCACATTACTTAATCTTAGAAGGAGAATTTCATATTGACAATTAAACAACTACCAATCTGTATGCAAAAGAATATAAGGGGGAAAAAATGCAGACTTACCTGAAATCGTTGTTCTCGCTCATCTTCATTGACACAAGCATCACATTCACAAATAAAAAAATATTGCTCTAATAATGCTCTTTGTCGATCTTCTCGAGGCATACGGCGGTAATGTGGACCTTAAAAGATGCTCAATAATCATTCAATCCATCCACACAGAATTTAAATTATTAACATAACATTAAAGCATATAATTTTCTTTTCATTTATATAAAAATATCAACAAAATTGTTTATAATACAACATATTCTGGCTTTCCCAATAAATTTGTTTATTTACTAATATATCTATAGAATTATGGTCTTTGGTAAAAAAAAAAAAAAAAAAAAATAATGAAAATTAAATAAAAGAAAAAAAAAGTGGAGAAAGGGATGGGCAGATGCTTCATTAAGGAGGTAGGGTGGTGGTGTTTGGCTTGGTTGTTTGGTTGGGTTGAATTAAGAAAAAAAAAAAAAAAATCACTGACTTTCAATTATATTTAAATTTTTAATTCTATAATATCATATAAATCTCTATTGATTTGAATTGAAGTAGATTATAGAAATTTTACTATCAATTATTAACACTGTGTAACACATATGGATTTAAACAACTATTTCAGCTTTAAAATGTGTGCTATAAATGTAATAGATACATAAGTTTAAATTAACATTACCATAATTGTATTTTTACTTTCCAAACATACATATGTAAGGAAAGTATTGTAATCAAGTCAAAAATTCGAATTTGAGATTTTGAACATTTTGAGGTGCCCTGAGACCGTTTTCACTATTTTTACAATGATGTATGTGTGTGAGTGAGTGAACACACTAGCGTCAAAACGCTTTGTTCGAATGAGCTGAAAGTTGGTACATATATTGTAAGTCACCATAGCACGAACCCTATTGATTTTGGTGAATCTAGCACTTATAGTTTTTTTTACAAAGACACCAGGAAAAATTCTTTATCATTACGGTCTATGGGGACAAATTTTTAAAAGTGTGATAGCGTTTAAATGCCTTATTAATCTTAGCAAAAAATTTGTACACATGTTGGTGAATTTAGCACTTACAGTTTTTTTCATGCAGTTTCTTTCAATCCGCCGAAAAGTCTGAACTTATTTCTGCATTATATTGTGATAAATTTATTGCATATGTATTTTGGGAATTAAAAACACAGAAATGTACAATTATTAATCTACAGTAAACTAATTTAAGTAGTGAATTCATTTAAGGCAGAAAAAATTAAAAAAAGAAATCAGCAATTTTTGCAGATTTGTTAATTGTACATTTAAAAAAAAGCAGAAATTTTAATGAAATAATTACATATTTCAGAAACACACATTGGGAAAAAAAATGTTTTATTCCAGGTAGTGCCAAAATATTCATTATTTTGGAAATTGACAGCAAAAATTATCCCTAATTTCAGCATATACATGAAATATAAGGGATATGAAATATAAGAAATAAAAAGAAGTAAGAATTAAATTAACATTTTCAGAGTTTCAAGGTATTCTGGTTATATTTCAAAGTAATATTGCAAAATAAATTAAAGGAGATTTCATATTAAGCTGTAAGATTAAAAACATAAAAAATAATGAACGCTAAGTTCAGTCGCGATCATGTGAAATAAACAAGTAATCATTTTAAGTATTTTGATGTTTGGAAATAGCTTTATAATTGGTCTGGAAATTAAGTTAATAAGCAATAAGCGCCAAACAGATACAAAGCAATAAATAATGGTTTTAAATGAGTTTAAATTGCAGTTTGATTAGTTTCTGTCAGATGCAAAGCAATAAATAAGGATTTTAATTAATTGGCGAGTTGGCAAAGGAGAGCGCCGACCAGATTCCCGATGTCTGCGGAATATAAAATTTTAACCTATAGGACACAATGAAAAGGCAGGAAAAGGCGTTGGTGTTGAATAAAATAACCAATTAAAGAAAATGGGTTGGGTTGAGAAAGACGCCAAGTTACGCCAAAAATTACGGGTACAAAACACGAAACTTGAAAAAATTAGAGAGAGCTTTTAGAGATCTTTGAACGATCAGCTGCTAAGAACTAACTAGTACGCCGGTCTCGGGGCCCGGTCCCGAGGTCCGGAAATAACACGGCGATTTTCGATAATAACGTCCAGCAAAACCCCGTACTCCATTGCCTTCAACCACCTTCAGTCATGCCTTGGAATTAATAAAGTCAATTAAAGCTAACTACTGAGTGATTATTGTGCCTAGACTGCAAGTGTGCAATTTAATGACTCTAGAATCGGGTGTAATACTCCTAGAACACCTGCAGAGCTCCACAGCAATATTATGACAATAACTAATTATTTTACAGACATAAAGTATTTTATTTTTTACTTTTTTTATAGCAGTGAAAAAAATCCATAATTCCCCAATCAATTACGAAAATATTGCATATTTCAGAATTTTGTGACCAAAAAAGCAGGAATTTTGTTTTACACTAAAATAATCTTTTATTTCTGGAATCAACTTTGAAAATAGTACAAAATTTTGTTACAATTAACAGCAAAATAATCTTGTTATTTCAGGAATTTGCAACAATATAAAAATTAAAAAAATTAAAGCAGTAATTATATTTACTTTTCAGCAAAATAATCATATACTTTGGGAAGTTACCAGAATTTGCTACCCTCCCCCCAATAAATTTTGGTTATGGTTTCTCTTTGGATTTACACTGATCTCAGAAACAGCCAAGATGACCTTCAAAAGGGAGGATTTCAGACTAAAGTCTGAAAACTTTCATGCCTGTTTTTTACAGGGACACAAAGAAAAATTCTTTATCATTATGGCCTATGGGGCCAAATTTTTAAAACTGTGACAGCGTCTAAATGCCTTATTAATCTGAGCAAAAAATTTTTACACATGTTATATGTCACAGTTGCATGAACTGTATAGATTTTGGTGAATAGCACTTACAGTTTTTTTACAGGGACACAAGGAAAAATTCCTTATCATTATGGCCTATGGGACTAAATTTTTAAAAGTGCGATAGCATCTAAACACTTTATTCAATTGACCTGGAAATTTATATGAATATTATAAATCACTGTTGCACTAACTATAAGCATTTTGGTGAATCTAGCATTTATAGGATTTTACAGGGACACAACGAAAATTTCTTTATCATTAGGATCTATTAGCTCAGAGTTCAGTAGCACTAAATGAAACATCATGTACTATATGGAGAAAAATACTCAAACACTCTATTATGATTTTCTCTTTTTTGTTTATTTAACAACTCCTCTTTTTTTACTTTATCTACAAAACTGTTAATTACTCAATGTTCGGAAAGTTGAGTGGAGTCACTCCAGATTTTTTTTTTTTACGGTGTTATTAATGAAGTGTTTAAGATTATAGATAAATTACTGTACCAGATTGAAATGGATTTAATGAGTACCTTTAAATAATATGATATGTTGCCTAACACAATGAGGAATTTGCACACATGGGGGATTTGAACAAAATCCTATTTTTCTGGTAGTTTTAGGCTTATAAATTTCAAAAGGTTTATTAAAAATGCAAAAAAAGTTCTCATTAATTTAAAAATAACTTTAAAATTAACCAAAAATCACGTTGCTTCAAAACGCTGCCTGATGTCACACTTTATGATGCTTCAAAGTTTACATTTTGATGGCCTAGTTAGCAAGCAGCAATTTGTTTTAACTTTCGTAATTATCAATCGTATATGTGATTTCTGAGCATTTCTTTTTCATCTTATAATCATTTAATATCATTATCACTATTTTCCATTATCATTATTTTCAATACTTTTCTTTTCATGGTGGTTGTCCAATGTTTTTGTTTAATAGGATCCTGTGGAATGCTAAATAATAGCTTTTGAAAAGCATTAGCCATTGTATTAGTGCAGAGTGGTTCAATACAATATTCGTATACTACGATTTTTTAATATCCATCATTATTACAAAATACAAAACCTATTTCACTGTTTCAAGAAGCAAAACAAAGCACAAAATCCAATGTAAACAACGATTACTTCCGTTTGTTGTCATAAAGAGTGATGTCACGATATATTATACTGTGTTTTCTCAATAGAGTAAATAGTGATTTTAAAATTATTATAAATCAGTAATTAGATTTCAAATAAAGAAAATGTATGTATTTATTTTCTTACCTTTTCATTTTCTACTATATAAGAATAAAATCAGAAAACGCACAATTTCCTCATTGTTGATATCCTTTTAACAGCCTTATATAAATTTTGCCTTGACTTGTAGACAGTCTCAAAGCTTTTTTTAAACAAAAAGATCAATTTTCCTACATGATCTTATAATTACTAAGTTAATTAAAAAAATTTTCAAGGAATTTCTTGTTAAGTTTCAACTCTTGCTTGCCAGCTTCTTCTTTCAACATGGGATTGAACTTATCACCTTTTGCATACCACATTTGAGAGCAGAACCTCCCAGCCATTAATGAGGACAAGATAATTTCTAATAAAATTGTTTGTAAATAGTGGGAAAATAAAAATAATTTAGACATCAAATTTCAAGATTGTGAACTTTGTCCATTTTCGCTCACTTACTTATATCTTCTTTCATTTAAAATTATATTTTCATGCTTTAAATTTTATATATTATCATTAATTATGATAATAAGAAAGTCAGAAAATGATAGTTGGGAACTAGGTATAACTAATTTAAAATAGAATTTGAAAATATGTGTAAAGAAAAACCAATAATCATAAAACAAAATATATGACATTTTGAGAAAATATGACACCCACTGTGACATAATGAATTTTATTAGAACAAAACTTTATAAACTAAAAAATTGTTAATACATCTCTAAACTACCTGATATACACATAACACACACACACACACATATATATACAGGATGATCAGTTTAAAAAAGTACCCGTTCATTTTTCTTATTACCCTTAAATCTGACAGATGTGGCAACTACTCTAACACTGAAGTATAATTATTTGAACCTTGTTTAAGTGTGGGAGACAATTTCTAACGCTGTTGGACTGTTACAACTAGACGCACAGTGTTACTTAACCCATTTTAGGCCAAAAATAGAATTTTTATAAAATGTGGTATTATTTTCATTGAAGTATGCTTAAATTACATTCATTAAGACACAAAAAAAAGTTTTGTGCATGAAAAATGATATTTTAGCTAAGAAATAAAATGGTGCATATTTAAACTAAAAATTTAAATAAAAAATAAATTTAAATGAAAATTTCTAAAATTTTTATGACATTTGTTTTATTTTCATATTTACAGAACTTGCAACATTAATCCATTGTAAAAACATGCTTAATCTCAATTGGAATAATTATACATTTTGAAAAAGTCGAATTTGTCAATAATCGTTTCAAGTTAGAACACTTGTGCATTTTGAAAATTTCTCAAGAAAAAGTGTTTACTCCAATTGAATTACGAATATTTTATAGATGTCTTCAGAACCCTTAAAAATAGCAGAAAAATAAAATTAATGAAAAATATACATCACAGTGTTAATAAAAAAAAAATTTAATGAAATATTGCATTTTTGCACCTTTGGCTGAAAATAGGTTAATACTGTGATAATTTTATTTTTGAAACACATAATTTAATTCAAATTTGTTACATTATCATTCCTTACAGAAAATGTTGAAAATGTTTGCCATCATTTTGAATGCAAATATGAACACGTCGAATCAAGTTTTTTGACACACTTTGCAGCATTACTAGTGTTACTGACGAGATTTCTTCAGTTATGATCTGTTTTAATTCATCTATATTTGCAGGACTTCTCTGGAAAACCCTATGAAATGATAATGTGATAATGATAATGTAAATATAACGTAGGAATGATAATGTAAAAAATTTGAATTAAATTTTGTTTTTCATAAATAAAATTATCACAAGATTAAATAACATTGCGTCTCCATTTCTGTTTTACCTCATAAATAAAGTTGTAACTAGGGCTGGACGATATCAGAAATTAAATATCGCGATATATCACCAAGATAATATCGATATTAATGATATTATCGATATTTCTCTCAAAAAAAGGAAAATAGACATTTGCTACTTTTTAAAGACAAATGAACACAAGTTTTAATGTGTACAAGCGTGGACTGTTTTCTATATATTTTCTGGTATATTACTTCCATAACTTTTTCATTAAAAGAAAAGTAATAATAATAATAATTAAAATAAAAAATGGCATAAAGAATGAATCGATGTTTTGTGTTTATTTTAATTTATATCATTGCTTTTAAATATACACTGAGAAAAAATATATATACCGCCTTCCTCTAGAATGAATGAGTAGCCATCTTCTAAATCCCTTAACTAGAAATATAGATTTCCGAACTAGGCGCATAAGGCATGCCAATAAACTGAATAGATGAAATGATCGAGAATTTCTAGTTTACACGTGGTGAAACAATATTCTGAATATTCCGAATATTTTGAATCTTTTGTATTGTGAGAAATTCTCCCTTGATTTTCTAGAATTGGGTAATAAACCAAGATTATAATTGCTGAAACCCGCCTCTTGTAGTCTCATTTATTTGCAGAGATTTTTAAATAACTTTGCCCTCGATAATATTGGCAATAGCCCCCCCCCCCCCCCTTACCACCCCTCCTAATAATTTTAAAAATTCGAAAATATCCGCAATCGATTTGTAAGTATCGAAAACCTTTATATACCAAATTTGAACGATCTAACTCTATTTTTATTTTTTTGCCCCCCCCCTCTCCCCTCTCCCCTTCCCAGCCCTCCTAATAACTTTATACTTTTGAAAATATCCCCATTCGACTTGCAGGCCTCTAAAACCTATCTGTACCAATTTTGAAAGGCCTAACTATATTTCTATTTGTTTTTGCCCATAGCCCCTCTTTACCGCCCCACCCCTCTTCCCGCCTCTCCTATTAATTTTACAAATTCGAAAATATCTGCAATCGATTTGTAAGTATCCCATAGGGACTCCTTTATTTTGTTTGTAAATTTTGTTTGTAAATTTTGTTGTTAAATTTGAAAAAAATTTCTTTAAGAATTAAATTACTAGCAGAAATTAAAGTAGTGCAAATATCACTATTACTGTATTTTTCTTTAAGTTTACAGTTAATAATATTACAGATCTCATTGATATCAATGGAAGGGGATCTCCTATCTCGAGCATTATTGCGAAATTAAAGCTTCGTATTCTTGAAAACACTATTTTTGAAAAGTTTAGTAATATTAAATATTGGTTTCGATATGTGGACAATATTTTTGCCGTTGTTGATAATTCAATCTCTCCTGAACAAATTTTAAATAATCTCAATCAAATTGACAGAAACATTCAATTCACCTAAGAAATCGAAAATAACAATAGCTAAATTTTCTTGATGTCACTATTCTAAAATACCCTAATAAAATTGAAACCACAGTTTATCGTAAACCCAACAATAGTAATGAAATTATTAACAATAGATGTAAAACTCCTTTTCGTTGTAAAATTGCTGCTATTCAAACCTATATTAACCATGCATTTAATATTTGTTCCAACTAAGGCCTTCTAAAACAAGAACTTAACATAATTATTGATATTTGTAATAAAGCCGAATATTGTCGTAAATTTATATATAAACTATATCATAATAGAATTAAAGAACTTAAATCTCTAGGTAATGCCCAAAAGCTTCCTCCTACTTATACCACTTTCATTCCTTATGACAAAGGTGCCTCTAATAAAATTAAAGTTGAAGCTGCTAAAATTAGAATTAACATAGGGTAAGGTGGGGTAAGTGGGCCACCCCCCCTGGCATTTCCCCAGTTATTAACTCAAAAAAAATCTGTTATAATATTTTTATGTACCTACCCCAATAGATGTAGAAAACATTATGGCATCGCTTTCATTTATGCGTGATTTGTGACGATTTTTAAATTTGCAGTCCTATCGTAATTCGCACCATCGTACTAATTATTTTTTTCTTTCAAACCGTTCATGATACAAACCAAAACTTTATATATTTTGAAAGTGTATAAAACACAGAATCTTTTTGTAGTATCGTGTACTCATGATGTTAATAAGGTTGAAAAAAAAATTGGGGGGCCCACTTGCCCCGTGCTTGGGGTAAGTGGGCCACCACAATGGCAGGGTAAGTGGGCCACCCACCCCAACTCTTTAATATAGTTAAAAAATAGTCATATACACTGATTTATAGGGTTTACCTCTGGATGACTCCACCAGTAGTGATTCAAGTTCTGAAGATGAACTATCAGTTATCACGCACTACCACAGAACTTAAAAATGGAGATTATGCCTTTGTCCAGTTTGAAGGCAAAAAAAAAAAGAAATAGTATGTTGGCTTGGTATTAAATGACAGTCCAAACGATGAAGATAAAGTTGTCATGAAATGCATGCACAAAGACACAACTATGTGTAATAATTTTTTTCCCCCTGGAGCTAATGATATTCATGATGTATTCCTACAAGATGTGCTGAAACTAAATGAACCAACACTTTCCAAGAGACTTTCAAAATACATGTTTACCAACGATTTATCAAGATGTAATGTTCACTAGCATGCAACACTGCCATAGGCTAGTTTAAACTTTGTAGGCCTAACTTTTAGGCTACACTACATGCAAAAGTAAAAAGTTGAAAAATTGCCCTTTTTTTTCCTTTTAGCAGGCTTGTGTGCCAGAAAAAGTTGCTATGGGTGAATTAATGGAGATACTTCAGTGACTTTTTTTTTCAAAGATTCAGAAAACCATGTAGATTGTCCCACTTGCCCCACCAAATCTCTACCAGTTATATGTAAAAATATATTTGGGGGGGGGGGGGGCACTTACCCCACCTTGCAGGGCAAGTGGGCCACCCCGATGACCACCCAAAATAATTTTCTTTTTTAATTCATCATTTGCCAATTTGGTTAGAGGTTGCCATGGGTACAGTAACAACATATGAGAGAATGAACCACAAAAAAAAAAAATTAAGTTGTTAGGCCTATTACATCCGGTGCTATGTTGAGCTAAAGTCGAATTATGCCGAAAAGAAGTCCCACTTACCCCACCTATAAAATCCAATAAAAACATATTTCAAAGAATTCGTAATGATAAGGACAAAATTCATAATCTAGAAACTGCAGGAATTTATAAAATTGATTTTCAAAAATATTGGGGGGGGGGGGGATGTCTGGTTCTTACATAGGTATGACCAAATGCAAATTAAAAGATAGAATTAAGAAACATTAAGCAAAGTAGCGGTAGACACATACTAGGCGAGACGTATTAAACCCTCGACGATATATTTAACGCCCCAGCTCGCCTGTTCCCGCTGTTCGATGTCTTTTTCTAGTCAATTTTGTCCCTTTATTACTTCCGGTGTGAGCCGTTTTTTTTTTTTTTTTTTTTTTTTTAACACACTTGGCATTGTGAGTTTTTTTGGTTTTCTTCCCATGCTATTTCTATGGTGTTTTATCTTTTTCCCCCCTCTTTTTCTACATTCTAAAGTGCGGTGTAGATCATCATATACTAGGCGAGTCGTATTAACCCTCGACGATATATTTAATGCCCCAGCCCGCCCATTCCCGCTGTTCAATGTATTTTTCTTGTCAATTTTGTCCTTTTATTACTTCCGGTGTGAGACTTTTTTTTTTTAAACACACTTGACATTGTGAGTTTTTTTGGTTTTCGTCCCATGCTATTTCTATGGGTTTTTAGCTTTTTCCCCCTCTTTTTCTACATTCTAAAGTGCGGTGGTTTTCTTCCACCGCTACTTCAAAATGTAGAAAAAGAGGGGAAAAGAAGCTAAAACCCCCATAGAAATAGCATGGGAAGAAAACCAAAAAACCTCACAATGTCAAGTGTGTTTAAAAAAAAAAAAAAAAATGGCTCACACCGGAAGTAGTAAAGGGACAAAATTGACTAGAAAAAGACATCAAAGAGCGGGAACGGGCGGGCTGGAGCATTGGTCCTATCATCCAGGATTAATACGTCTCGCCTAGTATGTGATACTAAATTGATATTAAATTTAATAAAAATACTACTGTACTTGCCCTGGTTCACCATAACGAAATTATTAATATTGATTTCCATAATGTTAAAAAACTTTCAAATTATAATAGCCATTACTACTCCATAAAAAGGGAAGCAGTGGAAATAATTAACTGTAAAAATGCCTGCAACACAGCCAAGGCCAAAATCAACAAAAGATGGCGCTGCATGCTGAAGCTCCCGAGCAGATGAGACAAACATGTCATTTCACCTATGATTAAGGCCATGAATGTTTGGCCGAAAGTTTCTTAGGAAATGTAAGTGGTCTTAGAGGTATAATTTTGTTGATTAAGTTTAATAATGACCACTGTTATACGTATTTTATATAATGAATAATGATGTTGGGCAAAAAGAAATCCAATACAAGGATATCTCTCATGCAGGGTTCCCAGATTAATACTACATTTTTATTTTTAAGCACCACAATTTTTAAAGCGCCAATCTGTTGGTTTGATATTTTTTTTTTTTTAAACTTATTTAAAGCTATTCTTTTAATATTAAAAAAAAATGTAGCATTCATATGGCGACCACCTTGCTTCCACCCCTAAGAAATTCAATTTACAGTTCTATTTGTTACTTTGCAGTAACAATAAATACATATACATGGTAAAACATATAAATCCTCTGTTGAAGTTTCATTTTTTTTTTTGCTTGCCATAAATATTGTGCATGTGTGTGTGTGTGGGGGGGGGGGGGGGCATGCTCCAAAATTCAGAAAGAGAGAAAGCAAAATTTTTTCAATTTATCTGATTTTATTTTTGATTTTAGTATTTTTAAAGTTTGTTGTAGAAAGCAGCATGAAATTCAACAAGTTTTTAAAAAATGACCTAATGATTCCCTCCCCCCCCCCCCCCAGGACAATATCGTGATATATCGCTAATATTGATATAAATTTGAGGATATATTGCAATATTTTATTTCTGATATTGACCAGCACTAGTAAACAATATTTAAGAAACAAATCAACAGATTTTTTTTTTTTTTTTTTAAATAAATCTATCTATCTTTATATTTATAGATGTAATAAGAAAATAAAAAAATGTAAAATAAATTTCGAATAAGCTTACCATAGCAATTGAATATTTCTTGACCTTCTTCTACATTACTAATGGCACGAACTATTAGTACATTCCTATAAAAACTGTAAAATGAAAAAGACTTTTTGTATGATAATTAATAATATCAGTTAATTACAGAATATTACAAGTTCTGGCTACTATGATTACATTTCTTAAATACAAAAAATTCTGTACAGTTTGTACTTCAGTACAATAATCCTTCTTAAAAAATAAATAAATAAATAAATAAAAATAAATATCAACCTCACTTTACACAGGCATTCTGAACTTCACTTAAAAAATTTTCAGTACTCATTATTATTATTATTATTATTATTATTATTATTCCTTCCATTATACAAAAGAAAAAATTATTGGATTTGTTTTTTACTCCCACTTTTTGATGGATTTACAAGTTTTCACCAATTTTAGAAAATGTCTGTCAATGTGTATAAAATATTGTGCAGACGTCGTATCTCATGATTCAATAAACAGAACATAATACTTTATAAACAGTTGGATTTTGACCTAAACTGGTGCAGATTACATTTGAAAATCAATCAGTCATCATCTCATTTATTCCTAATTTTTAATATGGCAGAATAGGCAAAATTTTGTAAGGATATAACATTAAGAGAATTTTTTTTAATTTTTCAATTTTCAATGGGAGATTAAAAAAAGAATATTTATAATAGCAATGGTAAACCAGAGGAAAATTTTTATATAAGCAGAAGCATCCCCCCCAAACACACACACACACACTGGAAGGCGAACATTTCCTATGATATTTTCTGTGTAGCATAAAACTGATTTTCTTTGGATATTTAGAATTATAATTATGCATGATAAAAATTGTTTGCGTTTAATTAAGGAAAATAATTTTGATAAATAATAATTTTAATAAATAAGATGTATTGTGTGAATTTATACAGGAAAATAAAGAAAATTTTATGATGGCCACAACATACTAGTTACTTTAAAGTACTAATGCTTCAACCCCCCCCCCCCCCCCCAATAATTACACTGATTTCCAAAATTTAAGCAACAACTTTTTTTTTTTCTACATTTGAGAACAGCTTTTTAAACAAATGAACATAAAATTTTAATGACATGCTTGCTTTCAAATCATTAATTGAGTTTTATATAATCTTGACATAATTTAATTGCCTCCCAAATTGCATTTTTGAATACAAGAACAATACATACACAATTTTGGATGTATATATAAAAATAATTGATCATAGGCAAAGACGAAGTTTTGGAAGTCCAGCCACTTTCCACTCAAGCTATGACTGAAGACGCCGAGGGCCCTCAGGCTAAAAGCAGTTATTTATTTAAACTTTTATTATTCACACAATGTTCAAAGTTTGAAAAATAATAATTGTATTTTTCAAAGCCCAGCTTTAAGCCCCCATAGTGCATACTTGCCAACTTTTCCGGTTTTCCCGGAAGACTTCCGGTTTTTTAACGTATTTTCCGGTCTTCCGGACAGATGATGAAATCTTCCGTTTTTGAAAAAGTCCCGGATATCGTTCGTTTTAAAAAGAAAACCCAAATGTTCTACGAAAACTGATTCCCAATCTTTTTCCATCCATAACATAAATGTGAATATTCATTTCAAACTTGCTTTATGAGATTCTAGAACATGTAAAGAAATAGAATTGTTAAATATTTCTTTCTGATGTAATTATTTTTTACCCCCCCCCCCCCTTTCATTTATTTCCAACTAGTGATCAGCAATCAAATGTTCTGGCAGAAGTCTTTTGTTTCCTAATCTTTATCCATCTGCAACATAAATGATAATATTAATTTTAAACTTCTTCCATTAGATTCTAGAAGTAGAGTTGAAAGAGTTTAATATTTCTTACTCTGTAATTATTTTTGTATCCCCCCCCCCTCCTTTCCCCGGATAGTGATCAATGATCAATTCTAGAAACAATAAAGCAATGGAAGTGCTCAATATTTTTCACATATGTAATTATTTTTAGATCTTTATTGCTGAATTTAATGAATCTGTTTATTTTTCCTCAATTAAGTTAAATATTTGTATGTCATATTTATACCAAATGTGTAAACATGGGGGGGGGGGGGGGGAATGAAGAATAATTTTTTCAAGTAGGAAAATTTTTTCCAAATCAATTTAAGAAAATTAATACTCAGTTGGTTTTATGCACGTTTGAAACTGATAATTAGCTACTGCTACTTTTTTTTATATGTATGATTAATGTACATACACAAAAATCATATTCTATTTATTTAAAAAAATTAGTTATACTTTAACTTAACTAAGTTTTTTGTCTATTGTTAAATAAATTTCTTACAGATTCTGTTTTGTAGATATTTATACGTTGAAGGGGAATAACTTCATTTAAAACTTTTATATATTTAGTATAATCAATCTATAGTAAAAGGTTTTTTTAGATTGCTTCTAAATATTAAAATTGTAAAACTGTATTTTTTTTTTTTTTTCTATTTGACGTAATAAACAAGTAAAAAAAAAAAAAAAAAAAAAAAAAAAATCTTCCCTTTTTTTATGAAATCTTCTGGTTTTTCAACAAAAATCTTCCCTTTTTTTATTAAAATTGGTTGGCAAGTATGATAGTGTATTACAGAAAAAGGTAAAATTGTAATGTTCTTTTCACTCCATGTTCATCCATTTTTAGGTACACTGGGTAATATATCATTTGCTTTGAAGCCTGTGATCTTTTGTTTTTAATTTCACTAAAATTTCTTGATTTAAAAAAAAAAAAAAAATGAAAAATTGAGTAACTGAGTAATTATCAGGGTTGCCAGATGAATACTACATATTTATTTTTTTAACACCTCCAGCTTTATATTAAAGTAACTGTCTTATACAAAAACTAAAACAGGTGTAATTGAACCAATAGATTGATACTTTAAAAATAATTATAAGATAAAAAAGTTTTTATAAACCATGTTTTTAAATTTTCTGTTGAATCATATAAACGCTACTGAAGGCAGCCGGAACCCCAGCAATTGGATAAAAGTATTAAAAAAATTCCTTGCTATCGTCTTTTGAGCTATTATAAAAGTTTCAAATGGCTATCTAGCCGGGAAGTTAGTTAAAAGTTGATTGCAAGCTTTGTACTGGAAACACTGCCGAAGGCAGCAGGGTCCCGAAGCAATTGGATAAAAATATTTTTAAAAAGCATTTTTACCATATTCTGGACTATTTCGAAAGTTTCAAATGTCTAGCTACTCGGGAAGTTAGTTAAATAAATTTTCTGTTGAATCATATGAACTCTGCCGAATACAGTAGGGACCTGAAACAGTTGACTAAAAGTATTTAAAAAAATGTATTGCCCCCGTGTTCTGAGCTATCCTGAAAGTTTCAAATATCTAGCTAGTCGGGAAGTTAGTGAAAAATCGATTGCAAGCTTTGTACTGGTAATGCTGCCGAAGGCAGCAGGAACCCGAAACAGTTGGCTAAAAGTATTAAAAAAATGCATTTTCACCGTGTTCACCGTCTATTGTGAAAGTTTCAAATGTCTAGCTAGTCAGGAAGTTAGTTAAATAAAATTTCTGTTGAATCATATAAATGCTGCCAAAGGCAGTAGGGACCTGAAGCAGTTGACTAAAAGTTTTTAAAAAAGTATTGTCACCATGTTATGAGCTAGCCTGAAAGTTTCAAATGCTAGTCGGAAAGTTAGTGAAAAATCGACTGCAAGCTTTGTACTGATAACGTTGCCGAAGGCAGCAGGAACCCAAAACAGTTGGCTAAAGGAATTAAAAAAATGTATTTTCACCGTGTTCTGAACTATCCTGAAAGTTTCAAATGTCTAGCTAGTTGGGAAGTTAGTGAAAAATCGATTGCAAGCTTTGTACTGGTAACGCTGTCGAAGGCAGCAGGAACCCAAAGCAGTTGGTTAAAAATATTTAAAAATTGCATTTTCGCCGTGTTCTGAACTATTCTGAAAGTTTCAAATGTCTAGCTAGTCAGGAAGTTAGTTAAATAAATGTTCTGTCGAATTATATAAGCGCTGCTGAAGGCAGCAGGACCTGAAATAGTTGACTAAAATTATTAGAAAAATGCATTGTCACCATGTTGTGAGCTGTCCTGAAAGTTTCAAATGTCTAGCTAGTCAGAAAGTTAGTGAAAAATCGATTGCAAGCTTTGTACTGGTAACGCTGTCGAAGGCAGCAGGAACCCAAAGCAGTTGGTTAAAAATATTTAAAAATTGCATTTTCGCCGTGTTCTGAACTATTCTGAAAGTTTCAAATGTCTAGCTAGTCAGGAAGTTAGTTAAATAAATGTTCTGTCGAATTATATAAGCGCTGCTGAAGGCAGCAGGACCTGAAATAGTTGACTAAAATTATTAGAAAAATGCATTGTCACCATGTTGTGAGCTGTCCTGAAAGTTTCAAATGTCTAGCTAGTCAGAAAGTTAGTGAAAAATCGATTGCAAGCTTTGTACTGATAACACTGCCGAAGGCAGCAGAAACCCAAAACAGTTGGCTAAAGGTATTAAGAAAATGCATTTTCACCGTGTTCTGAACTATTCTGAAAGTTTCAAATGTCTAGCTAGTCAGGAAGTTAGTTAAATAAATGTTCTGTCGAATTATATAAGCGCTGCCGAAAGCAGCGGGACTTGAAATAGTTGACTAAAATTATTAGAAAAATGTATTGTCACCGTGTTGTGAGCTGTCCTGAAAATTTCAAATATCTAGCTAGTCGGAAAGTTAGTTAAAAATCGATTGCAAGATTTGTCCCTGACAAACACACAAACAAACCCACAAACAAACAAGAATCGAAGTTAATAAAAGCATGGTAATTTAGTGGTGTTAAAAAATAAAATTATAGTATTCATCTGGCAATGCTGGTAATCATTTTAAAACACTTCTTAATTCAAAAGATCTTTTAACAGAATATATGAAAATGTGTATTTCTTATTAAACAGCTACAGAGTGTGAAAGCTAAAGATTGCATTACATATGAATAATTTTGATTATTTCAGCTACTGCATTTATGTCAAGCACTCTTTCAGTACTCAAAATCAAATTAAAAATAAACAGATTTGAAACAGATTAAAGGATAAAAACTTGAGCAATTTCTTCTGCATTTCCGATGAAAATTTGTATTCTATATATTGAAGCAGTGTTGGCCCTTAACCATGAAAAGGGGAGGAGCTATTAAACTTCAAATTCAAACATATACTTTATTTTTTTTAAACAATTTTTTGATTTGCATATTTGTAATTCTTGGGGAAAAAAAAAACCTTCAAAATGTAAACTATGTAATTTCTCTATGAAATTTGAAAAATCCCTATTAATTTTTTTGTTGAAGTGAGAAAATCCCACTCAATATTATTATTATTATTATTATTATTATTTTTAGTGTGAACCCCGATTGCTTCTCTTTGCTTTAGTTTTAAAAGAAAATTTTAGGACATAAAAAATCTGGACATAGAAAACATATCCCAGCAGCAAAAAAGACATAAATGATAAATGTCATAAATATGACATATCCCATTTTGATTAACTTTAATTTGTTTTCATTCAGGTTTAAATTTATTTTTAAAAAATTTAAATCTTAGTTAAATTGTTTTTGTTTAAAAATCTAAGGGTATTTTAAATCAGTAACGGTAAGGTTATTTCAATTATTTGTTAAAAAATTATTATTTTTTTTTAAATAGCTTCAAATGCAGCATAATTAACTTAATTAAAGTTTTAAACTTTACTTTAAAGCTTCTTAATTGCACCCCATAATTATGGAGCTTTAAAGTACAGTTTAAAACTTTCATTATTTTAAAACATTGCTTTATGTTTTATAAAAAGTAGACAAGAGGAAAATACTTTACATTTAAATTAATTAAAATAAGCCTACTTTACTTTCACTCATGGTCCATTTGGTCAAATACCCGATCATCAGGAGGGACTGTTCGTGTTCTGATTTTTTCTTCTTTTAACATGCTGCGCCACCTTTTGTCAATTTCTTCGTTCGTTTGGTGATCATTGCAAGATTGCTCATTGGCTGTGATTTCTACTATTTCACAAATTGCAGCATATTTATAATTGTTATAATTATCTAGTTTCTTAACATTATCAAAATCAATATTTATGTTTTGTTCGCGTTTCGTTTTGATTAGTGCTGTAGTTATTTTATCATATTTGATGTCATTCTTATGTTATTTTATTCTATTATTTTTCTTTTAGGCATACCGATGTAATATCCGAGGTTGTTACTTTTGTTTTTATATTGTATTTCATAGATACCTGTGGTTTGTAAGGGGTCAATGGGGTCTTTATCGTTACATATACATTGAAAAATATTATTATTTGCTTTAATGGATACATTTACATTCAAATTAGTGCCTTCATTTTTTATTTTAATTGATGAACCTTTAAGGGATTGCGGTTGTATATTTTTTATTTATTTTTTGTGCGTTGTTAATTTTATTTAAGCTTTTAATTCTTTTTTATAGATTTTATTTATAAGTTTTTTATTATAACCTGCCTGGTCTGCGATTTCGTAAATTTCTTTAAGTTCATTTTTAAGTAAAGTTTCATTTGAACAAACCACTATGGCTCTAATGACATATGACGACAGGGCATTTATTTTATACTAGTATATTACCCTGTCAAAAATGACGGAATGTGAACGATAAATCTTGAAAACAATGTTTAGATCATGATGGTTACCACGTGATCATTTAAATGTATTTTCAATTTTTGTTTATAAATCAAATGTGTTTCAATATTTTATAATTTTCGTTCTGAAATTTAAAAAATTCTACCCGATCAATAAATATGAATGACAATAAAAAAACTGCTGGTTGACAAAAAATATAGGCCCGACAACACAACAGCAACAACACATCCCAGTGTTCCATTAAGTGCTCTATACACTGTAAAAAAACCTATTACCAGCTGCAATCTGTGATTTATTTTATCCAATCACAGAGAATTTTTTGCAAGAAATTCTCTGTGACTGGATAAAATAAATCACAGATTGCAGCTGGTAATAGGTTTTTTTTTACAGTGTACGCAAGCGAAGTGTGACGCCACTGACCGTCCGTGGATGCAAGAAAATGAATACCTATGTTATTCGCCCATTGGATTTTTTGTAAAAAATTATTAAAAATCGAGGAAAATTATTTCTTGATTTTAATCCCCATATTTGGGTATATATATATATATGTATTAGTTATCATGTGCATGTGTTAGATTGAGTTATTTTGCTGTCAAATTGACAAAATTTTAATTTTAAATTTCAAAACTCTGTTGTCCTTGGAGTTTTTGTATTTGGCGATCAAAAACGTACTACGAAAATATACATGCCAGATGTATATTTTTGTAATATGTATTGTGCGAAATATTGTTTCATATTATTCATTACTCTATTAATGTAAGTTTTTAAAATAACCATGATTTTTGAAAGGAATTAAATTATATTCGCCAGATAATTTGGCGATATATATATATATATTTTTTTTTTCTGCCAAGGATGACCGATATCAAATCTATTCCGCTGCAACATATTAGTATCTTATATCAGATACTTTATTTAGACATTTGAAAACAAATTTCACTTCAAATTATGATAGAATATTTATCATTTTCCTTTTAATTAGTATATTAGTTGGATATTTATTGTGTAAATATCATCCTTCGAAATGAAATGTTTATGTTTTCAATGGAATATGGAGGTTTTTTTTTTTTTTTATCTAGAGTTTTGAAATTTAAAATTCAAATTTTATCAATTTTAGAACAAAAACAACTTAATCTAACGCATGCACATGATAACTAATACATATCTAAACCTAAATATGGGGATTAAAATCGGGAAATAATTTCCCCGATTTTTAATAATTTTTTACGAAAAATCCATTGGGCGTTTAAAATAGGAATTATTTTTCTTGTATCCACGAACGGCAAGTGACGTCATCACTTCGCTTGCGTATTTAAAGTCCTCATAATAAGAAAAAACGATTCACTTCATTTTACCAAAATATTCTTTTTTAAGACTATCGTAGATCCTGTTTTCAAATTTTCTAACTATCCAATAACTACAGACACTCCATGCTAACCCAAATTCACCTCTACTTGATACCTCCAACCAGCTATCTCACCCACAACATCGCCAAAATATCCAGGATCCAACTAGAGACTTTCTCATTCTCAACCGAACATTTTACCTTGACTCGACATTATCACCTTAGACTACTCTACTTTCAATACTCATTTCAACTGGTGACTTTTACTTGCCCAACCAAACATTCTATCCCAACTATCATTTTACACTAATTTCAAAACTAAAATCAACTGGCGGCATTTATGTACTAAACTCGACGCCAATCACACCTTACAATGTAAACAAACAATGAAGTTTGATAAAAATATTTAAAGGCTTTAATGCGTTTTTACAAATATTTTAAGATTTTTAAGGCTTTAATATGTTTTAGAAATATTTTAAGCGCTTTTTTAATGAAACAGTCAAAGAGTCGTTCATTTGGAATTAAAAAGTTGTCCATTTGGAATTTGTATTTTCTGAATGGCAACAGTTTTGGTTTGTTTTTATTTGGTATTGCATTGTTTATAATCATGAAGTTACATAATTCTATTTATAGGTTCATGTTTATAATAGCCAGTGATCCGTTATATTTAATTTAGACATTTAAACTTTACAATTGAATAGTTTTACAAGGTTTTATAGGAAATAAATAAGAATATGTGCGATACAAAACATGTATGAAAATGATATGTATGTTTCCTAAGTTGAATTAAACAAACGGAAAAAAAAATGGCTGCCAAAAGTTTCTGTTTTGAAGCGGTACTAACCGGATTCGTTCATGACAGATGAGGGTCATTATATATATTAATTTGTAAGGCGTTTTACTTTCAATGTTTATCATTTCGTTATTGTTATTAGGATTTCTATAGAAAGTAGTTTCTATTGTATCATTTTTCCTGATTATAGTTACATCTAGATAGTTTTTTTCTACCAATTCATAAGTGAACTATATATTTTTTATCAATTTCACTGATTTCTTTCAATAATTCATCTGTTTTACATTTATTGTTGACAATGGTGAACACATCATCAACATAACAGACTCAAAATTTTATTTTATCTTTAAATTGATTAAAAAGCACAATTCATAATCGATTTAAATTTTGGGTCCGTTATGTTCATGATGTGTTCTCCATAGTCGACAATAAATGTAAAACAGATGAATTATTGAAAGAAATCAGTGAAATTGATAAAAATATATAGTTCACTTATGAATTGGTAGACAATCACTGTATTAACTATCTAAATGTAACTATAATCAGAAAAAATGATACAATAGAAACCATCGTCTATAGAAAACCTAATAACAGTAACAAAATGATAAACATTAAAAGTAAAACCCCTTACAAATATAAAATAAATGCCCTACAGTCATATGTCAATAGAGCCATAGTGGTTTGTTCAAATGAAACTTTACTTAAAAACGAACTTAAAGAAATTTACAAAATCGCAGACCAAGTAGGTTATAATAAAAAACTTATATGTAACAATAAAGACCCCATCGACCCCTTACAAACCACAGGTATCTATGAAATACAATATAAAAATGAAAATAACGACCTCGGATATTACATCAGTATGACTAAAAGAAAAAATAATCAATAAAATAAAAGAACATAAGAATAACATCAAATATGATAAAATAACCACAGCACTAACCAAAACAAACCGCGAACAAAACATAAATATTG
Source organism: Salticus scenicus (assembly GCA_963930645.1). Taxonomy (NCBI): domain Eukaryota; kingdom Metazoa; phylum Arthropoda; class Arachnida; order Araneae; family Salticidae; genus Salticus; species Salticus scenicus. The sequence continues at coordinate 320,795,871 of OZ005648.1, read as the reverse complement.
ACATTATAAAAACTTTTGTAAAAACAAAGTATAATTCATATTTAATATAAATCCAATACCTTTATTTTTCATTGTTTTCCATGGCAGAAAGCTTTTTTGCGAGAGGATTATCTCGTGAGAAAGCTTTCTGACATGGAAAACGTAGAAAAAAAATCTGGTGTGTAACAGCCACACGAGTTCCATTACCCAGTACTACACACATTATAAACATTTTATATACATTTTGATTTAAATAAGTAACAGAATTGCTCTATCCGTCAAATAAGTTATTTAAAATAATACCGTTTTTAAAGGAACGCCTTTGCAAGGCCTGAAATTGAGCTATTTATACAGGACGCCTATCAAATTTCCTGAACTAACCAACTATATCATTCGAAAGGACATCTAATAGAGTGTTTATATAGCAAGTTTGAAGAAAATCGTTAGAGCCGTTTTTGAGATACACGCTTACGGTCCCACTTCCGGTTTCCGATGTTCCACTTCCGTTTTTTCAATTTTCACCAAAATTTGGAAATTTCATCTGTACACCAGACGTATTTCAATTCTAGTTTTGTAGCTCTATATTAGTTTCTGAGCTATAATAGCCAGACGATTCTCCACACACACACACACACACACACACACACACACACACACACACACACACACACACACAGGGTGATGGAAGTAATAAAGGTATTGGATTTATATTAAACATAAATATTGATTTATATAACGTTAAGAAACTAGCTAATTATAACAATTATAAATATGCTGCAATTCGTGAAGTAGTAGAAATCATGGCCAACAAACAATCTTGCAACGATCGCCAAACGAACGAACAAATTGACGAAAGATGGCGCAGTATGTTAAAAGAAGAAAAAACAGAACACGAGCAGTCAGGAGTCGCCACTAAGCGAGTCGTATTAATCCTGGACGATAGGACCCATGACCCAGCCCGCCCGGTTCCCGCTGTTCAATGTATTTTTCTAGTCAACTTTGTCCCCTTATTACTTCCGGTGTGAATTTTTTTTTTTTTTTTTTTTTTTTTAACACACTTGCAATTAAGGCAATTAAGAGTTATGCCATTTGTTATTATTACCATATAGCCAGAATTCTTTCTCTATTTAAGCTCTAAAAATTTCATACATTTTTAAAAAGTAATCTTTAAAAGTTTATTACTACAAGAGCAGAATCTATTTAATTTCTGGCTGCTAGAAAATATAGCTGGCTATCAAGTGCTTTTGAGTTTGTTAAGGCATGTAAAAAAGCAATGTACCTGGATATAACAGTTGGATTGCATGAATGATTCATGAGACTAGCAGTAGGAAAAATACCCGTAGCAACTTTAACTTGTCTTTGATTCAAAACAGAGCCTCCACCTCCTGGTTGAGGAATGGCTTGTAGTTCTGTGATGGCATTGGCATTACAAATAAGCTGTAAGATATGACGGAGTAAGAGGCCTCCAATAAATATCTCAGTAGAGGCTGATGCTGTTGTTATTTCAACCTCCTCAACTGAGTTAACTGAGAGACGAGAATGGACGGGACTTCTGGATTTATGAGTAGGTGTTGAAGGAGCTGACCCAACTTTTGTATTTAAATTGCAACTTAAAAGTCTTTCACAGAGAGTTTGAGTTTCTAAAGGTGCAAAATAGCTGAGCCGGTCCAATAACATTAACAATAAAAGAGCAGTCTAAAAAAATTAACAAAGCATCACAATTTATACATTTTAACTTTATTGACATGTTTCAAAACTTACTTTCACTTTATGAAATTATATCTAAAAATATATATATGCTGTAGAAGATCTTTATAATGTAAACCTAAAAACATAAAGTTGTGCATTATATAGATCATGTTTCACACAGTATTAAACTTACCTGCAGACTTGGTCAAACATGCATAAAATATCAAAATACAGTAGAGTATTTTAAATTACATTACTTGGAACAGAAGTTGGGCAGATCATAACATTCATTACTAAATTTACTTTATAAACATATTCCAAATATACCTGTACCAAATCATTCATTATGTTACTTATTTTTTAAAAAAGTAATAATAGAGCAATGTTTTCATTAAAAAGTTCTGAATTGAGGCAATAATGAAAATCAAAAGTATCACACTTAGTTCTCTAAAGAATAACAGTTTTTTTACGAAGTGCTTCTAGACTGCAAAAATCATTGTTTATGTCTGAAAAGTAATGCGTTATATAGAGAATTGCATTATAAAGATCTTCTACTGTGTGTGTATATATATATATATATATATGAAGGGATAAAAATAAATAGTTTTAAATTATTAAAAAACCCAATTTAAAAGTGTAAAAATCGCTAATCGAAATTATAATCCCGAATAATTTGTAATTGCCCCTTTAAAGATTGTTTCCTAGCAGAAGACTTTATAACTCAGAAATCAGAAAATTAACGAAATTATAAGTCGAAATTTGCTGACGTTAGTGCAATTTGCAACTGTCGCTGCATTGAGCTGCATATTAATTAATCCCAGAAATTCCTTTTAAGAGCCCAGACGATCTAAAGAACCAATCAGCAGCTCAGAAAATTAGGTATAAAAGCCCAAACATTAAACAAACGGAGACTTCTTGCCACGATTTTGACTTGTTAAACAATTCCATGCTGCAGTCTTCTTCCAACATTACGTAGGTACTACAGGCTTCCCCAACAGATTTCTGCGGCCCAGGGCGCCGCTTGAGCCGCCCGTGCATCGTCAGAGTGTCGGATTCAAACTCCATTCGCCTTACCCTGTCTCGACTTAGAAATACTGAAGCAATAAAGATGTTTCCTGAAAGAAAGCCTAGTCGTCATTGTGTGCTGCGCCTGTCATCTCTCTCTTATCCAGTAATTAATTCATTACATATATATATAAAGATTAAAAAAATTGAACAAATGTTATCAATTTAATAAAAGCAAACTAAGTTTAAATATATAAATTCCAAAATTCACATCTTAAATAGCATAGTTTGTTCAATTTTATATAATATAATTATAGAAATTATCATGCAATTTAATTGGCATAATTTTGAAGAAAGAATTTACTACTTTAGATGGTTAGTTAAAAAATGAGTTAAATATCACCACAATAAATATCTAATATATATATTTACAAATACGATTAGTCAATTTATAAATAATATAAACAGCATTTAAACAGAAACAAAGAGTACTCTGATGGAACCAATTACACATACACTTAGGGCCACAGCGACCTCCCCGCGGGGGGAGCCCAGTGAGAATAGGGGGCCTCAGAATTTTGGTATTATCAATTGTTGAGGCAATTTGTAATATTTATTTATTTATTTTATTTTATTTTATTTTTTTTTTTTTTTGGGGGGGGGGGGTTGTTTCATTATATGCTTATTCAAATTTATTTTAAATATTTTCACCCGTTTTAAAAGAGCAATGAACCTTTTTAATACTTTTCAACAAAGTTGAAAGGTGTTCATGACTTCGGTTTGTCTTTGTGTCCGCATTCTAATCCTCATAAATATTTTCAGAATTTATTCAAGCTGATATACATTATTCAAGCTCATCTTGACTTGTTCCCTATTGAAAATTGCTGTAAATTGCATGAATAGTTTGTATTCAGGGGCACCTAAAAGAATGCCAATGCATTGTATTCAAATTCGTCATTCATATGTCCCATATCTTAACGTGTAAAATTAATATTGCTGCGTACGCGAGCATTTGTAAACTGTCTCCGAATGAAAGACGAAACTTGCAGAGGCTTAAAAGTTTATTTACGGAAATTTCCAAAGTTTACAGGTCTGTAAACCATGTATCAACTTAAATACCAGCTGACAACCTTAAAATAACAGCATAAACCAACACCATAGTATTAATACACAACAATAGGCTGCAATCACTAGGAGATACTTAGCCAGGCAGAATTCTTTACAGTAAGCCGGTAGGCGAGAAACTGACTGACTTGGCCGGAATGGGTTTCTTTTTATAGCAACCTATAAACCTAGAATTTTCTGGTAACTTCTAAACTAATCAAGTTAGAGCTTAAATATTTGAGACATTGACAATAAGGATTTTCTCTCGAAGGTCGTCGAAAAAGTCGACAAATTTCGCCCCAAGGCCATTCCCTGCTTTGGTGAAGCTTTTTAATGGAATTTTAAAGGGACATAAGCTATTTCAACACAAAAACAAACTGGAAATGCAGAAAATAAACATTTTACAACCTGACTAAGCCTCTTTGAATGAATTTACACATAAATAACTATTATTATTTACACATTCGTAATAATATGTAATTTTTAAGATTTACAAAATAAGTTTTCTTGTAAAATAAGATATGATTAGCGTTTTTACATGGGTTTACAAAACCCTACAAATTTGTTCTGATTCTTATGAGGTATAAGACGAAATTGTTCAATGTAAATTTTCAGCGCTATGAGGATAATTTTAGTGCATCATATAGTGCATATGCAATGTTTAAAGACGATATACAGGGCTACATAAAAGCAAACTTTTTCATGCTTTCTTTTTAGAAATAAAGCTATAAAGAAACTTTTCTAAGACTTTTATATTTATAAAGAATTAGAGGAAAAAAATAAATTAAGAAAAATAACTAAGAAACTTCCCCAAAATAAGCAATATCGTTGCAGAGATAAAAAAGCTGTAAAGTGCTTCTGAAGTAGTGAAAGATAAATATCCGAAATATTGCTATTAATTACACAACATTTCACAAGAAATTAGAACATGAACTGAATGAATAATAAACTGAGGAAATGCAATTAGTACCTAAAAGCAATGACACAAACATGAACAAATAAAAGGATACAGAATATAGGATTTTAAAATTTTTTATAGCATTAAGAAAAAGTTGAGAAGACTCAATATAATTGATTTTGTGATATTTATGCATTGGAAATAATCTGGTGTGTCACTCACATGACTTTCTCTTACCCTGAAATTTAATACTATAAATACAGATTGGTGATTAAGAGATAAGATAACGAGTACTGTTATATAAACCTATGTTAAAACAATTCAAATTAGGCTTCGAAAGAGTTTTATATGATAATTAGTTCTGTGTGAGGGGGCTATCACCCCCCTCAACCCCCCGTTTCATTACTGCACCTACATGCATATAGAATTTAAATCTGTTATTAAAATTATATGGAAAACTTTCATATACAACATTCCTTGAAACTTATCAGTCTTGATCAAACTTTTCCAACAACAAACTTATATTAATTTGAAAATACAACTTTTGGATCTCCTGAAATTATTAATTTTTAAGTTACTCAAAGAGACACAGAAAAAGATCAAACATTCAGAAAAAACTTGACGTCGGTAATCAGGAAGCCTCAAAACATGAAAATATACAAAAAACAAGCGATGAATATTTAGTTTAAAATCATACATTATTTATCATATGTGTATAAAGAATTCATTTCAATTCTTGAGCAGCTTTCCTGGACATGGTAAAATATTATAGTAAAGTACTTCCACTAATAATAAAAAAGAATGTTATCACTTAAATATTTGCAGCCCTGTATATCTTTTGAAGATTATGTACAAGCCACATGGTGCATCTAAATATAATTCTATAGTAACAACACACGGCACAACCTGAAATACACTTTCATCAATTTTCAGCTATTGTCACACTATAATCTAGTTCTTTTGTGTAGCCCTGTAAATGAACAATGAATGATTTCCCTACCATATTCTCCATGAGACATTTTTTTACGCATATAAATATATATATATTCATTTCATTTGGTTTAGTGCAGTCTATAGATGTTAAACTCTACTTAACTGCAATTTTACCCATAGACGTAATGTGGGTGTCCCTGTACACAAACCATTTACTTCATTTCAACGAAAAGCTTAGAGTAGCATCCATATACCATACACATTTAGAATACCAAGTTTGGACTTTCTGCTGCTATTTGTTCATGAGATATGCTGATAACAGACACACACAGAGACCAACTGCTAAAAACATGATTTTTGGATTCAGGGCACCTCAAAACGTGTAAATATAACAAAAACTCACTTTCGAAAATTTGACTTAAAAACAATACTTTCTCTACCTTATGGGTAAGAGAAAGTAAAAAGTTAGCACAAAAAAACAGTAATATACATCATACTGACCAATGAATATTGAAATGTATCTTCAACATGCATCTCATCAACATGATTCACTAAATGATAAACAGAAAAATAATTGCTTCTGTATCTCCCATCAGGAAAATCAAAAGGATAAAGGGAATGGGTTGACTTTGTCAACTCTTCTCTGCTTTCTGCAATAATAATAATAAAACAATAAATTTAAATAGAAAATTCACTGATTATAAATAGAAGAATTAATAAGATCATTAAAGATTTAAAGATTATACTAATAAAAGAACGGGTTCAAGGTGGCTACAGGAATTCAAAGAAAAAGTTCCCTGACTTATTTTGACAGATTTCCATGACTTCCATTCCATTACCTATTCATACATGCCATAACTTTACATATATCACATTCTTACCATAATATGCTCGCCAAACCACTGCAATTCACAAAACTATATTGATGGAGAAAAATATCTCAATCTTTTTTTTTTTTCTTTGTTGACTTTAACATACACAAAAAGGAAAATAATGAAAATTTAAAATTTGGGAGAAATTAACAAAATTATAAAGATATGAATCATTTTAATTGCACAACATATTAACATCAGAACATAAAATTATTCCTCAAGTTGTTGCACTAAAAATATTTAATAAAAAATATATATAATGTTAGCTTGGCAAGATTCAACTAGAAAGCAGCCAATCTTGTGCAATCATGGTTAAGACAATGTCAATTGGCGATATCTCAATCATATTTCGAGGGAAAAATAAAAACTTCCATGATTTTAGGGTGTTTTTACAAAATTTCCTGATTTTTTCATGATATTTCCAGATTGATTAAGTATCTTGATTCTTCCATGATTTCCCTGTTTTCCCTGATTGTCACCACCCTGATGTTTGTTTGCAACATACAGTAAAAGCTATGGCATGTACAGTTTCGACAAAAAAAATTTCCAGATAAAAGAATGTGTGTAATTTTGTAACACATCTTTAGATTTTTAATATTCCTATAAGATTTAAATTATAATTTTTTATGTGATTTTTTGCTTTTTATTTTCTGATTTTTTTGTTTTTGGATGAAAATTATTTGCCATTTGACACTTTTTTTTTTTTTAACTTACTTTTCCAGAAAAATGGGTACTTTTTTTTTTTTTTTTAAATTAAATGATTAGAGCATTCAATGTTTGTCATTTATTAATAAATTTTACACCAGTATTAAAGGAATATATTCAACATTGTTAAAAAAAGAAAAGGAAAAAAGAAAGAAGGAAAAAAACAATTGAAAAAGATACTCAAATGTCATTTTTTAAATGATTTTTAAGTATGGCAAAGAGAAATTCAATTATCTCTCAGTGTTGATTTGCAATTATTGAAGAACAGGTAGGGTTGTTAAGACAATTTAAATAGTAGGGTGTGACGCCGTATTGACTGCAATTAAAAAGTTTGGGTTTTCTGCATAGCAACACAGTAGCTTTGAACATTCTGGGATTTAATTTGATGGAACAAAACATCTTTTTCATCTTCATGTGTTCATTTCAATTTGCCATTAAATCACCTGAAAATTTTAAGGTGAGCTTTGTTTGTGTCCTTCTTACCTATCAGATCAAAAGTAATGGGGTGAACAAAGAGAAAATATACAGTATTTTTGTTTTTATGCTTTTATTTTCTGAGCATAAAATACTTTTTTATGTGTAAAAGTTATAAAGCTTCAAAGTAATCCTGGGAAATGCCAGGTGAGTCAGTTATTTTTTTAATAACATTAAATTTTAGCTAACTACAGGCCTCGTAGTGTTCCTAAAATTTTACATCCATTTTATTATATTGCCACTACTACCCAAAAATATTTTTTTTTTTTTCATATAATATTTAAACTTGTTTTAACATTAAATTATTTAAGAAAAATTTCTTAGTATCAATAGTGGTGTCAATAAAATAAAAGGAGCGTGAAATATTAGGAATGCTGCGAGGACTGTAACTATTTAAACACGCCATGATAGCATTTTATTGAATTTTAAAAAGAGAGAAAAAGCTAGAGAAAATATTAATTTTATTATTAGGTTAAAAAAAAAAAAAAAAGGAAATGGATAAATAAATTGATTTTTCTACTTCACCTCATTGTTAAAATAATAAATTTACATAAGTTACTCTTTAAATAATAAAAAAAAAAAAAAAAAAAAAAAAAAATTAGTATCATTTTCAAACAAATTTGAGAGCATCAGTGTTTCCTAAAAACTCAGATTGGTGGTGGCCAATATGATCCTTAACTTTTATAACTGACGGCCATTTAAAAAATTTTGAGACCAACTTATTATAAGAAAATTAATAAGTTTAAGAATTAAAAGAAAATAATAATAGTGCACACATTTTCATATTTTTACAATGACTGGATAATATTTATTATAAAACTGTCTATCACTTGGCCTTTCATCTGATGCAGTTTTTTTTCCATTTTTTTAATGCCGAGTAATAATCAAAAGTTCCAGTTACTAGCCAGCCCAAGTTAATTATAACCAAACAACACTGTTCATCGGTAAAACACAGAAACTGCAAACTCAATAGAGAAATATTTGTGCACTGTCCATATTAAGAATTCATTGGTGAAGTAATGAATTATTTTTTAAAATAATAATTTTCAATTTTTTAAATCCTATTTTTTTTTTTTTTTTAAATAAAGCCTCAAAAATATGAATACAAAATAATTCAATTGTTTTCATTTGCTACAACTGAATTATTTTTCGATAATTTGTTTGTAAAACATAACCGTGCGTTTGGCAACACTCTTTAAAAAGAACAATTGTTATTCTAAGAAAAAACTTGTATGTTTTTGCAATGCAGATGAATAAAATATTTATCTATAACATGCAAAAGCCTTCTTGTTATGTTTTAAATGACATAAAAGATACAATTTAAATGACCTTTTTCTCAAATTTTAAACTTTTAAAATTTCAAAAACAATTTTTATTTTAAATCTGGAAAATCTGAAAAACTGTTAATTCACTAAAAACGTTATTATTAAAATTAATCAGAATATCTATAAATGTTATTCTTCATTATAAATTCAATATCTTCTTGATATCTAAATTTTTACCTAATTTAATCAATTGAAAGTAATTAAAATATATCTTTTTTCAACAAATTCTATTTAATAAATAAATAATTTAAATATATAATCATGTTGTTTTAAAAGTTAATGTTCAAATGCAAATAAAAATAGAATCACAAGTCATGTTTATTTTATAACGGACATTTTTGTATTTTCATAATTATAATCAACTTTAACTGCTTCAAATTAAATTCACTTCATTTTCAGTTAAAGGCTTTTAAAATTTCATGAAGTTTCCTGCGACAGAATATCTTTATGCTTTCTTCGACAAGCCTTGTCAAAAACCTTTTTCGCAAGACAATATTGATGTATTTTCTTATTTACACATATGTACATCTAATTATAGAGAAATCAATATTAATAGTAGACTGTTGAAGAACTCTTAAATATAAGACATATGTTTATATTTTCTACTGAAATTTAGGAATATCTTTTATTTTTATGGGCAAATCTTTCTGCAAGTGACAACTTCTTTGTTGCCTACATTCTGCGACAGGGATGAAGTTTTATATATCATTCACATTAAAATATTAAAAATTAATGTTTTATATTCAAAAAATTAAAGTCTTAAAATCACATATTTTATTTCAATAATGCTCAAAATTCAATGACAGGCATTTTTCTAAGATCATCTTTAGCATTCCAGCAAAAAAAAGGAAAGAAATACCTTTCAGAATTAATCAGGAATGATTTTTTGACATCATCTCTGATGGAACTAATGTCTCTTTAGAGCTTGGGGATTGAACTGTAGCAAAAGAGTGCACCTCCCCGAGTGAACTCCATTCATTCTAGTTTGAGAAGAGATAAATGAGGTTGCAGCGGAGCATGGCCAAGGTTTTTTCCCCAAGCCAGTTGCTCTTGGACTGCTATGAAGGCAGGTTGTAAGCATGAGCTCTCACATTTTTTAACAGCCTATTCCTAGAATAGTTTGTTCTTTTATTTAATTCCTAACTATTAATTTTTACTTTCTTCTATATTCAATAGAAGAAAGTACTGGATTCGTAAAAATTTCTGACTTCGGGTTTTTGATGGATTTACACATTTTGAGAGCTGTGGAACACAATTTGAACATTTTTTTTTTGAATGTCTGTCTGTGTGTGTGTGACAAAATTTTGTGGCAAATGTAACTCAGAAACTACTGCACAGAATTTCATACAAATTGGTATGTAGTTACATCTTGACAAAAATTAGTGTCTATCAACTTTTGGTAAAAATTATCTAACAGGTTGCGAAGGCCGTAAAGCGATTGACTCTCAACAGTTATTACTATTATAATTTTTTTTAGTAACGAACAAACGATATTTACAACTTTTTAAAAACCGGAAGAAATCGATTTAATATTGGAAGCTGGAAGATTAACTTAAAATTCGGAAAACTTCCACCAAAAATGGAAAATTTGGCATCTATGAATAAAAGTGAAAATAACAAATAAAGAAATGTCAAGTTTGAAAAATTGGAGTTTTCCGATAATTTTCAAATTAACGGAGTATGCCGATAAAAATTGAAGAAACTCTGATTAAATTAGAGTACTTGGCAGCTATAAAAAATAAAATAATAAATAGCAAAAATAAATTAATAAATGTGTTATGTTTTAAAAAACATAACACTACTTTATTCTTAAGTTTCAAATAATGTAACACTAATTTATTTAAAATTATAGGTTTTCAGTTTCCTTTTATTTAAAAAGTTTTCTCTTTCAAAATTTATTTTATACTCTGTGAAAATTTCTATCAAAATCGATCGCGATCTATTTATTTAGAAGATTTCCGTTTTTACTTGAAAATTTGCTTTTTTCAAAAATAAAATAAAATAAAAACAAGTACAGAAATTCCGTATTAATATAATATCGTAATCGATATTCTGTGCAAAAATCACTAAGAAAATAATAGTAGAGAAATTACTAAAAGTGCAAAATTAAAATTAAAATGTATAAAATCAGAAAAACCCTAAATTATCTTGTCAGCAATCAGTGTCCTGATTTTGCATTTAAAATTATTTTTCTAAGTTTATTTATATGTAGCATTAATTTCATTAGATAGCTTATTTTATTTCCTTTAATTTGAGCCATCGCTCATAGAAATAGCTTAAAATTTAATTGTTTTCTCTTCAAAAAATCATAAGTCCAAAAATACCTTTTTTATTTGACTGTATTCTTAAATTCAGCGGTCAGCCATGTTTGCTTAAAATTCTCGACTTTCCCGCGCTTTCAGAGGGGGAAGAGATGTTCTAGAACACTCCGGAAGGTTCCTGGCGTCCGTTCTTGACGTCAGTGGCGTCTTTTTCGCACGCGCTGATTGGCTGGATCGGAAGAGAGCGCGAATTTCCGATAGCTTTCGGGGCAGAACAGCAGGAGGGCTTGTACGGTGAGGTGGTGTCGCGAAGCTGCGGCCGGGAGTCTCTCCCGAGCCAAGGCTCGGCACGTAAGCTTTTTTTTCAAGATCATAGGAACTGACCAAGTAAAAAGTGCTTCGTTTATCGGCGAATAATCTTTAATAGATTTTGTTTTTATATATATGTTACCAACGGATCAGGAATGAAGAACTTTTTCAAGAAGTGTGAAAATGTCCGAGCAGTCTAGGTTCTGATAAATGTGCCGTGAAGGAAGCACTGCTAAAAAGGAAACATCTTGCACGAGCTTTTGAATTAATTCTATATTTAAGAGACTCTTTCTTCAAGAATTGCTTTGCTGACGAATCGCCTATAGCTCTCTTTTTTATCAAAAATGGTTCTTCAATTGATACAGCATTTTTTGGAAATAACTACATCTAGATACCAGTAGCTTAGGTGGCTTATGTTTTAAAAAACATAACAGTGGTGGTTCTACTACATCTTGCACGATCTTTGAATAAATTCTATATTTAAGAGACTCTTTCTTCAAGAATTGCTTTGCTGACGAATCGCCTATAGCTCTCTTTTTTATCAAAAATGGTTCTACAATTGATACAGCATTTTTTGGAAATAACTACATCTAGATACCAGTAGCTTAGGTGGCTTATGTTTTAAAAAACATAACAGTGGTGGTTCTACTACATCTTGCACGATCTTTGAATTAATTCTATATTTGAGAGACTCTTCCTTCAAGAATTGCTTTGCTAACGAATCGCCTATAGCTCTCTTTTTTATCAAAGATGGTTCTATAATTGATACAGCATTTTTTGGAAATAACTACATCTAGATACCAGCTGCTAAGTTTGCTAACAGTGAATCAACGTATGTGGTGACTGTATTTAATATGACTGTAGGGTCTTTCGTTCGTCTTTTTTTCTAATAATGAACATTCCACAAACTGAACACTAGCGGCCTTCAATTAAGTGTATTTTCACATATCCTGAATAGTGTTTTGTTTTAATCAAGAATATACATGTGTTATGAGTATCTACGTTTTGTGTAAGTGTTAATAATGTCTTTTCAAGTGGTACCACTGCTTTAATTTTTTGGATTAATACATGATTTTACATCCCAATAAAAAAGATGTTTGGTAAGTCAAGTTTTCTCTTGTCCTTTTTATGTATTTTATTTTTCATTTAAGATATATTTCCTTTTCAGGGTAATCACTCCGGTTTTAAATAATTACAATTAGTACACCACTAGCAAATTTACAAAAACGATCACCAAGGTCTCCTTTTTTTTTTCTTATTTAGACTAAGTATTAATAAAAAAGAAAATCTATTTTTTTTCTCTCATGTTTGATTTAGCTCTGTATATTGAATTTTTGATATTTAGTAACTTATCAGAGATCATTCACTCATTTTCATTAACTTGTATTTTGCAAAATCTAAATTCTGAAAGATTATTTTCTTTCAATTTCTTAAACTGTCCCCAGTTACCCAATTTCCATCTAACAAAATGAAATAAAATAAAACATAAATAAATAAATTATTGTAGTGAAAAAAAATCACGTGTTGAGGAATCAGCTTTAAAAAGCACAAGTTTTGTTGAGTAGCAACAAACAATTATGTATTTCAGCAATTAACTGTGACTAAATTTTGTCAATCAATAGTGAAATTATACTGTATTTTGGCAAAAGACTGCATAAATATAGCATATAAATAAATTCAATAAAAAATAATTAATGTGCTTCTTTACAGTTATGCTCTAAAATTTTCAGTTGTTCCTATCTTATATAATTTGCCTGCATACCAATATAAATATTTCCGTTAGTATGCATTAATAAAATAGCTTATAGCTTTTTATGACAACCCTTTAATCTGCAATTTACATACACCATATTATAATCAAGAATATTTATACCTGGCACCATTTTTTCATGTACAACCATGTTACAAAAAAATTACCGCATTCTAAATTAAATTTTTGTATTTATGCTACAATTAATATGCTTATTTTGGCTCTAATTATAACATTCCAGTAGAATTGACTCTTTATTTATTTTTTCTGCCTCCTTTCTCCAGATTGTACACGAATAGTGAATAAGGAATGAACTTTCTTCTGATAATTCATTAAGAAACTTTATAATATTTCAAATGAACAATGAAACTGCAATAAAATTGATAATTATTTATTTGTTTACTCAAGATCTTGGGTATAATGCCGAAAATAGCAAGCCAATCAAAGTCATCACAATAGCTCTCACACATTGTACTTATTCATATTTAAATGTTGGCATTTGTCATTATACACTCACATCACTTATTAAAGTATTGAAAAAATAATAGAGTAATAAAACTTTATATTTAAAACATAAATTAAATTTCAGGTTCTTACCTTGTATATATTCAAGTCCTGTTATCAATATGACACGACAACTCAAATGTGCAATCCCAACCTAAATTAAAATATTTTATCAGTATTAAAATAAAAAATACTTAAAGAAAAGAAGAATATATAAAAGTAACAAACACTTATTATTTTACAAGATTTTGAAGCAAAATGCCAAATGTTACATAATGTATGAGTTTTATGAATGCGTGAGAATAATAATAAAAGTTGTTTAATTAACAGTACATGTTGGTAGAATTGAATAAATTGTAAGTATATTATCACACATCTCATTTTGAGTAGTTATGCGAAAGAGAATTCATAACACTGGTAAACATGATTTTTGTCACATGAAGTATTTTATATGTACCTAATGCACCTTTTTAATCTGATTTCAAATATGCAATCAGAATTCTTCTATCAGGTCCAGATTTTGTAGAATAAAATTTTCAATTTTTGATTTTTCATGTTTTCGGACATATTTTTATTTATGTAAAACAATCTTTTAAATTCAGCACAAAAAAATAACTATCATAAAGGTGTTAAATATACATCTCTAATAGCACACAGTGACAGGCAGAAGGTTTCAGACATCCTTCTGCCATGATATGGTCGAAAAACATTTGCCTGTTGCGCTTATACAACATGATTTGTTATAAGCACCCCATGAATGCTTAAACATTCAATCAGTGAAAAATAATTCTATTTTATTTTCTTATGTAATATCTACTGCTAGATGATTTTTATTAATAGCAATTTAAAATGTCAAGAATGTGTTTAAATCATCCAGATAACTTTTGTTATATTTGCAACAGTCATAAATAGGCGAGACGTAGCAAAATCTCAACAATAGTTTCAAACATTGTGAGGTTTTATCATTTTCGTCCTATGCTTTTTTCTATGGATTTTTAGTATTTTTTTCCAGTTTTTTACATTCTAAAGTGCCGTAGTTCCCACCCACCCCCGCCACCTCCAAGTCACAGAATAAGGGAGATGTAACAAAACCTCGACATTATAATAGACAGTCACAAAAAATTGGACCATTTAGAGAAAAATTGCTTATACATTTGAAATCAACGTGAAAAGTTCTCTAACACATGTGACCTCATGTGACAGAAAAAAAGTTGATTTTTGTTCCCCAGTTTAAAAATAATTTATAATCAAACACTAGTACATAACTATTATTTACATTACACATGACATGATTCAAGGGACATGAAAACAGAAATTGCTAAGGTGATTAAACACATGTAGATAGATGTTCTTTTGCTTTTATAATGGTGAATTCCACCGAACATGAAACCAATTTGGAAGAAAATCATTTAAAACAAATATCCATAAGTGTTATTGTATATCATTGGAAAGCTTGTAGTCTCTAGAATCAGAACCTATTGTTGCTTTTCTCTTATACTGAGTTTATTTTGTGGGAAAAGTGACGGGAAAATGTATATTGTATACTGTTAAGATTTTGTTGAGTTAGTTTATTGTTTCGTTTGTTTTGCAGGCTGTTAATTAATAAATTTCGTTTCTTTAAATATGTGTATTTCATCCCCTGATAAACTTTTTTCACCTTCCTGAGCTTCTCCTACATATATATATATATATTTATTCACTCTTATTGGTCTTTGTGGTTTCAGTGATCTTGTATCTGTTGCTTGGCTTTTACTATGCTTAATAAATCATTATTATATTTATATTATCAACTTTACATTATGTTTGTGCTAAAAATTGAATTTTTTTAATATTTATTATCAATTATTGCATGAATTGATTGAACTTAAAATGATTTTAATATAACTTTTGTAATTCTAGTACTGTTTATAAGTTAAATTATTACATATATATTAAACTTACCTTAGGAATATTATCCTTTTTAGTTTTGCAAATATATTTTGGATGCAAGTTGCATCCATCTTCATTGCGTTGAAGTGATTCATTTCTTCCACTTGGTTTGATTTTCATTTCTTGCCGTGTCCAATAACTCTCTTCACTTCGTGCTGTCCTTTTATCAGGTGATGCCAAGCTGTTGGAATAATACTATGCTCTCAGTCATTTATGGAATGGTTGTTAGTAATTATTTCTATTGCTTCACGTTTGAGAGCGTAGTAATGGTTATTGTAGGGGGCTAATTTTTGAGTGTTAATTGTTTTAAGGTTAATAGGGTTATTTTTATGGGAAGTGGATAGAGCTGTGGTTATTTTGTTGAGTTTTAAATTGGAGAGGTGTTCTTTTTCCCATTCCAAAATCAAAATAACTCTATCCACACTACTGTCTACAGAAAACCTACTGCTAATAATGAAATTATAAATAAAAAATGCAACACCCCCTTTCATGCAAATATGCAGCTCTCCATTCTTATATAAACTGTGCCATCATTGTCTGCTCCAACAAAACATTACTAAAAAAAGAAATTAAATATCTCAAAGAAATCGCAAAAAAAGCTAATTACGGTAAAAATCTTGTGGATAAAATTTATAAAAAACATTTAAAAACTTTAAATACCATTAATAACGCACAAAAAATTAAACCTTCTTTCACCACTTACATACCTTTCTGTAATGGTGCTAGCCTAAAAATAAAAAATGAAGTTTAAAATCTCAATATTAACATCCTATAAAACCAAACAAAAATATTTTCCAGCGTCTCTGTAATGAAAAAGACCCAATCAATTTAAAATTCACCTCAGGTATCTACAAAATTAATTTTAAACATGAAAATAATAAAAAAAGCCTGTTACATAGGGATGACTAAATGCTATATTAACGAACGGGAAAAAGAACACCTCTCCGATTTAAAACTTAACAAAAATAACCACAGCTCTATCCACTTCCCATAAAAATAACCCTAAAACAATTAACACTCAAAAAATAGCCCACTCAATAACCATTACTACGCTCTCAAACGCAAAGTAATAGAAATAATTACTAACAACCACTCCGTAAATGACCGAGAGCATAGTATTATTCCAATGGCTTGGTAACACCTGATGAAAGGACAGCACGAAGTGAAGAGAGTTATCAGACATGGCAAGAAATGAAAATCAAACCAGACAGAAGAAATGAGTCACTTCAACGGAATGAGGATGGATGCGACTTGCATCCGAAATATATTTGCAAAACCAAACAAAAAGGATGATATTCGTAAGGTATAAGTTTAATGAATATAAGTTATCACATTTCAACTATTAATTTATCATTCAGCATATGTATAAACATGCCTATCATACAATGTAACATCTGTTACATCCAGTAATATCTGTTACAAAACTTTTTTAATTTTTTATTACAGCAAAAAATGACTGAATTCTTAAAGCAAAAGTATGATAAATTACATGCATGTCTTGTCATGTTATTTTAAAACTTTTTTAATGAATTTGTAGAATAAATTCACATTTTTTTTTTTTTTTTTTTTTTTTATGACTCTATAGTACAAATGACATTCCATTTTATGTAACCTTCATTACAGTTAATTTTTTTTTTTTTTTTTTTTTACAGCTATAATATGCTAGAAATTTTTTTGAAACATGTTAAGTTTATATTTAGTATTGATTTTATCAGGAAAAAATAACTCATATCTATTCTGAAGCCTTAGTGTGGGTCATTAATCGTTTTTAGCATTTATTTTGTGTGTGTATGTAATGTCCTTACTTTGGAATTCACCTAATTCAACAAACTCAATGCTAAGTTGAGCTACTTGATAGTGTAGAACAGGGGTGGCCAACCTGCGGCCCACCGCGTAGTTTCCTGCGGCCCGCGAGGAGACTAACGATATTTAAAGTTTGACAGCTTTGGTTAACGGATCAAGAATTAATAAATATGGTCTAACATTTCGAAGTGAAAATATTTTCAACGATTATGGTAGCTAAAGAACTGTTGTAATGAAATATTATTAGATCCATTACTCATTCTTTTTATTATAGTTTTAATATACAGTCATGAATTTTTCATGATACTATTGTTAATTTATGAATGAAAATAATTTAATTTAATGTATTCTGCTCCGAATTTTCACCCTACCCTTCCCCGAAAAAAATATATACATACATGAATTATATACTCACAAACATATATACACATATGCATATGTACAGTCATAAAATAATAATAATAATTTTCTTCCCCGACTAATTTCACCGTAAATTATCAGCTTATTTACGGCGAAATGTAACAGGAAGCAGCCCCGCTCATCACTCTTGGAGTGATGTTGAGCGCTTCTAATGGGACTACTCGCATTTTATTAAAATAAAATAAAATAAATAAATACATAAATTGCCAGGTTTTAGCCTAGAGCCGACTACGGCGAAATTTGTCGGGAAAGGAGGGGAGGGGGGGGGGCTTTTTATGACTGTACATACGGTGCGGCCCGAACGAATAAAATAGATTTCCAATGCGGCCCACCAAGTGTTTTGGGTTGGACAGGCCTGGTGTAGAACATATTAACAAATAGACATCACAATGTTAGAATTTCTAGATAACATCATTTAACATTCATAAGATATAAAAAATTACTGAAAATAAATTTATGTCTGCAATACTTCTAAAAAAGAGCTCTGCTGGCGAATCCATTATTGCAATTTCCATCTACGTTTGCTAAGGACATTAATTCTGATTTATTTTTTTCAACATTCATTTCAATTAAATACTATACGATTTCATTTTTATTTTATTGTCTGCAAAGAATATAAAGGTATAAGCCATATAAATTTATCATAATGTATGTAATGTAAATCTGAAGATAAATTTGTATTATTTTAAATTGATGCTATATTGTAAAATTATATAAAATAAATGAAAATATTAGATATAACATAAAGACTGCTAGATACATTAACATTATGTTTAGCAGTATGAGTGATAAATTACCTCCTTTTCCCAGATCATTCACAATAGTGAATAAGGAATAAACTCTCTTCCGACAATTCATTATGAAATTTGATAATATTTCAAGTGAACAATGAAACTGCAATAAAATTGATAATTATTCATTTGTTTACTCAAGATCTTTTGTATAACCATGAAAATAGCAAGCCAATCAATTCAATATTAGATATATTACAGATATATGTAAAATACATCCATCATTCAATGATGTCATTCTTGACATCAGTGAATGAGGTTAATGTAATTTGGCAATTTTTTCGAATTTGGTGTTTAAGCATAAAATTTAACAATTTTTTGTAGCTTTTCAGTTGCAATTAAGCAGCTAAAATTTTTCCAGTGAATTAAATACAATGTTAATTAATTTCTGCAATTTTTTCAGGAAAATTAGCAATTAGTACTTTTCTTTCTTTAGAAACATCACCATTATGTTGATCTACCATCTGCCGTATCAGAACTTGAGATTTAAAGTGTAGATTACAAGAAATAATCATTAACTTCTTGAATTTCTCTATCATGTTCAAGGGCTGGCATGGATTCATGAGTCTTATAATTAACTGTTGTCCACAGTTCAATATTAGGCTTAGCAGGAAAATTTACCTTTCACTGTAGTTCCGGTATTAATTTGCAGCTACATAGATTGATGATAATAAAATAGTTTTTATAAAGTTTACTTTAAAATATTGTTTAAATCTTGCATAGTACACAAGATAAAAATAAAATAAGCAGAGCTGCACAAAGAAGCTTAAATTCAGCCATTGAAATCTCCTTATTAAGATGCTTCCAGTTCAGATAATTGGAATAATTATTCCAATGCCCAAAACGCACTTTTTTACAAAGACAATATCCGATGTATGCAATAAATTTGCCGAAATATGGAATCAATCATTTTACCGCTAATTTTTTTAAATTATGCAATAGCAACTAATTGCTAATATAAACTTATTTCACCACTAATTGTTAAACTTTGTATGTTTTTAAAAAAATGAATACCGAAATATGAGATTATTTCACAAAAAATAAAATAAAATTGCTTTTTTTATTATTTATACATTGCAGAAATACGCAATACGAAAGTCTATCTACAATACGGGATCGTTTCGCCGATAAAATTCCCTTTTAATCGTTCAAATTAAAATAATAACTGAAATAAGCTGTTAATTCATTACAAAACAACATAATATTCTTGCAGTGAGTTATCAAAATCCATAGTTTTATGTCTTATTAACAAAATTTACCTTTATCATGGCTAATTGCTCAAATAAGCAATTGCTTTTTTTTTTCACTAAATAAAGATAAGCAAATATTTTCACTGCTATAATGTACGACATTCGTGCTATTTCTGAAAAGTGATATCACAGATGTTAAATACATATATTGAGTCAAAAATCAGCGAGATTTCTGCCTTTTTTGGCGCATGTTTGCTGATTACATAATTTTTGCATCTGATTACCGAAATATGCAATTTTTCTCGTCCAAATATTCTGAAAAAACTTTTGTTAAAGGTATGTTTTATGTTCGCTGATTCCTTTTTAAGCAAGTTAGTTTTAACACAAAATTGAGAAAATAATAATCATAAAATGCCGATTTTATGCGTAAAAATATTGTGCTTCAGCACAAAATACAAAATATGTAGAATACTCGAAATCCTGCATACGAAAATTGGATGCCAATTTCAATACTTTCACATAATTTCTGTGATTCTTTATTTTATTATATTATTTCCGTAATTATCATTTCTACTTCTTGGATACGCAGAAAAGATCCCCAATACGCAGGCTTCGAGAAGTGCTGTGAACAAAAACATCAGTGGAAACTGCGACTAACAATCTTTTTTTCGCTGATCACATGAAGGTACAGACCGATGACACATAGATCGCGCGGAAGTGACTTCTTATGGAATTTTCGGATCTCGTTTGGGCGAAGGTAAGCAAAGTCCGATTTTGCATCAGATAAAAATCTATTATGAATGTATATTTCTCAGCGAAAATGCTAAAATATCTTTAAAAAATAGCGATATAGCAGATGGGAAAATGCAGGGCACAATTTCAATTGAAAAAATTGAAGGGCACAATTTCACTTGAAAAGAAGGGGCAGGGCACATTTTTCACTTCAAAAAAGGGCAGGGCGCGTCTCCCTTTGAAAAATGCATAACATGAACACTAGTGCCACATGTAATAATGTGCAGGCACATCCTATGATTTTAGCACATTAAGAGTTTTTATCCAATAATTCAAAATAAAAATTTCCCCTGTTGAACTAGTCTAGGTTGGAAAAATTATTATTGTGATATTATTTCTTAGAGGCACAACAGGTAGTAGAGTAAGCCACTAGTCTGTACTCGTTTGACAAAGGAAAAAATGCTGAATAGTGGAAAAATCTTTTAATGTGTTAGTGCTGATCATTAAAGAGATCGATGTTGAAGAGAGACCACAGTATATTTTTCATCCTTCTGGCAGTAATATCTGATTCCATATTTCATCACTTAATGGAGCAGGTATACAGCAGATATAAATTAAACTTATTAGATTTGAAATTAATTCTTAATTAGAAGTAAGTTTAACAAAATATTTTTCAAAATATGCTTTATTTATTTATTTTAAAAATTCATGTATGAACTTATTACTTGTATTATGAACTTATTACTTACAGAATGTAATAAATCAAGGTTTCCACACTCCCATTTGTGATATTTTTCCCATGACAGATCTACACAATTTTGGCTGCAGTATCGTACCTGGGAACACTGATGACATCTGAAAACAATAGTAATAATTTTTAAATTTATCAACACTACTGTCAAAACACAAATATATATAATAAAATAGCTCTAGGCTAATTTTGCAGAGTGCATCATTCAGAGGCCCTTTTTGAACAATTTAGTATCTGACCGTCCTTTCCAACATATTTTAGTACCAATAAGTTTTAAAAATAGTGCTGACTTTAGGCTAATTTTGCAGAGTGCAGCACCAAACAGTCCTTTTTAACACATTTCAAAACCTGGCAGCCCTTTACAGCATATTTTAGTATAATATTTTAAGCAAGTCTTTCGACACTTTTTTTACCGACATGAAACTTTCTAGGGATGGTTTTAGAGCATTCCTTCAAAATCAAATACATACAGTCGGCATATACATAAGAAGTAATTTACTTTTGTCATGCATGAAATTTACAATGTAAAGAGCAGTAAATTAGGCAAGTAATGCCCTTTTTATTAAATTCTCCCTGACAGCCCATTTATTCTACATTCAGCACTAAAAATATTTAAACAAGTGATTTATTAAAAGCAAAAACTGTTTTATTTAAGAGACAAAAATTTAAGTTAAAATACATTTAAAAAACAAAAAATACATATAAAAACAATTAAAATCTAGACATTTCGAAACCCGTACGGGTTTCCTCATCAGTAATTACAACACAATATGCAAACATTACATGAACACTCAAGGAATTTAAAGGAGTACCGAATATTGAGGAGCCAGTGCGCATGCTTCATTGATAGTGTGGAGATGCTTGGCAGTGTGCCAGCTCTCAAGGAAAAGACACGATTTATAATTATGAAAACCAGAATTTAGAATTTTTATATTATTGAAGTCAGGAATATGATCGGTTTCTATTGAATGGATTACAATTTTAGAATTTTGGTTGCAATTTTTAAAAGATCGTCTGTGCTCTTGTAGTCTAATTTTTGCTGTACGGCCAGTTTCACCTATATAAACATATTTGCAATTTTTACAAGGAATTAAATATATTACACCAGTTAAATCCAAAGAAGGGGTTATGGGTTTAAAGTTAAAAAGGACGTTTTTTAATTGTTTAATTGGCCGGAAAGCAGTATAAATATTATGTGGTTTAAGTAATTTAGAAATAAATTCTGAAGGAAAACCAAAATATGGCATATTTTGGTTTTCCTTCAGAATTTCATAGCTTCGGAGTCCGAACCACTATCATCTGATTGCCACAGACAATCATCTTCAGTTCCATCCATTGCATCTGAAATACCACATTTTTTAAATGCCTTTACTACAGAATCTGTCTTTACCACATCCCACGCTTTTAAAATAAAACAGCACAGTGTTTCAAGCGGCACGACACGCATATTTCCCTTATCCGTGTATGTTATCTCACCATCAATCATCCACTGGTTCCACTGTTCTCTTAGTGCATCTTTTAAAGGTTTATTTAAACTAACATCTAATGGCTGAAGAACAGAAGTTAATCCCCCTGGAATAACAGCGATGTCCGTTTCAAATTGCTGAAGGCATTTTTTTTTTGTAGTTTTGGATTTATGGGGCCTGAACATATCCCAAACCAGAAGACTACGGGATTTCCCGCATTTCGTACGTTTATTCCAAACATTTTTTAACCATAAAGCAATTCCGGCCTTATCCATCCAGCCATTTTTATGGACGTGAACAAAAATTCCAGGAGGAAATTTAACTTTTGGCATTGTCTTTCTTTTAAAAATAACCATTTGCTGAAGTTTTTTACTGTCAGCCATACATGCCAAAACAACAGTAAATCTCCTCTTTTCATTCCCTGTTGTTTGAATCAGGATTATTTTTTCATCTTTTACATTTACAGTCCTATTGCTCAGCATGTCGAAATTCACCGGTGTTTCATCCATATTCCCAATCATGCCGAGAGGGTAATCATGTTTTTTACGCAAATTAATTACAAATTTTTGAAATTTCGTAATTTTTTTCTTCCAGTTCTTTTGGAAGTTTTTGTGCAATCTTTGTTTTTGTACTTAAACTAAGCGATTTTCGCTGCATAAATCTGTAGCACCAGCTGTTTATAGTTTTAAAATTAACTGCATGGTTCGCATTCAATTTTGCCCACTTTAACGATTGAATTCGTATCGCATTTCTCGATAAGACATATCCATTTTGGCGTTGTTGAATCACCCACTGGAAAATGGCATCTTCCAGCTCCGGCCACGAAGTTTAGCCGGTTCTTAGTGCACATTTATTTTTAGGCATATTTTTCAAAGTATTTTCTGCTTTACGCCAGTCTCTCACAAGTTTTTCAGAAACATCAAAGTGCCTTCCTGCAGAAAAATTGTTTGACTTCTTCGCAAACTCTACAACATTTAACTTAAACCTGGAATCATATTTCATTCTTTTTCCAGCCATTTCTTAAACAAATACTAAGTACAAAATGATCTGCGAAGTTAGCTTATCTCACTTTGCTATTTTCCACTCTATCATGAATGGAGATTGAGAGTTGTGACGTCAAGTGGGGGGGTGTCGGCTCTCACCTTGGCCTCCGAGTGTGTGCGTAAGCATGCGCAGAGTGGTCTATGTTTGAGTCGTTTCTAGTTAGGAAGGAGGAAGAAAAGTGATTAGAAAATTCACAAGTTTGGATGTGCGCCTTGAATTTAATGATTCAAGTTTGTGCGTGAAAATCGGATCGACTTATATGGCGAATACAGCTGAAATTCCACACTTTATTAACTCCAAAAAACCACTTCAACTTATATGCTGGAAAATACGGTAATTAAAATTTTATCTTATTGTAATTGAAAAATAGTTTTTTACGAATTTTTTACCAGTCATATATATATATACTAACTAAAAACATTTTTAAAAAGTCCTAGAAATTATCAGCATTAGGAAAACAAAATAAAAAAAGGGAAGTTTTTATTTATTTATTTATTTATTTTGTGGGGGTGTTTTGAGATAAGTTGAATGATTACAAAATTCTAATTCAATACATTCTAATTCAAATACAGTACAGAACCTATTATCAAGCAACCACGGGACCCAACCGGATTCCATTTATCAGAATTTTCTGAATTTTGCTTTCTGCCAAAAACGAAAATATCACACATGCAAAAGCTACCCTTCCCTCTTTAACCACAAAATAACTTATCAATAAACTCTATTGATAACCTAAATAATACATTAAAGAAAAAGTAATACAAGTGTGCTTACTTATGTTTAAAAGAAATTAGTATAGTAATAATGATAACATTCTAACATTAGCAAAAACATTTTATACTTTGCTTAACGCTGAAAACATATCACTTTTTTTTAATACTTAGGCTTTCCCAATAATAAAGTTTCTTGAATTCTTAACACATACATAACGCCATGTTCCTGTAATCACGTTCGTTTGTCTGTATTGATTGGTTTTTGTTTTCTTTCAATGAACTTAGAAGGCAGCCAGGGATATTTGATGTCTTTTCAATTTCTAATCTGATTGGACCCCGGCATAAATTGGTGCTGATTTGATTTTGGCAAGGTAGCGTTACTATGTTATAATTTTTCCTATTTATTGTAAAGTTATATCTCAGCTTTTGTAGTATATACCAAACTTGACATGAGAGATGGCTGTTATGAAAAATTATAATGATTCAATTTGGGTACATAATAGCTGACAAGTGGTGCTGTTCTTTCACACTTTTCATGATATGTCTGATAGCTGTACTCGGCTTCTAAGACATAGAATCACACCAAACTTGACATGTAAGACTAGCATTCTGTAAAAGCATGTTGACTAAATTTTGGTATATAATACTCAACAGTCTGCCTGCTAATGCAGCATTTTCCAACTACCTTTTTCATTAATGATATCTAGTGAATGCGTTGTAATTGCATGAAATATACAAGATGCATATTATGAAAAAAAGAAGAAGAAATCACCTTAAAAATAGCAAAATATTAAAATTGATGCATAAATAAAAAATACTTACGGGATAACAGCTTGAACTTTTACATAACAGTGATGACAGTGAGTAGTGTAATGGCCCGGAAGGAGAACAGAAGCATATGCTTCTTCTACAAAAAGAGTGTCACCAGGACATACACTTCTGTCAGCCTAATTTATTCAAAAGAAAATTATATATATAATGAACAAGAAAATACATCACAGGAGTCAATCCAGGAAAAAATTGGGTCCATTTTGCTGCCCCTTCATAAAATTCCACATCATAAAAAAGGACACTTCACAAAATTAAAATCAATAAAAAGGGACCCTTCTCAAAATTAAAATTTATAAAATAAGCACCTTTCACAAGATTTTGTTTTAGAAAAACGATTCTTTTATAATATGTTTTCAGTATTATTTTTAAATCAACAAACCACTATTAGCTTGATATTAAAAACACTACATAAAATCAGGGGTCGAAATTAGAATCATCAAGTTGGGTGCC
Organism: Salticus scenicus; assembly: GCA_963930645.1. Classification (NCBI taxonomy): domain Eukaryota; kingdom Metazoa; phylum Arthropoda; class Arachnida; order Araneae; family Salticidae; genus Salticus; species Salticus scenicus. The sequence goes on along the minus strand of OZ005648.1, from coordinate 320,769,943 downwards.
AAATAGCAACTAACATTGTTTTCTTAGTTGCCATTATGCTGTACTTAGGTGCCATTTAAAAACTGTTATTTACACATAGAAACATATGTGTAAACATTGTACATAAACTACGATTACTTAAATTACTGATACTTTATCTAGTTAGTTTTTTCCATTTTAAAAATTTGCTAGTGCTAATATTTTTACAAGAAAGCTATAAATTTACTTCTACGACTTTGTTGCTAGTGCCTTTATTTTCATCGCACATTAGAACTGCACATTGAAAGGGGGAGAACAAGAATGCTAGGCGTCAAAGTGATGACTAGGTATAAAATTGTGGTCATCAAAATGAAATATTTAGTTTCAAAATACAACTAATGACCGCTAATTTCGAGCCCTGCATAGAATGACTATTAAAATGAAAAGTTTTACACATCCCCCCCCCCCTCCACAAAAACATTTTATTTTTCACAAAAATTAAAATTTCACAAAAATATTCTGTTTTTTGCAAAAAAGAAACCCAAAAATTAAAACTTGGATTGACCCCTGCGATCAGTTTCAAAGAATTATAAAATTATTTATGGAAATGGAAATGTGGATTGACACACAGATAAACCAAAGTCATAAACACATTTTAACCTTATTGGAAAATGTTAAAAATGCATGAAACAACTTAAAAAATACTTGAGTGATTTCCCTGATATTTCCTAATGTACCTACATAGTTTGTGTGGTCCTGAAAATCAATCATTAATACAATTCCTACTATGTAAGAGTTGCAGTCATAATTCAAGTCAATGACAAGATGGCATTCTTGAATTTAACCCACTGTTTGAACTTATCCATGGTTTGTCAATTGTTCAGCGCCCTGATAAATAAAGTTTCAGTGTAATAGTAGTATTTGAAAAGGGAAATAAATATGCCCAGTAAAACTATTTAGCAGTTGAACAACATGGAAAAGTATATATTAAATAATTAAAACCTACTTCAGCTTCACTTTGTGACTTGTAGTGGTGAAGTTTCTGTAGGGGGATCCCCCTCATCATCGACACCCGTCACATCGGCAGTGGTGTTCTCCTGTGAAATTTCTTCTGAAGTGTGGCTCTTTTTTCTCGTGTTAAGTAGGTGGCGCCAGTTGGCATCAATTCCTTTTAATGGTTCTTCATGGTTGCATGCACCCGGCTGATTAAAAATTTCTATTGTTTCCCTGAATAAGGCATATTGATTATTATTGTAATTTGCGATTTTCTTAACTTGATTGAAATCAATTTCTATATTTTCATTTTTGCTGGTTTGCTCTAGAATTCTGAAAGATGGTTCTGGAAAATTCGAGAATAATAGATTTTTAGCTAATTGCTAAAGGAAATTGCAATACTTTCCCCAACTTCATATATTCACGTTCGACAGTACTTAAAAATGGTCACTTCTTTATTAATATAAATGACTAAAGTTCAAGAAAACTGACACGGACATCTTTCAAACATGTGTGAATATAAGCTTTCCACTGTTACTGTTAGTTTTGCCGCACAAAAGAGTACTAGTGCTAATGAGGTGGCTTGTGCTTCAAAAATAGTTCTTGTAGGATGCTTTGTATGAGTATATCTTCCGAACTGCGCAAACAGCATTTGCTTAACAATATTAATGATAGTTTTTTTTTTTGTTTTTGTTTTTTTTTGTTTTTTTTCCCAGACATGGGTGTTGCTTCATTTATCCTCATTTTCAGTTCTGTTACAAATGGGTATTATTTATTCTCTGTTTAAAACCTGTGAAAAATGTGCAATCGAATGAATGCAGATAGGGGGAATTTGGTATTTCATTTACAGCAAAAAAGAAAAATATCAATTCCTTATTTTAAAAACGTTATATTTGATGAGAAAATCCTTAGTTTATTTTATTCTCATCGCCTCCTAACTTTCCCTCATGCTTATAGACATAGTTATTTAAACATATTACATCACCTGTTTTTGAAAGTTCATGCTATGTTTAGTCATTTTATCATTTTTATTAAATAACTTATTTAAATTAATTAATAGAATGTAAATTAAAACATACTTACTTCAGTTACTTATTTTTCAGTAGTTTAAACTTTATTTTATACTGTTAAATTATCAATTACCGTTTTGTTTACATTAAAAACGATCTTTTCCATGCAACACCTTTCTTTATCAATTCTGGACTGTTTCAATTTTTCTAACGATGTTTTTCCCACTAGATGGCGACATCGTAGCTAAAGATCGATCGTCGTTATGTAAATCTTAATTGTTTCTTTTTACATCTGCCAGATGTTCGTTTGTGATTCGTCCGTTTGATCGATGACGATCTAAACGTCCTTATTTCTTGTATATAAATATCAGATCTGTTTAGTTCTGAGGTGTGTTGGTAATTGGCATGGATCTTGTTATCTGATACAGTAATGTAAAGTTTGACCGGCTGGTCCGGATCAAATTTATAATTTGTTGAGTTTATTTTGTTAAATATATTTATTGAGTTTTATTAATGATTTAAAGTTGTATGAATTAACTGCTTTTAGTGGAAATACTGAAAGTGATTGAATGTCTCTATATTAAAGAAATAAAAGTGATTTTAGTATCATATGAGACTTTCTGTTTTTCAAGTAGCTATTAAACAAAAACAATTGTTCTAGTATGGTTTTTTCTCAGTCACTCTTCTTCTGCATTACACTTCTGCTGATATATCTAAATAAAACACTCACTACAAGAGGTTATGGGCTATATTTTCCATAACTAGAAGATGATTTTCAGTATGTATTTATGAAGTAAACTATATATAATTTCAAGTTACAGAACTTTTATTTCAAGAGATTAAGTTACAGCTTTAGTAAGAGTTTGTTTACAGTTGAGAATGTGCAGTTATGCATCTACTTTATTGAAATTAAGATTTATTTTGTCAAGTTTCATTGATTTGTCAAGTTTTCTTCATTTAAATTTTAGTTTATGCAGTTGAACTTTATTGTTTTAACAAGTTTTCTTCATTTAAATTTGAATTTTTACAATTGAACTGAATTATAATATGTACTCAGTTAAATTCTTCATAATTTTTTCTGCAATTGAACTTAATTGATATACAGAATTGATTTTTCCAACTGGTTTTTTTGTTAAAATAGACTTGAAGTATGGCAATATTTAATCTTCTAAAGTAAATTACAGCAATAACTGATGGGATCAAGTTTTTTTTCCTGAAAGATACTTGTTAATTTAAATGAGTAAAAAGGTTGAAACGGATGAAAATTTAGAAGAGTCGGGGGGGCAAACATTAAAGGATAGTTTTCAAGGTGTTTCTTTGTCAGTTCAAAGTGTTTTATTTTCCAACATGGCTACCAACCAGATTGACAAGCTCAATTCAAGAAACTTTTCAACATGGATCTCTGATATGCGTTACTTGTTAATGGAAAAGGGTCTATGGGAGATAATTGATGAAGGTCAGAAAATTCCAGAGGTGTCTTCAACTGTTACAGCTGAGAATGTTAAATTATTCACTTTACGTGCTAATCAAGTACTTTCTCTGATTTATCTCAATGTGGAGCCAGAATTTAAAAGAATCATTGATGACTGTAAAGAACCTACAGATGCTTGGAACAGACTTCGGAAAAATTTTCATCCTGATACTAGAGCTCACCATTTAACTTTATTTACAGAATTAATGGAAGCCAGGATTAGACATGGAGAGTCTATAAATTTATTTGCCTCCCGACTTAAGAAAATTTACCTTGATTTAAAACAAATTGATGACAATTTTTCACAGAATTATTTATGCTATCAGTTTTTGAGATACTTGCCATCAGTTTATGATAATATTGTCCAGTTGTTGTTGAGTAAATCTGATGAAGATTTTCAATTTGAAAAAATTGTGGATAGTGTTATTGCTGAAGAAACTAGAATGAGGCTTCGGGATAAGGACAGTGTTAAAAGTGTAAATGTATCAAGTTTTTCTAAATCTAATATAAGACAGCCTACTAAAAACAGATTCAAGGATGGAAGATGTTGGTCATGTGGAAAACTGGGTCACTTGAGGTCGAGATGTTATTCTAAGAAGAACTCTGTGTCTCCTCAACGTTTTTCTCCCTCACGAAGAAATGATCGTCGCTCTAAGTTTAACAGTCCATCTTCAGTTTCAAGTGAATGTAGTACTGGTGCCACTTCTTCTAGTTCAGATGCTTCTCCTTTGCCATCTTATAGAGAGTCCAGATCAGTTGGAAGGAATCCCCATGGTCGAGGACATTTCTCGAGTTCCAAAAAGGCTGCCAGATCACCGTCGGATAGTTCACGTAAGTTGAATTTATTTGTTTCCCATTCAAGTGTAAGCAATGTTGTAAAATCAAGCGATTGGCTATTTGACAGTGGGGCGAGTCATCATTTTTGTAACAATAGGACTTTATTTTCTAAATTTGAGACTTTAAATGACGAAATGTCCGTGGCTGTGAAGGATGTTTTATTCCCTATTCAGGGTAAGGGAGAAGTCAAGCTAAGATTTGGTCAAAGAGTCTTTACTTTATGTAATGTAATGTATTCAGATCAATTAAGTAGAAATCTTGTGTCTGGACCACAATTAGATTTGAAGGGTTTATCTTTTTGTGGTAGTCAAGGCGAGGTGAAAATATACCGGGGGGATGAGTACCTGTTTAGTGCTTATCTTAAAGATAGAACCTATAAACTTTATCCTAAAATCCCTGATTCCCGTAAAAAGTCTGTTAAATTTGAAGTATTGTCCGCTAATGCTAGAAGTCGAATGATGCATTGGCATCGCAGATTTGGCCATATTAGTCAATCTTTAGTAGCTCATACTAGTCGCAGACAAGGTGTACGGGGATTACCAGGCTTAAGGGAATCTGATTTCATTTGTGAATTTTGTAAGTTAGGAAAGTTTAGAAGTGTATCTCATAAACCTAGTAAAAATATCAGGTCAAATCATCCACTAGAGCTCCTGTATGCTGATGTTTGGGGACCATGTAGAAATGAGGGACGAAATGGCGAAAAATACTTTCTCTCAATCATTGATGATTTCTCTCGCCGGGTTTCTGTATATCCTTTAAGTATGAAGTCTGAAGTTTTTGATGTGGTGAAAAACCATATTATTAAGGCTGAGACTTTCTTGGGAAGAAAGGTTAAATCCTTTAGGTCAGACAATGGTGGAGAATTTGTTAATCAATCTTTTGATAATTTTTTTAGTGAGAAAGGTATTCGTCATGAGTTTACAAACGTCTATACTCCCCAACAAAACGGCGTTGCAGAACGGTTCATGTCTACCGCAGCTGATGGTATTCGTACATTGTTAATTGAAAGTAACTTGGATCCTAGTTTTTGGCCTGAAGCTCTTAAATATTTTGTTTATACTTGGAATCGTGTTTGTCCCAAACTTTTGAAGAAAACCCCTTTTGAGTTATATGGTGGAAGAAAACCTTCTGTTCGACACTTAAGGCCCTTTGGTACGGTTACTTATGTTGGTGTGCCAAAGCAAAGGCGATTTAAACTTGAAGCAAAAGCCCGTAAGGGTTATTTAGTAGGTTACGCTTTCAAAACGAAGGGGTATAGAATTTGGATTCCAGAGACTAATGAAATTATTGAATCTGGTAATGTCAATTTTGATGAATCGTGTTGTGGTTTAGGTCGCAGTGGAGCTGCACTGGGCACCGATGATTATGCCTTTTTCTTTCCTAGTGTTGAGCAAAGTCTGGAGGACGTTGTTGAAGTTGTACCTGTGGCCATCCCAGGTCCTTCCAACAGTACCCCGGATTCTCAACCTAGTGGAGTGGGGAGTAAAGATTCAGTGTCTAGCAATAATCAGTCTACTATTACCCATCTTAAGGAAGTTAGTTGGACTAGGAAGCCTGTTGTTCGTCGTACTGGTAATCGTACTGACATTTATTTTTATGAATTAGGCAAAACCAAACGTCTTAGATCACTTCATGATGTTGAAAATTATTGTAGAGAAAATAAATTGATGTTTAATCCTGATTTATTTGATTTTAGTGGTTCAAATCCGTATTCTGGCATTATTCCGATTCCAAGTAATTCATCAGATTTTTCAGATAGTGATAATAGTGACAGTGAGAGTGATTCAGTTGTTTCGAGTTTAGTTCACCCTTCAGCATGACTAGATCGGGAGGAGACTCCCAGGACTTTTAAACAGGCATGTAATTCCAGGCAGAGTCAGGTTTGGTGGAGTGCAATGAAACAGGAAATGAAGGTTATGCAAGAACGTGGAGTTTGGCATTTGTCTGAACTACCTAATCACGTCACTCCTGTTGGTTGCCGGTGGGTTTACACAATAAAAAGGGATGAGTTTGGACAGATAGTTAGACATAAGGCTCGCCTTGTGGCCCAGGGATTTAAACAGGTTAAAGGTGAATCCTATGAAGAAACATTTAGTCCTGTTGTAAATTTTGGTGTTATCCGGTTCTTTTTCTCCCTTCTTGTTTCATGTTGTGGGTGGTCGCATATTCAGTGTGACGTCACCTGTGCTTACCTGTATGCACCACTAAGTGAGGACGTGTATATGCTACAACCTCCTGGATTTGTTGAACCTGGTAAAGAGACTTTGTATTGCAAACTGGACCGGGCTCTGTATGGATTACATCAAAGTGGGAGAGAATGGTTTTATGAAATACATCATGTTTTAATTAAAATTGGATTTAGAAAATTATCATCTTGTAATTGTGTTTATCTTCATGGGACAGATGTTGTACTTCTTCTTTATGTTGATGATATCGTAATTTTTGGAAAGCATAAGAAATTTATTGATAAAGTTTTAGTTTTATTAAAGTCAAATTTTGATATAAAAGAATTGGGGAAAACGAGAAAATTATTAGGGGTTGAGTTTGAGGATACTCCATCTGGAGTAGTAATTCACCAATCCAATTACATTAATGATGTTTGTGAAAGATTTTCTAAGTTTAAAATTCCTCATTCTTCTTTACCTATCAGTAAAGGTACTGTGTTTTCCAAATCTCATTGTCCTACATCTAGTCAAGATATAACTGAAATGTCTCATTTACCGTATCGTAGTGTTTTGGGATGTCTTTCTTTTTTAGCTGGTCGTACTCGTCCTGATATAGCCTACTCTGTTAATGTCCTGAGTCAATTTCAATCAAATCCTGGTTTGTTCCATTGGGATGGTTTGTTGAGATTATTGGGCTATGTAAAATCAACTTCTCATTACAAACTTAAACTTTCTTGTAAATCTAATGATTTAGTAATTTTCTCCGATGCAGATTTCGCAGCTAACCGTGACGATCGGACCTCAATTGGCGGTCAGATAGTTTTGCTTGATAAGTCTCCGGTCGACTGGCGTACTTTTAAAGAAAAATGTGTTAGTTTGTCGACCATGGAATCTGAATTTATCGCAATGACTGAGGCTGTAAAGAATTTGGTTTGGTTTGATCGGATACGTCGTGAATGTGCTGAGGAATGTATTTTTTCTAATTTAGATAATGATGCTGTAATGAGAGTTGATAATCAAGCTGCTATAGATTTCATAAAATCACCAGTGGAAAATTATAAAACTAAGCATATAGACGTTAAATTATTTTTTATTAGAGATCTTTTAAATAATGGTGAATTTTCTGTTTCTTATGTACGTAGTAAATCAAACCTTGCGGATATTTTCACCAAACCTTTGACAAAAAATGAACTTTTGAATTTTGTAAATTTAATATTTATAACATAATTTTTCTCTTGTACATATATGAATTTTGTATGTCATATTTTTCTTACAGATAATTTGAGTGCATTTAAATATATATATTTTTTTTTGTCCAGTACATTGTTTTAAAATAGAAATTGTTTAAATATTTACATTGTTTTAAAATTTGGATTGCACATTGTTTTAATCTAGTGTTTCAACTTCATGGACTTTTTGATTAGTTAAAATTGCTGATTTGTACATATTTATTATAACAGTTTGTCCCAGCATTTTTTTTTTTTTTTTTGTAATTATTTTAGTACTTTTGATTTAAGTAAGTTTTTTTTTAGTACTTTAAATTTATTTTACTTCATTTAGTATTCTTTTAAAAAATTAATTTGGTAGACAATTTAATTCCCGTCTATGTATGGGAATGGTGCTTTTGGTGGCTATTTACGATGATTCGAACAGCCTATAGTACCGTTTCGGATAGGTGACCCTTGACCGGTAAATTGTCAGAGAATCATTTAGGAATAGTTTTTCTGGGAGTTACCACCATATGTAGGCCCTTGCGCGGGCATGTTACTTTTATTTTTGTAAGTCCCAATTTTTGAATTTTGGCAATGTCACTAGGTCCCGTCTACCATAATTAAAATTTGTTCTGTTTATATCTTTTATGTGTATTATAATTTCTTTTCTTTTCTAGGCATCTAGAAACCTCATTTCATGTGGAATGTATGCTTTCCGTGCTAGCCGGAATTTGTTTTAAAAGAAGTGAATAGTTGTGCCTATATTCATTCTTGAATATGTTTGAAAGACGAATAAGTGAATGCGAAAGGCCGATGTTTTGTCCTTTTTACCAAGTTCTGGATGGCTAGAAATTGAAATTTTTTTGTTAAATAAAGATTATTTTGTATTTGTAATTTGCTTTTGATATAGGTTTAAATATTTGATTTGGAGTTTAATGTTGGATTTGAAATTAATAAGTAATTTTTTTTTTGGTAAATATATTTTTCCATGTTTGTTAATGAAATTTTAAAATGAAACAAATTTTTTTTCTTGGACTTGTTTTCTGAAATGGAAGGAATTGTTTTTTTTTTGTTAGCCTCTTATCTAGGATATTCTAGACTCTGTTCTAGATTGGAGTAGTTAATTTTTTTTTTTTGAAATTGATGGAGTTTTAAGACTTAAGATGAAAAAAAATTGAAATTTTCTTTGGAGAAAGATGTTTTAAGATTTTTTTGAAGTTGGATTTGTTACAACTTAATTGTTGTCTTCGTGTTAAATTTAGCTATTAACTTTTGTGTTATTGGAATGTTTGACTGCATTGGTTTGAAATTTAATTAAATTTTTTTTTTTTTTTGTTTAAGATGTTTGGTAATGGGTCCATGCTGATTTTTCCTTCTTAAGGAGTCATGCATTTTGTTTTTATGAGGCAATGAGAGGGGGGGCATTTGATGAGAAAATCCTTAGTTTATTTTATTCTCATCGCCTCCTAACTTTCCCTCATGCTTATAGACATAGTTATTTAAACATATTACATCACCTGTTTTTGAAAGTTCATGCTATGTTTAGTCATTTTATCATTTTTATTAAATAACTTATTTAAATTAATTAATAGAATGTAAATTAAAACATACTTACTTCAGTTACTTATTTTTCAGTAGTTTAAACTTTATTTTATACTGTTAAATTATCAATTACCGTTTTGTTTACATTAAAAACGATCTTTTCCATGCAACACCTTTCTTTATCAATTCTGGACTGTTTCAATTTTTCTAACGATGTTTTTCCCACTAGATGGCGACATCGTAGCTAAAGATCGATCGTCGTTATGTAAATCTTAATTGTTTCTTTTTACATCTGCCAGATGTTCGTTTGTGATTCGTCCGTTTGATCGATGACGATCTAAACGTCCTTATTTCTTGTATATAAATATCAGATCTGTTTAGTTCTGAGGTGTGTTGGTAATTGGCATGGATCTTGTTATCTGATACAGTAATGTAAAGTTTGACCGGCTGGTCCGGATCAAATTTATAATTTGTTGAGTTTATTTTGTTAAATATATTTATTGAGTTTTATTAATGATTTAAAGTTGTATGAATTAACTGCTTTTAGTGGAAATACTGAAAGTGATTGAATGTCTCTATATTAAAGAAATAAAAGTGATTTTAGTATCATATGAGACTTTCTGTTTTTCAAGTAGCTATTAAACAAAAACAATTGTTCTAGTATGGTTTTTTCTCAGTCACTCTTCTTCTGCATTACACTTCTGCTGATATATCTAAATAAAACACTCACTACAATATATTCTACCCGATTGGTTACTTTTCAAGATTGTAAAACCAATAATTTTTTATATCTTATTGCGTCAGTTTAGCTCGAATGTTTAAGATGTGGTTAAAATTAGTTTAGTAGTGCATCTCTATGAGTTTGCTTCGAATTTTTTCCATGACGATCTAAAAAAGTAAGTTTTCTTATCATTTTTTCCCTCTATTTTAACTTTCTAGTAATAATAATAATAATAATAATTTAATTATAAAATATTTCACAATAGAATGCTATTTATATATTTACTTCTGCTCATGTTTTTAAGTTTTGAAAAACAAACAATCTATTTCTGCATTTTAAATATTTTCTTGAAAAAGCGTTTGGGTTCAACGTTCAAAATGATGCTTAGTGGATTTTGTTTTAAGTGAAAGGCGCTCTAAATTTCATTTAATGATTTTCTTTTCTTTTTCATTCGAATCAAAGGACATCAATTAATGTCTTGAATGCTATTTCTTTTAATCAAGAATTAAATAATTTTTAAGAAACGACGGTAATAGACTAAATGGATAAATGCAGGATAACAGTATGCTTTATATCGCAATTGTTAAGAAATTTATATAAAATTTCCTGAACAATTATATTGTTGAATTTAACTTCCTAGAAGCATTTAAAACTAACACCAATTTTATTTCGCTTCTTTTACTTGACCACACCCGATTACTTTAAACGTTGCAACTTATTCTTTGGAATTTTTTTTCCTGTATATCATTTAAACATACGAATGCGTTTCTGTGCAATAAAATAAAATGCTATCGTTAACATATTTAACAGTTTCGAACGGGTCTTTGATGCTCGAATATGCATCTATGGCATTACTTACACTGTGATAACGGTGAAAAGTAATTTTTCAACTAGCACTCTAAACTGACGTCATTACTAAAAATAGGTATTGGAATTAATATATTATATATATCATTCGTTTTGAGGAATGAATAAAATAATGAAGGGATGATGATTTAGCAGGGAAAAATGATGTTAATAATTAATTTAAAAAAAAGTAGTGATATTAATAATATTAAAAATAATATAAATGATTATAAATTCAAAATGAAAATAAATTTCCGTACTTTTCTGTTATCGAGATTGAATTCAGGCGGAGTTAAAATAATAATAATAAATACATATTTAGACATTATCCCTTCGACAAAGAAACTTGGGGCGATTTTGTTAAATTTGCACTGAAATTAACTATGATAAATAATTAAATTTAAATTACATTTTATGATTCGAATTCCATTTTTTGATAAAAAATACAAATTTCAAATAATCCATTTTTTTCATTAATTTCTATTTTTTGCGTAATTTAATCACTCTTACTTTATTTATTTATTGATTATTTTTATTATTATTTGATTTGGTAAATATGGCGAATTTTGAAAGGAGGTTTATTTAGAAATATCGTCAGCTAGGTGGGCGAAGACCGCCTTTAATTAATAATAACAATAGTGTATAGCAAGAGAGAGCGAGAGAAGGAAAAAAATAGCATTTTAGATACTGAAATAAAATTTACAAGGGTCGTACCTTTTCATTAAATAATAAATTTCATTTTTTTTAATAAACATTAAAAAATAGCCCACATTTATGTTTGAATCAATAAAATTTTAAAACTAAATACATATGTATTAAATAAAAATTTTAATTATGTAAACTTAACAAATTTATATTATTGAAATTTTCAAGGCTGTGACTGACTACATTATATCTCAATAAGTGTTTGGATGTTTTCTAACTTAGACGTTTTGTAAAATATCTAGAATTATTTTTTACGAATTGTCTGCAACATGTTATACATCAGATATTTCAGCAAAAGTTTTGCCCCAAAGAGAAATGGGGGACAAGTAAAAAATTAAACAAAAATCCAAATGTTTAGGATCATCCTGTAAAAAGTAATGCTTGAAATACATTTTGGCTGTAGCACGTGATTATGACGCTTCTTTTAATTGCTTGTAAATTTTTTATGAGGCTACAGTATCTTTTTTTTTTTTTAAGACCACTTTTTAAAATATAACACGCAGGTATTAAACCCAGAGCAAAGCCATTTTTAGAAAACTTGGCATGCGACTTTATTTAGACACATCATACTGCACACTTCAATTAAAATACAAAAATATAAAATATCTTATAAAATATGAGCATTTTTTAAAAATAATTTTTAACTACGCACGCACAATTTTTTTTTCAAATTCATTTGCATAGTTAAGCAGTCAAAAGTATTGAGCTACTTATAGAAAAACCCCAAACATAAATATCATGTAAATTCAAAAAATTGTGAACAATGGAATGCACTGATATTCAGTTGACCAAATGCTTGACACTGTAACAGAATCAAATCCCCGTCTAATGGGCCACCCACCGTTCAGTTCAATATATTTATATTATTCTAATCTATTATTTTATTGGGGTCAAATTCGTAGTTTAGTTTTCATGCTAAAATTTCCAATGCAACAATCCACAAAATGCATATTCATATGTAATATCGCCCAATTTTGCTATGTTAATAAAATGTTAAATTACGAATAACTTACGAAATTTTCCTGTTACAATATTTGTAGTCAATGCTGTTCAAACAAGTACCATAAATATTATTTTGAAATTGTCTTATATATTTATGATGTCAAAATGGACGATTATGCTCAATTTTGCCCTATTCTGCCATGTTAAGTAAATCGTAAATTCCAAATAACTTAAAAAAAAAATTTAAATTAAAATATTCATAGTCAGGGATGTTCCTGCCAGTATCTTGCATGATATTTTAAAAGTGTTCTGACATCTTTACGATGAAAGTATCCCTCAAAATGGACGTTTATGCGAAATTTTGCCCTATTCTGCCATATTAAGTATATCGTAAATTTCCAATGACTTACGAAATTTTTAAATTGGAAAATTCATAGTCAAGAACGTTTATGCCATCATCTTATATAATATTTTAAAAGTAGTCTCACACCTTTACGATGAAAATATCCCTCAAATCAGACGTCGATGCGAAATTTTGCCATACTTTTCCATGATAAGAAATTCGTAAATTTCGAATAATTTGTGATATTTTCAAAGTAGCGTGTTTAAAGTAAATGATGTTCCTCCGGGCACCAAAACTAATATTTAAAAGCAGTTCTTACAATTTTACAAGAAAAATATTCCTTTTCATGCACATTTCAGTGAAAAATTTCCCTATTCTCCCATGTTAAGAAAATCGTAAATTTAGACTAATTTCTTAAGTTTTTTAATTAGAATGTTGTAAATAAATAGGGTTCTTGCCAATGACATAAATAACATTTTAAAACTGGTCCGACCTCTTTACGATCATTTGTTCGGGAGATATCATGTACACAGACTAACAAACTAACAGACACCCTACAGACGGTCACCATATTCATTTTTATACTTTCCGATTCCTCTCATCTGAAAACGTGTAAAAAAGTCAGAAAACCGAGATCGAAAAAATTTTCACGATTACCTAAGTTCTCCATACATATAGTATGATGGGAACTAAAAAAAATGCATTCACACAAAAATATTGCATAGCGAGAATTTAGCTCTCCCCGTTAAGAAATTCAAATAACATTGTTCCATTGAAAATTACCTCCCGATTAATTTCTACCATAGAGGCCCCGGAAATGTTCTGCGCCTAGGGCCCCGCGCAGCTTAAACCCGCCACTGCCCACTATTACACATATTATATGCATTTTTTGGAGATAATGTGATCAGAAGATATAAAAGTGACCTAAAGAAGTAGAAACCTAACATTTTTCTGGTAAGATAAACTTTATATACATGTACAGACATACAAAATGAAGCTTACACATAGCGAGGTAAAAAATAAGAAAAAAAAAATGGTAGAGTTATTTTTTTGAAACACCAATTTTCGAGATCTACCTAAACTTCTGACCTACCAGGGTAGCTGTTAATTTTCCTCTAATAACTACGTGATACATACATAAGAAAGAAGTGGATTTATATAACAATTTTCAAGAAAATCATTAGAGTCGTTTTTGAGATACCAACTTTTACCAAAACTCAATTATTGACAGGAAAACAATAATTATATACAAAAGCATATTTAAAAGTGAGTTAATATGGCGAGTTTGAAAAAAAACCATACAGCCGTTTTTAAAGGAACACCCTTTGGGAGACCTGAAATTGAGCTATTTATACAGGACGCCTATCAATTTTCCTTATCTAACCAACTATATCATTCGAAAGGACATCTAATAGAGTGTTAATAGAGCAAATTTGGAGAAAATCGTTAGAGCTGTTTTAGAGATATGGACTTACAGTCCCACTTCCGGTTTTCGATGTCCCATTTCCGGTTTTTCAATGTTCACCAAAATTTGGAAATTCCATCTGTACACCAGACATACACACCAACTAATTGCCAAAAACCACTTTTTTGGACTCAGGGAACCTTAAAATGTGTAAATCAGGTGAAATCTCGATATCAAATTTTCAGACCGAATACAATACTTCCATTACCTACGGTAATGGAAGTAAAAAAAAAAGGAAGAAAGAAAGGAAAAAAAAAAAAAAAAGAGAGTGAAATTTATTGCCTGTAATTTAAAAATAGTTAATGTAAATTTTTAAGTATATTACAAATTAGTTTATTCTGTCAGTATAATAAAGAAAAGAAAATGAAGATTATTTATAATTAAAAAAATTATTACTGTTATTATTATTATTATTATTTACTAAAACAGGGTTCGCGCTGGAGTGCGGAATCACGGGAATCGCACGATATAAAAAAAAAAAAAAATCCCACTTGAAAAATTTTCATATGCACGCTTTTCCCGCACTTACTTTCCCAATGTTTATTAACAAATTAGTACAGATTTTTTTTTTTTTTTTAATAATACCGTTATGGTGAATAATTAATTGATAAACCTTTTTTTTTTTTTTTTTCCCACTTCCTTTCTAGAAAAACGGACAGATGATCAGCTTATTTTTTTTTCTATGTTTATTTATCTTTAATGCACGCTATCGATCTATCACTGTAAATTGCAGTCTAGAACTCCTTTTAATTATTTTTAATTATCACAGCTGTCTTCAATGCTGAACCGGACTGTGACAAAGAAACATTTTTTGCCGCGGCAGTCTGGTTGAGCTGTGGGGTGGGGTGGGTTGGGGGGGATAGATTAACGTTTACAAGAGTGGAAAGTTACAGATGGAAAATTACAATGCTCTTTTAATTTATTTTCTATCTCCTTCCTCCCAAGGAAACATGGTTTAAAGAGCGATGAAGAATCAATTTTAGATTACATTTTGTGGTTAAAACATAAAAAAGTTTATTAATGAAATAAGAAATTGTAGGTTGGATTGACTCTTTTTTTTTTTTTTCTTCTCAAATTTTAAATTTTCTGTCAATACCAGAGCGATATCAAAATTAAATCGTAAGGATATGCTAATTATGTGAAAACAATATTCAAAGATTAAGAAAAATACAAAACATTTAAAAATTTACACTAAGATTTTTATTAATTTTTCTTTACTTTTGTAGTCCATGACAATAATAATAATATACTGCATGTTACAAGATAGAACACACAAAATTGTTCAAAAGGCTTTATGATTAAAGCAGAAAAAAATAATCTATAATAATAAAATAATAAATAAATAATAAATAAATAAAAGTAGAAAAATCTATCATTTCTGCGGGCTGCCCCCTCCCCTCCTTAATCGTGTTTAAATTTCGACCCACACAACTCTCCAGACATATATGTATGTATATATTTATTTATTTATTTTTCCCAGCAATTGGTGTTTCTCGATCATGCCGATTAATCGAAATTTTATTGCATTTATAAATGACTAAATTATTACAGACTGAATATCAAGAACTTGAGCAATGTTATCCACATCTCTGATGAAAACTCAGATTTAGAAAGTTTTGAATTTGAAGAAACTGCAAAAATCTTAACGCAAAAAAAAAAAAAAAGATATTAAACACCTACATTAGCAATTTTTTTTATTGTTACAGTTTGCAATTGTTAATATTTGCATAAATGTGATTTTTCTGCATATTCGTGAATTTTTTTTTTTTCTCTAATTCACGAAATTCTGCAAATTTATTTTTTCCAGTTTTAAAAAAGTCGCGGATATCGTTCGTTTTTTAAAAAAGAAATCCCATGAATTGATCGATGATCAAATGTTCTACAAAAGCTTCCAAGTCCCAGTCTTTCTCCATCCACAATATAAATATCAATATCCATTCCCCCTTACCCCATCTCCGGATAGTGATCAATGACCAATTCTAGAAACAATAAAGCAATAGAAGTGCTCAATATTTCTCACATCAGAAATTATTTTCAGACTTTACTGCTGAATTTAAGGAATCTATTTATTTTTCCTCAATTAAATTAAATATTTATATGCCATAACATAACTATACTAAATTTGTAAACATCGGGAGAAAAATGAAGAATAAATTATTCAGGTAGGAACATTTTTCCCAAAACAATTTAAGAAAATTAATACTCAGTTGGTTTTATGAACGTTTGAAACTAATAATTAGCTACTGCTACTTTTTTTATATGTATGATTAATGTACAGACATAAAAATCACATTTTATATTTGCTCAAATTTTTTTTTTATTTCTGTTGACATGGAATTTTAATAAGGTTTTATGTGGATATAAAAACTGTTGCAGTTATACTAAAGATTTTTAGGACTGAGGGCCTATTAGTCTCAATCTGGGATTTTTGCGTTGTCGATTTCGATAGTTGGACATTTGTCGAAATCTAAAATTTATCGAAAATATAATTGAATAATTTGAAAGCGATGTTATAATTTGAAAAAAGAAAAAAAAAAAACTAATAGTCCTCCGTCCTAAACTAAATTCTGCTTTTGTCAGAATTTCATCAAAATCTTTTTTTATTATTATTATTATTATTGAAAGAAAAAGAAAAGAAAATTAATAATAATCAGTATCATTACAAGCGATATCGAAAAGGTTTTTTAAATAATTTTAAATTAGGAAATAAAAAGTGCGCGTGAAATAATATGAAATAAAAATAAGTAAAAAAATGAATTTAATGATTTAATGTTTTTGTTTTTCGGGGGCTGCTCATGCATATAAAAAATGTGTGTATTAAAACAAGTCGAAGAAAGAAGCGAAATAAGTATTGAGTTATATTACGATAAATACGATATATAATATGATACGATATATTATAGACCTATTGTCCAGGGTTAGTAGGCATTTTCGTTGAAAGAAATAGTTTGTTCGTTCGGTGCAACTTGCACATTAGTCCCGTGAGGTACAACTTTAGTCCCGTCAGGTACAACTTGCACATTAGTCCCCTTTAAATTTTTTTTTTTCTTAATGTTAAGAAAAAAATTCTAAAAATGCTTAATGTAGACAAAAACTATATGTATAAATGTTTATGTTGTCAATTTATTAAAAGTGACATTATCAATGTTGAACTAATTAACCAACTAATCACGTTATCGAAAAATTTTCAGCTAATTTCTAATTGTCTGTATTTGTATATTTCTTGAAAATAAATTTTTTTCTGCAAAATGCAATTACTGACTTAAATTTTAAAAGTCTCACTTAATTTTTTTGTTAGAGTGGGAGAATCCCACTCATTTTTTTTTTTTTTTTTTTTCATTAGTGTGAAACCTGTAAAAAAAAAAAAAAAAAATGAAAAGATATGGCTGAATAGCTGCAGCTAAACTCCATTTGCTCTAGATCAAATTCTTCAAAATAAGTGCAATGTTGCTGAGTGAGTGTTCACACATATGTTCTTTAATTTTTTTTTTTTTTTTTTTTTATAATAACAAAAAAAGAGATTTATATAATTAATAAAAAAAATATCTTTTTAAATTTAAGTAATTCAATTAATTAATTAATTAAACAGAATTTCCCGTTTTCTTTTCAAATAAAAAATGTTTCATTAAATAGTGTTTCCTTGTCTTTCAATAGCACATTGTTCTCTGAGTAAAATAAAACAATTTTTATATCGGGGGTTTTTGAAAAGTAATTTTACTTATACTTCTTCCCCAAAAGAATTAAATCATTTTTGCTATAATTATTTATTTGAGAATGTATTTCAAAATTCGTTATCAGTTTATTTCTAGCATATGTCTGTATTAATAAAACAAAAAAAATAGGAATTTCCATTAATAATTATAATGTTTCTGTTTACATAGAAAGCTATTATTACTTTTCGAACAGATCATTATTGTTATAAAAAGAGATTTTTAATGGATTAATTTAATGGGCGTATATTTTTTACGCCAAATTGGTTTGAGCTTTAGTAACGACAAATTATATTAAAAAATTTTGTATTAAGATGTACTAAAGGCAAAGAAACAGCTTGGCATTCTTTTTGGCTTGATTTTTACGATGCCAACTTATTCGGTTGGCACTTTTTAACTCAGACTGGCAGATCTCTTAAAAATTTTCACTTTTTGACTCCGCTTGCAAAAGACGTGATTTTATTGGTCTCCTCCTCTCCCTCTCTGTCTAAATAACTGCAGTGGAACTTTGTTGTCATCTTTGCATATACAGAGTGATGAAGAACAAAATTGTTATTTTGTGCTAAAGACATAATTATTTGAAAGATACATAAATAAAAGTCAGTAAATATGGATTCTGTGCTATTTATTCAGACATAAGTTCCTCTACATTATTCCTCTTCCTATGTACGATCTGGCTTTTTATAAAACAGAACCTGGCTTTAATTTTCTCCGTTATAGTTGCTGATTCTGATAAATCTAATAGCTTTTATCTGATATTACATCCACAGCAAAAAGTAGAAAGCTTAGAATTATAGGAATAATAAATAGGTTTTACTAGATATTTTTATCAGATCTATCTAAGTCAAGGCCTTAAAATTTTAAACTTAAAAATCTAAGCAAAAATCTATACTAAATAAAAGAACTGATGTACAATCGTATAAACAAAAATCTATCCAAAATTCATTCATGTTTCCAGATAATTAAATAGGTAGTAAAATGTGAGCCATTTCATAAATTAAAAATCTATAAACAAATATTAGAATTTAATAATCATTTGTATTTTGTAAAATTTAGAATTTTTTCAAAAGGATATATTGCTAGTTGCTAATGAATGTTTTTATTATTTAGCTTGTACAATCTAAATATGAAAGCGAATTAGGTCCAGAAAACATCAGCAAGCAATATATGTTTTCATTCAAAATGTTCAAGTAAGCAAAATCAAAGTCAATGTGCTCATCACTGAATTATTTTTATTTCTTATCAGGAGTAAATATTTTTATTAAGCAAACAAATAAGATAAAATCACTAAAATATTAATATGCATTAAAATAAACTTTTGTGGTGGTTAAAACAAACATAATTTGAATATCACAATTTAAAAAATTTCATTAAAAAACCTTATTAAATTTTAAAATGTAGGACTGATAAATGAATAAAATTGATACTTACAACAATATAACGACCTTTTTGCTTATCATGTGCTAATTTGACAGCACTACTTGCACAATCAACTGCAGGATGAGATCCATAACTGAGAGGTAAAAGGTCATTTTCTTTAGTTTCTACTTTTACAACTGAGCTAAGAAGAAATAAAAAATATGAATGAATTAGCAAATATGAATGCATAATGAATGATCATAATATAATTAATAATTAAAAAACTGCTTCTACATATATCAAATCTATATATATATAAACGCAAAATACCACTTACTCATTTATCTATCAAGCCCAGCACCTAGAAGCATGAAATTTGGTGAAAACATTCCTTCCATGATGTAAACACCCACTAAAAAGTAACTTTACAAAATTCATACCCCAAGAGGAGAAGAGGGATAGAATGTGATTTCGTAAAATCCTTCATATCTCAAAGAAAAAAAAACAGATATCTGTATGATTTTTGCTATATAATACACAAAACAAAAATACCTAAAAACGTATTTCTGGATTAGGAATTCGGCCCCCAATGGGGATGGGGAGGAAGGAAAAAAATCCCTTTTCGGCAAACTTAAAGGCAAAGGTAGATTCCTTTATGTTGTATAGAATTACAGTTTCAACTTGCAATTGTAACATTGACATTAACATTAGTTAACACTGGACCATTTGGGCACTACTAAATTTCAATGTCAATTGTTAAGAATTTAGTAAATTGTATGATTTGGTGAGATTTTGGTGACAAAATTTTCGACTTAGCAATAAAATTTGTGATTTGGTGACAAAATTTAATAGCTGACGATGAAATTTTTGACTTGGCAACGAAATTCGTTATTTGACGAGAAAATTTGGCAAGCTTGGCGATGGAGACAGCTTTGGCGTCATTATATTTTCTTCCCACGCGAAAACCTCATACCTCTTCACAGACTAATATCTTTGTTTCTACAGGATAAAAAGTCAAAGGAAGCTGTAACATATTACTCTAAATTTCAATCGTAAATTTTAAATTCTTGCCAAAACCAGCATTCTAAATTAGTTATTACCAACGATATTTCCACTAAGACTAACGCATTATTTTAATTTTATATTTTTAAATAATTAATTAAAGCGGTTACCATGTTTTTTACCATATTTTTATTAACTTCTATTCTTAATTGTTTGTTTGTCCAGTACAAATCTTGCAATCGAATTTTAACTAACTTTCCTACTAGCTAGACATTTGAAACTTTTACAATAGCTCAGAACCCGATGACAACACAATACTTCAAAGCCCGATTTTCAAATTTTTGATTAGTTTTCTTATAATTAATTGAAATATGAAAATAATAAAATCCTAATAGCATTAAAATAGCATTAAAATATTAGCTATAATTTAATAGTTGCCAAAAAAAAATTATGAGTTCATTTTCTTTTGACATAAATACAAATACATTTAATTAAACCTGAACATAAAAAAATTATAAAAAGTTAAATTATGCATCTCACAAAAATTGACGTCATTATCACTTAAAAAATTTTACGCGCATTGATAAGAGCTCTATAATTCATCAGAAAATTTAAAACATGGTATATAAAAAGTTTTTTTTTTTTTAATCTTATAATTATTAGTTTTTCAGTGATATTTTTTATTATTGTTTGCACGTGACGTAAGCATCAGATTATAAATTTAAGCAATTAAACTATAGAAAAAGTCGTCTTCATCACAATTGACGAAAAATCACTTTTTAACTTTTAAGCAATTGAAGCTATCAAAAAAGTTATCTAAAGCATATCAAAAAGCTATCAAAAGCATACCGTCATCAGTGCAAAAAGATCAGTGCGTCATCTTTTTGCACTGATGACGGTATGCTTTAGGCTACCGAAACAGCTGTATGCACCTCAATATTTTTTCTTTGGCGTTTCTGACGTAGTAGTTTATTCCTGTTTTAATAAGTCTTTATTTTATTATTGAATATTTTAATGTGGTTTTGGGAGTTTTACATTTGAGGCTTAATTGCTTGGCTTCTGTACATCTTAGAAAAGTATTGATGGCACCAGTTAGTGGAGAGAATAGACAATTTAAGTATAAAAAAGATTGTTTTAAATCACAGAAATAATTTTTAAATATTTTTAATACTTTTAGAAACAACTTAAGCATTTGTGAATTTTGATGATTCATAGAATGGTGAATTATTTGATATTCATTATTGACAAATTCTATTTCATAATGCTTATATCTGCAAAATTCAAAATAGGAGTCAGTATTTAATTATGTTGGAAATTTGCTGAACTATCACACTCTTTTGAAAAAAAAAAAAGTTCTTCTGCCTCATTCGGAACAGTAGGTTGATTACCTTTTACTTATCAAGTAGCTGCCATTTTGAAACAAAATGGAGGCTACAAATTATTAATGGACTTGGTAGAAATATTGATGTGGGCTATGTACATATAGACTTTTAAGCATATTGGTTCATAAATACCTTTTCATGTGAATTTGAAAATTTCAAGTGAAACACTCGGGCACTTGGAAACAAGATGGCGAGTCAAGTTAGTAAACAAATATATCAAATTAATTTGGGAGATATGTTTACTCGACAAATTTAATTCAAATTAATTCAGAATTTCAAAAGTTACGGTGTTGACAAATTTAGTGGCCATCATTTGGATCAAAATAGCGGAGAAAGTTGCTCAGTGAATTAAACCAAGATATTTGTAAGATAAGTGCACTGTCCAACTTTGGTTCTAATAAATCCAGTATTTCAAAAGTTATCGTGATAAAAAATTCTCAAGTGGCAGTGTTCAAGTGACTGCAACTTGGAAACAAAATTGCAGACAACTTTGCACATCAAAATCATAGATAATTGAATGATAATCCACTATTTAACTTTGGTTCGAATTGATTAAGTATTTCAAAAGTTATTGTGATAACAAATTTTCAAGTGGCCGCCACTTGAAAACAATATGGCAGAGCAAGTTGCCCAGCAAACTCATCCGAGATATTTGAAGCATAAGTTCATTGTCCCACTTTGGTTCGAATCAGTGTAGCATTTTAGAAGTTATTGTTATGACAAATTTTCAAGTGGCAGTCTGATTTTAAGTGGCTGCAACTTGGAGACAAAATGGCAGAGCAACTTGCCCAGCGAAATCACCCAAGACATTTGTATGATAAGTTCGCTGTCTAACTTTGTTTTGAATGAATTCAATATTTCGAAAGTTATTGTGATAAATTTTCAAGTGACAGCCTTATTTTAAGTGGCCGCAACTTGGAAACCAAATTGCAGAGCAATTTTCCCAGCAAAATCATCCAAGATATTTGCATGATAAATTCAGAGCAGAGAGCAGGGGTGTAGCAATTCAAACATTTTCTTTTCAAAGTCACTCAAAATTAATTTTCAACAAATCAATAAGTTATTAAACTAATTAATAATTAATAAATAATAAGTAATTAAATTAATTAATAATAATTAATTCAACTAATTAGTTAATTAATACTTATTCATTATTAATATTTATTATTATATATATATATATATATATATATGTCTTGTTATTCTTTTTAAATATTAATTTTTGCCATGACATGTATGATAATTTATTTTTAAAGCAATATTTGATTTTAGAAAAATCCTTCATATTTTAATTATGTAAACAATGATAAGGTTTTTCATAATTTTTTAAATAACCAAAAAATTTTCTCAAAACAAAAAATCGCTAGACAATGCATAGTACAATATATTGATGATACATTACAGGGGTTAATCCAGAACGAATTTAGTGCCGCTTTGCGGCACTTTCACAAATTCAATTTTCGGCCATGCGGTACCTTCACAAAGTCAATTTTCGCCGATGCGGTACCTTCACAAAATGAATTTTCAGCGATGCGGTACCTTCACAAAATAAATTTTCGGCAAAACGGCACTTTCAAAAAGTCCATTCTTAGTGATTAAAAAAAAAAAAAAAAAAAAAATCTCACTTGAAACTTACATTTTCTTTATATTTTTGAACATCTCGCTCTGAAGAAGAAACAACAAAAATCCTTTGTAACCCTTTTCTGCTGTAAAGAAAAAGAATCAATCCTGTACGAAAAACACACTCGAACACGATCGGTCGGCTCGAAAACAAAATCAGTTCCGAGACGCAAAAGCGTAGTTCCGATTCATATACAAAAAGATTACTAGTAAAAAGTGCCGCATAACCGAATCTCATCATTGAATCACATCACTACAAAACGAATCGCCAATGCGTGCCCTGTATCGAAGCTCAGCTCTCAGCCGAAATTTGGAAAATGGTCGAAAAACCACATTCTTTCAAAAAATAAAAAAGTATTTCTCTGCAATATGATAAACATACACAGGCAACTAGTGCCCCCCCCCCAAAAAAAAAAAAAAAAAAGAAAAAAAGAAACTGTTTCTAGACGAGAAAAGAAAGTTCCGATTCAAAAAGGTTATAGTAAAAAGTGCCGATACTCCGAATCGCATCCTCACGTAATGAATCGCCAACAGAAGCTCTGTTTCAAAGCTTAGCCTCTGTCTTTTCTGCTGCGTTCTAAGTTCATTGGAAGAAATAAAATGGTTGAGCAAATGTGATTACAGTAGTCTGTATATGCAATTCAAGAATTTTTATAAAGGGTCTAACTCCATAAAGAATTTCAGTAAGATTTTACTGTTCTATTGCTTTGCGAAAACATAAAATTTAAAATAAATTATCACATTTTCTTTTGGTTAAATAAATATAATTTTACAGATGATTAAAAAAAGTTGGAAAACTGTCTATAATACAATTTTAACCAGTCCTATCTTGTGTGTGTTTAAGTTTTTACTTTTTTTTTTTTTAAATGCAATTTATTTATACATTTATTCTATCTTTTAACAATTTGACTTGACATTTTTTGGTGTTAACCTGTCAACATATATGCAATTTCTCAATTTTCTACTGCAATGAAGTTTTACAAATGAGAAATGAGGTATAAAAGAAGTTAGTAAATGGAGTAAATTAATGCCACAGATACGCTATAGCGCGTAAATTACGCAAAAAATATCAACGGTGCCAGGTGGGAAGCTAAATATACTAATATGGTGCCTAGGGGATGCGCAATAAAATTCATCCTCAAACGAAAGAAAGATTTTTTTTGTGTGTGTGTGTGGGATGAGCGTTCTGTAAAATCGTTCACATGCGTTTAAAAATAGCTTTTGATTTTTTTTTATGTTGTTTCGATTTTGCGATAACAATTACTTAGATTATAAATGATTTCTGCAAGACAGTTGGACATGGACATTCCACGGTGACTTCCGGAAACGCGTGCTCATTTGTCCAATATTTAATCATAGTAAAAGTATCTATTATATTTAATAATAAAATCACTGAATAAAATAAATAAATAACGCTCAATATTCCGTTATCTCTTGACTTGGCTAAATGATAATAAACACACTCCTTCAAGATCCTAACAGAATCGCTGACCTACTTCTACATAACACGTTGCTCTTTGACCTTGAAGCAGGCCGCATGCAGACTAGCGTAACTCTCATCTGTACATCTTTATTTCTTTTGAGAGCTAAGAACTAACTATAAAAGGGATAATATTAAAATTTATTGACATTATACAAAATCATAAAATATTTATCTTTATACTTTTAATAATTCCCCCCACCCCCCAAGAAACTGAAAAATACGGGTTTTTATAAAATTCCGGAGTGCATGTCTCCTATTTTATTATTTAATTCGCCAAATTAAGTATAATTTGCTTTTAAGGAGTAAAAATAGCATGTGGCATGTTTCTTTTATTATCAAAAATCAGTTTTCACAAATCTGTAAAATTCAAAATTGCCGCGATCCTTGCAATTCCGGATTTAAGAGGACCATGATAAATTATTACTTCAATAATTATTTCGGTAATTATAATCTAATAAGTTTTTACAAAAGGACGAAAATAATATACATTTTTTCATATTAATCGCGCAGGTCGCTGTTAACGTCTGGTTGTTCCAGTGAAATGAAAGGCATGAACATAGCTACCAACTTTCCCGTTTTTTCCGGAAACGCCATACTTCAATTTTTACTTTATTTTGTATTCAATAGAAAAACAAATTGGTTTCATAAATATTTTTTTTACTTGCGGTTTTCGATGGTTTTATACGTTTTGATAGGTCCTGAACAAGATTTGATAATTTTTAGAAAATTCTATTTGTGTGGGACAAGAATTTGTGGCGATTATATTTCAAGAACTAGAAAACACAATTTCATATGAATTTATATGTAGTTGCACTTTGACATAAATTAGTGTCTATCAAATTTTGGTGCAAATCGCTCAACAGGTGACGATACGATTTTTTCCATTTAAGGGAAGACTATATCTAAGGTTGTATCATATATACTCGATCAAAACTTGATAAGTGAGAAGGCCATTATGAAAAATTATGCTCATTCAATTTTGGTGCATACCGACCGATAGGGGGCGCTGTTATACTGCAGTTTTTCCCTTGAATGGGAAGACTATATTTCATATTCTATTACCATTTATTGCACAAAACTTGGTATATGAAAGGACTACTGTGAAATACTATGCTGATTCAATTTGGGTTCATATCGGCCGACAGGTGTCGCTGCTGCGCGCGTAAATAGAAAGACTAATTTTCAACTTCTATGGCATATAAATGCGCCAAAACAGTTATTGACTTAATTTGATGTATATTGGCCTACAGGTGGCGCTGCTATTACTCACCTTTTGTTATTTTCCACGTGGCTACATTTCAGCATCTGTTGATTAAATCTGCATCAAATTCCACAGATAAATAAAAATATTTACTGTTAGAAGCTATGTTTGAATTTTTGTGCATGTTAAACAGTAAGTGGCCTTGTAATATAGAATGATACAGAAGAAAGTTTTGTGAAGGCCATAACAGACTATTTTTTAAAATAATTTTTAATTAATTTAATCGTTAAATAATAATAATAAAAATAATTTCAGTTTTATTTTAGAAAAGTGGTGAAAAATGTTATTTAAAAATTCAAAATATTGACAATCTTTGTAATCAAACATTAGTTTATTTCAAAATATTCTTTTCCTTCCTTCCCTTTTTTTTTTTTTTTGTTATCCTAATGCTGATAATTTCAAGGACTTTTTTTTTTTTTTTAAATGGCATTTTATATCACTGAAAATAAAATGTATTTAGTAAATATATACATGTATAGCTATTATACTGTACTTTCTTTTGTTAATTTTTCCTTTCTGGTTCCAGAACACACTGGGCTAAATATTTCCAGTTGTTTTTAAACAGCAAAAACCTCCTACATAATAGTTTTAAGGAAATCTCAAAAAGAGCTGATGAAAAATTCATAAAAAAATATCTTTTAACTACAATAAGAATTTTAATTTATATCTTTATAGTATATACGACCCATTTTTTTGAAAGAAGGACCCAGATCTTCGGAACTCATGGGTCCTGAGGACCCAGGATTTTCCCAAATACCCTGAAATTGGACGTTTAGCTTTTCCTTCATTACTGTTTAAAAATTGTCAAAGTGACACAAAATGAGAGGAGGGAGAACGTATATATAATAGCTTTATATTATAGCATTTGATATGATGAATATTATTTGCTTATTAGAGAATAAAGCATTTATCCATTGCTAGTTGAGATCTTTAAAATTTGTGACTTTTGAAACGAGTCTGTTATATGTGATGTCTTAGATGGTTTGAAATGTCACGTAATATGCATACTCAAATATTTTACAAAAAAATTATAAACAGCTTCAATTTAGGTATTTACCCAATCAACATAAATATAACTCTATTTTACAACTTTTATATTTTTATTGGTATTTTAAAACTGTATAAATTACTTTGTGCACTTCGGTTAATTTGTTCACTAGGCATTTTTAATTTTCACAAATTAATAAAAAAAAATTTCACAAATTATTTACAAAATTCACAAATGGGGTACCATTTTCAAAAACCTGGATTAACCCCTGCATTAGGAAAGTATAATCAAATTTCTGTGTATACTTTTTGATTTTATAAAACTTACATAAGTGAAATGTTTTAGCCAATCACAACATTTACCACTAAAATAATAGAAACATTTAATGAAAGGATTTATTTTTGAATGTTTATTACATAATTTCTATACACAATTTTCAGAGATAACTAAAATCAGTATGCAATATCTTTTACTATGCATTTATTACAAGTGATTAATATAAAGGGTAGTATGTTTTAATATTAAACATCTAATTTATATAAAAAGAAAAAATAAATAAAATTAAAAAATACATGTAATTTATATTGAAAATTATACTAAAATGAACTAACAATTTTTGCCTCACAGTACTAAATAACTACGTTTTGCTGCGATAGTATTCAAAACTAATTCAGTATTCACTTCCACATCTCGATGAATATTTAGCAGAGCCAATCCAGAAAGCCTAGAATTTGTCATGGTGTTACAAAGATAAGTTTTTAAACGTCTCAGAGTAGAAAATGTTCTTTCCGGAGTTGCTGTTGAGACAGGTAGCGTTGACAGAATTTTCAACATTTTTTTAATGTTAAGATAAATAGAATCATTGCACATTGATAGAGATTCTATTGCTGTTCTTGGTCTATCTTTCTTGTCTAAGGACAACCACTTCTCAAACCACATTTCTATTTCTCCTTTTAAAATATTTGGTAAGACATTTATATCAAAAGAATAAAATTCAGCACACTACATTATATTTTCTATTGAAGATGTTTCAATATTTTTTGGAAGTATGTCATGTACTACTTATAATATTTTTATGGTTTTCGAAACGGCCAACCATACCTTGAATGAGAAAATCAAGAAGAGGTATAAAAATGATTTTCCTATAATAATCTTCCACAAATTCACTAGGTGTGTTATCACGATGCTTTTGTTTCAGTCCAAGTCTTGGCTTATTAATTTCAATATTCAGTTCTTTCGCCCTCTCAACAACACGATCAAATATATCTGAAAATTTTGCTTCTGAAGATTCGCGCATTTTTAAAAATATTTCCGTAACTTGATTTATGGAGTTATACGAGGCTGTAAAATTATTATCAGGTTTCTGCAGGTTTATCGATAGGTTATATGTTATTGTGAAATATTTTTCTGCAACAAACAGAGAAATTAAAAAATTACTTTGAGATAATGAATTGTAAAACATCATGGCTTTTCTAGATGTTTCTGCATCAGAATTGCTATCTTCTTGGATATCTAATAATGTTGAAAATATTGGTTCCAGGCACTCATAAAATGTAAATAAAGCTTCATGTATTTCAACCCAGCAATTCATACTTGTAGGATGAATAATTGATGCCTTTCTAAAAGTTTAAACGATTTTTACAAATTTGCAATGTTCCTCTATAGATTTTGGATATTTTTCCATACTAGTTAACTAAATGTTATTCAGCATTTATTGATACATTCATTTGAATAGCATTTTTTTTTTTTTTTTTTTGTTTAAAAGAATTTGTAATTTCTGTATAAATTTAATCTCGAAAAGTAATTTAAATCCTTCTACTAGTCTGATTAACTACTCCTGAATCATCTTTCAATTTAACAACTTTTAATTTTTTTTTAGAAAATTGAAAAATATCATTAACTTAATATCAATATTTTGAAAATATCACGCTTTATCTATCGTTTCTAAACAAACTCTTCATAAAATTCTGTTTATTTTATTATCTTTACTAATTGTCCCAACAGTGGGCGAGATGTACTACTCTTGAAGCTGGTAAATGAAAACAGCCGGGTTCAATCCCTGGTCGCCTCTATCAACCTAGCCGACACACGTTTCTCGTAGTTTTCTTCAAAACTCGTGTGAATATGGACTAGAGTCTTTTAGAAAGACCTCCACAGAGGGCATATCCCCAAGACTAGGAAACTTTAAGTATACAGAAAAATCCTATTTTTTAAGTAAAAATATTAAAAGTGTGGATCATACAGATTTTTATTTGCTTAAATTTACTTCTGTCAGATGAGATTGGTTACAGTACCAATAGGGGTGGGGGGGCTTGAGCCCCCTGAGCCCCCCCTTTCCTACGCCCCTGGCAGAGTGAGATGCCTAGCGACTTTATCTGAAATATTTGAATGATAAATCTACTACTCAAATTTGATTTGAAATGATTCAGTATTACAAAAGTTATCATAATGACAAATTTTCAAGTATCTGCCACTTGAGTAGCCTAATTTCAAGTAGCTTCGCTTAATTTAAGATATCCTAACTAAAAAAGGGCTTCAAAAAAACTAGAAAAAATGCAGATAATGTGAAGGTATTTGAAACAATCCCAGCTTTAAAAAGTCTTAAAAAAAACTGTAAAAATGAAGAGAAACTGCAGAAAACTGCAGATAAACTGAAGGTATTTGGAACAGCAAAAAATTGGCAGGTAACTCCCCCCCCCCACACTCAATAAACATTTTCCCCCTTAAACTAATTATTGTTCCAAATACCTGCAGTTTTTCTGCAGTTTCCTGCATTTTAATAGTTTTTTTTTTTTTTTTTTTTTTTTAAGACTTTTTAGCTGGGATCCGCCACTTTATTAAAAATGGCAAATAAAGTTCACTAATAAACTTGATTGAGACCCTTATATGGTCTTTACATACATCAAAATTCAAGCAAATCTAGCCTTAACTACGCTTTTTTACAATGTGGATTTAAAATTTTCTAGTGGCCACCACTTGAAAACAAAATAGCGGAGCAACTTGATCAGCGAACTCATCCAAGATATTTATAAAATATGTTTGCTGTCCAAATTTAGTTTGATTTAGAGCAGGGGTGGCCAACCCACGGCCCGCGGGCCGCATGCGGCCCGCCGTGTAGTTTTTTGCGGCCCGCGAGGAGATTAAGAATATTTAAAGTTTGACAGCTTCTGTTAACAGATTAAAAATTAATTAGTCCATTCTGACTTTTCGAAACAAAAATACCTTTCAACGAGTACAATAGCTAAAGAATAACACTATCGTAATGAAGTATTATTAGATTATGATTAATATTTTTTATTGTAGTGATTAATGTATAGTCATAAATTGTTCATGTTTTTATACCCTGCCCTCTCCCCAAAAACGTATATACAGTGAGCGATCAAATTATTAGATTTTTTTTTTTTGACAATTTTTTCGATTATCTAAACAAATACTAGACAGAATGGTCTGGAAGTACACACATGCAAAGAACATTTAAAAACTCATTGTTTCCACTATCGATTTAGTCCAGAGTGCAATTAAGGTACCAACCACAAATTGAAGAAGAGCGAAAATACTTTGGATCACCCTGTATCATAAAGAGACACAAATGATTTGTAACTTAAAAGCATTATTGCACATACAATGTACAATATTTGTATATTTTGGTGCGGGAATATAGCAATTATTTTGGCGGATATAATAAAAAAAAAAAAAACACGTACTAATTTTTTTGACAAGTTTTTTGCTTGTAACTAATTTGGATTTCCGTAAAATTTTACAAAGCTTGCTGAAACATTGATAAAACACCAGAGAAACATTTATTCTGAAACGTAAAATTCACACGTGTAATATTCGTTGAGATAATAGCATTTTTAGTAAATATTATATTACTGCGCATGATAGATAGAAAAGATACGAAAGATAGAAAAAGTTTTATTGCATAAGACGAGAGCTAGTTATAATGAGCAACTTTTGTCAAAAGTTCATCCGAATAAAATAAAAATTAAGCAAATTGCCAACAAAAGAACGAGCTAGATTTCAGGTATTTTCCAGAGTTGAAATTTCATAAGGGGTTGTTTACAAATGCCTTGTATTTAGTTTGAAGGTCCAATTATTTCAATCACGTTGCAAAAGTTCTTTTTTGTGAAAAACCCCTTGTGAACTCACAAATCTTAGTAAATATATAAAAATAAGGGGTTTTTCACAAAATAAAACTTTTTCAATGGGGTTGAAATAATTGGATCTTCAAATTAAATTCGCAGCATGTGAAATCCCCTTATGAAATTTCAACTCTGAAAAATACCAAAAATCTAGCTTGTTCTTTTATCGACAATTTGCTTAAATTTTATTCTATTCAAATGAGCTTTTGACAAAAGTTGTTCAATATATCTAGCTTTCAACCTATGCAATAAAACTTTTTCTATCTTTTGCGCATGCACAATAAAATATTAACTAAAAATGCTCATCTCAAAGCTATCTCAAAGAATTATAACACGTGTGCATTTTATGTTTCAGAATAACGTTTCTCTAATGTTTTATCAATTTTTCTGTAAGTTTTGTAAAATTTTATGGAAATCCGTTCTGGTTATAAGCAAAAAACTTGTTAAACAAATCACTAATCTTAGAAAAAAAAAAAAAAAATATATATATATATATATATATATATATATATATCCGCCTAAATAATTGCGCAATTTCCACACGAAAACATACAATTATTGTACATTGTATGTGTTAAAGTAATGTGTAATGTATTAAGTATGTGTAAGTATGTGTAATGTATTAAAGTTAGAAGTCATTTGTAGCTTTTTATGATACAGGGCGATCCAAAATATTTTCGCGCTTCTGCAATTTGTGGTTGGTCCCCTAATTGTACTCTGGATTAGATTGATCGCGGAAACAATGAGTTTTTAAATGTTCTTTTCATTTGGGAAGCTTAAGACTATTTCGTGTACTACTTTTATGAAAATCGAAAAAATGAAAAAAAAAAAATAATAATAATCACCCACTGTACATATATGGTTCATTGGTTCTATTATTAATTTATGAATTAAAATAATTTAAATTAATATATTCTGCTTCAAGTCTTCACCTTTACTCTTCCCTCGATGAAGTATATACACTTACACACAACACATCATTCATACACTCACAAACATATACACACACTAGCAGACCCGGCCACGCGTTGCTGTGACTAAGTTATACGTTGAATTATACGGCTGTAAACTATTTAGTACAGTTAAATTATTATTTACGAACAAAGACGAAAACGTTGTAGCCGATGTAAAAACCCACAGGGTTGAGATTTGAAACTTAGGTCAAAATTTGGAAGCGATTGATAAAAATTTTCGTAGTGTTGATATTAAGCACAAATTAATTTTATTGTAGGGTCCTATAAATTTTAATGGAGAAGTGATATATATTATTTCTAATGCTACTTTGGATAAAATTGCTAAAATGACTAATATATAAATTAAATTCTATTAAAATTCTATTAAAATAAAAGTATAAAAGAAACAGACGATTTTAAAATCAATTTTTATGGAGGAGTGAAATATAATATATGCTATAATGGATAATTTTACTATTAAATGACCTCATCATTTTAAATATTTTAAAGAGGGCAACAGCTGTAGTTATAAAAGGGAAAACAATAAGGCTAAACCAGAAAAATAAGTAAATTTGATAAATATTTTAAAACTTTAAAATTGGAAATCTTATGAAATATTGGACATTTAAAGTAAATACATGTATCATTTTAAATACAAAAAGATTTTGGAAAAGTTTAGTGTATGTTAACGAAGTGATGAGAAGTTTTTGAGTATGTTAAAATTTTAATAGTAAATTCAAGTCAATAAAGATGGGAAACATTGAGGATTAAGATAAGAATAATTATAAGATTTAAAAAAAAAAAAAAAAAAAAAAAAAACTTTTTATATACCATGCTTTTAAATTTTAATATACTAATAATATACAAATTAAAAGGGAAATGATAAATATTCTATCATAGTTTGAAGTCAAATTTGTTTTCAAATGTCTAAATAAAATATCTGATGTAAGATACTAATATTTTGCAGCGGAATAGATTTCATTTCTGTCATCCTTGGCGAAAAAAAAAGAATATCGCCAAATTATCTGGCGAAAATATTTAATTCCTTTCAAAAATCATGGTTATTTTAACAACTTATATTAAAAGAGTAATGAATAATATGAAACAATATTTCGTACAATACATATTACATGTCATACATACGTACAATGAATAATACATATTACATTTCGTACAATGCATACATCTGGCATGTATATTTTCGTGTTACGCTTTTGATCGCCAAATAATAATAATAATAATAAAAAAAGCCAAGGGCGACAGAGTTTAAAAATTTAAAATTAAAATTTTGTCAATTTGACAGCAAAATAATTCAATCTAACACCCGCGATAACTAATACATATCTATACCCAAATATAAGGATTAAAATCGGGAAATAAATTTCCTCGATTTTTAATAATTTCTTACAAAAAATCCAGTGGGCAATTAACATAGGAAATCTTTTTCTTGGCTGCACAGACGGTCAGTGAGTCACACTTCGCTTGCGTATAGAACTCATAGATATAGTATAGCATATATAGAATAGAGTGATCATTGGGGAGAAAAAAGTTATTCCTTTTCATTTGGGAAAAGACGACGTTTTTACCAAAATATGGCCGTCTTTCCCCGAGTGAATACACACGGGAATACATACTAATATTTTAGCAAATAAAATTTATGAATAATTTATTTGCTGAAGGGGAATGGAAGACTCCAGATACAGTTTCAAATTCATATTTCTTTCTTTCTTTTCTTTTTCTTTTTTTTTTTTTTTTTTTTTTTTTCAATACCACTTAATGGCTGTTTCCAAAGCTTTTATTTTTTATCTTTTTTCGGCATCAATAATTGAATTATACGAAATTTATTAATAGGTTAAAAAGTTGAAGATTCTTTGTGTAGATGGCAGCACCAAATATATTTCAGCTTTCATTTCAACCCAGTCGAAAGGTATCGACATCTGTTAGAATCATTTGGAGTTAACAGATAATTGTGACTATCAAATAATAACAGACAAATAATTAGCAATAAATTAAAATTGCGACTATAATTTGAGATTTAAACTATCCTATCTCTCAAGTTGGATCGAACTGCACATGGTGTGCGAATTTTATTATAATCGGTTAAGTGGTTTAGGAGTCCATTGAGGACAAACATTGTGACACGAGATTTATATATATTAAGATATATTCATGGTGCGGCCCGCCTGAATGAAACAGATTTCCAATGCGGCCCACCAAGTGTTTAGGGTTGGACAGGCCTGATTTAGAGTATAATTTCAGAAGTTATTGTGATGACAAAATTTTCATTATATATATATATGTGAGGAGGAAACATTCAAACTGTGTTTTTTACTAAAATAAAAAAAAATGAGTTAGTGATTTTTCTGTGAACTCAACATTAAATAGCACAAAAATATACTATTATTTTAAAGCAAAATTTTTTTTATCATATTATAAACGCTCTTAGAATGTTGGGGTTTCAATCAAACAGTGTTTCCTCCAGAGCCTGTGATTTCTCCAGCTGACCAGTCAGAACTGTTCTTTCTGGTCGGGGGACTCGTACATGTACCAGCTTTTTATGTTTGTTTATTTCGTTAGTTCTATCATGTTTTCTTCATTTTAGAGGAGTGTGCATTTATTATTATTATTTTTTTTTTCAAATGGAAGAATTAATAGGCGTATTAGTGAGTACTTCTAATTATGGGACTAGAAACAGACAGAGAATTGGTGGGAAAAGAAAAGAAGCGAAAAAGGAATGATATTCAGAATCTTCAGATAACAACGTTTATGCTCCATGCAAACATTCTAGTAATAGTTTTTCATGCACTGATGTTAGACCTAATGACGTTAAGAAGTTTCGGGATAGACTTTACGAAATTCCGGACAAACAGCGACAAGATTCTATTATAGCCTCATTGGTTGTTACAAAAAATGTAACTCGACGTAGACCTAATAACCCAACCCAAAATAAATTGCAATCATCTGGCTCATAGCATGCATTTTCTGCTTCTTATTTTATTACTAGTAGCAGAAGTATGAGAATTCCTGTGTGTAAAAACAATTTCATGGCTATAATGAAAATAGGTCGTACAAGGCTAGCCAATATTGTTACTAAAGTACATGCTGGTGAACCTATTGAGGAAAAGAGAGGAGAGGATAGAAAAAGCCACTTAAGCATAAATAATAATAATAATTATAATAATAAAAAGTAAGAGAATTCATCTCAAACTTAAAGGCATCAGAAAGTCATTATGGAAGACAAAAATCAAATCGATTGCACTTGCACTGCACATTAAGTATAAGGAAGATGCATGAAGTTTATGACAAGAACTGCAACGATGACCTGGACAAAGTTAATTTCACTATGTTCAGGAGAATATTCATAAATGAATTTAACATAGCTTTAAGTCTCCTTCTAGTGATGTTTGCAGCACGGGTTCTTTACTTGACCAAAAAATAAAGTCCTGTCCTGCAGGGTCTACAGAAAAAGTAAATCATATGACTGACAAAAGAATTCATATACTAAGAGCCAATGTATTTTATTCTATTATGAAAGAAAATACAGATGAATCAGTCGTTAGTTTATGTTTTGATTTACAACAGCTTCAACAGCTGCCAAAAACAAATGTTCAAGATGCCTATTACTTAAGGAAATTCATCTTTTACAGCATGCATAATGAGTTTGGATGGTCTGTATACAACATTTTATACTTGGTCTGAGGAGTTAGCAGGCAAAGGCAGCACTGAAATATCGTTGGCTTTATATTGTCACCTAAATAAAATGGACCTTGAAGGTAAAAAATCTTTGAGGCTCTTTAGTGATGGGTGTATTGCCCAAAATAAGAATAACATAATTCTTCAAATGCTATTGCAATTTTTGTACACTACAACGTCAAGCATTGAAAATATACTATTGTACTTTCCTGTCAGAGGACATAGTTTCCTTCTAGCAGATCGTATATTTGGTTGTGTTGAGAAGATCTTCAGAAAAAATGTAACAATAACATCAAAGGAACAATACTATGAACTGTCAAAAAATGTTTTATCCACATTGGAAACATCCAAACCATGCTTTCTCCTCTGTGTTTCGGTCAAAACATGCTTTCTCCAAATTTCAAATGCATTTTTCTAATTAAATCTAAGTTTAGCCTACAGATCTTCCTAGTAACCAGTAATACAACTGAACAAATGACAATTAGGGTCTAAGAAGGATTATTTTTTAATTTATCAGTTTTTTGTGTTTGCTGAAAAATTGTATTAGAAGGAGAAAACACAGTTTGAATGTTTGCTCCTCATATATAGATAGATAGGTAAACGAAGTGATTGCAATAGGTGGATTTAGAAATAAACCTAAAAAGAGGGGGCAAAGTCCAAAAATATGTTGGTGTTTATTTTATTTGTTTATTTATTTTGTGAAAAAAATTTTATATTGAAAATTCACACCAACCATTGACCCATATTTTTCTTCTGTCTCTGTTTATTTCATTTGTCAAAAATTAAGTAGGTCCAAGAAAATGAAAAGGTGTTAGCTTGTGGTTGTTCATTCTCTCCTCTAAAGAATTTTTTTTTTTTTTTTTAAGTTTCACTGATTTGTATCTATAATGAATAATTTATTTTAACTATTAATATTTTTATTGCAAGAAAAATGTTATATAGTGTAAAATTATAAGTGAGTGAGTAATTAAAATTGTAAGTATGTTGCATATTTAATATTGTGTTAATGAAACTTTCAGGTATGTATGTTTTATTCTGATGTTTTTTAGAACTATTTTTTAAGAATAGTAATTTCTATTAGCTCTTATATTTCGTTTTTTGAATTTCAAATTGTTCATTTCAGAATGAGTGATTTTTTTAAAGATGTTTCATCATGTAGGCAAATAGAAAACTTCTTTGGTGTGTCTTAAATGCAAATCATTAAGTTTAAAACAGATTCTGAACTACTGGGAATTTTTATAAAACAGGATTATTTCCATGCAACAACATGAGCTCATGATTATTATTTCCTCTTATTTAAAGTAACTACATTACCAAAATAGAATCAGGATGATCTATGAGCAAATTTACAACTAGGAAATCTGCATATCAGGGGCTTCAATATCAAAGGTCCTTGATATGCAGCACCAGTGGCTGAATGGTTCTTTCAAAACTGTTAGACATGAAGTACCAAATTGGAAGTTAATTTGTGCTTGACAAACTAGCTGTTCCGAGTTTCTGTGGCTTTCTCTGATACTCGCATGAATATAATAAAAGTTCACATAAAAAGAAATGGATCACTTGGAAATATCCTGACTGAGGACCTACCTTCCACAAGCATAGGTCCCTAACATAAACAATCATCAAGAAACCTCACATCACCATCACACCTTGTGTATCAGATTTGTAAAATTTTTATTTTATTTGATAGTATGTAAATTTAATTTGTGGAGTTTTCAAATCAAAATTTCATTTATTTTGTACTAATAATATTAAAGTAAGTTTCAATAATTTCAAGTTAATTATATACAATTAAACTTACTCTTTTATTTCCTCGGCAGCACTTTTAAGATTTTCAATTTCAGTTTTCTGTCTTTCTGTTAAGTAGAAGTAAATTACCATTAATTTGTACATAAAACAATTTTAAATTTTTTAACAATTATAAACCTAGATTAATTTTTGCAGCTAATAAAAATAAATCTTTAATCTTATCATCTATCTGAAATATATAAACAATTTTAAATTAATGGATTGAACAGGACTTGAAAAAGTAATGAAATTAATCTAATATGGCATTAGTAAAATTCTTACACAAAAATGCATTGTTACCTGTTGTATGCAATTGTTACTCGTTGTATGCTTTTTCCCTCCTTGGTGACTTTTTTGGCGACCTTGACGAGAAAATCCTTATTATGGATATACCAAATATGGAAGCTGAAATCCTACTAGTTGACCACTTTCTGGATTTTTCTACAGTTTTCTACAATTTTCGTATTTAAGGAGCTGTTTTTCGTCAAGGCAGGCAGTCTGAGATTAGCTTCCGCCAATGTTGCATTGCTATTGAAGGAGTTTTGAGCCTCTTTGAATGAGCCTTGTTTCATGTGTTATTGCTATACAGTTTATACTGTGGATTTGCTATTGACAGCGGTTATATAAGCTGTGTTTATTGGTGGAATTAAAGTTGATATCTAGTTTATAAGCCTGTATTCTTCTGGAACTTTCTGTAAATAAAACTCCTGTATTTTTGCAAGTTTCGCCTCTCATTCTCGGACAACTTATGAACCCCCAAGTACGCAACACAATGAATCCTAGAGAGTCATTGACATAAAACCCATAGAATCTTAAACGTTTCTTTCTTCATTAATTTTTTTTTATTTTTTTTTTTTAAGATAGCTGTACAGAAATAAAAATATACATATTGATCTTTTTAATGTACTCTTATCTTTTATTTATATAATTTAATGATACAATTTGTAAAATTAAAGGAGTGATAACATTCTAATGCATAATATAAAAAAAAGCAGTGGTTTTAGTAGAACAGGCTAGTTTCAAATCAAGCAAAGTAAAAAACTGCATACATACAGAACGCACAACTTTTTGCCTTGCTTGCTTCTAGATTTAAAGCAAATAACAAACTGATCAGCATTCCCTCCTATTAGCATTCAAGCACAGTGTATTTGAGGATGCAGAACAGAATTATGGTTTCAATGGACATTTTGAAAAAATAAAATATGATATGAAAGAAATTTCACCATTTTATGTTACACTATTTATATTTATCTATTATTTTGATATTCAAATGTTTGTTTAATTTCATTTATCTTTAATACCATGGAGACAATATTGTCTTCATGTTTTATACAAACAATTTTGTTGTCAGAGCTATGATGCTGAAACCACTGAGTTGTAATACTATGAGCAGGAAATACTGAATGGTCTGCTTTGAAATTTAGAAGCAAATGTGGCAAAAAGTTGAACATTCTATGTGAATAGCAGGAATGAGATTGGAAAAAGCAACACGACTTCAATTACCCACTATTGCATGTACTATATGCATTTTTTGGAGATAATGTGATCAGAAGGCTTAAAATGACCTAAAAAAGTAGACACCTAAAAATTTTCCAGTAAGAGATTGATGCACGTGTAAAGATGTATAAAACAAAGTTTACATAGTGAGTTAAAAAAAAAAAAAAAAAAAAAAAATCCTAATTCAAAAAAAGGGAAGATTTAGTTATTTAACAAAAATTCCTTAGATATAAATTTAAAATAAGTGAAATTTTAAATCATATCCACCCACGCACTCCAAACAGTTAAAGTGAATGTGATATTTTTTATAAAGACTTATGTAATAACATATTTTTATAAAGAAAAAAAAAAAAAACTTCAGAGCTATAATGACGTCAATTTTACACTGCAAGTTTAATTTTTCACAAAGTTTTATATCAATTTTAATATTTACGCATGAATTTCTTTTCATTTCAAAAACAATTTTAAATCAACTTGTGAACGTTTTCAGCAACAATTAAAAATTAAAATAAATTATGTATTTTTGTCTAAAAATAGGTTTCTTCAACTTTTTCGATACTGTCCATTTCGATACTGATTATCATTAATTTTCTTTTCATTTCTTTTTCCTTCAAAAAAAAAAAAAAAAAAAAGATTTTGATGAAATTCTGGCAAAAGCAGAATTTAGTTTAGTACGGAGGACTATTATTATTATTATTTTTTTTTTTTTCAAATTATAACGTCTCTTTCAAATTATTCAATTATATTTTCGATAAATTTTAGATTTCGATAAATGTCCAACCATCGTAAAACTGTCGACAACGTTTTATCCATAGATTGAGACTAATAGTCCTAAAAAAAAAATTGTAGAGTTATTTTTTGAAAGACCAATTTCTAAGATCTAACACTGACCTACCCAATCAGGATGACTTAATTTTCCTGTAATAACCACGTAATACAGTACGAAGCAAAAGTTCAGACAATGACGTTATTCAGCTTTAAAATTTAGAATTATGACGTCAGAATTACAAAAACCTGTAAACATATTCAAAATCTGTTTTAAAATGCTATAATCAAAAGACAGTCATTTGATTTGCTATAATTTTAATTTTTTTGATAAAAATAAAAATTTGCTTGTTGCAAAAGTTTAGACACAATTATGAGTTTTTGTGAATATTTGCTGGCATATGCAAATTTAAAATCGATGATGTCACAGACTTTGAGTACTTAAGTTCTGCAAACGATAACGCTTCGTAGTCGACATGCTGTGAGCTAAAAAAAATTCAAGGGAATGAGGTTTGAAGAATTTGGCAGTTGAAAGCTGAAGGGAAGAGCATTTCAGAAATATTGGCTATTATTTATAGATCTAAGAAATCTATTTATCAAGTTTTATCGCGTGGTTGTGAATATAAAGCAAAATGTAGATCTGGGAGGCCACATGTGAGAAATATACAAGAGGATCGCCTGATACAAAGACTAGTGAGTACACAACAAATGAGTGTACGTGGAGTTCAAAGGTCATCGGGACTCTGTATAAAAGGATACGATTCGTAGATGAATTGTGGAAAAAGGAACAACAGTTTATAGCAAAATGAAAAAGAAACCAGCTCTGAAGCCACATCATAAGCTACAAAGAATGTTGTGGGCTCGAAAGCATATGTCATATGGACAGAAATTACAATCAGTCATATTTA
Source organism: Salticus scenicus (assembly GCA_963930645.1). NCBI lineage: Eukaryota > Metazoa > Arthropoda > Arachnida > Araneae > Salticidae > Salticus > Salticus scenicus. The sequence goes on along the minus strand of OZ005648.1, from coordinate 320,729,183 downwards.
GTGATGAAAAAAAGTGGAATCTGGATGGTCCAGATGTCTGGTCATCATATTGGCATGATTGTGGAAGGAACCTCTAGGTTCTTTCAATCGCAGATAAGGAGGGGGGCTCGGTGATGATTTGGGCAGCCTTTTGCTATAATGGACAAGTATCTCTGACCTTTACCAGTAGTCGTCAAACATCACAGCATTATATAAAGACAATAGAAAAAAACTTAATGTCATTTGCTGAGCTTCTGGGTGGCCCTTAATGGGAATTTCAGCAAGACAATGCTTTGATTCACACTGCAAACAATACAAAATCTTGGTTTAATTCTCATAATACAAGAGTTCTCGACTGGCCAGCATGTAACACAGATCTTAATCCTACAGAGAATCTTTGGGGCATCATGTGTCGAGAAGTTTGTAGCAATGGTAGACAATACTCTTCTGTACAGGAACTCAAGATGTCTTTTGAGGATGCATGGTACGACATCGATCCCCAAATTATGCAAGATTTAGTATCTTCGATGGAATCTCGTATTTATGAAGTAATACAGAAGCACGGATACACAATCAGATTTTAAAAATTGTTTATTTTGATTTTATTTTTGTCTAAACTTTTGAGACAGTATTATATTTTTGTTACCATTTAATTAGTTGCAATATGCACAGTTCCACTTTTCATTGTTATAAATAATGTTTATATGCACAGCACATTACATTCAAGCTGTGTTGGGAAAATTGATTAAATATTTTTCGAAGTCTGCATGAATTTCTCCATTGTCTAAACTTTTGCTTCGTAATGTATATGAGAAAGGATATCTAAATTGGATTTATGTAACAATTTTCAAGAAAATTGTTAGAGCTGTTTTTGAGATACCAACTTTTACCAGAACTTGGCATACACAATTAGTGACTGGAAAACAATAATTACATACAAAATATTTAAAAGAGAGTTAATATGGCGAGTTTGAAAAAAAAATCGTACAGCCGTTTTTAAAGAAATGCACTTACGAGGCCTGAAATTGAGCTATTTATAAAGGATGCCTATCAATTTTCCTGAACTAACCAGCTATATCATTCGAAAGGACATCTAATAGAGTGTTTATATAGCAACTTTGAAGAAAATCGTAAGAGCGTTTTCAAGATACAGACTTCCAGTCCCATTTCCGGTTTTTGATGTCCCACTTCTGATTTATCAATTTTCACCAAAATTTGGAAAATTCATCTGTACACCAGACCTGTCTCAATTCTGAAGTTTTGTAGTTCTATCTTTAATAGTTTCGGAGATATGAAAGCCAGAAGATTTCCCAAATACATACACACTGACCAATTGCCAAAAATTACTTTTTTGGACTCAGAAGACCTTAAAACATGTAAATCAGGTGAAAACTAAATATTGAATTTTTGGACCGAATACAATAAATACTTCCATTACCAACGGTCGTCAGATAATGGAAGTAAAAATACAAAAAAACTGAAAGTACATGCAAAGGGAACACATTGAACTGAAATACTAGAATTTGATAACGAAATTATTATATTAGAGTAATAAATATACATTTTAATTTTCAATTTATGCTTTATTATTTATTAATCATTGACATGGGCTAGGTAAAAGGTTTATGTGATGTGGTTAAAGTTTGATCTGGTACAAAAAAAAAAAAAAAAAAAATTAGAAAGATGAAAAGCTGAAAAGCGAAAAAGCTAAAGAATCTCATTCCTGGAATAGGTTAATGCACAACTTCCAGCCCTGCTCAATTCGAAACTAACCACAAGTGTAAAACTACTTAACATGTAAAAACCCTGAAAACTGCTACATGAGTGCAAGAATGAATGACAGTGGAGACTTATTAATGATATACCATATGGCTATTATTAAAAATATTTATTTATAGCTATATAAAATGTGATATTTGGATAATTCTTAATACATTATAAGGTAAATTAAACATTAAAAATGAGATATTTCTATACATACAAAATAATTTAACTTGAAATCCAAAGGCAGCAAGATTTTTAAAAAATCTTCAGAGGTGCCCCTGAAAAGTTTTACCCCTGTAACCAGTACCAAGAACACCACTGCCTTTGTATGTTATTCAATAGGGTGGAATAAGTTGAGTGGGTTTTAACACCATACTATAGCTACAAGGGTTGGTTTTTTGACGTCAAAAACTGGTTTTTTACGTGACAGATGTCAAAAACTTGTTTAAACTGTCAAAAAATGGTTTAAACCATCAAAAACTGTCGAAAACCACAAGAGAAAAATGGAAACTATAATCTAAAATAATTTTATGCATATTTTTAAGTTGCAATGTACTATGTATTAACATTAATTAACCCCCAGAAAAGGTGTGTTAGGAAACATATCAATGCATAGTCTTAAGAGGAGTGTGAACATTAGAAATATTTTTATGTAAATTGTCTTAGAGCTATGAAAATTTGCATACATAGATTAAACTTATAGTAATACAATTAAGTATATTAAACTTTTTCTAAAACTAATTAAAAAAAAAAAAAAAAAAAAAAAAAAAAAAAAACTTTAATTTTTGAAAAAAAAAAAAAAAATCTAAAAATTATTTTATTATTCCTGTCACTTTAATATTATTATGGCTTAAAAATATATACTAAAATATTAGGTTTAGTATGTATTTGTGCATTCAGTTATAGATTATTTTTAAAAATTAAGTAGAATGCTGAAATTTTAATGAAAATTTTTAGCATTCAAACTTTTTTTTTTCTTTTTTTAACTAACCTATCAAAAAATTAATAAAACAATATCCAGATATTTTAAAATATATTATTAAACTGTAATAATGTAAAATCGAGGTATAAAATTAAAAAATTAGTTAGCACAAAGCTAACTAAAGTGAAAAATGTTTTTATTTATTTATTATTATTATTCTTTTGAGAAATACAGTTTGAGAAATTTTAATGTATTTAATATTATTGCATTTCACTGCATATAAATGTAGATTTTCATACCTTTAAAACTGTAATTTACAAAAAAGTTAAGTCATTTCCTTAATTAAATATATTTAGTTTAAAATAGCATTCCGTAATTCATATTAAAAATTTAGTTCAACTAGTCATGCAATACCTTAGAAATTTTTAATCATGCAACATTAAAAAAAAAAAAAAAAAAAAAAAAAACTATTGATTATAACCCAAAATAAAAAGACATGATTTATTATTCAACAGCACAATAATTTCATTCATTGAGATAAATTAGTTACAGCACCTTTTAATTATCAATCAGTATGCATTTACTAGAACTTCCCTTTTTGAAAATAAGACTTCGTAAAATTTCTGACAACTTAAAATGCAATAAGTAAGTAATTCGCCTTAGAATATAGAAATTTTTATATTTAAATTTTTGCATTTTGTAAAGGTAATGAATATAATTTTTTTGTATTTAGAAGTCGTTGGCATTCATAAGAAATGCATAATACTGTTCTAAAAATTTTTAACCTTGGGAGGTATATAAACTCAGCACTTTTTTAAGACTACAGTTTGTTACTTTTCTATAATAAATATGACTTTTTAATTGTTTAAAATATGCCAAGAGGTAAAATTTAAGGTTTTTGACATTAAACTGTCAAAAACTGTCATGCGTCAAAAACTTGCCAACCCTGATAGCTACACAGTGGGAAATTGGTAATGGTCATGGATTCCCCTTCTTAAGGTGGTCCAGAGACATGCCATCACAATTATGATCCTCTACAGGGGGAATGGCTCTCCTGGTTTGATAAGTACCAGAGATATTAATAATGTTATTCAACAGAAAGCTATTGCTGCTTACTCCCAGTGGTTGCAATAGTTTACTGCAATTTTATCACTCGCATGTAAAGAAAAATATTTATTCATAAGTAAAAAATGATAGTATGAGCATTTTATTTATTTATTAGTTGGAGGACTATTAGTTTCAATCTGGATTTTTTGTAGACCAGTTTTGTGTAACATCAAAATAAATTAGAAATATCAGTCCATCGTTACATATTCGGTAAAAAATGAAAGGGGAGATTTTTCTGAAGCCAGGGGTGCAAACAGTTTTTCGACACGACAATTAGATGTTTTAAAATTAAATAAAGTGTAAAATTTAGGTGGCAACACTTCATTTTAATTCATTTCAGTCATTTTAAAAAGTGCATGGCCCAGCCTTACAGTCAAAAAATGAGATAAAAAATAAAAATATAATAAATAATTAAAATTAAAAAATAAGAATAAATATTTTATAGATTGAAATTAATAGTCCTCAGTACTAAACTAAATTCTGTCTTTGACAGAATTTTTAATGGTTTTATATTTATATCTATATTTTCAGGTTTCATCATGATATATTTCATAATTTTAAAACTATAATGATGTGAATTTTACCAGATGCAAAAATAATTTTTAAAAAGATTCTCTTTCAGTTTTTCTATTCATGTTAAGAATATATACAGGTATTGGACAAAATAATGTGAACACTTTCGCTTTTTTATGTTTTGTTGAATATCTTGAAAAATACTTAAAGTGTTGTTCTTCAATTTTGGGAATAAAAAAACATGTCTTCCCTCATGTTTTTCAGCAAAGATTTTGTCATGAAGGCCCTTAGGGGACGAACAACAAATCCAATAAAATAAAAATTATTTGTGATTACCCTGTATCTCGAAGAGGGTCGATTCATCTGCTAATTTTAGACATGATTATAAATGTTATATTTTATATTTGTGTAGAGTTTTGTAAGGATAAGTTGAATATTTAAGGAGTTATTAATATTTTATTAAAAAATGTAAAAATTTTTCTTAAGTTTTTACTTTAGAACTCCAAAGGTTTTTCTTCAAATTTCATGAAACTTTTGGAAAACATGACAATGTATACCTAAATCATTACACTACAGTTTAAAACAAATATATTTGATATTCAAAGAGCTATGGACAGTTGTAATAAATAATTTATTACAGCACATGTGCGGACTGTAGCAAAAAAACTTTGACATAGTTTAATACTCAACTGTATAGAGCACCTTATTAAAAAAAAATTCAGTTGAATATCAGAAAAATTCATAGATATATTAGTGATTAAATGAGCTGTTTTTCAGCTGTTTTCTAAAAAGGTCTTTACAATACGGGGAAATATAATGAAAATTTGATATAATGATATAATTCTGATATAATGAAAATTTGTATCAGAAAAAAATTTAATTTTTCTTTTCAAAAAATTCATTTTATTCTTTTATTTATTTATTTATTTTTTTTAAGGCATACAGTACATATGTTATGCTATTTTAGTAGTTAGAAAATAGATAAAAGGTTATTTCAGAAAGTTACATAAGTTTAGCTCTAACTCATAATATTTTATGCATTAAATTAAACTGTGATTCAGCACATTGTTTACCAATTTGGGTTACTGAGTGTTTTACTGTATCCATGGGTTGAGGCCATGGAGCTTGTTTCTTCAGCTGAATCATGAATAATTAATTTTCCCCATTTGTCTGTTGGCAACGGGAGTGTGAAAAGGTTTGTTAACATTTTTCGGTGGCAGATCGTTTTTTAGAAAATGACTTTGGTGATACATCCAAATGAAGAAATATTTATAAAAAGTGCATAAAAGAGCATTTTTTATTCATTAAATCAAGCAATAAAGATCTAAAAATAATTACATATGTGAGAAATATTGAGCACTTCCATTGCTTTATTGTTTCTAGAATTGATCATCGATCACAATCGAGGAATTGGGGGGGGGGGGGGGGGAGTACAAAAATAATTACAGAGTAAGAAATATTAAACTCTTTACACTCTATTTCTAGAATCTAATGTAAGAACTTTAAAATCAATATTATCATTTATGTTGCAGATGGATAAAGATTAAGAAACAAAAGACTTCTGCAGAACATTAGATTGCTGATCACTAGTTGGAGATAAATGAAGGGGGTGGGGGGGGGGGGGGGGTTGGCAAAAATAATTACATCAGCAAGAAATATTTAACAATTCTATTTCTTTAAATATTCTAGATCTCATAAAGCAAGTTTGAAATGAATATTCACATTTATGTTATGGATGGAGAAAGATTGAGAATCAGGAGTTTTCGTAGAACATTTGGATTTTTTTTTTAAACGAACGATATCCGCGACTGTTTTTAAAAACGGAAGATTTCATCATCTGTCTGGAAGACCGGAAAAGTTGACAAGTATGGGACAGAATATATAGCACTATGCTTACATTAGCCCACGCTGTTACTTTGTGGTTGCATGGTTAGCCAACTGTTTTGGGAAAGGGTTGGGGCCCAGCAATCACTGTGCTAGATTTGCAAACAATTACTACCATAACGGGGGGAAAAATCATTCAAGGAAATTACTAAAATTAGTAAATTCTTTTCATATGTAAATGGTGAAAAATCAATGCAGAATGATGTACCTTTAATAATACTATGACAGAATAACATATAAAGAAAAATTAATACTACTTACTCTTGATAATTGCAGATGAGGATCATAAAAAATGGCATAATGCTTGTAAGTATCTTTGACATTCCTTCCGTAAACTGATTTTAAAGCTTTGAGTCCCGTCAGTAGATAAAAAGTTAATAATTTCTTCCTTCCCCCCAACCTAACATTTTAAAACTGTTTTTTACCATCAACTTACACTGCTAAGTTTTAAAGATAATTTTTAGAAAAAACAATATTTACCAATTCTACGTGCATCTAACCTAGCTTCTTCCAAAAGTTTCAAGGATTCTTCAAATGCTAAAAAAAAAACAATGGTCATAAATACCTAAAAAGCAGTATAATGGATTTAAAACATATAAACGATTATTTTCTTTTTTTAGGGAAGAAAAGAAAGAGAGAGAGAGAAAATGAGATACAAATATACACACACATATACACGTACATACACACATATATATACATATTGTAAGATGGTAATGGGCTAACTAGGGACATAGTTTAAGAAATTGAAAGAAAATAATCTTTCAGAATTTAGATTTTGAAAAATACAAGTTAATGAAACTGAGTGAATGATCTCTGATAAGTTACTAAATATCAAAAATTCAATATACAGAGCTAAATCAAACATGAGAGAAAAAAAATAGATTTTCTTTTTTATTAATACTTAGTCTAAATAAGAAAAAAAAGGAGACCTTGGTGATCGTTTTTGTAAATTTTGCTAGTGGAGTACTAATTGTAATTATTTAAAACCGGAGTGATTACCCTGAAAAGGAAATATACCTTAAATGAAAAATAAAATACATAAAAAAGGACAAGAGAAAACTTGACTTACCAAACATCTTTTTTTTATTGGGATTTAAGATCATGTATTAATCCAAAAAATAAAGCAGTGGTACCACTTGATAAGACAACATTACACTTACACAAAACGTAGGCACTAATAGCACATGTACCTTCTTGATTATAACAAAATACTATTTAGGATAAGTGAAATCACACCTAATTGAAGGCTGCTATTGTTCAGATTATGGAATGTTCACAATTAAAAAAGGAACGAAAGTCACTTCAGTCTTTTCAAATACAGTCACCACAATCGTTAATTTGTTGTCAGAAAACTTAGCTGCTGGTATCGATATGTAGTTTCCAAGAATGCCGTAACAGTTGTTGAATCACCACATTCGTTAATTTTGTTGATAGTAAACTTAGCTGCTGGTATCGAGATGTAGTTTCCAAAATTGCCGTAACAATAGTTGAATCATCACGTTTGTTAATTTTGTTGATAGTAAACTTAGCTGCTGGTGTCGAGATGTAGTTTCCAAAACTGCCGTAACAATAGCAGGACCATCTTTGATTATGAATGAGTTTTCGGCGATTCGTCAGCAATGCTATTCTTGAAGGGAAAATCTCTAAAAGGAAGAATTAGTTCAAGGATCGTGGATGATGGCTTATTTTTAAGCAGTACTTCCTTCACGGCACATTCCTCAGAACCTAGACAGCTCGGACATTTTCACATTTCTTGAAAAAGTTAGGTATGCTCAGCTCCATTACTGATCTGTTGGTAATATATATATAAAAACAAAATCTTTTAAAGATTATTCGCCGATAAACGGAGCACTTTGAACTTGGTCAGTTTGTTGAAGACCATTAGAAGTGGTCTGTCTATTAAAATTTAATATTAAGCAAAGTTTTTGCACAATAGAAACATTTGAACTTTAAGCTTTTGAAAGTGTAAAATGACTAGTGACTAGAAAACTTGATCTCAGTAAAAACAAGGAAAATTTAAAAACTTAACAAATTTATTTATATCAAAAAACATATGTAAATATATATAACAAACTTTTAATCAAAAAAAAACAATTAACATAAAGCATTAACATAAGGTAACAATATAAGCTGGATACCTTGTAAAACATTAGCTTGAAGAAAAAACAAAAGCATTCAGCTCTTTACACAACATTTCTGAAGAAAGAAAACATCTTGTCCCACAGTCCCCTTTTAAACACAACACTATTTAACACAAATCAAGGTCGCCAAGTTGACCATTGATAAACGTAAGATGATATCAAAAAATAATGCAACTTAGAGCAAACGACGATTGCAGATAGATGGTCGCCAAGTTGACCATCGGGGGAATAATCAAGGAACGAAATTAACATCCCTTAGAGTCGCCCGGTTGACCACTAAGCAAATAAACGTTACTCCAAGGAAAACATTATCACTGTAGATAACGATCGAACAAAAGAAGATATAATTTAAAGCAAACGAAAATTGTAGATAGATGGTCGCCAAGTTGACCATCGGGGAAATAATTATGAAGATATTAACATCCCTAGGGTCGCCTTGTTGACCACTAGGATATAACAACGAAAAGTCTTTAAAGTTTATAACAGAAGAAATTTATCATCTTTAAAAAACGATAAGGAACAAGGACAAGAGTTCAAAAAAACTTTAACTTCATTCAGAATTTAATTATTAATTATTTTTAACTTTATGGTAAACCAGCATCAACTTTTAACATATTAAAACTTAACTTCGTATAAAAAATTCATATGCTTAAACTTTTAATTAAATAAAACTTTTAACTCCAAAACATCTTAGCTAAACAGGAGACCAGCTCACTGCCTCACTGGAAAACACACTAATGCATCTTGTTGCTGCACTGCTGCTACTGCACCGTACTACGATCGAATCGAACTTTTATATCATTAAAGAATACAATATTTGCATAAAGCGATCAGAAAAACATCGATAATAACGCCACCGTGTGGTCAAAACCAAAACAGTAAAAATAACGATGACGCCACCTTATGGCCAAAGTTGAAACATTTCATAATTAATTTAATGAATTAAGATACGATGGCAACAAGGAGAAAAAGTTATTTTAACAGTGCAGAGAATGGCAACAGCTAAAACGTAAACAAACCACGATGCTTGCCGCGAAATAGCGTGGAATAAATAAAAGATTTAAAAGGATAAATTAAACTTGAAAAAAAGTAAGTAAAAGATATTTTATGTTATAAGATATTTAAGTATACGTATATAAAGATAAATTAAGGAATGTTTTTACATTAGATGTGAGGACCAAAAGATAACCAAAGTTATCAAAGCCCCCCACCGCAACATATAAGAAAAAAAACATTCAAATATTAACCATTTTAATAATTAGTATAAACGATTTATATGCAACAATTTCATTAGTAAAAACTATTTAACAACTAACAACAAAAACTCAACAATCTAGTAAAAACAAGTTAACAGCTAGCAAAAAGTGCAATAAGACGAATTAGCAACAAGAGTTAAGTGTGCATATACATGCCACCCAAGAAAATTTCAGAGTCCATAAAAAACTGTACCACTAAACGGCACACAACCTGACAAAAGTCAGTAAGAAAAATGTACTTCAAAGATAGTACATAAAAAAAATTTTAAACATGTACTACGAAACAGCACATGAAAGTAATTTTAGATTAAATTTAAATTTCATTTTACAATTAATTTCCCCCCTTTTCATTATAAATATAATCAAACGCAAATTCCCCACAATGCAGATACTAAGCAGAAAAATATATTATAAATACTCAATACAATTTATATGATTATGTATATGACCTATATTCTAAATATGCAATAAGAGATAATATAATTTATATACAATATGTACAAGACCAATGCAAAACACAATTCTAATATACAATATTAAATTACTATAAATGATGAAAATAGATGAAATACTTATATACACTATATACAACACATATGCACAAGCGCTTGTGACTCACATACATACCAACAATTATATACATATATACAAAAAAAAATATCCGCAAAGTGGAGAAGAAGAGTTTTAATTACTAGAATTTTGAAAGAAAACTATATTTATAAATTTTAACAATTCATTTTTGGCAAGTGGCTTTGTGAATGGATCGGAAAGATTGGACTTAGAAGAAACATACTGAAGGTTAAATTTCCCTTCATCAAACCAGTCCCTAATGAAAAACAATTTTATATTTACATGGCGCATGTGAAAATTTTCAATTCTAGATTTAGTGAACCTAATGGCAGCCTGGTTATCAGCAAAAAGTGTTGGTACATCAAATTTCTCTTTAATAATTTTTAAACTTTGACATTCTAATAGTATGTTATAAAACCAATCTTGTTCCCTAACACAATCGCACATTGAAATAAACTCCGACTCCATTGTAGAAATGGTCACACCCTTCTGTTTATGTGAGCGCCACGAAACGGCAGCATTATCCAGAAGTACTAATTGTCCACCCATAGAGACATAATCGTCCCTATTAGCTGCAAAATCTGCATCAGAGTATGAAAGTAATTTAATGCTTTTACAATTTAGAGAAAGTTTATAATGATTGGTAAATTTAATATAACCTAATAGTTTCAGTAAGCCCTGCCAACATGGGCGTAGCCAGCATCTGATCTAGGGGGGTGCAAAAATTTTCAGGCCCAAATTTGTATGTAAAAAATATTTTTGGCGACAACAGGGAAATAGTTGTTATTAGTAACGGTGATCATTATGGTGCGTGTATAAGTTTGGGCATGATAGAAGGTCTTTCTAAAAATACCCATTTTTTAACATCCCTGGTCCCTCCTCCGCCCCTAAAAGAGCAGATGTTTTAAGTTTGTAGTCTGTGCCACAGTAGCTTCCAAACGAATAGACCGATTTCAATGTTTTTTTTTTTTTTTTTTCAAGAACGCTGATTGAGTGTTTTTTAGATAAGTGATAAAAATATGTTTGATATGTACTTTTAATTAATTGAAATGCGATTTTTTTTTTTCCTCTCAGGCAAAATTTGCTTTAACATTTGAAAACATTATAGTTTACAAGTATTCAACTCCACTTTCAAGATTTCAAATAAATTGCGTGGTTTATTAGACTAGAGTATAAAAACTTTTTTTTTTTTTTTTTCCTTAATGAATTTCAAATTTTAATCCAATTGTAACAAAAATTAAAAAGTAGTTATAAATAGGGATAAGTTCAGAGTTCAAAGATCTGTAAATTCAATTCAAAATTGGGGGATTTTCCAGGGAATTTTCAAAATGAATTAAAATTTTATTGTCATATTTATTTTCTAGGTCATTTGCACATATATTTTAAAATTTGCAAGCTGTCGATTTTCCTTCTGACTGTAGGCGAAGAGTTTTCCAAATTATTGGAGGGACTCAGGGACACGTTTTAAGGTCCCCTGAGTCCAAAAAAGTGGTTTTTGGCAATTGGTCTGTATGTATGTGTGTGTGTGTGTGTGTGTGTGTGTGTGTGTGTGTGTGTGTGTGTGTGTGTGGAGAATCTTCTGGCTATTATAGCTCAGAAACTAATAAAGATAGAGCTACGAAACTTTAGAATTGAAATACGTCTGGTGTACAAATGAAATTTCCAAATTTTGGTGAAAATTGAAAAACCGGAAGTGGGACCGTAAATCCGTATCTCAAAAACGGCTCTAACGATTTTCTTCAAGCTTGCTATATAAACACTCTATTAGATGTCCTTTCGAATGATATAGTTGGTTAGTTTAGGAAAATTGATAGGCGTCCTAGCTCAATTTTAAGCCTTACAAAGGCGTTCCTTTAAAAACGGTTGTACGGATTTTTTTCAAACTCGCCATTTTAACTCACTTTTAAATATGCTTTTGTATGTAATTATTGTTTTCCTGTCAATAATTGAGTTTAACCGGAAGTGGAACCGTAAGTCCGTATCTCAAAAACGGCTCTAACGATTTTCTTCAAACTTGCTATATAAACACTCTATTAGATGTCCTTTCGAATGATATAGTTGGTTAGTTCAGGAAAATTGACAGGCGTGCTGTATAAATAGCTCAATTTCAGGCCTCGCAAAGGCGTTCCTTTAAAAGCGGTTGTACGGATTTTTTTCAAACTCGCCATTTTAACTCACTTTTAAATATGCTTTATGTAATTATTGTTTTCTTTCAATAATTGATTTTTTGTAAAAGTTGGTATCTCAAACACGGCTCTAACGATTTTCTTGAAAATTGTTATATAAATCCATTTTTTTCTGGTATATTACGTGGTTATTAGAGGAAAATTATCAGTTTTTCTTCTTAAGTAGATCATTTTCAAATCTCGGAAATTTGTGTTTCAAAAAATAACTCTACCATTTTTTTCTCTTATTTTTTACCTCGCTGTATTTAAGCTTCATTTTATATATCTTTATAAGTTTCTCTTACCGGAAAAATTTTAGGTTTCTTCTTCTTTAGATCACTTTTATGTTTTCTGATTACATTATCTCTCAAAAATGCATATAATACGTGTGATAGTGCGTAATGGAAGTCGTGTGGTTGTTTCACACCAGATTTTTTTTTTTTTTTTTTTTTCTACCCATAGGCTATTTTTCTTGAATTCATTTAATTTTGTGAAAAAAAAAAAAAAAAAAAAAAAAAAAAAACCCTCAGCTTATAACGAAATTATTAAAACATTATAAAATAATATTACACTCAATTCAATAAAAAGTAAATAATTTTAAGGACTATATTACTAGTATGAGAAATAAATAACATATAAGCAAGAGCAATGACATATTGATTAAAAAAAAAAAAGCTAGTAATATAGCTTAACTGCTCGTTGTTCATTGGAATTAATTCATTGTTAAAACTAAATTAATTTATGATCAATTTAAACTTCTTGCCAACAAAGTTAATAAGAGTGCTTGGAGCTCCGTTCACTCTTTCTGTCCATTCGTTCATATAGCACTGTAAGTGATGCGTTCTAATTTCACTAAATATATTTTGAATGTATTTATAAACTGATAGATAAGAATCATGTTTACTATAGCATATTCTCTATTGAAATAGGAATAAATAGAACTACCGTGCCGGGTTTTCTTCAAGAACTGATAAAAGTGAACTATTACATTATAACCTATGAGAGGAATCCCTTTAAAGACTAATTTAATTTTTTAAAGTGCACAAAATATAATGATACGATACATTATACAAATGTACATAATCTATAAAGTTTTTTTTTTCTCCTTTTACTATCTTAAATTAACTACACTATGTATCATAAAAAAAATTTAAATTTATAGAATTTTGATTTCTATTCTTTCTTTCTCCATACATTTCTAATTTTTCTCATTAAACTTTCTTTATTAATATAAGCTAATGATATACTTTTTGATTAAATACCCACCATTTCATTAACAAATTTACACAAATTCAAATTTATTTCTCATAAACTAAATAATTTTAGAGGAAAAATGCGCTTTTAATATCTATTTATATAGATAAACATGCAATCTTCTATTCTTAAAGCAGGCTGTTGGTCTTATCTAATTTCAAGATATTTAATTATGAAAAACAAATTTGTACTATAATTATGATAAACACTCATATATATGTTGTTTTTTTAAATTCTTAATAATTATCATCTCATCAAGGTTTTGCTTCCTGGTTTCTATGCATTACAATGAATGGCGATATTATTTCTTTAAATAATAAATACTTATATTTTAATCGCACACAAAAGTAAATGTTCCTTAAAAATTCTACTAAAAGTGAATTTTACGTTCTAATTAATAACATAACTTTAATTTTAGTTCATAGAGAAACATAGAAATTAATATTTTTTGTTGGCTGTTATATGCTTTCATAGAATTTTGAGGTATTTAAATGTAATAAAAATTTTGGTTTAAAATTTAATAATAATAATAAATAATAATTCTTAAAAAACATGTAAATAAAATTAATTGAAATTTATAAAGAGTATTGTGTCTCACTTAAAGAGTATAATAAAAAATATCGCTAAATATTCCAAATATTTCCTATAAAAATAAAATAAAATATGAAAATTATAAATTAAAATTTTTGGAATTCTTCAAGAAATTTATCAAATCTTATATGGATTTTGCTTTTCTAGAATTCATTTTCTGTTGATAAAAAAAAAAAAAAATCATAATTCTAAAATTCTGGCAGAATATTTTTTATAATTAAAATTGAAATGAAATATCAAAATAGTAATAGTTTCATGCTTACCTTTTCTTTATCTGTTAGAATTTCTACTTTTCATTAAGGTTTTTCTTTAGCTTGAAGAAAAATTTTATAATTTGATATTTTTCGCCTGGTCTTACTTTCTAAGAGAAATTTGGGATAATTTTGCAAAAGACTATGACAGAATGTAAAAAGCGTTAAAAGTGAATGACTGAGAAATGAGAATACTCTTCTAAACTAAAATGATCCCTGTTTTTTCTCCCCCCCTTTTTTTTTTCCTTTTCCCATGAAGATAAATCGAACAGAGAAACATACACTCACTATTCTATCAAAATTGCGAGATGCTGTGGCTGTCTGAGCTGTGACCAATGGCCAGTTATAAATTTTAGCGGTTATAATACACACACACGAGAAAAGAAAAGAAATATTCCCTTTCCCTAGTATCCCACTCTCTTTATTTATTTATTTATTTATTTTTGAATGATAAGGGTATTTAAAAGGCGAAAGCGGTCACCAACACTATGCCCGGTGGCTCCCAACATCTGGATATCTGATTCTGGTCATCAGATAACAATTATTCAAGTTTCAACCAACAAAGATCGGTAAATCGTTCTGTTCCCTGCTTTTACGACGTTACTCAGTGGGGGTCTCAGTCGCTTTAGGGAAGAGTTTTGTTTACATTCATCTAATAAGTTCAAAGAGTGCCGTTTTAGATCAGAAAGAAAGCAAGTAAAAAACTGAATTGTGTTATATACTGTTATAATGGATTTGATTTCCCAGGGAGACTGGGATTTCCTCCCTCAGGATTAACAACTTTTGTTGTATGAATGAGAGAGAGTAAAGTTTTAAAATGTTGAAATTCAACAAGCCCTACTCCTACTACATTCAAAGAGTATCATAAAAAAGTTATTCTTATTCATATTTAGAGTTATTCTTCACTTTTTATTTATTTATTTTTATTTTTTAAAACTTAAAGTATGCGAAATTGGTGCTTTTATTATTTATAATATTTTATTTATTTATTTTTATTTAAAACACTTACTAAATTAATTTAAATTGTCGTATAAATAAACTAGTTGGAATAGGTGAACTCTGCTCAGTTTCTCATCATTGCTCTCATACATTTCTACTTTAGCTCATACTATATATACATGTTAAAAGATATGAATTTTGCCTATCATTTGGCTGGATTGCAGAATGTAGTCCTCAACCACTAGGCTACCCTTCCGCCTTCCACTTCAATACATTTATCTTTTCCTAATTTGTAATTTAATTTTGTTAACGTTAGTTTTATATTCCAGTTTTCATACAATTCCATATTATTTCCAATCCAATAATCTTCAAATAGCAAGTGTTGGGAAATATTGCCTTATTCTACCATGTTGAGAAATTCGTAAATTTTGAATAATTTACAAAGATTTCAAAGTGGAATGTCTATAGTCAATAATGTTCATGATAATGTCATAAATGGTGTTTTAAAGCTGGTCAGATATCTTTACGATGAAAATAATCCTCATAATACGTTTAATCAGTGGTAGTCGCAATGTGCTCCATGTTCTGTACAAATTAATACTTCAGCGGATTAACGAAGCGGCAGAGCTATCTCTAAACATTGAAGATTAAAATTGCAAATAGCATATGTCCAGATCCCCTCCCCCCCCCCCCCTCACCCCTAGCTTGGTTCTGGTTGAAATTCTTAATTTTGTCTCGGGACAAAATTGATAATCTTGGTTTCTCAATTTTGCGAGACTTTCAATGGGAAAAAATAAAATTAAAAAAAAAAAAAAAAAAAAAAAAAAAAACAGGCCGAGCTGGGTAAGCAAAGCTTCCGTACAGCCTCAGCCGGATCCGCGCCTCAAAATTTCGGCCCGTGCAGACCTCTCCACTTCACTCCTCCATAATTCTGAATGACATGGCATTCATACTCATATCATAAGTGATATTTTAAAACTGGTCTAGTTTCTTTATGATGAAAATAATTCTCATAATACATGTTTATACGAAAATTTCCCCTGTTATCAGTTATTTAGAAAATCGTATTTTTTGATAATGTACAAACTTTTCAAATTAAAGGTCTGAAGACAAATATGTTCTTGCTAGTGTCATAAGCGATATTTTAAAACTCGTCCGACCTTTCTAGGACCATTTGTTTTTGAGATCTTGCGTACAGAGACTAATAAACTAACACATAAAAGAACTGACACTAGACGGACAACACGCAAATTTTGTTTTTTAGACTCTTAAACCAAACCTCAAAATGGGGAAAAACATAAAAAAGTCAAGTTCTAAAACGAAAAAAAAAAAAAAAAAAAAAAATCATGACTTTAGAAGGCAAAATTGTTCTATGAAGCAGATGACTGAAAACGAGACGATATTTATTTTCTGATTTTATTTCATTTTTGTTAAAAAAAAAAAAAAGAATAGTATAAGTTTAAAATAAATAGTTGGCATAAGGGGAACTCTGCTCAGTTCCACTTCACGTATTAGTTCTCATAAATTTCTATTACAGAGAAGAATACTATATCCATAACAGAAATGAATATGACCGATTGCTCGACACTGTCACAGATTGAAATGCCTCAACTTCAAGACTACACACCGTATAATTTGATAGATATTCATTATCTTAATTTGGTGATTGATTATATTAAAGTCTATTTCGTATTTTATTTTCATACAATTATATACTATTTCCAATGCAACGATCTCCATAATGGAAGTTTATGTGCATTATTCTATCATGTTCAAAATTCTTAAATTTGGAATTGGCAGCTTTAGGATGAATGTTTGATGAATGCTTATGCGAAACATTGCCCTATTCTTCCATTACTCTAAACTAAATGTTCAAAAATCATAAATTTCAAATCATAAGTTTGAAAAAACAAAAAAAATCCAATGCAATGACCTTTGGGGGGAGCGAGGGCCCTCCCCCCCTCCCCCCCCCACACACACACCTGGGTGCGTCACTGCTGACGTTAGACTTTCTTCTTCTTTTTTTTCGTGTATAAAATTAAAAAAAAAAAAAAAAAATAGTCTTAATTAGCCAATTTTGACAAAAAATTAAAAATTGGCTAAAATTGCGATTATGAGTTTGCATTTTGTTAAGCTTTAAAGAGGGAAAAATTACTAATATACTTCATTAAGAAATTTAGTTAAATAAAATGTTAGGGCAGAAAAACACACAATTTCAAAAATTTTGCCAGCCACTGTATGTAATGTAAATTTTCATTTTTATGTCTGTGATCTAGGGGGGTGCAAGTGCACCCCCCTGCACCCCCCTCGCTACGCCCATGCCTGCCAATCTTTAACTCCTGGATTCTGTTGGAACTGTGAAAAAATATTAGTGGCATATGCAATGTCAGGTCTGGTGCGATTTGCAAGAAATGAAATACAACCCAATAAATTTCTGTAAGGTAAACTTGATGCTTCATCTATATCTGCCTGAACAACTGGACAGTCACTTTTAGAAAACTGAACACCTTTAACTATTGGCAAAGAAGAAACAGGAACACGGTGGTTTCTAAACCTTTCACCTATTTCACCAATATACTGGTTTTGGTGAATTAACACACCTGCATCTGTATATTCAAATTCTACGCCTAATAATTTACAAGTGATTCCTAAAACCTTCAAATCAAATTTAGATTCCAAAAGTTTTAAAATGGTTTTAGTCTGTGACTGTGTTCTAGCAAAAATGACGATATCATCCACGTACACCAACAGAACTGAAAAATCAAGATATGAATATGCGCAATTAAAATTTTCAAATTTATTAAAACCAAGTTCCAACAACACTTTATTTAATTCATAAAACCATAATCTGCCAGATTGGTGTAACCCGTACAATGCTCTGTCTAATCTACAAACCCAACTCTCTTTGCCTTTTTCAGCAAACCCAGTTGGTTGTTTCATATAAATTTCATCCTTTAACGGGGCATATAAATATGCACATTTTACGTCGCATTGTACGTTAACCCAGTCACAACATGAAACTAATAGGGCAAAGAAGAACCTGACTACTGAAAAATTTATAACCGGCGAAAAAGTTTCGTCGTAAGACTCACCCTGTACCTGGCTGAAACCTTGCGCAACCAATCTTGCTTTGTACCTTACTATGGCACCAGACTCATCGCGCTTAACTGTATAAACCCAGCGGTTTCCTAACACAGACTTGTTTTCAGGGAGTTTTACTAAATGCCAAACTTTTCTTGCAGCCATACATTCTAATTCTTCCAACATAGCCTCATGCCATTTATCCGCCTGGGCAGATTTCAGGGCTTGTTTATACGTTCTAGGGACCACCACCTCTAGTCAACTTAAGGTGCTGGACGCAGAAGGTATAACGTCAGAATTAACTACACCAGAAAAAGTATTACATTTTGAAAAATCAAAGTTGGCAGGGTTGTAATTAATACCATTAGCTAAACAAAACTTTTCAATATCTTTTGGAGATCTTTGAGGGAGCCTCTTACCCTCTCCATCAGGATAATAGTAGATGTCAATTTTATCTCCTTTAGGCCTGGGAACAACTTTCCTGTACCAGATTGGATTAGATATCCAGCTTGGGGATGACAAAACTTGAGAAGGTGTAGAACTTGTATGAGGAATGGCTGGGACGACATCCTCAGTCTCATTGGGCACGATACCAGAAGTGCCAGGCTCCGGATCAGGAAGATGAAACTGATCAACGGGCCGTGGCTGATCCTCTGGGACATACACCAACTCGAAGGAGGAGTCGCCCATCACCACTCCACTGCTCGGAAAGTTTTTACTCTCAACGAACGAAACATTAATGGTTTCAACAACCTTCTTATCGTCATCTAACCAAACCCTATATCCATGAGTACGCAAAGCGTATCCAACAAGGACACCTTTTTTTGCCTTCGAATCCAATTTATGTTTACGCCTAGCCTTAGGAACACCGACATAAGCTACAGTACCAAAAGGTCTTAAATGACGAACAGACGGTTTATTACCTGAATAGAGTTCAAGAGGAGTCTTCGTATTTTTCCCATGACAGATTCTATTCCAAGTGTAAGTAAAATGCATACCATTTTTTTAAATATGGAAATAGTGTTAAAAGGAAGCATTTGAAAAATATTAGAGTAATAGTATTTGTATTTCAATAAAAAAAAATTTAATTTGACCTTTTTTCATCATTTTTTCGAACTTTAAAGGTCATGCACGAACAAAAGATATAAATATTTATTCATTTTTTAATTATTATTTCCAAATTCAGGATGCCAAAGTACAACTATTTTTTGCTATTAAAAATTGCTTATCAAAAATATCCATTTTTCGGCCCACCCTAATATATATATTATGAAACCTTTTCAAACATTGCATAGGAAAAAATTGTATATCACATGGAAAACTGGAAAAAGAAATTTTTTTTTTTTTTTTTAATAATGAGAATCTAAATAATGAAAGCATACAATAACAATGGGTCATTAGGGACTTTGAATATTGTATGAAAATCGATGTAATTTCTTTTTCTGACATTTTAAGAAAAATACAAATCTACAGAGGGGGACACATTAATCAAGATATATGAATTTAGATGTTTTGTCAAATATCTGTAGAAGTACTTGATGAATTAATTCTCTTGGAACTTCATAGGTGTAACAAACAAGTTATATCATATATATTTCAAGGAAGTTCTGTTCCAAAGAAAAAAAGAGGACTAATAAATAAATTTCTTTTCACAGTAACACGACACATTTGGCTAATAAATTAAGCAAAAGAAACTTTAATGATTACACATGCACAATTACAAATTATTTAAGAAAAATGCTCAAATTTCATCAAATGTTTAAAATACTTTTATTCTAAAAGTGAGCTAAAAGATTAAAATGCTTTTTCATTGATATTTTTAATGTGCTAATTATTTACAGAATAGTACAGAAGTTGTACACATAATACTACTTCTTTCTGTATAATAAAACAGTTTTCATTTAGAAATTATCCTTTAATAAAAGATTCAAATCATGATAAATTTTATCTATGAATCTGTTTTCCAGCTTTGCATTTCTGAATTTGCAAACAGTTGCTACTAAAGCAAAAATATATCCAAATTTCTGATAATTAACAAGGTTATATAGTTTCTAAAGAGGAAAGCATAGATTCCCATTCTTTAACATATTTGATGCTGATCACGCATCAGCGCGTGATATGTAGTATTGTTTCAAATGGCAGTCACGCGACAACAGCAACAAATGTGTTAATAAGCATTTTTTTTTTTTTTTTTTTTTTTTTTTTTATAACAGGCACAATAAAGCTGTTTTAAGAAATTTTCGGAATTTATAAGGTTATAATGGCATGTGTGATCACAATCCTATGCCTTAACATAAATTCTTCTAACTTAATACATTAAAAGCAGAGAAATACCAATCCAAAAGGTAATCGCTCCACTCCACCAAGAAAATGTTGACTATATATATTTTCATAATTTATAATCTATATCAGTAGGTATAGATTATAAATTATGAAAATTATTGTGGGTGGATTTAATTATTAAAACTTAAATACATTTAAAACAAAACAATACAACATTTTCATTTCAAAAGTTTTATTATTCTTCCATTATGATGCTACTTATTATTGGGATAAAAAGCATAGTTAAAAAAAAAAAAAAAAAAAAAAAATCTTTTATCAGATGAATTTTACAAAGCATACTGCATATTAAAAAAATCTTTATGGATTTTTTGATCACAAGTGCATCATAAATTATTAAAGAAAAACAAGAAAGGAAAAAAGAAACAGCTTTTTATAAGGTATTTCAGACTTATATCTAAAATTCATCATAGAAATACCATATACAAAAAACTCAGTAATTCATGTTGGTAATGACAATTATCATTTTCAATTAAGTTAAATTAACTGTATTTAAAATTTTAATTTTTCAATTAAAAAAAATATATATATTAAAATAACATATCATTTCAAATTACCTAAGAAACATTTAAAATAATAACTTTTATGTTAACACAAAAAAAAAAAAAGAAAAGAAAAGAATATCCAAATAATTACTTCAATTGATCACAGTACTATACTTTGATAAAAAAAAAAAATTTAATCAAATAACAAATTTTTTAATTAACAAAATTTAAATCACATTCAAGATAAGAATTAGCATTTTACATAAATGTTATTCTTTTGTAATATTTATATATTAATGATAAACAATCAAATTCACAACACTACCTTCTACAGCTAAAACAGGCTCCCCCAATTTCATAAGACACTGGCCTTTTCTTTGCAATAGTTTAAACCGCAAGTCTCGAGGATAGTCATATTCTATGGCTTTCTCAATATCATTCAAGCATTCCTAAAAACAATAATTGAATTATCAACTAACAATCAATATAAAAGAGTAAATATTTACATTTAATTCACACCAGGTCCAAAAGTTGGGTTTTTTAAATTAAATTTTTTTTCTCTAAATACAATGTCAACACCAAATAAATTATTAGAAGCAATTACTTTGTTCTTTTGAAGGTGAAACAAAGCAGCAGATCTGTTTCCAAATCCTAATGAGAGTTCTTCCATATGAGTTCCTGCTTCTTCTGACTTAGGAAATGGGGCAGCCAAAATGCTCTTTAAAATATAACATTCATTTTAAGCATTTCTCATAAAGTATTTAATCAAATATGAACATAAACATATTTATTAGTAATTTAAATAGTTTAGAAAATTTATGATCTAACTGCAAGTAAAATATATGTTCATAAATAAATTACATTTATTCAAAATCAAGTGTGGTTTGTTCATGTTGGTGGTATTATCAACAATACAATTAAGAAGAATTTGTTCAGACATTCTTTCTTCGTCTACTATACTATATAATCACAAGTAGTTTCTTACTCGGTTACTGATTTTCTGGTAGTATTAATCATCAAAATCCATTTTATATTTGCTTCTCATTCAATAAATTTTCAAACTAGAAAAAAACATTTTGATGTTGACAATATCTCTACAGTGAATTGACTTCTAAGAGCCTGTCAACATTTCAATTTTAGTAATTCTATTGTAAATGGAAGGATTTCATTGCTCAGTCTTTCTTTAAACCAAATGAGAATCTGTACACAAATCTGTCCATAAGATATTCCCAGGGTGGAACTACTTAACATAGAAAAAATCCCAAAAACTAGTAGGGGAAAGTATGATAAAACGGGATACGTCGCCTAGGGACCCGGCTAGTACTGCTATCGAGCGGATGACGACAGAAACTTGTTCTCGGCCATCATTACATCAATCTCAGTTCGTCCCGTCTCGAGACCACTAGTTGATGGAAAGTTGTAGTTCTTAGAACTTTTTTATTCTGTTTTCTTGGCACTTTCTACATTTACGTGCGTTGTTTTCTACATTATTCTGCCTACATATATGGGAATACAATTCCGGTGAATATTACATTTCATTAAGCATTTATTAACAAATATTCTCATGTGTAGTCTATCTAATTTTCCTTTCACATTTAGGCAGCAGCCATATTTATTTTGAAAAGTGTCGGAGTTGGACAAAACGGGACATTTATGAGTTGGATAAAACGGGATACAATTTTTTATATACTTTTCTCAAGGGACATTCTAGGAGTAGACCAGCCAACAAGCCTGTCAGGAGACAGCCTACGGACAGACCAACCTGCAACATCCTCAGGGGAGAAAGGATTAGAACTCTCTTGTTATCGACCTAAGCTACTCTTTTCCATCTCTCCAAAATTTGTTCTACCTGCACCTGAAGTAAAAGGACCTCGCCCAGAAAACAAGGCTGATAAGAGAAAAAAGAAACTGTAGCAATAACATCATCTCCATATAAGAGTAAGTTAGAAATGGAAGAAATAGAAATGATGATAAAACTACGAGAAAATTAAAGAAAAGGCTGCTAAGAAATCCTTCTAAAAATTCCAAAAAGAAGTTTATAAGAAAAGGAAATGGAAAAGAGGAAGAAAAAGAGCTACCAAGTCCAGCCAAACCCTAAAAGTAGGCCTAGAATCCAAAAGAACGCCTAATCCTGATGTTAAAAGTCAAAACATAGAAAAGTTTAATAAACTTTCAACAAGCAGTCAAGAATGCATGTCGTCATTGTCTGAAGATGAATAAGAGGGCATAGAAACCTGCATATATTGTAATACACTGTACGTCAATTCTAAGACTGGTGAAGGTTGGATACAATGTTCTGGATGCCAAGAATGGGCTCACGAAGCGTGTTCTAATGCCTTTTTATGTGACTTCTGTTCTGCTATAGGCCTAAATAAAAGGTCTTCTTTCCCATTTTGTAAAAAAAAAAATATATATAAAAACTCTTATTTTAAGTCTCTGATTACGGAAGACATTGTTCTTTCAAGTGGAAATTTTGCTTTACAGTTTTCTGTCAGTTAATTGTGCTTTTCAGTTAGTTTTACACAAAAAATTAAACATTGTAATCTCTATCCCGTTTTATCCAACCCAGGTATGCTAAAACGGGATGTGTAAAGAAGACCAAAAAACCGGCTGTTACATTGGAATGACGAAACGGAAAATAAAAACGCGAATAAAAGAACATCAAAATGATATAAAATATAACCATATAACTACTGCCTTAACCAAAATAAATCAGGAAGAAAAAATAGAAATAGACTTTAAAAATTATAATAAACTAGCTAACTATAATAACTATCTTTATGCCACAAATTGCGAAGCCGTCGAAATTTTAGCGAATAAGGAATCATGCAATACCGACCAAACAGAAATCAACACAAGGTGGCGCGATATCTTGGGGAGAGGAAGAGAAGAGAAGATATATGGCCGCCAAGCAGCGATGGTTCACGGAAGCGTAAATGCCTGAAGAAGGCTGCGTGAAGCAGCTGAAAGCGCTAGCTAAAGGTAACTTTTAACGGGTTTTAAATGTTTTAAAGTTTTAATGTTTTTACCTTTTTAAATCGTTTTAAATATTTTCCGTAGTAAAAAAAAAAGCAAGAATGGTATCCCGTTTTGTCCAACTTTCCCCTATATGTATGCAAAATGAATAGCGGAAGGAGACTTATTAATGGTATATCATGTGGTTATTATTAAAAATACATAATGATTTATACTTATAAAAAGTGATATTTTGAGCGTTCTTAATACATTATAAGACAAATTAACAATTCAAAATAAGAAATTTCCATAAAAACAAAGTAATTTAACCCCTTGGGTACATTTGACGTCTGAGACACATCATTCACTTTTTTGTTTTTTATCTTTGTTTTGCAATTCTAATTACTTGAAGACATCTTAATACTACATATGTCACCAATATTTTAGAAATAAATAAATTCTTATGTAAAATGTACTGCTTTTACATACTACTCCAAGCAACCAAAAATTATATCCGTTCCACATGCAAATATTTTCTCAAATAAATCCGTAACCAAGGGGTTAACAAGAAATTCAAAGCCAGCAAAATTTTCAAAACTCTGAATTCAGGGGTTACCCTCTGAAAAGTTTTATCCTCTATATTCCTGTCAATGAAAATTTCCTAGAACTAGAAATTTTCAAACTTTCCAAGACGTTCAGATTTTAGCTAATTTCTTTTTTCTTTTTTTTTTTTTTTGTTATTTTGTTAACACTTTCAGGTCTAACCTATTTCAACCGTAGGTCTCCATCATAGACTCAGGGTTTTTGGTACTTTTCATATATATATATATATATATATATATATATATATATATATATACTAACAGGCTTTGCCCGCTTTGCTGGTCACTATATTTAAAGGAAACTCTTTTCTATAATAGCTTTATGAAAAAAAAACTGAAATCGCTCAAAAGCTCGCTTTGGTTCCCGCTGCTTTCAGCAGAAACTTGTTCGTCCTCACAGTCTCCGGTACCTGTCCCTATTGCCTATGACAATGGCTTACCCGTGGGCTTCCATTTAGGTGCTTATCATATATGACAGTTCCGATACGGACAGTATCGAAAAATTTGAAGTAGCCCTTTTATATTTTAATCCCAGTTACACATGAACAACATTATGAGTGATGTACATAATATTTGCTTTCAAGTTATTTCTTTTATTTACTTGATTTAACTGATCAACCATAAAATGACAGCAATTTCAAGCCAAATATAATATTACAATATGCTATGATCGGCTACGTCTATTGCATGAGACAATTATTATTATTATTTTTTTTTTTTTTTTTTGTGGTTATATATAGGGGAGAACCGTGTAATATGGACCATTGTGTAATACAGACCATGAGCAAATTTGTATGTTCAACACTAGATGGTGAAATCATCTCATTGCCTTTAGTGAATATTATTGTTACACAAACCATGAAGTGACTTGTACATGCACACCTGTATTTGGACGATTATGAAATTAAGTTTTCGGTTTATATGATCATTGATGTAACAAGTATGTTAAAATGGAAGTATTACTTTCTGCTGTTAGGTAATATAATTTTCGCGTTAATAGTAGCAAATGTACTTATTTTATGAACAATTTAGACATGTGTTTCATGGGCATCAATTTGCATACCGATTTTTGATTGGAAACCACGTTGCACTGTTTACGCGTGTAATATGAACCATGATGTGTTGTATAATATGGACCAGTGGTCCATAATAAAAACAGAGAGATTTTGTTAATGCTCACCATACATATATCGCATACTCAAAATCTTGAGGCTATAGAATAGGCTAGGGAAGCACGAGTAATCAAATTATCACTTCTTTCGCACACTATCCATTGGATATAACCTTTAGACCTCCCCTTTTTTCGTCCATTTCTACTATTCCCAAGAGATGTACAAGTGTGTGAGGGAACATGTTGGACAGTTCGCAGGGGTTGATCCAGGTTTTAATTTTTGGGGCCCATTTTTGTGAAAATCAGAACTGTCGCTAGAAACCTTTCATTTTAGCAGTTACTCTATCTAATGTTTAATATCAAGTTAATAGCATTTTATTAAACAAAAGTATCGACACTCATTAAAAATAATGCAGTAAACATGGAAAAATTTTACAAAAGTATTATTTTTATAAAACAAAATTTTATGAAAGGGCTGTTTTTATAAATCTGAACTTTGTGAAGAGACCCATTTTCTGAATTTGAATTTTGTGAAGGGACCCATTTTATGGATTTGAATTTTGTGAATGGGCCCATTTTAGAGTTTTGAATTTTGTGAAGGGATAGCAAAAGGGTCCCAATATTTGCCTGGATCAACCCCTGGTTTGTTTCACAATTCCAAGTGTGTCAACTGTTGGGGAACGGGAAGGACCACTATGGACCACTTGGTCCATATTACACGAACGTATGTGTAATATGGACCACCGATACATAAATAAAATAATTATTTCCTGCAATTATTAATAGTTTCCTTTCCAGAGTGCTTTACCAAGCTTGAACCATGCAACTATACCATTGTAATGAGCAGCCAACAAATTAAATCTTTTTATTTTAATAATTTTAGTTTTATTTTAATAATTTTAGTTTTAGTTTTCTTGCTTAGGGGGTCCATATTACATGGATCTCCCCTACTTCATGCTTAGTTAATAGTAGTTGGTATACAGAAAAATAAATTAATTAATTAATATGTAAACCTGATCATGGTACAACCTTAACATAACTCCCCTTGGCGACTTTTGAATTTTTGTCGCAATTTCAGACCAAAATATAATTTATGCGATTATTGTACCTATTTCTTTCTAACTCTTTCTTTTTTTCAACATTTTATAATTTAGTTATATTTTTGATGTGCTACTTGGCTTTAAGTGGCTGCCCTTGGCAAAAAATGTCCAATCTACTTCAGCATAAAAATTTAAAAATTTGTTCAGAATTATCAATAAGTAAATACCTTTAATATAATGATGAATTAGCTTTTATGCCAAGCATGATTCGTCCGTGCTAATATATATATATATATATATATATATATATATATATATATATATAAAGTTGAGGTATAAAAAAAGATGCTATGAAATAAAATTCAGAAGAAACATGCTAGATTTGTATTATTAATTACTATTTTATTTTAAAGTTATAAAGACGCCATTTTCTCATTCACCAATTTAACATTCAGTAATTTTTTATTTTTCATGTGAAAGCATATTTCATTTTATGTTGAAAAAATAAAATAAATAAATAAAAATACCTCGTAAAACTTTTTGGCAACAATTAAAAATTTAAATATCTTATATTAAGGCAATTACCAGTTAATTATTTTCATATTTTAATTAATTTAAAAAAAATCTATTCAAATTTCCGGTATAAATAATAGCCTATGTCCTATTCCAGACTATTATCTATCTCTGTACTAAATTTCCTTGAGATCCGTTCAGCCGTTGTGGCGTGATTGAGTAACAAACATCCATCCATCCATCCAAACTTTCACATTTATAATATTAGTATAGATATATATCTTTTTTTTTTATATTTTGAAAATATATATATATCTGAACAATATTTTATGATTATTTGAAATTTTAAACTGTTTTTATTCATAATGTAGAAACTATTTACTAGGGATGGACTGCATATCTGGAAAATATCCGAAATATCGTCGGATATCCGGATAAAAACAACAGTTTTTCCAGTTAATACGCCAGATAACTGACTTTTAAACATCTGTTTTTTTTCTTTTACCCCACCGTTTGGGGGAAAACTAAATCTGGTGTGTCACTCACACGACTTTCTCTTACTCTGAAATTTAATACTATTAATACATGTTGCAGATTAAAAGGTAAGATAATGAGTACTGTTATGTAAACCTGTGTTAAACAATTCATATTAGGCTTCTGAAGAGTTTTACATGATAATTAGTTCTGTGTGAGGGGGGCTACCGCCCACCTCAACCCCCTGTTTCATTAATGCACCTACATTTATATAGAATTTAATTCGGTTATTAAAAAATAATTCTGTTTTTAAAAAATAATTTATTAAAATTATTATTAAAAAAAAATTTCTTTTATGATAATGCAGACGATTTCCATATTAGAGAAGTAGTATAACACCAAATATCCAAAAAAAGTCCATTTTATTCTCAATATTTAAATTAAAATAAAATACGATTTTTTTTTCTAAGTTTTTTTTCGTTAAAAGTAAAAAAAATCGATAACTTTGTTTTAAATTATCGCAGATCGATGGTTCAACCATTCATTTTAAAGGTATTGGCGAGCTCTTTTGAAAGATACCCATCATCAAAATTTACTCCCCTCGAGGGGGTACTTCTCTTCCCCGGGGGGGGGAGGCGGGGCTCCTACACACACAAAAATTTTTTTCCCAGTTAACTATCTCTATTACAAAAGATATATATTCGTTTCATTTGGTATAGTGCAGTTTATAGACGTTAAACTCTACTTACCTGCAATTTCCCCCATAGACGTAATGTATTAGAATTCTCTTGATTGTCCCTGTACATGAACCATTTGCTTGATCTTAACGAATAGCTTACAGTAGCATCCCTATATGATACACATTTAGAATGCCAAGTTTTAACTTTCTGCTATAATTTGTTTTTGAGATATGCTGATAACAGACAGATACACACAGACATACACACAGACCATTTGCTAAAAACATGATTTTCGTATTCAGGGGACCTCAAAACGTGTAAATATAACAAAATATCGCATTTGAAAATTTGACCCAAAAACAATACTTTCGCTACCTTATGGGTAAGAGAAAGTAAAAAAAAAGCTTCTTAACGGCCCTCTTCACTCACCGTCGCCGGAAGCCCGAGCCAATGTTTTTCTATGGGGAAATTTTCTTTACAAATAACTTATTAACTAATACATATTTTTAAATTCTGTTTTCACATTCTGAAAGTTCACAGCTGTTAAATTGACGCACCTTTTCTAAAAAATTATTTTTTTAATTTTTTATATTTTATTTTGAAGCTGCAAAATACGAATTTTCAATATGTGAAATTTTTTCATTTTGCAATTTTGAAATAAAATATTAAAAATTTAAAAAATACATTTTTAAAAAAGGTGCGTCAATTTAACAGCTGGGAACTTTCAGAATGTGAAAACAGAATTTAAAAATATGTATTAGTTAATAAGTTATTTGTAAAGAAAATTTCCCCATAGAAAAACATTGGCTCGGGCTTCCGGCGGCGGTGAGTGAAGAGGGCCCTTAAATCATGCCACTAATAGTCCAAGCGGCGACTGCAAAAAATTGACTTTATAAGGTGTGAAGCTGATTTTTTTTGTATAGATAGAATTCATTGTTACAATGAAAATCTAATAGGGTTTCCTGGTCAAAGCCATCAAGTTTAAGAGAAACAACCTCACTTCCGGTCACAATTTAAACGATTTTCGAACCCCACAAGTGTGAAGATGAAACCGGTGCTAAAATGTAGAGATTAATATGCTCTTTAAAATGGCATAAGGTTGCCTGGTCAAAACCGTCAATACCCGGAAGTTGCCTCGAAAATAGGGGTCAAATTTAAACGATTTTCGAACCCCACAAGTGTAAAGATGAAACCGGTGCTAAAATATAGAGATTAATATGCTCTTTAAAATGGCATAGGGTTGCCTGGTCAAAGCCGTCAAGAAACAGAGGTTGGCACGAAAATATTGGACGTATTTTGCAATTTATTTACTCAAGTAAAAAGTGATTTACCCAAGTGTAAAGATGAAACCGGTGCTAAAATATAGAGATTAATATTGTTGCGTACTTGGGGGTTCGTGAGTTGTCCGAGAATGAAAGGCCAAACATACAAAAATTCAGTAATTTATTCACAGAAAGTTCCAGAAAAATACAGGTCTATAAACCAAGTATCAGCTTCAATTCAACCAGTAAACACAGCTTAAACAACAGTTGTCAATAGCAAATCCACAGTACAAACTGTATAGCAATAACACTTGAAGCAAGTCTCTTTCAAAGAGGCTCAAAACAATGCAAGCATTAGCGAAGCTGGCTGAGAACTGAACTGACTCACTCGCCTTGGCGAAGAAAACAGCATTATAGCCCTGTAGAAAAGTGTGGAATGTTCCGGATATTTCCGTATCTCATCAGCCAATGAGATTAGAGCTTCCATATTTGGTATATCCCTTATAAGGATTTTCTCGCCAAGGTCGCCAAAAAAATCACCAAGGTGGGGAAAAGTTGCCAAATTTGGTGCCAAATCCATTACCTGCCTTATTCGGGCTTTTTAATGCATTTTTAAGGAAAAATAAGGCTATTTCAACACTAAAACGACTAGAAATGCACAAAATTAGCACTTTATCAACTTATTAAGCCTCTTTAAAAGAATTTATACAAAAATAAACACAATTATTTACAATTTTGTAACACTGCCCCCCTCCCAAGGACTGCACGTCCCGGGCAGTGCAACCCTTGGTCAAGAGGTGAAACTAAACAAATTTACACAAGCTAAAATACAAAAACTAAGTTGCACATAACGATAACATAGAAATATAAATCAAGTGAGAAATATTTACAAAATTCACAAATATGTACAAATATTTATATACAAATATTTACCGTGTGCATGCGCAAATTTTACCAGTATTTACATTTTAAATTTTAATATTACTCTTAATTGTGGTACTTGGCTAGCCTGTTATAGTGCACCACCTTCGGTTTTGATGAAGGTGTTTTAGTGATCCGCACCACTACATCATTCGGCCTTTTAAAACTGTGTACGGTCCGTCCCAGTTGCACTGTAACTTGGGAGACAGTCCTTTGCGTCGAACAGGATTCCACAACCAGACCTTGTCTCCTTTCTGGAACTCATGTTGTGTAGCCTTTAGATCGTACCTCGTCTTCATTTTCTCTGTTGTCATGTGAATCCGCTCCCGAGCAAAGTTGTGTATGTCCTCGAATCGTGCCTGGAGATCTTAGATGTACTCCTCGGGCGATGAAGGCGCATTGGGTGGGCAACCAAACAGGAGATCACAAGGGAGACAAAGTTCACGTCCAAACAGCATCTGGGCTGGAGTATAGCCGGTGGTTTCATGGACAGCACTTTGATAAGCCAGCAGGAACAATGGCAACTTCAAGTCCCAATCTTGCTGGTTCCTTGATACTAGAAGAGAGAGGTTATTCAGGATGGTACGATTGAACTGCTCGACCATGCCGTCCGACTGGGGATGTAAGGGTGTTGTCTGGGTTTTGTCTATGCTGAGTAGTTGACACAATCCTTTGAAAACAGCAGAGGTAAAGTTCGGACCTTGGTCGGTATTGACATCTATCAAATGTCCTCACACATAAAAAATTGTTAATTTTTATAAATATAAATGTTTATTTTTCAAGAAATAACTTTTAGCTTACCTTTTTCTTTAAGCTTATTAAATATTCATCTACTTTCTTTATTTAAAATTCGGTTTGCCATCATCACGCCTTAACGATCGATGTTTGTTTACATCTTTGCCGTTGCCATTCTTGCTCTGCATAATTTTTTCTATTTTGACTGTTGCCACTGCTGTTGAAATAATTATTGTAAATTATATTTTCGGTTAGGACCGTTGAGTGGCAATAGCGATATGTTGTTTATATGCAGATTTGACTTTTCAGTCAGTATAAAAAGATCGCGGTGGGTGTGTTGGATGGCAGTTGTCAGCAGTGGTCAGCCATTCTTCAATTAGAAATGAAGTAGTAATAGCTTTGGATAATTGAGCAGCTTTAAGCTGTTGGTGAGCTAAGCACTGGCAGGTGTGCTTTTAGCATGTTACAGCTAAGCTTGTTATGTTCTTTTAGCTGTTGCATTTTTATAAATTTTTTATGGCTGACGTCGCTATAATTTTACAAATGTTAAATTTTTCATCGTTAAGTTTGTTTAAAATTTTCATCGTTAAGTTTGTTCCCTTTTAAAAGGATAAAGTTTATAGATTTTCGTCACTTGTTCGAGATCTAAAAATCAAAATGATAATCGATGTTTGAATTGAGATTGTTAAATTTATTTTTAATTGATGTTGAATCTTGTTTAGTGGTTTTTTAAACCACATTTGTTACGTTTAAAACTTAAAAGTCTTTTGAGCTACGTCATAGAATTAATAGTGTGCAATCACATACTTGCCAACAAATTTTAATAAAAAAAGGGAAGATTTTTGTTGAAAAACCAGAAGATTTCATAAAAAAAGGGAAGATTTTTTTTTCTCTGACATATTAAACAACACAGTTTTACAATTTTAATATTTTGAAGAAATCTATAAAAATGTTTTACTATAGATTGATTATACTCAGGGGTAGCACCAGCTAAGAGGCCGGGAGGCACAGGTCTCCCCTGTTGGGGAGTCTGTGACCCCCTCAATCGGGGTATACTCCTAAAATCTCTCGGGGGAACAAATACAAAATTTTCAGTTTTTCTACTTTTAGCAGCATTTTTCTTTCCTTTTACAAATTTGGAGCATTCCAGTTTTTCCATTCTATTTTCAATAGAAGAAAGTATTGCATTCGTAAAAATTTTCAGCTTCCAGTATTCCATGAATATACACATTTTGAGAGGTCCAGAACACGTTTTGACCACGATATTTTTAGAAAATGTCTGTCTGTGACATAATAATCTCTAAAACCACGAGGAGTACTAACAAATGGGATGGTAGAAATATTAACAGAAATATTATTAACAGTATTGAAGTTTTTGATAAATACTCATATAATAAACTCC
Organism: Salticus scenicus; assembly: GCA_963930645.1. Lineage (NCBI taxonomy): Eukaryota > Metazoa > Arthropoda > Arachnida > Araneae > Salticidae > Salticus > Salticus scenicus. Next base: position 320,696,243 of record OZ005648.1, on the reverse strand, counting down.
CTTTATGTAGTGCCCTCTGTCGGGGAGTCCCCCCCGTCGGGGAATTTCTGGTGCCACTACTGATTATACTAAATACATAAAAGTTTTAAATGATGTTATACCTCTTCAACATATAAATATCTACAAAACAGAATCTAAGAAATTTATTTAACAGTAGAGAAAAAAAACTTAGTTAAGTTAAACTATATAATAAAAAAGTAAATAAAATAAAGAGAATTGATACCTAATAGTGTAGAAAGAAATGCACTCACTAAGCAGCTGTCAAACATTTCCTATTACACATTTTTAGTTTCCATTAGTTGTTTGAACAGGGTTCACATTCAGATATGGAAAAAAAAAAATTCCCTGGGCAATTTTGAAAAAAATATTAGTGACTATTACAAGAAATATTCCTCTAGAGAGAAGAAAATACATCTACTTCCACTGTATGATGTCATGTTACTGCCGATCATGATAGAAATTCAGGTAGAAATCATTGTTTACATGCATATTTTCACGATCCTTAATCATTTGAATTTTGATATGAAGCTAAACAAAAACGTCATTTGAGAGAAAGGAAATATTTGTTTTTCCAGGTTTTATAACTGAATTTCCCTGACTTTTGATGAAAATTTATATTTTCCCTGACTCTTTTTTTTTTTTTTTTAAACAAAATCCTACTTCCCTGAGTATTCCAGGTTTTCCCTGATGAGTTTGAACCCTGTTAAAGCTCCCCCCCCCCCCCCCCCAAAAAAAAAAAAAAAAATCATACATGTGGTTTTTTAAATTGGAAATTAGCTGAAAATTTTTCGCTAACATTGTTGGTTGGTTGATTAGTTAAATATTGATAATGTCACTTTCAATAAATTGGCGACATAAATATTTATATGTATAATTTTTAACTACATTAAGCAATTTCAGAATTTTTTCCTTAACAATATATATATATATATATATAATAATAATAATATAACTGCAATAACTTTTATATCCACATAAAACCTTAATAAAATTCCATGCCAACAGAAAAAGAAACTTTTTAAACAAATATAGAATATGATTTTTGTGTATGTACATTAATCATACATATTAAAAAAAAGTGGCAGTAGCTAATTATCAGTTTCAAACGTGCATAAAACCAACTGAGTATTAATTTTCTTAAATTGATTTGGGAAAAATTTTACTACCTGAAAAAATTATTCTTCATTTTTTTTCCATGTTTACACATTTGGTATAAATATGACAAGAAAATATTTAATTTAATTGAGGAAAAATAAACAGATTCATTAAATTCAGCAATAAAGGTCTAAAAATAATTACATACATCAGAAATATTGAGCACTCCCATTGCTTCATTGTTTCTAGAATTGATCATTGATCACAATCCGGGGGAAGGGGGGGGGGGGAGGAGGGGAATACAAAAATAATTACAGAGTAAGAAATATTAAACTCTTTCAACTCTACTTCTAGAATCTAATCAAAGAAGTTTAAAATTAATATTTATTATCATTTATGTTGCAGATAGATAAAGATTAGGAAACAAAAGACTTCTGCAGAACATTTCATTGCTGATCACTAGTTGGAGATAAATATAGGGGGGGGGGGGGGGGTCAAAAATTAATTACATCTGCAAGAAATATTTAACAGTTCTATTTCTTTACATGTTCTAGAATCTCATAAAGCAAGTTTGAAACGAATATTGACATTCATGTTATGGATGGAAAAAGATTGGGAATCGGGAGTTTTCGTAGAACATTTGGGGTTTCTTTTTAAAACGAACGATATCCGCGACTTTTTTAAAAACGGAAGATTTCATCATCTGTCCGGAAGACCGGAAGATACACTAAAAAACCGGAAGTCTTCCGGGAAAACCGGAAAAGTTGGCAAGTATGCAATCGTAATCTTCATTTTTTCACCTTGATGATACATCTTGTTTATTTCGCTGGTCAACACGGCGACCGCGGATGTTTTGTTGTTAAAGAACGAAATATATGATTGTGTTTTCAAGTGTGTTATAATAGATGTTCGATTATGCCTACTGCTTTATCTTGTTCATCACCTGTAAAGGTAATTCTAATTTTTTATATTTTTTTTGAAAGTTTTAATATATATTTATGCTTTGTTGAATAAAACTGGTTTTTCTTGTTAAAACTTTTGTATTTAATGTGTCATAACAATTGAACACTGGTCGGATCAATTTTATTGAAACCCTTAAAATTAATTAGTTTCCACTGTATGCTATCTGCATAATAAAATTAATTAAAAGATTGACCTTTTGGTCTAGATCAGGTATGAAGTTGTAGGGGCGTGCCGTACCTTGACACCCATTGCTGCACTAGGACCTCTGCGACTGTGCATGCCTCTTGATCGGGAATGGGATATGCCTCAGGCCACTTGGTGAAATAGTCCATCACGACGAGGATGTATTTATTTCCACTGGAGGTCCGTGGCAAGATGTCGAGTTCAATCCGTTCAAATGGTGCTCCCACGTTATACCGTTGCAGTCTTCCTCGACTTCGTTTCTGCAGGCCTTTACGTGCCGCACAAGCATCACAGGATTTACACCATTTCTCCACATCCTCCTTTGCCTTGCACCAATAGAAGCATTCCCGAACTTTCTGCAGAGTCTTCATTACCCCAAAATGGCCTCCAGTAGAGCTACTATGCAGTTGTTCTAAAACATCTGGAATTTTTGATCTTGGTAATACAGTCTGCCATCTGAAGTTTTTCCCATCATCAGATTCCCACTTTCTGTATAATACACCATTTCTGATATGAAGAGAGTCCCAAAGTGCCAATAACTTTTCGTAATGGGACTAAATCTGGAAATGTCCTGCCAGGTAGGTCTGTTGCTGGTCGTCTCCTTCAGCTGTAATATTGGCTTTATGTCAGGATCTTCCAACTGGGCTTGTCTAAGTTCTTCGTCACTCCATGGATCGGGATCTTGTTCTGATGGTGTTGAGACAGTAACTTGGTAGGCAACCGGATTTATCGGCAGGTATTTCTGTTCGACTCTAGAGCAGTACTTGCAGCTTTCCGAGCAGGGCTTCCGTGACAAGGCATCTGCATTACCATGTAGAGTCCCTTTACGATGACGTATTTCAAAGTCATATTCCTGGAGGTGTTGTATCCACCTGGCAATCTGTCCTTCCAGGTTCTTGAACTGGAGCAACCATGTTAGAGATGCATGGTCAGTCCGTAGCAGGAATCTTCTGCCATAGCGGTAATGATGGAAATGTTCTATGGCTTTTACGATGGCGAGTAGCTCTTTCCTGGTGGTACAGTAATTTCACTCTGGTTTAGACAGGCATTTACTCCAATAGGCAATGACATGTTCTTGACCATCAATTTCCTGCGACAGAACAGCACCAACACTCTCATGGCTGGCATCTGTATCAAATATGAACTGTCTGTCGAGCTGTGGATACGTCAAGATAGGCGATGATGTTAGGGCCTCTTTAAGTTGCTTGAACGCTTTTTCACATTCATCTGTCCACAGGAACTTCTGTTTGGCTTCCGTCAGCTTGTGGAGTGGTCTGGCAATATTTGAGAAACCCTTGACAAACTTCCTGTAGTAAGTGCATAACCCCAGGAAGCTTCGTAGTTGGTGTACATTTTCAAGGTGACTCCAGTTCTCGACTGCAGAGATCTTCTCAGGATCAGTTCTCACACCTTCAGCAGAGATGATATGGCCGAGGTAGCTCACTTCACGACGGAACAAGTTACACTTGCCTGGATTCAATTTGAGGTTAGCCATTCTGAGTTTCTCCAGCACCTTTCGGATGTTTCGTAGATGGTCTTCAAAGGTGCGCCCCACGATGATAATATCATCCAAATATTGACAGGCCTCATAGGAAGGTCCTTTTAGCACTGTCTCCATCAGGCATTCGAAGGTGGCAGACGCATTACATAATCCGAACGGCATAACTTTAAATTGCAACAGTCCTTGTCCCGTGGTGAATGCAGTCTTCTCACGATCATCAGGATGTAATTCTACTTGCCAGTAACCACTCTTCAGATCCAAAGTCGAGAACCATTTATTGCCAGCAAGTGTGTCTAATGTGTCGTCAATTCTGGGAAGAGGGTAACTGTCTTTCTTCGTGATGTCATTCAAACGACGATAATCCACGCAAAATCTTGTTGAACCATCCTTTTTTCGCACCAGAACTATAGGAGAGGCCCAAGGACTCGTTGATGGCTTGATGACATCATTGTGCTGCATTTCACCTAGAAGTTCAGAGACCTCTTCCTGTTTAGCAAATGGAAGTCTTCTTGGATGTTGTTTGATTGGAGGATGATTTCCTATATCAATTCTGTGCTGGGTGATGTTCGTTCTCCCGACGTCTTCAGGTGTTCGAGAAAAAAGGTCTTTAAATTCTTGGAGTAGCTTCTCCGCAGCACATCTCTGTTCACTTCCTAATTCTGCATTCTTAAGTAGTTCCGTTGTTAATTGCTCAGAAGACTTGGATTCGGTTGATTGCATGGGGCGGTTTATGCGTGTTACAGGAGTGCAGGCTGCTAACACCTCATCCTTCTTCACTGTTCGGACCTTATCGCTGATGTTTGCGACTCTCACAGGAATAGTACTCTTTGAGAGATCAACTAGAGAAGAAGCTACCAGAACTCCTCTTGGGCTATTGTCTGTATTCGGGTATTCAATCAGTCCATAGCGGAAGTATTACTTTGTGGGAGGTGTTCCTGAAACTATTGTCTCTGTGTGTGGAGTAATGGAAATTTCAGACTTGGCTGTTATCTGGCAAATTGTCTGAATGTCTTGATTTTCAGTGTTAAACACAGCAATGTCTTCCGAACTCGAATGTAGTTCATTATTCTTGAAGTCCAATTTAAAGTTAAATTTTCTCAGGAAATCAATTCCAATGATTAAAGGATCTCTTATATCAGCCACATATGCCATATGATGGTAACTGGCATTCCCAAAAGTGATGGTCAAGTTCATTTTTCCATATATTTTGATTTCGTCTCTGTTCACAGTCTGGAGTTTAACGCAGGGCGGAGTCCAGATGATCTTCTCTTTTAGTTCTTGAGCCAAACCCGTTCTAATGATGGTCACGTTAGCTCCCATGTCCAGAATCATCCGGCAGGTGGTGTTGTTAACTTGGCCATAGACGTGAAGTTCATTATCGCCACCACTCATCGATGAAACATGAAATACTGTATATTGGGGCTCTTTAATTTCAGGCAACCTCCGCCCCGCGAGATGGCCTTCTCCTAGTTTCCCTGCATTGATGGTGAAGCCGGGTGATTTCCTTTAGTTGGTATTACAGGGCAGTTCCTCTTCACATGACCATCCCCTCCACAGCCCCAGCACTTTATCTTACTATCCTTTATTTCCTTATTATTTTCCAGGCTGCGCAATCTCTTAAAGATCTCTGCTAGACTTCTCTTCATTTCATTTTCATAAGCAGGCGTACCATTTAATGAGACTGCTTTTATCGTATGGCGGTCTTTGCGGGAGGCTTGTTGGGCTGCCTCTATCCTAAATGCATATCCTAAAGCTGATTCTATGTCTCTGATGTTGGAGAGTCTCAGCGCTTTTTGAATTTCTGGATCCCGAACAGCATCGATAAAGTACTGAAGGGCTAAGTCGTTTCGAGTGTCAGCATGACAGTCTGAGAATGCTAGGTGTGACAGTCTCTGAATGTCCGATGCCAGCTCTTGCAAACTTTCGCCCGTTTTCTGGTAGCGGGATTTTAGCTGGAGGCGACTATAGTCTTTAGAACACTTCTCTCCGAACCGTAGCTCCAGTGCTCTAGTCAGGGCCTCGAAGTCGTTCCTTTCTTCTTTAGAAATATTTCTCAGTATCTCGGCTGCATCTCCCCGTAATGCTGCTGCTAAGTGGACTGACTTGGCGGTAGAGTCCCAGCCGTTAGCTTCAGCTACGATGGAAAACTGCGTCTTATATACATGCCAGGAAGAACTGCCATCGTAGGTAGATAGCTTAATAAATTCCTAATTCTAGATTCTTCTCTCTTTCTTTTCAGTTTTCTGGGGCATGGATACTAACTTTTCTTCCACTTTTCTCTCCAGATCTTCTTCTATTCTCTTCAGTTTACCTTCTATCTCTGAAAACCTTCCTTTCAGTTCCTGAGCAAAATTTTCTTTAACTTTCTCCTTGAAACTCCGTTCTATCCACGTAACACTCTCTTCAACCTTCATAACATTTTCTTCTATCTTCATAGCTTTCTCTTCAACCTTCGTAACATTTCCTTCTATCTTCATAGCTTTCTCTTCAAAACTTTCTCTTCAAAATTTTCTTCTATCGTTATAACTTTCTCTTCTATTCCATTCATTCTATTTTCCATCACCATTAATTTACCCTCGATTGATTCTTTCACCATTGAAAGCTCTCTCTTCATCTCATCTTGATTAGATTTAATTTCTTCCTGAACTTCACCCATAGTGTCTTTCATTTCCTTCATTTCTTCAGTCAAGCCGTCTTTCATTTCTCTTTACGATGTTTCCATTTTCTCTTGTGCTGCCTTCATTTCTTTCATCTCTTGACTCAAGCTACCTTTCATCTCTCTCTGTCCTTCTTTCATTTCTCTTTGCCCTTCTTTCATTTCATTCATCTGGGTAGCTAAGCTTTCTAGAAGTTTCTTCATCTCTTGCTCCATAGCTCTAGTTATCACCATTCACAGACAACCCCACTCCTGACACCAGAAATGTTGCGTACTTGGGGGTTCGTGAGTTGTCCGAGAATGAAAGGCCAAACATACAAAAATTCAGTAATTTATTCACAGAAAGTTCCAGAAAAATACAGGTCTATAAACCAAGTATCAGCTTCAATTCAACCAGTAAACACAGCTTAAACAACAGTTGTCAATAGCAAATCCACAGTACAAACTGTATAGCAATAACACTTGAAGCAAGTCTCTTTCAAAGAGGCTCAAAACAATGCAAGCATTAGCGAAGTTGGCTGAGAACTGAACTGACTCACTCGCCTTGGCGAAGAAAACAGCATTATATACCCCTGTAGAAAAGTGTGGAATGTTCCGGAAATTTCCGTATCTCATCAGCCAATGAGATTAGAGCTTCCATATTTGGTATATCCCTTATAGGATTTTCTTGCCAAGGTCGCCAAAAAAATCGCCAAGGTGGAGAAAAGTCACCAAATCCATTACCTGCCTTATTTGGGTTTTTTAATGCGTTTTTAAGGAAAAATATGGCTATTTCAACGCTAAAACGACTAGAAATGCACAAAATTAGCACTTTATCAACTTATTAAGTCTCTTTAAAAGAATTTATACAAAAATAAACACAATTATTTACAATTTTGTAACAATATGCTCGTTAAAATGGCATAAGTTTGCCTGGTCAAATCTGTCAAGTAAAGCAGTCAACCACAAAAAAATAGGCGAGTTTTGAAGATTTCTTAACGAAGTGTAAAAAAAATACGAATAGCATTAACAAAGAAAATGAATAAGGATGAAATTATATGCATATTTAAAAGGTGTGGCTGGTTCCAGAATGTACAGCATAGAAGTTATTTTAAAATGGCATATGTTTACCTGGTAAAATTCGTAAAGAAATATCAGTCAGTGTCCAAAAAGCTAACGAATATTAAAGGTGTTTAACACAAAGTGAAACACACATGAAGACTACTTAAAAAAGGTTAAACACGAAATAATTAATATTTAAAAGATGAAATTGCGAGCTAACTGTAGAACATACAACACTTTTCAATTTGCTTACGATTGGTGCTTCAAACCTGTCAAGGTATAGCGGTCAGCTTAGAAAAGGAAGCGAATTTCAATATTCGTTTAATTTATTTGTTTAATGATGTAAGAGATTTTAAAGCATAAAGAAAATTAAATTATTATGTGTGACCATTCTTTTTCTAACCTGTATAAAACTAATTTCAGCTCACAAGCTCGTTTTTTCCCCATTTTTCAATCCTTAAAATATTCAAATTGTGTCAAAGTATTGAGAAGATAAATTTCCTGAAGAAATGTATGCGGCTGCTTTGTAGAATTTTATACGAAAATTTTGGGTTGGGCCGATTTTGTTATATTAAAAATTTGTCAATTTTAGAAAATCTTCTCAATTAATTTTTTTGTATCTAATTAAAAATAATCAATAATACCTTCTGCAAATTAATTATGGGTACAAATAAAGCAAAAAACATTTTAAAAAAATTGATCAATTTTTCGCATTTCTTAATAACCATGAATTAATATATGAAATTGAAATTTGTAAATCTTGCTGCAAATCTGAAATAAGAGTTTTTTTTTTTTTTTTTTATTTTATTTAATTATTTATTTTGGATACTAACAGAATTTTTTATTATGAATTTTTTGGGCATTATTATCTTCATTTCTGTTAACTTTTGCGGGCGTATTTTCTTATCTGTATCCGCATGCTACATTTTTAATTTTTACTATTAATTCGTTGTTTTTATGGGAAATTTTAGAACAGTTTCATAACAGTTTATTTATTTTTTCTTTTTTAAATACTTTTTATATTTTTTTTCACATTGTATAAAAAAACCCTTCAAAATTAGCTTTTTTTTTTTTTTTTCCCTCGAGGCAACCACTATTTCTCAAGATTTTCACCTGGCAACTTTATGATACTCTAAAGAGAATATTATTCTCTATATTTTATAAACGGTTTCATTTTTAAATATATTAGGGTAAGAAAAACGATAAAATTCGCCCCCCCCCCCCCCCACACACACACACGCACACACTTTTCGTGGCAACCTCTTTTCTTGATGGTTTTACCAGGCAACCCTATGCCATTTTAAAGACCATATTATTCTCTACATTTGAGCACCGGTTTCATCTTTACACTTGGGTAAATAAATCGTAAAATATGTCCCCCTTTTTCGTGGCAACCGCTGGTTCTTGTCGGCTTTGACCAGGCAACCTTATGCCAGTTTAAAATGCATATTATCCTCAACATTTTAGCACCGGTTTCATTTTCAAACTTGTGGGGTTCGAAAATCGTTTAAATTTGACCCCTATTATCGAGGCAACCTCTGAAACTTGACGGTTTTGACCAGGCAACCCTATGCCATTTTAAAGAGCATATTAATCTCTACATTTTAGCACCGGTTTCATCTTCACACTTGTGGGGTTCGAAAATCGTTTAAATTGTGACCGGAAGTGAGGTTGTTCCTCTTAAACTTGACGGCTTTGACTTGGCAACCCTATCAGATTTTCATTGTAACAATGAATTCTATCTGTAGAAAAAAAATCAGCTTCACACTTTATAAAGTCAATTTTTTGCAGCCGCCGCTTGGACTATAAAGAAATCTATATTAATAAAATCAGACTTTCGTCTGTAAATTTGTCAGAATCAAAAAATTTTGCGATATCTTCATGTTTCACACACCATGAATGAAAGCCAAAGATGACTTCAGAAAATTTTGTCTGTGTGTGTGTGCGTCATGGTGTCTGTATGTCTGTAACACTATTTTTGTCCGGGTATCACTTGAGAACGGCTGTATGGAATTCAACGGTGCTTAGCAGAAACTTGGATCTTTACCCAACTTAAAATTATATCTATGAGCATTTTTGAAATTCCCTTCTGTTCCCCCCCCCCCTCCCAAGGGGGGGGGGGCAAAAGTCAAAAGCGCGTTTGTAAGCATAACTCGGCTCAAAATTACTTCACAATAAAGAAATTGCACATGGGGAGACTAGACATGAAATACAAATTAAACACTATCTGTGATTTTGGAATTTTCGAATTTTACAGGAAGGAGAGGGGAAATTGATTTTTGGCAGGAAATTTCATAAATTTTGGATTTTTGAGTAGATCTCTACCAAAAAGTTAACAAAGATGTTGAAAACAGCCATGCGTCTTCATTAGGATATTTCCAAAAGACGTTTCTGATTTTTTGTAATCTGCCATTTTTTTTTTTTTTTTTTTTTTGAGAGAGGGAGGGGGGTATGTGTTACAAAGGGCAAATTTGAAACACCCTTTTCAGCACTAAATTTGTCCTGGGAAATTTGTGAGAGCTGCAGTCACAAAGTTTGGTGCTTGGATTGTTTATATGTATCCAACCCCTAAAGTAACAGGATTTATCGCAATCCCCCCTTTCCCCCTGGGGACAGTGAGCAAGCAAGTCAGTCAGGAGATCTGCCTTCATAGATGTAGATTCCTGCAATTCATTTCTTTTAATTGAAAAAAAGATATGAATATATAATGACTATTCAGCAGTTTTCTTTTGTGTAACCTTTTTTTTAAATTAAGTTTTGTTATTTATATCCATAGCAAGGCAGACAAAGTACATAGTTCAGACAACATTCCATATTATATTCTGCTAACCTAACTGTCAAAAGTGACACATAAGCAAAAGAATTGCTCAGTGATGCCACTAGACTTTTAAAATCATGGGTCCCTGGGACCCATGAGTTTCAAAAATCTGGGTCCTTTTTTCAAAAAGTGGATCCCCACATAAATGAATTTATATATTACTGATATAAATTAAAACTTTATCTTGTAGTAGATGAAAAATAGATTTTTAGGAATTTTTAACCAGTGCTTTTTGAGATTGTCTTAAAACTAATATTATATTATGTAGGAAGTGGTTGCTATTAAGAAACAACTGAAAACAATTAGCTCAACTGGAACCAGGGAAGAAAGAAAAAAAACAGAGAGAGAGAGAAAATATAGTATAATAGCTAATTATTATTATTATTAATTTAATTTTAAACTAGAAACATTTTTAAAAATTTCCTTCAATTTAATTAGCATTAAAAGAACAAAATGAGAAAAAAAGTTTTTTTTTTTTTTTTTTTTTTTTGAGAAATGAGGAGATTAGATAAGGAGATTGATTACGAAATTTAGTTACACATTCCACTTTAAATCCCAAGTCTCCACCCTCCTTTAACCCCAAAATAACTTACCAATAAACTGTACTGATAACTTAATATAATAGAGAAAAAAATAAAAGAAGTTGTACTTAGGTACTCATTTGTAAACGAAATTACTATATTAATAATAATAATAACATTCTGACATTAGCAAAAATATTTTATTTTTTGCTTAACATATTACTTTTTTTATATACTTAGGTTTTTTTAATAATAAATCTTAATACAGACATAATGTCATGTTCCTGTAACCACATTCGTTCATCTGGTTCATTTGTTTTGTAATATAACTATTTGTCTGTGGTTTCAACAAACTTAGAACGCAGCAGGGTGATGCGGCACATTGTGATGTATCGTGCGTGATGTATTGGCACATTTTAACTGGTAACTTTTTCGTATCGGGACTTCATTTCTTCGTTTCAGAACTTTGTGTTTGCTTTCGCACCACTCGTGAATGTTTATCATTGATCGTATTGGAATTGGATAGAAATGTTTTTGGATTCTTTGAATGAATGGTTCTGCGACTGTTTTTCAAATTTCATATTTGGGCTAAGCTTTGATAGAGGGCACCCATGGTGATTCGTTATGCAGTGATGTGATTTGGTGTATCGTACACTTTTTACTAATAATCTTTTCGTATCGAAACTTCGTTTTCTCGTCTTGGAGTTGAAACTTTGTTTTTGATTTTGCACCGGCTGCTTGTTTGTGTTTATCGTATAAATAGGATAGGTTATTTTTCCTTTATGGTAAAATGGAGTTTTAAAGATTTTTTTTTTCTTCAGAGCAGAATGCTTTAAAAATATAAGAAAAATATCAGTTTTAAACAAGAAATATATTTTTTTAAAAAATTGTTTCTTTCTTCCAGTTTGAAATTTTTATTTTATTTATTCCTTTGTGTTCTACTATTATATATGTAAGGAAACATGCTATCGATATCACAAGAGTTTCAGAGAAAAATATAATATTTTTAAATTAATTAATTAATAGCAAATCAGAAGACAGGATAATAAATATTACAACTAACAAATATACCTGAGTATAAAATTCCACAGCTTTCGCGTAATGCTTCTCTTGAAAACATGAATTTCCTTCTGCTCTTAATTCTGATGCCTTTTCCCAAAATTTTTTATGGCGGGATGAACACATAATGTTGAGCCATTGATGAACTTTAGACCTAAAAAACCATTTTAAAACAAAATAAATTATGCATTTTTATTATATGTCATTCCTTCATTTTTTATAAAGTTAACTAAAAGAAATCAAATTTGCTTTTTTATATTATTATTAGAGATGTGAGGTGAGAATATTCTCCAGAGCCCAGTGGCAGAAAGTTTTGTAGCTCTCTGTGACAGGCTTTTAAAATTTCATAATCTGTCTGCAAAATGTGTGTGTAATCAGGGGTGAAAATGGCTTACACTCAAAAAGCCTGAAAGCTAATGGGGGGAGCTTAACATCAGTGGTGATCTCGTGCAACAATACACAAATACAATTTTACTACAGAACAATATAGTATAAACAATTGTATTCATTCAATTTATCTCATTCAATTAAATATTTTATAGCAATGTTTGACACAACACAATATAAATAATTATAAATAATAAAAGTATTAGTTTTAGTTTTGATACAGAAATTTTTATAAGTCAATTGTTATCCGAAAGTTGCGGACAAATTTTTTTTATCAGTGCAGACAAAAACTGCCCGCAAGCTGTTTTTCTGTGTCCGCGACTATGTCGCCGTGTTGCGGTGTTTCTGCCACTGGGCTCCAGAGAATATTCTCAAGAATATTCTCCTAAGCTCCAAATTCAGAGAATAATCGAGTCGAGAATATTCTTATTTTTCTTAAATACAAAAAATTTTTTCATGTTTATGACATCTATATTAATAAAATCAGAGTTTTGTCTGTAAATTTGTCGGAATCGAAAAATTTTGCGATATCTTCACGTTTCACACCCCATGAAAGCCGAAAATGACTTCAGAAAATTTTGCCTGTGTGTGTGTGTGTGTGTGTGTCTGTGTGTATGTCATCGTGTCCGAATGTCGCTTTTTTTGTCCGGGCATCACTCGGGAACGGCTGGACGGAATTCAACGACGCTTGGCAGTAATTTAGGTCTTCACCCAACTTAAAATTATATCTATCAACTTTTCGGAAATTCCCCCCCGTTCCCCCCCTAGGGGGTAAAAGACTAAAACACGTTTGTCCGGGCATCACTCGAGAACGGCTGAACGGAATTCAACAGCGCTTGGCAGGGATTTAGGTATTCACCCAACTTAAAATTATATCCATCAACTTTTCAGAAATTCTCCCCCGTTCCCCCCTGGGGGGTAAAAGACTAAAACACGTTTGTCCGGGCATCACTCGAGAACGGCTGGACGGAATTCAACGGCGCTTGGCAGAAACTTAGGTCTTCACCCAACTTAAAATTATATCTATAGAAATTTTCAAAATTCTGATTAGTGTTTAAATTGTGGGTAAAAAACGCCTGCGCATGCGCCATAAATATTTTTTCACTAAAACGCTTTGAATGGAAAAATAAAATGCAAAAATAAATTTTTAAGATAAAGACTTTTTTCATTCGCGTGAATCGCACTACAAATTATGAAAAGATTTAAATGAAGTTTTGCCATCTGAGTTTCATACTTTAGTTAATTTTAAAACATCTAATTGTCGTATCGAAAAACTGTTTACACCCCAGGATTCAGAAAAATCATCTCTTTAATTTGGTACTGAATTTGTAACGATAGGTCTGATACTTCTAATTTATTTTCCCCTTTTTCCGTTGCCACTTAAATTTCATACTTTAGTTATTTTTTTAATATCTAATTGTCCCATCGAAAAACTGTTTGCACCCCTGGATTCAGAAAAATCGCCTCTTTCATTTGGTACCAAATTTATAAATATAGGTCTGATATTTCTAATTTATTTTACCCTTTTTCCGTTTTCAACCTAGATTCGATATGGAACAGCTTTAGTATTGGATCCCTTTGGCAAAATTTGAAATTCGAAACCGAAGTAGCTCGGACGTTTCTCGCCAAGATCTTTGATTGCACAATTGAGATAGCCAATTCAGTTCATCGCAAAAATGGCTTAAAATATTTAAAGTCACCAAAGGGTTCCCATACTAAAGCTGTGCATTTTGTACTTATTTATTTATATTTTCTATTAAAGACTTCTGTGGTCACGAAATTTGGTGCGTAAATTGTTTGTTTGCATCCGGTACTTATTGTAACTGGATTTCACGAAATTCGAAATCTCCCCCCCCCCCTTCTCGGAGTCGGAGTATATAACGGTATAACTTCTGTATAACCCCACAGCTGAATTTGGCGATTTTTCTTTGGCGCTGTTTTGAAGGATAACGATGTCGTTCTGGACTGTTTGCGATATAATATGGCAGCCTAATATTTTGTTTATTTTGGATTTATGATTTAGATTATGATTTTATCATTTATCATATATGATTTATGATTTTTAGATTTATGATTTAGACATAATCGCCAACAAAAAAAATCGCCAAATTGTGGGTTTATACTGAAGTCGTTCCCAATAAACATGTGTAAAAACATGTTTTTCCGTTTGAATTCGCTTTGAATTATCTTAGAATGGCAAATTTTGGTGTGCGGATATTGATTAAGTGTACGCATTATGTACGTTAGTGGGATTTTGCAAAACTTCGAACTCACCCACTGAGGAAGGGGAAGTAACAAGTGGGTAAGTTGTGCCTAAGGCAGTGGGGACCCAGACTGTATATTGATTAAGTGTACGCATTATGTACATTAGTGTGATTTTGCAAAACTTCGAACTCACCCGCTGAGGAAGGGGAAGTAAGAAGTGGGTAAGTTGTGCCGAAGACAGTGGAGACCTAGACTCCTCACTTTGCGAGCGAGAAAACCTCTACCAATCACAGCGAGAACTTGGGCTATTAATAAAGATATGGGAATTTGACAACTCATTTAAGTTTAATGTCCAGCGAAGCGGGCAAAGCCTGCTAGTAAATTATAAAACTTATTCATTATTATTCAGTTTGACATGCATAACTAGAACAAACAAACTTCATTTCATGATGTTTTCTTTACAATTCATAATTTTCAATGGGAGAATATTCTCTAGTAAGCTCCAATAAGCAATTTTTCTGAACATTCAATACTTATTACATGACAGAAAGCCTTCAATAGCAAATAAATAACTATTCATATTAAAATACAAATTTAAATTTTTTAAATGCCTACAGATTTGCGTTTGTAACAAAATCATCACTAATATTGGACATTTAAAGAGAATGTTCTCGTCATAAATATTTTCTAAAAAGAAATCTAATTCATATAATTCATATTTCTATAAGTCTTATTCTATATATGAGCCACAGGTTTATTATCTATCATGTTGATGATTTTTTATTAATCAATAATATGACAGTGTGTGCATAAAAATTAATATGCTTGAAAAAAATTTCTGAATCATAAAAAGCTCTAGTATAAAAATAAAATTGCGCTGAAAAGTTAGCAAATTTAAATTAAACAGAATCTTATAATAAATGATAAAATACACTACCTTTTGATTAATAACTGGCCACTTTCGATTTCAGACATTTTTAAAAATATCTCAAAAGGTATTAAGCAAATCATCTTGAAACTACAGGAGTGCAAAAAACAGTTATACCTCATACATTTCAGTTTAAGTTTTGTGCCAAAAGTGAAAGAGGGACCAGCAAAAAATTAAAGCAAAATGAAAGTGTTTGGCATTACCCTGTAAAACGTAATGCTTGAAATGCAATCTGGCTGTAGCATGTAATTATGAGGCTCTTCTTTATCAGCTGTATAAATTTTTATTTATCTACCGCATGTAATTGGAGAGATATAAAGGTTTCTTTAAAAATGCAAAATTTTTGTTAACTTTTTTAGCTGTAACACGCAAGGTATTAAACCCAATGCAAGGCTATTTTCAGGAAACTTGACAAGACATACAATATTAGACACAGCATACTGTAATCAAATTGAAAAAATATGAAAAATATAATGAAATATGAGAGTATTTACTAAATAATTTTTGACTGTGCATGCGTAAGATTTAGCGAAATTTTATTTGCATGATTTAATAGCCAAATGTATTAAGCTACTTATATAAAAACCAGGGTTGGCAAAGTGGGCCCAGCCCAGAAAAACCCGCCCGGGTTTTTCTGGGCGGGCCCACCAACAAAAACCCACTGGGTTTTTGCAAATAAGCGGGTTTTTGTTAAAAATTATTTATAATTTACAAATCTCATCTATAAAGTATAGAAAACACCGTACCTTTAAAGAAAAAACTCTTATTTTTATTTTCTAGAAAATAGTGTTAAACATAAAAAGTAACTACAGTTATAAATATAATAAAAGCAAGTTTATCTTTTATAATTGGTTCAATTTTCCTTTTCCTGTAAAACCGAACGATATTTTTTTTTTTTTTAAACAGCGGACATAAATGTTGCCCAGAATCAATATTTAACTAATTAAATTGTTTAGTTTTAAAACTTTATAATAATTTTATTTTAATTTTAGTACCAGTATAATTATAAATCTAATAAAATAAAATTTTCTTCTATAACCTTTTCAACTATTAAAAAACTTTAAAAAAAAAAAAAAAAGTATAAAGCAGTGCAACTTATTTTTATAATTAAAACTAGTTAGCATAAGTGGACTCTGCTCAGTTCCCCATCATATATATATATGTTCTCATAAATTTCTAGTACAGGACATTCTCTTAACATGATTATCATATTAAGAGAAATAAATCTGACCAAACTCTTAACACAGAGACAGAATGAAATCCCCACCTAATAGGCTATCACATTGATATATTTATCTTATTCTAATCTATTAATTTATTTTATTAGGATCAATTTCGTAGTTTCGTTTTCATGCTACTATTTCCAATGCAACAATCCTCAAAATGCATATTTATATGGGATATCCTCCCATTTTGCTATGTTGATAAAATCTTAAATTATGAGTAACTTGCAAAATTTTCCTATTAGAATATTTGTAGTCAGTTATGTTCAAACAAGTATCATAAATGTTATTTTGAAGTTGTCTGATATATTTATGATCCTGAAAATGGACATTTATGCTCAATTTTGCCCTATTCTGCCATTTTAAATAAATTGTAAATTCCAAATAATTTTCGAATTTTTTAAATTGAAAAATTTATACTCTATGTCTATGATGTTCATGCCAGTACCCTAAATAATATTTCAAAAGTGGTCTGACAACTTTACGATGAAAATGTTCCTAAAAATTGACATTTATCTGAAATTTTGCCCTATACTGCCATGCTAAGAAATTCGTAAATTTCCAGCAACTTGCGAAATTTTCAAAGTAGCATTTTTCTAATTACTGATGTTCATTCAGACATCAAAACTGATATTTTAAAACTGGTCTCATATTTTTTCAGTAAAAATTTTCCGTTTAATACACGTTTAAATAAAATTTTGCCCTATTCTCCCATGTTAAGAAAAGTATACATTTTTAATAACTTACGAAGATTTTTAATTTGGATGTTGCAAATGAATAGGGTTCTTGCCAGTGTCGAAAATAATATTTTAAAACTGATCTGACTTCTCTGTGACAATTTGTTCTTGAGATATCATGTACACAGACGAACGGACTAACAAACTAAAACACACCATACAAATTTTGTCATTTTTCGGATTCCTCACACATGAAAACGTGTAAAAAAGTAAAAAAAACCGTGGTCGAAAATTTTCACGATTACCTAAGTTCTCCATCTATAGCATGATGGGGAACTAAAAAATTTAAATGATATGTATTGTATTTAAAAATTAAAATTCTTTTATTTTATCAGTTATTGTCATTAATATTTATTTTAAATAAGCATACATTAAAATAAAATATAGCTTAATCTTACTAATTAACACTATTTTAATATTAGAATCAAACCAATTTTTATTTCTAAAATAAATATTAGATTAATTAGTAATTAGTAGTTTAATATAATTAGGTGTATTACAACTAATATGCTAAATAACATATATCTAACATTGCAATGCAAATGTATTCAAACAAAAACCCACAAAAGCCCAGAAAAACCCACAAATGCCCAGAAAAACCCAGAAAACCCCAAGTGGGTTGGGTTTTTCTAGAAAAACCCGGGTTTTTGCCAACCCTGATAAAAACCCCAAACAAGTATTGTGTAAACTTACAAAATTCAATGCTATTGAATAAACTGAATTTCAGCTTTTCCTAAAAATAAGAAATTGATAAGGGGGTTTTCTCAATATTTATTTACAATCATTGAAAACTGTATTACCATTCATTGGATCAAAATAAAAATGTGAGTAAAACCCCTTATAGCAGTTCATTCTATGGTGTAGAACTTTTTAAGTTTATACGATACATGTGTGGGTTTTTTATATAAGTAACTCAATACATTTAGCTGTTAAATTATGCAAATGAAATTTCGCTAAATCTTATGCATGCATCAGTTAAAAATTATTTAGTAAAAATGCTCATATTTCATCAGATATTTAATATTTTTTCATTTTGATTGCAGTATGCTTATCTAATATTGTATACCGAGTTTCCTGAAAATAGCTTTGTTCTGGGTTTTTAATACCTTGTGTGTTATATCAAAAAACGTGAAACTTGCTTTTGGAATTTTTTAAAGAAACCTTTATATCTCCCTGATTACATGCGGTAGAGACATAAAAATTTATACAGATAATAAGGAAGAGCCCTATAATCACATGCTACAGCCAGATTGGATTTCAAGCAATACTTTTTACAGGGTGATGCCAAACACTTTCATTTTTCTTTAATTTTTTATTGGTCCCCCTTTCACTTTCGGCATATAACTTTAACTGACATGTATGAGGTATAATATGTTCTTTACACTCCTGAAGTTTTAAGATGATTTGTTTAGTACTTTTTGAGATATTTAAAAAAATAAGTCTGAAATCAAAAGTGTACAGTCATTTATGGAAAGATAGTGTATGTTCTATTCAAATTAAAAACTAATATAACAAATAACTTAAAAATGAAATTAATTTTACTTTGTGATTAACTTGTTACAGAAAATTTAGGATCAAAGTTATTAGTCAGTTTTATTTTTCAATTACAGATCATTCAAGCAACCTTCTTTATATCAACAACTTATGCAGTTCTTTGTCATCGACATTACTTTGTTTAAACTCAACTGATTCTGTTTTTACTTTTTCTTTTAGTAATTCCACATGTCAATTTGTCACCTCTCTCTAACGGAAAACAATTTCTTTTTGAACTGTGAATAGTCCTACGTAAATAAATTCATTCTTTAAGTGCATGTTGGATAAAACCATTTTTATTTCATACAGATAAGTGTAACACATTTTAAAGCAAAAACAATTAGAAATATTTTTCATTAAATGTCACCTTTTAAAAATAAGTGTCTGTAATGAAATTAAAAAATCTCATTTAATGGTTCATCCTTTTATTACTTGAGTTATCACTAGATTTTATCTTCAATAATTTATAAAATTTCATCGTTTAGCCTTGAAGAGATTTTTGTTTTTTTTTAATATCCACAACTAAATAGATTTAATTATTTAATTAATCAGATTATTTTATTAAAAGCAAAATTTCATAAATTTCTAAGCTTGCACACAGGCCCGTAGCTAGACTATGTTTCCAGGAGGGGCAGACATTTTTCTAGAAGAGGCAAAACATTTCTTTGAATTTTTCGATATTTAAAAATTTCCTAACTCCCTCTCCCCAACCTCCCTAGAAAATTTCCTGCTATAAATTTTAGACAAGATTCTTTAGTTACAAAATAAAATATTTCTAATTCTTCTTCTTCTTCTTTTTTTTTTTTTTTATTTGATCAACCCTTTCGGTGATGGTTGCATAATGCATAGTGCAACCACAAATATTAATTCAAAATTGAAAAAACTGTCCCCGGAAATTTTTTATAAAATTTTTCTTTTATAACTTAGACGAATAACTTCATTTATTTCTTGGCTTTTAATATTGTAGGTGATTTCTAAAAGCTGTTGATTTTAAATGGAGAAAATTTGCTTGCCTCTGAAAGGGTTAAGAAAATGCTTCCTCTGATAATAAATAACAGGGATGAAAGAATTCTGCTTTTTCTACCACCAGTATTTTCACACAAAACTTTCTAACCTATTCTATATCTTACCTCTTAATCTCCAACCTGTATTTATAGTATTAAATTTCAGGGTAAGAGAAAGTCGTGTGAGTGACACACCAGATTATTTAAGAGTACTTTTAAGTTTCAGTGCTAAAAATTCACATTAAGTTTATTAATTAATATTAAATTAATATTAAATAAAGTTAACTTATAAGTAAAGTAATAACAAAATATGTTGAGAATATATATTAAATCTGCAAGGATGAAAAATAGAAGAAATAATCTGGTGTGTCACTCACACTACTTTCTCTTACCCTGAAATTTAATACTATAAATACAGGTTGGAGATTAAGAGGTAAGATAACGAGTACTGTTATGTAAACCTATGTTAAACAATTCAAAATAGGCTTAGGAAGAGTTTTATATGATAATTAGTTCTGTGTGAGGGGCCTACCGCCCTCCTCAACTCCCCATTTCATTATGTACAAAAAACAAGCGATGAATATTTAGTTTAAAACATACACTATTTACCATATCTCTATGAGGAATTTTTATGAATTCTGTTTTTTGATGGATTTACACGTTTTGGGATGTCCTGAACACAAACTGATAGTTTTAAGAAAATGCCTGTCTGTCTGTCTGTCTGACGTTTTTTGTGGACGCTGTATCTCATGAACCAATGAATGAAATTTAACCAAACTTGGCATTTAGTTGCACCCTGACATAAACTGGTGAGATTACATTTGGGGATCAATCGCTCAATAGGTGGCGCTGTGATCGCATTTTTTTGTAAACTTTTAGCATGGCAGTATAGGACAAAATTTCGTATAAATGTGCATAATGAGAGTTATTTTAAACTTGTGATTGTAAAATTAATAAGAATTATTGATAATAATAGTAAACTAGGAAAAAAATTCTGTGCATGTGGGGGCATCGGTTCCCACCTTGGGAAGGTAAATTTTCAAGATGGGTATCTTTCAAAAAGTCTCGTCAATACCTTTAAAACGAATGGTTGAACTATAAATCTGTGATAATTTAAAACAAAGTTATCGATTTTTTTTTACTTTTAACGAAAAAAAAACCTTAGAAATTTTTTTTTCTTCTATATATATATATATTGTTACTGAGTGAATTTGTACAGGAAAATATAGAAGAAAGTCTTGTGGTGGCCACAACATACTAGTTATTATAAGTGAATTGTTATCCGAAAGTTGCAGAATTTTTTTTTTATTAGTGCAGACAAAAACTGTCCACAAGCCGTTTTCTGTGTCCGCGACTATGTTGCGATGGTTCTGCCACTGGGGTAAGTGGTTTGTAAATAAACAGCCAGATTCCAGTCTATGAATATTCTTAGAAACAATCCAAGAAGACTATTATTAGAAACACAAAATTCATAATAATAGGATTACATACACCGCAAAGCAAAAATATTGTTTGTTCAGAAATCATATTTTACTGCTTTTTACAGAACCTCTCATTGGCATATACACAACTTATAATTCAACAGAATTCACTTGTGTGTAGACAGCCTACTTTGGTATTTTTGTCAAAGGACAAAAATTAGTGGCTAGAAACGATATAATGTATATAGAAAAATTAACTCCGATAAAATTGAAAAAGGGCTTGCTGATTTTGACAATCCTGAACTATTTTCTGCGAAACTTATCTCTAATCTCACAATTTCACTAAATTCATCACCAACGCAGACGACGGGTCGCGAAGGGAATGCTTTGGCGACAAAGTTTGCAACCTGACGTTAATTTGGCAAAAAATGGTGGTTTAATATTGCCAAAGTTTAGAAGTTCTAACTTCAATAGATACCGAGTTCTGGAATTTTCTCGAATGATCTACTGTTTTCCTGCGCAGAACTAACTTCATCAATAAATCACTAACGAGAATATAAAAAGTAAAGAGTCATTACTAATTATTGTTGACGAAAGCCTGTCTATTTCTTTATGTATTACTTTTTACATGATATTACAGTTAAAATGAAAATAGACATACAAAATCCATTTCACAATACTTCTTTATATTTTGAATCAAGTAGTAAAAAGTATAGTAAAAGTACAAAAATTTTATTTCATTTAAATATTTATAATTATACATGTTATTAGGGTAGTCGAGTGGTGACTTTAATTGCCATAGTATTTTGACAGAGACTTTTGCTGAACCCTGTGAATGATAGCTTCTAAATGAATTATTAATTTAGTTATTTTGCATTCCTTTTGCCCCTTTATTTTTAATGCATTGGACTGTTTCATAACTTTATGGCCTTATTTTGACATAATCATTTTAACTGTTGCAGCTTTAATAGTCACAGCGGCGACACCCTGAATGATATTGTTTCTGCCTCTTTTTGAATTATAACTTCAAAAGAGCTTTCTGAAGCTTAATCAAATATAATGTTTATTTTCCAACTTCTTACTTTTTAGAAACCTTGGCTGAAAGTCAGGGAACACTTGTAAAATACTCTTTTTCGATTGTGATACTATTTCACCCCACTGGCCTTAAAAGAATACTGTTAGTCTTCAAGAACACTCCATCCTTCATGGTTTTCATTGTAAATGAATTCTTTGATCTATTAATCTTCTTTCTACATTTGCTTTTCTTTGTTCAAATTGCCCTGACTAATTTTTTTTTTTTTTTTTTTTTAATTTTTGTTATTTTTTTATATGTAAAATAAGATGACAAACCAACCTTTTTGGGAGTCCTTCTCCATCTGGTGCCCATGGCACATGCCCTTCTCTCCCCTCCCCCCAACCCCCTAGTTTCGGCCCTACTAAAAGAAATTTGTCATTCCCTTCCTTTTCTAATTAATAAAAATAATTACTATTTCAAAAAATTATCAGATACAGTTTGGTTTATATTATTTTTTACTAACTGTAACATATGTGTATATGCACAAAAAAAAAAAAAAAAAAAAAAAAAAAAAAAAATGGAGCAATTTTATTTGGTCTATCTTTTTTTTTAAAAAAAAAAAGCCCACTTTTCAGAGAATGACCCAATATAGCAAGAAGGTGAATGAAATAAATTAAGCAAATAAATACAGTGAGATTAACTCTTTCGGTCCCATGAATATGAAATTTTCATCTACCTCAGGATCCCGGACAAACGGCCGAGATTTCACCCCCACGGAAGCACAGAGCGGCTTCTTTTTCTATTCATGTGTGTGTCATTTCAACATGCATTAAGATTAGGGGAAGAATGGATTATTGTCTGGTCAAGTTTCACTGCAGAGTGCAAATCTTTAGGACAAGAAAACTCCCTTCCCTATCCTTTCTTGTCACCATAAAGTTAACCCGCCCACTTGTCATCTGCACTGACAACTAACCGCGGAAAAATGACCATCGCAAAGATAAAAAAGCGAAAAGGGGGGATGAACGATCTCAGGCGTTTTAGGGCCGGAATGGGACTGAGAGCTTTCGGGCGGTTTCGGCCATTACGGGAATGAAAGAGTTAAAGTTGAATGGATTTTACAATACTCTAGAGCTGAAATATAGAGAAGAAAGAACATAATGGGAAACCCCATTAAATTGAAATAATAGGTTTTATTAAATTATTTGTATTAAACTTTTTTTTAGACAGCAATGTTTGTCTTATACATGACACATGAGACTACAGGAAAAATGGTCTTATCATTTATTTTGGGCACTGCCTACGGCTTTGCACTTCACTAACATCATCAATGAACTAGCATGCTCACAATATGCCAAATGGATGATCACAGAAATAGATCTTAGACAAAAAAATTTTTAGGAAGAATTTTTTTGGAGCAGTTATTTAAATTTAGAAATGAAATAATCTTTCATATAAATAATTGTTAAAAACATTTAAGTCTAAAAGATATATACAGTAGCCGCCGCTGTATAAAATCACGTTTGTTTTCATCAAAATGATTTTATTAAGCAGCTGATTTTTATATCCGGCGAACATACTCGAACTCAATAAAGGAGTATTCATTACCTAAATATGGAAAGAAATTCTTCTTCGCCCTTCCGTCTATCAACTAGCCATCCGTAGAAATAGAATTTTTGTTACTTATCATTCATGTAAAATTTTCAGCTTTTAAGGACAAAATTACGTAAAAGATGGAAATTTTCTTTGACCTAGTATTCTTGTACCTATCTAGAAGTGCTGTGTTGATGACGTTTGCTTTTCCTATTCATTTTTGCTTGCAGTTCACTCTTCCATTTGGTACAATTTAGACACTAATATCATTTTTATTATTATGTTTATATGAAGCAAACTGAGAAATTTCAAGCTATGTTGCCACCTTCCTTTGACTATACATTTGAAAAAAACGATCCATACTTTACCAAAATTTTACGCTTTACCTTCAAAATAAGAAAAAAATTCCGCTTGCATATCTTAGAGCTAAGTTGCTTCAAAATAAGAACTGAAAACTCTATTTGAATATATAAATACAGAAAAAAATATTCATTGGCCAATCATTTGACGAATTCATTCCTTGAATTCGTAACTGCCGTGTTTTTTTTTTTTTTTTTTTTTTTTGAGGCATAAAATTTTTGACAAAGAGTAATAATGTCAGGGTTTGCTATGTTTTGTGTCTTTTTTTCTTTTCAAAAATCCGGTGAAAAAATATAATTTGTTGCTTAACCTGCAGTCGGTAACAAATGTGTCCGAACACTAGCAAAAATTCCTATGTAAAAAAAAAATACACTTCATACGGTTTTGTTGAATGAATCCTTATCAAATCATGTTCTTACACTGACTAAGAACAGGATTCGACAAGGATTTATTTAACAAAACCGTATGAAGTGTACATTTTTTACATAGGAATTTTGGCTAGTGTTCGGACACGTTTGTTACCGACTGTACATACATGATCATTTTTACTGTTGAAGAGATTTTCTTCTGAGTTTATTAACCGGCGAGGCTGATTCTATTAAGCGGCAGTTTGTATTGATTTGATTCTGGACCCAACAATTTGATCAGATTAAGCGGCTGATTTTATTAACCAGTGATTTTATAAAGCGGCAGGTACTGTGTATATATATATATATATATATATATATATATATAATTATTTTTTTTTTTTCAAAGACAAATCAATATACATATTATTAATAAATAATACTTGCAAATCCAATATGGGAGAATAATAATAGCATAACCAATTTAAAGGAAATTTAGAAACAAAGTTTTACTTTTTCTGCATATAACATAAGTAAACATTGTTTACATTGAATATTTTGTAATATATTGCATTAAACTTTTACATACATTTGTAGTATATTTTAACATATAAAAAAATGTAAGATGAATGTTTTTTCCTGCATATCTCTAAATACGTACGTATTTAGAGATATAATATAATAGATTGTTTGTTGTAGAATAAAATACTAGATAGTTTGTTATTTGTTGTACAATAATTGTATAATAAAATAGATGATTTGTAACAAAATACCGATTAGTTACATTCATACACAAAGGTGTTAATAACAGTTTTTAATAACGGATTTTAAAAGCACCCATGAACCAATTAAGGAATATGTAAGTAAAATATTTTTTGTAAGTTGTACTAAGAGCAATAACTTGCTAAAGATTTTTACACACAAAATACAAAAACATAAATGTAACCAACGACTGGAACTTTGTTTTAATGTATGTATATATAATATATATATATATATATAAATGGATTCATATGCACACACATACATATACAGAGAGAGAGGGTTGCAAAGCAGCACGCAATCATTATTAATATAAATAATTGAAAAACATATCACTGGTATAAAAAAAATTACATATTTTCCTATTTTCTCAGAGAAGTATTTTCAGTAATACAAAATTAAGAGTGATGAATTAGCTTAAACGGAAAAATGTGATTTTAAAAAATCATAAATATTTTTTTCATATTTCAATAACACTATATTATTAGCTATAAAAATTTAAATTCCCTGTTATATATAACATTGAGCACTTGCCTAATCAGATCATCTCTCAAACAAAATTCTACTCTATCTTCAAGAGTTTTCAACTTTTGAAATCGCAACAATGCCTTCGATTTTCTAGCTTTATTTGTAATGTCATCGATCACATCTTGCCAACTTGTGTAAGCCGCCATTCGTACACAACCACAACAAGCTTTTTTGTCGTCTGTCGTCTTATTGATTATTCAATCGATTATTCGTTAGACAGGATTTTTTTATTTACTAAAAAGTAAATTTTTTAGTATAAATAACTAAGTAATAAAATAGAAAATAGGTTAACATATTTGCTCATTACACTTTTAATATTTATTTTTATTAGATAATAAAATCATTATTAGCCCCCACATTCAGATGTCCGCTGTTAAGGATCCTTAACTAAAGATCTTTAAAAAGGTGCATTTTCATTGGTCAATCAAAATGTAAACAATCTTTATTTCCGACTTTCCTTAAAATAGAAATTCAGATGTCCGTTTAAAGATCTTTAACTTTAAGGATCCTTAAATTCTTAAGGATAGCTCTACACCTCTCCTTAAACTTAAAGATCGGCAGCCATCTTGTTTTTCTGTGTGTGATGATTACTCCGTGGTGATGATTTTGCATTATTTTTATTAACCGACTTCAAAAAAAGAAGGAAGGTTCTCAATTCAAACCGTATGTTTTTTTTATGTTTGTTAGCTCATAACTTCTGAACGGATGGTCCGATTTTGATAATTTTTGTTTTGTTGAAAAGGTCTTGGTCTGCAATAGGTCCCATTGTAATATCTTAACGATCTAAAGAAAATACAGGGTGCCCAAAAAAATCAGTCCCAACTCTTTTAACTGCTAAACGGCTGCAGCTATAGTGATAAAAATGGTATGTAAGTATAGCTAAGTGGTCCATGCAGCACAAGGTTTAACCGCTGCGCCACCTGGTGTAAAATAGCGGAATTAGTTTTCCTATCTCGAAAACGGTTCTAAAGGAAAAAGTGAATTACAAAGTTGAAAAGTAGCATCGATTTAGTACAAAAAGATAGTTTAGACATTCATGCTAGCTTTCATATTTCGGAAACGGTTCAAGACAGGGGGGAAAAGTGAATTATAAAATTGCAGAGCATCATCGATTTAGTACGAAAAGATAGTTTAGACATTGATGCTAAAAATATAATGCTAAAAACGTGCATTTGTTTTTTCGCAATTTCTTACACTATGCACACTTGAGCTACATTGCACACGTTGTAACGTAGCTGGTGAAACATACGCTATATAGTTCAAAACACGGTTACTTGATACTTTTTGTTTTGTTGTAAAGATCTTGGTCTGATGTAGATCCCATTGTAATATTTTTGCAATCTAAAGAAAATAAAACGCCATCTTTTGAAAAACAGCGAAATTAGCGCTCCTATCTCAAAAACGGTTCAAGATGGGAGAAAAGTTAATTACAAAGATGTAGAGCATCATCGATTTACTACAAAAAGACAGTTTTTAGACATTATTGCTAAAAATAGAACGCTTAAAACGTGCAGTTGTCTGTTCGCAATTTCCTACATTGTGCACACTTGAACTACGTTGCACACTTTGCAGCGCAGCGGATGACACGTATACTCTGTGGTTCAAAGTACTGTTACTGTAAGCGGTCACATGCTGGTGGAAAACAGTGGAGTTAGCGTTCCTATCTCGGAAACGGTTCAAGACAAGGGAAAAAAGTGAATTCTAAAATTGCAGAGCATCATCGATTTAGTACGAAAAGATAGTTTAGACATTTATGCTAAAAACAGAACGCTTAAAACGTGCATTTGTTTGTTCACATTTTCCTATTTTATGCACACTTAAACGACATTTGTTGTAGCGTATGGGCATATGTTGTAGCGTAGCGGGTGACATTTATGCTATGTAAAATTCAAAGTATGGTTATTGTAAGCGGTCACATCGATTAACGCATAGACGTTTTAAACCGACTTCATAACGGAAGAGGTTCACAATACAAACCATGTTTCTCATTGTTGTTGTTGTTGAAATTTGTTAGCTTTTAACTTCGTAAGAGATGATATAATTTTAATACATTTTTGTTGTATTGATCTTTGCCTAAAATAGGTTTCATTATGATTTCATTAAGATATAAACAAATTACAGGATACTCACAAAAGTCTGTTCTCACTCTAGCTGCTGAGCGCATATTCAGCTACACTGGTAAAAGCAGTATGTAAGTATCGATGTTGAAACTTCTGTCCGTCAGCTGCAATGCATATTTTGCTCTTTGTTTGAACTTTAGGCTGCGCAATTTCCAGCACAGAGGGTGACACGTATTCAGTGTAAAGTTCAATATATATGCCTATAACAGAATTTTTGGTCACTAATACAGCGTATCCGTCCTTTGCATTTCTAAAGACTTTTTAACTTAACGCATGTTCATTCAACAGATAGTTTTTTGCTCATATCCGATAAAGGCAAGAAAAGTGACACAACTTAAAAATGCAGCATTTGAGAAAAATCAACTTAAAAATAACTTGACTAGAATAAAACTGGCACAACTGTCTCTCGAGTGGATAACTTTCTAGATGGAGATGTAACTTTTTTGTTCACATTGGGTGCATTTCATGTATTTTTCAGTGACATAAACCATTTTTTGAGTTATGTCACTTTTCTTGGAAGTTGTGATTTATGAAGCTGCTGTCGAACGTCTTTTGATGTGCTACTATATGAATAAATTTTCACTGAAAAGAGAAAAATAAAATCTTTTTGTAAAAAAAATAGAACCGACTCCAAGAAATGGGTATGACATGAAATAGTAAATTGCGCCTAAAAGTATAAAATAATTTCCTTCGCCAAACAACCTATAACACTACAATTAATCATAACTTTTGAAGTCGGCGCAAAATTAAATAAAAATTGATAACTTTATTCAATACAAAAATCAAATCCTATTCAATATACGCACATATCACATTGTCACCTGCAAAACGCAGCCGAAAACAACTTTGATTCAAGAAAACAAATAAGATTTCGTAAGCAGCAAAAGTTGGAGAATATCCTGGTATCCGACGTCCTTGGTGAAAGAAAAATAGCAAAATATTCTGGCAAACATATTTAATTTTTTTAGGATATCATGGTTAGTTTGATAAGGTATATTAAGAGAGTAATCAAGAATATGAAACAATACATCGTACAATATATATTATGAAAATATACACCTTACGTGTATGTTTTGATCGCCAAATCCAAAAGCAACCAAGTATGATAGTTATCAAAGTTATACCAAATTTGCGAAGGAAACTCTAACTTCGTAGAAACATAAATACCGCATTGTAAGGAATGTTCACTGTTCTATGTAGATGCTACTAATAAACCAATTGTATACAGTGATAAAATAATAAAGGAAACATGAAAATGGATCATTCGAGACAACAGCATTTGTTGGTACCGATCTAAAAACAGACCTTTAAAAACTAATTAAATTTTATTTAATTTTGCGCCGACTTCAAAAGTTATGATTAATTGTAGTGTTATAGGTTGTTTGGCGAAGGAAATTATTTTATACTTTTAGGCGCAATTTACTATTTCATGTCATACCCATTTCTTGGAGTCGGTTCTATTTTTTTTACAAAAAGATTTTATTATCTTTTTTTTCGAATAAAGTAAGTAATAAAGTATTTTTCTCAAGTCCTTACTTATACTGTCCTTCTGTATGAGATATTATAGATGCATTTGTACTGCCTTAATAAAACAATTTTGATTTTTTTCGTATGCTCTGCGAACGCGAACAAGGCTTATCTCGCATGGCTTATCTATAGTTAAAAGTAAATAGTTGTCATTCCATTCAAAAACGATTTCATTTTTCATTTCTTTCAATGGGCTACCGGTACCGTATAATAGGATGAAACCGTATGGTTATTTAAATAGTCAATTTCATAATAACAGGCTCATTATTATAAGATATCGCTTCAGTTAAGATACTGATGCAATAACATTATTGTTTACGTTTAATCGGTTTCATGAAAGTTTGAAATATAGAAAGTATTCATTTGACTGTAGGTACCGTTTACTTATTATTATTAAGGAGCATTGTTATTTAAATAGTCATTACCATAATAACATTCTCATTATTATAAGATATTGCTTCAGTTAAGATCCTGATGCAAAAAGATTATTATAGTTTACGTTTAATCTGTTTCATGGAAGTATGAAATATAGAAAGTATTCATTTGACTGTAGCTACTGTTTACTTATTATTAAATAGCATGGTTATTTAAATAGTTAATTTCATAATATGCTCATTATTATAAGGTATTGCTTCAGTGAAGATCCTATGATACAATAATATTATCATTGTTTACGTTTAATCTTCCATCTTTTGTAATGTATAAATTTAATGTGTGACTGATTTTATTGAGTGATATTTCTGCAGTGAATAACCACATGAACAGGTGTTTTTTTTTTTTTTTTTTTTTTTTTTGAGAAAAGATAAAAAGACCTGAAAACATTTCAACTTTTAACTATCATGATAATGGTAGTAAGTTTATATTTGTTAAAAGAAGTATACTTTCCCACACCATGCAGATTTTCACTTAAAATTTTTTAATTTATATATACAAATATTCAAAATTTTGTTATGTTCATATTGAACAAGAATGTAAATAAATGCTATTTTCATCTGTTTGATATGTTTCTGATTCCAAAATAAGTGAAGTGAGGGTTATTAAATTACAGATACGAAAATTTTATATCTTTTATGAAAACACTTATTCATAAGATTTATTATAAATTTGTAAGATATACGTGAATATATTTTTATGTAGTTATCTATGATAAATATTTTTATTACCTATACTATGAATTTCATGACTGTAAAAATTATTAAGCATAATTTAATTTGTATAGTTAATAATAAAAATTTATACTAACACTCATTTAAGACATTCTCAGAAGAAATAAATAGAATTTTTAAAAATAATATTGAATAAATCACATATGACGGTATGGAAAAGAAACTGATTATTAGAATAGAAGAAGATGCTACCTGAGCCAGAGGAAGTCGAGAATATCATCAGTCACGCTAGCTGGTAGAATTTTGCAAGGTATTAAATTTTATTACTTTATGCCTTGCAAGATGACTACTTGCTGGCTTTAAAATGAAGAATGTGCTGTCCTTAAAACAGAGATGGTAATCAAGAGCTAATTAAGGTATGTACTCCATTCGGCATTTTTAAAATATGTAATTAATTATATAAGTTTCATCACATAAGTTGTGCTTTATATTTTTAGTATTCATAGATTTATTTAGGGACCTGTGTGCATACTTAAAGTATCTTTATTACCTAGTATACTTTCTATTTTAAATTTTGTAATTACTGTGTATGTATGAATATCTGAATAACTTTCATACGTGGAGGAAGCGTTATTCAACTTGGACATTCATGCTAGCTAGTATAATTTTGGAAGGCATGTAATGTTTTACTACCATGCCATCCAAGATGACTACTTGCTGGCATTTAAAAGAAGAATGTTTAGAATTCGATGTTGATGAAAATCAAAATAAAGGTATGTATTCTGCATTTTTATATAATTATAAAAGCTGGCTCACATGTTCTGAATTATTCTTTTTATTTTTGCTTTGCATATTTAAAATATAACTTACTCTGTGTATTAGTTATTTTAATTTAAAATTCATGTGTGTATATATACTATATATATTTAACAGGTGTGTTATGTATTGCAATTACATAAGAATATAATTGTCAAAGGAAAAAAAAATATATATATATATTTATTCATGATTTTGTTTTGTTGTCGATTGTGAAGAATTTCTTCTCAGTACAAACCTAATGCTACATCCAAACAAAAATACTAAATAAAAGATAAAGATTTTAAAATATTCGGTAAAACCTTTAATAAAGAAATAAATATATATACAGTCAACTCTCAAAAATCCGCAACCCTAAAATCCGCAATTCTCTAAAATCCGCATATCATTTGCAATGTAAACAAACATTGTCACAACTGATTTGTTAATTAGTGGATTGCAAAACTTCAACTGTATTAAAAGATAAATCAATTATTAACTGGTGCTGATGAATCACCAATCACTCAGCATATTGCAGAGAAGAAAACGATAAGTGTAATTATGTATAATTATCAAAAAATAAATTATATTAATTTAGAGGAAGGAGGAGAAAGTTTCATGAAAGATTTTCTCACATAAGATAAATATTCAAACTTTCTCATAGCACAAACTTATGTGAGTGACCAAGAATTGCTGACTTTTTTGCAGGTTATAGGAAAATAAATATGTATGAATATTCTTACTTAAATTATTATTGATCAGACTTTTAAAAAATCTAGATAATTTGTAACTATAATATGATGTATAAAAATTGCTCCTTAAATTAAAATTTAATGAAATATTTGTACTTTTAATAGGCACACTTTATTTCAGCATTGTATGTATAACAAATAAATTGTTTCTTAAAGATTTTCTACTTAAATGAGGTTCTTAGATGTAAATAAAAGAAATTACTCTAAAATCTGCAAAATTCAGAAATCCGCAAAACACTTCGTTTTAAGCTGTGCGGATTTTTGAGAGTGTACTGTATACGCATATGTATGTACTACATTATTATTATTATTTCTAAAGCTATTTTTCATAAAAGGTTAAAAGTGAGTATTTTAACATATTTTTACTTTCTCTTACCCATAGGGTCGAGAAAGTATTGTTTTAGGGTCAAATTTTCAAACGTGAGTTTTTGTTATATTTACATGTTCTGAGGTGCCCTGAATACGAAAATCATGTTTTTAGCGAATGGTTTGTGTGTCTGTTATCAGCATATCTCAAGAACAAACAGTAGCAGAAATTCCAAACTCGGTATTCTAAATGTGCATCATATAGGGATGCTGCAGTAAGCTTTTTGTTGAGATGAAGCAAATGGTTCATGTACAGGGACACTCAAAAGTATTCAAATACATTATGTCTATGGGGGAAATTGCAGGTAAGTAGAGTTTAACATCTATAGACTGCACTAAACCAAATGAAACAAATATATATTTTTTTGTTATTAAGATATTCAACTGGGAAAATTTTTTTGTGTATGTAGGAGCGGGGAGAAGCCCCCCCCCCCCTTGAGATGAGTAAATTTTCATGATGGGTATCTTTCAAAAGAGCTCGCCAATACCTTTAAAACGAATGGTTGAACCATCGATCTGCGATAATCTATAATAATAAAAGGAAAGGTTTGTCTGTCTGTCTGTTCTTCTATACGTTCAGCCCCTATTGAACGCATAAGTACAAGAATTGACATACGGATGCTCTGGAGCCTTTCCAAGGTCCTCCTGAAAACAAAATTTAAAAACTTTAATTGGTTGTGAAGATATTAATTAAAATGTCGACTCATGTCTAATCAAAAGAAAAAGTGGGAAATAAATTAGAAATATTAGTCCGATCGTTAAAAATTTAGTATCAAATGAAAGGGGCAATTTTTCTGAATCTTAGAGTGCAAGCGGCTTATCGGTACAACAATTAGATTTTTTAAAATTAACTAAAGTATGAATTTTTTGTGGCAACATCATTTCAAATGTCAGACTAGTGTCTGAGAGGAAAAAGGAAATGATTGTAACCAATTAAGATGTCATGTGTTTTATAGTGGGGGGGGGGGATTGCAATTTTCAAATTTTTATTCACGTTACATTTGAAATAATATTCGACCTAGACAGCGTATTATAAAGCTACTGTTCAGTTTTCTTGAAAATGTGTGAATAAACAAAAAAATTAAATTTTTATTGGGAAATATATTTATCACGACTCATGTGACCAAAACACAATGTAAGATTAAGTTTTGTTTTAAATTTTCAGTATTTTAAATTGAGATATACCGTTGAAATTTCATAATATTTAATTTTAACGCCCGATAATTCAATTGTGAATATTTTTGGAAGTGTAGAATTATTAGGAAGGGCTTGAGAAGGGGAAGGGGCAAAAAAAGAAAAATGAGTTACAGCGTTTGAAATTGGTATTATTAGTTTTTAAGGCAAGATAAATCGATTGCGGATATTTTCAAGTGTAAAATTATTAGAAGGGATGGAAAGGGGGGGGGAGGCAAAAATGTATAAACATGAGTTTAACTCGTTCTGATCCGGAACAAAATTCGAGTTTTTGTTGTTTGGCTGGTGCTGCCATCTTTCATCAGCTTATGGAGCTAGAAGTAGTACTTCCTCCCTATGAGGCTCTCCTAATAACGGAAGACGAAACCCTCATGCCTTAAAATAAGTCCGGTAGTTCCACTACCGGTGCTCTGAATTTCCGAGTGGCACACGACAACAACAACAGGAACGGTTGTTTCAGAGAAAATGACGGAAAATCCAGAATGCTTTTATTCTTTTATATTTTGCAGAGTTTCGAATTCTGATACTCCGTTCACATTTCATACTACGGATTTTTAACAGTATTTAGCTCAGAATTACGTAAGTTTTGAAGAAAACCACGAAAAAGCCAGACATAAATCGTTTTATCATTTTTGTATCTCAGCTTCTAATTCGCATAATTTCAAAAGTAATATGTCATTTTAAAACTTATTTGAATTGAATTTCAAGAGTAGACGCCACAAATCTCTGTCGCCTTAAATTAATCGACTACCATATGTAATGGAATTTGAGATTTCACATGATTTACATGTTTTAAGGTGTCCTGATTAGGTTTTCTTTTGTATCTCAGCTACTAATTAAAATAATTTCGTAAGTAATACATCATTTGAAAGCTTTGTTTATTTGGAATCGAACAGTAGATTACAGAAATTTCTACCGCCAGATGGCGCTGTAATATTTTAAAATTTCAATATTTCAGATTCTAATTATGATTACATTTTTTTTAATACATCATTCAAAAGATATTTTAAAGTACATTTATATTATCGAAAGTGGAATTCGAGATTTCACCCCATTTACACGTTTTGAGGTTTCCTGATTAGGTTTTATTTTGCATCTCAGCTAATTGAGTTACACCGTTCAAAATTGGTATATGTATGTTAATTAGGAGGGGCTGAAAGTGTGAGGAAGAAATAGGCATGCACCATGCGCATATCCCCTAACTTGTGCGCGCTCAGCACGCATGGGTCTGCACTGCCAAAGGCAGTGGGGAACCCGGTGTGAGTTTTTTTTTTTTTTAGGGGAACGAAGGGTCAGGGAAGGAATACACGCAAACAGCACGTGTATTCCTTAACTTGTGCACGGGACTGTGCTGCCGAAGGCAGTGGGGACCGGGAGCGACTTTTTACCCAATCAGAAATGATTTTTTTTTTATTTCTTTTCTTAACACTAAAAGTTACTGTTAGTGATTCATTACTTTTAGTGATTCATTTGAAAATACTGACCCGCTAGTACACAATAACCAATAAATGCACCTAAATCATGGTTCATGATTTAAAAAATCTTACATATAATACGAAGTGCAGAAAATGCATGAAAAATCTATACTGTAGCAATGACTATCATGTCTCCCTTTCCCGTCTTTTTAATATAATTAAAAAACATAAAATACACTGAAAAAATTAAGTTTTAAACCTTAAAAAAACATTTAAAACACTAAAATCTTATTTACAGATACTATGATGATGGTTTCAAAAAAGAAACAGAAGCGAAAATAAAAGCCACCTAAAACAATTAATTATCCTCAGCCAAATGGCAGATTTTTGATTAATTTAATTAAAAATTGCCTCTGTTACGAAAGCAAAACCAATAAGCTCCCGCTAAGCAGCTAAACTAATGAGATGGAAGTGCCGATAGGGTTACACAAGGAGAAGGAAGGAGAACAAATTCTCGCGACCGCCCGATGGGTTTGCCAGGTACAGTGCGTTACCGCCAGTTTGGGGGCACTGGATTCTGGGATGAAACCAAAAAGACATTATTGATGATTTTATTTGTTTTCAACATATTTAGTTAATTTTTTTGGTTTGCCAAAAAAGGATAATATCTTATATATGCAGTAAAAGAGACTCCAGATATAACACAGAATTTTGCCATTGTGGCGAGTTTTTGAAAATATGAACAAAACAACAATGAACTAGATTTTTTCCAGAGCTTTTAAAATGTTTAATAACAGGTATTTGTGTGGTATTTATATCCAATGCTTAAAATATTTTTGTTAATATCTATGGAATTTCATGATTTTTGAAGAAAACTATTTTTTAAAATTGTCTTTTGTGTTGAATTTGTCCTTTAAGCAAACTGGAAAAGTCCTATCCCACACCATGTTAAATTCATTAACTTTATATACCTTTCTCTAAGAATTAGTGAAAAATAGTCATAAATTTTTCATGGCAGTCAGAATAGCATGTTTTAGATACTTTAATAATAGACCATTCTTTTTCTTGTGAAACTAAAAAATTATTAATAATTACTTATTGAAAATCACTTTTGAATTAACATTTTTGGTAAAATTTCACTGCCTAAAATAAATAATTCTTAAGAAATCATCAAATCCCTGGTTAAGATACAATATAACCTAATATAAGTGTCAGTAAAAATCTGTTCTAAAGTTTCATAGATATTTAAAAAATAGGAACATGAAGCTGAAAAATCCTGTGTTTGATAAAAACTCATTTAATGATTTAATTGACAATAGTAAGTTATGAAGTGTACTTAGAAAAAAAAAAAAATAATAACATTCATTTTATATACATAAACATGTGTGATACATCATTGGAAAGATAATAAGTCTAAACTATTAAATGATATAAAAACAAATATATATATATATCTCTTCCCCTTTGAATTGTTTTGGGTACGGGTTTGTTTCGTTTGTTGGAAAAGATAAAACCATGTTTTAGAAACATTTTTTTGTTTTAAGAAGAAAAACGCAGACGCATATAAACAATTTGCATAATAAACTATCATACATCAGTTCTCGCTACTAAGTATATTTTTAGAGTCTTTTCTCCAATAAATTTTCAATAATATGCAAATGCATATTTTATCCCCAAAATATCCTACATTTATAATTAAAACAAAACATATATAAAATAATTTATTAAAGTATTATTTAACGAAGTTGTTTTAAAATTAAGGTAATCTGAATATATTATAAATTATCTATAATTTCAGATAAATAGATGTTTGTAACAAAATGTATCAACAGAAAAAATATTAAAATTTTTCTTCTGAAATCTAAATTTACGATCTGTAAATTGTAAATAATAACAACAAAATTATTCAAATTCGAGATTTATTCGTATTATTCGATATGTGTATGATGCGATTCTGTATTCTGATTGGCTTATCAGTCGTATAATTGATATTAGAGCCCGAAGATTGCCGAAGATAAAATCGGAAGTAAAGAAAGCCGAGATAGCCCGAAATCGTGACGTAGCCGTTAAGGATCTTTATTCTCGACCGGTCTGAATTGCATTTTAAGGAAAAATCTTTAACTTTGAGTTAAAGATCTTTAGTTAAGGATCCTTAACAGCGGGCATCTGAATGTGGGGGTTTATAAAAATGTTTTGGTAAGGGTGTTTTACATCGCACTAGTACTACACTATCGTTGAAAACTAGGGTGATCTCAAAGAAACTCTAAAGGGAGAGAGATTCTTTGGGTTCTTATTTTCAGCCGTTCTTATTTTCTGAAAAAACGAGAACATTTCTGAGGACGCAAAATTAAAAAAAAAATAGAACAAAACTGTTCTTATACTATTCAGGGCATTTAGTGTGGTCCCTAAAGTCCCTTAACTCTTTTCAGGTCCCTAAAAGCAAAGCTTCCTAGATCTACTATCAAGCCTGAAGCTGAAGGTATCACTTCGGACAGCGTGTGACGTCACAACCCGGGTCCCTTATCTGTGAGAAACTAATGTCCATCGCGTCCGTTTACTATGTTTTACTATTTTATCTTCTGCTTGGAATGCGTGTAGGTGTAGCAAACAATGTTTTTCCTCACTTCCCATACATTTAAATTTTTATTTTTTCATTGCATTTTTCATGAATGAATTTCTAGATTCCATCATTTAATATATATCAATTGAGTTAATTAATTTTCATTCACATTTTTATAACACCAAACTAGATAAGAGACAGTCTCTTTAAAGTAATTCTTCAAAGTCAGTGTTTTATTTTTTACTTAATGGAATTATTACATTAAAAGTAATTTTTTAGTTTTGTTTTGACTCAAAGAAATCTCGAGATTTATTGATGCATGTGTATGTATTTTAATATTGAATCTAAGTAGTATAATGTTATTTATCGCATATTTTATATTTATATAACTCTGTACTGACCATGTTTTATTTACAGACTTTAATTCAATAAAGAATATTTCAGTTTGATAATTTTTAATAACATTGGGCATTTAAAATATTATTTATAAAAGTAAAAATAAATTTTAATAGGCTATTTTTTAAGTAACCTGCATGCATAAACTTTAAAATATATTATGGAAATGTAAATTGCATTTTTCCTCTATTTACTTTAAAATAAATTAATTTTAATATCGTTAATTGAACTATGTGATACTGATGTGTATTAAGTAAATTTTTCCTTCAAGTGTAAAATAAAATAAATAAATAATATTCATTTGTATTTCAATACTTGTAAATAGGAATAATAATAATAATAATAATAATAATAAATGGAAATTGAATCAATTTAATTTCATCGAAACTAACGTACATCTACTAACATTTTCGTTTTCAGTAACGAATTTAAATAATTCCATTTAAAAGAACTAAATAAAACCTTTCTATTTTTCAGTCTTTCTAATTACTATTGAGTTCTTTTAAAAGATATCCCTTTTGAAAATTTACACACCGATGAAATGTTGACTCTTATCCTGATTGGCTGTTACTGTTATGAATAATTCTTTCTTAATTTTACAATAATTCATTAAAAATTATTCTCATTTACACGAAATTTTGTCCTATACGGGCACATTAAAAATTATGTAAAACGGAATGGGCCACTTGTTAAAAGGTTTTTATTAGAAGTTGACAGGCACAAATTTACGTCAGAGTAGAACTACCTATAAAGTTATATGAAATATTCTGCATTAGTTCTTCAGCTAGAGCTGCCACAAAATTTTTGTCTCTCACGCACACAGAGAGGCAAACAAACTAACAGACATTTTGAGAAAAATGTGAAATCGCGTTAAGGATCTATATTCAACTAACAGACATTTTGAAAAAAATGTGAAACCGTGTTAAAGATCTCTCATACGTTTAAATCTATAGGAAACCAGAAGTAGAAAATTTTTACGTAACCAGCATTTTTTTTCTGTTGACTACAGAAGAAGGTAATGAGTGCCTAAGATACATACATAAAAAAAAAAATTCAGTTATGTTATACTTTCAATAAGTCTGCTTTTACAAATATGAAATATTCCTTGCTTTAAAAAAAAAAAAAAAAAAAAAAAAAAAGGAAGGAAAGAAAGAAAAGAAAAAATATTCGCCATTTAAGTTGTAATCTACTTATGCAATAAAAGTTTGAAAGTTTAAAAATAATTAATGTACAGTCGTTTGAAAATTAATAGAGTAATTGGGAATTTTAAAATTTTTGTTTCATTTTTATTTATTTCTTCTGAATTCAGTAGAAAATGTTAATCTGTGTGTGTGTGTGACAAAATTTTGTAGTATCTGTATCTCAGGAACTAATGAACAGAATTTCATAAAAAATTAAGTTGTTTCTTGACTTAAATGTATTTCAATTTTTGGTAAAAAATCACCAACAGATGAAGAAACCATAAAGTTTTATGTCAATTATTAATATGGCAGTATAGGAGAAAATTTGTATAAATGCGAACAAATACAATTTCTTTTAACGAATCATTGTGAAATGAAAAGAAGTACTTATAAGGTGGGTTGGGATTGTGGGGATTAAGGCCTATTGACTGCAGTAGGGTGCTAGACCTGAGGGGAGTGCCCTCCGTGGAGGTCTTTCTAAGGCGTCCTAGCCCGTATTTACGCAATTTCGGAGAAAACCACGGAAAACTCCGAACGGCTAGGCCATCGACCTAGGATCGAACCCTACACCTCATGTCTACCGGCTTTGAGCGCAGAACCGTTCAGCCGCTGGTGGGCCGAAATACTTACAGGAAAAATTGGTACATATAGGAACATCTTTGTACCGTTGGATGAAAATCTCGCCGAGTGATGAACAATATAAATATTTTTTAAAAGATCTTATTAATACTTCTAAAAGTAATAGCTGAACCATGTATCTGCGATAATTTCAAACAAAGTTATCGAGATCTTTCTCTCTCTTAAAAAAAAATAAAAAATCTTTTGGCGAACATTATTTTAAATTTATTCGATATTACCTATAAACTGAATAATTTTAATTTTACCCAATACAGATTAATTTGAAATACTAATTCAAACATCTTGTATTTATGACTCAAAATTGTTTTCAAAATTTACAAATCAGCATTTACTAAAGAATTGGTGTATCTACATTTCAGAAAATAACCTTTCAAATTCATGTATAAAAATGTTGAAAAATATGCATACTTAACATTTTCAAATATGTTACGTAGCTAAAAATGGAGGATTAAAAAAAATATTTTTTGTTAATTTTAAAGATTGAATTTAGATTCATATTTCAATTTTTATAAGTCACAGTTTTTAAATTTAGAAAGAGTGAATGCATGTATATCTAAAAATTATTAATATTTATTTTATCAATATTAATTTAATACTCTTTGTACAAAACTTTGAAGCTAAATGATCCTAATGGAATTCTGTATATATCATAATACTTTTTTAAATAATGTAAAAATATACAAAACTTGATTTATAGCATTATATATTTGATTTTAAAATACACTTATATATGTGAATATAATTCTAAATAAAATAAATATTTGGTAAAATATGTATAATATTTTCATTTATATTAATTTTCAAGTAAGCAATAATAAATGTCTTTTTTTTTTTTTTTTTTTTTTTTAACTCAATTTTAAATCTTTATATGCTAAAATTTGGAAATTTAAAATTAGAGAACGTGTGTCGAAATTTATTATTATTTCCTTGGTGTAATAGTTATAAAATAAATTATTCCGATGGAATTCGGTGTATTTTCCTCGTTTATTAAAATAACACGTTTTATAACATCAAATATTTGATTTAAAAAAATGCTTAATTATGTAAACACATATAAATATAAATAAAATGAAAAATATATCTGTTTTAGCTGAAATAAATTAGCTGAAACTATGGAAAAAATACATACATGTATATTAAAAAGGGTAGATAAACGTCAAATAATATTTTTTAACGGAGTAATAATGAAAAATCAGTTTTTATGAGGAAGGAATGAAGCATTTAGAGAAGATCTTAAGAGGTTTCAAGTGAAAGTAAGCGATGCGGAGGGACCCCGGTCGTGACGTCACGAAAGGAACCTTCAGGCTTGATAGTAGATCTAGGAAGCTTTGCTAAAAGTCCCTTTTTTGACAAAATGGTTCCTATCCTAACACCGCATCATCTGCAAATGACATCCTCAGGATGTCCTATGGGTGAAAGAACATTCTATGGACAACTTCAGGATGCATTATGGACAAGTGTGTTGTTAGGGTAAGTCCCTTTTTTTTTCTCTCCCTCCACTAAAAGAAAATTATACCTCTGGTGGTCACCGAAGCGGGAGAGCGGGAGAGCCATCCCTTCCGTTACAGCGTCTAGAATAAACAGTGTGGAAAGCGGCGAATAAAATTGTACTAAAAAAATTAAGCCTCTCACCAGATGTCGAAGCTAGGGTCACGACAACAAAACCGAGACTCCCTATTGGATAATTATATGCTTAGATCACGTGACAGACGAAACTGGGAAAAGCCAATCAGGTCTTCGATTTGAGCAATAGCTTCGATCACAGCGACATCTGGGTAAGCTTAATTTTTGTAGCATCATTTTAACATCACGGTTATAGGCGATTGCCACACTGTTTATTCTAGACGCTGTACTTCCGTGGAGGATCAAAATTGTGATGGCATGTCTCCGGACCACCTCTAGAGGGGTGTCCCAGACCGTCGCCAATTGCTCATCTGCGCAGCACTAGTGCGACGTAAAACCCAACAAACCAACCCTCCACTAAAAGACAAGCGTCTACTTTTACGATAGACCTATTATAAGAGTGGACGGGACAATGGCAACCTTTTTGAGTGCAAAGATAACTCATAAAAGGGTCACGTGATTGTTGATCTACAGAAGCCAAGCTAGCCAATATTAAAATGCTCTAAACTATTAGACCTATTATAAGAGTGGACGGGACAATGGCAACCTTTTTGAGTGCAAAGATAACTCATAAAAAGGTCACGTGATTGTTGATCTACAGAAACCAAGCTAGCCAATATTGAAATTTTCTCGCCATGCTCTAAACTCTGCATTTTATTAAGCAGATGATATTCTTCTTCTTTCGTTGAAAGTTCTTTTTAAATTCTTTATTTTACTTTAAAAGTTAAATGGATTGTTTCGATTCTGAAAGAAATTTCATATCAAGAAATGGTTTTAAATGTCATGTAAAAACATGCAAAGAATATTTTATTAAAGGGGGAATCGTAACATTTCACATGTAAGATATTTTATGGCTTTTTATTTCATCTTTTTAAGTAATTTTATTTGAAAAATGTTTAAATCTGCTTTATATATTTCTTTAAATAATAATAATAAAAACAATTGTATATACTATTTGAAAATAAATGCAATATTGTTTTAATAATAATAACAATTCATGAGATTTATATTTATCTTTGGATGACAGTATAAATGAAAAAAAAAAAAGCGTAAAAGCTAAAAATCAAGTATACATAGCATTATAGACAATTTTAAGCAAGATACTAAAACTTTATAAACTCATTATCTCGGCCATTGATGGAAATAAAAAATGTATATAATACATTTTATTTCCATGATTACATATATAGTATATTCTTTGTACAGTCGGTAACAAAAGTGTCCGAACACTAGCAAAAATTCCTATATAAAAAAAGTACACTTAATACTGTTTTGTTAAATAGATCCTTGTCGAATTCTGTTCTTAGTCAGTCTAAGAATAGGATTCGACAAGGATTTATTTAGCAAAACTGTATTAAGCGTACTTTTTTTATATAGGAATTTTTGCTAATGTTCGGACACTTTTGTTACCGACTGTATCCTATACTAAAGCGTCCTTTTTAGCATTTCCAAACAAAATTTTAAAAATTTTATAACCGTTTCGTTAGTCTCTCTGACCAGGCCGAAATTGATAGATATTATTAAAATTCACTATGGTATGTTCGCAATGTAAAATTATATTACTAGCACAACTAGTTTCTGTACAGGAACACACTTTGGTTTTTGATGCAAGTATGATTTATAAGGGTTTTCCTTTCCTTTTTTCTTTTTTTGTTTCTTCTTTTTTTATGCATTTACTATAAATATCTTTATACGAAGCACAACATAAGAAAAATAATCTATATTTTTAAAATACGCAAAACCCTTTTCCTCCTAAAAAATGTAGAATTGCGATATCGGTTGGTTTACGGGGCTACACAAAGTTATTCAAATGCAATAGAGTATATAATTGGAAATTGCTCACTACAAATTTACAGTGCTATGAGACCATTTTTAGTGCAGTGTCTGATGAGTATGTAAGTTTTAGTACATATACAGGGCTAAACAAAAGCAAAAATTGTAATGTTTTTTCCTTAGAAATAATGTTATAAAAATACTATTATGAGAATTATTCCCATGAAAGTTAAAAGTAAAATATATTTTTGTAGGTATGCGGAATTTAGCCGATATACAGGGTTCACAAAAACAATCTGTTACATGACATTCTTTAAAAGCAATAATATAAAAAATATTTCAGTTTTCTTCTTTTATAATGAAAATAAAAATGTATTTCAAGATGCCATTAAGGAGGTAAAATACCTTTGCAGATTAAATGGGTAACGGATGATGTATGGAAAGTTTATAATCTAAGTGAACCCCATTACTTTACTTTTTTTCCTCCAAGAATTTAGGATTTTATTTTGATTAATAACTTCATCGATAAATTTTATTATAAGTACATATTTTCTACGTCTTTATAAAACATACATATATTTAGCTGTATAATTGAAATATTTACCGGTACAAAATATCAATTCAAATACTAAATTTGCAAAGACCAGTAGAGTGTTTATTTGAGCATGCGACAGTCCTATTGACGCATATAATGTTTTATGTGTTTTTGTCTGTAGAAATTAAATAAACCAGTATTTTCTGTAGTAATGAAGCTTTGTGTAGTTATTGTATGAACAACATTATTCTGTTTAGCTATTTTTTTACTTTCCGAACACTATAATTAGGAAAGTATTGTAATCATGTCGAAAATCCGAATTTGAGATTTTGATGTTTCTATACGTTTCGAGGTCCCCTGAGTCCGTTTTCACTATTTTTGCGATGATGTATGTATGTGTGTGTGTACGTCTGTGAATGAACACGCTAGCGTCTAAACGCTTTGTTCGAATAAGCTGAAAGTTGGTACGTATATTGTAAGTCACCATAGTACAAACCTTATAGATTTTGGTGAATCTAGTACTTATAGTTTTTTTACAGGGACACAAAGAAAAATTCTTTATCATTATGGTCTATGGGACCAAAATCTTAACAGTACGATAGCATCTAAACGCCTTATTCAATTGAGCAGAAAATTTATACACATGTGATAGGTCACAGATACTCAATCTGTATAGATTTTGGAGAATCTAGCACTTATAGTTTTTTTACAGGGACACAAAGAAACATTCTTTATCATTATGGCCTATGGGGCCAAATTTTTAAAAGTGTGATAGCGTCTAAACGCCTTATTAATCTGAGCAAAAAATTTGTACACATGTTATAGGTCACAGTTGCACCAACTGTATAGAGTTTGGTGAATCTAGCGCTAACAGTTTTTTTACAGGGACACAAGGAAAAATTATTCATCATTATGCCCTATGTGACCAAATTTTTAAAAGTGCGATAGCATCTAAACGCCATATTCAATTGAGCTGAAAATTTATATGAATATTATAAATCACTGTTGCACTAACTATAAGCATTTTCGTGAATCTAGTATTTATAGGTTTTTACAGAGACACAACGAAAAATTCTTTATCATTAT
The DNA here is from genome assembly GCA_963930645.1 of Salticus scenicus. NCBI lineage: Eukaryota > Metazoa > Arthropoda > Arachnida > Araneae > Salticidae > Salticus > Salticus scenicus. The sequence continues at coordinate 320,651,298 of OZ005648.1, read as the reverse complement.
GATCTACGGGCTCAAAGTTCAGTAGCGTTAAATAAAACATTGTGTAATATATGGACAAAAATACTAAAACACCCTATTATGGTTTTCTCTCTCTTGTTTGTTTGACCGAAGAAAAAACGGAAAGTCACAGAAAGAGCAAAAAGGGAGGGGCACAACTAGGTGTTATAACGAACCTATATACTAAATTTCAACGTCCTACGACCAGTCCTTTTTGAGTTAATGTGAGATACAGGCATAGCCACATACATACATACATATATATAGCCGTTCAGAAAAGTCCTGTAAAATCATAAATATCTCTAAAATGTAAGCTCTTGCCCAAAGGCTTCAAGAATATTTACTAATTATTGACTTTTGTGGAGAAAAAAAGAGTTTCATTCTATTGTTTCCAGAATATTCATTAGATAAAGTGCATTCATCGACTAGAATTTGCTTATATCTTTTAAGAATTACTTTCTACACGGAAAAATATCGACTTCTTTCATGACAGTATCATTACGGGTTCATTGAATAAAGTGCATTCGTCGACTAGAACCTGCTTATGTCTTTAAAAACTACTTTCTACATGCAACAATGTCAACTACTTTCATGGCAATATCATTACGAGCTCTATCTGTGGGATGAATATTCATTAAATAACGTACATATTCGGCGACTAGAACCTGTTTATGTACTTTCTACACACAAAAATATTAACACTTTTCATGACAATATCATTACGTACTCTATCTACAAGTTAAACATTCATTAAATAGAGTTCATTCGTCGACTAGAACATGCTTATGTACTTTCTGCACGCAAAAATGTCGACAGTTATCAAATAATATCATTACGGGCTTTGTCTACCAGTTGAATGTTTATTAAATAAAGGGAATTCGTCGACTAGAACCTGCTTATGTAAATTCTACATCCAAAAATGTCACCAACTTTTATAACAATATCATTATGGGTTCTATATACAGGCTGAACATTCATTAAATAAAGTGCATTCGTCTACTAGAACCTGCTTACGTCTTTAAGAATTACTTTCTACACGCAGAAATATCGATTACTTTCATGACAGTAACAATATGGACTCATTCAATAAAGAGCATTTGTCAACTTAGAACCTATTTATGTATTTAAGAATTATTTTCTACACGCAAAAATGTCAACAATTTTATAACAGTATTATTATGGGCTCTATATACAGGCTGAACCTGCATTAAATAAAGTGCATTCGTCTACCAGAACCTGCTTATATCTTTAATAATTACTTCCTACCCGCAAAAATGTAGATAACTTTCATAACTTTATCATAATGGACTACATCATAGCCTGATGGTAGGTCTTAAATTCTTCGTATATTTGGTCATTAAAAATATAATTTTCATAAATATCTCCTAAACGGAAAGACACAGAAAGAGCAAAAAAGGAGGTGCACAACTAGGTGTTATAACGGACCTATATATACGACATTTCAACGTCCTACGACCAGTCGTTTTTGAGTTAATGTGAGATACAGGCATAGCCACATACATACATACATACAGCCGTTCAGAAAAGTCATGTAAAACCATAAATATCTCTAAAATATAAACTCTTGTTAAGAGATTTCAAGAATACTAATTAATTATTGACTTTTGTGGGGGAAGAAAAAAGAGTTTTATTCTACTGTTTCTTGAATATTCATTACATTAAGTGCATTCATCGACAGGCATTTGCTTATGTCTTAAGAATTACTTTCTAAACGGAAAAATATCGACTTCTTTCATGACTGTATCATTACGGGCTCATTGAATAAAGTGCATTTGTCAACTAGAACTTGATCATGTATTTAAGAATTACTTTCTACAAAATGTCAACTACTTTCTTGACAGCATCATTACAGGCTTTGTTTTTAAATTCCACTGCAATTATTTTGTTTTGCATATTAAAGTATATTTGCACATTGAAATATTGCTTTTAATTTTCAAATACGCAGTCAAATATATCACTTTCATTAAGTTTATATTATGTACTGAAATGTATTTATTTCAATGAATTATTTTATCTTTTGCGTCACGCCATCCAAAACTACAACTAAAAATTTCGCAATTTTTTTTTTGCTGCACACTATCACTTGCATGCTTTTTCAATTAATTTGGATAAGATGGCACAAAATAAACATTTCCATAAATTTTACTTACAGTTTTGGATAGCGTGACGCAAAAGATAAAATAATTCATTGAAATAAATACCTTTCAGTACATAATATAAACTTAATGAAAGTGATATATTTGACTGCGTATTTGAAAATTAAAAGCAATATTTCAATGTGCAAATATACTTTAATATGCAAAACAAAATAACTGCAGTGGAATTTAAAAACAAATCATTTAGTGTAACAACACTGCGTTACTGGAATTTCATATCATTTCTTTTAAAACACATATTTTGATATTATAAGAGATGTGAATGAAAAGGTATCGGTAAGTAAATGTTATATATTATTTTATGTTGAAAATAACGTTTACACTGTAAAAATAAATAGAAGAAAAAAACAAATTCAAATAAGAAAATCTCTGTATTTTTTAATTAATAGCAAAGCGTCACTGAAAATTTGATATCATTATTTTTAAGACCCGTATTTCTAATTCTTATGGCCATAAAGTGCAGTGCTGCGTCACAAACTTTTAACCCGTTAAGGGTTTTTTGTATTGATATCATTACTTTTTAGAGGTTAATGGTTAAAATGTAAAATTAAAGGAGCATGGCAATGAGTTTGTAACCCTTAAAAAGTGCAGTTTCATAGTTCATACCGCATCAAATTTTACCTCGAACAAAATAACAAACTAAATGAAATTTAAAAAAATTATGAAAAGTGATAAATAAAAAACTTTAAGAAAGAATATTTGTTGTGTGATGGAAACACGCAACATTACAAAGGCATAATATAGTATATTTTAAAAATAACAAACAATTTCTACAAAAAAAAAAAAAAAAAAAAGACAGAGAGAGAGAGAGAGATTTATTTTATTTTATTTTATATTCAATTTATTTGGTTAGACGGTTCATCTGTTTCTTAAATAGTTCAACAGAATATTTAAAATAAATGTTCAAAAAATAAGTTGTGTACGAAAGTTTTTGCAAAAAAGTGTTATGAATAAGTTTTTAAAGAGCTCCATTCACCGCATAAATTTTGGTTAGATAAAAAAAAATTAAACACAAGTTTTTAAATGGTCCAATTGAATGAACAAAATATTAATATTTTGTTATATTTTTAATTGGAGATGTTTAAAGTAAAATGTTGTAAGGATTTGACAGTAATTTTCCAAAATACCTAACACCATGGGGGTGGGGATCAGATCCTCCTTTGGAAACTCTGATAATTCTAAAAAGATGCTTAATCAATCTGAGGGAGATTTCGTTTGGTTTAAAATTAATTCAGATGGGGAAAATAGGAGGGGGCAATCAGTTAGACTACTTTGAAATTTTAATCGGGAAAACTTTTTTTAGAAAATGTTTTGTTGAATGTAGTTTTATTCCTATCTGGTTATATATACTGTACATAGTTCCCACATTCTTCCTGGCTAGAATTCCTGAAAATTTTCTAAAACGTGGTGAAGGGATTTTGGACATTGCCTCATTTTCTAAAATTGGGTTATGGGGGCAAAAAGTATGCTAAGAGATCTAACATTAAAATTTTAAATGATAAGGATTTTTTAGCACTTCGAGAAATCTTCTAGATGCAATCACTTCAACGATACTTTTTTAAGGTTGGTTGGTAGTAGGTTTTAAGGCCAACTGACTACGCTAGGGTCCTAGGCATATAGGTAGAATGGCCTCCATGAGGTCTTTCTAAGGGGTCGAGGCCCGTATTTAAGGGAGTTTAGGATAAATACACGGAAGGAACGGCTAAGTCAAAGAGTGCGGGATGGGATCGAATCCGGCACCTCTCATCCACCGCTCGGCCGCTGGTGGGGCATTTTCAAGGAACTTATAATTTTTTTTTTTCTAAAAGTCCCATCATCCTCCCCAAATCTATCAGAAACGACTCGAAATTTTTGAAAATTGTAAGAAACGTACAAATTGAATATGAGTCTGTAAGTAAGAACTTTGAATACGAGCTCTTAACCCCCCTAATTCCCCTCCAAATTTTACTGTTTGCTTTCTAAGGTTCCCCCTATCGTAATACAGCTTCAATTTCTTCTTCTTCTTCTTCTTCTTCTTCTTTTTTTTTTTTTTTTTTTTTTTTTTTTAAGAAGTTGTTTATGTTTGACATTTTCGACAAACTGAAAAAAGCAATGCATTTGTTTTAAAATTTTAAAGATGCGCTTTTCGCTGGTCCCTGTTTTCGAAATTTCCAAAATTTTTTCAAAATTTCCAAACAAAACAATGATCCTTCAAACCGATTAAGCCCCCCGCCCTTTTTTTTTAGGTTTCTAGAATTTCCAAGGTGTTTTCGAGACCCAGGGGGAAGACTTTAAACGAAAAATTTTCTTTCATATTTTTCTAACTAATAATTATAGAGAAAAACATTTTTTGTTAAAATGTTGTTTTGAAAAGGTCTTTCCATCAAAGTAACAGATTTCCCCCTTCCCCCAATTTTCACATTTACAAAATTAAAATTTGCCCATGTCTGACACATTGTGCCACCCCCACCCCCTTCCCCCACCATACATATTTGCTTTTTTCTTAACTAAACAAAATCCCGTAAAATTGTCGAAGACGTGTTTTACAGTTTTAAAAATTCCGAAAATTACTGGATATAGAAAAACAAATTGAATAATTCGTATTGGACACTGTTTTTCAAGATTTTGTATGAACTTCAGAAACACACTTTTCTAAAATCGATTAACCAGGGAAGTCCTAGCGGTACCGTTTAGTACCAGCAATCACTATTTCAAAAATACCCATTTTGTGGGGGGAAAAACCTGATGTTCTGAAGGCAATAAACATATACTAAGGGAAGGCAATAAACTGCAATATCTGAATAAAGGCAATAAACAAAATTTGCAAAATACAAAATTTGAAATGTATTATTAATTTTTAATTTAAAGGTTGCAGATGCATGGTAATTTAATTTTATATCAATATTATATGTAAGAAATAAGTCTGTACAAGTGAAGGAGGATTTTTTTTTCTTTTTTTCTAGAGTAGCTTTTATTGTTATATTCATGCCTCTCCCTACCGTTAAATTTAAGAAAGAAATGATTATTATTTTTGAAGTATAGATTTGATTTAAAAGAGAAAAATAGAAAAAAAAATAGAAAAATCTTTAAAATGTGAAACTTTTATGCTGGTAAATATTTAAGTAGTATAATTTTTAATGGAAATTTAATGAACAAAGTAATTTATAAAATAATACACTGTATAATTCTTAATTATTTTACCAGTATGCTTTGCAGAAATGTATTATTTCGTAAAATTAAGTATCACAATGCGAAAAACAAAATTAATTAATTAATATTTTCAAAAATATATTATGGGTTTAAATTAAAGTCAAATAAAGATGTATTTTACTTCACTTTATTTTATTACTTATTTTACTAATTTTAATTCTGTTTTCAGAGTTTTTCCAATGCATTTAAGTGTTTGGTAACCGAGGTTTTTTTTTTTTTTTTTTTTTTTTTTAATTTTAATTTTATTACAATATTATTTTATAAAATTAAAAAATAATAATAATAACAGAAGACATGAAATTTTAGATTTGGATTTGATATATTATAATTATTACAATCTTCGTAAAATATTTCATTTACATACAATATTATAGAAATTTAATGAGCAAATTAATCAATTAATTATTATTATTATTATTATTATTATTATTCAGGATTTTTTCTATCCATTGTTTAAGTGATTTATCACTTAGTTTAAAAAAAAAAAAAAATATAAATATTTGCATATGATTATGATATTATCTGTTACGCTTGCATGCGTTAACACCGCGCCACCTATAATTTGTATTCTTCGTAAGAAACTTTGAAGTGAGGAGAATAGAGTGTGTGTTGTGAAGAAAAGTGTGTGTTCGGCGACCGCAGAACGTGGCGTCGAAAAATAAATAAATTATGAGTAATTAAAGTGTATTCGTGTTTTAAATAAGCATAAATTGCCTTTACATGGCCCGTCGAGCCACAGGATCTGTTAAAAAGAAAGAGTAATTACGAGTTTGTTTATTTAATTTCATTGTGAGAAAAATAAGTTTCGGTTTCGTAATCGATCGATGAAACAAAAAGTTTTGTTTTAATCATAGATGGGGAAAAAAAATGTTTATATCAACGGATGGATTTGATTTAAGTGAAACATAAAATATAAAAGTGAACGAAAAGAAAAAACAAGTGAAGTGATGGTTTATTTAAGAGGAACAAGATAATAGTGTTTTTTGTTCTCAAGTGGAATACAGCGATCTGAGGTAAGAGCATCTTCATAAAATTTAAATTTGTTCTGAATTTATTACTTGTTAAATTTAATAATGTCAATTATCGATAAATTAAGAAAAGATGAGCTTAAGCTTGTCGCAGAGGAATTGGGTTTAAGTGTAGGAGAGGGTGCTAAACTTGTTGAGTTAAAAGATATTATTGAGAAATGTGAACATTTTTCAAATAGTGAGTTAAGGAAAAATGTAGTTGATTGCGCGGTTGAGGAAATTAAATCGAAAAAAGAAGAAGAAAAATCAAAAATGGAGTTGGAAAAAATTAAACTAGCACAATTAGAGAAAGAGTTAGAGATAGCAAATATTCGTAAGGAATCTTTACAAAATTCTGATTTCGAGAAAATTAAATTAGCGCAGTTAGAGAAAGAGTTAGAATTAGCGAATATTAAAAGGGATTCATCCCAAAATAATTCGCTTTCAACTGTGCATTCGGAACCAGAACTTCTAAATAATAATAATCTGGAAAGTTTTATTAAGAGTATTAAAACGCTTACAATTCCATTACCATCTAAAGCAGAATCATTCAATTTATTTTTTCATTCGCTGGAAAAGGCATTTAAGAATAAAAATGTTCCAGATGGGTTTAAAGCGGAAATTCTTTTAAACATTCTCGATGAAAAAGCCAGTAATTTAATGGTATATGTGTCTGAGGAAGACATGTGTAATTACGAAAAATTAAAAACAGTTGTTTTGAAGGAGTTTCAGCCGACGGCTAACGAGTTTTTAAATAACTTCCGGAAAGCACAAAAATTACCGTCAGAGAGTTATGTGCAGTATGCGTCGCGATTAGCGACATCTTTTGAGTATTATTGTGAATTGCGTAAAGTGAATGATTTTAAATCATTATGTGAATTAATTGTATCTGACAAAATTCTTCATTCATTAGATCGTGAATTAATGACACACATTGGGGTTAAGCAGGGTGAATCATTTTTTAAACCACAAGAATTGGGTCGTGAATGCGATATTTATTTATCTGCAAGGGGCAGAGGTAAAAATGAGTTGAATGTGTTTGCAAAGACTAGTGTAAATGAAGCGAAGCGGTTTGTCGGGAACAAATCGCATAATTCACGATTTCAAAAAGTTGCTTCAAATGTGTTCTTATCAGAAATAAAAAATGTAAAATGTGTTCTTTGTAAAAATAATGAATATCATGCTTTATATATGTGTCCGCAGTTCAAAAAACTTCCTGTACAAGAAAGAGTTAATGTTATTAAGGCAAATAAGTTATGTTTTAAGTGTTTTTTACCGAATTGTAATGTAAGAAAATGCAATACGAGAAACTGTTTTTGTGGAAAACCACATAATAAATTGATTCACTTTCCTAGAGAAGGAAAATTTAGCGATTATTGTAAGGAAATAAAGGATAATTCGGAAGTTGCAGCTGCCGCTGATTCCGAAACATTGAATAGAGAACAGCACGGTGAATTCAATTCCTTTTTTCCTCCTAATTTTCCTAGTGACAGACAGCAAATTGTAGCCACTAGTTTTGCAAAAAACAAAACAAAAAATGTCTTATTGAGTACAGTGCGTGTTTTAGTTAAAGATAAATATTCTCAATGGCAGGAAGTAAGGTGCCTTCTAGACAGCGGCTCTCAAGCGTGTTTGATAACAAAAGATTGTGCAAATCGATTACAACTCAAAATAGAAAAAGTAAATACTTTACTCTCTTGTTTGAATGATGCATCGATGACCATTAACGGTTGCGTAACAGCAACTATTGCCAATAAAGAGAAAAACTTTGAGAAATCCCTAAATATGTTTGTTGTGAGGAATATTACGGATTTTGTTCCTAATAAAGTAATTAATGTACATATCGATGTCCCGAATTCAATAACGTTAGCAGATTATAGTTTTAACATTCCTGGGAAAATAGACATGCTCCTTGGTGCTGAAATTTTTTATGAATTATTGAGACCGGGGCAAATATATTCTCAGAACCCTCAGCTACTCCTTCAAAATTCTTGTTTTGGTTACATTGCAACGGGGAATTTAGATCAAAGGGATGAGGTTAAAATTCATTGTGGATTAATACGTGGAGAGGATTTAAATGTAACATTAAGAAATTTTTGGGAGATTGAGGATGTAAATATAGAATTAACCAAAAGTAAAGAACAGGCTATATGTGAGGAACATTTTACGCGTACACATAAGAGAAATGAGAAAGGTAAATATATTGTAACAATGCCTTTAAGAGATGATCCGTCATGTTTAGGTCAGTCTAGAGAAATTGCTCTTAGAAAACTCAGATCGCTGTGGAAACGTCTATCTAGAGACGAGAAATACTTGTCGTTATATAAAGACTTTTTAGAGGAACATAAAAACCTTGGTCTCATGAGAGAAGTAACAGAGGATAAAACTCCTGATGTTGCTTATTACGCACCTCATCACGGAGTGTACAGGCCAGATAAAAATACGACCTAATTACGTGTAGTTTTCAATTGTTCTTCTCCAACAACAAGTGGTACTTCTCTTAATTCCTTGCAATTCAATGGCGGAGTAATACAAAGTGATTTATTTACCATAATGGTGGGTTTCCGCCTGCATATTTACGCCTTAACTGCTGACATCAAAATGATGTATAGAATGATTCTTATTGACCCGAGTCAGTACCCACTGCAGCGAATTCTCTGGAGCAATAGCATTGAGGAACCCCCCAAAACATTTGAATTAACAACAGTGACATATGGAACAGTCTCAGCGCCTTACTTAGCTATGAGAACCTTACACCAGCTTTCACTTGATGAGGAAAAAAATTTCCCGAAAGCATCCCCAATCCTTCGTGATAATTTTTATATGGATGACGTGTTATTTGGAGCAAGTACATTAGAGGAGGCGAAAGAGTTACAACAGGAGTTAAAGGAGGTTATACAGTCCGCAGGGATGGAGCTACATAAGTGGTGTGCTAATAATGATGAACTTTCTCCAAGTATGACAGAGAGTTACAATTTTTATAACAAAGATGAAATTAAAACTTTAGGCGTGTCTTGGAAGCCAAAGGATGATTGTTTTGTTTTCCGAGTTAAAGTAGATCTGAAAAATTCCTATACAAAAAGAGAGGTGTTGTCGACGATAGCTAGGATCTTTGATCCTCTAGGCTTATTAGGCCCAATAATTGCTAAGGCCAAAATATTTATGCAAAAGCTTTGGCGTCTAAAAATTGATTGGAGTGATGCACTCCCAGCACCAGAATACAGAGAGTGGCATCAATTTCTCATTACATTAGAACGAATAAATGACATAAAAATTGAGAGGTGTATTGTGATTTCCCAGGCTGTAAATATCGAAATACATGGATTTGCAGACGCTTCAGAACTCTGCTATGGAGCGGCCATCTATTGTAAGTCCAATGATTCACGTGGCCGGACATTAATAAGATTAATCTCAAGCAAATCAAGGGTTGCTCCGGTTAAAAGCTTAACAATCCCTCGATTAGAGTTGTGCGCAGCTGTTCTGCTGGCAAAGCTAATGAATAAGGTGTTGGCTGCTTTAAAGGTGATGATCAACGAAGTCTATTTTTGGACAGGCTCTACAATTGTTCTGGCGTGGTTACAGAAGGAACCCATGGATTTGAAACCGTTTCTGCAACATAGAGTAGCAACTATCTAAGACCTTTCACCAATCCAACAGTGGCATCATATCGCTTCAGATCAAAATCCTTCTGATGTGTTATCAAGAGGCATTGATCCAGATAAACTGTTGAATCACGAACTATGGTTAAACGGACCCAGCTTTTTACTAGAAAGGGACTATCCGAGTCAAATAACTGTTAACCCAAAAAATTTGGACGATTTTAGAGTAGAGCTAAAAAAGTCAAACACAAACTGTGATGATAATTTTAATGTTTTTAATTTGGTAACTGATACTGACTTTGTGTGTAATCTTCTGAATTTAAGTAATAATTATTTAACTGTTCTGCGTATTATAAGTTTTATTTTCAGGTTCATAAATAACAGCAGAAATCCTCTTTACAAAACAAGTGGACCACTTGTATCTACAGAAATTGTTGAAGCAGAGAAATTTTTATTAAAGTGCATACAAAGTGAGGAATTTTCCGAAGACATTAAAGACTTACAGGTAAAAAAGGCTATAAAGCCTAACAGTAAGTTGAAGATGTTGAATCCATTTATTGACAAAGAAGGCCTGCTAAGAGTAGGAGGAAGACTTGGAAATAGTGATTTAAATTATGATAAGAAATTTCCAATTCTTCTTCCATCTAAACATAAATTAACTGAATTAATTGTTGTCTTTTATCATAAAAAATTTTTGCATGCTGGGCCTAATTCTCTATTGTATTATTTGAGGGAAAAATTTTGGGTTACAAATGGTAGAAATTTATGTAGAAACGTTGTGCATAAATGTGTTAAATGTTTTAGGGTTAATCCAAATTCAGCACAACAAATATTAGGTAATTTGCCAAAAGATAGAATTGTTCAAAACTATCCATTTAATATCACTGGGGTAGATTTCACTGGTCCTTTCTATATTAAGTATAAAAATCAACGAAAAGGTATTTATAATAAAATATATGTTGCAATTTTTATTTGCTTTGTGACCAAGGCTATACATTTAGAGTTAGTCACGGATTTAACGTCCGCAGCCTTTATAGCTGCTCTTAAGAGATTCATATCGAGGAGAGGAAAATGCAGTAAGCTGTATACAGACAATGCTGGGAACTTTGTAGGAGCAAATGCAGAGCTCAAAAAATTGTATAAAATGGTAAATGGACCAGATGATCAAATTTCGGGTATATGAGTTCAGAAAACATTGATTGGCAGTACTCACCTCCTAGAGCGCCAAACTTTGGAGGATTGTGGGAAGCAGGAGTCAAATCCTTTAAATATTATTTGAAAAGAGCTGCGGGAAATTTAAAATTAACCTATGAGGAATTTTTGACTTTAATTATACAAATTGAAGGGATGCTAAATTCTAGGCCTTTAGTCCCCTTAACTGCTAACGTAGAGGATTTAAATGTGTTGACTCCTGCCCACTTCCTCTTAGGAAGGTCAATTACGTCTATAACTGAGCCAGATTTATCAGAAATTACAGAAAACAGGCTTAGCCAATGTCAAAAAATAACAAAGTTATTTCAAAGCATTTGGCGTAAGTGGCACTTAGATTATCTATGCCACTTACAACAGAGATCGCGATGGAAATTTGAGAAACAAAACATATGTGTTGGAGACATGGTTATTCTAAAAGAGGATAACTTACCTCCATGTGAGTGGCCACTGGCCAGAATAAGCAAAATTTTTCCCGGAGCGGACAAAAAAGTAAGGGTAGTGGAGATTAGTACTGCCTCTGGAAAATTTAAAAGGTCCATTTCTAAAGTTTGCCCGCTTCCAATAAATGATTAACATTGTTATTAATTATGAATGTTGTAAATTATGTAATATTTTGATAATTTTTTTACTTTCTTCTATATGTAATATAGAGAAAGTATTGGATTCGCGAAAATTTTCGACCTCCGTTTTTTGACGGATCTACACGTTTTGGGATGTCCTGAACACGAATTGATAGTTTTTAAAAAATGTCTGTCTGTGTGTCTGTCTGTCTGTCTGTCTGTCTGTGTGTCTGTCTGTCTGTCTGTATCATTTTTTTGTGGACGCTGTATCTCACGAACCAATGAATGAAATTTAACCAAACTTGGTATTTAGTTGCACCCTGACATGAACTGGTGCCCATTAGATTTGGGGATCAATAGCTCAACAGGTGGCGCTGTGATCGCATTTTATAGGACAAAATTCCGTATAAATGGGCATAATGAGAGTTATTTTAAACTTGTGATTGTAAAATTAATATGAATTATTGATAATAGTAGTAGTTAACTAGGAAAAAAAAATTGTGCATGGGGGGGCATCGGTTCCCCCCCTGGGGGGGAAGTACCCCCCCAGGGGGGGTTAAATTTTGAAGATGGGTATCATTCGAAAGATCTCGTCAATACCTTTAAAACGAATGGTTGAACCATAAATCTGTGATAATTTAAAACAAAGTTATCGATTTTTTTTACTTTTAACAAAAAAAAAACTTAGAAAAAAAAATCGTATTTTTTTTTTTTTTTTTTTTTTTTTTTTAAATGTTGTTACTGATTGAATATGTATAGGAAAATATAGAAGAAAGTCTTGTGGTGGCCACAACATACTAGTTTTTTTTTTTTTTTTGCATTACTTTTTATTTAACATATGTAATATTTACTGTATAATATTGTGTAATATTAAGTGTATCAGAATTTTTATGTTGAAAAAAAAAAATGACTGTTAGATTTATTGAATGTTTAATAAACATTGCAATGGGGGCCGGTATGTTACGCTTGCATGCGTTAACACCGCGCCACCTATAATTTGTATTCTTCGTAAGAAACTTTGAAGTGAGGAGAACAGAGTGTGTGTTGTGAAGAAAAGTGTGTGTTCGGCGACCGCAGAACGTGGCGTCGAAAAATAAATAAATTATGAGTAATTAAAGTGTATTCGTGTTTTAAATAAGCATAAATTGCCTTTACATTATCTATCATTTTTATAAAAGTAAAGAAAAAGGTTTTTGTTGTTGCAATCACTTTTTAAAATAAAACCAATTTTGAAAGTTAACAACGTATCAACTTGTAAACAATGGAATTGAATGAATATTTTTGATAAAAAAAATATTATATAAAATACAAATCTCTAAATAAATAACTCATTTAATATATATATTAAAGAAAGAAAAATATTTTATTTTGTAAGTTTGTTTTTGACACTAATTGCCGATAGATGGAGCCAAATTACCTAGCTGAGATATTTCAAAAGGAAACGAAGACTGTATACGTCCGTGAACATTCCAAACTGGATTACATAAAATATATTTAAGTGAAATTTTATTTCGTATATATATAATAAATATTTAAAAGAAACAATAAAGTTTCTTTCTTGCATTAAAAAACAAAATCTAAATTTTTTATTGACTGCATTCAGATTGAACCAACCAACCAACTTCAAGTGCAAACCGAATTACACCTATTGAGAATTCTGTGAATTAGCAATAGAAATCTTTGCATCTCGGAGTAAAAATAGTTCGATTTTTAAACTGAGTTATAAAAAAAACAAGAGTTTTCCTAGGGAAAAGGGAGATATCAGGCACATCAGATAAAAGCGATTAATATCATATATAAATTAAACCACATTCGCTCGAGCCATATTCGAGAAAAATTTGTTCCTCACATAGTCCGTCCATTTATAACTTAAATGAGCCAATTCATATCTCGAAATATATTGCACGCAGAAATGTAGCGATTTCAGGGTAGGATCAGACTGAAGGTGAAAGACTATTTTGAAAATATCAGAACATAACCTCCCATATTTCCTGAGATATTAAGTGTCGGCTTTCAGCGTTTTCTTTGATCTCAAATTAGCCGTATATATAAGTGTCGCAGTTTTCGTTCGTTTTTCCGTTTCCGCTGAGTGTCGTGGCGTTCGTTTGTTTTTGCGCTTGCGTCACTTGAGACTCTGCCGAGTCTCTTGATTAGCCGTATATATAAGTGTCGCAGTTTTCGTTCGTTTGTTTTTGCGCTTGCGTCACTTGAGACTCTGCCGAGTCTCTTGATAATGGAATGCTCCGTCCACTCTTATAATAGGTCTATGGGTTGAAGGCATAAATTATACTATCACACAGTATAATATCAAAACACTTAGAGCGTGTTCAGTAGAGCGCCCGAGATGGATCAATGCGACCGGGCGATGACGTCACTGATCCTGGATCGGGCCAGGAATCTACTGAACGATTTGGAACAATTCTGACGTGATTGGAGCAGCGCCATCTATCTAATTTGACCTGTATTAGCAAGTTATTTATTGTATTTCTGTTGTTTATTTTGTCTGGACTTTTAGTACGTAATTTCATAAAATGCTAAACTATATTACGTTTTTTCTTTAAAAAAAAAAAAGAAAGATCTTTTATGTAATAACAATTTTCCTTCTTTCTTATTAATGTAGACTTTTGTATTCTGCTAACAAAAAATAAGAAGCTACTGATAAATTACTGATATACATTACTTTGGTTATGATTTTTCTAATTTCACATATAAATTTTAATCATGAAAATGTTAAGAATGTTACGTTACATTTATTTTTAAAGGAGCATAGTATATTTATCTTAAATGAGCACTTCTTGATATAAGAAAACAATTTTCTTTCTCTTCGATTTTTATTATAAAAAAAAATGTACAAGAAAAACGTTTTTGAAAAAAAAAAATTATATAAAATATGCTGTTTAGTTAATGTAATGGATTTACATAAAAAATAATCTTACTTTCTTCTTTGATTTATGAATCAATATAAAGAGCTTTTTCTCTTATTACCGATTGAATATTAAAAAAATAAAAAAATAATTATACAGACACGACATTATTTCATTATTTAAAACATGAAAATCTGACATTGACAGATTTTAATTTAGTGCCAGAGGCCTACTGCTAAACTTGTTAATATCGACAAATTCTTCTTTAGTTAATTCGTGACGATCTAAATTCTATGATAAAGTTTTCATTAAATCAAACCAATGTGTTTCAGCTGCAGATACTGTAACAAATAACGTTGGAAGTCCAAACTGTCTTATAGCCGCAAAACAACGTTTTTTCTCTTTTTCCCAATGAGGGAGAGGTGTGCCTTGGGGGGACTCATGTCAAAGGTGTGCCTTGGGGGGGACTCATGTCAAAGTTGGGCCTTGGGGGGGTCTCATGTCAAAGTTGGGCCTGGGGGGGACTCATGTCAAAGTTGTGCCTTGGGGGGACTTCATTCAATAAATCCCCATTCAATAAACCGACTGAAATAGGCCCTTAGCACTATTAAGAGTGTATTATAAAAATTCGACAACGCTGTACCGACTGAAATAGGGGTACCTTGGGGGGGGGGACTCATGTCAAAGTTGGGCCTGGGGGGACTCATGTCAAAGTTGTGCCTTGGGGGGACTTCATTCAATAAATCCCCATTCAATAAACCGACTGAAATAGGCCCTTAGCACTATTAAGAGTGTATTATAAAAATTCGACAACGCTGTACCGACTGAAATAGGGGTACCTTGGGGGGGGACTCATGTCAAAGTTGGGCCTGGGGGGGACTTCATTCAATAAATCCCAATTCAATAAACCGACTGAAATAGGCCCTTAGCACTATTAAGAGTGTATTATAAAAATTCGTCAACGCTGTACCGACTGAAATAGGGGTACCTTGGGGGGGACTCATGTCAAAGTTGTGCCTTGGGGGGACTTCATTCAATAAATCCCCATTCAATAAACCGACTGAAATAGGCCCTTAGCACTAATTAAGAGTGACGTATAAAAATTCGACAACGCTGTACCGACTGAAATAGGGGTACCTTGGGGGGGACTCATGTCAAAGTTGTGCCTTGGGGGGACTTCATTCAATAAATCCCCATTCAATAAACCGACTGAAATAGGCCCTTAGCACTAATTAAGAGTGTATTATACAAATTCGACAACTGTACCGACTGAAATAGGCCTCTAGCACTAATAAACTAGCAATGTAAACACTGCTTAATTTTATAGCTACTTTTTTTACAGTCTGTTTTGTTTATTGAATTTAATAATTGACATCTTAAACTTTATTTTACCAAAATTAAAAATATGTGGGAGGATTTTAATTTATTTACTTATAGTTAACTTATTGTTTTAAAGGTAAAAAATACAATCGTTTACAAACTTTGCTATTTGAAAACAAAAAGAATGAAAAGCTTTGTCTAAAAAAAAATGAAATAATTATTTTTTCCCAGCTAATTTTTATATATTAAATTAACAAAATATGATAGCGTCCGAATTTTTTAAAAAAAAAAAAAAAGTATTTTTGTTTCAATTAAAATTGTGTAAATTTTTGTTTTAATTTTATGTTTAAATGTTACGTTCATCAATAGAAGAAATTACGTATCGAAAATCGTTATTACGTAAAAAAATCTTCTTTACAAAATAAATAAATAAACATAATATAGTTTAGCATTTTATGGAATTACTTACCTTATTTTCTACAGCACAAACAATGCATATAAATAGGTACAGTCGGGGAAAAAAAACGCAGCACTTGATGATATTTCGTTATTAATTGACGCAGAAAAATTTAATAGACCCCATTCAACAGAAAATTAAATGCACTTTCTGAAAATGTCGTCAAATTTTGAATTAGGGGTCATCTACATATTAAAATGAGCACCAACTTTGATTTTTTTTTTCAATAGCAACACCCAATTTTGACTCCATATTCGAATTTCTGAGAGTCTGGCAGTGCAGAAAAGTATACTGTTTGTACACTTTGTCTTTAGTATTCATAGAGTTATGATCAAAAATGTGTTAGGGGGTCATTTCTAAACGTAGAAAAATAAAATTAAGATCTTACAAGAATTAGACAAAATTATACTGTTTCACACCGGAAATATTTCAAGAAAAAAAGAGTTATAAAAAGCAATAAAAATATGAACACCTTTGCAGTACCTTAATTATCATGAATTTAGTTTTCTGGATATGTATATACTTCAGTACTTTTTTAGATAATTTTAGGAAAATTTAAATACATTACACTTAAGATTGGTCAGACAATACTCTTTAAAAAAGTGCAATATTTTTCAATTAAAAAGTATCTATCATGGATATACTGATCACCAATAAAGCTTAAATTTTCTTTCGTACGTGTAACATAATATACAAACTGAAATAATATAGCTATATATATATATACAACAACGCATAAGCTAAATCTTTTCGGATAAATTATTGTAAGGTTTCATAAAGTAAATATTAAACAATTTTAATAGCACTTACCAGTTTTTGGTCAGTTTAACTCTTTGGAACTGTACGATTTGTTTTATAATTTCTATGAAAATATAATTTCTTAATTAACGATTTCGCGACTGCTGACGAAGATTCACATCATTTGAAAATCTGTGAAAGCCCGCTTTATAGTGAACGTTCCTTTCCGCTCTCCGCAAGCACTGAGCTAGAATGTAGGGAGTGGTAACTGCGTATTGAATGAAAATTTGAATTAAATTGAATTGAATTGGAAATTCTCACTCCTTGCATTATAGCTCAGTGCTTGCGGAGAACGGAACTGAGCGGCCACTATAAAGGTGCCTGAACTATGCCAGTGGGCGTTTCTTTCGTAATTTGTGTGTTACTTATTTCTTAAGCATGTACCCAGTGTTCATATTTTTGCAATAAAATATACTATGGATAGAAATACATTAATTAGAAAGAATATAATTATAATGTATATCCATCTGTAATATAATTGTGGTACAGAAAATTTGTTCTGAAATATTTTATTTTGAGAGTATTTCAAACAGTAAACCCCGCCTATTTAGTTAATTTTTTTCTTCTAGTGTTTGTTTAAAGGATTCAAAATTTATCACCAGTAATCGATGAAGTAAATACCACTTGTGTATATTTTTGTCAACGTAAAATAAGGGGTTTAACACGAATACTCAAAGTCACATTCACTTTTCGTTTCTGTATTATTTTGTTTTGAAGAACGATAAAAGGCGAGGCTTTAGAAAGCAGGAATTCTTGTTACTAACACTAATGTCTAAAAATCAACATTTTTGTTTCATTTCTTTGCATTTGATGTTGTTGTTATATAATTTGACCCGTAAATAAAAAATAAAAATATTTTGATCAATTTTCTCCGTTATTTTTAAAGATTTGCTTCGTTATCTCATTCAAAATTTTTTAAGAGACGGCTTTTAAACCACTCCAAAAGAAAGATTTATTTATATGTCAAAAACTAATAACTGGAATGAGCTGAAAATTTGCACACCCATATTTTTCAGCATTAGGATTCATTTTATGTAAAAATTAATGTAGGTCATAATTCATAATTTTTATGAATATGAATTTATTAATATTTTTCAGAATTAAAAATATTTTTCAGAATCAAAAGTAATGATGGATTATGTTTGGGTTTCTTCACTGTATCTCGTAAAAAAAAAAAAAAAAAAAAAATTATATCGATCAAGTTATTTTTTGTGAAGATATTAATAAAAGTTTGAAATAAGAATTTAACATTAGCACCTTCAAACTTTGAACGCTTAGAACTCTTGAACGCTTAAAAAATAAGTAAAATATACAACCAATATACTTTTTCGCATTGTCGCAATCCCAGGAATTCAAATATAAAATAAAAATGGTGCATTACCATTGAAAAAATCAAAGTTGGTGAGCGTTTTAATATGTAGACGACCCCCAATTCAAAATTTCCGTTCATTTTCTGAATCTACTCTCAATTCCCCGTCGAATGATACCTATTACATTTTTGTGAATTGATTAGCAACGGAGTTACATCGAGTGCTGCGTTTTTTTTTTTTTCCCCGACTGTACATCAGTATTCATCATCAGCTAATTAAACAAATAAACAATTATTGTCAAAAACAGATGTTCATTGTTCAGGTTCTTGCTGCGTAGTGTCAGTTAGAGCCTGATTTTCATCCTATTGGGCATTGGATCAATCACGTGACCCAATTGATCAAGAAATTTCTCTGGGCTTTCTGATCCACGACCGGTCGAGATCGGTCCATTCCACTGAACGATGTGACTCTGGATCGCTCGACACCACTGAACGCTTTGGCTCGGAATCAATCGACCGGTCGTGGATCGGGCACTCTACTGAACACGCTCTTATTTAATGGAACACACGACACATAACTAAAACGAACGGAATACTACACACATTACAAGACTCCACACCTCCTCCCCCTTTATAGATCAAGTCTCTTGGGAGGCCTTCGGATTCTAGATGATCGTCTAGGAACTACACTTGAACTCACCGGTTTTGGTGAACCGGATTTCTTAGGCGAAATGTTCGGCTGCACTGATGGTGATGAAGGAATTGGGGTCTGTTGGTCAGTCGAAGTCATCGAGCAGATATACTAGTAGAGGGAGAATCCCTATTCTTTTCTACGGAAGAAAACGTGTCCAACATGTATCACCTGAAATTTCGCTGCGCTAACTTTTTTTCGCTACTTATCGCCTTCTTGGCAATATTTTGTTTCCCATTAAAAATAATTTTTAGGTTGAAAATACCAAAGAATAATTATCTCATTAGATATTCTTTGACAAATATATTAGAAGAGTTATGTATTTATTATTCTTATTATTATTTCTTTTTCCAATGAAAACTCTGCTAAGCGATTTTTATTCAAATAAATTACAATTTTAAAAAAAGATTTAAAAGAAATCTTTTGAATAAAATATAGAAATAAAAATATTTCAAATGTATAGTATGTTGTGGCCATCACAAAACTTTCTTCTATATTATTCCTATACAAATACACACAATGTAAATTAGATATTAACTAAAATAATTTTTTATTAAAATTTCTTTTCATGATGAATGCAAACGATTTTCATTTTAGAGAGATATATATGATAATGGCTAAAGAAAGTTTATTATGTGTCCTATAGACCACATTCATATTTTAAAAACTGAATTTTTCTCCATAGGTTTTTTATTTATTTAAAAAAAAAAAAAAAAAAAAAAAAAAAACTGATAAATTTGTTTTTAATTATTCTATATTTATGGTTCAACCATTCGTTTTAAAGGTATTGATGGGTTCTTTTCAGAAACACTAATATTAAAAATTTACATAGACCCCCCCCCCCCCAAGTGAAAAGTAATGCATTTACATTTACCTTTTTTTTTTCATAATTGATTATTACTATTTCAAACAATTCTTTTTAATTCACAAAAATTCTTTAAAAAGCAATTCTCACTGTGCATATTTATGCGAAGTTTCGTACTTTGTTGAAACAAATAAATAAATACAATAAAATAAATATATACGGGATGACAACGCTACCTATTGGGCGTTTGGTGTTTTGGAAGTAAGGCTGATTGACTACCATAGGATCCTAGGCATAAAGAGGAGTGCCCTCCGTGGGGGAGTTCTTTCTAAGGGGTCCTAGTCCGTATTTACGCAAGTTTCGGAGAAAACCACGGAAAACTCTAAACAACTAAGCCAACGAACGCGAGCTGGGATCGAATCCGGCACCTCACGTCTACCAGCTTTGAGCGCGGAACCTCTCGGTCGCTGGTGGGCGATTTTCAGTAACAGCTTATAAGCACTAATTTTCGATGTTAGAACTAAATATCAAGTTTGGTTAAGTTTCGTCCACTTATTTATGAGATAGAGAATCCACAAAAGTTTAGGCACACACGAAGACACTTAAAATAGTGCAATCGTGTGCAGGATATGTCAAAACGTATAAATTCATTGGAAACCAGTGACTAAAACTTTCCATTAATCGAATACTTTCTTCTTAAATATAAAGAAGAGAATAATAAATAAAACAAATATCTTAAATAATGATGCATCTATATTATTAATAAAAATATTATGAAGACATTAAAAAATAGAATCTGTCCTATTCTTTTTTATATTATTATAATGTAATTTCTTTTACAGTTATAAGATGAAAGTATTATATTCCTATAAATTTTTGCTCCGATTTTTGATGGGTTTATTTTTTTTTTTTATGAACAATGGGATTTTTTTTTATGCCAATATCGTCAATAATGAAAATTAAAAATATTATTTTAATACATAATTCTTATGAGAATTGAAAATCAAGACTATATTTCGATGTTAGTAGCGTCTCTTTGTAGCTGCAGACCTCTACGGAGCTTACGGAGCTAAGTGAGTTTGGCGAGAATTCACGCTTGGCGCACACTGTGGCTTGACGCTATGCGCTTACGCACAACGAGGAAAGATCACAAACCACGCGGGCGCAATACCTCTATGATTCGGCTTTCAGCTAACACAATACCGTAGTAGTTCACGCGCACAGGAGAAAGGAGAAATCTCAAAGTTATTGTCACGTGACACTTCTCGATGATGTTGACCACACAAAGGGGTTGCCATTTCGCTCTCTACCTAAATTAAAGCTCGATGGTCGAAATAACCTGTTCCGCGGACGGATTGCTAGGTTCATCATTCCCTGCATCAGAATCTTCAGGGATAGAACTCGCAGGAACCGGTTGGTTTTCCGGTGTATCTCCTTTAGGTTTAGGGATGTGGAATCTCCGATTCACATTTGGCATGTAATCACATTCCAATTTATCACCTATTGCATGGATCTGGTCAATGTGTCGTCTAAGACACCCTGCACATTGATGGTGTAATGAAGAGCTCCATCTTTACTTACTACTTGACCAAATTTCCATTTGGAGTTTGCTGATCTATAATCTCTCACTGCAACATGATCACCAATTTCAAATTTCCTGTCTTGGAATTCTAATACTCCCTTCCGTGTTCGATCTTCAACCCTAGACTTTAAGTCTGGCAGGAGCAGATTAATTCTTGTCCTAATGTCCCGTTTCAGAAATAGCATTGCAGGACTGTGGGTTGTAGGCGCTTTCCTATACTGTAGTAAGAAGGTACTTAATTTCTGATGGATACTGCCTTCATAATTCTGCATAGTTCTCAAGGATTGCTTTAAAGTATATACATAGCGCTCAGCTTGGCCGTTACTAGATGGTTTGAATGGCGCGCTAGTCTTGTATTTTATACCATTTCCTCTCATAAATATTTCGAACTCATCAGACGTGAATTGTGGACCGTTGTCACTGACGAGGGTTACAGGTAATCCATACCTTGCAAAACTGTCTCGTAGACATTTTATGGTCTTCTTTGCGGTTGTAACCATCATTGGGTAGACTTCAAACCACTTCGAATGCGCATCTACTATTAACAAGAACATATATTCAAAAATCGGTCCGGCGAAATCGACATGCACACGTTCCTAGGGTTTGCTCGGGTATTCCCAGTAATGAACTTTCACTTTTGCTGGATCAGCTTTATGTCTAGCACAGTCACCACAATTTCTGGCTGTCTCTTCAATGTCTTGGTCAATATTTTTCCAATAAACGAAGGACCTGGCTATAGCCTTCATTTTAACCATGCCCAGGTGACCTTCGTGCAATTCTTCTAGAATTTTCTTCTGATACTTCTTGGGAATGCATACTCGGTGCCCATACACAATGCACCCATCTTCAATACTGTAGTGTGCTTTTAGACCTTCTAGATGTTCTTCAATACGCAGGGCTTGCAGCAGTGGACCCAATTCCTCGTCTCTCCACGTTTCTTGACGTAACTCTTTAGCAGTAATTGGCAGTGTTTCTACCTGTGTCATTTGAAATATTGCGGCATCATCCCTTATATCCATTTCCTCAGAAGATTTTGGCAGACGTGATAAAAAATAAGCATTACCATGCTCCTTAGTATTCCTGTAAATTATGTCAAATTGGAAGGACTGCAATATTAGTGCGTAGTGTAAAAGCCGGGTAGCTGCTAGAACTGGTAATCCTTTCTTCGAACCAAAAATTGCAACTAATGGTTTGTGGTCCGTAATTAAAATGAATCTACGACCTTTTAGATATAAGTAGAATTTCCTTACTGCCCACACTATTGCCAAAGCTTCTTTGTCGATCTGTGAATATTTTTGCTCGGTCTTAGTCAGAGTTTTCGATGCAAAAGCTATTGGGCGTTCCGACCCATCAGGATAAACATGTGATAGAACACAGCCGATGCCCACTGGTGACGCATCACAGGCTAAAGTCAGTGGGAGTTCCGGATCATAGTGTACCAGTACGTTTGGTGAATAATTTTTTTTTTTTATTTGCTCAAAGTCTATCTGACACTCCTTAGTCCATTGAAATTTATCATCTTTTTTTGTCAAATTATTTAGGGGATTAGCTATGGTAGCTAAATTCTTACAGAACTTTCCATAAAAGTTTACCAATCCCATAAAACTTTTAACTTCTTGTACATCTTTAGGTATGCGAACGTTGAGAATCGCGGAAACTTTTTCCTCAGTTTTATGTATCCCGTTTGCATCCATTTTATGCCCTAAAAAATTTATTTCCTTTTGGAAAAATGTACTTTTGTTCAAATTGAGCTTTAGTCCATGCTCTTTACATTTTTTGAAAAAGTCCTCCAGTGCCTTAAGATGTGACATTTCGTCCCGACCTGTTATCCGCGCATCATCCATAAAGATTTTAACCCCTTCCATGCCTTGGAATAATCCGTCAACACAACGTTGCCAAATTGCAGGTGCCCCGTTTAACCCGTACATGAGTCTTTTACAAACATATAATCCTTATGGGTGTTTATTGTCAGCAGTTTCTGACTCTCTGGATGGACTTTCATCTGCAAATATGCATGCATAAAGTCTAATTTTGAAAATTGTTTTCCCCCGTTTAAACTTGAAAATATCTCCTCTAATTTTGGTAAGGGATGCTGCGGCACAATTACATTTGGATTTAAGGTTACTGAGTAATCGGCACATAATCGTATGCTGCCATCAGATTTCACGACAGGTACAACTGGAGTTGCCCATTCAGAACTTTCAACTTTTTCAATAATACCCTCCTTTTCTAATCTGTCAATTTCGTTTTCTACTCTATCCTTTAACGCAAATGGTACTGATCTAACCCTACAGAATATTGGTTTCGTTTCGGGTTTTAGTTCAAGTTTAACTTCATAATTATTTATTTCTCCTAAAGTGTCATCGAAAATAACTTTATACTTTTCCAAAAGTTCATTTAAAATCGCTTTCGTAGTGGCTGTAACCGCTTTGATAGCAGGCCAATCCAAATTAATTTCATAGAGCCATTCACGGCCAAAAATGGTGTCCAAATTCTCTTTTACAATATACAAATTTAAATTCAAATTCTGGTTTTTATACTCAACCTTTACTGGGACGTATCCCAAAGGTATTGATGAATCATCATTGTATGTTTTAAAAACAATATCCGTTGGCTGAATGCTCTTATTAGAAATTTTTCTGAAATTCCTTACGCTCATAACGCTAACCGCTTCCCCCGTGTCCAATTCCATGGAACACATTCTGTTCTCAATTTTTAGAGAAATCATTATTGGTGGACGTTTCCGCGTCTCTTCGCGTAGTGTACCACCATTTGAGTTCAATTCGTACAACGGAACATCTATTTTGTTCTCATGTGTATTGTTGAAATTCAATTGTTTTTGGTTTTCCACCAGCTTTTTTAGCTGCAAAACAAGCCCTTTGGATGTGGCCAATCCGAGAGCAAAAGTTACACCTACTCGAAATAAATCGGCACTTATCTTTAGTGTGATCAGTACCAGTACACCGTGTACATTGTAAAGGTTTCTTCGGTTTTTCGCCGAAATATGATTTTTTGTTCGCTTTTTTCTGTACAACATTAACTGCATTTATTCCCTTTCCCATAATGTCATTCGCCCCCTTAAATGCCTTTTCCATAGCTAACGCTATTTGTACGGTTTTATCCAGATCGATATTATCTTCTTAAAACAATCTATCCAAAATTGTTTTATCACGTAGGTGTCACGAAATCAAAACCGAGACTCCCTATTGGTTAATTATGTTCTTAGATGACGTGATTGAGCAGACGAAACTAGGAAAATCCAATCAGCTCTTCGGTTTGAGCAAAAAAATCGATCGAAGCGCCATCTAGGAAGCTTAATTATTTTAGCAGTATTTTAAGCATTCGATTATAAGCGCTTGCCCCACTGTATATAAGACTACTATATAATATAGTAGTCTTAACTGTATATTCTAGACACTGTACGTGTACTTGTGCATTAGACTGCGATTTTGATTGGATTGGAATGGATGGGTTTTCCGTCTCACTAGTGCTTAATGGGCATTTGGCAACGGTCTGGGATTCAACCCTAGAGGTGATCTGGAAACATGCCGTCACAATTTTGATCCTCCACGGAATGGACTACGATTTTGAAAGAAATACTTGCAAATATTTAAATTTGGGGACATTTAGTCTCCCCCAGTAATCAAAGAATTTTTGGAGACAAAAAATAAAAAAAGTCAAAATTCGAGGGCAGTCCTCGATTTTCGAGGACGTATGGTCACCTTACACTATGGGGTAAATATTTTTCAGTCATTCATTGATAAGGTAACCAAATGTCTTCATTTTCCGAGGACTATCGCTATCCCCAATTTCGAAGGAAAATAATTTCAATATGTAATACTTTTACAATTTGTACTGGAATATACAGAAAACAGTTTTGTGATGACCATAACAAACTAATTTTACAATGTTTCAAAAAACTTCTTAAGTTTTTTTTTTTTTTTTTTTTTTTTTTACTTTCTTCAAAAGAAGATTAGTAAAAATTTTCAACTCTTCGTTTTTGATGGATTCACATGTTTTGATAAGTCTCAAGCACGATTTAACTATTTATACTTTCTTCTGTATATCTAAGAAAAAAATGATGAATTCGTGAAAGTTTTTGAACTCTAGTTTTAAATGGATTTACATGTTTTGTGAGGTCCTTAATACCTGGGCCGCGGTAGCCCAGTCGGTAGAGTGCCGGCCTCGTAATTGGAAGATTGCGGGTTCGGTACTCGAGCCGGCCAGAGACCGTCGTGTACATCACCGGTTGCTGGTGCACGTAAAATCTGTCATGGCCGCAATGTCCTCCATGCTCCCATCAAAAATTATACCTCTGGGGGTTACCGAAGCTGGAGAGCCATCCCTTCCGTGGAGGATCAAAATTGTGATGGCATGTCTCCGAACCACCTCTAGGGGTGTGTCTCAGACCGTCGCCAATTGCCCATCTGCGCAGCACTAGTGCGACGTAAAACCCAACCATCCATCCTTAATACGGTTTGACCATTTTTAGAAAATATGTGACTGTGTGCTAGGGTGTAGTACAGAACAAAATTTCGTATAAATATGTAGGTAATGAGAATTACTTTTTATGAAGTGATTGTGAGATTAATAGGAATTACTGATAACTGTAGTTGTAAACTATGAGGAAAAAGTATGTGCATGTTAGAACATCCCCTGAGAGGAAATAGCCCCCATTTGGTATAAATATTCAGTATGGATATATTTCAAAAAAACTCGTCAATACCTTTGAAACGAATGGTTGAACCATAGATCTATGTTAATTTAAAACAATGTTATAGATTTTTTTCGAGTAATACATTTGAGTTTAATATTTGTCGCGTCATGATCTTAGCCTTACGCTCTTTTTATGCTGTAAGCTGATGATAAAAATTAGCAACCAAACTATACATATATATATGAGAAATCTAAGTTTGGGCTTCAATAATTTTTCTGCCAACTGTAAATTTTGAGTTACTAGCGTCATTTCCCCCTCCAATTGATGATAGGGAATACCGTCTGGAGGGGGGGGGGATAAAAGAAATATGTTCTTTGGAGGAATACTTCAGAACCTCTAAAAAGATGTTTAGCATGACATTTTGTATGCACTGAAACGGGAGATACATATTTTTAAGTATTTGAACCATTTTCTTTTTCTGGGACTTGGAAAAAATTAATCAATTTTGCAAACCTAATGCATATGCCTCAAAACCAATTTTCTTTGAATGCTGAAATTTTTTAAATCAGTTTTTATATTAAAATGTCAATGAAAAAAATAGAATATTTTAAAATTTCGATCAAAACTTCGCAGATATAAATTTTGTAATACTGAACGTGATTTCTCCCCCCCCCCCCCCTGAAGGGGGATCCCTGAGGGAGCATGAAAAATAATGTTTTTTAGAGGAATACGTCATTGCGTTTAAAACATGCTTTGAAACGGGAAATACAGATTTTTAAACATTTTAATTTTTTTTATCGAGATTTGGAAAAAAATGAGCAAAATTTGCAAATATCATTTTTTCTACAGATACCAATTGGGATCAATAGCCTACCGATCGAATTTCTACTGATGTCTGTAAAGATCTATTGATATCGATTGAGGATATAATTAATAGGCGGCAGATGTCAATAGCTTCTATTGATAAAGGTAGGGAGATCCATAGAAATCAATTCGTATCAATAAAACTCTATTTATATCGGCAGCCTACTGATCAAATTTCTAATAATGTCTGTAAAGGTCTACTGATATCAGTTGAGGATATAATCAATAGGTTACAGATGTCAATAGCTTCCATTGATAGCGGTAGGGACATCCATAGAAATAAACTCATACCAATAGAATTCTATTGATATCGATAAGTTTTTGTATTGATCTCTACGGATCATTTTTAGTATGGTTGGGCAATATATCTACGCTACAGGGGTTGTTCCAATCATACAAAACAAATTAATACATCTTCCTGCTTAACTTTGGTACATTGCATTTGGTACAAGCATTAACAAGCACAAAATTGTTCATTGTGGTACCTACCTTGCCATGATTGGAAGAAGCTTGTGTAGCAAATTAGCACATCTTACTGGCACATAGCACCACATCATCTTGTTTCTACATAAGCTGCTTACATAGCATATTATGCTAGCAAGCATTTACAAGCACACAATTGCTCACTGTGGTACCTTTTTCCATATGATTGGAAGAAGCTTGTGCAGCAAATTAGCACTTCTTACTGGCATATAGCATGCCATGCTATTTCTACTTAAGCTGCCTACGTAGCACATTATGCTGGCAAGCATAGAAAAGTATATAATAGCTCGTTAAGGTACATACCTTGCCATGATTGAAAGAAGCTTGTGCAGCAAGTTAGTATTTCTTACTGGAATATAGCATGCCATGCTATTTCTGCCTAAGCTGCCTACACAACATATTATGCTAGCAAGCATATAATAGCTTATTAAGGTACATACCTTGCCATGATTGGAAGAAGCTTGTGCAGCAAGTTAGCACTTCTTACTGGGATATAGCATGCCATGCTATTTCTACCTAAGCTACCTACATAGCATGTTATGCTGGCAAGCATGAAAAAGCATATAATTGCTTATTAAGGTACATACCTTGCCATGATTGGAAGAAGCTTGTGCAGCAAGTTAGCTTTTCTTACTGGGAAATAGCATGTCATGCTATTTTTTCCTAAGCTACCTACATAGCATGTTATGCTGGCAAGCATGAAAAAGCATACAATAGCTTGTTAAGGTACATACCTCTCCATGCTTTGGAAGAAGCTTAAACAACAAATAAGCATACAATGCTTGTACATAGCATGTCATGCTTTTGCCGTGTTAGCTAGCTAATATAGCATTCGATGCTGGCTAGCATTATAAAGCATATAATAGCATGAAAATCTAGCAGACATAGCAATACATAGCAATAACTAGCATATTTTTGTTGCTGGTACTAGCATGGATTTTAACTTGGGCCACTTACAAAAACGTCGCGTAACATAATATTCAACATGTTAGTATCATAATCACAATTTACTGCAAGCGACCTAAGCTCAGCTATATAATTACTAATAGATTCCCCTTCGTCCTGTTTTCGATTTAAAAACTTATGTCGGGAAGGAATAATTAGCGGTTTGGGGGTTAAATGTTGTTTAAGAACACTTTGTAATTTAGTTAATGTTTGGTCAGCAGGAATGTCAGGAGCCAGCAAATTTTTAAGTAGCTGATACAATTTGGGACTGAGCGACGAAATAAAAACTTTCGCCCTAATCTCTTCAGGAACTTTTTGAACATCTAAATATGTTTGAAATCGCTCAAAGAAACTGTCAAAGTTCTCGAAATCTTCATTAAATTTTTCAAATTGAACCATAATTTTTTGACCAGTTTCCTTTGCTTGGAGAGCTCGAAGTAATTCCTGATTTTGTTTTGCTTTAACAATACTTCAATATGCTGCTCCATCGCTTCTATGACAGTATGGAAAGAAAACGTTTACCTTTTGCAGTCTTCGGGCATTTACCCTATCCTACTTGAATTAATGCAATTTTGCTTGAATTTATCGTCGCCAGCTCGTCGCCAACTGTTGTGTCCGAGTGGTTGAAGGCATAAATTATACTATCACACAGTATAATATCAAAACACTTATTTAATGGAACACACGACACATAACTACAACGAACGGAATACTACACATATTGCATTCAATTACAGATAAATGGTTTTTGGTTGTTGTTTAGATTCTCGAGAGTTTTACGTACAGTCCGGTTAACAGTTAATGATCATTGCGTCAGCTTAGTTCAAATCATAGAGTTAAGACTCCACAGATGCAGCACATGGTCATGATAGTAAAACGTGCAAATTGAATTTAGAGGACAAAAAATTGTCTTTACGCAAACAGGGAATCTGTTACTTATGTTTCAAAAAAAGTAAACATACAGCTAAATTTTGTTTATCGGGTCTCAAATGTGACACATGTTCAGGCAAACATAATACATTAATTTGCTATCCGCGATTGTAATGAAATGCTCGCCCTCTGGTGGGCTAAGGTGAAATTATCACACCACTGATAGCTTTCACGCTGAAACAATGATAGAACAACAAGAAAGAACAATAATAAATACACGTGTGGCTATTATATTTACTAACAACTGCAGTTGGGAAAGCGCCATCTATCGATCATTACAAACGCGGATTAGCGAAAATCGGAAACATTAACAATGTCTCAAATAAGTAATAAAAATCAAATCGAACAAAACCGAATGTTAAACAACTGTTCTGAGAATAATGCTTCCGAAAATGATAATTCTGTATTGTCATATAAATGTTTTCTTCAAAATCCACTTGAAAATAATGAAATATATTTACAAACTTGCTTCGCAAGAATAACAAATAATTCTCATTTAAATTCTCTAAAGTGTGTAATATTATTTGATAATGCGTCTCAGCGTAATTTCGTCAATATATCTCTTGAATTAAAATTGCCCATAATTAGAAAAGAAACGCTAATCATTTACCCGTTTTCTTGTGATCAGCCACAGAAAAAAGAATATTCAGTTGTACGTTTCGAATTGTCTCATTTAAAAAACCCTAAACAAAAATGTTATGTGGAAGCTTTAGTCGTGAATCAGATTTCTTTTACAAAACTAAAAATAGTTGATGACGCAACCATTCGAAATGTTTTGTTTTCTAATGAGGGGGAAAGAATTACGAAGTGTCTATTGCTACGGCAGCCGGAACAATATTATTGTTCCGGCAAATATACATAGGAAAATACACATAGTTTAATATAAAACCAATTTTCTACATAATTTGTATCAATTTGAAACTTTCATACAAAGTATTCGATGTGAAAAATTAATATAAAGGAAATCAAAAAAACTATAATAAATATGATTTTGGAGTTATTGTATCTCATACTCTTATTTTAAAAATGTATCTTGAAATAATGATATTTTTAAAAATATTGTTAAAGTAAAATTCCTGAAAAAAACTAGTATGTTGTGGCCACCACAAGACTTTCTTCTATATTTTCTTATACAAATTCACGCAGTAACAATATTTAAAAAATATATATATACGATTTTTTTCCAAAGTTTTTTTTCGTTAAAAGTAAAAAAAATCGATAACTTTGTTTTAAATTATCACATATTTATAGTTCAACCATTCGTTTTAAAGGTATTGACGAGACCTTTCGAAAGATACCGATCTTGAAAATTTACCCCCCCCCCCCCGGGGGGTACTTCCCCCTAGGTGAGGGGAAGCGATGTCCCAAATTTTTTTCCTAATTAACTACTACTATTATCAATAATTCATATTAATTTCACAATCACAGGTTAAGAATAACTCTCATTATGTACATTTATACGAAATTTTGTACTACTTTTGTCGATGTTAAAAATTTAGAAAAAATACGATCACAGCGCCACCTGTTGAGCGATTGATCCCCAAATCTAATCAGCCACAGTTTATGTCAGGGGCCAACTAAATACCAAGTCTGGTTAAATTTCGTTTAAAAAAAAAAAAAAAAAAAAAAAAACGATTTTTTTTTCTAAGTTTTTTTTTCGTTAAAAGTAAAAAAAATCGATAATTTTGTTTTAAATTATCACAGATTTATAGTTCAACCATTCGTTTTAAAGGTATTGACGAGACCTTTCGAAAGATACCCATCTTGAAAATTTACTCCCCTCGAGGGGTGACTTCCCCCCCAGGGGGGGTGGCGAGGCTCCTACGCATACAAAAATTTTTCCCCAGTTGACTATCTCTATTATAAATAATTCTTGTAAATTTCATAATGATTACTAAAATATAATTCTCTTTATGCACATTTATACAAAATTTTGTCCTATATCACCATGTTAAAAATTTAGAAAAAGCGGGATGGCAACGCAACCTGTAAGACAATTTTTACCAAAAGTTGATAGGCACTAATTTATGTCAAGGTGCAACTACACACCAATTTGTATGAAATTCTGTATAGTAGTTCCTGAGATACAGTTGCCACAAAATTTTGTCACACACACACACACACACACAGACAGACAGACAGACAGACAGACATTTTCTAAAAATGGTCAAATCGTGTTCTACAGCTCTCAAAACGTGTAAATCCATCAAAAACCCGAGGTCGAAAATTTTTACGAATCCAATACTTTCTCTATATTACATATAGAAGAAAGTAAAAAAAGTTTTGATAATCCATTAATATTTTTATTAGGGAAAACTTCCTACACTTTTAAATATTTATTTTAATCTGTTTCTAAATCCTGCATTTTTAGGTAGATTCCTTATAGGAGATCTACCTATTGCAATGGTTCTCATGACACGACTTCTGGAAAATTTCTTCATATCTTCACCGATCATGACCCCTAGAACCCCAAGCCACCCTCAGTTCAAAAGTTTATATATATATATATATATATAAATATATATAGGTATATCAAGCAGAAACGGTCGTTTTGCCAAGCCAAGCTCAGAGAAAAGCAAAACAAGCAAACTACCACTAACACAAAGCAGAACGCGCCAATAATAAAATCGACAGAAATAACCCAAGATCGTTAAATGCTTATTATACAGAAACCAACTTTCCCATGTTAAATCGGCAAATTTTTTTCCCGTAAAGTTTTAAATATTGGACGAACCAAATATCGCAGTAAAATGAAACAAAAAGTAAAATATTTGTATCAACGAGATCTTTAATTTGAGATAAAAACGAACTTTCTAAGTTAATAAGTAAAGAAATGGGAGCACTTTCAATTTAGCGTAAAATTAGATGTTTTGACAACTTTTTGAAAAAATTTCTTCTTCAAGAATTTTTTTTTAAAACAAGCTAGAGAATTCATAAATGTGCAGATTTCTTTGAAAACTGGTTTTTCAGATAGACAATTACTTAATCTAGGAACTTTTATAAAATTTAGCTTTTAAAAATCAAAATTTCCTATCTTAATTGCTAAAAAACTATTAAATATCGCCAAAGAGACATAAATCGCCAAATATGAAATTGCTTCATCTCAGTTTACCCGAAAAATATTAATTTCAAATTGAGCTGCTTTTTCTTTTTATAAGTTATGTTTTTAACCAAAGAATCTTTGCTTTTATTATTTTGTACAATTTTAAATTTTATATCCCTGAAAACAGAAATGAATGCATTTTTGAATAACATTTGTTTCAAATCTATAGCTTGAATTGCTGATTTTTTAATATTTTTCATACCTTAGAATAAGAAAGTCAGTACACGATATAGTATCCAATTTTAATATCCTTCAATTCA
Organism: Salticus scenicus; assembly: GCA_963930645.1. Classification (NCBI taxonomy): domain Eukaryota; kingdom Metazoa; phylum Arthropoda; class Arachnida; order Araneae; family Salticidae; genus Salticus; species Salticus scenicus. The sequence continues at coordinate 320,618,489 of OZ005648.1, read as the reverse complement.
ATCTGGCAATGATAATTATGATGCATAAAGATTTCTACTTCCTTCTATATAGTATACTAGCAGGCTTTGCCCGCTTCGCTTGTCATTTTATTGAAATGAATTTCGACTTTCGGTTTTTAATGGATTTACACGTTGTAAGAGCTCCTGAAAACAATTTGACTATTTTTAGAAAATTTCTATTTGCGTGTGTGTGTTCTATGTGTGTGGCGAAAGTTTTGTTCCAACTAGATATCAGGAGCTACTGCTCAGAATTACATATAAATTTATATGCAATTGAACCTTGATGTATAATAGCGTTTATCAATATTTGGTGTCAATTGCTCAACATGGTGCTGCTATACAGTGATTGCCGCAATTTCAGAGAAGGCTATATCTGAGTAACTAATACATGGAATTGCATAAATTTACAAATAAATTTACATTGTTACAAATTATAGTGCTTATCAACTTTTGTACCAATATCTCAACATGTGGCGCTGCTATACAGCGATTTTCGCAGTTTAAGGAAAGGTTCTGTTGCACATAATGAAACAAAACTTAATATGTGAAAAGGCCATTATGAGACACTAGCAGGCTTTGCCCGCTTCGCTGGACACTATATTTAAATGATTTCTTTGTAACTGGATATATTTCGATTGGCGACTATTTTCGTCACAGCTTTAGTATGGGACCTCCTTGGCAATATCAAACATTTTTTGAACTCCTCGAATCTGTACAAAAAAACTATTATTAAAAGAAATATTTTCGAAAATAGTCCAATAGCTGGTGTTAATTCTTCGAATATTCTGGAAACAGTTGAAGCTGTTACTCGTACAGTATAAGTCATTATTCGATGAATGTTCTGGGACAGTCTAAAAAATAGTCACTGGTTCCACAGGAGTAAAGCAAATGACATCAACTACCCCAGAGCAAAAATTTTCACTCACTCACGAAAAATGTCCAGTTGCTTAGAGCTCAATCCCTAAAATGCAATGACTCAGAATAGGTCTCTGAATAACTCTGGATCGCAGTGACTACATATTCTTTCGCAAAAATCAACTCACACCTACTTATAACTTTTGGCGATGGGGCTTGGAGATAACTCCGTCGAGAATCCCTTGGTAAGCTCAAGGTCTACGTTCCCGCGTGTCGGAGAGCTTCGAAACATCGGGAACCCTAAACTATCATTTTTCACCAAATTTGGTCGCCCACTCGCCAAGTTTGTCTCCAAGACTATGCTTTCTATTAAACATATCTTTATTTAGTTATTTAAATATTAATTTGAATTAATCAAATATTTCTGCCCGACAGCGTGCAAGTGCAGTCACACACAGCAGCTCATTTATTTGTATGTTAAATTAGCGTAGTGAATGGCATATAAAAAAATAAATAAATAACTAAACATTATCGTGCTACACAACTTTATTAATTTTACATTTTTCTTGAACTACCTAGATTAAAATCGCTGTTGCTAAATTAAACCTCTTGGCGAAAATGTTCGGCGTACTTCAACGCAACAATTTAAAAAATCACCAAGGAGGATCTATGAATAAAACTGATTTTAGTACAACACACATTAGCATCGTAAACTATATTAGCACTTTGTAAAAGAAATTTTAAATTTAAAATGACGTCAATTTTTTGTGAGATGCATAATTTATTTATTTATATTATTTTTTATTGTTCACGTTTAGATAAATGTATTTATTTTCCTGTTGGAAAAAAATAAACTCGACAACAATTAAATTATGGATAATTAAATTTAATTTTGGCAACAATTAAATTATGGTTAAAATTTAAATGGCTAATTTTTTTGCTATTATTAGCTTACAAAATTGCTATTTGATGCAGAAAAATAACAAAAAAAAAAAGTTTTTTCGGAATAAAAGGCAGCCAACTTTCTAAGTTAGGGAATAAGCTATCTCCATAACAAATTTTACCGAAATCCATCGAGTAGTTTTAGCGTGAAACTCAGTCAAATAAACGGACATTCACATTTATAATATACTAGCAGGCTCTGCCCGCTTCGCTGGACATTATATTTAAATGATTTCTTTGTAACTGAATATATTTCGATTGGCGACTATTTTCGTCATAGCTTTAGTATGGGACCTCCTTGGCAATATCAAACATTTTTTGAACTTCTCGAATCTGTACAACAAAACTATTATTAAAACAAATATTTTCGAAAATAGTCCAATAGCTGGTGTTAATTCTTCGAATATTCTGGAAACAGTTGAAGCTGTTACTCGTACAGTATAAGTCATTATTCGATGAATGTTCTGGGACAGTCTAAAAAATAGTCACTTGTTCCACAGGAGTAAAGCAAATAACCCACTCGCCAAGTTTGTCTCCAAGACTATGCTTTCTATTAAACATATCTTTGTTTAGTTATTTAAATATTAATTTGAATTAATCAAATATTTCTGCCCGACAGCGTGCAAGTGCAGTCACACACAGCAGCTCATTTATTTGTATGTTCAATTAGCGTAGTGATTGGTATATAAAAAAATAAATAAATAACTAAACATTATCGTGCTACACAACTTTATTGAATCTCTCCCTTGGCGGCTTTTGAATTTTTGTCGCCATATTAGCGATTTTTTTTTTTTTTTTGTATAATTTCTTGCATAAAAATAGAAAGCGTTTTATCGGACACCTTTTCGTTAATATATAAGAACCCTTCATATTCTGTTTATTTTATTAATGGTTTTTAGGTTTAAAATAGTGCTTAATGAAATAAATTTTCTATTTTTAAAACTTCACTTTTTTTTCTATAAAATTATCTACTCAGATAAAAATAGATCATTTATGTGACTACTATTTCAGTTTTTTTTTTTTTTCGTTTTGTAGTATTTTATAAATTTTACATTTTTCTTGAACTACGTAGATTAAAATTGCTGTTGCTAAATTAAACCTCTTTTATATTTTTCTTGAACTACCTAGATTAAAAAATGTTAAATTAAGCCTCTTGGCGAAAAATGTTCGGTGTACTTCAACGCAACAATTTAAAAAATCTGGAGTGACTCCACTCGACTTTCCGAACATTGAGTAATTAACAGTTTTGTAGATAAAGTAAAGAAAGAGGAGTTGTTAAACAAACAAAAAAGAGAAAACCATAATAGAGTGTTTGCGTATTTTTCTCCATATATTACACGATGTTTTATTGAACGCTACTGAACTTTGAGCCCATAGATCATAATGACAAAGAATTTTTCGCTGTGTCCCTGTAAAAACCTATAAATGCTAGATTCACCAAAATGCTTATAGTTAGTGCAACAGTGATTTATAATACTCATATAAATTTTCAGCTCAATTGAATAAGGCGTTTAGATGCTATCGTACTTTTAAAAATTTGGTCCCATAGGCCATAATGATAAAGAATTTTTCTTTGTGTCCCTGTAAAAAAACTGCAAGTGCTAGATTCACCAAAATCTATACAGTTTGTGCAATTGTGACCTATAATACGTGTACAAAATTTTTACTCAGATTAATAAGGCGTTTAGACGCTATCACACTTTTAAAAATTTGGCCCCATAGGCATAATGATAAAGAATTTTTCTTTGTGTCCCTGTAAAAAAACTATATGTGATAGATTCTCCAAAATCTATACAGATTGAGTATTTGTGACCTATAATATGCGTATAAATGTTTTGCTCAATTGAATAAGGCGTTTAGATGCTATCGCACTTTTAAGATTTTGCTCCCATAGGCCATAATGATAAAGAATTTTTCTTTGTGTCCCTGTGAAAAAACTATAAGTGCTAGATTCACCAAAATCTATAGGGTTCGTACTATGGTGACTTACAATATACGTACCAAATTTCAGGTTATTCGAACAAAGCGTTTAGACGCTAGCGTGTTCACTCACAGACATACACACATACACACATACATACACACATATATCATTGCAAAAATAGTGAAAACGGACTCATTGGACCTCGAAACGTATAGAAACATCAAAATCTCGAATTCGGTTTTTTGACATGATTACAATACTTTCCTCACTATAGTGTTCGGAAAGTAAAAATCACCCAGGAGGATCTACTATAAATAAAACTGATTTTAGTAGAACACACATTAGCATCGTAAACAATATTAGCACTTTGTAAAAGAATTTTTAAATTAAAAATGACGTCAATTTTTTGAGATGCATAATTTATTTATTTATTTATTATTTTTTTTTTTTTGTTGTTGTTGTTGTTCACGTTTAGATAAATGTATTTATTTTCCCGTTGAAAAAAATAAATAAATTCGTTTTTTTTTTTTTTTGGCAACAATTAAATTATGGATAAATTTAAATGGCTAATTTTTTGCTATTATTAGCTTACAAAATTACTATTTTATGCATAAAAATCGCAAAAACAAAATTTTTTTCGGAATAAAAGGTAGACAACTTTTTAAGTTAGGGTGTAAGCTATCTCCATAACAAATTTCATCGAAATCCATCGAGCAGTTTTAGCGTGAAACTCAGTCAAATAAACGGACATTCACATTTATAATATATATAAGATTATTTTTTTTTTTTGTTGTTGTTGTTGTTCACGTTTAGATAAATGTATTTATTTTCCCGTTGAAAAAAATAAATAAATTCGTTTTTTTTTTTTTTTGGCAACAATTAAATTATGGATAAATTTAAATGGCTAATTTTTTGCTATTATTAGCTTACAAAATTACTATTTTATGCATAAAAATCGCAAAAACAAAATTTTTTTCGGAATAAAAGGTAGACAACTTTTTAAGTTAGGGTGTAAGCTATCTCCATAACAAATTTCATCGAAATCCATCGAGCAGTTTTAGCGTGAAACTCAGTCAAATAAACGGACATTCACATTTATAATATATATAAGATATATAAGATTCCCTTTTAACTAAATTTTCACATGTGAATATTCCCTTTTAACTAAATTTTCACATGTGAATCAAGTGCCTTATGATATGTTGATAGAAATCCTTCTTTCCTGTACTAAATACATCATAGCGTGTTTCTGAAAAATATTATTATTTTTATTTATGTACTAGCTGACCCGGCAGACTTCGTACTGCCTCAATCGATAAATAAAAGACCTAAACTTTTGTATAAATTAATTTCAAAACAAACAAAACGTATTGAATAAAAAAGCATTTTTTTAATGAAGCATGAAGTTTTATTATTATTTTCGACACATCATGTTGCTTACTTAAAAAAACAGAGTTTTCCTGAAACACTGGCTATTTATAAGGTTTAAATTTTTATTAACAGACACACACTGTTATGATACAGTTTGTTAATCAATTTAAAGCTTTCTCATAAACTATATTTTTTGTTTTGTTTTGTGGTGCGTAAATAAACAAAAAAGACGGTTTTCCGACGCGCGAACACGCGACGTATAATTGTCCATGCGCGAAACAGGGAAACTCCAAGTTGATTCCGCAAACTTCTAAAGACTGTCCTTGCGATTTATTTATTGTCATCGCAAAGGCCAGACGTACTGGAAATTGTAAGCGTTTAAAATCGAATAATAAATCCGTTGGAATCATCGGTATTCGCGGGATCAAGACATCCTCTCCTTTGTATTTTCCTTTTATGATTGTTGCCTCAATGACGTTATTCATCAGCTTTTTCACAGCCAGTCTTGTTCCATTGCATAGTCGAGGTTGATTAATGTTACGCAGCATGATGACAACTGATCCTACTTTTAACTGCAAATTGTGAGGTGGTAATCCAGGCAATTCCAGTGAATTTAAAAACTCCGTGGGATAGTTGACTACGTCATCCTGGTTCATAACGGTGTCGACTGATTTGAAGGAAACCAACTGTCCTGGAAGAAAATTCTGAATGGTCGCATTGAGATCCTCGACATCTTTATTTTTCGCTGCCAATATTGCTCGTTCACCCAGCCAATTATGGTTATTGAACTTTTGCGCTATATCTGGGAAAACACGCTGAATAAACTCCTCTTTTGAATCTGTGATGTGACAGAAATCTGTGGGTAATGTGATGAATCCGGTCGAGGTGTCCATTGCAACTTTATTATTTCCAATATCTAACAACTGCTTCGCAAACACATTTGCAGTTTCATCATGTTGCAAAAATACTCGCATGTTAGTTGTTAATTGGAGTGTCTTTACGTACTGCCACAAATTCGATGATTTTAGGCATGCATTTAGTTCATCAGCAACAGTTGATCGGGGAATAACTGGAAGAGTCTGACGAAAATCACCTGACAACAGAATCATGGCCCCACCAAAAATATTTTGGTTGTCACGAAGATCTTTCAATGTTCTGTTCAGCGCTTCCAGTGACCTCTTATGGGCCATTGTGCATTCATCCCAAACAATTAATTTGCATACCTGTAGGATCTTGGCCATTGCGCTATTTTTGGCGATGTTGCAAATTGGTGTTTCGGTGATTTGCATGTTTAATGGTAATTTCAAGGCAGAATGCGCAGTTCGTCCGCCTTCTAGCTGAGTCGCAGCTATTCCAGATGAAGCCAACGCTAGAGCAACATCATTTCGCGATCTGATCCTCGCCAAAAGCAATGAAATTAAGAACGTTTTTCCGGTTCCTCCGGGAGCATCAAGGAAATAAATTCCACCAGATCCACTGTTCACAGCTTCTATCAAAGTGTCGTACGCAATTCTTTGTTGTTGATTTAATTGTGGAACATTTGTACGAACTGTTTCGGCCAATGCTTCAATGTCGTACTGTTGTTCCCTTTGCAACTCGTGGTTTAATGCATCGTGCATATGACGATTGGGTGCTGTCATTCCCAAACACGACAATACTTTATTTGCTATCAATAAACACATATCTTCTATCATGATCAATGTCTCATTGTAAATTTCTTCAGTCATTTGTAGCGTAGGATTCAAAGTTTCACGGCGAACACGATGCAAAACATCCTCAGACATGTCATCTCTATACTTAACCCACAAATCTTTTGGATTCGAGGGGAAACATGTCGATATGATAATCGCAAACAATGTACGAATTTGATGCGGCGATGAAGATATTACGGAATCCTTGAGCGTATCATCCCATGCGAATCGTTCTCAAGTAAATGTAATAGTTGGCATGCCTCACGGTAAGTCGCACACAGCTGTCCATTAACTGTTCTCAGTTGTTTGAACGATGTCGGACCACGAACATTCACCAACAACAATCGCAAATAATAACATTCATCGTTATTTGGATGTACTGTGTAGATGCGACCCAGAGCGTCTGAAGCAAATACATTTGGATGTCCTTCAACTGGTGTTCCTTGTTTTCGACGCTGAAACGATTTCGATGATGCATTCCATATGTAATAGCGTGGCATGTCAGCATACAGCAAAGTGCGAGCAAAATCATCAGTTTGACAGACTGTGAAGAAACTTGTTAATGTTGTCGATGGTGGACGTGCCGCTCTGTCTGCCGCGTTCGATTCATTAAAATAAACTCGTTGACCATTTTCTAAATGGACCGCCAAATGGACTACTGTAGGGTATCTTTCATGGATCACAAATGAAAATATACGCCAAATTGCTTCGTTGCTACTTAAATAGCGCCCCATCTGGTACTGTGATATTTCATCATTCGCATTGGTTACAGCGAAGACAGCCATATCGCTGCCTTTGTTAACATATTTACATATGTACTTTATCGACTTTACAGAGTTACAATATTCCACATTGATGTGAGTCTCAAAAGCTTTGGACAATATTGGCGAGTATGGCACAATCCAACGATTGTCGACATCAACATTTTTTCCTCTTACCTTCACAACTACCGATTGCCCATTGTCCGCAACTGATCGCCGACGATACAATGGGTATCCATCATTTCCCGTTATGGTTTCAGCAAGCAGGTCTCTTGGGTATCGCTTGGAACACTTGCCGTCGACCATACAGGGTGAATTGTAGTTGAAAAGTCCGCAAGGTCCATGTATCATGTGTTTGGTAACTACTGCATGCAATTTTGGGTCAACTGTTTCATCTGGAATTTCAGCTGAAATTATGGAATCAATCTCATCTGGCCTTATTTTGTCCACTGACCAGAGTAAAATGTGCGCATGTGGCAATCCACGCTTTTGCCATTCTACAGAGTACATCCAACAACGGACTCGGCCGTACACACAATGCTTTATTAAGAAATTCATCAGAGATTTTAATTTTTGTTTAAAAACTCTGGCAATTATGTCATGTCTAACAACTGGTGTTTGGCTATGTAGCAATTCCCTCTTGATTTTGGACCAATTTGGGTTACATGTGAATGTAACAAATAAGTCTGGGCGGCCATAATGCCTAACATATGACATAGCATCCTGAGCATATTCGTGCATGTGGCGTGGGCTTCCTATATAAGTGGCTGGCAAAATTGTCATTCTTCCTACATTATTCACATTGCCATCGGCATTTATAGCATCGCGGAGATGAATGTATTCCTCTGATCGTAGCTGTCGTTGGTTCAAACGGATGTATGTTAATCGTTCAGTCTCAATTTTGACATACATGTCAACTGCAAACTGATGAAAAAGTCGTTGACACATCAAAATATGATTCATTTCACCTTGACGGATCATGAGTCTGTATGAATAGAAATTCATAGCACTAACTTTTTTGTTGGTTTCAGCACCTGCAATCAAAAATGATAAATGTTACTTAGATGAATTGAATTTAAAAATATTATTTAATCCTGCTCAATTTATTTACCTGTTACTTGATTTACCATTTTGATATTAAAATGGTATCCATCTTCCCCCTGCCAGAAGATCAAAGGATATTGTAATCCATCATAGCTCCTGTGTGTTTCAGATACACGTTTTAAATCACTATTCCGACGATGAAGCACAATATCTCTAGATTGTAAATTTTCTCCCACAATGACAACAGCCACTTCATCAATGGTAGGTGAATTAAACCTCCTTGTGTGTTCACCGGCAGGTGTTTTGTCAGCTCGAATGATAATATTATGGCTATCAGATGGCATCCGATCCAATGCTATTTTGAACATGTTTACTAAATTGTTATTCTGATGAAGAAACATTTGTAATTCTTGGACAATGGTTCTCTTCACTGTTGGATTGTGAGCACAACGATTATCAACTTCCGCATCTGAATTGCCCATAAAATAAATTTGTAAAAATTGATGATCTGCATCAGGTAGTGGTAACAGTGCCCCCAGTAAGTGATAAATATGTCCTTGTATCTGTAATATTTTAAATTTTGTCCATTAATTATTTCATATATACAGCGTGTAACGGAAGGGGGGTATCAACCCTGAAGGAGGTGAATGTGCTCATGAAACTCAACAACTTTCCCCAAAGAACATAGGTCGAAATATGAAAAAAAAATTTGGCCCTCCCTTACAAAACTGACTACCAGCTGATTGATTTACTATGGGAGGGCCAAATTTTTTTTTCATATTTCGACCTATGTTCTTTGGGGAAAGTTGTTGAGTTTCATGAGCACATTCACCTCCTTCAGGGTTGATACCCCCTTCCGTTATATATTTTAATACAAACTTGAATATTATAAAAAAATATTCTGGTATAATACCTTGAAAGTGGGCATGAAATTGTCCTGTATAATATGTGTAGCACCAAATGATGTCATCTGGAAACAGTGTTATATTTCTGAATGTTGGCCAAGAAGTGCTTAGAATCATTTCCAATCCCAGAAACTAAAGAGCGTAAAGGATCTGGTGGTGGGACCAATTGTGGCAATTTTACTTTGCCTCCAGCACAACATAATCCAGTAGATTCACCAGTGTATTTTAACGCCTTACAATATTTACAAATTATTTTCATTTCCCCAATTGTTACCGATTTGTCGGCACAATAATCAATTGCCGGATCATAGTGGAATGCAGCTCGTTCAAGAATCACAGGAGCACTGCGTCTGCGGATTCGCTCAATTTCATTATGTCGTGCTCGCTGTTGTTGTGTTTGATGTGCACGAACTCGTTGCATTCTAAGCCTATCCACTTCATTGTCACTCACTAAATAACGCAATTCTGACATAGCAATACGACTATTTTCTTGATCTGTCTCTCTCTGGTCATCAGTGCGGTTAGCACGTGAGGTAGCTCTTCGCACATTTGATTGACTGCGACGACCTAAGTCAGGTCGTCTTCTCCTCGGCATCGTAACGTAATTAATCGAAGTGAGAAAATTTCTCGCTCACTTAACAGTAACTTAACAGTAAAGTGTCACTATCACAAAATATCAACAAAAAAAGAGCACACTACTTGGAATGTCACTATCACAAAGGATCACAAAAGTAAAGAAAGTTCTCGCGCACGTAGCGGTAATCGTCACTCACAAAGATAGAAGGATGCACTCATAGAATATCGTAACCATGATCGTAACACAATATCGTCAATCGTAATACTTTTTTCCGTGTTCTGATTTTTTTATTTATTTTTTTGGAGTTTACCTTTAAGCCATAAATCTCCGTGTTCTGAAGTGCGACAGAATGATTGACATATTAGTTGGTTGTCAAATCTAATGTCAAATATTATGGTTGTGTTCAGAAACTTAATTTGTGACAAAACTTAAGATTTATCAAAATTAAATAAATAATCTGATACACTTACAACTGAAGTTAGCTAAAATACATTTTTTGTCGCGTTCGCGATTCACTTTTGTTTATTTTCGGAACGCGACATTAGATCCTCCAAAGCGCACGCGAAGACTATTTTCATAGATATGATTGAATTTGAACTTTATGCAGCGGTAATAAATTGCAAATTGACTCTTTGACGTTAGGAACACACCTAAATTGCTTAGACAACAGTGAGTGATTATAATTTAATATGAACTTTATTGAATAGCAATAAAGTTCAAATAAAGACTCTAGAAAACGTTTGTATGGGAAATAGAAAAGGGCTGTTTTAGGGTTTTCCCGGAAATTATTCGATTTTTTCTCGCCTTTTAAACCTTCCCTAGACCTCCACGAACATTTCAAGACTAAGATAAGATAAATCCGTTCAGCCGTTCTCGAGTTTTAGTGAGACTAACGAACAGCAATTCATTTTTATATATATAGATGATTAAGTGCACTTCCATCCTATAAATGCCGGGAATAAAGAATATAAAAATTTAAATTAACGTAAAAACATGAAGGAGAGGGGGGGGGGGGAGCATAGAAGCTTCCACCCCCCGTTATATTTACCCAATTTTAATTTAGCTTCTTGGAATAAATATCTCGTAAAAATAATATGGTTATTCCATTCAACAAGGGTTGAAATATTCAGATTAAAAAAGAAAAAAAAAATGCATTAAAAACATCGCAAAAGCCCCGTTAAGTACACAAGTTGAATCAATTTAAGTTTTAACAGTGTTAAGTTTGGCGCACTCCCATCCTCCCATCCTATAATTATTTCCCACTGCGCAGCACTAGTGCGATATAAAACTCAATTAACCAACCAATCAACCAACTCATCCTATAATTGATGAGATTTATAGAATTTAAACTAACGTAAAACTTTGAAAGATGGCCGCCAAGCCCATCATATATAAATAAAAATAATAATATTTTTCAGAAACACGCTATGGATGTATTTAGTACAGGAAAGAAGGATTTCTATCAACATATCATAAGACACTTGATTCACATGTGAAAATTTAGTTAAAAGGGAATATTAAATAAGTATTTGAATGTAAGCTTGGGAATTTGATATCACACCCTTTTTAGACACAACTTTAATCAATTCTCTTTCTTTGAGCTTGGCTTTTTAGGTAGATTCCTTATAGGAGATCTACCTATTGCAATGGTTCTCATGACACGACTTCTGGAAAATTTCTTCATATCTTCACCGATCATGACCCCTAGAACCCAAAACCACCCCCCGTTCAAAAGTTTATATATATATATATATAGGTATATATATATATATATGTATGTATAACGCTTTTTCCCATGTTAAGTTGTGAACACGATAACTGGAGTAATTTTTATTTAAATTTAACCAGCTTGGGATATGTTGTCAGGACAGTAAAAATATCGATCGAGTTCGTAGATGAGGCATCCAGCTCAAAGGGGGTGGAAATGGTGGGGGGTGGAAATTTTCATTTGCCCATAATTTCTTTAATATTGAAAATAGGAAAATACTTCAAATCAGGCGAATTACCGCCTTACCCTAAAGAAAAAATTTTGTATTTAAACTTTTTCGATAACTTCAATTGCTTAAAAGTTACAAGTTAAAAAGTGATTTTTCGACATTTGTGATGAACATTTTCTATAGCTTTCATTGCAAAAATTTATAACCTGATGCTTATGTCACGTGCAAAAGATAATAAAAAAAATCACTGAAAATATAATAAAATTTTAATCATGTTTTTAAACAATATAATAATCTGATTAAAAAAAAAAAAAAAAGTTTAATTTAACAGAAAATATGACGTCACAATTGCAACAATATACTGAGAAAAATGAAATAAAATTTTATCCATGATTACAAATAAAATAAAAGTTAATAAAAAAATAAGTAAATAAAATCAACATATCTTAGGTCTAAGCAGATTTAGACTTAGCTTTATGACATAGATGCTATAATGTAAAAGATAAATGTCATCGTTAAAAGAAAAAAAAAATCGTGTAAATCAATGCTAAACGAATTAAACTGGCATGGTAGAAAAGGTAATAAATTTGGGGACATTTAGGTATTATTCCTTTAACAAATGAACTAGGGACGATTTTAATGTATTTTCCGTTGAAGTTTATTTTCATGAAAACTTAAATTTAAATTAGAGTATTTCATTACTCGAATTCCCTTATTTTGATAAATAAAATTATACCATTTTAAAAAAATAAAGAACACTCTTTTATTGAAAAATGAACTAATAAAGGTTTTAGAAAACTATTACATACTTTTAAATCTATATCATAGAATAATAATAGAGAAGAAGGAGCATGCTAATACTTTAATGCTTACAAACTCCTTCTAGTGAGATGCCAGCGAAAGCACCTTTTGCACCTCTCGACCTTGAAGTAACGCACCCATCCTTGGCGCATTTATCGCTGTTTGGCTTTTCTCTCTATCCTTTATACCAGTGATGCCAGATTGGGGTTTTGTCCCCATTTTCGGGACTTTTGTGGGGAATTCTAAAATGTTTGGGGACAAACCTGGGGAGTTCAACTATCTGTCAATGTTGGCAATGAAATGATTTATCAAATCTTGATATTTTTTTTTCGAAAAAAATCCCCAAATAACAATAAAGCTATTGAAAATCCCTGGTCGTAGGGATAAATCCTCACGTTAGTAGAAATAAAGTTGGGGATTTTTTCGAAAAAATACCCTGATTTGGGGAAATTTTAAGACCTGTTTGGGGAAATAATTTTCGACCATCTGGCATCACTGCTTTATACAATGCGTTTTATTTTGTTTATTTTATTATTTTTTCAGAACGGGGTGACGATAAATATAGTTAATCAATGCAGCAATACACTTTCAAGCAGTTATGTGATTAAAGAAGAGTGTATCCTGGATAAAGATGTTAATGTTCCGAAAAAAAAACGGAAATTTTGGTAAAAAAAGCAGTTTATATCCACCCGGAAAAATTGAAAATTCTAGTATAAAATAATGTGTTTAGAAATTTATAATATTTACATTCCAGGTGCTTTTTTCTTGAAATATTTTTTCATGGTCAGTATCTTGCATGAAAACACTGATTCTGATATTGTTCATAATTCAAAAATAAAGTTTTAACCCTGTAATCAAATGGTAATCTTGAAATATTTAAGTATTACAATGACCTCTCCCTGCCTTCACACTCATTTAAAATTACTTATTTTTTTCAGGTTCCTTTATACTTGAGCCTTTTTTATTGAATATATATTCTTAGACCTTGTCTAACTGTATTATTTTAATGTGTGTAGATATGTATTATGCACATATAAATACATGTAACTGTTAAAAAAAATAAATAAACAACTACTTTCTGTCAAAGAAATTTATTTTACAATTTATAAAAATTATATGTGCAAAAACTTACTTGATTTATGTCTTTTGCATTTGAGTTAATAAGTTTTATATTATAACAGGATAGCTCCTAGTCAGGGAAAGTCAGAATTTAAGTGCACCTGGGAAAATCAGGGAATTTCGTGCAAAGTCAGGGAAATTTGACAAATTTTGTGTGGAAATACGCCATATTTGAAAACTTGTTGTTTTAAATTTCTGAAGTTCAATTAACTTTAAATAAATTTTTTATTTTATCTTTGTGATTAATTTCAGTTTAAGTGAAAATCTGAATTGTCCAGTATCAGGTCCGGTAAACCGATTTTACCCAAGACTGACCTGCAATCAGGTTTGGGTCTGTTTGACTAAATCTTTTCTCTTGTGTATTAGGTTCGGTTCAGGTTGACTGATTTATTTTTCGTATGGGTCAGGATGACTGAATTTTCTTCCTGGGGGCTGGGTTGTCTGATTTATTTTTCTTGTGGGCTGGATTCAGATTAAGTTGACTGAATTTTTTTCCTGCGGGTTAGGTTTAAGTGTAAATATATGTATACATAAATTATTGTATACATTTTGCAGAAAGGCAATAAACAAAGAAAAATCATATATATATACAGTAAAGCACCGTTTCTACGTCTTTTAAGACTGACGTAAAAGACGTAGGAGAGAGTGGTAATGAATGGGCCATGGGGATGAAAGGGTCACTAACAAAAAACAAAAAAGTACTTGCATAAAATTATTTTAAATGCCACCAATAGATGGATCTATTTGTTCTACGAAACTCATCAAATTTTCCCTTGTTTGGGAGAAGCCATTTTCCACTAGAGTAGGATGGTCCAGAATCTGACTGAAAAGTAATTTTTTCTCTTTTAAGTAAAATAAATACTAGCTGAAAAGTATCTATTATTGCATTGCAGGTATGTGTATTAGCAAGTCTTTGCATATCTGTAAACTAATTTTAGAATGTATTTAGATGTTATTTGAATTTAATGTGCTAAATAAAACCTGAATATATTCCAGAAGTATAGGTGGGGCTGAGTGGGACACTATATCATGGTCATGAATGGGCCACCTTTGCTCTGATCATGAAAATATGGTATTTATTTCTTTATTTTCTGATTTTCTCTTTAATATGAAACGTAACTGGCTGTCATGGATTTAGATTAAATTTTTGTCTAGTTAGAATAGGTTTATTGAGATTTCTAAAAAATAATTTGCACATTTTCACTCTAAGAAATATTAGTTATTTATTAGAAACATACGTTAAATTGTATAAATGGTTGTAAGTTGAACTGTCCAGTTGTTGACCCCACCTACCAGTATTTTACCATTTGATATAAAACTAGAATAATTGTTTATATTCTGAATCTGATGGGTAAAATAAATAATACCAGAAATTTACACTCAATACTCAATTAATAGGCATTTCACCTGAATGAAATTTTACCACTTGAAATTTAATTTCACTTATTTTTCTTCCCTGACACATCAGATGTCAGTGTTGTGAACTTTGAAGACATTGTTAAGAAGTTACCACAGCCAGACATTACTGGTGGAACATCATGTGCTGTTACAACCATGCCATTTAATATAAATTTTGAAAAATATAAATTTTGTTAAATCATAACGTATATGCAACCATGCCATTTAATATTAATTTTGAAAAATATAAATTTTGTTAAATCATAATGTGTATTATCTATTATTTTTATGTTCTTTCTTTCTTATAATCTTATTATTTTGTCATTCTTCTACTACAATTATGAGATTTAATAATATCACTTTTGATTTTTATAAATTTTGATAAATAATGTTTATTATCTACTTACTATTTCAGTAGGCTTTTGTGTCATATCATGTCAAGTGCTATTCATTTTGTCATATTTGGTGAATAAAAGGTTAATTCCACATTTTTTCATTGAATTCCTTTAGTGGCCCATTTATTACCTTCAATAGCCCACTCAGCCTCATGGGTGGGTATGAATGGGCCAAATTTCTATATTTTTATTTTCTATTATCATTCATTATAGACATTTTCTAATCCAATTTTTATGACTTTTTTAAAAACCAAATAAGTACAGTAACTGAAGAGCTAATTCTGAGCCAAAAAGAATCATTAGAAAAAATTACAAACCAAAAATTGGCCCATTCATTACCACTCTCCCCTACAGGGTTGTTGATTTTTTTTATTTAAATCAAGATTTATTTGATTTTAATGATTTTTATTATGTATTCATACATTATTGTACAACATTTGTTTTTTATTATGTGTATGTGTGTGTATATATATGCACAATATCCACACTATCAATCATTTTACTCAAATTATAAAAATATAAATAATATTCTATTTCTATAGAAAAGTCCATATAGGCATTTATTACCAACATTTTTATTCAACATAGTATCTTCATAATAAGAAGTAATTTTATAACAATCATAAATGCGGTTGTATGAGCCACTCAACTTCAGACTTTGACTTTGTAGCTACAATAATGTATTGAAATAAAGCAAAATTTTACTCACGGTATTGAACACATAAAATAATTTTGGAAAAGGATAGTTTAATAGGAAATATGACCTATAACTGAAGCAATGTATTAAGAAAAAGAAAACTTTGCTCATAGTTTCTAATCAAAATTAAAATATATATATATATATATATATATATAAGGAATTAAGGAAGATAATAAAAATAAAAGATGATATCCTAAAAAATTTTTACTTAGGTTTAACAAACATCATTTGAATCAAGAAATTTTTTCACACTTTACCCATTAACAAAATTCATATTTTCATTACCATTTTAATACTTTCACTTATTTTTTTATCTTTTTTTTTTTTTTTTTTTTTTTTTTTTTACATTTAGTGGGGTACAATTCATTGAAACAAGCAGTGACAGCAGCCTCGAATTGTAATTAACAGATTATATGTAGTTAAATTAAAATGTTATTATTTTTAAAAAACTTTTTGGAACCTTCAGAGCTTTTTAAACAGTACAATGTAAACTATGCTATTATTTTTTAAATATCATATGAGCCAATGCTAAATGACATAAACTGGTATGAGAGCTGAATAAACAAGGAAATATTTTCTTTTTGAAATATCAACTGCTAGGTGGGCAAAGGCGAACGAGAATATATATATAATATTAATCAATGAATTATACACTAATTAAATATTTACAATTCATACACCAGTCATAAGGCTGTACTTGTATAAATAATTAACCCATTAACGCCCAGCGTCCTCATTTGAGGACAGTTAATAAAATGGCATGTATATTTTTGGGGGTTTGTTGGAATGATTTCTGCTTTTTAGTGACAGTTTATAGCATCACTCCGAATGATCCCAGAGAGTTTTATGTGTCTACTATTAATTACTATTTCGTAATTCAGATAGTTATTTTCAATATCTCCTCAAGCAGTAATGGACTTCTGGAGGAGGATTAAAGGCCCTGGGCCACAATCCACTTAAAATTTGACTATGAATTTTAACAATTTCTTACCACACAACTAAGCTGAAAATTTGTATACTTTAATTACAATACATACACAAGCAGAAACCAGGGTTGGACCCATAGAATAATAATAGGATATTATTATTATTCTATGGTTGGACCCAATGAGTTTTTTCTTAAAAAACCCACAATTTTGCCCACTTTTTTTTTTTCAAATTTTATAAGACTTTCTATGATAAAATAAGCAAAATGAAATTACTAAGCTATTGAAACTCATTTTCTAAATTTACTTTTTTAACAAAATAGTTTACATAAAGATTTTGTTTCATTTTGAGTTAAAATTTTTACAAATAGAAAACTATTATATTCAAATAATTAATAAAAGGTGCTACAACCAAAAATTAGCTGGCATAGGTAATATCTGCTCTATTATTCATCATATGTTTCCTCTCATAAATACTTACTATAGAACCTACCTACTATATTTAAGATTAGAGGAATGAGCTCTGCTAATGTCAGTTTCCAGTCAGAGAATGAAATGCCTCACCAACCAGACTTCCCATCACTTGCTTTGACACATTTACCTTATACTGATTTGCTATTTATCTTATAGATGTCAATTTTTGCCTTATTCAGGCTATGTTACGAAAATTTTAAATTTTCTATAAATTTACAAATTAGAACATTAAAATCAAGGTTTTGGCCAGAATCATAAGAAAGACTATTTTAAAACTGGTTTAAATTTTTAACCATCATTCATTCTTTAGATATAGTCAACATAAACTAACAATAAACTGACTAACTTAAATACGGACACACATTGTTATTATTATTTTTTTTTTGTGATTTTAGAATTTCTCATATCCTAAAATTTGTTAAACTGTTAAAAAAATTGAGATTGAAAATTTTCATGAATATCAAAGTTGCCAACACCTGCAGTACAATCGTACAATGCAAAATTAAAAATAATTTTGTAGTCAAGAGCTGATTCAAAATCTTTATATCAAGAGTCAAAAGTTGCTTTATTTTCATATAAATTATATTACATAATTTACTTGAAGATTTCTAGGTAGATCGATGGTTTCACATCCGTAAATCGTTATACATATAAAAAATGGAAACTGCTCATTGGATTTCAAGAACTTTGGTTTAATATGCTTTAATTTAAGGTCTTTTTTTTTTCTTTCTGTCAACTTTTCGGCAATTGTTAAAATAGCTGTATAATTAGAAATATCTTTTGTAATTAACAAGTATTTTTTTAATTATGAACTTTTAGTATACGAGGGCTGTCCGTAAAGTATTTGGATTTAATTTATAACTAAAAAAATATAATTGATATACATACTTCAGTTTAATCCCCTTCAAAGTATCGTCCTTGAGAAGCAACACACTTAGCCCAACGTTGTTGCCACTCTTTGAAGCAGGATTGGAAGTCGTTCTTTGGAATAGCCAACAGCTGTTTGATCGCTTTTTGTTTGATGGTCGTCACATCCTCAAAACGTTGTCTTTTAAGCGATTTGAATGGTGCCATGTTTGGTTAAAAAATTTCGCATTTCCAAAGCTAAAGAAAATGCTTAAAGGACGACGTTTTGAGGATGTGACGACCATCAAACAAAAAGCGATCCAACAGCTGTTGGCCATTCCAAAGAACGACTTCCAATCCTGCTTCCAAGAGTGGCAACAACGTTGGGCTAAGCGTGTTGCTTCTCAAGGACGATACTTTGAAGGGGATTAAACTGAAGTATGTATATCAATTATATTTTTTTAGTTATAAATTAAATCCAAATACTTTACGAACAGCCCTCACATGTAATTTATTAATTACAATCGAAAAATAAAAAGCATCTGTGTCGTCATGTAATTTCAGAATTTTTAATATAGGGTTCCAATTAGCCCTGAATAAAGGAATTGTAGAACATGAGCATGAGACAAATTTAAAGAACTATTTTTTTATTTTATTTTTTCATGCTTTTTCTTTAAAAAAAAAATTGTAATTAGATAAGGAATACTTTTGTATTAACTGCATGTCATGAATTTTGGTTAACAAAGATCACCATAAGAATAACACAAATTGTGATAAATGGAACATTAAAGAAAAAAATAAATATTTTTTCCAATATTTCCTAAAATACATAAAAATACATACGCCAAGGTCAAGGGTGTTATTATTATTAGCTTATTAAAATCTTAAAATAATTTAATTTTCAACACTAATCAAAATATTATAAGCAATGAAATTCAAAAGATTATTTTTTCAGTTGCTGATACAAATTTCAAAGCCTGATATACTCTCCCTCTCAATAATAAATGAATAAATAATAATAAAATCATTAAAAATTCTGTCAAAGTCATAATTTAGTTTAGTGAGGAGGATTAGCTATTAATTTCAATCTGTAAAATTTTTAGTTATTTTTTATCTCATTTTTTGACCGTAAAATTGGGCCACATACTTTTTAAAATGAGTGAAATGAATGAAAATGAAGTGTCACCTAAATTTCATACTTCAGTTAATTTTAAAAAATCTAATTGTCATGTCGAAAAACTGTTTGCACCCCTGGATTCAGAAAAGTCGCCCCTTTCATTTGGTACCCAGTCTGTAACGATAGGACTGATTTTTTTTATTTATTTTGGTGTTACACAAAACTGGTCTGCAAAAATCCAGATTAAAACTAATAGTCCTCCGTCCTAAAAAAAATGAATGAAAAGCTGTAAAGTCTATTCCGAAACAAACAGGCATGAGATTGCAGAAAATTAGAAAAAGAGGAAACACGCATGTTCATAAAATTAATTTCAAATGAAAATTAGCGTGTGCGGGGAAAACCATACAAATATGTTCATAAAATTTATTTCAAATGAAAAATAATGTGCACGTGGCTAAACTATACAAAATATTTTAAAAATGGACAAATTAAACTAAAAGAATAATGCACATCAACACAATAAAACATGTGTGTAAAAAAATACAAAAAAAAAAAAAAAAAAAAAAAAAAAAGCTAACAATCAACATTTAATCATTGATTGGTGGTGGAAAATGGGAAAGGGAGGTGGGGGGGGGAAGTATTAATATCGACACTTCAAAATAAAAGGCTTCCCACAGAATGTTTGATCGGCGATGGTTAGAGACGAAAAAAAAGGGGGGCGGGGAGGGGAGCAGGATAAAAAAAAACTACATGAGTGAGAAATATTGAATAATTCTGTTCTTTTATATGTTATAGAATCTGATAAAGCACGTTTAAAATGAATATTGACATTTATATTTTGGATGGAGAAAGATTGAGAATCTCAAGTCTTTCGTGGTGCGTTTGAACACTGATCATTATTTGAGTCTGATTTAAACCAAAAAAAAAAACGTGAAATTAACGGAAATCACATAAAAGCAGAAAATCACGGATCTGCGGAAGAATCTCATACCTGAACAAAGCAACTTATTTAAAAAAAAAAAAAAAAAAAAAAAAAAATCTATATTGTTAAATACAAAAATACAAACATCACATTTGTCCTTCATTGATTAAATAAAAATTTTAATTCAGCTTATTATCATATCTTTGTAGGATTAATCATACCTTTGTAGAAGAAACCAAATAAACCAGTTGATTTTATTCATAACATTGACAATTTAGTTTATAATTGTATAGATTAATATATATCTATTGCACAGTGATTGATATGTCTAAGAATAATGTATTTTTTAACTGTATTACATTTATTCTATTATCTATAAATAGTATTTCAAGTATATGGGGAAGGGTGCATCATATGAAACGAGTCTAGGCTGCAATCTAACTTAATGCTTCGGTTTAGAGTTATTGCTCTATAGTCACTTCTTGTACCATTAAGACTCTTTAGACGGGAAACTACATCTTACATTTGAATTGCCGCAAATGTTTCAGGTTAAAATAATGGCACAACAACTTTACCAAATACATTTACTTAAAAACAAAGTTTCTTCGGAGGCTCTTTCATAACCAGAGGCTCGGAGTGGCATACCTCCTCTACCCCACCCTTGGTTTACCACAATTTTATTATTATTATTATTTATTTATTTTTCTAATTTTACTAAATTTGTGTTTAATTTTAGAAATATGCAGGTTTTATGACATCAATTAATGATATTTATTTTTATGATGGTTACAAAAGAAAAGTAAAGTGATGAGTTGTTTTATTTATTTTTTTTTTCCTACATGGCGAGGAGTGAGTGCATATTTTCAGATCTCGGGCTTCGTAGCATTATTAAAATTTTACTCTCATTTTATTATACTGTGCTCATTATCATAAAGTATTTTTCGTAAGTGTTTAAATGCTAAAGCAATGTAAACCTTATGCAAAATAACATTGTTTTAAAATAAGTGATCATATAATAAAATTAGTGTAAATTTTTAGGAATACTACGAGGCCTGGGTCTATTTATTCTATTTTAAAGTCACTTAAAGACAATCTGATAATTACCACTATTAATTTTTTTTCTTTAATAATGATTGAATGTTACAGAATCAAGATAAAAAGTTGTTTATTTTCTGCTTAAGACTAACTATATTGTTTGTTAGCTAAACTTTTTTTTATTATTATTATTTTATTCATTAAAAAGAAAAACTTAATATTGTATGTTTATAAATTCAATTAAAACACAGTATTACCTGGGTGCAAAAGTTTGTCTCAAAGCAGAATTTTTACAACACTATTCTTTTTTTCTTATGAATAATTTCTATCATATTCAATCTTAAGAAATTACTGTACAAATAGGGTAGAAATTATAGATAAAAAATAGTGGTGACTATTTTTATCAATGATTTCTATCATATCCAGACTTAAAAAAAAAAAAAAAAAAAAAAAAAAAAAAATGTACAGATATGAAAAAAGTTATTGATAAAAAATAGTGGTGTAAGAGTTCTGTCTTACGATGGGTACCTTTTTACAATTAACTTATTAATTTAACTAACAAGTGCTATTTTTTTTTTTTAAATAAATCAATACAAAATTATTCAAAAAATAATTTATTATATTTTTTATTTAATAATACATATCATTAGTAACTGAATTAGTTACTAGCTAAATGAAACTAATAAACAAAAGTATTTTATTGTACAAAAGTCACAAAATTTGTAACGACAAAAAATCACAGAATTAAATACACTCAATAGCAGAATGCCAGACCAAGTGTAATATTGTAAGGAATAGTAGCAATTCATAAAATATGTAAAATTAGCATTTACAAAGAAAATAAATGAAGAATATATAACAAATACAGTAATGTAGAGGCATAATGTACATTATATTTGTGTGCCTGGCATTTCTTTTTAAGGTGTTACAGTAATCTGAAGGGCTGTAAACAATCTGCAGCATTCTTTGCCATGTTGCACTTTTTCAGCTACTGGAAAGTACATACGTAGACTGCCTTTGAATGAGCAATTTGAAAAATTGCGCTCAAACTGTTGCATAATTGAAAATAAAATACACTGAAAAACTGATAATAAATATTCTTTAAAAAAAAAAAAACAAATTCCATAAATTTCAAAAACATTCAACTATTATTTTCAGACAAAATAATTGCATAATCCATCAGAAAAAGGACTACAAATCAAAAATCTCATTTTACACAACATACTTATATATTACATTATATAATTACTATATACAAATTTATATTACACACATACCATTTTACACACACACATATATATGCATTGTACTATTTATGGTTTATGCACTTTTAATGCATACTGCTTTACTATTTTTTGTTATATTCAAAATAGTAATAAATAAAAAATTTCCCTCATAATTTTTCTTACTAACTCGGTAAAACTGCAATAAGTGCTTATTGGTGTTATTGATTTGATTGAAGTACTCTTGCATGTCAATCAACTACATTATACAATTACTAATGATGTTTAAATTTTTCACAAAGAAAATAATTTACATGTTACAAGTATTTATGCTGTACTAAACATACAAATATATATATATATATACACAGTATAACACCTTTAACCTGGAATTGTCGGGAGCTTGCCGATTCCAAGTTACGGAAATTTCTGAATTAAAAATTTTTTTTTTCCTTCAGAACTTGGATCTTGGATGCATTTAGGTTACTAAAATATATGAATGTTTGTTTAAAAAAAAAAAGCATTGATTATCATGTAATAAATTATCGATTGTTTTTTTAGTCAAATAATATTACCAATTTTATTTATTTGAAATATTAAAAGTAAAAAAAAAAAAAATCACAAAAAATAGCTTCCTTTTGTGTAGTGGCACCATCTTGCTTCACTTTGGAAAAATAACTTTTCTAATGAATAAATTATATAATTTTGTGATTTTAAATTATTATAACTATATATATAATATAATAAAAGAATAAATAATATAAATCCCGAGAATCAAAGCTATATTATTAAAAGAATTTAAATTATTTGAACATTTTATGACAATTTATTATTAGTAGTAGTATTATTATCACACAAATTAATGGCAGTGTAAAAGATTTTATGTTAAAAAAAAAATTATAAATAAATAATGAAATATGTATTACCAAATATTCAAATCAAAATTTGTATAAAAAATAAGAAAATACAAAAAATTATTAAAATTAAATTAATTAAAAAAAATATTGAAATAATTTTCAAATGTAAATGAAGATCACTTTAGTGTGCCTAAAAAAGACGCCAGTTTCATTTTTGGTTAGTGAGAACAATCAAATTTTCTAAAACAGAATTATTTTTTTAGTGGCATCATCTGTAGTCATTCATCAAAACAAAACACAAAAACGGAGGATTTTTGTTTTTTATGTCCGGATTATGGATATTTCCGAATTATAGAAGTCCGAATTAAAGGTGTTGTACTATATATATATTTTTTTATTCGGAAAATTAAGCAAATAATAAATTTAGAAGGTAAATAAATAAGGTACTTTATTTTAATTCCAGTTAGATATTTAATAAATAAAAGAATACGAGTTGGTACATGTAGAAGTTTGATAGCTTGACTTCACTAGACTTGTGTAATTTTAGGATGGAATATATTACTATATTTTTTAAACTAAGATCATAGAGTTTTTAAAAGAAAGCATTCATAGATACAAAGATTCTACACTCAATTTTATCAATTGAATCACCAGTTTGTAGAAGGGAACAAGTCTAAATTTAGGGTTTTGGGAAAGAAGGAAAAACATAATTTAGTAAAATCAGTAGAGGAAAATATTGTCATGTTAGATACCAAATATATTACAAAGCGTTTAAAAAATACATTAGGTAGAAATTGTCTTATAAGTACTACATCAAATTTATAAATTTCTTTTTTCATTAACTAAAGTGTTTGAAAAAACCACCAGAAGATACTTTCTAACATGGAACACTCACAAACTGTGACATATCAATCGTAACTAAGTTTTACAGGTAATTAAATGTTATCAAGATACAAGATATACACTCCTCCACTGTCATCCGGTTTTTTCATAACTTTCTTTAACTAAATTTTCTAATTATAATAATACTTATATCTATCTACTTATATATAAACTTTTAATATTAAAATTATTTTAAAATAGATTCCTTTTCTCCCCCATTGAAAACATTACCATTAAGTAATCTCAACCAATTCATCAGAAATATATATATATTTTTTTTATTAGTTAAATTGTTTATCTAAAACTGTTTTTATTAATTTAATTTCATTTTTAATCATTCATAGAATTTTTCTTTTTAATTAAAAATATTTAAAAATTGTTTTTCCAATTAAAAGCTCAAATAGTTCTGTTAAACAAATTAAGTATTAAAAATTTTCACATTTGATAAATAAAGTAGTTTTTAATAAATTTTTTTAAATACTTAGAATATATATATATATATATATATATATATATATATATATATATATACACACACACACGAAGTACTTTGAATACAGATTAAAAGCATCCATACACATTTATCAGCGCATATAACGATCAATAATCATGTTTAAAATACAGGCAAAATTTAAACGATCTTATCAGCTTATCTATGACCAGAGAGGGGACATACCCAAATAAAAATGAGAAGGGTTGACTTTCAAAGTTCGAATATATCATTTTTCTTCCAGACGACTTCTAACAAAAACAGTTAATCCCTTCATAGATTAGGAGAGGGGAAAGAAGCGGAGGGTAAGCTAACAGGTGTTCCATTCGGAAAATACACGATAATCCCCTATTTCGGAAATCACACGGTCACAAGTAGCACAACACCATTTGCTTAAAATCAATTTTTTTTTCACAGCTGACTGACAAAATTCACACTATTTATCATAACTGATTCCAGAAATGTGCCTCAGATATTATATATGTAAATATTTAGCTACAAATCACAGAAATCCCTGCTTTTTTGGCATTTGTTAACTGATGATACATAACAATCTTGCCACTTAAGAACAAATTACAGGGATCACTCTAGAACATAAATAAGGGCAGGGTGCACATTATAGAAAAAGGGCAACTTTTATAAAGGTTGTTTAAACACATATGGGTTATTTTTTACAAAAACCTTTATGCCGACAATCTGTTTTCTTCAAAACTCTATTTTTTGTTGAGCAAATGATTAAGCAAATTTTGAAATTTCATATTATTTATTTATTGCATTATTTTTTTATTTAGTTTTTAAAATCCGTGGATAATTGCTACACAGGGAAGCAAGTTTCTTCCAGAGTGGAAAAAACCGGTTGGAAGAAATAGGAGACATATTTATAATAGATAGCCTCAAACTTCATTTAATGCTCTCAGATAAATATTAAAAAAGCAACTTAAAATGCAAATTCTTTTTTTCGAAAAATTCCTCTCAAAGTGAGTAGAAGGAGCCTTAGCTTAAACATTAGTACATACAAAATTAAAAAAAAACTTAAAATAATTTTCGAAGAATGTCTGGAAATGCAAAATACTCCAATGAATGTCTTTTTTTTTTTTTTTTAATTTAGAAGTTTCTCATTATTGCAGGAAGTGGTAATTAAAATAAATAAATAAATAAATAAAAATAGCGCAATAACTACACTTTTGTCAAAAAATTAAAAATGTAATATTAACAAGTAATTAAAAGTAATTTCACCCCAAAATGATTTTTTATTCTACTTTTTTAATATTGTGGTATTTATTTATTTATTTTTTATTTTATTTTTTTTTTTCGTAAAAGGGCAAGGAGCAGTATTTTGATTAAAAAAGAGGCAAGGAGGGTGGGATTTTACTAAAAATGGGGATGGGCCACCCTGCTGAAACACTATAGAGTGCTTCCTGCCAATTTATGCATCTTTGAAAAAACTTTAAGATTATGAGATAAACATATTTTAAAGGTTTAGATTTATGTTTGTTGATTTTGGTTAAATTTTGCAGTAAATTTGTGACAAAAAATAAATAAATAAATAAATAAATAAATAATAATAAGTTTTTGTACAATAGAGCTACATAAAAAACAATTACTGACAGGAAAATGAAATTCTGTATGATTAAGATCCAAGAAACTGGGATAGTCCCAGGAAACAAAAACAAACATGCCTAAGATTTAACTTGATTTAAACTTTTGCTGTTTGAAAATAAGCGTATATTGTAATACTTTTTGGCAATAGCACGAATTAACTGAATTGAATGGTTCTCAAGTAGAGATGTATCATGCATATGTACATCCAGTTCTGAAACTATATTGTCACCCTGAAAACTCCTTAAAAGTGAAATAGACAATGCTTGCAAGGAAATTTTTTTCCTATCCTTTTCATTAATAACAGCAATTCTGAAAATTTGTTCACACCTTTTGCATATTTTGAAAACATCTTCTGATGGATATTTTAAACCACCTTTATCTTCTTTAGCAATACGAGAAATTTGACAATTTGAAATATTACTTGTAAGGACTGTAATACAGTTAATGCAATTTATGCTATTAATTAGTTGCTTTGCAATATACCCAGCAATGTATTCAACAATTCTAGAAGAAAATTCATTTAGACTTCCAGGACATGGTAAATAATCATGATCTGTATTCTGAAGTTGGGGCAAAATGATAAAATCAACTTCCTCCTCCAGCAGTTTTTTTCATGCTGAGGATGCATTTATGATATCAATTGGTTCTGTACAATTAGGGATATTCAAAATTGTTATGTCTTCAAGAGCTATGCAGTTTGATGCTTTAGAGTGTTTTATTTCAGACTTAACCAACAGTTTCCTGTATGCGGATCTAAACTGCCTAGCTGTTGGATTGTTATTATATCCACAATGCGATCTGATTTGCAAGAAAAACATTTCCAAGAATTTTTACATTGGTAAAAATTGTAACAATGGAGCTTCATTTTTTACTAATGTTTTGTATAAATGTAACATACTTTTGATACAAATTAAGAAACCCAAGAAACCACATTTTCTTTGTGAATTCAGCAACAGAGGACCATCAATAGCAACTTTTAAATTTGATATATAAATGTATAGCTCATTCAAACGGTTAAGGATTTCACATTCATTCTTGCTATTTATAGGCTTTTTAAACTGAGAATGCCTCAGATTCCTAGAATTTAAAATGCCAAAAAGGTCATTAAAATTTCAAATAAATTCAAAAGTTGCTTCTGATCCTTTGAACTCTTCCAATTTCAAAGCCTCATTATAAAATTTAATGGTATCAGCAACAGATGAACTCAACAATTGAGATGCAAGTTTCACTTTCATTTTTTGTGTATAGAAATTAATATGGTATTTTGTCAACTTGTTTGCTAATTTTAGTCCTTTGTCCTGAAATTCTTGCAACTTACTAATGTAATCCCAACGTATCAATTTATTGCATTGATTTGCAGCTGATTTATAATGCCCCAATGTATTTCGAACAAGCTTCAACATATGGCAAGGGTCTAAAATAAATGCAACATCATCTTCTGTCTCAGGATGTTTGAAAATGGTCTTCATGTTACTAATACTGAAATCACATACTAATTCCTTTGCTGCACTTATATTTGATGCCAAACCATCACAAGTCAAAAAAACTACTTTGATACCAGTCTCATGTAAAAGTGTGAGACATTGCTTTATTAAGTTGCATCGTTGTTCGGTGAGAAGTCTTCTATCAACAAAGAAATAACCAACAGGAATTTTAGATTTACAGTTAATACCTACGACCATGAATACAAAAGCATTTGTAGCAACATTTAAATTATCTCCTTGCAAACCAATTCCTACATCAACATAGCCATGGAATTTGTGGTCATCCCATTCAACATGTTCCCGTATAGCCATTTCATCAATGACTAATGAACAAATAATAGTGTGTGGAGTAATTTTAGAAGCATGGCGAAGCACTCAGATCGGGTTACAAAAATGTTAGAAATAGTTCATTCGGATCTTTGTGGCCCCATAAGGATACCCTCAATAGGGAAGTCTCTTTATTTTATTACATTTATTGATGACTATTCTCGTTATTGTGCAGTAAAATTCTTAAAAACTAAAGATGAAGCACTAAATGCTTTTAAGGAAATTAAAGTTCTTTGGGTAAATGAAAAATCTATAAAAATAAAAAAATTCATGAGTGATAATGGGGGCGAATTTATTGGGACTGAATTTGAAAATTTCTTGAAAGAAAATGGTATTAAGCATAGGTTAACAACCCCCCATTGTCCAGAGCAATCGGGCGTTGCTGAGAGAAAGAATAGAACTCTCATTGAAATGGTCCGTTGTCTATTATCACAATCAAAATTACCCTTAAATTTATGGACAGAAGCTATTAACACTTCTAATTATATAAGAAACAGATGCCCAACAAAAGCTTTAAATGGAAAAACCCCATATGAATTATGGAATAATCTGGTACCAAATGTTATTTAGTTTAAGACTTTTGGCTGCATTTCTTATTATCTATATATTAATAGGCAAGCATAAATTTTATAGTCCCTTTTTAACATATTAATTATGGGAGTAGAGGGTTGAAAATAGTATCATTCGAAAGGTATGGTTAGCCGGAAGGTGCGAATACAAATATTATTTTCTTACGATGTCAAGAAGGTATTCAAAAATACATTTATTTTTTATGCATTTTACCCCATTTTTCCCTTTTATACACGTATTCCGTTACATTAAAAAATACCTAAAAGTAGAAAGTTGTTAAATTTGGCAATTTCATAAAGCTCAAATAAAACCATAGACACTGTAATTTGTATAATGTAGCATCAGTATACTCAAGCGAAGTGATGACGTCGTTGTCTGTCCATGGAGCCATGAAAAAGATTTTCTATGTTAATCGTCCATTGGATTTTTTGTAAAGAATTATTAAAAAATAACGGAAATTATCTGCCGATTTTAATTCCGATATTTGGGTATAGTTATATACACGGAGTAATATTAATAGGAGTTGAAGGTCCAATGGGAGAAAGCTACGAAACTGTGATCTAAATTTTTGGTAAATATTGAGGGCGCCACTTGTCATTCCTCCCTACTTTGGCGCGGATATACTGTTGTTTTCAATAGAATTTTGCTGGAATACATTTAAAATTTTTTATTTTAAGCAATTTAATTTCTTTGCAAGTTCTTAAAACTGCATAATTCAGATGTTTAAAATAAATACTTCGTTCCTAGTTGTAAAACAGGCTATGATAGTGATAAGAAAAGAAAAAAAAAGGCCGTAGGAGAAAAATAAAGTCCGAGTTCGTGTATTCTGCACCTAAAGTAAGTTTATTTTTTTTCTTTACAAAATTTCATCCATTCTCCTTCCTCCCAATTGTCCGTTTTAGCTAGCTTCGGTTCATAAGAATCGTCATTTTTTAAAAGCTTTCTTTCAAAGTAAAATGAGTATAAAATGGCTCTTAAAAAAAACATGTTGGTTAGAATACTCTATTTAATGAAATTTGCTTTCAATCGAAATTTTTTCAGCTTGATATTATTTTTAAAAAAATAATTAAAACAAGACATTTCCCCATTGAATAACATTGCGGAAGCTGGAGAGAAGGAAGGATTGCACGCTGGCGCCATCTGTAAACATTAGAAAACAACATCACAAAATTTCAGCGTTACCTTCTTCTCCTGTCTTATTACTCCGTGGTTATATATAAGTTACTGTCTACATGTGTTTGATTGAGATATATTTTTCTGTAAAATTGATAAAATTTTAATTTAAAATCACAAAACTCCAGAAAAAAAAAAAAAAAAAAAAAAATGGCAAACTTCCAGTTTCTAATGTAAACATAAACATTTCATTTCAAAGGGTGATATTTAAACAATAAATATTCAACTAATATACTAAATAAAAGGAAAATGGATTTGTTACTAACTGCTGCATGTATAAGTAGACGATACGGAAAAAATTCCAATTTCCATTTTTTGCTGAATTTACGTGTTTTGAGCTTTCTTTATGTTTCAATTAACTGAAATTGGCTACATATTTTTTAAAAAAGTGTCTTTATTGCTAGCTTTTGTGGGTAGAAGAAGCAAGTAGAAGATACATAAAAACTTTTGATTTCCGGTTTTCGATGAATTTACACGTTTTGAGATTTCCTTGCATTTTAATTAAGTGAAATTGACTACTTATTTTTATTTTTTAAAAAGTGGATTTTTTATTCTTTCCTCTGCATATATAAGTAGAAAATATAAGATTCAGAAAATTTTTAGAGATTTTCGGTTTTCGATAAAGTTACACGTTTTGAAATTTCCCCAACTCAATTCGACCTTTTTTGAAAAATATCTTTTTTTTTTTTTCAAACACTGTACTTTATGAACCAATCAAATTAATTTAACAGAATATGATACTTGGTTGGGCCTTGGTTTGACATGGCACCTATTAGCTTCTGGGCTGTATCACACAACAAGGGGCGTTTTCACGTTGCGATTTTCTCTCATTTCAGGAAAGGCTAACATCTACAGAGATAAATAGTTATATTAAGTAAAACTCTGCTGCTTCAGTTAGAGTGAATATCGGCAAACAATTGCCGCAGCTGTGTTGCAATTGCATTCCGTTTAAATCAAGATTTATTTGATTTTAATGATCTTTATTATGTAATCATACATTATTGTACAACATTTGTATTTTATTATGTGTATATGTATGTGTGTGTATATATATACATGCACAATATACACACTATCAATTATTTTACTTAAATTATAAAAATATAAATAGTATTATATTCCCATAGAAAAAATCCATGTAAGCATTTATTACCAATATTTTTATTCAACATGGTATCTTCGTAATAAGTGTAATTTTATGGCAATCATAAATGCTGTAGTATGAGACACTCAACTTGTAACTTTGACTTGTAGCTACAATAATGTATTGAAATAAAGTAAGATCATACCCACAGTATTGAACACTTGAAATAACTTTGGAAAAGGATAATTCAATAGGAAAAATGACATAAAACTGAAGCAATGGATTAAGAAAAAGAAATTTTTACTCATAGTTTCTAATCAAAATAAAAAGAACAGGGAATTAAAGGGAGAGAAAAAGATTATATCCTAAAAAAATCTTACTTAAGTTTAACAAATATCATTTGAATCAAGAAAATTTTTTCACACTTAACCCATTAACAGAATTTGCATTTTCATTACCGTCTTAAAACTTTCACTTATTCTTTTATCTTTTTTTATGTTTCAGGAGTCTGTTCAGAGGCAAACCTGGATCCATTAAAGGACCTTTCACAAAATTTTGTATCTTAAAAAAGGACCCTTCACAAAATTATTTATCCCAAAAGAGGACCCTTCACAAAATTTTTATCTTAAAACAGGACCACTCACAAAAATTTTTAGCCTAAAAAAGGATCCCTTCTCAAAGTTTTTCGCCTTAGACCTTTGATAAATCTCTCATTTTCAAAATTAATCTTCAGTGGAACGAACATAAACTGCCTGAATAATCGGATGTTTTTGTTGTATTTCTCCCGAAAAGCTGATACTCAATTTCTAATTTATAAAGAACTTCTGTGCATATGTGCGAGTTTAGTTCTATAAAACTGAACTGTCATTGTCGAAAATTAAATCTTAATTATAACTTTATTTTGAAAAATTATATTTTTCACAATTTCACTAAAAGAAAACCCTAGCCAAATGTTTGTGAAGAACATTATTTTCACACTAAATTTAGATTTATGAAATTACCTGTAGAAATTTTCACAATTTCACAAAAACAGGACCCTGTGTGAAAAGTCTGGACAGACTCCTGTATTTAGAGGGTACAATTCATTAAACAAGCAGTGAGAGCAGCCTTGATTTATAGTTAACTGGTTGTATGTTGTTAAATTAAAAGGTTATGATGTTTTTAAAACTTTTTTGAGCCTTCAGGGCTTTTTAAACACTACAATATAAAATATGCTATTATTTTTTTAATATATGAGACATTGTTAAATGACATAAACTGGTATGAGAGGACTGGAGATAAACTGGTATAAACAAGGAAATAATTTCTTTTTGAAATAATATCAACCGCTAGGTGGGCAAAGGCGAACTGTAATACGTATAACATCAATTAATGAATTGTATACTAATTAAATATTTACAATTCATACACCAGTGCTTGTATAAATAATTAAAATATAATGAATTATTAAAATATATAATAATATGTATAAAAATAATTTAAAAACGTTAAGGCATAATTTATTTTTGTTTATTAATGTTGCTTAGTAGAGATGAATCTAAAGTTAAGAAATGAGAAATATTAGTTCGTCTAATGAAATAATTTGTTATATTTTACAAACTTTTTTTTTTTTTTTTTTTTATTTACATAAGAAATAATTAAAAATCTCATTTTTTAAAGTTAGATAAACAATTTCATTCCATTAAAGACAATAACTTTGGTATTTAAAAAAAGTGATTTAAATCAGTGATTTTTTTCAAAAAAAAATCAATTGATTTAAATCATTATTTTAATCACTACAACCTTTTTTACTGTAAGAAAATATAACACTGATTGCTATAAATAGTGTGATGCAATTTTCCTGTCATAGAAATAGAAAAAAAAAAAAAAAAAAAAAAAAAAAAAAACATTTTTGCCAGTTAGGAACTAGGTTTTTTTTTTTTTTTTTTTTTTTTTTTTTTTTAAACCCCTTGAACTGAGATGATGAGTCCAGCTCGTCATGATAATTCATGACGAACTGCACTCGTGATGTGTGAAACAATAAATGTCTGAAACAAATATTTTTAATAATAACAAATTATTTGAGCAACAAAACCGTAAGTTTCTATATCAATCCCTCCTCTTAAAACTAAGAAAATTAAATTGTCTGCATGAGCTTCTAACTGAAAATAAATTGCAGTTCAAGGGGTTAAGCACTTTTATGCTACTTTTTTTTAGGGCACTAAATCTAATGAAATTAGCACCACTTTTCAGATGTGCAAAAACATCTTCCAAAGGAAGATAGATAGATTTAATGTTTTGTTTATAGGATCACATAAAAGGATTCAGATAGATTATGGAGTATAAATAAAAATGGATGAAAGTAGATTTTTTATAATTCATTACTACATTGTTTGATGGATACTGCAGGAATTACAATAGAATATCAAAAAGTATATACAAAGCATTGCTTTTTCATCAATTATAAAAAGTATTTTTGATACTATAAAACATAATTTTTAAAACTTAGATGTACAAGAATTCTGAAATGTCGACAGTTCCACTGGAAGCTTTTTGTGCAACATGGTCCTGCACCTTGCTCTGAAAAGCATTTTGAAGAGTTCTTTTCCTGCATCTAAAACAGAAAAATTAATGTACAACATTAAGATGCTTAAAAAGAATGTTTTTGCAGAAAATTCCATGCATATAATTAATAATTACTATACAGGGCAACACAAAAGAATGTTATGCATTATGTGTGGTCATTATACTGCATTACCAGAATCAGTGCTCGAAATTAGCAGTCGTTAATTGTCAAATGCGACTAAATTATTGTATTTGATGACTTATAAAATTCTTTCCATTCATCAAATTTGAAGCCTAGCTTTTCTTTTAAAACTTATTTTTGTTTAACTTTGAAAGCTCCAAGTTTGTATTGTATTTTTTTCCCCTGCTGCACAGGGCCTATGTCGTCTGGACACCTGGGTATTTGGGGGCATATTTCATCCCCTCCCCCTTTACAGAGATAAAAAAGAAAAAGTTTACTTTAATCCCTTTTAATCTTATCTTTTCTTAAAACTACAATTTGCAACCCCCTTGCTGCACATGCATGCAAATAACCTATGTAACAAACACATTACATATGTGTGCACATACTGATATGATGTGTAAGGAAAACACACACACACACAAATATATATACATTTGTGTTTCAGAAATTTTGACGCGTAGCTCAGAAAATATTGTTTTACTCAGAATCACTCAATTAGTCATGTTAAAAGTGAATTTCGGAAATTTCAACTAGAAATTTCAATTTGACGTCTAATATATTTACAGCAGGCGCCATATGACACCTTCCCTTTCCTTCTATTTCTATCACCAACAGAATGAAGTTAACATATATTTTATTAATGTTTAAATGACCAAAGATAATATTTTCCGTAGACCATAATGCAACCTAAATGTTTTATGTGACATAATATTTTTATCACAATTCAACAGTGGGGTTCACTGATAGCATGCTGGAATTGTTATAATGGACCATTTTAACAAATTACAAGTATTAACAGGATTTATTTAGATGAAGTATTTTTGTACTTACTAAAAGAAAACACATAACTTCGTTTGTTATAAATAGGGTGATGTGATTTTCCTAGAGCTGTATCGAGTACTCGGTATATACTCGATACTCTGCCAAATTTAGTATTTGACCAATACCGAGTAAGTTGTAAGAATTTCATTATTTTTATGTATTACTAGCCGCCTTCGGCGACCAGCTGGTTTGCGATCCTTGAAAAATCCGACTTTACGAAACTCCTGCTCGGTGGCGCCTTTTTCTCGTTTCAGGTCTTACAACAGCTTAGTGACATATAATGGAAATAGCTTAATTGAAAATTTTAATCTCAATAAATTCCCGCTCGGTAGCGCCTGCGGCGCCCTCTTCCAGTTTCAATATCTGAAACAACCTGTTCGCTAACCATGTTATGATCTTCCAAATTTCTGAGTTCAGCAAAATCCCGCTCGGTGACGCCTTATCCTGGTATTAGAACTGTTCAATTCTAAATTAACAAACCTTTCAAATGATGTATTACTTGTGAATTTATTTTAATTAGTAGCTGAGATACCAAAGGAAACCTAATCAGAAAACCTCGAAACATGTAAATCGGGTGAAATCTCGAATTCCACTTTTGATAATATAAAAGTACTTTAAAATATCTTTCGAATGATGTATTAAAAATAATTTAATCATAGTTAGAAATTGAAATTTGAAAATATTACAGTGCCATCTGGCGATAGAAATATCTGTAATCTACTGTTCAATTCCGTCAAAGATTTGAAATATATACTTACAATTCCAATTCCAATAACTTTTTAAATTACATATTACTCATGAAGTTATATTAATTAGAAGCTGAGATTAAAAACAAACCAAATCAGGACACCTTAAAACATGTAAATCAGGTGAAATCTCGAATCCCACTTTCGATAATATAAAAATACTTTAAAATATCTTCCGAATGATGCATTAAAAGTAATTTAATCATAATTAGAATTTGAAATATTGAAAATAAAGGTGTTCTGGGTATTCCGTTGTTTTCTCCGAAACTCCCGTTCTTTTTCTACATCTTTGCCCCTTCGTTCTCCCCCCCCCCCTTTCCGTCGATAATAATTTTACACTCAAAAATATCTGCAATCGATTTACCTTGCCTTAAAATCTAAATATGCCAACCAATTTCAAACGCTGTAACTCTTCTTTTTTTTGCCCCTTTTCCCCCCTCCCTCAAGCCCTCTCTAATAATCATACTCTTTCAAAAATATTCATTCGGTTCAAAAGGTATTTTTTTAATTTCAAGATGTGCAAAATTCTTCATATGTATATCAATAACTCTTTCTTACAACTACTCGGTATTCGGTACTCGGCTACCCAATACTTGGCCAAAGTGATACTCAGCGCAGCACTAGAATTTCCTGTCACATAAACGGAAAAATAACTAAATAAAATCCCAAAAATATCTTTTCTTTACAAAATAGAGAGAGGCAGAAGGAAAGAAAAAAAAAATTATCTTTTATTATGAATATATTAATTTGATTCCTCGTCATCAAGTAGAATTATATTTGGAACAATTATTTGTATCTATTTCTGAAAGACATTTTATTGTTTAAAAATGTTTATGTATTTCATATCTTCATTTTCCATGTTTACAGCATTATTTTTAAATTAATGTCTATACTTGTTTAATAAAATGCTATTAACTTGGTATTAAACATTACACAGAGTAACCGCTAAAATAAAAAGTTTCTAGCGACATTTTTTTTTTTTTTTTAATTGGACCCAAATATTAAAACCTGGATCAACTCCTGCTTTTACTGTGGATACCTGATCCAACTCAGAAATACATAGGTTATTAGATAAGCAATTTACCTATATATTTTAGATTACTAAATAATATTTACAAAACAAATAATAATTCTAAGTACTTTTCCTGAGGTATAATAATAACATGAACACGAAAAAAAATATTTTTTTTTTTCTTTTTAATATTAAAATTCTCTGCAGTTTGTAAAAAAAATTTACACAAGTATTATAAATGCATTATTGATGCTTTTGATCAGTTTGTGACACTCTGATACATTCGTGCACGCGCATGGTATGTATAAACTATTTTTTTCCCCTTCCTTTTTTTTTTTTTTTTTAATAACGTACACACTTTTGTTAATGAAGTTAAAATTTGAACAAATAATACAACAATCAACTCCTTTATGTATGCAATAACAAAATTAAGAGTTGTAACAA
This sequence comes from Salticus scenicus, assembly GCA_963930645.1. Classification (NCBI taxonomy): domain Eukaryota; kingdom Metazoa; phylum Arthropoda; class Arachnida; order Araneae; family Salticidae; genus Salticus; species Salticus scenicus. The sequence continues at coordinate 320,581,305 of OZ005648.1, read as the reverse complement.
TTGAGTTTAATGAAAACATTTATTTATTTATTTTTATTTGAATTTGAAAGTTAATGGGAAAAAATAAAGAATAAATAATAAAAGTACTTAGTTAAAATTTCATACTTTTTTTTTTTTTTAAATCAGATTCACTGCAGTAATAGTTTATATCTATTGCGTAATAGAAAAAATGTATTATGTTAACAAGTTTTGAAATCTTTGAAGTTTTGGTAATACGTAAGAAAACTAAATAAACTAATCATGTTTTCATTATGCTACTGTTATATATAGAGATACTTGATAACTGGAATCACGTATCTCTCAAAAGAAGGGATGAAATATATCTATTATAAGATTTGTACAAAACATATATTTTGAATTATAAACATTTAAATGTAGTTTACTAAATAAATTATTAAAGGCAGTCTATACTTAAAAATTACACTTAATTTTTTAAATTGTATATAACAAGCAATACAAACATTAAAACATTTTCTTTGAAAAAGAGTTTTACTTGCCACATTCAGACAATCATTTCTTGAACTAGAAACCTAAAACAAAATGCCTGAAAAAGATTAAGTGTTGCTAGTTTTGTGTACAGTTGTTCCCAGATTTCAAAATTCTACTTATTGATTTTGGTATATTTTTTGCTGAGGGATTACATATTCCTAGTAACCTCTCTCTCTCTATATATATATATAGGTATACACATACATACATACATAACTCCTCCCCCCACCCCAAAAAAAAAAGAAATTTTTATCTTCGGAAAGGTATCAGTGCATCGTATTGAAGAGAGAGTGGATGTTATACTTTGTAAATTGTGTTACAGCTATGAAAATTTGAATACATAGGTATCAAAAGGTATATTAATTTTTTTTTTAACCTTTTTAAATGTTTCTCGCTAACTATTTTTAAATTTCTCCTTCTCACTTTAAACAGTATCACATTTTAACAATAACTTTATGGATTCATTGATAAGTTAATTTTTAAAAATATGTTAAATGTTGAAATTTTAATGACAACTTTTAACATAATATATATATTTTTTAAATTAACTTATCAACAAATCCACTACACAAATTGATATGCAAATATTTTAGAATATTGTTAAACTATAATAATGTAAAATCGATGCATAAATTATAAAGCATTTTAAAAAGTGAATAAAAATTCTAATGTATTTTGTATCTGACATATTTCCATGAATACAAATGCAAATTTTCATACCTTTTTTCGACAGTAATTTACAAAAATGATACATACATACTGTCCATTATCCCCTTAATTTAAAATAATTTAAAACTGTTATGTAATTGATATTGTGTGGTAATTGACCTCAATTCTGAATATCTCAAAACTTTTAAACATTCAACAATAAAATATGCTACTGATTATAACTCAAAATGTAAGGTATGATACAATATTCAGTAGCACGGTAATTTCATTATTAGGATTAAATAGTTGTGGCACCTGTAATTATTATTATTATTTTTAGGGTGGGGTGGGGGGGGGCATACCGAATGGGAGCACAGAAGACAGGATACCCGGGCCTCTGAAGAAACATAGCTTTTAAGTATATGTATTGTGTTGTATGAAGTTCTCATTCCATTATTTTGACCTGAAACATTAGCTGCAATTTCAATTTAAGCTAGGTTAAGGTAGAAAAGTATGTAATTTACAAAATATTACCACAGAGTGACAACCCCAAAATCAAAAGAACTAATTTATGCAAGGCCTTCCATTAAGGCAGGATAAGAATGGCTGAACCCTCATTTCAGTAGGGCTTCTGAATCAATTTTAAAATCAACTTCAATGCCTTTTTATAAGTTTATATAAAGAAGCTAAAGAAGGCCTTCCTGAGAGGTGGGGGGTGGGTGGAATGCACCTCTAATTAGGGTGTCACAATGAAACTTTCTCATTGGGACTCTAGAGTTGTAAATTTGCCACAAAGGGGGGGGGGGACACTCTAACTTTACCAAGTCATGGTCCACAATATGTGTGGTAGCCTCATACTCATGCATGACTTTTCTAGCTACTACTAATTTTAATTTTACAATTATGAAAGTAAGTGCATTCAATTCCTAAACTATAAAATCAACTGATGCACAAAAAATTGCCTTCTATAGTAATTTGGAACAATAACATTCAGAATTATGCCCTCCCCCCCCCAATCCTATAAAAGTGAATGCTGCTTGCACATAAACACCACCAACCACATCAATGCATTTTTTTTTTTTTTTTTTTTTTTTTAATATGAATTATAGCCTATAATAGTAGTGAGGGATAGTGTAGCTTTTCATTAGTAGAAAAACAAATAATTGGTTCATTAGCTTCTGATCCTGAGATTACTTTGTCATTAATAATAAAAATATTATTCATGTTGTACAACAGTATTTTCAATAACTTAGATGTGCATGCAAGCTGCAGAAAAAAAAAAAAAAAAAAAAAAAAAAAAGTAACTCACTATGGGCATATTTGTCGACAGTTCCATTGGAAATTCCTTTGACGGAATGGCTCCTAGCTTTAAAGAGCATCTTAATAAGTTCCTTTAAGTTGGAGTCCAGTTCTTTCTGTCAACAGCTTCGACCCAGGCACGTATTAAAAAATCATCTGAGTTTGAAATCTATGAACAGTAGATAGGTTAATTTCATGTAAAGGTTGGCATTTTCTTTTTTTAACTAATTCAGTTGTTTCCATTTTAGGTGATAAAAAAACATATAAAACTTCTTGAAATTGAAAATAACCATATAAGCATTTAGAATTCCCCCCCCCCCCCCCAATTAATTTTCTTCCACTACTTGTTTTCAAACAAAATATCAGCTTCAAAGCTTGAATTATTCAAAGCTTTAAAAATAATCAAATGAATCATTGTATAATTTTGTTTTGAAGGTTCATTTTTAACTTTTCGTTTAAATTATTTAAAAAAACTATAATTTTTGTTAGCATGTCTGATATTGTAAGCTAATGTACTGTCATGTGTGTCACAAAAAACACTATTTCTTAAATTTAAACAATGTTTTTCTTAAAATACTTAACGATACATTTTCTTTTTATATATTGCAAAGAATATTTTATATAAAATGAAAGTTTTGCTTGCGTAAAACTTTCAAATGTGTTCCAATTTAAAGTAACTGGCTGATAATAAAGAATTACTATTTAAAATCTGCCTGTTTTTCTTCATTTCTCATGATAAAATTTTACCTTATTATGAGTGCAAATTTTTTTTTTTTCCCAATATGCATATATAATATGGTAATATGGTTATAATATGGCATATGGTTATAATATGGTAATGGTTTTGTATAATTTCTAAACAATATAATATACACACACATCACACATCAGCACAACAAATTTCAGCAAAATAGTATAAATCAGCCATAACATAATCAGGGATAAAACTACCCAACATGCAAAAAACCTGAAAACTGCCACTTTCATGCAGAATGAATGGCGACATAACCCTTATTAATGATATATAAAATTGTTAATATCAAAAGTTCTTATTTCAAAAGTTAAAATTTTTTTATAAGTGATATTTGGAGAGTTCTTAATACATTATATAGCAAATTAAACATTCAAAATAAGACATTTCTTTAAAAGGTAATTTATTTAACACGAAATTCAGAAACAGCAAAATTAAAAAAAATTCTGAATTAAAGTGTAGCCCTTGAGATATTTCACTCCTTCACATAAATCATATGTTTGGTATTTTTAACAGATTCATTGCAAATTAGGAGGGAATGCAGTCCTTTTAATTTAAAAGATTCCTTCTCATACTAATTAAAGGAAAATACATCTAAGTACACATACTGCTTGATCCAGGTTTTAATTTTGGGGACTTGTAGACCCAGTAAGAATTTTTCTGTATATATCTGCAGCAAAACAAAATTTATCTGTGATCCAAAAACATTCGGATCAGGTCAAGTGTAACAAAAATTAACTCATAAAATATGTAAAATTTGCCTCAAAAACATAATCAATTAATAGAATACAACAAATATAGTAATTTAACACAATAATGCAGGTTCTACTAGCACATTTTTAAGCCTGACATTACTTTTTAAGCTGCCAAAATAACCTGCACAACTGTAAACAATATGCATCGCTTGCTGCACTGTTTCTGATACTGGGTAAGTAGGTGCAGATAAGAGACAATCATTTGAAATAATAATAAAAACGACGTTTCTAGCATTAATTCAACAACAATTGAAATGCCGACTAATATTCTACAAAAAATAAATAAATAAGGTGACCTATATTTTTAGCATACGATCAAAACAATAATTTTAGTTTCATATTGACACAGTTGGTCATTAAAAAAAAAAGAAATGAAAAACAGTGAAAAAATGCTGCATAGCATTAATATGCAGTCGGGACATCTGCTATAATTTAGCTTTCATGAATTTTTAGATCAAAGGGCCCATGCTACTCTGAACTCTCTTTCATACACCCCTGGTAATGAGAAGGGGGAAAAATACAATAAAATAAATTTTTAGCATATTTTTAATTGAATATTCATTGTGTTCTTGACTTCTTTATAACAAAATTTGTCAGAAGCATAACTTTTCTATGTGCATTTTTTTTTCAACTGAAGTTTTTTTTTTTTTTTTCATTTTCTTTTTGTAACGTTAAATTCATGCTACAATTTAACAAAATAATAATAATAATAATAATAAAAAGAATTAAGTTTACACTTTTCAAATAAGAAACACGGAATTTAACGGAAAAGAAAGGAAAGCGACTTTTTAACTGAAAAATGACCGCTGAGAACCTTCAGAAACTATGAAAAAGAATTACTTTTACAAAACGAAATTTTGGAAATGAGCTGTCTTTAAGAATGATTTTTAATTTTGTTAAGGGACCATTTTATAGATCTGAATTTTGTAAAATTGCCTTAATTTTTGACAGGATTGCTCTGATTTGTTATTAAAAGTTTTATTGGATGTGATTTCGTTTTAAAAAAGATTATTTCAATGAGTTTTTTTACTTCCGCTTATAATGTATAACATAACAAAACTATCTGCATTGATTTTGACTTTTTTTTTAATAGGTAATTATTAATCTAACCATGCGGCTAAAGTTATTACTTACAAACTTTGAATAAACACCCATTTTATGGTGTTTATTCAAAGTTTGTAAGTAATAATTTTTACAACGCCTGTTTTGTGATGCTTCTTTATTATACATGCGGCTAAAGGTTGAAACAGAAATGACTTCATTTAAATAAAAAAAGAAAATAAATTTCGCTTACTTGAAAATTTTTTTACATAATAACGATAGTATATTGAATATATTCTACACAAAATTGCTTTCCTATAGGTACTCATTAATTTGAGGAAAAAGTAATATAAAATAAACTTACTTACCTATGAAATGATATTCCATGTTCTTTATTTCTTTTTTGGCTTACACAGGATAGGAAGCTGCAGGACATTCTCAGTTCTCACAGAGTACTGATCACATATATATTTAAAATGTAGACATTCCGTGATTAATAAATACTATACCATAACATGTCGTTGTTGTCTCACTCTCACGATAACTTGAGTTGACAGCTGAGATTGATGAGACGAGATGAGACGCCAACAAGTGGCCAACCAATAAGATTGTAGCATTGTTACAACAACCCTAATACCCAGCATTCCTGGATTTTACGAACCGAAACCAAAGCATATACGCTCCTTCTTCTCTATTATTATTCTATGATCTATATTAAAAAAAAAAAAAATTAATTGTTGCCACTCGACATTATACAAATACATCCAAATCCTGTGTCATATACGATAGTTTTACACAAGTATAGATTTTTTGTTTGCACCTGGAACCTGATGGGAAAAGTGCCTGGAAACACTTGTATCTAGTATTGTCATTGATTATGAAGTCGTGTGCAAAATTTCAGGTCCTTCGGACGACAAGAAGTTGCCGAAAATTTAATTGCAAAATTCCGTTACATACATTAATAGTTGCATCATATCAAGTTAATAAAAGTGTGTTAATTAAAAACCATGTTAAACGCTTTAATTAATCATTTAAAAATATAAAATTAAAATAATACGTCAATCTTACTACAAATATAGTTTGTGGTGAATAGTTTACAATGTCGGTTTAGGCAAGAATTTGAAATTTACGATTGAGAGAAATACGTTACAGCTTCCTTTGACTTTTTATCTTGTCGAAACAAGATATTGATCTGTGAAGAGATATGATGTTTTCGCGTGGAAAGAAAATATAATGACGCTAAAGCTGCCTTTCTCCATCGCCAGGCTCGCCAAATTTTGTCGCCAAGTCAAAAATTTCATCGTCAACTATGAACTTTTGCCGCCAAATCGCAAATTTCATTGCTAAGTCGCAAGTTTTGTCGCCAAAATCTCACCAAATCATACAATTTACAAAATTCATAACAATTAACATTGAAATTCAGCGGTGCCAAATGATCCAAGGTTAACTCATGTCAATGTTAATGTTCCAGCTTATGTGAACCAAAACAGTTTCACTTTACAATTTTTGAATCTGACAATAAGAATCACAAAAACACAATACAAAACTTTCAATAATTCAATAAAAATTACAGCGAAATAACTATACAAAACCCGCTACCACTTATCTATATTTGACTTGACCATAGCAACTCCAGGCTTACCAGAGCTTCACCATAGTAAGATCACAAGTGCATTTTCACGTTTCTATTATTGTTTCTTTTAAAAGAAAGATAATGAACAACAGTTATATGGATTTTAAATAAAAATTATAATTTTGATTTAGCTTGGGTGGGCAGGGGGGGGGGTAGGCCAATAGCCCCCTCCGGGATTCACTATTGCTGGGATTGTATATCGTTAAGGCTTCTATTTGTTGGATGATTATGAGCTTGAATTTTGAAAAATTGAAACATTTACAAACCAATAAATCTAGCTTAAATTTTTAAGTAGAATGAATAAAACCCTTTTGTATAGTTGAAAATTAAATTTCTTGAAAACAGAATAGCGACGAAAGTAATACAATGTGTGGCAACAACGCCATTGGCTAGTATTAATGCATATGTAAAATTTCTTTACAATTGTAACATTTACGTAAAGGAATCTACCTTTGCCTTTAAGCTTGCCGAAAAGGGATTTTTTTGTACATTTTAAGTGTCTTTTTTGTAGATATATATATATATGTATAACGCTTTTTCCCATGTTAAGTTGTGAACACGATAACTGGAGTAATTTTTATTTAAATTTAACCAGCTCGGGATATGTTGTCAGGACAGTAAAAATCTCGGTCGAGTTCGTAGATGGGGTATCCAGCTCAAAGGGGGTGGAAATGGTGGGGGGTGGAAATTTTCATTTGCCCATAATTTCTTTAATATTGAAAATAGGAAAATACTTCAAATCAGGCGAATTACCGCCTTACCTTAAAGAACAACTTTTGTATTTAAACTTTTTCGATAACTTCAATTGCTTAAAAGTTACAAGTTGAAAAGTGATTTTTCTTGTAGTGAAGCCGACATTTTCTATAGCTTTCATTGCAAAAATTTATAATCTGATGCTTATGTCACGTGCAAATGATAACAAAAAAGATCACTGAAAATATAATAAAATTTTAATCATGTTTTTAAACAATATAATAATCTGATAAAAAAAAAAAAAAAAAAAAAAAAGTTTAACAGGAAATATGACGTCACAATTACAACAATGTACTGAGAAAAAATGAAATAAAATTTTATCCGTGATTTTAAACAAATAAAATAAAAGTTAATAAAAAAAATAAGTAAATAAAATGATAAAATCAGCATATTTTAGGGCTAAGCATATTTAGACTCAGACTTAGCTTTATGACATAGATGCTATCCGCGATTGTAATGAAATGCTCGCCCTCTGGTGGGCTAATGTGAAATTATCACTGATAGCTTTCACGCTGAAACAATGATAGAACAAGAAAGAACAATATAAATACACGTGGTCGCTATTATATTTACTAACAACTGCAGTTGAGGAAGCGCCATCTATCGGTCATTACAAACGCGGATAAAACGCGGATAACGCATGTAAAAGTTTGTCATCGTTAAAAAAAAAAAAAAAAAAAAAAAAAAAAAAAAAAGCTCTTGTAAAGCGATGCTAAACGAATTAAACTGGCATGGTAGAAAAGGTAATAAATTTGGGGACATTTAGGTATCCCTTTAACAAATGAACTAGGGACGATTTTAATGAATTTTCCGTTGAAGTTTATTTTCATGAAAATTTAAATTTAAATTAAAGTATTTCATTACTCGAATTCCCTTATTTTGATAAATAAAATTATACCATTTAAAAAAAATAAAGAACACTCTTTTATAGAGTTCTAACAGATGACGTCACGAGCATGTTTGCTGAGGGACAACTGACATCACTGACCCCTTTTATCATTGCGGAATAGTGTTACAAATTTATTGTAACACAGTGCTGTAAATGTATTTGTAAAAGCATAAAAAAATTCGACTACTACGCTTCCAAAGGCATGGAAAACTTAGCATTGTCCTTCAGCAAAGTACGGTTGCTAAGAAGAAAGTCACGTTGTTGTTAGAACTCTATTGAAAAATGAACTAATAAAGGTTTTAGAAAGCTATTACCATAGAATAATAATAAAGGAAGAAGGAGCACGCCGATACTCTTAATGCTTACAAACCCCTTCTAGTGAAATGCCAGCGAAAGCTACTTTTGCTCCTCTCAACCTTGAAGTAGGGCACCCATCCTCAGAGCTATTATCGCTGTTTGTTGTGGCAACACAACAGCTTATGTAGAAACACTTATGCTCCTTCTTCCTTTATTATTATTCTATGGCTATTACATACTTTTAAATCTTTATTAAAAATAAATTAATTGTTGCCACTCGACATTATACAAATACATCCAAATCCTGTGTCACATACGATAGTTTTGTTAAGTATAGATTTTCTGTTTGCCCTTGGTACCTGCCCCTGATAGGAAAAGTGCCTGGAAACACTTGTATCTAGTATTGTCATTTATTATGAAGTCGTGTGCAAAATTTCTGGTCCTTTGGACGACAAGAAGTTGCCGAAAATTGAATTGCAAAATTCCGTTACATACATTAATAGTTGCATCATATCAAGTTAATAAAAGTGTGTTAATTAAAAACCTTGTTAAACGCTTTAATTAATCATTTTAAAATATAAAATTAAAATACTACGTCAATCTTAATACAAATATCGTTTGTGGTGAATAGTTCAGAATGTCAGTTTAGGCAAGAATTTAAAATTTACGATTGAGAGTAATACGTTACAGCTTCCTTTGACTTTTTATCTTGTTGAAACAAGATATTGGTCTGTGAAGAGATATGAGGTTTTCGCGTGGAAAGAGAATATGACGCCAAAGCTGCCTTTCTCCATCGCCAAGCTCGCCAAATTTTGTCACCAAGTCAAAAATTTCGTCATCAACTATCAACTTTTGCCGCCAAATCCAAAATTTCATTGCTAAGTCGCAAGTTTTGTCACCAAAATCTCGCCAAATCATACAATTTACTAAATTCATAACAATTAATATTGAAATTCAGCGGTGCCAAATGGTCAAATGTTAACTAATGTTAATGTTAATGTTCAGATTATGTAAACCAAAACAGTTTCACTTTACAATTTTTACTCATCTGACAATAAGAATCCCAAAAACACAATACAAAACTTTCAATAATTCAATAAAAATTACAATGAAATAACTATCCAAAAACCGCTACCACCTACCTGTATTTGACTTGACCATAGCAACGCCAGGCTTACCAGAACTAGTAAGATCACAAGTGCATTTTCACGTTTCTATTACTTTTTCTTTTAAAAGAAAGATATTGAACAACAGTTATATGGTTTTTAAATAAAAATTATAATTTTCATTAAGCATGGGTGGGGAGGGGGGTGTAGCTCAATAGCCCCCTCCAGGATTCACCATTGCTGGGATTGTATATCTTTAAGGCTTTTATTTGTTGAATGATTATGAGCTCGAATTTAAAAAAATTGAAACATTTACAAACCAATTAATTTAGCCTAAAATTTTAAGTAGAATGAATAAAACCCTTTTGTAGTTGAAAATTAAATTTCTTGAAAACAGAATAGCGGCGTAAATAATGCAATAAGTGGGAACAAAGCCATTGGCTAGGTATTAATGCATATGTAAAATTTCTTTACAATTGTAACATTAACGTAAAGGAATCTACCTTTGCCTTTAAGCTTGCCGAAAAGGGATTTTTTTTTAACTGATGGAAGCTGACTTTCAAGTAAAATTAGGCTGACCAGATCAAAGTACCTTTATAAGAGAGAAGCATTAAAAATTGCTACAATTATCCAATTATGGATGTATTTTGTCATTCCTGATAAACAAGGACTAAAAATAAAGTGTTATTGATTAATAACTTAGTTTCTACAATTTTTTAAAACTTAGAAAAATGCCTTAAAAAACAAAGGCGTCCCCATTTTGTCCCCATTTGTCCCCAGAAAATGGGGACGTTTGGTCAGTATAAGTAAAATAACTCCGATTCTGAGATTTTCATTATTTAAAAAAATGTTTTAAAAGAAGGAAAAAAGAAAAAAAAATAAATAAATAAAAATTCTCTTAAAATGTTTGTTTAAATTAATCGTTAATAGGGGGAAGCACCGCTGCTCTTAATTTCTGAGACCTTCCTACCATAGATATAGTAATATACATATACCGGGTGATCCAAAAGTCAGGATAAACTTTAAAAATGAATAATTCAAAAACGAATCAAGATACAAAGATACGGTTTGCACCAAACGGATGAAAAAGAAACCGGGTTTTGTGTGGCAAAGAAAAAAATTAGTTCTGTTGGCGACCAACAGATGGCACTATAGTGTTTTATTTCACCAAAAGATGATTTACAAATGAAAAAAAAAATGTTGACAACTTACAAGTCAGCTTAATTACAGTTAATTAGTACTACTACAGTAACTGTTCAATGTCCATCATACAGAAGTACAGTCGGCTGCAAAATTATTCGAGCACTAGCAATAATCCTTGCCAAAAAAAAGTACACTTCATACAGCTTTGTTAAATAAATCCTTGTCGAGTCATGACCTTAATCAGTCTAAGAACATGATTCGACAAGGATTTACTTAGCAAAACAGTCTTAAGTGTACTTTTTAAATATAGGAATTATTGGCTAGTGCTCGAATAATTTTGCAGCCGACTGTACAGCTTTGAGATGATTCACCACATCGTTCACAGCATTTAATAGCATTTCTTGCGTTATGGCAGACACATTTTGGCGGATGGCATCTTTCAGTGCTGCTAGTGATGCCGGTTGGTCGCGGTACACTTTTGACTTCCAGGAATCTCCACAGCCAAAATTCACAGGGTGTCAGATTGGGAGATCTTGGAGGCCATGCGTGATTAAAGTAGCGACTGAGAATGCGATATTTCGATGCATATAAGCTTCGACTACCATTACCTGCTGTAGTTGTTCCTTTTTATATCGTTTGTTGCTTTGCATAATCCTGCATCAGAATTACGACAGCGCCATCTGTTGGCCGCCAACAGAACTATTTTTTTTTTTCTTTGCCACACAAAACCCGGCTTCTTTTCCATCCGTTTGGTGCAAACCGTATCTTTGTATCTTGATTCGTTTTTGAATTATTCATTTTTAAAGTTTGTCCTGACTTTTGGATCACCCGGTATATAGATCTATCATCCCCATGTTAACGTGCAAAGATTTTTGATGCCGAAAAAGTTTTTTTGCATCAGCCATGAGAGAGTATAAAACTCGGAAACAATAATGGAATAAAATGTTGATATATATTGAAAATGCAGAAATACTTTTAATTGTACAAATACATTTATGAAAGGAAGTGGAATAAGTTTTCATAAGTAAGTTAAATTTAACTAATTTATGAAAAATATGATTTTTTATAATCAGTTGCTTTGTTATTATTACGCTTTAAATACTGTTTTGATTTTTAATGGAATACTTTTTTTTAATTTTAATATTTTTTAAGTTTTTATTTTAGTAAGTAATATCGAATTGTCAAAATTCTTTTAAATGTAGTTAGCAGCGGCAGAGGTAAAGTCTGCTTGTTTTAATATATTATAACTAGTATTACCCCAAGACTTTCTTCTATATATAATCCTATACAAATTCATGCAATACAAATTATTTATTAAGTTTTAATTTATTAAAGATATTTTCCATGATGAATGCAGACGATTTTTTTCTTAAAGTAGTATAATAATAAATACTGAAAAAAATCATTTTTGTGCAGACATGAAAAGACATACAGTCGAACCTCGTTAACGTGAATTTCAAGGAGGATCAAAAATCTGTTAATTTTATATGTAGTTCATGCTATCAGTAACTAATCGTCATATAACTAAAGTAATCTTCATTTTGACGGGGATTGTGGTAACAGTTCATGCTAAAAGTAATTCACGTTAACGAGGTTCGACTGTATATATATATATATATGTCTATATATATAATGTATTTAACATTAAAAATAAAAGAAATCGGTGGCCTTGTTTTAAATTAATACAGATCTATGGTTCAACCATTCGTTTTAGAAATATTGACGAGTTCTTTCTAAAATATCCACATTAAAAATTTACACAGGTCCCGAGGGAAGGGCACTTCCCTCCCAGGAGGAAAGCAATGCTCCTACATGCACACATTTTTTTTCAAGTTTATTACTACTATTATCAATAATTCATATAAATTTTACATTCATGCGTTAAAAATAACTCACATTATGTACATTTATATGAAATTGTGTCCTATACTGTCATGTTAAGTACTTAGAAAAAAAAATAGGATAGCCAGCATCACCTGTTGAGCGATTGGTTCCCAAATTATCTAATCAGCATCAGTTTAAGTCAAGGTCCAACTGAATGCAAGTTTAGTCGAATCTCGTTCATATTAGGGGCTATAATTCGAAATTGCTAGAATTGCATTTTTAGTTGTGTTAAGCGTTTCTTACAGTTTCGAACAAGGTTTAAGAAAATATTATGACATTAATTAGTTTTTCTGCCATGTCTGCTTGCCCACCTGTCCACGCTCCATTTCCGAGTAAACCCAATTTCTGCTATATGTTGTGACTGGCCGTTAAAAGGTTAACGCAAATTTTCCTGAAGATTAGTCAGTCTAAAAACACGATTCGATGAGAATTTATTAACGAAAACCGTATGAAGTGTACTTTTTTTACATAGGAATTTTTGCTAGTGTTCGGACACTTTTGTTATCGACTGTATTGCGATTGGCAGTTAAAGGGTTAACTCGAATATCTCAAAAGATGAGGATAAGTCCAATAGTTTTTTCGACCAAAAAAAAAAAAAAAAACTACTAACCAGACAGAAATAGTAAAACGGAAACGATAAATTTATTTAAATGTCGTTATTCCATACAAAAAAAAAAAAAAAAAAAAGAGGAAAAGAAGAAGAAAAGAGAGAAAGAAAAATGAGTATCTGGAGTTTTTTCATTCATCTTTCGTACATAAATTATTCGTAAATTTTATTTGTTAAATTATCTGTGTGTATTCCAGTGTATATTCACTCGGGGAAAGACATCCAAAAGAGAGTAAAATGGCCGTCTTTCCCCGAGAAAAAAAGGTATCACTTTTTTGCCCCCGCTGATCAATCTATGTCTTATTACTATATCTATGCTTCCTACTCGCTTAGCATTTGAGAGAGTCTGTTTTGTACGTTGTATTTCCAGCGTAATTCATACTGTGTCACTGTATGTGATTAATACTATAAATAATTCATTATATGCAAGTTTATTAGGCATTAAACGATTTGTTAGCAAGCTGCAAGCCGGCCAGCGGCAAGCTACATGACAACATTAAATCAACAACTCTTATATATCAGTTAATGGTTTGCAGTTACATACATGTAGTTGAAGTAGCAGTACCACAGTTATGTCACATCCTCCTTTCTAACTTATACACAACCTATATACAATTAAATACTTCTAACCTATATACAATTAAATTACAAATACAATACTTAATTACATACATAATCATTTAAATACTGTGGTCGTTTGATGATACGACCTGTACGATTATAATTACTATACTGTGTATGTACAACTTTGGAAATTGGACTGGAAACTGCATTATGAGGTGTAGAATCATTCTCTGGAAAATCATCAATAATGTTACTATAATACTGTTGCGGTGTCTTAGATGTTTTTAAGAATTTTCTGTTTCTTACTAAGACTTTCCCAGTGTTTGTCTTGATTTTATATGACCTAGGATTTTTTGTTTTGCACAACACAACACCAGGTTCCCATAATTTAGTTTTAAAATTCTGTATAGTAATTTTATCTCCTGGTTTAAGCTCTTTAAGATTTTTTACACTTCTATTATAATAATATTTTTGTTCTTGTTGTCTCCTTAAAAACTGTATATTAACATCTTTAAAGAGTTCAGGATTAAGGAGTTTGTTACTAATGGGTAATTTAGTTCGTAGTCGTCTGTTAAACATTAGTTGAGCAGGTGATAACCCTAAGCCAGAAATAGGTGTATTACGATACTCTAACAGCCCTATTGCAGGTCTACGATTGTCTTCATAAGCTTTCTTAAATATTGATTTGCAGATCCCAACTGCTTTTTTAACCATCCCATTGCTTTGCGAATAATTGGGACTTGTGAATAATATTTCAATATCCCATCCCTTCCCAAAGTTTTTAAATTCATAGCTGTTAAACGGATTATTATCACAAAAAATCTGGAGTGACTCCACTCGACTTTCCGAACATTGAGTAATTAACAGTTTTGTAGATAAAGTAAAGAAAGAGTAGTTGTTAAACAAACAAAAGAGAGAAAACCATAATAGAGTGTTTGAGTATTTTTCTCCATCTATTACACGTTGTTTTATTTAACGCTACTGAACTTTGAGCCCATAGATCATAATGACAAAGAAATTTTCGTTGTGTCCCTGTAAAAACCTATAAATGTTATATTCACCAAAATGCTTATAGTTAGTGCAACAGTGATTTATAATACTCATATAAATTTTCAGCTGAATTCAATAAGGCGTTTAGATGCTATCGTACTTTTAAAAATTTAGTCCCATAGGCCATAATGATAAAGAATTTTTCTTTGTGTCCCTGTAAAAAAACTGTCAGTGCTAGATTCACCAAAATCTATACAGTTAGTTCAACTGTGATCTATAACATGTGTACAATTTTTTTGCTCGGATTAATAAGGCGTTTAGACACTATCACATTTTTTAAAAATTTGGCCCCATAGGCATAATGATAAAGAATTTTTCTTTGTGTCCCTGTAAAAAAACTATAAGCGCTAGATTCTCCAAAATCTATACAGATATAGTATTTGTGATCTATAATATGTGTATAAAATTTTTGCTCAATTGAATAAGGCGTTTAGATGCTATCGCACTTTTAAGATTTTGCTCCCATAGGCCATAATGATAAAGAATTTTTCTTTGTGTCCCTGTAAAAAAACTATAAGTGCTAGATTCACCAAAATCTATAGGGTTCGTACTATGGTGACTTACAATATGCGTACCAACTTTCAGGTTAATCGAACGAAGCGTTTAGACGCTAGCGTGTTCACCCACAGACATACACACATACACACATACACACATACACACATACACACATACACACACACATACATACATCATCGTAAAAATAGTGAAAACGGACTCAGGGGACCTCAAAACGTATAGAAACATCAAAATCTCGAATTCGGATTTTTGACATGATTACAATACTTTCCTCACTATAGTGTTCGGAAAGTAATAATGGTTTCTGGTATACCAAAACGAGAAAAGATTTTTTCTAACTTAGGAATATTTTCTGGCACTGTCTTATTTTGAATAGATACTGTGTCAATCCATTTTGAATAATAATCTATTAATACCCGGTAATTAGCATTATGAAAATACATCAGATCTATTCCAACTCTTTGAAAGGGACGAACTGGTATTTCATGTGGTATAAGGGGTTCTTTACATTGAGATTTCTGAAATTTTTCACAAATGCTACACTTAGAAATAATATCTTCAATATCTCGATTAATGCCTGGCCAATACATTATTTCCCTAACCCTACTTTTACATTTTTGTATACCCAAATGTGATTCATGTATCATTTGTAACATATCCTGTCTGAGTATTTTAGGTATAATTATTTTATCATTTAAGAACACTAACCCTTCTACACACACGATATCATTCTTTACTTTGTAGTAATGTGTCAAATTTTTAGGTACCTGTCGCTTTTCAGGCCAACCATTTTGAAAATACTGAACGAGTAATTTTAATTCGTTATCCACCCCAGTGGCTTTCTGAAATTGTAGAAACCTGCTTTCACTCATGGGTAACAGTTTTGAAATTGAATGCACCATGAACAACATTTCCGGATCATCTTTCACTTTTTCTTTTATGTAAGCCCTAGACAAAGTATCTGCAACATACATTTTGCTTCCAGGCAAATATTTAACTGAAAAATCATATTTTAATAATTTAAGGAGCATTCTCTGTAATCTAGAGGAAATTTTAGAAATTGGTTTAAGTACTATGGAAGTCAAAGGTTTATGATCTGTTTCAACTATAACCTTATGCCCATATATTAGATTATGATACTTTTGAAAAGCGAATACAATAGCTAATAATTCTTTTTCAAATTGGGCATAATTTTGTTCAGTATCGGTTAAGCTTCTACATGCAAATGCTACAGGGTGGCCCGCTTGAAGTAAGCATGCTCCTAGACCATTCTGAGAACTATCACACTGAAGTGTAATGGGTAACGAATCATTAAATACTTTTAAAACTGGTGTTGAGCTAATTAACTTTTTAACTGTTTCAAAGCTAGTATTACTTCCATTACCCTACTACCGTAGGTAATGGAAGTATTGTATTCGGTCTGAAAATTCGATATCGTGTTTTCACCTGATTTACACGTTTTAAGGTCCCCTGAGTCCAAAAAAGTGGTTTTTGGCAATTGGTCAGTGTGTATGTATGTATGTGTGTGTGTGTGTGTGTGTGTGTGTGTGTGTATGTATGTATGTGGAGAATCTTCTGGCTATTATAGCTCAGAAACTAATAAAGATAGAGCTACGAAACTTTAGAATTGAAATACGTCTGGTCTACAGATGAAATTTCCAAATTTTGGTGAAAATTGAAAAACCGGAAGTGGGACATCGGAAACCGGAAGTGGGACCGTAAGTCCGTATCTCAAAAACGGCTCTAACGATTTTCTTCAAACTTGCTATATAAACACTCGATTAGATGTCCTTTCGAATGATATAGTTGGTTGGTTCAGGAAAATTGATAGGCGTCCCTTTTAAATAGCTCAATTTCAGGCCTCGCAAAGGCGTTCCTTTAAAAACGGTTGTACGGATTTTTTTCAAACTCGCCATTTTAACTCACTTTTAAATATGCTTTTGTATGTAATTATTGTTTTCCTGTCAATAATTGATTTTAACCGGAAGTGGAACATCGGAAACCGGAAATGGGACCGTAAGTCCGTATCTCAAAAACGGCTCTAACGATTTTCTTCAAATTTTCTATATAAACACTCTATTAGATGTCCTTTCGAATGATATAGTTGGTTAGTTCAGGAAAATTGATAGGCGTCCTGTATAAATAGCTCAATTTCAGGTCTCCCAAGGGCGTTCCTTTAAAAACAGCTGTACGGATTTTTTTCAAACTCGCCATATTAACTCACTTTTAAATATCCTTTTGTATATAATTATTGTTTTCCGGTCAATAATTGATTTTTTTTTTTAAGTTGGTATCTCAAAAACGGCTCTAACGATTTTCTCTTTAGTTCACTTTTATGTTTTCTGATCGCATTATCTCTCAAAAATGCATATAATATGTGTAATAGTGGGTAATGGAAGTCGTGTGGTTGTTTCACACCAGATTTTCTTGTTCATGGCACCATTCAAAATCTACGTCATTTTTCAACGAACTCCTTAGAGGAGCTGTGACAGCTGAAACATTTGGTATAAATTTAGAAAGAAAATTAACCATACCCAACAACCTCTTTATATCAGCTTTACATGATGGTTTTTCTAATTCAAGAATAGCTCTGATATGACTTGGGTGTGCTCTTATTCCATTTTTAGATATCAAAACACACATATATTTTACCTCTGGAACCTTAAACTGAAATTTATCACCATTAAATTTGATATTATTTGTTTTGGCCTTTTCAAGAACTTCAATTAAAATTTTGTCATGTTCCTTTTCATCTTTACCGGCTATAATTAAATCGTCATAATATACCTCTACCCCGTGTATATCCCCAAACATTTTCTGATTCTTTTTTTGAAATACCTCAGGTGCAGAGCAGATGCCAAAGGGAAGTTTATTAAATTTGTACCTACCAAAGGGAGAATTAAATGTACACAATTCTGAAATTAAGCTATCTAATGGTATTTGCCAGAACCCGTCTTTCAAGTCTAACACTGAAAAACATTGTTTTCCTTCTAATCTGTTGATTATTTCCTCTGCTGAAGGCATAATGTGATGTTCACGTTTTATGGCCTTGTTGAGATTTCTAGGATCCAGGCATATCCTTAATTTCCCATTGGGCTTTTCAACAACTACTAAACTGTTAACCCAATCAGTTGGTTTATTAACCTGAGATATAATACCCAATCTTTCTAACTCATCAAGAGTATTTTTTAGCTCTTTATGCCAGGACTGAGGTACTCTTCTAGGAGCATTAATTACAGGGTATATGTCCGATTTTATTTCAATGTGATGTGGTTCTCCAGGAAAGCTCCTCAATCCTTCAAACACAACTTTATAATTTTCAATGACTTTTAATTTTGATTCCATGTTAATCACATCAACATATTTTACCAAATGCAGCTTTTCACAAGCTAGCAAGCCTAAAATTGGTTTTGCTTTAACATCAACAATCATAAAAGTAAGCAAAACATTTGAATATTTTTCAGTACTACAACTTAAATCTATTCAACTAATTGGTTTTAACTTATTATTTCCATATGACACCAAGATAACATCAGTTGAAGTTAATTTATGTTGCAAATTTAATGTTTTGAAAATATGCAAAGGTAGCACATTTACCTGAGCACCTGTATCAAGTTTAAAGGATACCTGTTTGCCTTCAACTGATATTACCTTAAGCCATTCATGACTTTTATCAGAATGAGCATCATGCATACTATCAATAAATAGGCACAAATTAGAGTTACTGAGTTCGTATTGAGAATTGGAGTCATTAACATGTAATTCATTTACAGTTCTGTGATTATATCTGCACAAATTAGAGATATTGAGTTCAGATTGAGAATTAGAGTCATTAACATGTAATTCATTTACAGTTCTGTGATTATATCTTGCAGCTGATTGTTGAAAATAGTACTTACCTTTACACATTGCTGCAAAATGATTTTTTCGTTTACACTTGTTACAAAGCTTATTGTAAGCAGGACATTGGCCTTTTATATGTTTTCTGCCACATGCTTGGCATTCTACTATCTGATTTGAGGTTCTTGTAGCATATTTATCTGTAACATCAACACTAGTATGGGAATCATTGATAGTTTCTACCTGCTTTCTGCTAATTTCACATGCCCGTACACTATCCACAGCTTTCTGCAATGTCAGATTAGGTTCTCTCAAGAGTCTTTCTTGTAATCCAGAGTCATTTACACCTAGTACGATTCTGTCTCGAATAAGACTAGTTTCTTGGTCTCCGAAGTTGCATGATGCCGCCAAAGTCTTCAACTCGGTAGTATATGAATCGATGTTCTGACCTTCTTTCTTAGAACATGAAAAAAATTTGAATCTTTCAAACGCTTCCTTATTTTGAGGCAAGCAGTAGTCATCAAATTTCTTTATTACCTCGTCTAGTTTCCTGTTTGTTTCATCACTTTCAAATTTAAAAGTACTGTAAATATTTTCTCCTTCATCTCCAATCAAGTTCAGCAATATTGCAATCTTGATTGCCTCTGATTTTTCATTTTTTTTCGGAAGCAAGTAGAAAATTACTAAATTTTAATTTCCATTTTGACCAGTTCTCTTTCAGATTACCACTAAACTGCATTACTCCAGGAGGTCTGAATGTCTCCATTTTCCGATTAGTATTGTACAACGATTTATTTTTTTCTTTTAAAGCAAATCAACCATCCTCATAATCAACAATTGAGTGCAGGAATACACACAAAATTTTCTATTCAACTGTAGAACACAACTTAAAGGTTCATTCTCTTGGAACACAAAAGTTCACATCATGTAGAAGAAGATTCACATGGGTTCGCATAATCTATTTCAATCGCAGTAATACAAACTCTGACACCATGTTTTGTGCGTTGTATTTCCAGTGTAATTCATACTGTGTCACTGTATGTGATTAATACTATAAATAATTCATTATATGCAAGTTTATTAGGCATTAAACGATTTGTTAGCAAGCTGCAAGCCGGCCAGCGGCAAGCTACATGACAACATCAAATGAACAACTCTTATATATCAGTTAATGGTTTGCAGTTACATACATGTAGTTGAAGTAGCAGTACCACAGTTATGTCACAGAGTCCCCGCGCATGCTCATTAGTAGAAGGAGCAAGCTGGAGCGTTTGTGATGGGCGCGATCTAACATCTTGTGTTACTCGCGACTTCGTTCACGTGGAATTTTTTATGTGTATGTGTGGGAACTGACGGTTTGATCATAATATGTAATTAGGCTGACCAGATCAAAGTACCTTTATAAGAGAGAAGCATTAAAAATTGCTACAATTATCCAATTATGGATGTATTTTGTCATTCCTGATAAACAAGGACTAAAAATAAAGTGTTATTGATTAATAACTTAGTTTCTACAATTTTTTAAAACTTAGAAAAATGCCTTAAAAAACAAAGGCGTCCCCATTTTGTCCCCATTTGTCCCCAGAAAATGGGGACGTTTGGTCAGTATATATGTAATGTAATGAAACCTTATCATCGTGGTGCTGTGCAAAACAGAGTCTGATAAAGTATACTCAAAAAAATTTGTAACTCATTGAAAAATCTACGGGAAAAATATACAATTTACTTTTATTCTAATACCGATCTGTATACAACATTAAATGACTTATTATTTTCCGCCAGCACGTGCAAGTTCTGGGCACTTCAAACACGTGAATAACCAACATATAATTGACCGTTATTTATTTATTTATTTTTAATTCCAAAATCAATAAATAAAAAGTTATCGTCAACATGGCGATAAAAATTTAAAATTCGTTCATAGGGATCCTGTACTAAAACAGTACTGCGTTGCGGAAATATAAAAACTGGGTCGTCAGTTATGAATTTTATTTCGAAACCTTTCTTTGTATAATTTTAGTTCACTATTGCACAATATTAATCTGTTTCTAATAATAATTTGGTGACTGGTGAATTAAAATTTTAATTATGTGGTGAAATTCATATAATATTTATGAGTTTCAAATTTTTAAGTTTTTTTTTTTTTTTTTTTTTTTTACAATGAAATGATTTTTTTTTCATCTCCCGGCGAAGTGCTAAATAATATTTTAGTTCTTCAACAATTTTGGACGGCTTTGCCCACTTCGCTGGCAAACTCTTTTTTATATAGCTTTATAAAAAAAAAAAAAGGAAAAATAACTGAAATCGGTCAAAAGCTCGCTTTGGGTTCCCACTGCCTTCGGCACGACTTGTTAGTCCTTGTAATCTCCGGTGCCTGTCCCTATTGCCTGTGACAATGGCTTACCCGAGGGCACAGACAAGTATATTTGTCTGTGCCCGAGGGCTTCCATTTGGGTGCTTATCATATATGACAGTTTCGATACGGACAGTATCGAAAAATTTTGAAGTAGCTCTTTTATATCTGAATCCCAGTTACATATGAACAACATTATACGTGATGTACATAGTATTTGCTCTCAAGTTATTTCCTATTTTCATTTGATTTAATCGATGAACCATAGAATGACAGCAATTTCAAGCCACATATAATATTACAATATGCTATGATCGGCTACTTCTATCGCAAGAGACAATTATTATTATTATTATTATTATTATTATTATTATTATTATTATTATTATTTTGTGGTTATATATACTTCATGCTTAGTTAATAGTAGTTGGTATATAGAAAAATAAATAAATTAATTAATATGTAAACTTGATCATGGTACAGCCTTAATGCCCTTGGCGACTTTTGAATTTTTGTTGCCGTTTTAGACCAAAATATAATTTATGCGATTATTGTTCCTATACATACGCAAACGAAGTGTGACGTCACTGACCGTCCGTGGATGCAAGAAAATGATTTCCTATGTTAATCGCCCATTGGATTTTTTGTAAAAAATTATTAAAAATCGAGGAAAATTATTTCCCGATTTTAATCCCTATATTTGGGTATATACAGGGTGATTCAAAAAAACGTGGACAAAATGATATGGCAGATCAGTCATACAACAAGGATAAAAAATTGCATAGGAACAGAGGGTCGCAAATGCCTGGAGAAGGCGCTAGAGCCACGAGAAGGCGTTTCAATACAAACACGAACTGAGCAAACGGAGATTGTCTTCATTCGAGTTCTGGATGTGTTGGACGTAACATGGCTAGTTACACGCACCGCAAAATAGATGACATGCCTTTAATTTACGGCATGACCAACTGCAATGGAGGAGCAGCTTTGCGAATGTATCGTGAGAAATATCCTGGTATAAAGGTGCCTAGCCGCTCATTCTTTGCCAGTCTGCATCGACGATTGTGTGAAACCGCCTCGTTCGACGTGCACAAGCCGGATGCTGGTCGCCAACGAATAACTCCTACAGTTGATGCTGAAGAAAGAGTTGTCCAAGAACTCCAGCGTAATCTTTCAATGAGCACACGAGTTGTATCCCGAAAGACCCATATCCCCGAAGCTACCGTCTGGCGCGTTGTACATGACGAAGGACTACATCTTTATCATTTACAACGCGTCCAGGCACTGGTTGGTTGGTTGGGTTTTACGTCGCACTAGTGCTGCGCAGATGGGCAATTGGCGACTGTCTGGGACTCACCCCTAGAGATGGTCCGGAGACATGCCATCGTAATTTTGATCCTCCACGGAAGGGATGGCTCTCCCGCTTCGGTGACCCCCAGAGGTATAATTTTCGTCCAGGCACTGGAACCAGGAGACCACAACAATCGTATGGATTTTGCGTTTTGGTTTTTGCAAGAAAGTGCTGTCAACCGAAACTTCGCTTCGCAGCAAGTGTTCTCTTTACGGATGAGGCTGCGTTCTCATTAGAATGTGTGATGAATTTTCACAACCTGCCTACGTAGGCGGATGAAAACCCGGTGCTTCATCTCCGCATAATTTTCCGTTAACGTGTGGGCTGGCATTGTAAGAGATTGTTTACTTGGTCCGTACATTCTCCTAGAAAGACTTAATGGTCCCATTTATCTAACATTCTTGCAAGAGGTTCTACCCGAAAGGCTGAATGATGTTCCGATGCCTATTCGTCAACGCATTCGATTTCAACACGACGGAGCTCCTGCACATTTCAGCACAGATGCCAGAGCACATCCGCAGGCTATTTTTCCTGGCGGTTGGATTGGTTGCGATGGACCAATCGCACGGCCACCACGATCACCAGATCTATCTCCCTTGGATTTTTTCTTATGGTGATTTTTAAAAGGACTTGTGTATGAAACACTTGTTGTAATGCCGGAAGACTTAGTAGGAAGAATCGTTGTGGCAGCAGGATGCGTTCGAGATACACCTGGTATCTTTGAGAAGGTGCGGCGTTCTATGCAACGTAGATGCGAGGCGTGTCTCGATGTATCTGACAAAAAATTTGAACATCTCCTGTAGGCTGAACATTTGGCTTGCATAAGTTGCATGTGAGTGAGTAATTATCAATAAAATGATGTGTAATGGTTTTGTTTCTTCTCTTTGTGTTATGTATTATTTTAGACGCCCTGTAGCTCAGGATCCCAGTTGCGACCCTCTGTTCCTATGCGATTTTTTATCCTTGTTGTATGACTGATCTACCATGTTATTTTGTCCACGTTTTTTTTTAATCACCCTGTATATGTATTAGTTATCATGTGCATGTGTTAGATTGAGTTATTTTGCTGTCAAATTGACAAAATTTTAATTTTAAATTTCAAAACTCTGTCGTTTTTGGCGCTTATTGTATTGGTGATCGAAAACGTAATACGAAAATATACATGCCAGATGTATATTTTCGTAACATGCATTGTACGAAATATTGCTTCATATTATTCATTACTCTCTTAACATAAGTTGTTAAAATAACCATGATTTTCGAAAGGAATTAAATTATGTTCGCCAAAATAATTTGGCGATATTTTTTTTTTTTTTTTCTGCCAAGGATGACCAATATCAAATCTATTCCGCTGCAACATATTAGTATCTTATATCAGATACTTTATTTAGACATCTGAAAACAAATTTGACTTCAAATTATGATAGAATATTTATCATTTAACTTTTAATTAGTATATTATTTGGATATTTATTGTGTTAATATCATCCTTTGAAATGAAATGTTTGTGTTTTCAATCAAATATGGAAGTTTGCCATTTTTTTTTTCTAGAGTTTTGAAATTAAAAATTCAAATTTTGTCAATTTTACAACAAAAACAACTTAATCTAGCACATGCACACTATAACTAATACATATTTATACTTAAGTATGGAGCTTAAAATCGGGAAATAATTTTCCTCGATTTTTAGTAATTTTTTTTACAAAAAATCCAATGGGCATTTAACATAGGAAATATTTTTCTTGCATCCACGAACGGCCAGTGATGACTTCGCTTGCGTATTTCTTTCTATCTTTTCCTTGGCGAAAAATGTCCGATCTACTTCAGCATCAAAATTAAAAAAATTGTCCAAAATTATCAATAAGAAAATACCTTTAATAGAATGCTGAATTACCTTTTATGCCAAGCGTGTTTCATCCACCGTACTTTAAAAAAAAAAAAAAAAAAAAATCTGAAGTTGAGGGATTTAAAAAAATGCTATGAAATAAAATTCAGAAGAAATATGTTAGATTTGTAATATTACTATTTCATTTTAAAATTATAAAGTGTCATTTTACACCGACCAATTTAACATTTAGTAATTTTTTATTTTTCGCGTGAAAGCATATTTCATTTTATGTTGAAAAAAAAAATAATAATAATAAATAAAAATTTAAAAATACCCCGTAAACTTTTTTGGCAACAATTAAAAATTTAAATGGCTTATATAGAGTCATAGAGTTCTAACAACCACGTGACTTTCTTCTTAGCAACCGCACTTTGCTGAAGGACAACGATAATTTTTCCATGCCTTTGGAAGCGTAGTAGTCGAACTTTTTTATGCTTTTACAAATACATTTACAACACTGTGTTGCAATAAATTTGTAACACTATTTCGCAATGATAAAATGGGTCAGTGGGGTCAACTGTCCCTCAGCAAACATGCTCGTGACGTCATCTGTTAGAACTCTATGGGCTTATATCATCAACGAGATATATAAATTAGAGTGCTGATTCAATGGATGAAGGATTAGCTTTCCGTGGTTCAAGATGAATCACGTGACATGCTCCAATAGGTTGCTGTGTTTGGCCCTTTATCTCTATTTTGGCATTTAAAATATCAGTTCGACAAATTACCATTATTATTAGATAACATGACAGTCCTATGACCGAAATAAATTGTTTTTAAAATAATTTTACACATATTTCACATTTTAATAAGTAATAAAATACCTTCTTTTTTTCATCGTTTCCCAACAAAGTTTAAAAGTGTTTATGAAAGAAAATTTAAACTTTTAAAAAGCTAAATTTAACAACAAATAATAATTTTTCAACTATTTTTAAGCATTTTGTCGGTTAAAGTTCAACTACACGAAATAAAAAAGAAGTAAAATCAAAATCAAAATGATTTAGAACAAAAGAATATTAAACTACGTAAGTAAACAAAACATTGGCGTTTATGTCTTATACGAAGAACAATCTCCAAACCGTTGCCATAGAAATTTACTGAAAATAAGCTGTTACCAAGGGAACCACCGAATACGCAGGTGCAAGGAGAGCATGTCACATGACTCATCTTGGACCTTCTCAAGGGTTATCATTTATCACTCTACTTTATATATCTCGTTGGCTTATATTAAGTCAATTACCGGTTTATTATTTTTATATTTTAATTAATTTTTAAAAATCTAATCAAATTTTCGGTATAAATGTAGCCTATGTTCTATTCTAGACTAATCTATATCTTTGTACCAAATTTCATCCGGATCCGTTTAGCCGTTGTGGCGTGATTGAGTAACATCCATCCATCCATCCAAACTTTCGCATTTATAATATTAGTATAGTATAGATAAACGAAGTGATTGCAATAGGTCGATTTCTAAAGAAATTAACCTAAAAATCCCAAAATTTTCGGAAAATTTTGATTTTTCTTTTGTGTGTGTGTGTGAAAAACCGATTGGTTTTACCTTCATTTTTATAAAAAAATCGCGATCGCTGTTAATCTTTTATCCGCCAATTGCAAAATATAACCAGAAATGGATAAAACGATTTGATAGAAATTTGGGTTTAAGGTTTTTCTGGTAGCTAAATTGATTAGAATTAGCCACGTGCTCAGGGAAATTCGCGCTCATTATTATCCCTTCATCCACCGTTTTCAGTATATCGCAGAAATTGTGTTTACTTAGAAATATATGAAATAATTTTGATAAAATATAGGATAGGGATTCTCTGAGATCTATAAAATCGATAATCCCCATTTTCAAGAAAATTCGCTTTCGCTGTTAACCCTTTATCTGCCGGTTGTGAAATATGGTAAAAATTGGGTTTACTCGAAAATTCTTATAACAATTTTAATGAAAATTCAGGAATATTGATTTTTAGGGTTGCAAAATCAATTGGAAGGAAAACTACAGGAAAACACCTAACTACAAACTTTTTTGAAAATTGCTATATCCATTTCCGAGTAAGTCCAATTTCTATGATATGATACAATGGGCTGATAAAGGGTTAACAGTGAACGCGAATTTTTCTGACGATGAGGATAAGTCCAACCGTTTAAGCACCCCGAAAATCCTTAACCCCGAACATCCATCCTTGTATCCATTTCCGAGTAAACTTAATTTCTGCCACATGTTGCAATTGGCCGATAAAAGATTAACTGTGAATGCGATTTTTTCTGAAGGTGAGGATAAGTCCAAACGTTTTTAGAATCCTGAAAAACACTAAACTCCAAACTTTCTTTAAAATCTCTTTATCCATTTCGAAATAAATATAATTTCTGCCGTATGTTGCAATGGGCCGATAAAGAGTTAACAAGGAATGGGATTTTTTCTGATGATGAGGATATTTCCAATCGTTTTTTCTCAAAAAAATAAATAAATAAATAAATAAATAAAAAATCCCTAATTCCACATCAAAATCCCTATATCCATTTCCAAGTAAACCCAATTTCTGCCATATGTTGCAATTAGCCGATAAAGTGTTAACTAAGAACACGAATTTCTCTGAAGATGAGGGTAAGTTCAATCTTTTTAGCACTCCCCGAAAACACTTGATCCCAAACTTTCATCAAAATCGCTATTTCCATTTCCGAGTAAACCCAATTTCTGCTATGTGTTGCAATTGGCCGATAAAGGGTTAACTGTGAACGCGAATTTGTCTGAAGATGAGATACAATTGTTTTTTCTCATCAAAAAACCCTATCTCCAAACTTTCATCAAAATTGGATAGTCCATTTCCGTTTAAACCCAATTTCTGCCATACGTTGCAATTGGACTTTAAAGGTTTAACCTCGAACGCGAATTTTTCTGAGGATGAGGATAATTCCAATCGTTTAAGCATCCTCAAAAGCACTTAACTCCAAACTTTTATCGAAATCCCTAAATGCATTTCCGAGTAAACCCAAACTTCTGCCATATGCTGCCATTAGCCAATAACGGGTTAATGGCGAATGCAATTTTTTCTGAAGGTGACGGTCAATCTAAGCACCCTTAAAAACACTTAACTACAAACTTTTTTGAAAATCACTATATCCATTTCCGAGTAAACCCAATTTCTGCGATATGATACAATGGGCCGATAAAGGGTTAACATCGAACACGAATTTTTCAGAAGATGAGAATAAGTCCAATCGTTTTTTTCACGCCAAAAACCCCTAACCCCAAATTTTCATCAAAATCGTTAAAGCCGTTTCTGAGATCCCGAAGACAAATATATATAAGAAATCACGTGATTTATTCGTTCAATACAAGAGGAGGATGCATTCGTCGACTAGAACCTGCTTATGATTTTACAAACTGAATTCTACATGCAAAAATGTCGACAGCTTTCCTAAGAATATCATTGAGGGTTTTAGAAAATTCTGCTATATCTGAATTTTATGTTACATTACTTTATTTTCACAGCAATCTCTCATTTTGAATCCAAATATCGCTTGTTATAAGCATAAATGAATTTTCATTCACACACATGACACATACACACTCATACTCAAGCACACTCGCACACACACACGTATACACGCATACACACATACTGACCAAGTGCCAAAAGCTCTTTTTTTTTTTTTTTTTTTGACTGAGGAGACCTGTAAATCATGTAAATCAGGTGAAAAATCGATATCGAATTTTCAGACCGAATGCAATGCTTCCATTACCTATGGTAGTCGAGTAATGGAAATAAAAATGTTGCTAGATGGAGAAAATTTGAAAACGTGGTAAATTTCCCCCCGATAGATTTTAGGAATATTTTCCGACGAGGGCGGAGGGAGAGAGGAGGAGACACTGTTCCCTCCGGCCCCCTACTTTGCTCCACCACTGCTTTCGAAGTTTTCCGTGGTTTTCTTTGAAACTCACGTGAATAAGTCCTAAGATCTCTTAGAAGGACACATACTGAGAGCATCCCACCCAGACCTAGATCCCTACTCTAGAAAATCGGCTTCAATCTTTACACCAAGCCAACGCCTAGAACACATTCACGAAGATTTTGGAGAAAGCCATGGAAAACTACTAAAGTCTAAGTCATCTAACTCAGAATTAAACGCTGCTTCTCATGTCCTGTTTTCCAGCTTTAAAAGCAGAATCCTTCAGCCAAGCCACCAGAGCCCGACTTACGTTAGACCACCTGGAGCCCCGGGGCAAGCCTATTCTGGGGGACCCCCTTGCAGTGGGATAAGAGCTCTTTAGGTTGCAGAATTTCTGCATACGCCTGTAGGGGGACCCTTCCAGAAGGGGGAGCCCAGGGCATTTGCCCCGTATGCCCTGCCGTTAGTCAGGGCCTGCAAGCCACCTGAAATTGTGCTCGAGCTCTATTTACAGAAGACTAACTCAAAAAAAGTATTGGCGTATTTGGCTAGATTTTAGAGAAATTTTGAAAAAAAAAAAGGGGGAAGGGGGATATTTGGCTTTAAGTCTGATAACGACAGATTTCCTTTCTTTTATTTAAAGAATACTTTGTTGTGCATAATGAAATGTGACAATAGTACAGTTTCCTTACTTACATATGTTTGCGTATTGTGTGTATATTTTATGTTAATGCTTTTTAAGTAAATTAAAGAAGTTTGTGTCCTAAAAGTAAAGTTATGCACCTATTGCATCCCAAGTATATGTATTTTAAATTGAACACTGAAAGCAAATTTGAAAGATGGAAATTTCTCAAAAATGAAAAAGTCTTATTGATTTTACAATACGATAAAATTACAAAATGGAATAAAATCAATTCTAAGCTGCGCTCGAATCGACCTTAGCGATATCTAGACTCAATCAGGATGTTCAGATTTTGGATAGAGAATAAACGGACTTTCTAACTATGATTAATGACATGACGAAAGGGAAAAAAATCTCTTTTATTATCTTTTTCAAATCCCCTTTTGATACAACTGAATGACACCGGTGATAATATCTAGATGGCGGCACTAGAATATTCTACTTCTGCATTACGCAAAGCCGTAGCCTACGGCAAAGCAAATAAAAGCTTACTCAGATACTAAACTTTGTTATCAAGCGATACAGATAATTTCAAATGTTGATCTTCTAGTCTAATGCATTTCAGAAAAAAGTTTACAACTTATGATATTTTAATTCTTGAGTAAATGTTTACAACAAATATAACTTGAGATGTCCAAGGTCTTCGACGCAGAGAAAAACAAGATGAGGGAAGGGAGGATGGGAATATGTGTTTCCATAACAACTGTCTTCTGAATTTAGTATTTTTTCATGTATGTTTTTTATATATATATTTGTCCAACATCTTTGATTTTTGAAGTGTATATATATATATTTATTTATTTTTTGCACAACAGGCAATTTTTTTCTTTCGAGAGAATACAGAATTTTCCTTTAATCTTTTGATAACATAATTTTGCGTCAGGTTTAATCTTGCAACAAAATCCGTGATCGCACATCTTTCTTTGACATATAAGAAATATATTTACTCACAAACGAATAATTAATGTAAGAATGAAACATCATGCGATACGCATTGCTATTATTATACTTTCCAATTTCCAACTCTACTTACTCGTTACATCGTTTAACCTTCAATGTTATTGCTTTCTTCTATATTCAATAGAAGAAAGTATTGGATTCGTAAAAATTTTCGATCTCGGGTTTTTGATGAATTTACACGTTTTGAGAGCTGGAGAACATGATTTGACCATTTTTAGAAAATGTCTGTCTGTCTGTCTGTCTGTCAGTCTGTCTGTGTGTGTCTGTGACAAAATTTTGTGGCAACTGTATCTCAGGAACTACTGCACAGAATTTCATACAAATTGGTATGTAGTTGCAGCTTGACATAAGTTAGTGTCTATCAACTTTTGGTAAAAATTGTCTTACAGGTTGCGTTGCCATCCCGCTTTTTCTAAATTTTTAACATGCTGGTGATATAGAACAAAATTTTGTATAAATGTGCATAAAGAAAATTTTTTTTTAGTAATCATTATGAAATTTACAAGAATTATTTATAATAGAGATAGTCAACTGGGAAAATTTTTTTGTATGTGTAGGAGCCTCGTCAACCCGCCTGGGAAGTCAACCCCCGAGCGGAGTAAATTTTCAAGATGGGTATCTTTCAAAAGGTCTCGTCAATACCTTTAAAACGAATGGTTGAACTATAAATCTGTGATAATTTAAAACAACGTTATCGATTTTTCTTACTTTTTACGAAAACAAAACTTAGAAAAAAAAAATCGTAATAAAAAATTTCGTTTTTTTTTTAAACGAAATTTAACCAAACTTGATATTTAGTTGGCCCCTGACATAAACTGGTGCTGATTAGATTTGGGGATCAATCGCTCAACAGGAGGCGCTGTGATCGTATTTTTTCTAAATTTTTAACATGGCAGTATAGGACAAAATTTCGTATAAACGTACATAATGAGAGTTATTCTTAACCTGTGATTGTAAAATTAATACGAATTATTGATAATAGTAGTAGTTAATTAGGAAAAAAAAATTGTGCATGTAGGGGCATCGGTCCCCCCCCCCCCAACTGGGGGGGGGAGTACCCCACCGGGGGGTAAATTTTCAATATGGGTATCTTTAGAAAGGTCTCGTCAATACCTTTAAAACGAATGGTTGAACTATAAGTATGTAATAATTTAAAACAGAGTTATCGATTTTTTTTACTTTTAACCAAAAAAAAAAAAAAAAAAAAAAAAAAACGGGGGGGGGGGGAATCTTTTTCTTTCTTTCTTTTTTTTTTTTTTTTTAAATATTGTTACTGAGTGAATTTGTATAGGAAAATATAGAAGAAAGTGTTGTGGTGGCCACAACATACTAGTTTTACTACGTTATCACACAGTGGACACACAGAAGGCAGATACATAGACCAATTGAATTCAAAATCACTCTTAAACTTTGTTGGAAAGTGTTGAAAAAGCTTAACGGAAATGCAACTCAATCAATTTACAATTGTAGCCCTTAATGCATTTGAATATTTCACTGTAGCCGTGTAAATCTTAACGCTAAGCATATCAAATACTATAAAACATTATTTTAACATATTAACAATAAATGTCAATTTCATTATGATTTTTGCGTAGAAAGTTATTTAAATGTTATTCATAAAAAAAATCTCTCCTAAAACGCAACGCAGTGCCATTTGCTTGGGTGTCCCTGTGCACAAATCATTTGTGCATAGCCTATTTATGCCATTTTAAATAGGGAACATTCCATAATGAATTTGAATAACATATATCGTTTTTAAGAAATTCTGAAAACATGTACGGACGCTGAGACGGATAGACGGACAATTAAACTAATTCAAATGATATTCACTTCTTAAAAGTTCTTAGAAAACTTTAAAAACGTTTAATGTAAACGAAAATGCAATTCCAGCAAATTTCCTAATAATAGTCTTTAATGTAATTAAATACTTTTGTGTGGCCCTTTAAATCTTAATGCTATATAGAAATATCTCTGTTTATAGAAATATCTCTGATAGAAAACAATGCTTTGGAATATTTTCGGGTGTTTCTGTACACAAATCAGGTATTTACTTATTATTTACTTCTATATTCAATAGAAGAAAGTATTGGATTCGTAAAAATTTTCAACCTTGGGATTTCGATAGATTTACAAGTTTTGAGAGCTGTAGAATACGATTTGACCATTTTTAGAAAATGTCTGTCTGCCTGTCTCTGTGTGTGTGTGTGACAAAATTTTGTGTCAACTGCACTTCAGGGACTACTGCACAGAATTTCATTCCAACAAAGTGGAAAAGTGTTTATGTCTTCAGTTTGAATGTCCGTCTGTCTGCGCTCTAACTCCCGTAAATAAATATTCATGGAATTGCTTGAAACTGATATATGCCGTTCAAGTTCACTATGAGATGTTCCCTATTAAAAATGGGGCAAATGCTACAACTGGTTTGTCTACAGGGACACCCGAATGAATTTCAAAGCACTGTGTTCTATGAGAGGTATTTATATAAATCATATTTTTATTTCACACAAATCATAATGAAATTGGCATTAACAATACATATGCACAGTAAAATACTTTCTATATAGAATGTAACACGATTAGCCTTAAGATTTACATAGCAACACAAAAAAATTCAGTTACATAAATTGCTATAATTGGAAATTGATAGAATTGCATTTTCATTTGCATTAATCGTTTTTAACAGTTTCTAACGATGTTTAAGAGTGATTATGATAAGAATTTGTCTCTACCTGCCTTTCTGTCCGTCCTTTGTCCGTTCTCTAACTTCCGTAAATATTCACGGAATTTCTTGAAACTGATATACGTTTAAGTTCACTATGGGATGTTTCAGATTTAAAATATATGCAGCCACTGATTTGTGTATAGGGACACGCCATAGAAAAACAATACAATCCGTTATATAAATAAAATATCAAGACGAGTTACACCATCTGGGGAATTTTTTTAACTGGTATTTTCATTTCCATTAACAAAACTTTTCACTATAAAAAACATTGTAGTACAAACTGCACTCTCGCATACCTTTCACTTAATTACTTTCTTCTATATTCAACAGAAGAAAGTATTGGATTCGTAAAAAGTTTCGACTTCCGGTTTTCGACGGATTTACACGTTTTAAGAGTTCTAGAACACGATTTTACCATTTTTAGAAAATGTCTGTCTGTCCGTCTGTGTGTGTGGCAAAAATTTTGTGGCAACTGCATCTCCGAAACTACTGCTCAGAATCTTATATAAATTTATATGTAGATGCACCTTGACCTAAATTAATGCCGCTCAACTTTTGGTGTCAACCGCTAAACAGATGGCATGAGGAATTAAAATTGGGTGGGATGGATGGTTGGGTTTTACGTCGCACTAGTGCTGCGCAGATGGGCAATTAAAATTGGGTGGGAAATTTGGCTTAAGGTTTATAAGTTGCAAATTTTAAAGGTAACAAAGAAAAGAAATAAAGTGCGAAAGTTTTGCACGGGTTTGCAAAAATTTTATATTTTTTTATTTTTCCCGTGAAAGTATATTTCATTTTATGCTAAAATAAATAAATAAAAAGAACTAGTATGTTGTGGCTACCACAAGACTTTCTGCTATATTTTATAATACAAATTCACTCAATAACAGTTATAAAAAAAAAAAAAAAAAAAAAAAAAAACGATTTTTTTCCAAGTTTTTTTTCGTTAAAAGCAAAAAAAGTCGATAACTTTGTTTTAAATTATCACATATTTATAGTTCAACCTTTCATTTTAAAGGTATTGACGAGACCTTTCGAACGATACCCATCTTGAAAATTTACACACACACACACACACCCGGGGGGGGGGGGGGAGCGGTGCCCCCACATGCACAAAATTTTTTTACTAATTAACTACTACTATTATCAATAATTCATATTAATTTTACAGTCACAGGATAAGAGTAACTCTCATTCTGTACATTTATACGGAATTTTGTCCTATACTGCCATGTTAAAAATTTAGAAAAAATACGATCACAGCGCCACCTGTTCAGCGATTGATCCCCAAATCTAATCAGCACCAGTTTATGTCAGGGGCCAACTAAATACCAAGTTTGGTTAAATTTCGTAAAAAAAAAAAAAAAAAAAAAAAATATATATCAAAGGTTTTTTTTTTTTTTTTTTTTTGTTAAAAGTAAAAAAAAAAATCGATAACTTTGTTTTAAATTATCACAGATTTATAGTTCAACCATTCGTTTTAAAGGTATTGACGAGACCTTTCGAAAGATACCCATCTTGAAAATTTACTCCCCTCGAGGAGGGACTCCCCCACGGGGGGGGGGGGGGCGAGGCTCCTACACATACAAAATTTTTTTCCCTGTTGACTATCTCTATTATAAATAATTATTCTAAATTTCATAATGATTACTAAAAAATAATTCTCTTTATGCACATTTATACAAAATTTCGTCCTATATCACCATGTTAAAAATTTAGAGAAAGCGGGATGGCAACGCAACCTGTAAGACAATTTTTGCCAAAAGTTGATAGGCACTAATTTATGTCAAGGTGCAACTACGTACCAACTTGTATGAAATTCTGTGCAGTAGTTCCTGAGTAGTTGCCACAAAATTTTGTCACACACACACAGACAGCCTGACAGACAGACAGACAGACAGACATTTTCTAAAAATGGTCAAATCGTGTTCTACAGCTCTCAAAACGTGTAAATCCATCAAAATCCGAGGTCGAAAATTTTTACGAATCCAATACTTTCTTCTATTGAATATAGAAAAAAGTAATAATTATAAGATAAAAAAAATTTATAGAAACCATGTTTTTAAATTTTCTGTTGAATCATAGCTATAGAACTAACTACATTAGCACTTTATCAATGCGTATTGTTGCGAAATTGTAAATAATTGTATTTATTTTTGTATAAATTCTTTCAAAGAGGCTTAGTAGTTGATAAAATGTCAATTTTCTGCTTTTCCAGCTCTTTTTCGCGTTAAAATAGCTTAATATTCCCTTTAAAACGCATTAAAAAGCTCCAATAGGCAGGTAATGGATTTGGCGCCAAATCTGGCGACTTTTTGCACTCGGCGACTTTTTTGGCGAGACAATCCTTACTATCGATATTCCAAAGATGGATGTTCTAATGTGATTGGTTAAAGAGTTAAGGAAATTTCAAAAAAAAAAAAAATACATTTAGAGGGGACTAATGTGCAAGTTGTACCTGACGGGACTAAAGTGAAAGTTGTACCTCACAGGACTAATGTGCAAGTTGCACCGAACGAACAAACTATTTCTTTCAACGAAAATGCCTACTAAACCTGGACGATAGGTCTAATATATCGTATCATATTATATATCGTATTTATCGTAATATAACTCAATACTTATTTCGCTTCCTTCTTCGACTCGTTTCAATACGCACTTTTTATATGCATGAGCAGCCCCCGAAAAACAAAAACATTAAATCATTAAATTCATTTTTTTACTTATTTTTATTTCATATTATTTCACGCGCACTTTTTATTTCCTAATTCAAAATTATTAAAAAAAAAACTTTTTCGATATCTCTTGTAACGATACTGATTATTATTAATTTTCTTTTCTTTTTCTTTCAATAACAATAATAATAATAATAATAAAGATTTTGATGAAATTCCGAGCTGAAGCAGAATTTAGTTTAGGACGGAGGACTATTAGTTTTTTTTTTTTTTCCTTCCCAATTATAACATCGCTTTCAAATTATTCCATTATATTTTCGATAAATTTTAGATTTCGATAAATGTCGAACTATCGAAAAATGATTTCGACAAATGTCCAACTATCGAAAACGATAACGCAAAAATCCCAAATTGAGACTAATAGGCCCTCAGTCAAAAAAAAAAAAAAAAAAAAAAAAAAAAAAAGGGGGTTTTTAAATAAAATATTAATCCTTTCAGAACAACATATATTTGCATCATGAACTACTTTGTCAATGTGTAGAAAATCTTTGAAGTGATAATGACGTCAATTTTTGCCAGATGCATAATTTAACTTTTTACAATTTTTTGACGCTCACGTTTAATTAAATGTATTTATTATGTCAAAAGAAAATGGACTCGTAATTTTTTTTTTTTTTTTTTTTTTTTTTTTTTTTTTGGCAACAATTAAATTATAGCTAATATTTTAATGGCTATTTTAACGCTATTAGAATATTATTTTCATATTTTAATTAATTATAAGAAAACTAATAAAAAAATTCGAAAATCGGACTTCGGAGTATTGTGTTGTCACCGGGTTCTGAGCTGCTGTGAAAGTTTCAAATGTCTAGCTAGTAGGGAAGTTAGTTAAAATTATATTGCAAGATTTGTACCGGACAAACAAACAAACAAGAATAGAAGTTAATAAAAACATGGTAAAATATAAAGGAAAATATTTTTTAAGTGCAGAAATGAATATTCATCATTGTTTATTTTTAATTTTGTTAATTACTGATGTAATAATTGTTTGTCTTTAACCCTTTCCGGCGCAAGGTAATTTCGGATAATTTAAATTACACTGCCACCGGAATTCACGAACAAAATTAAAATTAAATAAATTGATGACGCTTTCTACTATGTTATAAAGTAAAATTTTGCTAAAAAATTTCCGGAATGAGTTTTTGCAGTTGAAAATTAAAATTAGGTGATGCTGTAGTGGCATCAACACCCCTGAAAGACTTAATTTTTAATTTTTTTTTGTTTACACTAGTGGGCTCTGCCCCCTGCTCCCTCCGCTCACCAACCCCCGAGGAAGGCTTTGCCTTCCCCGACTCGCTTCGCTCATTAATCCCTGCGGGATTCTACCCGACTATTAGCAACTTTGCCTTTCATTGAATTGGAATATTAATAATACATAACACAAGAGAGTTGAACAATATTATAGAAATCCACCATATTTGGTATCGCATTGAAATACACAATATTTAATATTATATCGTTTATAATATGTCAAAAATCTGTTATAACGTTCGACAATTTAATAACAATTTCCCATTATTTTGAGAGAGAACATAACATAAACAACCATAGCTCTAATTATTTAGAACAGAGAGAAATTCTTGACATCTAAATCATTAAGCATTACAACTTTAGTATATGATTGACTTGTTACATTTTTGTCACTGTTTGAGGATGAATTTTTTGGGTGTTATTGCTTGATTAAAGAAATTATGAACTTATTTTTTCTAATGCCTATATTTTTTTTTTACTATTGAATTTTTTTTAGTTAATTTAGGACAATATGTAATACTCTGCATTTATTTCCAGCTTACAGCAAGGTTTAAAATGGTGCTTCCAACACTAAAGATGCAACTTTTTAAAGTACATTTTTTCTAGAATATGATTTAGTCAGGTTGAAGATAAATATCTTATGCGATTATTGCAATTATTTTAAAAATTTCATTAGTAGTAGTAGTACGACAGGACAACTTCTTTCAGTAGCGATTTTGCATTGTCGCCACTTATTGTACTACACCATGAATTTCCCAAGATGCCTGTCAATATCTGATTTTACCATTTAATTTCTTAAACTGTATTAAATACAAAGGAACAACTTTAGTGTATCCCCACAACGATATTTGGCAATTTTTTATTAGCGATTATGGTTAAATCATTAAAGATAAAATCATAATCTAAATCATAAATTATAAAACATAAAATCATCAATCCAAAATAAAAGAAAATCACATTTTTCGAAATCTACTGATGTCAAAAATTCTTCCTTGATTGTATTGTAAAAACGAATTGCCGGTTTGAAGTATTCGAGATAGACCATCACCATTCATAAATTGGATGGCTTTTGAATATTTGTTGACAAAATTTTCTGAATAAGTGTTGATGATGGCTCCTGAATACTTGTTGGCGATATCTGCTGAATAATTATTATTGTTGGCGATAGCTACTGGATATATATTGATCATGACATCTTAATAGTTGTTGGCGATGTCTCCTGAACTTGTGTTGATTTTGGTCTGAATATTTGTTGGCTACATCTTCTGGATATGTACTGATTACACCTTGATTTTTTTACATATATATTATGAAATATTAAATTTAGAAAATAAAAAATGAGCGTGGAGAATGAAATTTAATGATATTGGATAATTCAATTTAATTTAATTTAATTTAATTTATAAAGACATCAATGGTACAGGAAAAACTACTTCAGCCATTTTCTTTCTAATAATGAACAGAACGAAAAACGGATATTTTACCTGGAGATATTTTGTACATTTAGACCAAATAAAAAATTTTCTTCTTTTTTTCCCTCGTGAATTAAGTTGAAAAATATTTAAAATAAAATCGAAAAAAATATCGTTCTAAAGCAATGGTTACAGTTTAACCTCTTGGCGAAAT
This sequence comes from Salticus scenicus, assembly GCA_963930645.1. Lineage (NCBI taxonomy): Eukaryota > Metazoa > Arthropoda > Arachnida > Araneae > Salticidae > Salticus > Salticus scenicus. The sequence goes on along the minus strand of OZ005648.1, from coordinate 320,542,578 downwards.
TTTAAATTTGGCACCGAAGTAGCTTAGACGTTTCTCGCGAAAATCTTGGCATGCATAATTGCGATAGATAATTTAAGTCATCGTCAAAATAAATGAAAAATTTAAAATCAGCCAATGAGGTCCAGTATTAGCTGTAACTTCAATATTTTAGCAATGCAGTAACTACATTCCTTTATATAGAAAAAAAAAATGTCCTGTTGTATTAAATTTTTTTTCTGCAAAGTTTTATATCTGCGGTGGTATCCTTTACCTGGAAAACAAAACTTTTCTTCATTTCACAAACTCTATGATTCAGCAGAACATTCTACTGCCTCAAACTCCCTGGCACTGCTAACTGTGTATTCACGGCAACCGGCGCGGTTGCAGAACTGAAGTGAACTGACGAACTTGTTTTTTACCTAGATATTCATCTTCGATCTTGCTCACTGAGCATGCTGCTTGTTTTCTTTCTCCCGACTTTACGCGGGATGTAACTAATATTTTTACTTTATTTTTATCTTGTTTAAATTAAAGGTTTTTCGTTAGGAGATTGCCTTAGTTTACTTAACTCATGGTTGCACATAAATTCAGCAAAATATTTTAAGCAGGTAGCTTGGGTAGTATACAGGTTACCTGTAGTGGTGACCCTAAGTTTGGAATCGCAGCCAGGCAATCCTCTTCAATCTCTTTCCATCGGTAAAAATATTCAGTGATTCAGCATGAATTTAATCGACAATGATGTTTAAAATCTCTTTTGTGCACTATTTCGTCATTTTTCAAGTGCTATGTTTTTATACACGTGTGTTTTCCCATGTGTAACGGATTATGTGCTAAGTGGATTTACACCATCGGCATTCTCCGGAGGCAAGCAACAACGACGATTCCAGTTCATCTAAATAACAAGGTAGGACCTCATATTTTTGTTCAGTGTTAGTTATTTGAGCTTTAATAATCATGCCAGACGGTCAGTCCGAAGTTAACAAAATTGGGATAAAATTACCGCCATTTTGGGATAAACATCCCGTACTTTGGTTTGCAAGTATTGAAGCACAATTTGTTGTTTCGGGAATAACTAAAGACATTACTAAATACTATTGTGTAGTTTCCGCCCTAACTTCCGATATCTTGAGTTACGCCAGCGATATCGTATTAACACCGCCCCAAACTGACAAATATGGAACTCTAAAGTCGCGTTTAATAGCAGAATTTTCCGATTCTGATCAGAGGAGATTAAAAGCCGTTCTCTCTGAATTAACTTTAGGAGATGACAAACCTTCACATTTATTAAGGAAAATGAGAGAATTAGCAGGCAAAACAGTTGGGGAGGATTTTCTTAAGACACTCTGGCTACAGCGCCTACCTAATCAGGCTCAAGTTATCCTTTCAGTTTCCGAGGACAATTTGGACAAATTATCATTAATGGCCGATAAAATTCATGAAACGGCAAGCTCTAGCATCGATGAAGTACGATGTAAAAATAAAAATGATGCATTTTCCGAGGTAAGCGAATTGCGCATGCAAATTGCGGAGCTTACTAAACAGGGCAAACGCCTTTCACGAGGTCGTGAACGTCAAAAGCGCGATTTTACCCCGCACAAGCCTCGTTCAAAAACGCCAAAGAAACATGATCTATGTTGGTATCACTTCAAATTTGGGGAACAAGCAAAACGATGTAAATCTCCGTGTCGTTTTAAAAAGCCGGAAAACTAATTGGGAAATCGCATACCCTGGCGCAATGTGATTTCAAGCCTAATAACAAAAGCCGCCTTTTTATATCCGACCCTGTTTCAAAATTAACTTACTTAGTTGATAGCGGTAGTGATGTCTGTGTTTTACCTCATCGAGGAAAAAATTTTAAACAAAACAATAACATTAATTTGTATTCCGCATCCGGTTCAGCCATCAATACCTATGGTGTTAAGGTGATTACTTTAAGTTTAAACTTAAGACGTAAATTTCAGTGGCCATTTGTTCTCGCTGACGTCAGTAAACCTATCATCGGTGCAGATTTTTTGCGACATTTTGGACTACTTATAGATCTGAAAAATGGACGTCTTAAAGATCCACTTACTAAACTGGCCAGCAATGGAAAAAAATCGATCGATAATACACCACAGATATCGTTAATCGCAAACAATTCGGTTTACCGGGATCTTTTTAATAAATACAGTGATGTAGTGCGTCCTTATCCCAAAGTAAAAGAGATAAAGCATAATACTGTACATAGAATTTTAACTCGCGGACAACCTGTTTTTGCTCGACCACGTAGGTTACACCCAGCAAAATTAGTGGCAGCTAAGCGTGAATTCGAGTACATGGTAGAACATGGTATTTGTAGGCCAAGCACTTCAAACTGGTCTAGCCCATTACATCTGGTACCTAAAGATTCCGCAACGGGAAAAGATTTTCGACCTACGGGCGATTATAGAGCCCTTAATCGTATAACAATACCAGATAGATACCCTTTGCCTCATTTACAAGACTTTTCAAATCAACTACATGGGAAAGTCATTTTTTCTAAAATAGATCAGGGCTTATCACCAAATCCCAGTTCACCCGGAAGACATACCAAAAACTGCCATCACAACTCCATTTGGCTTATTCGAATTTGTATTCATGCCATTTGGATTATCCAATGCGGCCCAAACGTTCCAAAGATTCATTAACGAAGTTTTACAAGGTTTTGATTTTGTTTTTGATTATCTAGACGATATCCTAATTGCGAGCAGCTCAGAGGAAGAGCATCGGAAACACCTCGAATGTGTCTTGAAACGACTCTCAGACTATGGCATACGTATTAATTTAAAAAAATGCGTCTTAGGGGTTCCAGAGCTATCGTTTTTAGGTTATTTGGTAAATAAACACGGGATTAGACCGCAGCCAGAACGCGTCGAACCAATATTGAAATATGAGTTACCAAAAACTGTAAAAGAACTCCAACGTTTTCTTGGGTTATTAAACTACTATCGTAGAAATGTCAAAAACGCCGCTCATATCCAGGCTCCTCTTAATGATATGCTAAAAGGTAAGAAAATTAAAAGAATCAATTAATCGAATGGTCTGAGGTGCAAAAGTCTGCATTTGAATCTTGCAAAAAACAGCTAGTTGAGGCTACTATATTGGCACATCCTGACCCTGAAGCCCATTTAACGCTTTTCACAGACGCGAGTGACACAGCGGTGGGCGCCTCACTCAATCAGTTTAAAAAACTTAACAGTGATCATAATTTTGAACCCTTAGCGTTTTTCTCTTCAAAACTATCCCCGACCCAACAAAAATGGTCTACTTTCGACCGTGAACTTTATGCGATTTATGCTGCCATTCGACATTTCAAACATATGCTTGAAGGTCGGCAATTCACAATATTTACGGACCATCGTCCACTAACATATGCCTTTTTACAGAAATCGGATAAATGTTCACCCAGACAGCTACGCCACCTAGATTATATTGGCCAATTTAGTACAGACATTCAGTTTATTAAAGGTTCGAATAATATCCCGGCCGACACGTTATCGCGAATCGAGGCTTTAGAGGTTCCGAGCGCATTAGATTATTCAGCCGTGGCACATGCTCAAAACACAGATGACGAGTTACATGATCTTATGAACTCCGACACTGCTTTAAAATTTAAACCTATGGTAGTAGACGGAACTGAAGCTCCACTTTTTTGCGACATTTCATTGAGAAATATGCGGCCATACCTTCCATTAGAATTTCGGAAAGCTGCTTTCAATACTCTCCACAATCTCGCTCATCCAGGTATAAGAGCTACGGTGAAACTCCTAACATCCCGTTTTGTTTGGCCTTCAATTAGAAAAGTCGTCACAACTTGGACACGGGCATGTATACCATGTCAGAGGTCAAAAATTTATCGCCATACTAACAGTCCGGTGCAAAATATTCACGTTCCAGACAAAAGGTTTGAGCACATCAACATTGATCTCGTAGGTCCTCTACCCCCTTCTCGCGGTTACACATATTGTCTAACAATGATCGATCGTTTCACGCGTTGGGTTGAAGCCTGTCCAATCTCTGATATTACAGCGGATACTGTGGCTAGAGTGTTTTATGAAAATTGGATTGCTCGTTTCGGCATTCCCAGAACCGTCACAACTGATCAGGGAAGGCAATTCGAATCTCATTATTTTACTTCGTTACTGAAATTGTTAGGAATTAAGCACATTCACACAACTGCATACCACCCAATTTCTAACGGTTTAATTGAAAACTGGCATCGTACTATGAAAGCATCCTTAAAGGCTCACTTAACTGATCACTGGACTGAAGTCCTACCCACAGTATTGCTGGGAATGCGGTCTGCATTCCGTGAAACCATACAAGCCACTACAGCCGAGTTGGTCTATGGTACAGCCCTCAAACTACCAGGAGAATTTTTCACACCTTCGCCGAAGGACTTCAACGCAGCTGAATTTGTCCAATCTCTCAAAGAGACTATGCACAGATTATCTCCAGCTCCAACTAGCAACCACGACACCAAAAGTCGTACCTTTGTTTCTATGGATCTTAAACAGTGCAAACAAGTTTTCGTGCGCCACGATGCAGTTCAACCTCCGTTGAAACCTCGATACGATGGCCCCTTCACAATCCTCGAACGGACTGACAAAGTCTACAAGCTGCAGATTGGAGACAAACCAAAATTCGTTTCCATCGACCGCCTTAAACCAGCATTCATCATGCCCGGATCCCACCCAGACGATGTAACTGACAGCTGCACAAAAAGTTCCGACAGCAGCAAGCCTACAACTGAAACTACTATCGAACATTCGGAGGATGACGTGAAACATGCTCGTTGTGGACGCAAAGTGCGTTTTCCTGCACGATTTAGATGACCAGGTAACGTTCCACTAGGAGGGGGGTACTGCGGTGGTATCCCTTACCTGGAAAACAAAACTTTTCTTCATTTCACAAACTCTATGATTCAGCAGAACATTCTACTGCCTCGAACTCCCTGGCACTGCTAACTGTGTATTCACGGCAACCGACGCGGTTGCAGAACTGAAGTGAACTGACGAACTTGTTTTTTACCTAGATATTCATCTTCGATCTTGCTCACCGAGTATGCTGCTTGTTTTCTTTCTCCCGACTTTACGCGGGATGTAACTAATATTTTTACTTTATTTTTATCTTGTTTAAATTAAAGGTTTTTCGTTAGGAGATTGCCTTAGTTTACTTAACTCATGGTTGCACATAAATTCAGCAAAATATTTTAAGCAGGTAGCTTGGGTAGTATACAGGTTACCTGTATATCAATGCTTAAAAAACAAAGATAGGTTGCGGATTTTATTATTATCATTATTATTGCCCCATTTTATAATTTATCTCTATAGGAAGGCATGGCTAGAGTTAAAATGGCTATTGTGGTTGCGTAAATGAATTCATTGGCGAAAAACGTACGAGCTTCATTTCTAAATTTTAAGAATCGCTAAATTGGGCATAGTGAAAATCTATTCTTTTAAATATGTTTTGAGTTAAAAAACTAAATCTTTATATAAACTAATATAAATTTTTATCTCATAAATTCCATTTTAAAAATGTCTGAACTCTATACCAATAATTGTTTAACATAATAATGGTATTCATTACTAAATCTTTTTCGCCTAATGTTCAAATAAAGGAACAACTTCAGTATATCCCCACAACGATATTTGGCGATTTTTTGTTGGCGATCATAGCTAAATCATAAATCTAAAAATCATCAATCATAATATCATAATCTAAATCATAAAGCATAAAATCATAAATCCAAAATAAATAACATATAGGCTGCCATATTATATCGCAAACAGTCTAGTCTAGAACGACAGCGTTATCGTTCAAAACGGCGCCAAAGAAAAATCGCCAAATTCAGCTGTGGGGATATACTGAAGTTATACCATAATATAAACTAAAATAAAAATATAAACTAATTTCCGTTTCATCTTTATTAAATTTTTACGTAATATTTTAAAAATATCAGTTATTTTCAAATGTTTTCCTATTCTAAATATTTTTTTCTTCTCTCGAGCATCTCAAAGATGCCAATTATTCAATTTTTCTTATTTACACCATTGATCACACTTTAATTTTCCTGAGGAAAGTGACGTCAGAGACACAGAAAAAAAAACGTCATAAAAGAAACTTTTCCCTCCGGTGGCAAATAGAGTACCTTTATAAACCCGCGTTTTTACTTAATAACTTACTTAATTAAAATGATAGAAATTTCTAAGCAGCTGAAATGCCTTCCTTAAAGCAGTCGGAATACACTGATATATCTCATGACGCGGGGAACCCTGTCCTCCGCGAGAAGTTGCTGTTGCAGACAAAAAAAATTGACGCCAGCGACAGTTACTTTTACTTTTTTTTAATATATAGAGATTATAAATTTAATTGTAAATTAAAGAGAGTTGACTGTAGTTGTTTGTGAAACATTTAAAATGAATATAGTATTGGGAAAAAAAAAAATCACTCAAAATTATTGCTGTAAAAATGATAATTTTAGTCAAGTAATCTTTTAAAGACCTTTCTGATCAAGCAATATCACTTAAACTATACTTTTTAAGTTTAAAATAGAACATGCATAATTTAAATTTATTTGCTATGCTAGAAATAATTTTAAAAAAGACAAAATTTTTAAAATTTATCAGTTTGTTTCTCTTTTGGAAATATATTAAAAAGTATTATGTAATAATTGCAATGAACAGAAGCAGTATTGCCTGAAAATAAAATTGCTCCTGCATTTAAAACTAGTTTATGCAATACTCATTGACATTTTATGTATTATGTGTATATGTACGTTCAATGCGTTAGCCCTAACTTCCATTTAAAAAGTGACTAGTTTTGTTTACTTTTTAAATTCCCAATATTCCCCAAAGTTCTAGGTTTATTCCCATCTTTGAAAAACTGTGGGTTTTTTGCAGCGCTATTCGCTGGTCAATATATTGAAATGAATCCTCAAAACACTCTATCATGAATAATAATAAAAAAAATCGTTAAAAAAAAATCATTGAAATTAGTCAAAATATAAGTTTAAGTTCCCGCTATTTCCTGTAGCGGTATTCCCGCACGCCACAGTCGATTCTGGAGTCCCAATGAAGTCTCTTACCTGCTTTTTTTTGTTTATATTTTTTATGGATTACTTGGCTCAAGGTGGCTGTCAGCGAAGCGGGCAAAGCCTGCTAGTCTTATATCTATTTATATATAAATGAATGTTTGTCTCTATGTCCTTTATAAAATCGTAAACTGCTTGACCGATTTCGATCATTCTTTTTTTGTTATTTTCCTTATAGGTCAGGGATGGTTTAGGAAAAAAAAAATTCAAAAAAATCAAAAATTTGAAAGAAGATATTAAATAAAAACTCCATTTTAACTTTAAAATGAAAAAAAAAAAAAAAAAAAAAAAATGTGGACTGAATGTAAAATTTACAAAACACATGAAAATCTGACATTGACAGATTTTAATTTAGTGCCAGAGGCCTACTGCTAAACTTGTTAATATCGACAAATTCTTCTTTAGTTAATTCGTGACGATCTAAACTCCATGATAAAGTTTTCATTAAATCAAACCAATGTGTTTCAGCTGCAGATATTGTAACAAATAACGTTGGAAGTCCAAACTGTCTTATAGCCGCAAAACAACGTTTTTTCTCTTTTTCCCAATGAGGGGGAGGTGTGCCTTGGGGGGGACTCATGTCAAAGGTGTGCCTTGGGGGGGGACTCATGTTAAAGTTGTACCTTGGGGGGACTCATGTCAAAGTTGGGCCTTGGGGGGACTCATGTCAAAGTTGGGCCTGGGGAGGACTCATGTCAAAGTTGTACCTTGGGGGGGGGGGGGACTCATGTCAAAGTTGGGCCTGGGGGGGGGGCTCATGTCAAAGTTGTGCCTTGGGAGGACTTCATTCAATAAATCCCCATTCAATAAACCGACTGAAATAGGTCCTTAGCACTATTAAGAGTGTATTATAAAAATTCGACAACGCTGTACTGACTGAAATAGGGGTACCTTGGGGGGGACTCATGTCAAAGTTGGGCCTGGGGGGGACTCATGTCAAAGTTCTGCCTTGGGGGGACTTCATTCAATAAATCTCCATTCAATAAACCGACTGAAATAGGCCCTTAGCACTAATTAAGAGTGACGTATAAAAATTCGACAACGTTGTACCGACTGAAATAGGGGTACCTTGGGGGGACTCATGTCAAAGTTGGGCCTTGGGGGGACTTCATTCAATAAATCCCCATTCAATAAACCGACTGAAATAGGCCCTTAGCACTAATTAAGAGTGTATTATAAAAATTCGACAACTGTACCGACTGAAATAGGCCTCTAGCACTAAAAAAGAAAAATAGATTTGATGCCAAAATCCGCGTTTGTAATGATCGATAGATGGCGCTCTCTGAACACTGCAGTTGTTAGTAAATATAACAGCCACGTGTAATTATTATTCTTTCTCCGCCATTTCAACATGGAAAGTCGATTGCATAATATGAGGGTATGCAGTGGTGTGATAATTTCACCTTAGCCCACCAGAGGGCGAGCATTTCATTACAATCGCGGATAAACAAAATTCACGTTTATTTATTTTTTTCCGGAAATAAAATATTTTTTATTTCGCGTGATAAATAATAAAAATTAGAAAAAAAAAATTAATATACTATGAAAATATTCGCGTGTAAATAAATATTTTCATAGAGATACTTGGTATTAGCCAACGAGATATATAAATTAGAGTGCTGATTCAATGGATGAAGGATTAGCTTTCCGTGGATCAAGATGAATCACGTGACATGCTCCAATAGGTTGCTTTGTTTGGCCCTTTATCGCTATTTTGGCATTTAAAATATCAGTTCGACAAATTATCATTATTATTAGGTAATATGACAGTCCTATGACCGAAATAAATTGTTTTTAAAATAATTTTACACATATTTCACATTTTAAAAAATAATAAAATACCTTTTTTCATCGTTTCCCAACAAGGTTTAAAAGTGTTTATAAAAGAAAATTTAAACTTTTAAAGAGCTAAATTTAACAACAAATAATAATTTTCCAGCTATTTTTAAGCATTTTGTCGGTTAAAGTTCAACTACATGAAATAAAAAAGAAGTAAAATCAAAATTAAAATGATTTAGAACAAAAGAATATTAAACTACGTAAGTAAACAAAACATTGGCGTTTATGTCTTATACGAAGAACAATCTCCAAACCGTTGCCATAGAAATTTACTGAAAATAAGCTGTTACCAAGGGAACCACCGAATACGCAGTTGCAAGGAGAGCATGTCACATGACTCATCTTGGACCTTCTCAAGGGTTACCATTTATCACTCTACTTCATATATCTCGTTGGTATTAGCTTAAAATTTTTATTTAATTGAGTAGTACTTACTTTTCTTTTCTACAGTAAAACAAAATTCTTCGTTTTAATTGATACTTTATATGTAACTTATAAAGGTTCTTTTATGTTTTCACCTTGATTGTAAATAGTAATAATTTCGAATTTATTAGAATTTTTTATTTTTTTATATTGTATATATCATAAAAGTTTTTTTTTTTTTTTTTTTGGTATGGAACAGCTTTAGTTAATTTGGCACCGAAGTACCTCGGACGTTTCTCACCAAGGTAATTTGAAAATCGGAATCTTCTTCTATCTTATCTCATGTGATGATCTTCAGCAAAGTGTTGTGCATGAGTCTACGAATGTTTCTGAGTTGGTAAGACCAATCTTTATTCCAACGCCTTTTTCGCGAAGTTTACGTACAATTATGCCTCTAAAGCGACAAGCAATTGGCCGATCTACACCTCAAGCACGGAAGAAAAGAGCATTACGAGCCTCAAAATTAGACGAGCACCGAGCTAAGGCTGAAAAATCTTAGAGTGCATGACGCTGGGACCCGTTCGTCTGAATCATCTGAACAACGAGAAGTGAGGTTAGAAAATGATCGAATACGTACTACTCAGGCACGTTCATCTGAGACAACTGAACAACGGGAAAGAAGGCTGCAAAATATTCGAATAAGCACCGCTCGATCAAGACGAACACTGCACGCTGATTTAAATCTTGGTGCATTCCATTATAACAGTAATAATGATTACAGTCTTCATCCAAGTGTCGTCATTGGAAAAATGGATAAAATTTGTATGTATTGTAGCGCCCTCAAATTTAAGAACGAAATGCCAGGAATGTGTTGCGCCAGTGGAAAAGTTAAACTGCCAGAATTACATCCACCACCCGAACCACTATCAACGTTGCTATCAGGTGTTACACGAGAATCGAAGCATTTCTTGGAAAACATTCGTAAATGCAATTCATGTTTTCAAATGGCATCATTCGGTGCAACGAACATCGTGCGAGAAAATTACATGCCGACCACGGAGTAATATTAATAGGAGTTGAAGGTCCAATGGGAGAAAGCTACGAAACTGTGATCTAAATTTTTGGTAAATATTGAGGGCGCCACTTGTCATTCCTCCCTGCCTCGGCGCGGATATACTACTGTTTTCAATAGAATTTTTCTGAAGTACATTTAAAATTTTTTATTTTAAGCAATTTTATTTCTTTGTAAGTTCTTAAAACTGCATAATTCAGATGTTTCAAATAAATGCTTCGTTCCTAGTTGTAAAACAGGCTATGATAGTGATAAGAAAAAAATATAAAAAGCCCTAGGAGAAAATAAAGTCCAAGTTCGTGTTTTCTGCCCCTAAAGTAAGTTTATTTTTTTTTCTTTACAAAATTTCATCCATTCTCCTTCCTCCCAATTGTCTGTTTTAGGTAACTTCGGTTCATAAGAATCGCCATTTTTTAAAAGCTTTCTTTCAAAGTAAAATTAGTATAAAATGGCTCTTAAAAAAAACATGTTGGTTAGAATACTCTATTTAATGAAATTTGCTTTCAATCGAAATTTTTTCAGCTTGATATTATTTTAAAAAAAATAATTAAAACGAGACATTTCCCCACTGAATAACATTGCGGAAGCTGGAGAGAAGGAAGGATTGCACGCTGGCGCCATCTGTAAACATTAGAAAACAACATCACAAAATTTCAGCGTTACCTTCTTCTCCTGTCTTTTTACTCCGTGATGCCAACATTCAGAGTCCAAGGACAAATTTATCATCGTGCCGGATCGCTTCTACCATTGCCGGACGCAGATCATAAGTTTCTTCAATTTTATTTCATGGCAAACAGTGATGAACAAATTGAACAACGATGTCATTACAATGCGGGCACTAGACGAGAAATCGTGGCTGCGTTACAAGCCCTTTTCGATCAATACAATGAATTAGTTCAATTGTTTAAAACCGCCATTCAACGAATGCCAGACGATGACTACGCAGTTGTAATTCGAGCAGTTAAAGACCCGTTGGCCAACACGAAAGACAGTTCAATGCACCAACAATCGATGAAGTGGCGATCGTGATAGTTGGAGAAGAATTTGAATCGCGCGACATAATTCTTCATCGCAGAAGAGGTGGCGTTCAGCGAGTCTCTGAAACTCATCGTTCATATGACGGATTGCAGTATCCGGTTCTGTTTTGGCGAGGAGAAGATGGATATCATTTCAACATCAAAATGAGAAATCCACAAACAAACGAGGAAACGAATAAGAAAGTCAGTGCAATGAATTATTATTCGTATCGATTGATGATTCGTCAAAACGCTGAGAACTACATTTTGAAATGTCGACAATTGTTTCATCAGTACATTGTCGATATGTACGCGAAGATTGAAACCGAACGACTCCTATATATTCGATTGAATCAAACCGAGTTGCGTTCTGAAGAGTACATCCATTTACGAGACGCAATCGTTAATGATGGCAATGTGAATCCAAACGAATTGGGAAGAATGGTCATATTACCGTCTACATTCACGGGAAGTCCACGGCACATGCACGAATACGCACAAGATGCGATGACATACGTTCGCGCATATGGTCGTCCAGATTTGTTCATTACATTTACATGTAATCCAACATGGAATGAAATTAAAGAACTTCTGTTAGCTGGACAATCATCTTCGGACCGCCATGACATTACCGCACGCGTATTTAAACAAAAATTGAAATCTTTAATGAATTTTATTATCAAGCATCACGTTTTTGGAGAGACACGCTGCTGGATGTATTCCATTGAATGGCAGAAAAGAGGATTGCCACATGCACATATTTTGGTTTGGTTAATCAATAAAACTACGCCAGATCAAATAGACCAAATCATCTCAGCAGATATACCAGATAAGGACATTGATCCAGACTTATTCGATGTCGTTACCAAAAATATGATTCATGGTCTATGTGGCGCATTCAACAATAATTCACCATGTATGTCTGATGGAAAATGCACGAAACGATACCCAAGAAACTTGGTTTCTGATACCATCACTGGCAATGACGGATACCCACAGTATCGTCGACGATCAGTTGAGGATGGCGGAAAATCCATCGTTCTGAAAGTACGAAACGTTGATGTCGAAGTCGATAATCGTTGGGTTGTGCCATATTCACCGTTGCTTTCAAAGACATTCAAAGCACACATTAATGTTAAGTATTGCAATTCAGTGAAGTCGATCAACTACATTTGCAAATATGTCAAAAAAGGAAGCGACATGGCAGTCTTCGGAGTAGGGAATGTGATCGCACCGCTCGATGCAATCAACCAATACCAACTCGGACGCTACATTAGCAGTAATGAAGCAGTATGGCGCATCTTATCATTTCCAATCCATGAACGACATCCAACAGTAGTACACTTGGCGGTGCATCTCGAGAATGGGCAGCGCGTGTACTTCACAGCAGATAATGTACGTGCAAGAGCATTGGTTCCACCGGCAACAACTTTAACTGCATTTTACTCATTGTGCCAAGATGATCTTTTTGCAAAGACTCTACTTTATTCTGAGGTACCGAAATTCTACACATGTAATGCATCGGCTAAAAAGTTTCAACGTCACAAACAAGGTAAAGCAATTGAAGGACATCCCAATTTGTATTCCAGTGACGTCGTCTGTACACTGTTCACCCGAATAATACAGAATGCTTCTATCTGCGATTGCTGTTAATCAATGTACGTGGACCGACATCCTTCCAAGATTTAAAAACAGTCAACGGTCAACTGTGCGCCACTTATCGTCAAGCTTGCCAGGAATTAAATCTTCTTGAGAATGATGCACATTGGGACACTGCACTTGCTGATGCATCGAATACTGCTCGACCACAGCAAATACGCACGTTATTTGCCATAATATTGACAACCTGCTTCCCATCTAATCCAAACGATCTTTGGGTAAAATACAAGGACTACATGAGTGATGATATTCTACATCGTTTGCGCGCTGCGAATCAAAATCCGGACATTCCATTCACAGCAAACGTGCATAATGAGGCATTAATTTTGATGTTTGGCAATCGCTGACAAGGCACTGGTGCAACTGGGAATGCCTGCTCCGAACCGACCAGCAAACGACCTTTTCGATTGTGATTTGCACCGAGAAACACACTTTGATTCTGAAGAACTGGGGACATTTGTTCAGAGAAATCTTCCGCAGTTGGATTCAGAACAACGCATTGTGTATGACAGAATTATGCGTGCAATCACAGAACAACTCGGTGGACTGTTTTTCATAGATGCGCCCGGTGGTACGGGAAAGACTTTTCTTCTTTCACTCATTTTGGCAACAATACGATCACAAAATAATATTGCACTGGCCATTGCATCATCTGGAATTGCGGCAACTCTTTTGGATGGTGGCCGAACAGCGCATTCGGCATTGAAACTACCATTGAATTTGCAAATCACTCAGGTACCAATATGCAACATCAGCAAAAATTCTGGAATGGGAAAATCACTCCAAACGTGTCAAATTATCATATGGGACGAATGTACAATGTCTCCCAAGAAAGCATTGGAAGCGCTTGATCGTACACTGCGAGATTTGAGAGGAAACGCACGGATCTTCGGTGGCGCACTCATTTTATTGCCTGGTGATTTTCGACAAACACTGCCGGTTATACCACGTTCAACACCCGCTGATGAACTTAATGCATGTCTCAAATCATCAGTTTTATGGCGTCATTTACAGAAATTGACTTTAAAAACCAACATGCGTGTACAACTACAACGGGATGCATCGGCTGAAAATTTTGCAAAACAATTAATGGATATTGGAAATGGGCGAATGCAAATTGATGAATCTACGCAATGTATCACCTTGCCAGAGAATTTCTGACAAATCACAGAAAGCATAGACGAATTGGTGGAAAAAGTTTTCCCAAACATTGCACAGAACTACAAAAATCATCAGTGGCTCAGTACGCGTGCTATATTAGCGGCAAAAAACATCAATGTCAATATCATCAACTTCACCTTTCAGAATGGAATACCCGGCGAAACGACAACATATAAGTCCATCGATACTGTGGTGAATCAAGACGAAGTCGTCAACTATCCAACTGAATTCTTGAATTCGCTTGATTTGTCAGGCATGCCACCGCACGTTCTTACATTGAAAATTAGCGTACCCATCATTCTTCTTCGAAACATAAATCCACCAAGACTTTGCAACGGAACCAGACTCTCAGTCAAGAAAATGATGAACAATGTTATCGAGGCAACAATTTTGACTGGAAAATTCAAAGGTGAAGACGAACTGTTGCCACGTATCCCAATGATCCCGACAGATATGCCATTCGAATTCAAACGTTTGCAGTTCCCAGTGCGACTCGGTTTCGCAATGACTATCAACAAAGTACAAGGACAATCGTTGGAAGTGTGTAGATTAAATTTGGAGAATACATGCTTCTCACATGGGCAGCTCTATGGGGCCTGCTCACGCGTCGGAAAACCTTCTGATTTACTCGTTTATGCACCAAATGGAAAAACAAGAAATATTGTGTATCCCACAGCACTTCAATAAATATCGAATTGAAAAGAAACGCTGCAATGTAACAGTTTTTTTCGATATGGAAAAAATTAATAAAATGACTCAAAATAAATTGAATATTTGTGTAGTGTCTTTCCTTCAAATTTATTTTAGTTAGTGGCGTAGCAACGCTCACAGGGTACAGCTAGTCTTATATATATATAAATGTGAATGTCCGTGAATTTATTTGACTGAGTTTCACGCCAAAACTGCTCGACGGATTTCGATGATATTTGTAATGGAGATAGCTTATACCCTAACTTAAAAAGTTGGCTACCTTTTATTCCGAAAAAAAATTTGTTTTTGCGATTTTTATGCATAAAATAGCAATTTTGTAAGCTAATAATAGCAAAAAATTAGCCATTTATATTTATCCATAATTTAATTGTTGCCAAAAAAAAAAAAAAAAAAAAAAAAAAACGAATTTATTTATTTTTTCAACAGGAAAATAAATACATTTATCTAAACGTGAACGATACAAAAAAAAAAAAAAATTATGCATCTCACAAAAATTGACGTCATTTTTAATTAAAAATTTCTTTTACACATTGATAAAGTGATAATACGCAAGCGAAGTGATGACGTCACTGGCCGTTCGTGTATGCAAAAAAAATATTTCCTATGTTAAACGTCCATTGGATTTTTTGTAAAAAATTATTAAAAATCGCGGAAAATTATTTCCCAATTTTAATCCCCATATTTAGGTATAGGTATGTATTAATTATCATGTCCATGCGTTAGATTAAGTTATTTTTTTTGTAAAATTGACAAAAGTTGAATTTTTAATCCGCGATTGTAATGAAATGCTCGCCCTCTGGTGGGCTAAGGTGAAATTATCACACCACTGCATATCCTCATATTATGCAATCGACTTTCCATGATGAAATGGCGGAGAAAGAATAATAATTACACGTGGCTGTTATATTTACTAACAACTGCAGTGTTCAGAGAGCGCCATCTATCGATCATTACAAACGCGGATTTCAAAACTCTAGGGAAAAAAAAAAAAATGGCAAATTTCCATATTCGATTGAAAACACAAGCATTTCATTTCAAAAGATTATATTTACACAATAAATATCCAACTAATATACTAATTAAAAGGAAAATGATAAATATTCTATCATAATTTGAAGTCAAATTTGTTTTCAAATGTCTGAATAAAGTATCTGATATAAGATACTAATATGTTGCAGCGAAATAGATTTGATATCGGTCATCCTTAGCAGAAAAAAAAATATCGCCAAATTATTTGGCGAACATAATTTAATTCCTTTCAAAAATCATGGTTATTTTAACAACTTATATTAAGAGAGCAATGAATAATTAATATGAAACAATATTTCGTACAATGCATATTACGAAAATATACATCTGGCATGCATATTTTCGTATTACGTTTTTGATCACCAAATACAATAAGCGCCAAGAACGACAGAGTTTTGAAATTCAAAATTAAAACTGTGTCAATTTGACAGCAAAATAACTCAATCTAACAAATGCACATATGATAACTAATCTATACTAATATTATAAATGCGAAAGTTTGGATGGATATGTTTGTAACTCAATCACGCCACAACGGCTAAACGGATCTGGATGAAATTTTGTACAGAGATAGATAATAGTCTGGAATAAGACATAGGCTACTTTTTATACCGGAAAAAAATGTAAATTTTTAATTAATCTTCTATATAATATAGATATTTCTTCTATACTAAAATCTATATAAATAAAGAGAAGTGTCTGTGTGTGTATCTGCGCTCTGGTGCTCACACTACTAATCGCAGAGCCTCCAAATTTGGCATATAGGTACCTGGGCCCCTGCAGGTGTGCACCTCATCGAGATTTTTTCGAATTTCGAATTTGAATTTTTTAAATTAATGTTTTTTCGAATTTAAATATTGGCTTCAATGTTTCATTTTTCAGAAATTTGTTTCGTTTCAAAAGTCTGCGTATCTTAGCAACGGCTATTAAACTATTTATTTATTTGAATTCATTTGAGGAAGAAATCTTTTTTATTATATTTATTGAAATCAAATAGTTATACACATACAGTAGAAAAAATTAAACATATTAAATTTTTAGATTTTGGCATATAGGTACCTGGGTCCCTGCAAGTGTGCACCTAATCGAGATTTTTTCGAATTTCGAATTTGAATTTATTAAATTAATGTTTTTCCGATTTTAAATATTGGCTTCTTTGTTTCATTTTTCATAAATTTAATATTTTGCATCAATCGTCTGCGTATCTTAGCAACGGCTATTACGCAACTTATTTTTATTTAATACATTCATTTAAAGGCGATTTTTTTTTTTTATTGGAAACAAAATTGTAATGCAGTAGAAAAAATTAAGTATAATTAATAGTTTTAATTTTAAAAACGTTTTTATAACAGTTACGTTTAAGTTTTTATCCGCGTTTGTAATGATCGATAGATGGCGCTTTCTCAACTGCAGTTGTTAGTAAATATTGCCACGTGTATTTATTATTGTGCTTTCTTATTGTTCTATCATTGTTTCAGCGTGAAAGCTATCAGTGGTATGATAATTTCACCTTAGCACACCAGAGGGCGAGCATTTCATTACAATCGCAGATAGTAGACCAACTTCTTATTTTTCATTTTTTAATTAATTCTTTTAAAAGAAAAAACTTTTTTTTTTTTTTTTTTTAATTATTATTTACAGTATTTATCGGGAAAAATGGAAGTACATACATAGCAAAAAGGATTAAATTTATTAAAATTTATTTGTTTATATATATATATATATTAATCTACTTTTTATTTTTATTTATTTTATTACATTGGTCGAAATCAAATCGTAATATAGTGTAAATAGCATGGGCTATAAAATACATGGTTCAAAACTAAAATATTTAATAGATGCTGAGATACAGTCATCTTTAAAATCGTCGTTCTTAAATAGTAGCAGATCTTTCCTGTCGTCGATAAATATCCAGATTAAAGTGCATGGGAAAGACCTTTCTGCAGGCATGGGAAACCTAGACCTGATGCAGTGCGGGAGGGAAAAGAGCTGCCGTAGACAGCGAGTACCCGAAGCGAGGTTTGAAGCAATTTTAGTTTGTTTTTTTTTAGTTTTTGTGTATAATGTGGTGTACAAAAATAAATATTGATAATTCTTTCTAAAATTCATTTAAATATAGTGATCAGCGAAGCGGGCGTAGCCTGCTAGTATATTATAAATGTGAATGTCCGTGAATTTATTTGACTGAGTTTCACGCCAAAACTGCTCGACGGATTTCGATGAAATTTGTAATGGAGATAGCTTATACCCTAACTTAAAAAGTTGGCTACCTTTTATTCCGAAAAAAAAATTTGTTTTTGTGATTTTTATGCATAAAATAGCAATTTTGTAAGCTAATAATAGCAAAAAATTAGCCATTCAAATTTATCCATAATTTAATTGTTGCAAAAAAAAAAATAAATAAATAAATATAATTTAAAAAAACTAAAAAACACGCTTTTAAAGCACATCAAACTAAAAAGTGAAAAATAATTATTAATATAAGCTGAAAACAATAATGAACGAAAAATACTAGTATAATTGTGAAAAAAGCGTGGGGTGCTTTGTGCCATATTTTTCGTATATCGAGCAACCCACGCTTTTTACACAATTATACTAGTATTTTTCGTTCATTATTGTTTTCAGCTTATATTAATAATTATTTTTCACTTTTTAGTTTGATGTGCTTTAAAAGCGTGTTTTTTAGTTTTTTTAAACTATATTTATTTTTCACTTTTTAGTTCGAAGTGCTATGAAAGCATGCTTTTTAAACTATATTTTAAACTATATTTATTATTTTATTATTTATCACATAAATAGCTACAGTATGTAAGTTTTTGGTTAAAATATTTACACACAATCGAAAATATCCCCATTCGACTTGCAGGCCTCTTAAATCTATCTGTACCAATTTTGAACGGCCTAACTGTATTTCTATTTGTTTTTGCCCCATAGCCCCCCCTTACCCCCTCATCCCCCAACCCGCCTCTCGTAATAATTTTACAAATTCAAAAATATCCGTAATCGATTAGTAAGTATCGAAAACCTCTATGTACCAATTTTGAACGATCTGACACTATTTTCATTTTTCCCCCCTTCTTGCCCCTCCTAATAATTTTACAAATTCAAAAATATCCGCAATCGATTTGTAAGTATCGAAAACCTTTACGTACCAATTTTGAACGATCTGACACTATTTTTATTTTTTTGCCCCCCCTCCCCTCCCCCACTTCTTGCCCCTCCTAATAACTTTACACAATCGAAAATATCTCCATTCGACTTGCAGGCCTCTTAAATCTATCTGTACCAATTTTGAACGACCTAACTGTATTTCTATTTGTTTTTGCCCCATAGCCCCCCCTTACCCCCTCATCCCCCTACCCGCCCCTCCTAATAATTTTACAAATTCAAAAATATCCGCAATCGATTTGTAAGTATCGAAAACCTCTACGTACCAATTTTGAACGATCTGACACTATTTTTATTTTTATGCCTCCCCCCTCCCCTCCCCTACTTCTTGCCCCACCCCCCTACCCGCCCCTCCTAATAATTTTACAAATTCGAAAATATCCGCAATCGATTTGTAAGTATCGAAAATCTCTATGTACCAATTTTGAACAATCTGACACTATTTTTATTTTTTTGCCCCCCCCCTCCCCTCCCCCACTTCTTTCTCTTCTAATAACTTTACACAATCGAAACTATCCCCATTCGACTTGCAGGCCTCTTACATCTATCTGTACCAATTTTGAACGGCCTAACTGTATTTCTATTTGTTTTTGCCCCATACCCCCCTTACCCCCTCACCCCCTACCCGCCCCTCCTAATAATTTTACAAATTCAAAAATATCCGCAATCGATTTGTAAGTATCGAAAACCTCTATGTACCAATTTTGAACGATCTGACACTATTTTTATTTTTTTGCCCCCCCCCCTCCCTTCCCCCCCTCTTGCCCCTCCTAATAACTTTACACAATCGAAAATATCCCCATTCGACTTGCAGACCTTTAAAACCTACCTGTACCAATTTTCAGCGGCCTAACTGTATTTCTATTTGTTTTTGCTCCATAGCCCCCCCCCCCCCTTGCTGCCCCACCTGGGGGCTAAATTTCTAAAATTCCAGAAATTGGTTTTTAGATAGTTGCCTTAGCTATATTTTAGAGTAAAAATTTCACGTATATCTATTTTTTTTTTTTTTGTTTGGGATATATAGGATTATGCGAAATCACGTTTTACGCATGTGAAATCACGTTTTGCCCCCCTCCCACCGCCCCCCTTGGGGACCGAATTTCAAAAATTCCAGAAACCGATTTTTAGACATTTGTATTAGCTATATTTTAAAGCAAAAATTTTACGGATATCTGTTTTTTTGTTTGAGATATGAAGGATTTTGTGCAATCACGTTTTGCTCCCAGAGAAGTTACAAACATACATACATACAGGTGAAGCTAATATAAGCGTGTTAAAAAAGAATTTATTTATTTTTTTCAACAGGAAAATAAATACATTTATCTAAACGTGAACGATAAAACATTATAAAAAAAAATTATGCATCTCACAAAAACTGACGTCATTTTTAATTAAAAATTTCTTTTACACATTGATAAAGTGCTAATACGCAAGCGAAGTGATGACGTCATTGGCCGTTCGTGGATGCAAGAAAAATATTTCCTATGTTAAACGTCCATTGGATTTCTCTATATATTAAAAAAAAGTAACTGTCGCTGACGTCAATTTTTTTTGTCTGCGACAGCAACTTCTCGCGGAGGGCAGGGTTCCCCGCGTCATGGGATATATCAGTGTACAGTCGGCTGCAAAATTATTCGAGCACTAGCCAATAATTCCTATATTTAAAAAGTACACTTAAGACTGTTTTGCTAAGTAAATCCTTGCCGAATCATGTTCTTAGACTGATTAAGAACATTACTCGACAAGGATTTATTTAATAAAGCTGTATTAAGTGTACTTTTTTTTGGCAAGGATTATTGCTAGTGCTCGAATAATTTTGCAGCCGACTGTATTTCGACTGCTTTAAGGAAGGCATTTCAGCTGCTTAGAAATTTCTATCATTTTAATTAAGTAAGTTATTAAGTAAAAACGCGGGTTTATAAAGGTACTCTATTTGCCACCGGAGGGAAAAGTTTCTCTTATGACGTTTTTTTCTGTGTCTCTGACGTCACTTTCCTCAGGAAAATTAAAGTGTGATCAATGGTGTAAATAAGAAAAATTGAATAATTGGCATCTTTGAGATGCTCGAGAGAAGAAAAAAATATTTAGAATAGGAAAACATTTGAAAATAACTGATATTTTAAAAATATTACTTAAAAATTTAATAAAGATGAAACGGAAATTAGTTTATATTTTTATTTTAGTTTATATTATGGTATAACTTCAGTATATCCCCACAGCTGAATTTGGCGATTTTTCTTTGGCGCCGTTTTGAACGATAACGCTGTCGTTCTGGACTGTTTGCGATATAATATGGCAGCCTATATGTTGTTTATTTTGCATTTTGGATTTATGATTTTATGTTTTATGATTTAGATTATGATTGATGATTTTTAGATTTATGATTTAGCTATAATCGCCAACAAAAAATCGCCAAATATCGTTGTGGGGATATATTGAAGTTGTTCCTTTATTTTAACATTAGGCGAAAAAGATTTAGTAATGAATACTTAGATTATGTTAAACAATTATTGGTATAGAGTTCAGACATTTTTAAAATGGAATTTATGAGATAAAAATTTATATTAGTTTATATAAAGATTTAGTTTTTTAACTCAAAACATATTTAAAAGAATAGATTTTTACTATGACCAATTTAGCGATTTTTTAAATTTAGAAATGAAGCTCGTACGTTTTTCGCCAATGAATTCATTTACGCAACCACAATAGCCATTTTAACTCTAGCCATGCCTTCCTATAGAGATAAATTATAAAATGGGGCAATAATAATGATAATAATAAAATCCGCAACCTATTTTTGTTTTTTAAGCATTGATATAAAATTTTGCAGAAAACAGAATTTAATACAACAGGACATTTTTTTTTTATATAGATAAAGGAATGTAGTTACTGCATTGCTAAAATATTGAAGTTACAGCTAATACAGGACCTCATTGGCTGATTTTAAATTTTTCATTTATTTTGACGATGACTTTAATTATCTATCGCAATTATGCATGCCAAGATTTTCGCGAGAAACGTCTAAGCTACTTCGGTGCCAAATTTAAAATTTTGCCAAGAGGTTAAACTGTACCATTGCTTTAGAACGATTTTTTTTCGATTTTATTTTAAATATTTTTCAACTTAATTCACGGGGGGGAAAAAAAAGAAGAAAATTTTTTATTTGGTCTAAATGTATAAAATATCTCCAGGTAAAATATCCGTTTTTCGTTCTGTTCATTATTAGAAAGAAAATGGCTGAAGTAGTTTTTCCTGTACCATTGATGTCTTTATAAATTAAATTAAATTAAATTAAATTAAATTATCCAATATCATTAAATTTCATTCTCCACGCTCATTTTTTATTTTCTAAATTTAATATTTCATAATATATATGTAAAAAAATCAAGGTGTAATCAGTACATATCCAGAAGATGTATTGGCGATTTTTCTTTGGCGTCGTGTTGAACGATAACGATTTCGTTCTGGACACTTTGCGATATAATATGGCAGCCTATATGTTGTTTATTTTGGATTTATGTTTTATAATTTATGATTTAGATTATGATTTTATCATTTATGATTTAGCCCTAATCGCTAATAAAAAATCGCCAAATATCGTTGTGGGGATATACTAAAGTTGTTCCTTTGTATTCAATACAGTTTAAGAAATTAAATGGTAAAATCAGATATTGACAGGCATCTTGGGAAATTCATGGTGTAGTACAATAAGTGGCGACAATGCAAAATCGCTACTGAAAGAAGTTGTCCTGTCGTACTACTACTACTAATGAAATTTTTAAAATAATTGCAATAATCGCATAAGATATTTATCTTCAACCTGACTAAATCATATTCTAGAAAAAATGTACTTTAAAAAGTTGCATCTTTAGTGTTGGAAGCACCATTTTAAACCTTGCTGTAAGCTGGAAATAAATGCAGAGTATTACATATTGTCCTAAATTAACTAAAAAAAATTCAATAGTAAAAAAAAAATATAGGCATTAGAAAAAATAAGTTCATAATTTCTTTAATCAAGCAATAACACCCAAAAAATTCATCCTCAAACAGTGACAAAAATGTAACAAGTCAATCATATACTAAAGTTGTAATGCTTAATGATTTAGATGTCAAGAATTTCTCTCTGTTCTAAATAATTAGAGCTATGGTTGTTTATGTTATGTTCTCTCTCAAAATAATGGCAAATTGTTATTAAATTGTTGAACGTTATAACAGATTTTTGACATATTATAAACGATATAATATTAAATATTGTGTATTTCAATGCGATACCAACTATGGTGGATTTCTATAATATTGTTCCCCCTAGTTAAAAAAAAAAGAAATATTAAAAATCGAGGAAAATTATTTCCCGATTTTAATCCACATATTTAGGTGTAGGTATGTATTAATTATCATGTCCATGCTTTAGATTAAGTTATTTTTGTTGTAAAATTGACAAAATTTGAATTTTTAATTTCAAAACTCTAGGGAAAAAAAATGGCAAATTTCCATATTCGATTGAAAACACAAACATTTCATTTCGAAAGATGATATTTACACAATAAATATCCAATTAATATACTAATTAAAAGGAAAATGATAAATATTCTATCATAATTTGAAGTCAAATTTGTTTTCAAATGTCTAAATAAAGTATCTGATATAAGATACTAATATGTTGCAGCGGAATAGATTTGATATCGGTCATCCTTAGCAGAAAAAAAAAATATCGACAAATTATTTGGCGAACATAATTTAATTCCTTTCAAAAATCATGGTTATTTAACAACTTATATTAAGAGAGTAATGAATAATTTGAAACAATATTTCGTACAATGCATATTACGAAAATATACATCTGGCATGCATATTTTCCACGGAGTAATAAGACAGGAGAAGAAGGTAACGCTGAAATTTTGTGACGTTGTTTTCTAATGTTTACAGATGGCTCCAGCGTGCAATCCTTCCTTCTCTCCAGCTTCCGCAATGTTATTCAATGGGAAAATGTCTCGTTTTAATTATTTTTTTAAAAATAATATCAAGCTGAAAAAATTTCGATTGAAAGCAAATTTCATTAAATAGAGTATTCTAACCAACATGTTTTTTTTTTTTTGAAGAGCCATTTTATACTAATTTTACTTTGAAAGAAAGCTTTTAAAAAATGACGATTCTTATGAACCAAAGCTAGCTAAAACAGACAATTGGGAGGAAGGAGAATGGATAGAATTTTGTAAAGAAAAAAAATAAACTTACTTTAGGTGCAGAAAACACGAACTAGAACTTTATTTTTCTCCTAGGGCTTTTTTTTTTTTTTTTCTTATCACTATCATAGCCTGTTTTACAACTAGGAACGAAGCATTTATTTGAAACATCTGAATTATGCAGTTTTAAGAACTTACAAACAAATTAAATTGCTTAAAATAAAAATTTTTAAATGTACTCCAGCAAAATTCTATTGAAAACAACAGTATATCCGCGCCGAAGTAGGGAGGAATGACAAGTGGCGCCCTCAATATTTACCAAAAATTTAGATCACAGTTTCGTAGCTTTCTCCCATTCCATTGGACCTTCAACTCCTATTAATATTACTCCGTGATATTTTCGGGGCCGCGGTAGCCCAGTCGGTAGAGCGCCGGCCTCGTAATTGGAAGATTGCGGGTTCGGTACTCGAGCCGGCCAAAGACCGTCGTGTACACTAATGGTGGCTGGTGCACGTAAAATCTGTCGTGGCCGCAATGTCCTCCATGTTCCCATGAAAAATTATACCTCTGGGGGTTACCGAAGCGGGAGAGCCATCCCTTCCGTGGAGGATCAAAATTGTGATGGCATGTCTCCGGACCACCTCTAGGGGTGTGTCCCAGACCGTCGCCAATTGCCCATCTGCGCAGCATTAATGCGACGTAAAACCCAATCACCAAATCACCGTGATATTTTCGTATTACGTTTTTGATCACCAAATACAATAATTAATCTTCTATATAATATAAATATTTCTTCTATAACACGGAGTAATATTAATAGGAGTTGAAGGTCCAATGGGAGAAATCTACGAAACTGTGATGTAAATTTTTGGTAAATATTGAGGGCGCCACTTGTCATTACACCCTGTCTCGGCGCGGATATAATGTTGTTTCCAATAGAATTTTGCCGGAGTAAATTTTAAATTTTAAGCAATTTAATTTATCAGAAAATAAGTTTTACAGATTTAAAAATAAAAACTTGCTCAACAAAGAATTATCCTAAGCTTGATGTTGGTAAAAGGAAATTAATGCAAAAATCAAATCGCTAGAAACTTATTTACTACATTTTTTTATACGTCAAATATACTAATAATGAAAAATTGTAATACTGCCATAAAATATCCATAATAATCTACATTTTCAAACAACACAATACAAACGATCTCCATTCTCCTTCCTCCCAAAAGTCTGTTTTAGCTAGCTTCGGTTCACAGGGATCTTCATTTTTTAAAAGTTCTCTTTCAAAGTAAAATTAGTATAAAATGGCTCTTAAAAAAAAACATGTTGCTTAGAATACTCTATTTAATGAAATTTGCTTTCAATCGAATTTTTTTCAGCTTGATATTATTTTTAAAAAAAATGATTAAAACGAGACATTTTCCCATTGAATAACATTGCAGAAGCTGGAGAGAAGGAAGTATTGTACGCTGGCGCCATCTGTAAACATTAGAAAACAACATCACAAAATTTCATCGTTACCTTCTTCTCCTGTCTTTATTACTCCGTGTTCTATAATAAAACTTTAAAATAATTTATTTTAATTTTTAATTGTTGCCAAAGAATATTTCACGCGAATAATAATAAAAAAAATAATAAATATTAAATTTGCTTAGGCACATGACAGCATAACGTCATTATCAAAATTAAATAATAAGAAAATGAAAGCTAATTCAGATCTGTATTAAAGAGCTTTATTAGTTGATAATCCTGGGTATATTTTTAATTTTAATACTGAAGTAGATAGGACATTTTTCGCCAAGGACTCTATTTTTGTGACAGCAACCTTAAGCCAAGTAGTCCATAAAAAATATAAACAAATCTGTAAATATAAAAGAGTAAACTCAATGATTCACTGACTCAACACTGCCATGACGATTCTGTGGGAAAGAGGGTCACAAATTTTAGTGACCAGGTTGGTTTTCGGAGCCTGACCCCCCAACTAAGACAGAATTTCGCAAAATAACCCCCCGCCTGTCTCCCTTGGGGGGCAGAAGGCTTAACTCGGCTCCAAATTACTTAACGGTGAAGAAATTGCAGATGGAAAGACCATACTTGAGTACAAAAAAATTATTTTCTGCGATTTTGGAATTTTGGATTTTTAAGGGGGGGAGGGAAGGGAAAAGGTTTTGGAAGAAGGGTACTCAACACACGAGGAAATCGAACTGAACACACACTACAAAGGGATTTTATGAAATTCCACCCTACCGCCCTTTGGAGAATGGGGGGCAAAAACATGTATTCATGCGTAACGCTGCACTAAATTATCTAAGGTTGGACATTTTTTATGTAAGAAACGATTATATGTATCTAACTCATAGCATGAAGAGATTTTGCAAAATTCCCTCCTCCTTCCCTCCTTTAAGAACGGGGGGAGAGATTAAAAAAAAAAAAAGTTTTAAAGCATAGCTCAGCTTTAAATAATTTCATGATCTCAATTTTTTGATGTGTCGGTTAGGTATGTGTATGCAACATGCAATATAAAGTAATTTTGGAAATGTACCTCCCCCCCCCTTCCTCTTGGGGCGGGCGGGGCAAAAACCACATTTTGAAGCTTAAATCCGTCCAAATTACCTAAGAATGGCAAATTTTGGTGTGTGGGTGTTAATTAAGTGTGCGAAATATGCACTTTGATGAGATTTTGTAAAACTTTCAACTGTAACCGCGAGGGAGGGGGAGTAAAAAGCAGGTACGGGTCTGCCGAAGGCATTGGACAACTTAAAATTAGATTTTGACGGATTTCAATGATTTATTTATTTATTTTTATTTTTTTTAAGATATTTTATTATTATTAATGATATGCTGTTTTGGGGATTCATTTCAATATAATGACCAGCGAAGCGGGCAAAGCCTGCTAGTTATTAATAAATATAGCTCTTTAACAAAATATAGATCTGAATTAGCTTTAATTTTATTATTATTTAATTTTGATAATGATTTCATTTTGTCATGTGCCTGAGCGATTTAATATTTTATTATTATTACTAGCAGGCTACGCCCGCTTCGCTGGTCACTATATTTAAATGAATTTTCAAAAGAATTGTATCAGTATTTATTTTTTACATCACATTAAAAATAAAAACTTAAAATAATAATAATAATAGTAAATAAAATAAACGCTGAAATCGCTTTAGCGCTTCTTCGGGTAACCGTTGCCTAAGGCAGATCTTTTTTCTACCCGTACTGCATCGGGTCCAGTTTCCCACTATATAGAAAGGTCTTTCCCGGGCACTTCAATCTGGGTATTTATCGACGACTTGTGGATTTTCTGTTATTTAAGAACTAGGATTTTAAAGATGACTGTATCTCAGCATCTATTATATATTTTAGTTTTTGAACCATGTGTTTTATAGCCCCCGTTATTTGCACTATATTACGATTTGATTCCGACCAGTGCAATAAAATAAAATAAAAAAGTAGATTTTCTTTTAAAAGGAATTAAATACATGAAAAACGAATTTTAATCAGTTTATCCTTTCTACTATAAACTACAATTTTTTTCACCCAATAAATATTATAAATAATAATAATAATAATAATAATAAAGATTTTTCTTTTAAAGGAATTAATTTAAAAATAAATGAAAAATAAATTTATACATAAACGTAGCAATTTATTTCTATTGCATTACCATTTGATTTTCAATGGACTCTTCCCACCTGACGTCAGAGGTCACATGATAGAGGAAAAACAAATAGCAGACGAAGTTTTGTTTATCTAGAGCGATTGCTGAAATAACATATTTTCTATTCTTATTTTTGATCAATCGTATTTAATCTGTGTTATTTTTTATACATCATCATTTTTAATCAATTTTATATCATTATTCATCAGATTTTGTTTGCTGTATACATTTACGATCATCATTTAGTTTATACCTGTTATTGATGTTCATGAAGACCATGTTTAAATACTCTGATTTTTCGCACTTAAATCAGTGACAGTGCAATATCGTACTACGTAAATACATTTAGACCAGTAACTAAGTTAATTAACTTGTTGTAACACCTTTATGCAATTAAATTAAATGAAAACATTTTAAAATTTCAATTTATAATCCGTAAACATTCCACAAGAAGCTATTATTTATTGCTAGATCAGTTAATGTTACAGTTACACTACAATATACAAAAATCGGTTCTTATAGGTAAAAATAAATAAACACATAAATTGTTTTTTAAAAATTATTAAATTTACAAATACAATTATTCTACTGTTTGCAAATGCAGAATATTACTTTTATTTTATTTTATATTAAATATTAAAATTTTTGTTCTTAAGAACAATATTTAATTGAATTCGATTCTCAGAATTCTATTATTCGTTTTCCTCTATCACGTGACTGAGCAGACGACAGTGGGAAGAGCCCATAAATATAATAAGAGGAAGAAAAAAAGAAAAGAAAATCGCCTTCAAATGAATGTATTAAATAAAAAATGAATTGCATAATAGCCGTTGCTAAGATACGCAGACGATAACAATCGAAGAATAAATTCATGAAAAATGAAACATTAAAGCCAATATTTAAAATCGAAAAAACATTAATTTAAAAAATTCAAATTCGAAATTCGAAAAAATCCCGATGAGGTGCACACCTGGAGGGTCCCAGGTACCTATATGCCAAATGTGGAAGCTCTGCGATCAGTAGTGTAAGCACCAGAGCGCAGACACACACACAGACACTTCTCTTTATTTATATAGATTATTCGCGTTAAAATATATTTTATTATATGTCGAAAACAAAATTAACTTGTAAACTTCTTTGCCAACAATTAAAAATTGAAATAAATGATTTTAAATCTTTATTATAGAAGACATATCTATATTATATAGAAGATATAATATAGGTAACGTTTTGCTCCCTCCCTCTCCCCTTGGGGACTAAATTTCTAAAATTCCAACATTGGTTTTTAGGTATTTGTGTTAGCTATATTTTAAAGCAACATTTTACTGATATCTGTGTTTTTCTTTGAGATATAAAGGTTTTTGTGAAATCATATTTTCCCCCCTGTCCCCGCTTAGGGGTCGAATTTCTAAGTCAAAAATTTTGCTAAATCAAAATATGACGTTGGAAGAATTCATATGGAACCCCAGAGAATTTATTTAACTTCTGATTTACCTATTTCACTCAGAGCCTATAGAACTTCCCCTAAGGAAGAAGAAGAAATTAAAACCCAAATTCAAAATTTATTACAGGCAGGCATAATAAAAGAAAGTTGTTCCCCTTATTCGGCACCTGCAACATTGGTGTGTAAGAGGGAAGAAGGAAAAAAGAGTCGTTTATGTGTCGACTTCCGTAAACTTAATTTTATAACAAAAACCGATGCTGAACCACTTCTCCGAATAGGTACTTTATTAGATAAATTAGCTAAAGCAAAATTCTTTTCCCCCCTTGACTTGGCAAGTGGATATTGGCACATTCCTATCCACCCAAGAGATACTGAAAAATTGGACTTTGCTACAACTTTTGGATTATATGAATGGAAATACATGCCCTTTGGCCTTAAGAATGCCCCTGCTATCTTCAATCGAACAATTAGAAGAATCTTAAATAAATACAAAATAATTATAAGATAAAAAAAATTTTTATAAACCATGTTTTTAAATTTTCTGTTGAATCATATAAACGCTACTGAAGGCAGCCGGAACCCCAGCAATTGGATAAAAGTATTAAAAATTTCCTTGCTATGGTCTTTTGAGCTATTATAAAAGTTTCAAATGGCTATCTAGCCGGGAAGTTAGTTAAAAGTTGATTGCGAGCTTTGTACTGGAAACGCTGCCGAAGGCAGCATGGTCCCGAAGCAATTGGATAAAAATATTTTTAAAAAGCATTTTTACCGTATTCTGGACTATTCCGAAAGTTTCAAATGTCTAGCTACTCAGGAAGTTAGTTAAATAAATTTTCTGTTGAATCATATGAACGCTGCCGAATACAGTAGGGACCTGAAAAAAAATGTATTGCCCCCGTGTTCTGAGCTATCCTGAAAGCTTCAAATATCTAGCTAGTCGGGAAGTTAGTGAAAAATCGATTGCAAGCTTTGTACTGGTAACGCTGCCAAAGGCAGCAGGAACCCGAAACAGTTGGCTAAAAGTATTAAAAAAATGCATTTTCACCGTGTTCTGAACTATTGTGAAAGTTTCAAATGTCTAGCTAGTCAGGAAGTTAGTTAAATAAAATTTCTGTTGAATCATATAAACGCTGCCGAAGGCAGTAGGGACATGAAGCAGTTGACTAAAAGTTTTTAAAAAAGTATTGTCACCGTGTTATGAGCTAGCCTGAAAGTTTCAAATGTCTAGCTAGTCGGAAAGTTAGTGAAAAATCGATTGCAAGCTTTGTACTGATAACGCTGCCGAAGGCAGCAGGAACCCGAAACAGTTGGCTAAAGGTATTAAAAAATATATTTTCACCGTGTTCTGAACTATCCTGAAAGTTTCAAATGTCTAGCTAGTCGGGAAGTTAGTGAAAAATCGATTGCAAGCTTTGTACTGATAACGCTGCCGAAGGCAGCAGGAACCCGAAACAGTTGGCTAAAGGTATTAAAAAAATGTATTTTCATCGTGTTCTGAACTACCCTGAAAGTTTCAAATGTCTAGCTAGTCGGGAAGTTAGTGGAAAATCGATTGCAAGCTTTGTACTGATAACGCTGCCGAAGGCAGCAGGAAACCGAAAAAGTTCGCTAAATATATTAAAAAAATGTATTTTCACCGTGTTCTGAACTATCCTGAAAGTTTCAAATGTCTAGCTAGTCGGGAAGTTAGTGAAAAATCGATTGCAAGCTTTGTACTGGTAACGCTGTCGAAGGCAGCAGGAACCCGAAGCAGTTTGTTAAAAATATTTAAAAATTACATTTTCGCCGTGTTCTGAACTATTCTGTAAGTTTCAAATGTCTAGCTAATCGGGAAGTTAGTTAAATAAATTTTCTGTCAAATCATATAAGCGCTGCCGAAGGCAGCGGAACTTTAAATAGTTGACTAAAATTATTAGAAAAATGTATTGTCACCGTGTTGTGAGCTGTCCTGAAAATTTCAAATATCCAGCTAGTCGAGAAGTTAGTTAAAAATCGATTGCAAGATTTGCCCCTGACAAACACACAAACGAGAATCGAAGTTAATAAAAACATGGTAATAGATTTTGCCTGTAAATATTTTGATGATATTATTGTATTTTCACAGTCAGAAGAAGAACATTTCAATCACTTAGAGCAACTTTTTGAAATCTAGGTTAAAGAAAACTTAAAATTAAAATTATCAAAATGTAATTTTGTCAAAACAAAAATAAATTTCTTAGGGTATGAAATAAATAATGGACTTATAACCCCTGATAATCCCAATATTGAAGTAATAGAAAATTTGAAACCGCCAAAAAATGTCAAGAAATGACAGAGGGTTTTGGGATCAGTAAATGTTTATGCTAGATTTATTCCAGAATATGCAAAAACTAGAGCTCCATTAAATAATTTGCTAAAGAAAAATGTCCCATACGTTTAGGACCAAAAATGCGACGATTCCTTCCAAAAATTAAGTAAACCCATTTTAAGACTCTATGATCCCAAAAGTCCCTGTCATTTATTTGTTGATACCTCGAGTCATGGTGTGGGATGTGTTGTTAAGCAGGTAGATGAGAATGGTACTTTACATCCAGTAGCATATCATTTTAGAAACTTACGTAATTATGAAAAAAATTATGCCATTACTGAATTAGAATGTTTAGCAATTGATGCTTTAGATAAATTTTTGTTGATGCTTTAGATAAATTTTATCATTATTTGCACGGTCAAAAATTTGTCATGCATACAGATCATGCGGCTCTCACTTGGCTAAAAAATGTTAAAAATTTAAGAGGAAGATTATTCCGCTGGTCCCTTAAACTTAGTATGTTTGACTACCAAATTCAATATCAAAAAGGTTTAACTAATATTGAACTGATATGTTATCCCGATTGCCTCTTTTAGAAAATGTTTCACACCATGTACACCTCCTTGACTTAAATGAAATTAAAGACAATCAGAAAAAAGAATACATAATTATTAATGGTAAGAAAATTATTGAAATTGATGATGCAAGTATAATTAAAAAGAAAGGTTTGTATAAGATAATAGTCCCTATGTCATTAAGATTACCCCTACTAGAGAAAACCCACACTCAATTTGGACATCTTGGAATTTATAAAATGATAAATTTAATTACTCCCCCCCACCCAGTATTATTGGCCTCATATTAATAAAGATATTGAAAATTTTGTGAAACATTGTCATATCTGTCAATTAAATAAAAAATGTAAACAAAAAAGATTTGGCTTGTTACAACAAGTACCGAGAACAGATAAACCTTTTGAATGTTTGTCTTTAGACACTGTTGGTGGGTTTAATTATTATAATTCTACAAAAAAGTATTTGCATTTGGTCGTGGACCATGAAACCCGTTATGTGTGGGGATTTCCATCAAAAAGCGTTACCACTGAAACTTATGCAAACTCTTTAAAACAAATATTTCAAATTCAAGTGCCTAAAAAAATGTTAACGGACGGAAATGCAGCATTCACTCCATCCCGTTTTAAAAAATTTCTTCGAAATTATGATGTAAAACATTTATTAACAAGTAGCCATCATCCCGAATGCAACGGGAAAGTCGAGCGGCTCAATCAAACTATTGTGACGAGTTTAAAGTGCAAAGTTAATTCTTCTTCAAACAAAATTCCCTGGACTAAATTACTTGAAGAAGTTTTGAATCAATATAATTCAACATCTCATTCTGTAACTCAGTTTCTACCTAGCTATTTATTATTAGGAGAATTACCATATGACCCCTTATTGGCAAATAATAATTACTACCCTTCAGTTGATGAAGCCAGAAAAATAGCAAAAGAAAAAACAATGCAATATCATAATAAAAACAAAGTCAAATATGATGCTCGATATAAAACCTTAAAACAGTTATCTAACGTTAATTTTGAGATCGACAAACCCAGTCCCCATTTTAAGCGAAATTCAGAAATTGTCCATTCATCTAAGTTAAGATACTATAATAATCCTCAAAATTTTAAATTAAGTCATGAATAAATTAGTTAGGTATCAGCTTCCGGTCCCATGTTTCTTTTCCTCCTATTTCCCCATACGCATTGGATGAGGATCCTAGGTGAGTTGAAGAAATCGGAGGGATGTCGGGAGACATAGCTTCTTTTTTTGACTCAGTGGCACTAGCGTGCCCTTAACTTTTCTTTTTTACAAATATACCTTTCAGGTTTATTTAGATTATTTTCCCCTTAAATATCATGTAGATGGTTTCGTGAAACGAGGATCCTCCGCTCCTAAAGAAAACAGCACGCTTATAGAAAATAAGCAAGCTGTTTTCTCATGGTCTCCTGATCTTCACCATTGTGAAATGTTCGGAGAACACGAGAAAACTGATTTGTTTTCCCTCTCTGTAGAAGCTAGCCAGTTTTCACCTTTATCCCTAAATTACTTTTTCGGAAAGGCTTGACCTTCTCAGAGTTTCAAGGGTTAATGTACCCACCATATAATTTTTTTGGGATTGCCAAACTTGAAGTTATAGCAGTGTGTAGTATTTTGAAAACAAATAACTACTACTAGAAAGTAATTAACTTTGTTTTGTGTGTAAATAGTTTGTAAAAATTTTTGCTATTATTAATATTATTAGTGTTTGTATCTTTAGTAAGTATTTTTATATAATTGTTTGAAAGTGTGTTTTACAGTGTAGTAAAAGCTCTTAAAACAAGAAAAGTGTCAATTATCTGCAACGATAGAAAAGTATTTAAAGTGTCATTTTTTTCAGATATGTGAACTTTATAGAACATTGCAAGTTCCGTATGTTTTTTTTTTTTTTCAATATAGATTCCTTGCAGACGTGTCGTATATCGTGTTATACTTCATTATATTTTTATGTAGTTTTGGGACTCTGTGCACAACCCAAAAGCTTATCAACTAAAATATAAACTATTTTTAGTAAAGAACAATGCAACAATTTGTTGTGTAAAAACATTTTTATAAGAGTTCATTGCATATGAAAAAAAAAAAAATTATCAGACTTTATGCTTCACCAACTAGTTGGGAAAAAGAAAAATTGTTTACGTTTTTCATAAAATGGTGTATAAGAGTGCTACATTATGTTTTATTTTATATTTTTATATTAGTACTATTAAGACTATTGTATGTATCGGGTTGAGCACGTGGAACGCGCAAGACTACAGAAAAAAAAATCAATAAACGGGACTAAATCGGGAATTAAAGGAAAATATCCGCACTCCTCTTTCTACACAATAAAACAAACCATCTTTTCCTGGACTATCTGCTACCTCATAATGAGTTCCCATGAACTGCAGGCAAGCCCAGGGAAACGTCGTCTTGGAGGGGGGGGGGGATATGAAAGGATAAAGAGAGGTAAGTTTTTTAATTATTATTTTAAATTAATTGTGAGTAATAACTTAAAGAAAATCCCATTAGAAAGTCTTAACTTAAAATTAATTCTAAAGTTTCCCCTGTAAAGTAACAGTAAGTTTTAGTACAAGGCGCGAGCATAACGCAAAAGTCATAAAAGTTTGGTAATTAATTATATAGGTTGCGTGAGGTTAAATTGAATAACGAAGAATCATCCAACTTCATAAATTAATACGACTCCTTTAGAAAAATAGAATTTTATTTACACACAATAAAACAACCGCGGCAAACGCCGGTAAATTTATACCGCTCTCTGAGAGGCGAAGAGAGAGAGAGAGCTCTTGGATGCGCGCAGCCGATGCGCGTGCACACATCCGATGAGACGGAGAGAGAGTAGCGTGTTGTTTACAAAACGAACGCTCTCCGCTACATAGTACCCCCCAGTGACATAGTCACGATAGGAATATTCGGTTACATAAGTATGCAGAGTATAATATAAGGAAAAACAATTTGATACATAAGTACAGAGATTTACAGATCTTGAAAAAAAAAAAAAAAGCACAATGCAATACCAAACGTAAAATATTGTATATAAAGTACTATATATGAATGAATGATACAGTAATATAATATAAATGAGATTAAATGATATATTCTTTTACAAGATTTTTAGGAAAATGTACACGCCGACCTGATCTGGTAATAGTTTCTTTATGAACGTTTTCCGGCAGTTCGTCCATCATAACCTTTAATGGTACAGGCTGATTTGATTGTGATGGAAGTTGGAATGCGGGTTTAACTCTGTCAGTGGAAACGGTAGTGCGTTTACCATTGAGTTCTATGACGAATGTCTTGTCGGTACGTTCTATTAGCAAGTGAGGTCCGGCGTATGGAGGTGTCAGTGGTGGTTTTAAACTGTCGGTGCGTAAACAAATGTGGCTAAAATCTTGCAACGAGTGGTGCACAAAAATGGGATGTTTGCCATGATGGACAGGTAAAACGGGACTTAAAGTATTCATTGTAAGTTTAAGTTGTGAAACATAATCCTCCGTGGGTTGTGAAGGTGTGCTAGTAGAGTTTAGGATGTCTGAAGGCAGTCTTAATGTTGTGCCATATACAAGTTCTGCGGGTGAAGCATTTATGTCGCTCTTAATCGCTGAGCGTATGCCAAGCAATACAACCGGTAAATTTTCTGACCATTTCATTGAGTTGTGAGCCATTAAAGCGCTTTTCAAATGACGGTGGAATCTTTCTATAATTCCATTTGAAATAAGATGATAACTTGTGCTATGTATTCTTTTTATTCCTAAAATTTTAGTGAGTCCTCTAAATAAATTAGATTCAAAGTTTCGTCCTTGGTCGCTTGTTATTGTTACAGGACATCCAAACCGAGATATCCAATTGTTAATGAGAGCTTTACAGGTAGTCGTAGCTGTCATGTCTGTAGTTGGTATGACTTCTGGCCATCTAGTGAATCGATCAATTATGGTCATGCAATATTGGTAACCATTCGATACTGGAAGAGGTCCAATGAAGTCTATGTGTATGTGAGCGAATCTAGAGTCAGGTGATGAAAAAGTGCCTATTTGGGATTTAGTGTGTCTATGTATTTTTGCACATTGACAATTTTGGCAAGATTTTATTGCATTTTTAATGAATTTGTGCATATTAGGCCAAACAAATCTTTTTGATATCATTTTAGATGTTGTAGAAATACCTGGGTGTGAGAAATTATGAATGTGATTGAATGTAAGTGTGCGGTGAGAAATGAAAGGAGGAGGTGCACTTGTGCTAAGATCACAATAGAGAGTAACATTTTCTAATGGGAAATAATGCTTTTGTAATTTTAGAGATTGTGAAGACTGGGATAGAAAGTTTTGAAGTTCTGGATCATTAAGTTGTTCGTGTGATAATTTTTGAAAATCAAATAAGAGAAGTGTAATTGCATCAATCTCGACCCGTGATAAAGCATCTGCTACAGTGTTGTCGCATCCTCTGATATGCCGTATGTCTGTAGAAAATTGTCCTATGAAATCCAGATGGCGAAGTTGTCTGGGAGAGCATTTGTCGGGCTTTTGCTTGAAGGCGTATATTAGGGGCTCCTGGTCTGTATAGATTGTGAAGTTCCTTCCTTCTAGCATGTGCCGGAATTTTTTGATAGATAAATATATGGCCAAAAGTTCTCGGTCGTAAGTGGAATAATTTTTTTAACTTTTAGAGAGTTTTACGGACAAAAAATCTATGGGTTCCCAATTTTCATTACATAACTGCATCAGAGAACTACCAACGGCTACGTCTGATGCGTCCGTGACCTGGATTTGGATGGTTAAGAAGGGTGACTTCGGCTATTGCTTTTTTTTGCATCTAAAAAGGCTTTATTAGATTCCTCATTCCAATTGAGAAGTTTTTCTGACTTTTTAGATGGATTTTTTGGTTTCTTTTTGTTAGTCTGACCTTCTAGTAATTTATTTAATGGGGCTAAAATGTGTGAAGCTCTAGGAACAAATCTTCTATATAAATTAAAAATACCTAGAAATTTTCTTAATTGGGTTAAAGAAGTGGGTTGTGGAAATTTTTGAATAGCTTCAACCCTGTGAGGTAATGGTTTTAAACCTTGTTCTGATACTTGAAAACCGAGAAATTCTATACATGGCACCCCAAAAAGACATTTGGAACATTTACAGGGTGATTCAGAAAAACGTGGACAAAATGATATGGCAGATCAGTCATACAACAAGGATAAAAAATTGCATAGGAACACAGGGTCGCAAGCGCCTGTAGAGGGCGCTAGAGCCCCGAGAGGGCGTATCGATACAAACACGAAATGAGCAAACGGAGATCATTCATTCAACGGATGCTGGGCGCCAACGAATAACTCGGACAGTTGATGCTGAAGAAAGAGTTGTCCAAAAACTCCAGCGTAATCCTTCATCGAGTACACGAGTTGTATCCCGAAAGACCCATATCCCCCAAGCTACCGTCTGGCGCATTGTACACGAGGAAGGACTACATCCTTATCATTTACAATGCATCCAGGTACTGGAACCGGGAGACTACAACGATCGTATGGATTTTGCTCGGTGGTTTTTGCAAGCAAGTGCTGCAGACCGAAACTTCGCAGCAAGTGTTCTCTTCCTGGATGAGGCTGCGTTCTCATTAGAGGGTGTGATGAACTTTCACAACCTGCATACATGGGCGGGTGAAAACACGCATGCTACACGTCCGCACAACGAAATTTTTCCGTTAACGTGTGGACTGGCATTGTAGGAGACTGTTTGCTTGGTCCGTACATTCTCTCAGAAAGACTTAACGGTCCCATTTATCAAACATTCTTGCAAGAGGTTCAGTCGGAAATGATGAATGCTGTTCCGATGCCTATTCGTCAACGTATTCGATTTCAACACGACGGAGCTCCTGCACATTTCAGCACGAACGTCAGAGCACATCAGCAGGCTACTTTTTCCTGGCGGCTGGATTGGTCGCGGGGGACCAATCGCGTGGCCACCACCATCACCAGACCTGTCTCCCTTGGATTTTTTCTTAAAGGGATTTTTAAAAGGACTTGTGTATGAAACACATGTTGCAACGCCGGAAGACTTGGTAGGAAGAATCATTGATGCAACAGGATGTGTTCGAGATACACCTGATATGTTTGAGAAGGTGCGGCGTTCTATGCAACGTAGATGCCAGGCGTGTCTCGATGCATCTGGCAAAAACTTTGAGCATCTCTTGTAGGCTCAACATTTGGCTTGCATTAGTCGCATGTGAGAGAGTAATTATCAATAAAATGATCTGTAATGGTTTTGTTTCTTCTCTTTGTGTTATGTATTATATTATTTTAGACACCCTGTAGCGGCTCCAGATCGCAGTTGCGACCCTCTGTTCCTATGCGATTTTTGATCTTTGTTGTATGACTAATCTACCATGTCATTTTGTCCACGTTTTTTTTAATCACCCTGTATTCATAGACTATAATCACTTAATCTAGAAAAAAGAGATTTCAAGTGTAACAAATGTTCATCTACGTTTTCAGAGGCTATTAAAATATCATCAACAAATGAAAATACCCCTGGAAGATCGCGAGTGACATCATCTATGAATCTTTGAAATGTTGCAGCAGCCCCACAGAGGCCGAATTGCATAACAGTGCTTTCAAAAAGGCCAAATGGTGTGGCTATGGCTGTTTTATGAACATCAGATGGGTTAATAGGGATTTGATGATAAGGTTTAATCAAATCTATATGTGAAAAAATTTTAGAATCATTTAATTCAGAGGTGAAGTCACAATTTGGCACAGGATATTTAATTTATCCTTCACTGTCTGAGAATTTAACATATAATCTCCAACTGGTCTCCATTCATTCGTGCCTTTTTTTTGGGCACCATATGGAGAGGGGAGGAATAATTACTTTTAGATGGTCTCATATGGCCTAAATTTATCATGTTTTGAATTTCTAATTTAGCAATTTTTAATATATCAGGAGCTAGTCTCCTAGGCTTACATGAAGCAGGAGGACCTACAGTTTCAATAAAATGAACTGTATTATGTTTTACACTACGATTAAGATCAGGTAATTTTGACAGTGAAGGATAATTAGACAATAATTTATGATAAACAGTGTCATCAGTAATAGTTTTAACAGAATGTAAATCAACAGCACTTACCATACAAGAAATTTTTAAATTAGTTTTTAGATCAATTAGCTTTTTTCTTCTTAAAACAGGAGTGTTAAAGTAATGCAAAAAATCAGACCCAATGATATTTGTTTTAACATTACACACATAAAAAAAAAAAAAAAAAAAAAAATTAAATGTTCTGCGTAGTCCGAAATCGAGATTTAATGTCTTGCGAGCGTAAACAAAAATGGGTGTTCTATTCACCGCAGCAAATTCCATTATATGTTTATTTCGGAGTT
Source organism: Salticus scenicus (assembly GCA_963930645.1). Taxonomy (NCBI): domain Eukaryota; kingdom Metazoa; phylum Arthropoda; class Arachnida; order Araneae; family Salticidae; genus Salticus; species Salticus scenicus. The sequence goes on along the minus strand of OZ005648.1, from coordinate 320,502,941 downwards.
CTTGTTTCGATGCGGCAATCAGACAAACATCGGAACCTGTGTCACACAAAAATTGCAAGTTTGTTCTACGGTCTCTGATAAACAGGCGACGGAATTCGGAAGGGATCGCGCACGTCGCCACTACGCTTTCCCGGCCTCGTTTTCCTTGTATGAGCAAGGTGGAACACATTTTTGGGCATTCTCTTTAAATTTTCGGTGATACCAGCAGAAAATATTCGGATTAAAAACATCGGAAGATGATGAACTCCGAGTTCTTGTCTGGTTTCGATTTCGCGAGAAACTACGTCTTCGACGCAGCTGAGAAATTTCTTTACGAAGTTTTCGAACTTCTTGAAAAAGCATATCTGCACTGTTTGTGTCAGATGAAGCACTAGAATTTAAAGAAGAGACATCGCTTACCTGCGGGGGTGTTACTTCCATTATGCGATCGGCAATACTAGCTGCCTTTTGTGAGTCGAGTGGTTGTAGGGAGGCTAAAATAGATTGAACAATAGATGGCATTTGTTGCATAAAAAGTTCTAATAGTAATGCATCTGTAATGTTGTGATTTTCAGCTCGACGTTTCATATCGCGTAGCAACTCTGATGGCTTTCTGTCACCCAATTGTTCTCCAGCTAGTAATTTGCGGATCTCTTGAGTGCGACTTTCACCGCAACGTTCCAGTATCGCCGGTTTAAGTTCATCATACGAAGTATCCGAGCGTGGCTATAGAATGATATCTCTCACAAGAGATGCTGTTTCAGGTGGTAAATCAGCTACACAATGATTAAATTTAGTTTTTGCATCTGTTATAGCTTTTGGAGTGGCAAGTTCAAAAGTGGATTCGCACATTGCAAACCACAATGCAGGATCGACTGGATTGTAGACAGGTACTTTTACTGCTGCTGAGTCTGTCATATTGTTCTCAAAGTGAAATCGAAACTATAAAAATTTGCACAGTTCAAATAAATTCCGCGGTCACCATTTTTGGTGATTAATTATGTAGGTTGCGTGAGGTTAAATTGAATAATGAAGAATCATCCAATTTCATAAATTAATACGACTCCTTTAGAAAAATAGAATGTTATTTACACACAATAAAACAACCACGGCAAACGACGGTAAATTTACACCGCTCTCTGAGAGGTGAAGAGAGAGAGAGAGCTCTTGGATGCGCGCAGCCGATGCGTGTGCACACATCCAATGAGACGGAGAGAGAGAATAGTGTTGTTTACAAAACGAACGTTCTCCGATACAAAAGTGAACAAATTTTAGGATAATAAAGTGCTGAATAAACGCAACTTGCAGTTTCTTATGGTTAAATGATGCATAATAATTAATCCCGGCAATCTGGACCTGAGCTAAGTTGTCAATCATTAAGTTAATAGCCAATAATGAGACGAAGGAGTGGTGTGATTTTCCCTCCAAAAATGCCGGTATTTAAGAGAAAACACGCATAGAGGAGCTCTCTCTTCTTGTGCTCTCTTGCTTAGTAAAACCACGTCAAAATAAAGGCCCCGGGGTCACGGGAGATGCGCGATGTTTGATCGCGGGCTACCGTCGGCTTCACTGCACTGCACTGCTTTCCACATGCTCAGCCTTCAATCATGAATCGTACTCTGTAAGAAGTTTCAGAGAGCCCAATAAATGCCTGTCTATCATCTTTGGATTCATTACTGACTGAAAGCCTCTCTTCTTTATAGCTATTATGTGACCCAAAGTCAGAAGATACGTCACATACACACACATATATATATATATATTGCATTATATATATATGTAACGTAATAGGGGATACCGTAACATTAAGAGAGTTGGTATTCCCGTGATGTGAGCATCTTATAAAGGTTGAGGAGTCCATCAGATTAACTTTCATGCGAGCGTTTCCTAATGTACGCGATAGATGGCGTTAGTCTCGGTTGATGTAAAAATTGACTGAAGCTAGTTTTTGTTCAGTGTTGCCAGATTGGGGATTTCGGTCCCATTTTGGGGATATTTTGGGCTGGAGGTCTTTTTGGGGACCGAATGATTATGGGGAATTTCAAGGGGATTTATGAAATTTTTGGGGAGAAATCTGGGAAATTTTTCAACTCTTTTGCCTACCTAAGTTTATAACGTTGACAACTGTTGGGATTTGTCCCTATGCTAAGCTGACCTTATGTCCTCGAATCTCGAGGACAGTCCCCCAAAACAACCTTCGTCCCCAAAATATTAAGTCCCCAAATGTGTTGACATTTGGGGACGCCGGTTATAAAAATATTAATGTTTTATTATAATAATTTATTATATGTATAATAAATAAGTTGAAAAAGTTCTTTTTGGTGCTTTATACATAAAAAGTACTAAAATTATGCAATTTAAGGTGATTTAATTATTTGTTTATTTTTTGTCCACGAAATTCGAAGACACCGCCATTTTTGTCCTCGAATTCAATGAAAAAAGTATGATTACTCTACCCTATGCGTACGACTTTTAACAGTTTTCTTTAGCATGTACCCAAGCAGCACCGAAACGTTCTCTGAACGTTCAAAAATTGTTCTGCAAACACGTTCTAAGAACGTTCACTTTGAACGTGTTATAGACGTCTATCTGTCCATCTTGAAGACGTACAATAGTACGGTTCAGAGAACGTTCAATGAACGTGTAACTATCACCATCGGTGTTATAGAAGCGTTCTGAGAACGTTCTATGTATACGGTCTCAGAACGTTCTAAACGTTTTTAGAACGTTTTCAAAACGTTATACACATTTTCAGAACGTTCCAGAAAACGTACTGTAAACGTTCTAAAATAGTGTAGTTAAAAAAAAAAAAAAAAAAATGTGACGTCATTATAAAAAAATCCCCTCAGTACGAGCGTTTAGAAGTAAAAATTACATAGCTGATGACGAATAATGATACAACACATGAACAGGGATATGAACTACTTTTTTTTTCAATTCAAATAATGTTTGAGAAATTTTAACATACTTACTATTCTTTTAATTTCAACGTATATGCATCAAAAATTCTATATTCTATGACAGCTTTCCCCAAAAAGTGTCATAACGTCTCTTTATACCTTAAAAAATTTCTTAAATTTTTGCATTTTTTAAAAATTTCTTTTTTTTCCCTAATCTGTAGATAATGAAGTTATAGTATTAATTACAAAACTTTGAATAAACACCATAAAATGCGAGAACTCGCACCAACTGTTTCGGGTCAAAAGAAGACACAACCCTTCATCAGGCGAACATTGTAGGCACGAGAGCTGCAAACAAGCACGTTGAGTGTGTGGAATGCGTTGCCGCTTTGTTTGTAGCAGTTGCGAGTTCTTGCATTTTATGGTGTTTATTCAAAGTTTCTTAATTAATACTATAACGCCATTATCTTCAGATTAGGGGAAAAAAGAAATTTTTTAAAAATGCAAAAATTTAAGGAATTTTTTAAAGAGATATAGGCACGTTATGACACTTTTTGGGAATTACAGTCATAAAATATGGAATTTTTCATGCATATACGTTGAAATTAAAGGAATAGTAAGTATGTTAAAATTTCTCAAACAATATTTGAATTTAAAAAAAAGTAATTTATATCCCTGTTGCTGTGTTGTATCATTATTCTTCATCTGCTATATACAACTAAACTCTTGATTTATTTTGCTTGTTTTAATCCTTGTGATTCCCAATGCGTCATCCTATGATTAATGTTTGTTTTTCATGGTTGTTTTCTGTTTGATTCTCTGATTTCTTGAAGTAAATAATTTATTCCAATTTATTCTTCATTTCTAACTTCAATTAATTTCTTGTACGATAGGGTGCCCGCTAGCAATTTGCTATTATAGCTGCTAACGAACGAAATCGTACATTGGTGCTCAACGACGAAAAGGGTCACCCTTGACGAGTTTTTTTTTTTTTTTCTACCATTCTAAGCTTTTCCTACAAAAAATGTTTAAAATGCTGTCTTAATTTTTTATTTCCTCGTTGCTTGTTTGTATCTTTTGATTTGAGTTTCATGTGGTTTTTACGCACCGGCAAAATTATTAAAATTGCAACTAACAATATAGGAATAAATTTAAGATTAGACTGAAGTTAAATAAAATAAAAATCAATAAATAAAATATAAATGTTTCAATAAATCACAATCAGTCTCCCCAGGTTATTTAAATTTGTTGTAATTTTCTTCTCATTGACCTATGTGGTTTCAGGGATCTTATATCTGTTGCTTGGCTTTAACTAAGATTAAAAATTCATTTATACATACATACATATATATATATATATATATATATATATATATATATATTGTTGCCGCTCACCTTAGTTTGGCTATATGCGCAACCTTGGCGCGCATCTCTTGTTCACTTGCATTCCCGCTTTAGCGGAGCAGTTGTATTGTTTTTCGTTATAAGAGTAACATCTCTTGTTTATCTTGTTCGGTGATATGGTTCACCTTTTTTATAGTTTGCGTTGACTATGGTGTCAACATACTTGGAATACGTTAATAATACGTTATCTATAAATTGTATATATGTAAATATGTACATACGATATGTTTAATAGTTTAATTAAATGTTTGTGAAGTAATAACTTCAGAATAGTAATTATTGAATACAGTCCACTCATAAAGTATCGTCAACATTTGGTCTAGTAGAACCGGAGGAAGATCAATCGTAATATAATGAAAAATAGTGGTGCTCATTGATGAAAATTAATTATGGATAAAAATAAATTAGTTATCCTTAATCGCCAACGCGGAACCTTGAAAGGCCAATTGACTAAGATAGTGACATATTTAGAGACTGTTAGTGACGACAATAAAGACATTATAACTCTAGAAATAAAGAAGGATAATCTGCAAAAAATAGTAACAAAACTGGATAATTTGAAAATCCAGTATTACGAAATAGCTGATGAATCGGAACTGGAAGTTCAATTGAACGCCTTCGCAGAATTGGAAGAAGAGACAGAAAAATTAGAGGTAAGGCTTCGAAAATTCTTACTCTCTAATAACATTAGTAAAAATGAAAGTGTTTTAAATGAATCTAAAGATAATTCTATTATCAATTTTCGATTGCCTGAAATTCCTTTACCCAAATTTAATGGACAATATAATGAATGGTATAGTTTTAAAGATCAATTTATAACCTTAATTGATCAGAATGATAAACTTTCAGATAACCAAAAGTTATATTATCTAAAATCTACACTTTGTGGAAGAGCACTAGATGTAATTACCGAAGACGATTCATATATTTCGCTTTTTAAAGCATTGGAAGATAGATTCCAAAACAAAAGAATGGTTGTAAATTCTCACTTAAATGAGATATTAAACGTAGAGAATCTATCTCAAGATTTAGTTAAAAATTTGAGAACAATTACAGATAGTTGTCAAAAAAATATTCGAGCACTCAAATGTATAGGATTGGAAATGAATCCCTTTACGGAGGCCTTACTCATAAATGTGATTCTTAAACAAATAGATAAAGAATCCAAAAAACAATTTGAATTATCTTTAAGTTCTGCAGAATTGCCAACATGGTGCGATTTCATTAACTTTTTACAAAAAAGAAGTTTGGTGCTAGAAAATTTACAATGCGTTTCGAATACGAAACCGAAAGTAATGAATGCGGAAAAGAGTACTAGAATAAAAACCTTCTTTTCTAAAAATGATTCCTTTAACGATCAAACCTGTCCCCTTTGTAAAAGAAATCATTCTTTAGCTAAATGTTGTGAATTCTTAAAATTAAATGAACACGACAGATTCCTAACAGTCAAAAAATATTTGTTATGCATTAATTGTTTGAAATCGAAGCATCAGGTATCGAATTGTAAGAGTAAGCAATCCTGTTATATGTGTTCTAAAAGACACAATCCACTCCTACATCGTTTTCTGCCGGAAACAAAAAGTAATAATTTTCCATCTAAACCGCAAACAGAAAATCCAAATAACCAGACAGATGCAGACATACGGCACCTGTCTCCTTCGGATGATGATTCATATTCTCAATTGCAGAAGAAAAAAAAAGAGGTTTCGATGACATTATATAACGAGATTAATAATCCCATCTTAAAAAGTGAAAAACATGTATTGCTGTCAACTGCTATAGTTTATTTGGAAAGTAGCAATAAAAAAAAGATTCCGGTTCGTGTAATTATTGATAATGGGAGTCAATGTAACCTGTTAGACAGAGAACTCGCTCATTTATTGAATTTGCAAAAAAGGAAATGCGATATTCATATTTCAGGAATTAATGGTAAGATGACAAATGTGAAATCTTCAGTACGTACCATTATTTCCAATAAAGATGATTCATTTAGTGAACCAATTGAATTTTTAATTACACCTAAAATAACAGAATTCATTCCTTCACACAATATAAACATAAGAAGTTTAAATCTACCACATGACCTTGAATTAGCTGATAGTGAATTTTGGAAAAAATCTAAAATAAATGCTTTAGTTGGTGCTGAAATTTTCTATGAAATATTAAAAGCAGATAAATTTAAAATAGGACAATTCACCTTTCAGAATAGCGTTTTTGGGTATATTGCTGCGGGAACCATAGACCGCAATGTATCTGAAAATACTTTTTGCGGTTTTACTGCATGCCATGATTATCTTAATGAAACCATTCAAAAATTCTGGAAAATAGAAGCTCCTGAAATTGACTTACGTCCAATTAGTCAGGAAGAAGAATTTTGTGAAAAGCATTTTTTAGAAACGTATCGGAGAGATAAATCGGGAAGATTTATGGTAGCCATGCCTTTGAAGGAAGATGCTAGTGTTCTTGGGGAGTCTAAATCTATCGCAGAAAAACGGCTCCAGCAGTTATGGAATCGTTTAGAAAAGAATCCAACAATGCGAAATCTTTATTGTGATTTTATTAAAGAATACACTAATTTGAATCATATGACAAAAATTGTTGATAATTTAAATGAATCTAGCTGTTATTACCTACCGCATCATGGCGTTTATAGGCCCGAAAAATCTACTACGAAGCTTCGCGTTGTGTTTAATGCTTCGAGTCCGACAACTAGTGGAATATCATTAAACGATATCACATATAAGGGTGTAGTTAATGAAGATTTATATGAAATCATGTTACGCTTTCGACAACACCGATTTGTGTTTTTGGCCGATATTGAAAAAATGTATCGTCAAATAATGATTACCGAGGATCAGAGAAAATTATTAAGAATTTTATGGAAAGATAATGTGAACTCAGAAATTGAAACCTATGAACTTAATACCGTAACATACGGTACCGCTTGTGCCCCTTTTTTAGCCATTAGAACGTTGAAGCAATTAGCCCTTGAAGAAGCCGAGAAATATCCGAAGGCATCCGATATTTTGCTACATGATTCGTATATGGACGATATAATAAGTGGGGAAGAATCGCTAGAATCTACTAGGGAGCTTCAAAAACAACTTATACTCTTGTTAGAAAGCGCTGGAATGAATTTACATAAATGGAATGCAAATCATATTTCCTTACTTGAATTTTCTAAAGAGACATACCCTGAGTACACATTCTCTGATAAGGAAACCAAAGCCCTAGGGGTTGTCTGGAAACCCAATTTAGATGCTTTCACATTTAAAATAAATTTGTGTCAGTTAAAGTCTATGACAAAGAGAAGCATTTTATCAGACATTGCTCGCATTTTCGACCCATTGGGTCTCATCGGTCCTGTTATTGTCAAAGCCAAGTTGTTTATGCAGGAACTATGGAAATTAAAATTGGACTGGAATGACCCTATTCCAAGCCCTATTGCTCAAAATTGGCTAGAATTCGCCACTTCGTTAAAAGCTCTTAAACAACTTAGAATAAATCGCTATGTTTTAATTCCTGAAGCACAACAAATAAACTTACACGGATTCGCCGACGCATCGTCATTAGCTTTTGGAGCAGCCGTGTATATTCAGTCTATTCATAATTCTGAAATTGTCTCCAATTTGGTTAGCAGCAAATCTCAAGTTGCACCTCTAAAAACTGTTTCTATCCCTCGACTCGAGTTATCTGGTTGTCTTTTGTTATGCAAATTAATTGTGAAAATTTTGAAATCTTTGAGGTTACAGATCAATAATATTTATCTCTATACAGACTCTCAAATAGCTCTTGCCTGGATCCAAACCGAGCCTTGGAAATTGAAAACATTTGTTGGCAACAGGGTTGCCAAAATTCAAGAACTGTCTAAAAACTTTACATGGAACCATGTGTCCTCTGCGGAAAATCCTGCAGATTTAATTTCACGAGGTCTAACTACCACCGATTTAATGGATAATCAGTTGTGGTGGCAGGGACCAGACTTTCTAAGTAAATCCAGTAGTATCATAAACAATGACTCTGACTATCTGTCCCCCAGTGATAATAGTATTGTGATTAGTGAGTTGAAAAATAATCACCAGGGTGACGCTAACCCTGCAGTGTTGTGTGGATTAATCCAATCCACGGATTCTTCCCAGAACTTTTATAATCATTTGTTTTCATTAACAAATAATTTTTGTAAATTAATTAGAATATGTAGTTTTATTTTTAGATTTATTAGGAATACAAGAGCAAAGGCAAATAAAGTAACTGGACCACTCCGAAGCACCGAATTAAACGACTCTGAAATGCATTTAATCAGACAGGTACAGTATACACAGTTTGCCGCAGAATTGATCTGCTTAGAGAAAAAGAAGCCCGTATCAGGTAAATTAAATTGTTTTAATCCAATTTTAGATTCTCAGGGACTCCTAAGAGTCGGTGGAAGGCTGGAAAATGCTAATTTAAATTTTGATAGTAAACATCCCCTTTTGTTGCCCCACGACCATAAATTATCTTCCATGATTATGGAACATTTCCATAAAAAATTCTTTCATGTAGGACCTCAAGCTTTGTTATACCACGTTAGGAAAAAATATTGGATAGTTAGTGGGAGATCTTTAGCTCGGAAAATATTTCGTAACTGCGTAACGTGTTACAAATTTAAACCTTTAACGGTCAATCAACTTATGGGAATTTTGCCAAAGGAACGAGTAAATGTGACTCATCCATTTTATTGTACCGGTATAGATTTCTGTGGCCCTTTTTTAATTAAATATCGGGGTCAAAGAAAAGGAATCTATAACAAAATTTTTGTTTGTATTTTTATTTGCATGCCTACTAAAGCCGTGCATCTAGAGGTAGTTAGCGATTTAACATCCGAAGCTTTTATCGCAACTTTAAAAAGATTTTTTGCTAGACGAGGCAAAGCCCAAACATTATTCAGTGACAATGCAACAAATTTTGTTAGTGCAAATAATGAATTAAAAAGGTTACATAGATTAGCTACTCAGCCTGATGAAAACCTTACTAATTTTTTTAATTCAGAGAATATTAATTGGAAATTTCTGCCACCCCGTGCCCCAAATTTTGGAGGGCTATGGGAGGCAGGCGTAAAATCGTTTAAGTATCATTTGAAACGCGCAGTAGGAAACGCTAAATTAACATATGAGGAATTCTTAACCGTTGTTTGTCAAATTGAGGGAATCCTCAATTCTCGACCCCTTACCCCCCTTTCAAACGATATCGAAGATTTGGACGTCTTGACTCCCGGCCATTTTTTAGTTGGTCGACCCATCACAGCGGTGATCGAACCCGAGTTCTCTGGCATTCCAGATAATCGATTAGATACCTGGCAAAAATTAACTAAAATAGTTCAAGGAATATGGAAAAAATGGCAATGCCATTATTTAAGACATTACAACAGAGAAATAAATGGAAAATTGAGAAAGATAACCTTAAAAATGGGGATATGGTATTATTAAAGGAAGAAAACTTGCCCATATGTAGTTGGATTTTGGGTAGAATAGTAGAAATTATTCCAGGAAAGGATAACAAAATACGCGTAGTCTCAGTTAAAACAAGAAATGGGACATATAAACGACCTATTTCCAAAATTGCTCTTCTGCCTTTGGAAAAGTAAAAAAAAAAAAAAAAAAAAAAAATTGTTTGAAAATGAATAATGTATATAGTTAAATTTAATTTGTTTATTGTATTTCATTTGTATTATTTTATTGTTTACAATGTTATTAATATTTCTCTTGAATAAGTTTTATTATTTAAATTGCATATATAATATTTTCGTATAATTAATTATAATTAGGCTATTACATATTAGAACTGTAATATTGAAACGATGTTTCAAGGTGGGCCGGTATGTTGCCGCTCACCTTAGTTTGGCTATATGCGCAACCTTGGCGCGCATCTCTTGTTCACTTGCATTCCCGCTTTAGCGGAGCAGTTGTATTGTTTTTCGTTATAAGAGTAACATCTCTTGTTTATCTTGTTCGGTGATATGGTTCACCTTTTTTATAGTTTGCGTTGACTATGGTGTCAACATACTTGGAATACGTTAATAATACGTTATCTATAAATTGTATATATGTAAATATGTACATACGATATGTTTAATAGTTTAATTAAATGTTTGTGAAGTAATAACTTCAGAATAGTAATTATTGAATACAGTCCACTCATAAAGTATCGTCAACATATATATATATATATATATATATATATATATATATATATATATATTAAATACAGGGTGCAAAGCATTGTGACGAGAATACCTTTATCTCCGCAACTATTGGTCGCAAATATATAGTTTCAGTTACAAAATGTTTTAAAGAATATGAGCATTTGTGGTATAACATGTTTAAATTTAAAATATCTATTTTTTCAAAATTGCAAAAACTAAATTTTTACATAGTCCCAGATCCCTATAATCATATTTAGAAAACTGACACTCATCCTAACAAACAGTTTCATTTCTATTCTCCCAAAATGGAACATGATATTTAAAGTTTGGATTTTCTAACATATTTCGGCCTTCAATAAGGGATCGGTTTAAAAATCCTAATTGGACTTTGTTTGCATTTTCCCTGGGTTTATTAAAGAATTTTTCATTGACTTTTTAATAAAGCCCGAGAAAATGCGAAGTAATCCTAAATTTTGAAACTAACTATCTCAGACAATTTTGGGTGCACAAAAGTGAAACTTTTTGTGTTATATTTTTTAGGTTAGAACTCAACTTACACTATTAGTGTCATGAAAATTGTATAAAAATTATCAGTTTTTATGATTTTTAGTAAATTGATTTTTTAAATTTAAACATGTCATGTAATGAATTCTTACATTTTTTTTTTAAATACATTTTCTTATTGGAGGACGTTTGAGACCAATTGTTGCGCAAATAAAGGCCTGCTCTCGACTTTGCACCCTGTATATTCTAAACATTTCTGGGTACTACTTTGTAAGTCCATGGATAGTTTATAAATAAATATATTTGAATGCTGAAGTTTATAGAAAGTTTTAATATTTCAACATAAAAAATAATTTCAAAAATGAATGTACCAATACACCGCTAAAATAATATATAATTGAGTTTAGAATATATTGTTAATTTATAATAATAAGAAATTGAAACAAAAAATTAAAAATTAGTTAGAAGGAGGAAATTTTTAAAATGTCCAAATACTTAAATACATATATATATATATATTTAATCATAATATTTTTCTAAAATATTTAACATACTTCATATTTTTAAATTTCAGTGCATGTGTGCATACATATTTTCAGTTTACAGCAGCAGTTTACAAAAATGATGTTTGCAGGTATTTAAATTTATTCCACATGGCAATGTAATTGGTATTTTTCAAATGTTTAAATTTCTTTAAATTGAGTCAACGCAATTTTTACTTCATTTGATGTAATTATGCTATCATGGCATATTAAATAATTGATAAATGTAAATATTATTAGTATTAATAAATAATATAGTAAATCGTTCTTTTTTTTAAGCAGAATATCTTTTTTTATAAAGATGTGGAATAAAATTGAATTGAATCTTTGTTTTATTATGCAGTTAAACAATTTCATATATTTTATTTAATAAATAACAGTAAAGAGATATTTAAAATTGTAAGTCGGTGAAACTTAGGATATTATTTTAAAAATATGCAATTTGCATAACCTAGATTGTATATATATTATCATATAAACATTAAATAAATACTTCAGAATTTAAAAAGAAAAGAAAAAAAAAAAGAATTACATACCTTCCTCATTTTCTTCATAAGAATTTCTCCAAGAAAACACCCTTCCAACTAGCATTTTAAAATACATAATGACCAGTCTGGAAGGGCATTCACTTAAAATTAGCTCTCATCTTTTAAATTCTTTATGTTACTTCATTCAGAAGCATAATAACCAAAAATAGTCATTTTAACAATTTCCATCTCAGAAGACTGAATTAATAAAATGAATCCATAATTTCTAAGCGGTTTTCTGTAACAGGAGCAGTTTTTTCTGCGATACAATGCTACTTACAAGTATCAAATGTTAGGCTTAAGAACTTACGCAGATATGAAAATGATTGTTTAATTGATATTAAAATAAGACTTTAATAAATAGAAAATAGAGACTATTACAGGTTAAAAATATTACATTTTTACCTTTTCTAAAGCTTATCCAAGTCATTATAACGCGAAAACTGAACAAAGCAGATTACATTACACGTTTTAAAATTACCGCTTCACATAACGGCACGACATTCCCAAGACCTTTGAATTTGCACGGTCAGCGAGAATTAAATAAATGCAATCCACAGATGTCAGTTTCATCTGCTCTTCCCTTGTTACATCCGGAATAATCATGTTTCAAAGTTCAACGTTTGAAACATAAATTTATTAAGCATTTATAGCTGTAAAAACATATGGTCAATATTTTAAGGAAAAATGGAGCTGAGTTAAACAATTATTTAAATTTTTATAAAGTATTTGAAAAACTTATGAGATCACTTTATTTTTCCATTTTAAAATCTCGAATTAAACGGAAAAGCATATTTTGTTTTAGTGTATATTTTAGTATTGAATAAAATATTCAGTGAAAATAAATAAAATAAAATAAGAACAATCAAACAGAGTAACGATTTAACAACATTATCAATATTGATAATTTATCAGTAACATTTAAACTTAAATAGAATCATAAATAAAATATAATAAAAGTTTAAAATTATGCTTAAAGAAAAGAAGAAAAAAACTCATTCTGTAACTTCCCGATGAGTATTAGAGACCGCGAGGTTCTACTCTCGAACCTTACAGACGGGAAGTGTTGGCTTCGATTCCTGGTCACGCTCGTCGACTTAGGTTTTCGGAGTTTTCCCGTGATTTTCTTTGAAACTCGCGTAAAGCACTATATTACTTATTCAATAACATCCGTGATTAGCTTTTTGTATCTAAACTTTGGGTCTGGGGAATGCATAGATTTTCATGACAGAAGACAATCATTTTTATGCTGTATAGAAGATCTTAGAAAATGTATTTTTCTAAGGGTTTATTATTATTATTATTACAAATGAAAAAAAAAAAAAAAAAAAAAAAAAACGGTAAATTTGTTTTAAATCATCAGAAAACGATGTTTCAATTATTCGTTTTAAAGGTGATATCGAATTCTTTTGAAAGATAATTATAGTGAAAATTTTTATCCACCCTTCCCCCATCCCCCAGGGATGATGCATACTTATTCCTAGGGGAAAAAACAATGTCCTATGAATGATAATAATAAAAAAAAAACTGTTTGACTATTACTCGTTATACAGCCAAATTGAATCAATATTATATATCAAATGTATGTCACGCAGAAGGTTTGGTGAGTATATATATTACAGAAGCTGATAGATAGCCTTTCTGTGAATGGAAAATATTGGAACGTGGCAGTGCCACCTGTCGTCCGATATGCACCCAAAGGCAATCTGTAGAGTTTTACGTAATATTAATTTCACTTACCAAATTTACAATATTTATAAATCACAGAAGTTGAGATTTTTCGTTTCTGTTATGAGATTAAATTGCAACATAGCCACGCCACCTGTTGGCCGATGTGCATCCAAAATGGACCAGTAAAGCTTTACATAAAATCGATTTCACTTATAACTTCAGTGTATCACAAAATTTATTGTTAAATCACAAGAGTTAAAATATTGCCTTTCCGTTAAAATGATTAAATTGCAGATTAGCAACGCCACCTGTTGGACAATGTATACATCCAAATTGTATTAGCAGAGGTTATGATGATATATGCCAATATATCATGTTTAATACATTTGTACACTATAGAAGCTGAGATATAGCCGTCCCATAAATGGAGGGTTTCATTGCATAGCATCGTAATCTATCGGGCGATATATCCCAAATAAAATTCAAATAAACTCCAATTTAGGGCAAGATCTAATATTGTAACAAGTTTGGTCGAATTCCATACATTGATTCCTGAAATACAAAATCCACAAAATTTTTCCATGAGTTTAAAATTTTGTAATTTTTTTTCACCTCACCGCTACTGATTATTGGGAAGCATTCTTTACTGACGTGCTAACAAAACGTTAAACTGAAAATGTAAAAAATGCTCTATTCTCTATCATGCTAAAAATTATAAATTTCGAATAACTTACGAAGTTTTTAAATTAGAATGTTGCAAATCTCTCAATAAGATTCTTATCAATATCATAAGTGATATTTAAAAACTGGTCCGATCTCTCTGCAATCATTTGTTCTTGAGATATCGTGTACATGAACTAACGGGCTATCACACTAATAGGTGCCGATACACATTAACAGATACCATACCAACCTTTTCACTTCCGGATTCCTCACGCCACAAAACGTGTAAAAAAATCAAAAGCTGAAGTAAAAAATTTTAAAGGTTAACCTAGTTTCCCAACCAACAGTACTAAAAAGTCATTTTTGTCATATTCGTTATAATTACACTGTTACAGAACGCGTTATGACGGTGTCACACTTGAACGTTCTATATAGAACTAGAATTGTACGTTTTATAGATGGTACAAATCAAACATTTTCAGAACGTTCTAAATAATACTATTTCTGAACGTGTTTTAGAACGTTCTTTTGACACGAAACACGGTGTTTGAACTATTGAAACCGTTATTAGACGTTCACAGAACGTTCCTGTGCTACTTGGGTAGGGTTTTTTGAAGGTACTTCTTCTTCCCAAGACATCCCTTCCCTAGTACATCTTGAGGATGAAAATAAACCCTACGTAACATCCTCAGCACTAAAGCACTTTAGGAATTGACCCCGAGGTAGGTAGGTTGGGTTTGGTCGCTCCTGGTCTGCTTAACTCTACTCGCTAGCGTGTTTACTTTTTCTGCTTCAGCCGTGTCGCTGGTGTGTTCTTCAAGTTTGGGTTTTTTTAATTTGTTTCCGGCTTTCTAATCGAAAGTTGGTAAGTTTTTGCTTTTTCCTTTTCTTTCACGCCTAGGTGTGTGAGTTTGTCGTTATTTTCTGTTGCGGGGTATCTCTCCTCGCTTGTTGTCTCTTGGCCACATGTCTGGAGGCGGTTCCCTGGATAGGCCGCCATGTTCCTTAAACTACTTCTCCAACGCCGGTGCGTTGGCGGACTCGCTTAGTATAGCTCTAAATGACGGTTATGATTCTATTGCTATAATCATCGCGGCAAAAAATGGCTCTATTCCACGTACTCATCCGAAAGCTTTAAAAGATGGAATAACAAATATTGTGGCGGATAATAGAGCTATTGAGGACATAAAACTAACCAGACAGGGTAAATTGTTGCTCACAACGAAATCAGTAGCTAATGCCCGAAAGCTGCTTAGCATTAATTCGCTATTGGGGGTCACTGTGGACCCATTTATAATCACTGATACCATTTCATCGAGATTTTTGTTGCATAACATTGAGACAAGTGTGTCCTGTGCAGACACATTGCCGATGAACTTGCAGATCAAGGGCTAGCGGCCTTGGAGGTCCGCCGCTTTATGAGGAAATCACAGGGTGAAGAGACTCCCACCCAAACCGACCTGGTAACGCTAATCGGTACTAACCTTCCAACAAGCGTCAAGTTGTGGTATGTTCGCCACAATGTCTCCCCCTTCTATGACCGGCCTCGTGCTTGCCTTAACTGTCACAGGTTTGGGCACTCGACAAAATCATGTCGGAGCCAAAAGCTCTGTGCCCGATGTGCTGAACATCATTCGGAGGAGTGTACGGCTGCATCCCCTAAATGCATTAACTGCAAAGGTTCACACGCAGCATCTGACAAAGCATGCCCGGATTATAAAAAGGAAGCTGAGATCCAAAAATTCAGAAGTGAGAACCACCTCATAATTTCGGAGGCGAGGCGCGTTTACATTGAATCAAGGAAAACATCCAATAGGTCCTTTGCGACGGTGGCGGCTAGCGGCCCGCAAGACGTTGTATCCAAAGCCGATCTTCACACGGCCCTACAGGGCATTACTGAACACTTTACCAACATGGTTCAAACCCTCGTTGCCGAGTTCCAGCAATCGCTGCAAGTGCTGGCAGAAGCTATCTTTCAGCCTCTCTCTGAAATTATGCAGGCGGTACAACCAAAAAATGCACAAGAGACTGCTCTGGTGGACGTGTTCTCTGAAGTCCTCCGGAAAAAATCAAAGAAGTTGCGCTTGCAGTCCCAGGACTCGACCACCATGGACTCTTCCTCGCCTCGTCTCGCACATGATTCCTCCACTTCCATGGATACGGATACCTCTTTGCAAGACCCGCCTCGCCCTGGTGTTTCGTCAGACAAGTCTCCCCCGGTGGGATAGCCTGCCTTGTCTTCCGGTGCTCTCACGGGTAAGTCCCCTTTTTTTTTTGTTTCCCTCTTTCTCTGTTTCTGTTTTTTATGGGTTTAGTCAATTTTTTGGTTCAATGGAACTGCCGCAGTCTTAGGGCTAATGGTCATTGGCTCCGTTCTACCCCTGAGCTCCATGCTAGTCTGATTTGCCTGCAGGAAACATTTTTGTCTCCCCAGGACACCTTTGTCATCCCTGACATGACGGTGTACAGGGCTGATAGGGTTGATACTCGCGGTGGTGGTCTCCTCACTGCTGTTCACGCCTCTAAGGCTTCCTACCTGGCTACTCTCCCGCCTTGCCCTGTCCAGGACTTCGAAGTTCTCGGGATCAAAGTTTTCTTGGGCAACTGCTGGACTTTAGTCCTGAACTGTTACTCCCCTTCAGGCAACTTCCCGTCGGATGGCTTACTGAAATCTTATCCTCGGACAATCCCCCCTTTATTATTGTTGGTGACTTCAATATCAACATTCTTTTTCGCTCCCCGCCCGTCCCAAGGGGGGTCCAACAACTGCTAGACTGGGCTAGCGTCCAGGATATTTGCGTGCTGAATTTTGATCCCCCTACTCGCTTCGGCTCTTTCGGTTCCTCCTCCCTTTTAGACCTCACCATGCTGTCTCCCTCTATCCAGTCCAGAATTAGATTTTACGTCCACCCTGACTTGTTCGATTCGGACCACCACCCCATCATTCTCTTGGCCTACTCCCCTGTGGGCTACCCAACGGCCACTCGTCGCGTTTACAACTGGACTAGAGCCTCTGCTGCTCCTAACAAGATAAATAATCTTCCGACTTCTTCCTATCAGGACTTTGAGCACACTTGCAGAGAGGTCATGGACTCCACTTCCTCTCACCTGAGTTCGCCTAGTCGCTTGGGCTGTCCTTGGTGGGATTCTACCTGCCGGTCACTCCTGCGTTCGAAGCGGAAACATCTCCGCCTTGCCCGTTTGCATTGCTCCAGGGAAGATTGGACTCTTTACAAGAAGCACGCGGCCAAACTTCGAAGGTATGTCAAACAAGCTGCCCGCAACTTCTGGGATTCCCTCTGCCAAGGCAGTTGCGAAAGTGGAAGAATCTTTAAAATCCTGAAACGCCTGGCGAGTCGTGACCTCCCCTCTGGCGACAATATCATCAAAGACCCTGTTCCCATCGCGTCCATTCAAACCCTAGCTCATGCTTTCCTAGAATATTTCTCTAAACCCAACCTCCCCCACCCTATACCAGTTGATCTCGGTGATGGGGATCCGATCCTGGACGCCCCCCTCTCCCTGGATGAACTTCGCCACGCTCTAAAACGCTCTCGTCCGACTACTCCAGGCGCTGATGGCATCTCCATTAAGCTCTTTCAGAAGCTTTCTGATAAACACCTCGAATCTCTGCTGAACACCTTTAACCTTTCTTTTGGTTCGGGGGAAATCCCTTACTCCTGGAAGCTTGCCACCATCGTTCCCATCCGGAAGCCTGGCAAACCTGCTCATCGAGTCGACTCCTACCGCCCGATAGCTCTCACTTCGGCGGGGTGCAAATTATTGGAACGCATAATCCTCCGCAGACTCCTTGCTTGGAGCGGGCAGCGGCATTTGTTCCACCAGGATCATTTCGCATTCATCCCAACTAGGGATTTCACCCTAGCTTTATGCACGTTTATAATATTGTCTCGGCCCGCTCTCGTAAATGGTACGTCGCTGCAATCTGTCTTGACATCAAAGCGGCCTATGACTCTGTTCATATAGACACCCTCATCTACAAACTTGCTTCTCATTGAATTAGAGGCATCATGGGTCGTTGGCTAACTTCGTTCCTGAACTCTCGGGTTATTCAGGTTCGCTGGAAGGCTGTTATTTCCGACACTGCCCCTTGTAACCAGGGTGTTCCTCAAGGCAGCGTTCTTTCTCCGCTTCTTTTCATTTTCTATTTGCTGGATATTGTGGAGACACTGGAAGGCGGGGTTCGCATGATCGTTTACGCGGACGACCTCTTTATCTATGTCGTGAGTCCGGAGGCTGCCCAGGCACGGAGAAAACTCCAGGATACTCTTTTGCGCATTACCTGCTGGTGTTCCTCGAATGCGCTTAGCATTGCCCCTGCCAAATGTTCGGCAATCAACTTTACTCGCTGCAGGGACCAGGGGGCTCCATTCACCCTTCGGGGCGTGGAGATACCTTGGAGCTCTCCGATAAAAATCTTAGGTGTCTGGCAGGCCCCGACTTACGGCAGGGCATACGGGGCAAATGCCCTGGGCCCCCCTTCTGGAAAGGGCCCCCCTACAGGCGAATACAGAAATTCTGCAACCTAAAGACCTCTTATGCCACTGCAAGGGGGCCCCCCAGAATAGGCTTGCCCCGGGGCTGCAGGTAGTCTAAGTCGGGCCCTGGTGTCTGGTTCTCTCGCACTTTATGTTTCACTCCTCACTTCACTGCTATCAAGTGCAAAGCCCAGCGCCGGCTGAACTACTTAAAGGCTATCACGGGCCGCTCCCGTGGTATTAATAGTTCCCACATGCTAAAGATTGTCAATTCCATCATCCGAAGCATCCTGGAATATGGTGCTCCTCTGCTCTATGATTCTCCTGTTTCGGCTTTAAATACTCTTGAGGTCAGTTATAACGCTGCCCTCAGATTGGCTACCGGTCTTCCCAAATGCACCCTATCCCTGTTCTCCGTCGGGAAGCCGGGGTACCTAGTGTGTCCAGTCGCCTCCTCCTGCTCACAAAGATGTTTCTTCTCCGCCTCCTCGCCTCCCCTCCTGGGCTGCGCCTTAGTGAAGCTGCTCATGCAGCCCTTGCCCAGCCTGCTCCGTTGTGGAAGTGGTGGTTACCGTTACAAGAGATACAATCCCAGGTGGGCTGTCCCCTCTCGTACATTATCCGTCTCTGCTGGCCTCCACCCCCCATGCTGTGCCCAGTTTCGGGTGATTTCGAACGGTCTTGATTTTCAGTCTCCGGACTTCCCGGCTCTTACTAAAGTTCACGCCTGGCACCAATGGTTTTCCTCCCTCCCCCCCTGCTCTTTCGCTGCCACCGACGCTTCGAAAGACGGTGCTAAAACCGCCATCGCTGCTGTAGATCCTGTCAGCAATACTTCTTTTGCAACCTTGGTTCCTCATGACAACTCGGTGTTCACTGCCGAGGCTCTGGCGTTATATCTTGCTCTCTCTACTCTTCCCTTTTCTCATCCGAACATTTTCATCCTGTCTGATAGTCTGTCGGTGCTTCGTTCCCTTGAGGACTGGTCTATTCGTTCGCCGAATGTGATCCTACTGCTGATCTCCCATATCCAGAAGCTGAACGCTCGCGGCTATCATATCACCTTTGTCTGGTGCCCCGGTCATTGTGGTATTCCTCCCAACGAACTTGCAGACTCCCTTGCCAAAAATGGGCCATATCTCTGCGCCCCTTTCCTTCGTATAGCTCCAGAAGATCTCCGATCTCAGGTCCGGAAGACCTGAGCAAGAATATTCTTGGATAAACTGCGACTACGCGATCTCTCTCCCCTTCCTCCTTCCTGACGGGTCCTTCCCCAACGGGGTCCCGTCTCGCAAAATGGATGTTCTGATGGCTCGTTGGAGGTCAAAAACTATTCTAACCAATCAACGCCTACATAGGATGAACCTCACCTTTTCCCCTCTCTGTGACTTTTGTTACGATTTGGAAACTCCCGAACACATCTTGCTCCGTTGCTCCAAGTTCTCTTCCCCTCGTCGTAATTTGTTCAATGCTCTTCATTTGGGCCCTAACCCGTCGTATGGCGACGTTATCTTGGCTGCCTTCGGCTCGAAATGGTCGTTAGCGCATCTGATCCTCTTCTCTCGACTAGCTTTCTCGTCCTAACCTAACACTTTGTTTGGTTTGCGTTTTTGGATTTTCCGAGATGAAGCTGTCCCTTGGGACATAGCACAAATCTCAGTCATAGATATAGTAATAAGACATAGATTGATCAGCGAGGCCCAAAAAGTGATGCCTTTTTTTTCGGGAAAAGACGGCCATTTTACTCTCTTGTGGATGTCTTTCCCCGACTGAATATACACGGGAATACACACAGATAATTTAGCAAATAAAATTTATGAATAATTTATGTACTAAAGATGAATGAAAAAACTCCAGATACTCAGTTTTCTTTCTCTCTTTTCTCCTTCTTTTCTTTTTCTTTTCTTCTTCTTCCTTTTTTTTTTTTTTTTTGTATGGAATAACGACATTTAAAGAAATTTATCGTTTCTGTCTACTATTTCTGTCTGGTTAGAAGTTTTTATGGTCGAAAAAACTATTGGACTTATCCTCATCTTTTGAGATATTAGAGTTAACCCTTTAATTGCCAATCGCAATGCAGTCAGACACTTTTGTTACCGACTGTATAGAGTAGAAATTTATGTTTATTCGGAAATGGTTATAAAGATATTAATAAAAGTTTGGGATAAGTGCATTTTAGAGACCTAAAACAATTGGATCATCCTTAGCATAAAAAAAAATTAGTGTTAACCCTTTAACTGCCAATCGCAACATGTAGTAGAAATTGAGTTTAATCAGAAATGGATATAACGATTGTGTTCAAAGTTTGGAGTTAAGTGTCTTTTTTTTTTTATTTTTTTTTTTTTTTAAGAACTAAAACGTTTGGACATATCCTCATCTTCAGAAAAATTTGTGTTAACCCTTTAACGGCCTGTCGCAACATATAATAGAAATTAGGTTTACTCGGAAATGGATATAACGATTTTTATAAAAGTTTGGGATTAAGTGTTCTTTTGAGAGATAAAGCGAATGGACATATACTCATCTTCAGGAAAATTTGCGTTAACCCTTTAACGGCCAGTCACAACATATAATAGAAATTAGGTTTACTCGGAAATGGATATAAAGATTTTTATAAAAGTTTGAGATGAAGTGTTCTTTAGAGAGATAAAGCGATTGGACATATCCTCATCTTCAGGAAAATCGCATTAACCCTTTAACGGCTAGTCGCAACATATAATAGAAATTAGGTTTGCTCGGAAATGAATGTAACGATTTTAATAAAAGTTTGAGATTAAGTGTTCTTTAGAGAGATAAAGCGATTGGACATATCCTCATCTTCAGTGTGGATATTTTAGAAAGAACTCGTCAATATTTCTAAAACGAATGATTGAACCATACATCTGTGTTAATTTAAAACGAAGCTACCGATTTCTTTTATTTTTAATGTTATATATAATGTATATATAGTATAGACATATATATATATATATATACAGTCGAACCTCGTTAACGTGAATTACTTTTAACATGAACTGTTACCACAATCCCCGTCAAAATGAAGATTACTTTTGTTATATGACGATCAGTTACTGATAGCATGAACTACTGATAAGATGAACAGATTTTTGATCCCCCTTGAGAACTTGAGATTCACGTTAACAAGATTCGACTGTATATCTTTTCATGTCTGCACAAAAATGATTTTTTTTCAGCATTTATTATTATACTACTTTAAGAAAAATCATCATGGAAAATATCTTTAATAAATTATAACTTAATAAATAATTTGTATTGAATAAATTTGTATAGGATTAAATAGAGAAGAAAGTCTTGTGGTAATACTAGTTATAATAAAACAAGCATTAAAACAAGCGGGTTTTACCTCTGCCACTGCTAACTACATTTAAAAGAATTTTGAAAATTCGATATTACTTACTAATATAAAAACTTAAAAAATATTAAAATTTAAAAAAAAGTATTCCATTAAAAATCAAAACAGTATTTAAACCATAATAATAACAAAGCAACTGATTATAAAGAATCATATTTTTCATAAATTAGTTAAATTTAACTTACTTATGAAAACTTATTCCACTTCCTTTCATAAATTTATTTCGACAATTAAAAGCCGCGCAGCACTTCGGCATTTTCAATATATATCAACCATGTCTTATTACTATATCTATGATATCAACATTCTATTCCATTGTTGTTTTCGAGTTTTATACTCTCTCATCATGGCTGATGCCAAAAACTTTTTCGGCATCAAAAATCTTTGCACGTTAACACGGGGATGATAGATCTATGTATATTATTATATCTATGATCTCAGTATCCCCCTACCTACCTACCTACCTACAGCACTTTATGTAGGTTTAAAATTTTTCTTTAACTAGTGTGTATTTTTTTTTTTTTTTTTTTTTTTTTTTTGTACATGGGACTTTTTTCAAAAATTAGCTTCATTTGGGGAAAAGTTTGGGCTTAAATCTGTTAAAAATTTGGAAAAAAATTTTAATTGGGGATTTTTTGGAAAAAAAACCGGTTTGGGGAAATTTGAACGCCTGTTTAGGGAAATTGACTTTTGACCATCTGGCAACACTGCTCCTCATCTTACGGCTGATAAGCATGAGCGACCAGCAACCAGCACATGTGCTGCTAACCCTCCAACCTATCAACAAGCGTAATCAAGCGTTGACAATTCGTATAGTTTTATTAAGAGCTGTTTTTCTTTAAACAGCATGTTTTCTGGCATAATCAAACAATGTATAAAATTTTATTGTGCAGTTTAAGCATTTTGCTATTGTGTATCCAACAGATAAATGCTAAAGAAGAGACCAAACTACTTTTTGTTCAGATTGTAAGATGTAGCATATTTTGTTTAATTTTTATTTGTGACGTGAATCGTTAGGAAACTTCATAAATTTTAGTTTTAAAGGAAGTAAAATAGAATTTTCGATACTTGTATTTATTAATTGATGTGGAATTTGTATTTGATTTTAATTTTTAGATTTGAAAGGATTATCAGCTCTTATAATTATTATTGTTGATGAAATTTTTTCTTTAAAAAGTCAATAATTGGGATTGTGTCATCAGTTATCAGATATTTAGTATAAATCTTAACGTATCCTTTCCTGCATATTATTTGCTTCAAGAAAACACTTAATAAAGTAAAAGTCAGTTTAATTATATTATAAAGAATAATGGTTATTGCCACAATTTAAATTTTTGTTGTCCTAAGTAATGCAAGAATAGAATTTGAACATTTTAAAGCACTTTTCTAAATATTATATTTGTATTTAATTAAGTAGAAAATAGTTAAAATTTTATTTATAAGTTATTTAAACATTTCCATTTTATGTGATATTGATCATGGGCACCCATGTTTTGTTGCCAACAGTCAACACGAACGTTGTCGATATAACCATATACGCATACAGTAAAATGATGTATTTAATTAATTCAAGATCAATGAAATTTGAATGATATTGACTTTGATAAGTTTTGCCAGCAATACCCCACTTGCATAAATTCTATGAAATATGAAGCACAGATAACAGCACAGTAATAATAATAAGATGGTACTAAATTCGGACAGATCACTATTTAAAAATATCCACAACCTGTTTATTATACTAATTCATGTAAACCAGAATTTTGGATTATTCCAACATGTTGGTGATTTTGGCTTCATGGTCTCAGTAATTGATAAGTATCTTTTATGCTCTTGATAATGATTTTATAATAAAATTATTTAATGTATTAAGGTATAGCTTTGATAGCTTTTGTTGTTGGCAGTTTTTGGATTTGGCAATTTTTTTCCGAGATTGGGTATCCTGTTGAAGGTATATTAAAGTAGGCATCAGGGTATAATAATATCCTGGTGTATAATATCATATGTATGGTATAAATTATTTCTGTCTCTTTCCTCTTTTTTTGTAGCTGTTAAATTTGGGGATTTTCTTTTTGCCAAGGTGACAGATACCAAATCAATTCCTTTATTACCTAATTAATATGATTCTATCCCAATGTGTAGGGTACCACTGGCAAGTGTGGCTATGAATGAACAAGCATGTTTTTTCAGTTTACCCGACCATTTTATACAGTAAAAAAAAAAAAAAAAAATATATATATATATATATGCCAACAACATTTTAAAAATATATATTGTATATCTTTATCGCTTTCATAATTTTAAAGTTTTTTGTAGTGAATTGCTCTATTCTACCATATTATATATAACCAGTTAAAAGAGTACCCGTGGGTTTTTCTTATAACCCTTAAATCTGATGGATGTGGCAACTATTCTAACATTGAAGTATGATTGTTTGAACCTTGTTTAAGTTTGTGAGACAATTTCTATCACTGTTGGACTGTTACAACTTTATTTGTGAGGTAAAACAGAAATGGAGATGCACAATTTTTTTAATCCTGTATCCTGTAATAATTTTATTTTTGAAAAACATAATTTAATTCAATTTTTTTTTACATTATCATTTCTCACAGAAAATGTTCGCCACCATTTTGAATGCAAGCATGAATACGTCAAACCAGGTTTTTGACACACTTTGCAGCATTGTTGGCGTTATTCATGAGATTTCTTCAGTTTGATCTGTTTTAATTCATCGATGTTTGCAGGACTTCTCTGGAAAAGCCTATGAAATTATAATGTAAAAATGATAATGTAAATGTAATGTAGGAATGATAATATAAAAAATTTTGATTGCATTTTGTTTTTCATAAATAAAATTATTACAGGATTAAAAAAATTGTGCATCTCCATTTCTGTTTTACCTCACAAATAAAGTTGTAAAAGTCCAACAGTGCTGGACATTGTCTCCCACGCTTAAACAAGGTTCAAACAATTATAGTTCAGTGTTAGAATAGTTGTCACATCCGTCATATTTAAGGGTAATAAGAAAAACGAATGGGGGTACTCTTTTAAATTGATCAACCTGTATATAATAAAAATAAAACCGTCATCAAACACCCACAAAGCAGTACCTTTATATTGAAATGAAACCAACAGATATTTTTAATTCTTTTAATTTCATTCAAAGTATTTATATATTTTTACTCATAGCTTTTTAGACATGGAGATCGTGCACCTATCCAACTTTATCCAAATGATCCTAATCCTGAGGGCTTTTGGGTTGAAGGCCTTGGAAGATTGACAATGGTAATTAGGATTTTATTCTACATAAATTATTTTAACAATTTACGCATAATGAAACTAATTGTATTTATTTAGTGTTCCAGTTTATTTTTTCTATAAATTTATCTTTTAGATGCATATTTTTTATTCATTTTTTCACAAAAAAAGTTAGATAATTGTGATATGTGCATGTGTAATAGTAAAGGAAAAAGGGAAGAAAAATGTCGCTATATCCCCAGAAGTAGAAAGTACTTAAAACTGTGATGTATGCCACAGAACAAATTCACCTTTTGTAAAACATTCCACCCATTTGAAAAAATCTATTAAAAATCAGAGAACCTAGGGGAAAAAATCAAAATAGTTTCATTTTCAGTTTTTTCTTATAAATTGTCTAATTCCATACTTTAGAGATTTCTTTTCTTTCGTTTTGCTTTATAATGAAGGTCAATGAATAGTCATGATTTTTGCCAACTATAGTAAATTAACAAAAATATTATATCCTAGATATAAATGGCTTGTAAATATATTATATAAATCCATTAAAAAATTGCTGAAAGCAACTATTGCTTCAGTGTATAGACCAAATTCTCATGCACATTTTTTAGATAGTACATCTTCATTAATATCACAATATTTAACATTTAAATTAGGGCTGTGCCGATTAATCGGTTCGGTTAATCGATCAATGCTTAGTCCCGATCAATTTTTTTAATCGAGTTAATCGAATCGATTAAAAAGTTTCAAAATCCGATTAAAATTTTCAAACTACGAACTAAAGTAAAAATGCTGTTCTGCCTACAAAATATTTTTCCGCATATTTTGCTAACAAACATTCTAAGAAACATCCAACAAATAATGAAAAAGCAAAATAATAATAATAATAAATAAAAAAATTAAATAAATAAAATTTAATAAAACTTAATAAAAGAAGATGGTTGATAGAGAAAAGGAAGAGGACAGTTATTAAACAAAATGCCGCTCCATGTGCATGCTGGAGCAACACCACCTGTCTGTAGCCTTCTACAGAAAGTGTTGGTTAGGGTAATAGTATTCTCAGAAACAAGAAGCTTAAAAAAAAAAAAAGAGAAATGATAAAAAGGGGAAAAAAAGAGAAAAGAAGGAATTGAGATTTTTACTGTCCCTCTGATGGGGGAAATGTCAACAGAGTTTCACAATATCTTCAAAGCGTTTATTTTCTGTTCAGAATTGCTGATAGTAACTATTGCAGTAGAAACAGAAAATAACATTCTGTGTTCTAGTCCGAAGTGACAAAGAAGTACTAAAATATAAGAATTTGAGATTTTTATGATAATGATATGGAATTTTGAGAATTCATTTAAAAATAGTGACACGCGAGATGGACAAGGCCTGTAAATATAAAATTAAAATATGTGTAAATTCATTTAATGTTTCTTTCAAAATGAATTGAAAAAATAATTTATTTAAAAAAAAAATGAATAAGTGAAAATATTTATATAAAATTAACACTTAAAGTCACCAATTATTACTCTGAAAGTTGATTTAAATTTCAGCTATGAAACAGATATAATTGATTAGACAAAAATGTTTGAAATTTTTTTTTTTCTTTTTCTCAACCAAACTTATGAATAATATCTATATATTCATAAACACACACACACACAATATGAGAGCTTTATTCATCATTCAACTAAAATTATATAAAGAAAAATGAAAACCGATTAAAAATCCGATTAATCGACCGGTTAATCGATTAATGAACTACGATTAACCCAGTTAAAACTCTTAATCGATTCCCACCCCTAATTTAAATGCTATTGACAGAAAGAGTAGTAAATTCTGAGTGTATGTCTCAGTTTTAGATTTATTAAATTGTCATGTTTTATAATAAATTTGTAATATACATTTTAGAAAATATTTTTCTTTTGTGCTTAACTGTGATCTGTCAAATTTAGAAAACTTGCTTGCAGAATATTGCTACCGTTTGAAGTTATATTGCAGAACACTAGATATAATTTTGCTCTTGGGGATATATTTATCATTTATGCTAATTCTTCTCCATAATTTATATTAAAAATAAGCATATACTTCTAAATGAGTAGTTTTCATCAGTGTGAAATTAAAAATTTAATAACTTGGAATAATGAAGAATAAGATTTATATAGATACATATACATAAATAAATAAACAATTTAACTCCCCTTCCCATTTTTTTCCGTAACAACTAATACAGTACTTATACACTTGTTTAAAATATCAATCATATTAATCTTGTGTACCCATCTATGATCCTATTTTTATATTTCCCAATAAAATAAGAAGGTTTTACAAACTGATATAAAGGACATTTATGAAAACAAATAAGCTCTATTAGTATTTTCGTATTCATTGCATGCCATTATACAAAATTAAGTATGAAGTGTACAAGTTTATAAAAATGTTTATATAATTAAGTTTTTATGATGTTTATCATGTAAATTTATATTAAGTATAAGTTTATAACAAGTTATTCATAGCTTCAATTAATTCACTCTATTTTATAAATATAAAAATATGCCTGTAATAATGTTGACTCTAGAACAAAAGGGCTGCTGGGATGAACTCGATAAAAGGGCACTTTAATATTCTCAAAAGGGGCACTATAATATTCTCAATAATTCAAAAAGGGCACTATAACATCTTCATAAGTAAGAAAATTATTATTGACACTATGTATTGAAGTGCTTATATATGCATTACAATGAATCTGAAACTTTATTATTATTTTTTTTTTTTTATGTTTGGTTATAGAAAGTGTGTCAAATTTTGTAATTCAGATCTAGGAACAATAGGAACACAACTAATTGCATTATTTATTAGTTTTCATTATTTGTGTGCTTTTCTGGCTATGTGATATGTTTTAATACAATTGGGTTCTAATTATGTTACATTAGTCAATTTTAAATGTATAGGTAAATAAGTAATTTAAATTTTATTTTCAAGTTTATCTTTAATGTTAATTTTTAAGTCATGTATGTAAATTTTGTTTCTGTTCATTTCTGTGCAGGTTTTTGTTTAGATGCTTCCATTATTATCACATTAACCTTAAAACGATGAAAGTTTATACCAAATAATATATTCTGGTATACGTAAAGGTTTAGTCATGAACCTTTCATAAGCAGGTCTGTCACGAAGTATATGTATGAGACACCAGCTTTATTAGCATCAACATGATTTAAGCATATGTGTGTTGTTTCCAAAGTTATCTATGTTGAGCCAAATTACATTTATTAAAAAATATCAGCCTATCAAAATAATAATAATAATAATAAAAAAAAGCTTTTAACAAGTTAATTATTTATTGCTCCATGTTAGAAAGGTATATTCTTTAAAAATATGTAGTATGTTTGTTAGTTTCTATTTCAATTTATTTTTGACTAAATAAGAGATAAAGTTTTAATTATTTTTAATTAAGTATGAGGGATGTTGATGTTAGAAATGAAAAATTCTGATAAATTCTATTCACAAATGTGTCTTATGCTACTATATAAAATCTGTTATGTTTTTCTGTTTATTAGACATTAACTGCAATTTAGTGATTGTGCTTGCATAAAATTGGCAATATAATTATTTTAATACCCATATAATGTTTTTTCTTTATCCCTGCACTACAGCTTGGAAGAAAGCAACATTATGCTTTAGGAAAATTTTTAAGGACTACCTATGAAAATTTTACTACATCAAGTCCAAATGAAGTAAGTTTATTCTTTATTTTGCATGTTTCTTTTTAATATTATTTAACAGTTTCTAGTAATGAAATATACTTTGCTTTTTATTATAAAATAATTTTATATCCATGAATAGTGCATGTGGAATGTACAAATTTAAAAAAATCTACTTATAGTTTTAATGTGTACAGTAATTTGCATTTTTATCAGAACGCAAGCATTTTATCACGTGTTTCAAAATCATGAATATTTAATCTCCCTAATATGTCATTAAAGTAGTTTTTCTAATCCTTATACTTTACTTCTTGTGTGCTTAACAAGATACTTTTATAAGTATTTTATGAATGTTTTCAACAAACTTCATTACATCATCTGCACCCCCCCCCCCCCCAAGAAAAAGAAAAAAAAAAAGTACAAATAAATTAATTTTATATATGTTAAAACATGGTTTTTTTTTTTTTTTTTTTTTTTTTTTGGCGAAGAGAGTGTGTGTGGCTTTATTGCTCCACTACCATAAAATCCTGAATATACGCCCCCTCCCTATTTTTAGGAAATTTTGAATTTTTTCCGTAATCCTAAAAATAAGCCTTCCACCACCATTTTTTTCATTTTGAGTAAAAGTCAATTTCCAAAATCTTATGTACATCTAATGATTCTAAATAAATTTATTCTTTAAAATAATTTTTACAGCAAAAATAACTAATTCCCCTCTTCTCCTTTTCTTTTAACAAAATAGTAATGAAGTGGGAATGAGAACTAACTATAGCTCTTATATCGAAATTGTAAACCTATTTTTTGATAGATGGCAGCACTAGTCTTTCTTCTTGAAAATGTTCTTACTGGCTTGTTCAATATTCATTAAAATAATAATTGAATGTATAAGTAAATTTTTCTTTATTTACCTTTCTTAGTATACTAAATAATAAATAGAGTTCTTTTATTTATTTAATGAATATTGCATTTTTTAAATATTACTAGCTTCTTTTTTAATTTAATTATTTCAACTATAAAGATTGATGAAACAAAAAACAATCTTTGTATTAGTGAAATAAGTCTTTTGTTTACCTTTATTATCATAATTTAAAGTTTTCTTGAATGTATATATTTTGAATTAATTATTGTTTTGATGTAATGCATAATTTAAAGTTTTCTTGAATGTATATATTTTGAATTAATTATTGTTTTGATGTAATGATTTATTTAATCAATACAATAAATTGTAATGTGCATGTTTGATTATTATCTGGATTTCCTTATTAAATAACTTCTTGTATCAATAGATGGCACCAACATGCAATTTGTCATATGTTCTTTAAAAAAAAAAAAAAATATTTTTGTAAAATGTTATGTTTAACAACAATATATAAAATAAGTTTTATGCATCTAATATTTACCTAAATATATACTCTTATTAATTTATGTACTGTAAATTAATTAATATTTGATAAACTTGAAGATTTACCGTAATAATAGCAAAATCAGTCTTTAATTTTTTATTCATCTTTCCTATGAACCATAATTAAAAATTTATTTCATAACTTACATTCAATTCTGGATTAGAAAACATTAGTTTCATTCTCTGGTGATAGATGGCGCCACCACAACTTTTTTAAAAAAGAAATAGTAATCTTTATTATAAGCCCACTCCCTATTTTTTAATGATTTCCATTTGAAAAATGAGGGACTTATAATTGGGATTTTACGGTATGTATCATTGAATTAATCCTTGATATAAATATGCAGACTCCTAGAAATCTACATATCACAATCAATTTAAACAATGCAGTTTATAGTAAAGTTTTTAAGGGGTGGGTTAAAAATATTGCTGATATTAATATAGTTCATCGCAAGTTTTATCTCTAGGAGGTAAGTACATAATTTTTTTAATGCCACAAACATATTTGTGTATACCCCCCTCCCCCCCTAAAAAAAAAAAAAATCCTCAAACAATTTTATCTATGTCTAAAAAATCTAATAAAAAATTGTAAACTTTTAATGCATGTTTATGTGGTATAGGACGTTTGCATAATTAAATTTTGTAATTTGTGTTATGCAATAAATTGTAATTCATTAAGTAAAAAAAAAAATACTATAAACCTCCATTTATACATATTTTTTAATGCCACAAACATATCTGTTTGTACAAAACATAATGACTGTTCATAGATTATAAGAAATAAAGGGTGGGGGGGGAACCTCAAATAATTTTTATCCATGACCCAAAATGTAATAAAAAATTGTAAATTTCTGCACAGTTCGTGGTCCCAAGCAGTGTGGATTTCTATAAGTGTATTACAATTTGCTATTTTCCTCATAATATAATGCTTAATTTGAAAAAAAAAAAAAAAAAAAACTTATTTTATTATTCCTCCTCTCCCCCTTGATACAACTGAGATCAAGGAATAGGCCTGAAGTACAGGCAAGGCGACTCTGAATGGTCTCTAACTCTATGTTACTCTCCCTTGCATAGACCAGTTTCTTTTTTTTCCCTTTTTTTCTCCTAGTATCTTGTGCCTTTACATACTCATAACTATATATCCCTTCCCCTCCTTCTATTGCTAATCTAAAGTGGATGGCTGTAACAATGATAGAAAAACACTGTTAGCAAATTAAATTTATTTTTTATTATCTTTCTGTGCATTCAAATTTTGTGATTGACTTTTTTTAGAAAAAATTCAACCTTTTTGCTGTGCTAAAAAAAGCTAATAGCCATTAAATTACTTAGAAAGAGTTAGTTTCTTTTTTAAACTTTTGAGTTAAGTTTCTTAAAGAAGCACATCACCTATTGTCACTGATAGCCAAACACCATATTATTCTATGGGAGGGGTAAATAACTTGAAATGTTACATGCCAGGCTAAACAACTTAGGGGGTGAGAAGAATACACAATACAAAACATTTATTTTAAAAAAAAGAAAGAAATTAAATCTTGTACATGTTATTTTATATATTAACTTTATGATTATTTGCATGCCTGATACCTTTACTTTTATAATAACTAGGGCTCCAGGAATTTGAACAAAAAAAAAAAACTGGTCGCCAGCAAACATTTCTGGTAGCAAGTAAAGAAATGTCCACCCACCCACTTTTTTTTTTTTTACTTTCTCTTACCCATAATGTAGACAAAGTATTGTTTTTGGGTCAAATCTTTGAAAGTGAGTTTTTGTTATATTTACACGTTTTGAGGTTCCCTGAATTCAAAAATCATGTTTTTAGCAGTTGGTCTGTCTGCCTGTGTATCTGTCTGTTATCAGCATATCTCAAGAACAAATAATAGCAGAAAGTCCAAACTTGGTATCTAAATGTATATCATATAGGGATGCTACACTAAGCTTTTCGTTGAGGTGAAGCAAATGGCTCGTGTACAGGGATGCCCAAGAAAATTCATACACACATTATGTCTAAGGGAGAAATTGCAGGTAAATAGAGTTTAACGTCTATAGACTGCTCTAAACCAAATGAAATTAATATATATTTTTTATATGCGTAAAAACATGCTGTATGCAGAATATTTTAAGGATATCATTCACTGTTCGTTTACAGGGCTACACAAAAGAACTAGATTATAGTGCGACAATAGTTGAAAATTGGTGGAAGTGTATTTCAGGTTGTGCAGTACTATAGGATTATGATTAGGTGCACCATGTGGCTTATTCATAATCTCCAAAAGATATACAGGGCTGCAAATATTTAAGCGATAACATTCTTTTTTATTGTTAGTGGAAGTGCTTTATTACAATATTTTACCATGTCCAGGAAAGCTCCTGAGGAGTTGAAATTAATTCTTCATAGACATGTGATAAATAATGTAGTATGTTTTTAAGCTAAATATTCATCGCTTATTTTTTGCATATTTACACATTTTGAGGCTTCCTGATTACCAAAGTCAAGTTTTTTAATGTTTGATCTTTGTCTGTGTGTCTTACAAGGGAAGTATGAATCAGTAAAATTGCTAGTGAAACCAAACCAAGCTTAAATTAAAGAGCATGGTTGAAAGCATTGGGTACAGTACAAATTTACTGCAACAACCCCCATGGGGGCGAGATATGACCCCCTAATAGTTTTAGTTATTTCTATAAAAGCCAACAAAACACACACCATAATGAGATCAGATGGTGTAGTGTTAGTGTGCTTGACTTCAAGTATGGAAGTCCTGGGATCGAGTTCCCCACAAGGGCATTTTGTATTTTAATTTTTTATTTCAACAGAAATATGTATTTTTTACATTTTTAATTAAATGAAATCATTATTTGAAGAGAAAATATTAATTATATTAAAACAAGTTTTTTTTTTTTCTTCAGCGCAGACAATTTAATCAGGGTTCCCACGGTCCTTGAAAGTCCTTAAGAAGTACTTGAACTTAATTTTCTTTTTCAAGGGCCCTTGAAAGTACTTGAATTTTGTGCAAAGTCCTTGAAAATCCTTGAATTTTCCACTCCAATAGACGGGCTTAGCGCGAAATCTGTCAAGGCTAAACTATCTCCATATCAACATGCACACGTCATTGTCTAATATAATGATTTTGTCATAAAATTCTTATTTCATTGTCTTGCTTTTGCATATAGTTTCAACTTATTTGTTTGTTTGTTTTTTGCCAGTCGCATACCTGTTTGAAGGACTGGTCATTCACTTTGAGCAGAAAGTGACCAGACCAGGACTCAAACCTAAAAACTTTGGAATAATCATAATGATTCCAAATCTTGAATTAATCGTTTTTTGACTCTTGTAAAAGATAATTTGGTCAATCCATCAAAAATGTATTGTGAAAACAGGCAAAGTTATTCTAATTATAAAAAAAATATTACTAATGAAAGTAGTTACTAAAGTTTTGTGTATATGCCTAGCATTCCGCGATTTTCCCCTAGTCCTTGAAAATTTTCAAATAGACCTTGAAAAGTACTTGGAAAGTCCTTGAATTTTTTTCTTTTTTAAGAGTGGGAACCCTGTTAATATTTTTTTAATTTTTAACCAATTTATTTATTAAATTTATATTTTAAGAAATTAATAATTTAACGGGGAATACTTTTATATTACATTTAGATTAGATTTTGTTAATGATTACATTCAGATAAAATTTTATTAATGATTATGTTTTATGTAAATTTTAAGTTACTATTTTTTAACGATGGCATTAATAGCAAGAGTTAATCATCTGCTCTCAATTGTATTATTTATTCATGCAATTTTTTGCATGAAAAATCCTGAATGAACAACAGCTGTTGCTTAACTATTCGACATCGCATTTAACTTTTATTTTAAATATTTCATTAAACAACTGTCAAATTTGGTGGTGTCGGAAGAACTGATAATAATATTGAACACAGATTTTCTCAAAATGATTTTACTAATTTATAATTAGTTTACATCTCAAAAAATTTAAAATCTGGGTAAATATCAATTTTACACATCTAGTAATCTCGACCAAAAGCCAAATATTTAACAAAATATTCGTGATGAACGATAATTGACGATGAACGAAATTGTAATTCAAATAATTGTGATCAATCTTTTTATATTTCTTGTTCTAATTGTGAAAAATACTTATTGTTTCGTGATTTTTCTACTTTTACTCATAATTGTTAGAAATTAGAAACTATATTCGTAGCTTTAAACATGATTTTCTTTTTTATAAATAAAAAAATATAAATATAATTTTTTTAAATTCATGGTCAATACTTTATTAATTGTAATGCTCAAAAAAAATAAATAAATAAATAAATAAATAAATATTTTCTCTTAAATTAATAATTTAATTAAAAACATAAAGAAAAAAAAAAAAATCGCCCTTGCAGGGACTCGATCTCAGGACCACTGCATCAGAAGTCAAACACGCTACCATTACACCATCTGTTTCTATTATATTGTGTGTTTTGTTGGTTTTTATAGAAATAACTAAAACTATTAGGGGGTCATATCTCGCCCCCATGGGGGTTGTTGCAGCAAATTTGTACTGTACCCTATGTTTTTGACCATGCACTTTAATTTAAGCTTGGTTTGGTTTCAATAGCAATTTTATTGATTCATACTTCCCTTGTTAGAGTAACTTACAAAGAAATAATTTCAGGAGGTCGAAAAGTTGTATTTTCCAAGTAATATAAGGTTGTTGCTTTAAAAGTTTGATCAAGACTAATAAATTCCAAGGAATGTTGCTTGTGAAATTTGTCTGAATAATTTCAAGTGAACTTTAATTTTAATAACATATTTAAATTCTATATAAATGTAGGTGCAGTAATGAAACAAGGGTTTGAGGGGGGTGGTAGCCCCCTCATACACAATTAATCATCATATAAAACTCTTCTGAAGCATAATTTGAATTGTTTTAACATAGGTTTACATAACAGTATTCATTATCTTACCTTTTAATCTCAAATCTGTATTTATAGTATTAAATTTCAGGGTAAGAGAAAGTCGTGTGAGTGACACACCAGATTATTTTACTTCAAATTTTGAAGTTTACTAGAACATAGTTTAAGATTATACGCATAAAACCATACATTTATTATGACTGAATGATAAATCACATAACACCTGTATAAATCTAACATTAAATTGGTTTTAATATTTTCTTGAAAGCAATACATCATCGGCATCGATGCATCATTACACCAGCACAACGGTTCAGCATCAGGTCGCAAAGCATGCACTACAGGAGCATTGTAAACCAGTACCCTAAAACGGTGCATCGATTCAGCATCTGGTTGTGAAACATGCACAGAGAAAAGCAGTGTAAATTTCCTAATGGTGGAATGTTGTGACAGGAGCAGGAATGGAATTGGACTCCAATTTCTTTCACCAAAATATTTTTTTTTTTTTAAAGAAAGAGTTGGGTTTCCGTAAAATTTGAAAATGTAGTCGCCAGTTAAATTATATTGCTCGCCAATGGTGACCTGGCAACCATATTTTCCGAGCCCTGATAACTATAGTTAATAGCTCAGGATTAAATTTATTCAAACTTATTGCATCCAAATTTATCCTAAATAAATTTTGTGTAAGCTATTAATTTCTAAGTGGCTTCTTAATTATTGTTTTATTTTTATTATTATTTTTACATTCATATGATATATAAAATCTTTTCCATTTCAAGGCTGATTTCTGAAATACATGATTATTTTACTACAAATGAATAACGTTTCTGCTTATTTTGCATTGGATTGCCAAGATGTGAGATTGTTTGACTGTTGTTTGTGAAAAATTAGATTTAATTGCAACCAGTTTTTCAAATATGTGATTATGTTTTTCACCAATGATTTTTAAAATAGGCTATTATTTTGTCTCTAATCAACAAATTTCTACTTTTTCAAAGCTGATTACCGGAATAGTCAATTTTTCACAATAACTGTAAAATAATTATCTGAAAAAAAAAAGAAAGAAATGGAGATTTTTCTTGTTTATTGAAAAAAAAAAGCCAATTCAAATTTAGTTGCTCTGGCAATCTTGTGATTTTGATTTAAAAACCCTGTTCTATGGGGAAATTTTTAATCAGGATTACTCATTACATAAAATATTTTTTAAATTCTGTTTCCACATTCAGAAAATTCATAACCATTAAACTAGTCCTTCTTTTCTGAAACTTGATTTGTAAATTTTTAATATTTCATTTTGAAACTATAAAGTGTGAAAAAATAACTAAGTGCTTTTACTTTGATATATTAAATTTTTCCTTTTTTTTTTTTTTTTTTTTTAACATGAAATATGGAAAAATTAATTTTTATATAAAAAAAAAGGTTAATTTAACAGTTGTGGATTTTCTGAATATGATAATGGAAACTTAAATATATATCTATATGTATACATATCTATATATATTTATTAGGTAATAAGTAACTCTATTAAAATATTTCTCATATTATCACATAAAGTTTGGTTGTCAGAAACAATAAGTGATGTGCAGTCAATTCCTGCTAATCTGCAAAAGTTTTGTCCAAAGGTTGTGTGGATTATAGGCTATTGTCATTGTTTACATTTTTCTTTTGCAAATACAAAGTGAAGTAATATTATTAATGCATAAATAAACATTAAAATGGAAAGATGATTCAATGATTCCTAATAAATTCCAGAACAAAACATTTCTCCGATATTAATAAAAACAGCTAATCATATGAAAGTAAATAATTTAAGCATAGTCAAATATTACATAGCAATAAAATGTAAACATACATATTTATTTTAAAAATGCAAAAGAAAGTAAATTTTAAGCACAGAAATGAATATTCATCATTGATTTCTTGTAATTTTGTAAAACATTGATTCAATAGAGTTTGTTTTAAATTTTATATGCTTTTCTGATATTCTTTGATCTAATCCGTACCAAATTGCAGGGTAATAAATAGAAGAATTTCACTTTTTTTTTTTTTTTTTTTTTTTTGAGTATTTTATTTAAAATATTGCATCAGAATTGCTGAGCATATTGCAACTCAATTTAATCCAACATAAACTCAAGTGTTTATCTCTATTGCATCATCTCATAAATTAAAAACTTGCAGTTTAATTAATGGTTGAAAACAAAGATTAAGTTGAAAGTTTGATTTAAAAAAAAAAAAAGGAAAAATGTGAAAAAAAAGGAAAAATATGTGGATTTAGAGGTATGTGAATTAATGGGGGTCGACTATTCCCTTGAAATTATTTGAGAGTTACGTGTTTTGACATAGAATATCTTGTTTATTTGGTAAATATTAAAATGATGACATTCAGATTAGGGATGAAACGGATATCCGGTAACTATCCGGTATCCGGCCGAGTTTTGAATATCCGACGGGGTACCAGATATCAGCAGTCCAGATACGGATATCCGGAGGAGAAAATTCAAGCTTAAATTCCCCTCAAAAGTAAATTTTGCGACCTTTTTTTTTTTTTTTTTTTCAGATCAGTTGTAGCTTGTAAAGGTAAAAAAAAAAAAATTGCAAAAGTCGAATTTGGCCACTTTAGCAAACAAATTTAGCAAAGAGTAGCTTCAGGTTTAAGAGATATAGAAAGCCTATTTTAATTTTGTGCAGAGTTAGCTAGAATTTTTCAGAGTGCCGGTTTCCACTAGCGGCTGGTTGGAGCAGTACTATTCAGAATCTTTTGATGTGGTTAACCGGGCTCAAAACCCTTGAACTGGTTAAAAGTCTAGAGATCTCCTTGACGCTAACCCCCCTGCTGAGATAATTGAGGGGCCAGAGGCAGACATCTTTGTCAATTTTGCATGCTTTTCTTTGAAGTAACTGTGCAATCTGATAGATTGTTTCGAGAATGAGTCAAATAATGTGCATTTATTGACTAGAACCTGCCTGTTTATTTACAATCCACTTTTGTGTTCTACACTAGAAAGTTGTTTTTGTGACCATTTATACTGGCAGACCCTCTGGCATCATTGTCTGTGCCATTACCTATTCAATTAAACATGTCATCTACCTATTCGATTTGGATTTAAAAAAAACTCCAATTTATATAAATTTGCACTTTTAATGGAATATCTTGCTAAAACACCTGAATTTAGAATTTCCCATTGCGCTGCATAGATATAGTCCCAAAAATTTAAATCACTTCAAATAGAAGTAATATTTAAATTTTTAGGAAGTCTGTCTTTTCATTTTCAGATTGATAAAGAATAAAAAATATATATATATACAGTGGAGCACCGTTTATACGTTTTTCAAGGGACCGTTCCTAAAAAACGTATAACTGAAAAAAACGTACAACTGAAAATTCATTTTAACATTAATACACAATAAAGTATCATATTAATAATAAAAGTCTAATCAATTTTCATGATTTCCTTTACATTTATTCGAATAAGATATATTTTAATTATATTTAAAATATTTTTAAAAGGTTGAATAAAAATTAAATAATAATTAAAAATATAGAAATTCAGAATTATTTTTCAAGATTTCGATTTTGTTCTCTAAATGAAGATGACATTTTTACAAGCGATTAAAAGGAAGGAAAGAAAAATAAAAATGTTTCTCCAACCTTAATGTCAAATAAACAGGATAATCTTCTATGGAAGTGAGTAATAAATCTTCAAGTTTACAAAATGCCTATAAAATTGTGGGCTTTTTTCCTGTCATACCCCATTCCTGGAATCAATTAAAAGAGAAAGTGGGAGGTCTTCATGTGGTCACTGGCTACTTGGCTTATCTCTGAAAATTTCTCTTAACCCCCCTTCCCCCCAGGCTATCGATGCAAGTCGCACTTTGTTCTATAGCTGCACTTTGTACCATAGTTCTAAGAAAAAAGAATCGAAAAAAAAAAAAAAAAAATAAGAATAAAACATAAAGAGCATTCATCTTTTTTTTTTTTTTTTTTTTTAAATCCTGGAATGAAACTCAAACTTGGGATTCTACAAGGAGGAAAAAAAAAAAAACGTATAAGTGAAATTAAGAATTTACTTCTGTCGTATAAACGAAATATTTTAACATTAGAATTCAATGGAATGATTTGGGACCGAAGTCGAAAAACGTATAAATGAGAAACGTATAAAAGGTGCTCCACTGTATTAAAAAAAAATCAATTATTTATAGTTTATGATTTTGTACATTAGAAAAACTGAACTTCCTTTTAATTAAAGGATTTTAATAAGTAATCTAATTTTTTTTTTATCTGTACAGAATATAAAAATATAAAATAAGTAAAAAGCATTTAAAGAAACAAAAATATAAATTTGTTTTGAATCATTATTTTCTTCTATATTCAATAGAAGAAAGCATTTTATTCGTAAAAATTTTCAACTTCCCATTTTCGGTGGATTTACGCATTTTGAGTGAACCAGAATTTTGAATTTGACTGCTTTTAGAAAATGTCTGTCTGACAAATGTTTTGTGTAGCAGCTCTAGTTCAAGAATTAATGCACAGAATTTCATATAAATTTATACATAGTTGCACATTAACAAAAAAAAAAAAAAAGTGCCCATCGACTTTTGCTGCAAAATACTCAATTGGTGGCGCTGCTATACTGTGATTTCTTCCATATCTCTTCTACTTTGTACAATAAAAAAAAAAGACTAAGTATGTGACAGGGCTATTATGAAATATGTTAATTTAATTTCTGTGCATATCGGCCAATAGACGATGCTGTTATGTTGCAATTTTTCCGTAAATGGAGAAATTATCTTGGATTTATTTGTGTATAATTACACAAAATTTGGTATGTGAGAGGGCCATTTTTATGAAACATCATGTTGATTCAATTTTGGTGCATATTGGTCGATAGGTGGCTATACTATGCTGCAATTTACCCTGTGAATAGGAAGGCTAAATCTCAACATCTATAACATTTAACGGCACTTAACTTGATATACAAGATAAATAATAAGAGAACATAAGCTGGCTTAATTTGGGTGTATATTGACCAACAGATGTCACAGTTGTTCCTCACCTTCTATGATTCTCCACTTGGCTACATCTCATCTCACAATCTTTTGATTAAAATTGCACTAAACTCCATATCTAAAATCTTTATTGTGCGAAGCCATTATTAAGTTTCTTCTGTGCATGTTAAACAGCATGTAGCTTTGTTATTTAGATTGATATAAAAGAAAGTTTCGTAATGGCCGTAACATACTAAGCCATTGAAGCTTTTAGATTTTTTTTTTTTTTTTGCTTCTTTTCTTTATTTTCTTATAAATGTCTCAAACGAAAGTATTGGATTCATAAAAATTTTCTACATTTGGTTTTCGCTGGATTTACATATTTTAAGAGGTCCAGAACCTGGTTTGATCAATTTTTAAAAATTTGTGTGGGTGGGTGACAAAAATTCCGTTCAACTGATGTCGGCCTTATTTAGGTGTATATCAACCAACAAGTGGATCTGCTATTATGATTTTTCACAAGCCTATATCTCAGCATCTATTGATTAAAATTGCACCAAACTCCATATGTACAATATTTATTGTGGGAAGCTATGGTTAAACTTTTGCACAATTTAAACTGTAAGTGGTGTGTGATGACCACAACATATACATTTTCTTATGAAAATAACCAACCATTCAACTATGATTATATTAGTAAAATATTTTGTTTCATTTTTTTTTTTTTTTTTTTTTATACATATCAAGCACACATTTTTTAGTACTGTAAAAAATGTGTAAATGATAAGTTTTTGTTTTATAATTCTGAGCAAAACCTATATTTTTGTGACAAATTGCAAGTGTAGGAATGGGTATGTTATACTTAAGTTTTATTCTTCATCGCAATATTGCACAAATAAATAGAATGCTAAATAAATATACTTAAGTAAATTTTATTTAAAATGTGCTTAAAAGAATAGTATGTGAAATATGTTTATGTTTTATTGTTTTAAAATAAAGAAAAAGAAAAGAAATGTACAACACAACAAAAAACTAATGCCGGATATCCATATCCAGCAGGCAAAAGCACTCCGGATATCCGGTATCCGGCAAAATCACTATCCGTTTCATCCCTAATTCAGATTGATGTTTTCTACTGCTTATGCAAATAAGACATATTTTTTCATATTTTTAAGACCTGGAAAGATTCAAAATCAAAGTACATAAAAGATAAAACCGCTGAATAATATTTATAAATTATTCATATTTTGTTGCTTTATTTTCATAGGTCGAAGTTATCAGTTCTGACTGTGATCGTTGCATGAAAAGTGCAGAGACAAACTTGGCCTCATTTTTCAAGCCTACTTCAAAATGGCAGTTTGACAAACATCTTGATTGGCAACCCATATCTATCTACTACATTCCAAAAGCCGAAGATAAAGTAGGATTTATTTTAAACTTTTTTTAAAGTTTTTTTTACAATTACTTCTCTGAAGGGGAAAAAAATGCTTTTTGAAGATTGTTTTGTCATTGAAAAATAATTCCCAGTTAAAATAATAGTGCTTACACAAGATCAGAAGCCCCATAGCAGAAAATGTGAGACGCGAGGCGTACGTCGCAAATTTTTTTTTTTCAGTCTGCAGATTAAACAATATTGTGTAGAAATTTCAAGTCTCTCGATTGTAGTCGGAAATATTGCAATTTCTACATCCACAGCATAAATGCCAATGTTCATTTGAAACACATTTTATTAGTTTCTAGAACCTAGAGAGAGCTAGAATTATTCAACATTTTTCACTTACGTATTCATACAACCCTCGTTTCCCCCCCCCCCCCCTCTTCTTCACTAACGATCGGCAGTAAGACATCTCATGGAATCATTGTGATTTCCAATCTTTATTCATCCACAACTTAAATGTCAATATTTTTTTTAAAATCTTATTTAATTAGATTCCAGAACTTATAAAGGAGTAAAACTGCCCAATATCTCTCACTTTTTTTTCTGCTCCCCGCTAATGCCCCCCCCCCCCCACACACACACACCACACACACACACATTTCTCCTCTCCTACTAATGAATAGCAAATAATTGCTCCACAGAAGTATTGAAATTTCTGATTTTTCTTCGTCCACAACTTTTTCAATTTATTAGATTCTAGAACCTATATTGCAGTAGCATTGATCTATCTCTCTCACTCATATATTTATTTGTGATTCCCCCCCCCCCCCCCCCCCCCCCCCCCTCCTCATGCTAGCAATTGAGGATCATACAGGTAATCATTTAAAGAGTGAAAAGGATCGTTTACTTGTATTTCGTTTTGTGTTAAAGGTTTTCATATAAAAGTAAATTTCAGTGCACTATATGATGTGCATATAGTTTCTAGACAATATACAGAGATACCCAAAATTAAGCTAAATGTTCTTTTCTATAGAATATAATAGATGAAGTGCTTTGCTACATTATACTGTGTCGATGAACACTGCTCTGGAAGGATAATTAATTTTTTATACCAACTGTAAACAAAGTATTTTTTTAGTTCTGTTTTAAATTCTGTTTTTTTTTTTTTTTTAAATAATATCACGTTTTGAGCTGCCCTGAATGTGAAAGTCTAATTTTTAGCAGTTGATCTGTATTTATATCTGCTATCAGCATAATTTAAAAACAAATGATTACAGGAAATTCAAATTTGGTGTTTGGAGATTCGTATTAGGTTGCCAATTGAAAAATTTGATTAAGATTGGTAAGTTTGGATGCAAATTAATAACAGCCTTGTTTTTTTTTTTTTTTTTTTTTTTTAAATAAATGTAAGCGTTATAATTAAACGGAGGAATGTGTGAATGGGGGATTCAGAATTATTTGTGAAATAAAACTGCTCCTAAACCTATTTTACATTATTTTAAAAATAAATTGATCTTTATTACCTTATTGATCTCACGACTT
The DNA here is from genome assembly GCA_963930645.1 of Salticus scenicus. Taxonomy (NCBI): domain Eukaryota; kingdom Metazoa; phylum Arthropoda; class Arachnida; order Araneae; family Salticidae; genus Salticus; species Salticus scenicus. Next base: position 320,459,541 of record OZ005648.1, on the reverse strand, counting down.
AATTTGTAATCTATCTTTTTAGTATTGAAATGCAGAATAAGAGAAAATCGTGTGTGTGGCTCACCAGATTATTTTTCATTTAATTAATTCATTTGAAAAGGAAATCTTTATTTATTTATTTTTTTTATGCGTTTATTAAAAAAAAACTGGTAATTATTAAAATTTTAACAAAAGGACTATATTTAATAGTAAAATAAAAATACCTTAAAAACATCCTTTTAAAGGAAACAGCAGATTAATTTCGGCCACCTTCATGGCCATCCTCAGTGCTGAATCACAACCTAGACGTACGTTCCCCAGTTTCAAAGGGTTGTTTTGTTGGCGCCGCATTTCTTTCACTTCACATCGTTTTCTTCCATTAGCTGTTGCCATTCAGGCGGAACTAAATAGTGCTCTCTATCATTAACAGAATTTGAGTTATTTATAATTTCAATGGCCTCCCTTTTCAAAGCGTAACTATAGTTGTTATAAGGAGCTATTTTTTTAATGTTTATGGAGTTAGTATTAATTGGGTTATTATTGTGGGTAGTGGAAAAGGCTGTGGAGGTTTTACCGTATTTTAAATCTGCACGGTGTTCTTTCTCGCGTTCGCTTATCCGTCTTTTCGTCATGCCAATGTAGCTAGCCCTATCGCCGTTAATATGTTCGAAGTCTATTTTGTATATGCCTGCGGTGGAGTTTTGAGCTAGATACCACCGTCTACCGCAAACCTACAGCTAACTCCGAAATCATAAACAAAAATTGTAATACCCCACTCTCATATAAATACTCAGCTCTACAATCATACATTAATCGCGCAATCCTCGTATGCTCCAATAAAAACCTACTCAACAAAGAACTTAAACATATCAAAAACATTGCCAGCAAAGCTAACTACTCCAAAATCCTTATCAACACTCTCTATAAAAAACGCATAAAAACACTAAACAAAATTAATAATGCACAAAAAACTAAACCCAATTTCACCACATCTATTCCTTTCTGTAATGGCGCCAGCGTAAAAATCCATAACGAAGCTAAAATCCATAATATTAATATTCCAATTAAACCTAACAAAAGCATTTTCCAGCACATACGCAACGAAAAAGATATTATCCCCCAAAACTCCACCGCAGGCATATACAAAATAGACTTCGAACATATTAACGGCGATAGGGCTAGCTACATTGGCATGACGAAAAGACGGATAAGCGAACGCGAGAAAGAACACCGTGCAGATTTAAAATACGGTAAAACCTCCACAGCCTTTTCCACTACCCACAATAATAACCCAATTAATACTAACTCCATAAACATTAAAAAAATAGCTCCTTATAACAACTATAGTTACGCTTTGAAAAGGGAGGCCATTGAAATTATAAATAACTCAAATTCTGTTAATGATAGAGAGCACTATTTAGTTCCGCCTGAATGGCAACAGCTAATGGAAGAAAACGATGTGAAGTGAAAGAAATGCGGCGCCAACAAAACAACCCTTTGAAACTGGGGAACGTACGTCTAGGTTGTGATTCAGCACTGAGGATGGCCATGAAGGTGGCCGAAATTAATCTGCTGTTTCCTTTAAAAGGATGTTTTTAAGGTATTTTTATTTTACTATTAAAAACTGGTAATATAGTAAAAAGGATAAAGGGTTAAATTGATTAAAATTTAAGTTTAATTAAAATTCATTATTATTATTATTATTTTACTTATATAATTAATCCATTTGAAAGAAATATTTTCTCTATTTTTATTTTTATTTTCATTTATTGTATTAGTTGGAATCAAATGGTAATGTGATATAGAAAAAGAGCGAGAGCTATAGAATACATTGTGCCGAAATTGGAATGTTTAAGAAATGCTGAGATACAGTCATCTTGTAGTTCTTGAATAATAGCAGCTATTGTTGGCCGATAAATACCCAAATTGAAGTGCCCAGGAAATATGCTACGGTTAGGCCTCGAGTACCTGATGCGAGGTTAAGAATAATTTTAAAGGATTTTTTTTTTTTTTTTTTTTTTTTTTTTTTTAATGATAAAAAAAGTAGTGATTCAAATTTTTTGAAGATTAATTTAATTATAGTGACCAGCGAAGCCTGCTAGTATTAAGTAAATGAAAACTTCTGACAGATATACACTTCCTGAATCTCGCAAGTTTATGTAACTTATAGTGCTGCAGATTACTTTCTAGTGCCTAAATAGTTGTTGCAGATTGACAGAAAAATTTCTGTTACTGGAATCATAAGGGAATACCCTATCATATCCTGAAATATTCAACTGTCCAGAATGTCATTCATTGCAATTATTAGTGCTTAACTTATTAATCCTTAACTTATGCTGTGTTGATTATTTATTTTAAATGTTAAAAAAAAAAAAATTGACTAATAAATTGCATATAATATTTTTTATTAAATATACCATTGAAGATTTTGTAGACAAATGCAAAAAATAATGTGATTGTTGAAAATTTTAATATTTGTATTTCTTATACTTTATTTTTACCCTATTTTTGGTTTCTTTCCCAAAAATAGGGTAAAAGAATCCTCCACAAATGGCATACCACCAAGGTCTGGAACCTTCATGAATCACTGAAACATTTTTTCAACATTGTAATGAATGATGCTTTTGTTTTAGATTATTAGTCTTTGTATGTGTAGCTGAATCATAAAATAAAAAACTTCACTGTGAATTCGGGAAAATAGAATAAAATATATTAATATTAAAAAAAAAAAAAAAAAAAAGCATGCTGTTTTTTGTGTATTTCAGTACCTTGAAACCGAAAGTGATTGCCCAAGAGCAACTGCTGAACAAAATCGTGTTTTAAATTCTCCTGAGGGTCAAGCATTTATTGCAGAGCACAAAGTATGTATATTAACTCACATTTAGTTTGCTTTATTTATTACTGTACAATTGTGATGATATAATATTTAATATTTGTTATTTAATATTCCTGTCTGCCCATTTTTTTAGGACAGAGATCTATTTGTTTCAGACAAAAATTATTTTTCCTTTTCTTTCCTTTGACATAAAGTTAAAGTGAACAATTTATAACTCCTTTTTTAATTATCTTTTGTTTAGAAAATAAACAATTGACATATATATTTAAAAAAATGTGTAGTAGTTATTTCAATTTTTACTTTCTTCTATATGTAATATAGAGAAAGTATTGGATTCGCGAAAATTTTCGACCTCCGTTTTTTGACGGATCTACACGTTTTGGGATGTCCTGAACACGAATTGTTTTATATTTGTGTATATTTTATGTTATTTTATATTGATTTATTTATTTTATATTGATTTTTGTAAATATTGGTGTATTGTATCTTTTTTTACTTTCTTCTATATGTAATATAGAGAAAGTATTGGATTTGCGAAAATTTTCGAAGTCCACTTTTTGATAGATTTACATGTTTTGGGATGTGGAGAACACGAATTAATAGTTTTTAGAAAATGTCTGTCTGTCTGTATCATTTTTTTGTGGACGCTGTATCTCACGAACCAATGAATGAAATTTAACCAAGCTTGGTATTTATTTGCACCCTGACATAAACTGGTGCTGATTAGATTTTGGGATCAATCGCTCAATAGGTGGCGTTGTGATCGCATTTTATGCAAATTTTTAACATGGCAGCATAGGACAAAATTCCGTATAAATGGGCATAAAGAGAGTTATTTTACACTTGTGATTGTAAAATTAATATGAATTATTGATAATAGTAGTAGTTAGCTAGGAAAAAAATTTTGTGCATGGGAGGGCATCGGTTCCCCCCCCCCCCCCCCCCCCCCCCCCCGGGGAAGTGAATTTTCAAGATGGGTATCTTTCGAAAGGTCTCGTTGATAATAGTAATAGTTAACTGGGAAAAAATTTTTGTGCATGTGGGGGCATCGGTTCCCCCCCCCACCGGGGGGGAAGTACACACCCGGGGGGGCAAAGTTTCAAGATGGGTATCTTTCGAAAGGTCTCGTCAATACCTTTAAAACGAATGGTTGGACCATAAATCTGTGATAATTTAAACCAAAGTTATCGATTTTTTTTACTTTTAACAAAACAAAACACAAAAAAAATCGCATTTTTTTTTTTTTTTTTTTTTTTTTTTAACGAAATTTAACCAAACTTGGTATTTAGTTGGTCCCCGACATAAACTGGTGCTGATTATGTTTGGGGATCAATAGCTCAACAGGTGGCGCTGTGATAGCATTTTATCTAAATTTTTAACATGGCGGCATAGGACAAAAATTCGTATAAATGTGCATAATAAGAGTTGTTTTAAACTTGTGATTGTAAAATTAATATGAATTATTGATAATAGTAGTATGTAACTAGGAAAAAAAATTTCTGCATGGGGGAGCATCGCTTCCCCCCCATAGGGGGGAAATACCCCCCCCCACGGGGGGTAAATTTTCACAATGGGTATCTTTCGAAAGATCAGGTTGATAATAGTAGTAGTTAACTAGGAAAAAATTTTTGTGCATGTGGGAGCATCGGTGATTGTAAAATTAATATGAATTATTGATAATAGTAGTATGTAACTAGGAAAAAAATTTTGTGCATGGGGGGGCATCGGTGATTGTAAAATTAATATGAATTATTGATAATAGTAGTATGTAACTAGGAAAAAAATTTTGTGCATGGGGGGGCATTGCTTCCCCCCTGGGGGAGAAGTTTCCCCCCCGGGGGGGGATAAATTTTCAAGATGGGTATCTTTCGAAAGGTCTCGTCAATACCTTTAAAACGAATGGTTGAACTATAAATCTGTGATAATTTAAAACAAAGTTATCGATTTTTTTTACTTTTAACAAAAAAAAAAAAAAAAAAAAATACTTTTTTTTTTTTTTTTTAAATATTGTTACTGATTGAATATGTATAGGTAAATATAGAAGAAAGTCTTGTGGTGGCCACAACATACTAGTTTTTTTTAATCTCATCACTTGCAAAATAGCATAAATGTTACTATGTGCAGATTTTGGTCGAAAATGAAGAATGCAAAATGATGTTAGAAGAAGATTTTAATGTTGATTTTAATTCAAAAGACATGTTGGTTTTTTTTAAAGCATTATCAGTTATATACCTCCAGTTATAAAATAATAAAAAACTCTATACAACTACAGGTTGTATTACTATTACAACATAAGCAATATTTTCAAATTAAAGTGTGCAAATGGAAATTTATACAAGTGTGTACAGTTACCACTTGCTTCTATATGAAAGAATTGACAAGGGGGGAAAAAAAAATCTCTCTCTCTTTCTCTCCCATACACATACACACATATATAGGTCACTCATCCTGAAATAAATTCTGTCTAGGACTGAATTTTAATGTATCTTCTTTCTTTTTTTCTTTCATACATTATTGGATATATATGGCTGATTTGTAATCATTTGAGTAATTTGAATCAACCAAAGTGGTTTTATTCCTCTATATCATCATATTGAGCTTTTTTTAGTATGACAGTTTGTACTATTTCTTTCCAACAGAGATTTTCCATTGTCGCTACTTATTGTATTACACCTTGAATGAATGTGCAAGCATTTTTCTTTTTATCTAAATATATAAAGCTGAAAGTTTGTTACTGTACTCTGTCTGGATTTTTAGTCCAGATTATTAGATTTTATCAAAAACCGGTACACTTATTAATCAGCACAAAATCTAGCTAATGCTGTATTTTTAAAAATTCAATCAGATATTGGTTCAAAAGATATTAAATAAAAATGCCGTTATAACTTTAAAATAAATGCAAATAAAAAAATGCCAAAAAAGTAAATAAACAAGTAAATATATTTCTTTTTATGTCAAAAAAAAAAAAAAAAAAAAAAAAGAGTGTACATGCAAACTTTTTTTTTTTTTTTTTTTTTAATAATTAAAATTGAGAAAAATCGTTCTGAAGAAATGAGACAGCTTCAGAATAGAACTATATTATATTATGCATTATTATTATTTGTAAATGTTGATTAAAAAAAAAAAAAGTAAACTTGCATGTATTTACTATGATTTCAGAAGGATATCATGCCATTAGTTAAGTAAGAAATTTATTTGAAAGTATTTATAAGTAACATTTATAAATTACTGAAAAAAAAAAAAGTTAAAATTTCTAAAATAATGATGGCAATTTTTAATAAGTGGAAAAGGCGTACATTTAATAAAAGAAAGGGAAACTCCTGAAAGTAAACTAATTTTGTGACATAAATATGACTATTAAAATTTTTTTCATGTAAATAAATAAATGTGCAAATATATATTTATTTTTAAATAATTAAAATTGAGAAAAATGATACTAAAGAAATGGAACAGTTTCATTATCAACACTTAGCAAAGTTTGGCACCAAAGTAGATCGGATGTTTCTTGTTAAGATTTTTATTTACGCAGTTGTAATAACTATTTTAATTCACCTCCAAAATAACTACAAAAATTTAAAAGCAACCAATGAGCTTTTGTGCTATGGCTGTACCATAAAAATTTTAAATGAATATAGTAACTGATGCCAGGGGAATGAAACACAGTTACTGCAGGCTTTTATATGGAAAAATAGATTAATTTAGTACAACAGGACTTACTTTAAATTTTGTTTTGTGCAGAATTTTACATCTATTACTTAAAAAACAAACATAGGTTTAGAATTTTTTTTTTTTTTAATAGACTTATTTAAATTAAAAATACTTATTCTTACTGTCAGTCTAGTTATTTAATTTTATTTGGTAATTCAACCATTGACAACTTTTGTTTTTTCTGCTTTAATTATTTTAAAACAATAAAATATTAACATTTAAAATGAATTTGTTTTTGTTTTATAGGAAATGTTTAAAAATCTAACAATAAACAGTGGAACACCCATAACAAATTGGACTGCAGCTTCATATTTACATGATGTCCTGTTTATTGAGGTAAAAAAAAAAAAAAAAAAGTGAATATTTTTTATTTGTTTTTAAAACTCTCTTACATACTTTTAAGATATCAATATTGAAAAAAATTAAAGTTTTATTGTTTTAGTTATATCCTGTAATTTAAAAGTTTGCAATGGTAAATGCATAGAATGTATGATGTATAACATTTTTGGTATTTGATTTAATAACTGAAGATAAACATTCTATTTTTGTTTAAAGTATTTTTTTTTAATCCTTTGCACATGAAGTAAAAAGATGTTATGTATCGTAAAACTTATTTACAAAATGGATTTTGCATCTTCCATAATTCTAAAACAGTTGGCCATAGAACATTAAAAATTAATATTTGAAACTGTCATAACATGTAGTTGTATATTTGTAATTTTTGGTCTTGATATGATCTCCCATTTTAGAAGATTTCTGTAATTTTACAAGTTTTTCGTGATTTCAACTTTGAAGAAATTAGGATGGAAGCACCTGTGATGTCATGCATCTTCCTCTGCAGAAAAATAGTTATAATGAGATATTGAAGTCCTGAATTTAATTTCATTGTTGAAAAGGGGAATAAAAAACACAAGACACAATCACAAAATATTTTTTGTGCTTATTAGGAAAATGAAGTATAAAGTAATAAAATATGTGCGTGTGTGAATATATTTCACATAACTCAAAAACAGTTGCATGTAGAATGTTTCAAATTTGTATGTAGCTTTATTATAACATCTATTTGTGCACCTCCCTTTTTAGTCATTAAATGCCTGTCTGTTTTTAAGATAATCACAAAAACTCAAAATTTTTAGTCATTTTATGAACTCTCATATGAGAGATTTTAACAGAAGCTAATAAAAGAGCCTGTAATAATATTGTTACAAAGGATAAAATTTATTTCAATTATTAGAACTGTTGTTTGAATGAAAATACATCTAACGTCACAAGGAACATAGCAGCCTGTTGACTTAAACAGAGACTGACCTTGGTGATAACTTAGCTTTATTCTTGGTGCCTTGGCAAGCTTAGTGACCAATTTTGTGAAAAATAATAGCTTTGAGTTGATTGAATCTGGAATTACTCTCTCATTTTGAAATAGAGATGAATAATGTACCAATTTCTTGTCTCTTTGCCAAATAGTATAAAACGAGCCCACCTATTTTCAAATGAATGCTATTGAACTCTGAGTCTGAGATGTGCATTTGTTAAAGAAATATTGTGCATAAACTCTTGATACTTATGCTGAACAAGCATTAGTGTTCTGCATTCTATAAAATACTATTTTTGTGGTGCAAGTAATAATGTAATTGGATTGGTTCAGGAATATTCTTCGACTAAAGTACATTTCCTGATTAAAACCTGCATGCTTATTTATGAATCATTTAGATCTTAGACATACATGGAAATATCAATATTTTTGTAACAATATGTACTAGTATCGCCCAGTGGTCAAAATTCAACTACTTTTTTGCAAAGCAAAGTAATAGCCTTTTCGTAAATGGAATTAAATTGCAACACACTAATGTCACTTGATGTGGGATATGCACCCAAATTAAAACAGCATAGTTTTACGTAATGCCTGTATCATATATCATGTTTGGTGCGTTTATACACTACAGAAGTTGAGCTATAGACTTGACTTAAATGGGGTGAATCACAATATAGCAGCACCCGCTATTATGTGATATATTCCAACAGCTAATCAGCAACAATTATTTATCGCACTTAGATTCTGCCCATTGATTCATGAGGTGCTACAAAATTTCCCTAACACATCATACACACACAGACAAATAGTCATTTTCTAAAAATAAGCAAATCATGTTTAGGACATCTCAAAATGTGTAAATTCATTGAAAACCAGAAGTCAAAAATATTCTTGAATCTGATACTTTCTTCTATATCATTTTATTTGACAGCGCCACTTACGAATTAACATGAACAAAATTTAATCAATATATTTATTCATAAAATTCAGGGCAATTTTTACAAACAGATGCTGAGATATAGCAATGAGAAACTGCATAAAATATTAACAATAAAAATAATTTTTGCTAATATGTACTCGCACATCAAATTTGGTACATTTATATAGGATAGAAACTGAAATATAGCTTTTCCATTAACAGAAAATATTGCTGAATAGCAACGCCACCTGTTGTCTGATATGCATCCAAAGTGAATCTATACATATAATAAAATAAGATGTTTGTGTGTGTGTTAATGTGTATGTATGTCCGGAGCTTTTTAGGAAAATGGCTGATGGCAGAGCTACACAAATTTGCATGGAGGTTCGTAATGACCTCTCCGGATGCACATCGAAGCTTGATTTTAAAATTTTTTATTAGTTTTCTTTTAATTAATTAAAATGTGAAAATAATGACCTCCTAATTTCTGATAAATTAGCCATTTAAATTTTATCCATAATTTAATTGTTGCCCCCCCCCCCCCCAAAAAAAAAAAAAAAAAAGTTACTAGCTCATTTTTTTTTGACAGAAAAGAAGTACTACATTTATTTAAACATAAACAATAAAAAAATATCTTTTTTTTTTTTTTTTTTTTTTTTTAAACTACTGTTTTTTTAATTTTTATTTTTACTGTCACATTGTTATTAAAAAATACTGCCTATGATGTTACATTCAACTGTGTAGCATTTTTTTTTAACTCTATGAACCATATTTTTATTTTATCAGTTTCATTAATAGATCCTCCTGGGCGATTTTTTAAATTTTGTTGTTGAAGTACACCGAATCTTTTTCAGCAAGAAGTTTAATGTAGCAACATCCATTTTAATCTAAGTAGCACAAATATAAAAAAAATTATAAAGTATTACTAAAAGAAAAGAAAAAATATTAAGCCTAAATACTAGTCACATAAATGATTTATTTTTATAGAAAGTTTATAGAAAAAATGCAGTTTTAAAAATAGTAAATTTATTTCAGCAAGCACTATTTTAAACATAAAAACCATTAAAAATATAAACAGAATATGAAGGATTCTTATATATAAATGAAAAGGTGTCTGATAAAAGCATTAACAAAACAGACTTCACTTCCCCTTTTCATACAAAAAAAAAAAAAAAAAAAATCAATCACTAATATGGAGACAAAATTCAAAAGCTGCCAATGGAGTGACACAATAAAGTTGTGTAGCACGATAATGTTTACCTACTTATTTATTTTTTTTATATACTAATCAATATGCTAATTTATCATACAAAAAAAAATGAGCCTCTGTGTGTGACTGCACTTGCACGCTGTCAAACAGAAATATTTGATTAATTCAAATTATTATTTAAATAAATAAATAAAAATATGTTTAATGGGAAATATATATATAACCATAAAAAGATTAGTGATCTAAAATACAGCAGAAATAGCACTCATAGCATATTGTTACAAGGGATTAAGTCTAAAATGGTGACAAAAATTCAAAAGTCGCCAAGGAGAACTATATTAAGGCTGTACTATGATCAGGTTTACAAACCATTATATATAACCACAAAAAATTAATTGTCTCATGTGACAGATGTAGCCGCTCATAGCATATTGTAATATTTGGCGTGAAATTGCTGTAATTTCATGGTTGATCGGATAAACAAAGTAAACATAGAAATAATGTAAAAGGGTCATTCTCCTGAAAGGGTACATTTTATGTCTTTTTGACAATACATCTCTATGTTTATATATATCTGAAATATTTTACATTTATATTTACAATAATAATGGACTAAATAAGATTAATGTATTTTTGTATATAAATATAAATAAAATTTGTGATTTTTTTGTATCAGAGTATGTCAAACCTCACCTCCGTGATCTGTCCCTACCTCTATGTAGTCATACATTTATTTTCTTATTCATTTATATTAACAAAAATTATTTATATACTTTTTAATCCTGAATTTTAAATGATGCAAATTAAGCATTCTGAGCATTCTTTTTTTTTTAATTGAAATAAACAGTTAATACAGCAAGAGAAAGTTTTGTCTCAAGAACTTTTTTCACCTCCGTGAGTATTTAAGAAAGATGCTATAAACTGTCACAAAATGGCAGTGATGTTATCAGCACATGGTGTCCTGAGAAGCCATTATTAGCTATTTTGTTTTTGTGAGCAAAGCAAGTTGCAACAAGATTGTTAGTATTAGTTGTGATTGAAGTTCAATGTGAAATCCATGAATGGTTATACATAAACCTAACCTCCGTGAGACTCTAAATCAGATAAGAATATTATTCAAATAATAATTTTAATATTATCAGAAGTTTAGTTGTAGTGAACATTTATTAATATTAAATTTGAAGTTTTATGATTCTATATGTTTGGAGTAAAATGTTGTGTAAATATAATATTTCTCATCTCCGTGAACATCACCTCCGTGAATGATTTCTGAGCTTATTGTTCAAGGAGGTGAAACTAAATTATGGAGGTGACGACTAAGTTTATTATTTATGGTTTTATTGTGGAAAAAGCATAGTTCTTAATTTAAAGTAAATGTCTCATTCAATACTTTTATAATATTTATCATCATGTATTGAAAATGTATTAACTTATATGTTAAATTATAGTAAAATTAACACAATTTTAAAATATTATTAGCAATTTACTGAATGATAATATAGGTAATAGTACTTTTATTTTAAATGTATGATGTTAATGAGTTCATACTAGAAATACTTTCTTTAACCGAAGTATATATTTTCTGTGAAATATATCACACCGTGAATTCTATCTCACCTCCGTTAAACTAAAATTTCTTAAATTCTTAAATTAAATACAAAATATTTTTCTTCAAGTGTTACCATAAATAAATCTGAACTACTCTAGGTAAGTAGAATGTAATTATATAAAAAACTTAAGAAAAAGAATTAATTAATTTATGTGATTTTTACAATTTGAAAATGTACTGTTCTGGGAGAATGACCCAAAAGCAAATATTATGTGCACCACGTATAGTGTTGTTCATATGTAACTGGGATTCAAATATAAAAGGGATACTTCAATTTTTTTTATGCTATCTATTTCGAAACTGTTATCTAATAAGCACCTAAATGGAAGCCCATTGGTAAACCATTGTTCGCAAGTAATAGGGACCTAAAGCGAGCTTTTGAGCAATTTCAGTATTTTATTATATTTTTATAATGCTACATAGAAAAGAGTTTCCTTTAAATATAGTGACCAGCGAAGCGGGCAAAGCCTGCTAGTGTTAAATATGATTGTTTATATTATTAGTAAAATATTTTATTGTTTAACAATTTTTTGTAGTAACATTAAATTTATAAATAATAAACTGTTAGAAAAATATTCAAAAATGTAGCAAAGTAATTGGTTATTTATAGAAAAATTTCAGATGTTTGATTTACCTCTTACTTTTATTTTGAATCGATCCTCGAGCTGGCCAAAGACTGCCGTGTACACTAATGGTGGCTGGTGCACGTAAAATTCGTCATGACCACAATTTCCTCCTTGTTCCCATCCAAATTATACGTCTGGGTGTCACCAAAGCGGCGGAGCTCTATCCCCACCATGGAGGATCAAAATTGCGATAGCATGTATCCGGATCATCCTTAGAGGGAGCGTCCTAGACAGTCGCCAGTTACCCATTGTGCAGTGCGACGTTAAACCTAACCAGCCAACCTTACTTTTATTATTGTAAAAATGTATTGATTTTATTTATCTTATACTAGTAAGTGAGCAATATTTGTATATATATATATATGTATATTTCACTGTTTTCAAAAACGGTAGCTCTGACAGTCATGTGATTTAACACAAAGGTGCCCCCTGAAGGGTCATTTTGCACATCGAAGTTAGATTTTCGAATTTTTGATTAGTTTTCTTTTAATTAATAAAAAAATAATAAGCTAATAATAGCAAAAACAGGGCCGTCGCTAGGTGTTCTGCCGCCCTCAGGCAAGCTTCAGTTTGCCGCCCCTTTATATGCTGAAACTTTTCTTAGACGAATTTTTATAACTCGAAATTTTCCATCAGTCAAAGTTTTTAAAATGGTAACTTCATTTTCCCTTCTTAGTCATTTAAGACTTTGGTTTAACGAAATTTAAATGTACGTAAGACCGTAACAAAATAAAATGCTGAAAAAAATTGATGGTCTTCACTTGGTTTTATTTAAAAAAATAAAAAAAAAAAATTAGCATTTCCCTTGCATTTTCGCGTGTTGTCATTTTTTTTTTAATCTGCAATTTTAAGTTCACTAATCAAACGTTGCATAAAAAATGGTTTTAATTTAAATTGATTTAGTCACACGAAATTTTATGCAGGTTTGTAAAATTAACAAAAAATACATTGTCGAATCTAATGGCCCACTAGCGGCTGAGCGATTCCGTGCTCAAAGCTGGATGGGAAGTGCCAGGTTCGATTCCTGGTTTAACTCTTCCACCTAGCCGTTCGGAGTTTTCTATGGTTTTCTCTGGAACTCACGTAAATACGGGCTAGGACCACTCAGAAAAACCTCCAAGGAGGGCATTCCACCCATATGCCTAGGACTCTACCGTTGTCAACCAGCCCCCAAAATCCTACGTCATATATCATTGTTGAATCTATTGAAAAGCATTTTTATTATTTTTAAGCACCAAAAACAGCACTAAAATTCGAATAATATGTTTTAAAGAAAGTTATCAACAGGTAAGTATATAGTTATCCATTTCTAGAGTGAAAATGAAAGATTTCATCTATATTTATTGAAAACGTCATTTTGCTAAAAGAAATTTATCGTTAAATTTATTTGATGAAAAACTTTTGAAATTGATATTATGTAAAATATTAGCGGTGTTGTTGTATTAAATTTCTTGTTTTAATCCATCGTATATTGGCAGATCATAACATTACAGAATTTATGACGTTCCAATGATATCCTTTTTTAAATTTTTCATCTTAAGCTAAAAAGTTAATTATACTTTTCACTTGACATTTTTAGAGACGAATTTTATAATAGGAATGCATATAAGTTGACTTCAATAATTCCTTTAAGAGGGGTTGGTAGTCAAATTTTCTCTTAATCCCTTTCCTTGTTATCCTACGGGATTTTTGTTGCTTCGGTATTGCAAGGATATCGCACTCAAAAATAAAGTTTTCGAATTCTGTTTTTTTTTTTTTTTTTTTTTTTTTTTTAACATATTACCTTTTATCTTAGAAAGCAATTAAAATAATAATGAATAAATAGATAAAAATAAGTTTAAATTTTTTTTTTTTTTTTGAAATTTCAAAATTAGAGCCTTAAGTTGGCTTTATGAAATTTAGGGGGCAATTAATACAGGAAATAATTCTTTAAGACGTTGAGCGCCACACAAATTCTTAAAATCCATTAAAATTCCATAACGATTCCTCCTGTAATAAATAAAAATTAAGCAAATTTTTAATCATATTTGACACTGTCAGCCACCGATGGCTGACAGGGTGCTCAACATTTTAATTTTTTATTGGTACTGCTTTTACTTTCGGGGTAAAACGTTCATTGAAATGTTTGAAGTGTAACATGTTCTGCACACTCCTAAAGTTTCAAGATGATTCCTTTAGTGCATATGACAAAATGTCTAGAATGGCTGACATGGCGCTCAACGTGTTAATTCTAATCTAAATATATATATATATATACACTCGAACCTCATTAACGTGAACACTGTTAACGTGAATTGCTTTTAGCATGAACTGTTTCCACAGTCCCCGTCAAAATGAAGATTAGTTTAGTTAAATGAAGATTACTACTCATTGCATGAACTACTGATAACATGAAAAAAAATTCTTATTCCCTTTGAGATTCACGTTAACGAGGTTCGACTGTATATATATATTGTTCTTTGAGATAAAAGGCGACATGTTCAAAGAATGGTGTAAAATGTTATATTTCCCTTATTTCTATTCAAATTAACTATACCTGGTCAGTAATAGCTTTTTTGTTGCATACCGACAGAACTAGGTTCTAACGTACTAATCTGTAGTCTGCCAATTAAAACTTTCTCAGAATGTATATACTATAGACTAGCCAGGGGTGTTATCTGCTATCTAGAATCTTCCAAGGAGTCGGACATCGGACGCATGCAAAAATAGTATCCTATTCCAAGCTGAAGGCTTTGTGCCTTCACATTTGTCATACCGTCCTTTTCACACATCTTTGATTTATTGGCGGATTTTACTAGCAGCAGTTTTCTCAGCCAATTTGGATTCTTTTTTACCAGTGTATATTTTTATGTAGAAGCCAAGCAACAGATACAAGATCACTGAAACACCAATGACCAATAAGATAAAAAAAAAAAAAAAAAAATCATCAGTGAATGAAATACACTAATGTAAAGAAACCAGATCTATTAATTAACAGCCTGCAAAACAAATGAATCAATAAAGTAAAACAACAAATCTTAACTTAAAACCATAAACTTATCAAAATTAATGAAAAAACAACCCAAGAAACACAAGATAGGAAGAAGGAGGCAGGCGATATATATATATATTTTTTTTTTCAATCTTGATTATTTTTTTATTTTTCGTGCAGCCCTTAGGCAACTGCCGCCCTCAGGCGTTGCCTGAGTTGCTTAATGCCTAGCGGTGGCCCTGAGCAAAAAATTAGCCATTTAAATTTTATCCATAATTTAATTGTTACCAAAAAAATTTACAAGTTCATTTTATTTTCCGACAGGAAAATAAATACATTTATATAAACGTGAACAATAAAAAATTATTAAAAAACAAAAATTATGCATCTCACAAAAATTGACTTCATTATCACTTAAAAATTTTTTTACACATTGATAAAGTGCGAATATAGTTTACGATGCTAATATATGTTGTACTAAAATCAGTTTTATTTATAGATCCTCCTGAGTGATTTTTTAAATTTTTGCATTGAAGTACACCGAACATTTTTCACCAAGGAGTTTAATTTAGCAACAGCGATTTTAATCTAGGTAGCGCATCAAAAATATAAAAATTATAAAATATTACAAAAATAAAAAAATAAAGAACAAACCAAAATAGTAGTCACATAAATGATCTATTTTTTATCTGAGTAGATAATTTTATAGAAAAAAAAATGCAGTTTTAAAAATAGAAAATTTATTTCAGTAAGCACTATTTTAAACCTAAAAACCATCAGAATATGAACATGAATGAACCAACAGAATATGAAGGATTCTTCTATATTAATGAAAAGGTGTCCGAAAAAAGTATTAGTAAAATAGGCTTTTTATTTTTTGCAAGAAATTATACAAAAAAAAAAAAAAAAAAATCCTTCACTAATATGGCATCAGAAATTCATAAGTCACCAAGGGAGAGATATAATAAAGTTGTGTAGCACGATAATGTTTATTTATTTATTTTTTTATATACCAATCACTATGCTAATTTAACATACAAATAAATGAGCTGCTGTGTGTGACTGCACTTGCACGCTGTCGGGCAGAAATATTTGATTAATTCAAATTAGTATTTAAATAAATAAATAAAAATATGTTTAATGGGAAATTATATAACCATGTTCACATCAGTTGTCTAAAATACGGCAGAAATAGTGCTCATAGCGTATTGATACAAGGGATTAAGTCATTTTCCTGCATCAATTGTACTGTTGCAATGAAAGTAGTTTTACAGGCAAAGTGAAATAAAAAGGCAGATCATTCACTTCCAGTTTGGTCAGTCTTGGTGACAAACATGGCGAGTGGGTAACCAAATTTGGGGAAAAATGGTAGTTTAGGGTTCCCAAAGTTTTGAAGCTCTCCGATACATGGGAACATAGATCTCGAGCTTACCATGGGATTCTCGATGGAATCATCACCTAGCCCCATTGCCTAAAATTATAAATAGGAGTGAATTGATTTTTGCGAAAGAGTATGTAGTCATTTGATTCAGAGTTATTCAGAGACCTATTCTGAGTGATTGCACTTTAGGGATTGAGCTCTAAGCTACTAGATATTTTTCTTGAGTGAGCAAAAATTTCTGCTCTGGAGTATTTGATGTTATTTGTTTTACTCCTATGAAACAAGTGAGTATTTTTTGGACTGTACCAGACCATTCATCGAATAGTGACTTTTACTGTATGAGTAACAGCTTCAACTGTTTTCAGAATATTCGAAAAATTGACATTTCTATTTGACTGCTTTCGAGAATATTCATTTTAATAATAGTTTTGTTGCACAGATTTGAGAAGGTCAAAAAATGTTTGATATTGTTGAGGAGATGCCATATTAAAACTGTGACGAAAAGAGTCGTCAATCAAAATATATTTATTTAAACATTTCAGTTATTCAATTAAAAAGGAATCCTTTAAATAATAGTGCCCAGCGAAGTGTGCTAGTCAAAAATATTTTTACCTTGTCACATGCCAAGTTTCATACATTTATGTATTATAAAAGCTTATATAGTCTTCCCAAAGTGGTGTTAAATTGCAATTTAACAGCGCAACTTGTTGGCTGGTATACACTCAAATTGAATCAGTAAAGTTTTATATTATATACATATATACATTATACTAAGTTTGCACTGTAGATGCTCAGCCTACCCTGAAATGAGAGGAAATCACAGTGTGACAGCACCACCTGTTGGTGATATAGCGCGAAAGTTAATCAGTACCAATTCAAACCAAGGTCCAACTAAATATAAAGTTTGGTTAAATTGAAGCCATTGGTTCATGATGTACTGTATTCGAAAAGCTTTGCTAACTCTAAAAACAGATTTTTTTCTAAAAATGGTCGAATTGTGTTCAAGAAATCTCAAAACGTGTAAATTCATTGAAAACTGGAAATTGAAAATTTTTCTGAATCCTAAACTTTCTTCATATATATGCAGAAGATATGGTTATAAATCTACTTTTTTAAAAATAAGTAATCAATTTCAGTTAGTTGAAATGCATATTTTAACTAAAAATGAGTCTTTAAATTAGAGCTGATGTAAATCACACACACACACACAAAAAGAAATTATATCATAAATAAATTAGAAAAAAAAAAGAGCTTTCATAAATCAAATCCTTTTTAATTTGCGTATATGTTTAATATTATAAAACTTTGACCTACCACTCATTCACTCATAATCATTTTTACCACTTTAATGACCATTACATCTTAGAATGAAAAATCTGTAGTCGAGAGTTTAAGAATGTTACATCTATACAAATTACTGTGTCAATGGTGTTTTATTCAGATTTTAAGTAATTGCCAGATTCAATAACTTTCTTATTTAGGAATTTTTTAATACAAAATAATACATGTATAAAATGAAAAGTACATAAAAAATAAAAGTATTTTAAAATACCTTCTTGACATCTTAAGAAAATAATTTTTGTATTCTGCAAATCTGGCTAATCATACCTTTTGAATGATACCACTTTCAACCTTCTACTACCATAATTAATATGTTAATAGTGTACGGCAAATTTCATGTTTGCCTATTAATATATAGATAATTAAATGTGTATACACAAGAATGTATTTTTTTTTCTTTATTATTTAATTTATATGCAAGTAAAAGTTGTTTTCTAAATAAAGTAATTGTCTATTTAAGTATTCTCTTTTTTAATTTGAAACTTGCATTGATCAGAAAATGTACAGAATTTATTATTAATATTATTGACTATTAGTTTATGATAATTATTTTAAGTGCTTTTTAAATGTTAACAAATTTAAATTCTTTTGCAATTAAAAAATATCAAATTTGTCTTTATTTATACATTTATTTCTGTTAATAATTGCAGAAAAAATGATGCAAAATTTGCTTAACTGCCATTCATATATTTCCTCCTTTTGGTATACTTATTCTTAGGTTTTTATATAGTATGAAATGAACTCGAAGACTGTAGTATATATGTGTATATATTTCTTTTTCAGAAAAAATATAATCTGACTATTCCAGCGTGGGTGGATCCTTACTGGGAGGAACTTGAAAATGTTTCTAATTTATCATTTTACTGGAGCTGGAATTCACTATTGCTCCATCGATTACGTGCAGGTTGTTATTCATTTTATATTTATTTTAGTTTTTTCATACTGTGGTTACTTGTGCTGTCTTTTTGAAAACATTCAGGTTTTGTATTTTTTATTAATTAAATGTTTTTAATTTTATTATGTGTTTGATTTATTTTGATGTTCATTTTAATATTTTACTATTATATTAAAATAATAATAAATGACATACTTAGAATACAAATGGTGTATAAAAACTGTTTTTAAGAGATCTAAATGTAAAGAAATATAATTAAATTCATTTGTTTGGGAAAATTGTCATTTATAATAGAAGTAGGCAATGCAGTTTATATACAGTGTATCCCAGAAGTTTATAGACAACGGGGTTTTTTCTTATTTTACAATTGAAAAAGATGAATAAAAATTTTAAAATCATTTTTAATTATATGTAATTTCAAGACAATAATAATACTATACAAAAATAATATCTTACAATCACAGACATTGTGATAGAAACTAAAAATGAAAATTTACTGTCCCAAAAGTTTATAGACAACTTATCTTTTTTTTTCTTTAACATTCAAATTTTTGAGCCATTTTCCCTAATCACTTCAAAATCTCGATCATGCATGCTCAAAACAAGAGTTTGATGAAATTCTGGCTTTAGAGAAAACCAACTTCTTTCAATTTGCAGCTTTAGATCTTGAATTCCTGCAAATTGATGCCAATTAGCATATGCGTCTCTAGATATATAATATTCCCCAAAGGTTTTCCACTGGGTTCAGTTGAGGACTTAGGTCTGGCCAGTCCATAGCATTCACTTGGTTTTATCTAAACCGTTGCACTGTAGAGTTGGACACGTGAATGGAGCAATTGTCTTGCTGATACATGTATTGCCCCCCCCCCCCCCCCCAAGCAACTTTTCAAATGGAAGTAACTGTACTTCTAGCATTTTCTAGTAATCTTCAGAACATTGATGACCTTTTAAAAAATCAATATTGGCTGTTCCATTAAAGGAAAATGGTCTTCACGTCATGAATGAGCCCCCTCCTTGTTGTCTGCTGAAAAAAGTGTGCAGTTACTTGCGAATATCATGCCAGTAATATGCCCGACCATCAGGGCCATCTAAATTGAACTTCAAACAGAGCATTCAACCATTCATCTGTTCAATTCATAAGATTTCGACCTCACTGATCACGAACATCTTTATGTCGTTTTATCAACTTGTGTGAACGACGCATTTTGTGATAAATAAGCAATTTACTTACCTGCTGCCGTCGATGCACCGTGGATTTTGATACTGAAATGTCACTTCTCTAGAAATTCACCATACAGACAGGTTCTGGCTTGAAACTAATCTGAAAATCTCTCTGTCTTGCTGTTTAGTTGTTTTCTTTGGGCGCCCAGAATGTGATTTTGTTTTAAAATTGTCACCTTTTGACAAAATTTGGTAAATACCAGCATTGCTGCATCCAGTTTTTCTTGCAATGTCCACAATTTTCATTCCACAAGCTTTCAAACGATAAATTTGCAAAATTTCATTTTTCAAAAACTGCACATTGCGAGGCATCTGTACAATCAGTTGAAAGAAAAAAGACATCTTCGCTTTTATCTCAGAAAACTACTGCTTCCTTGGAAATGCATGACCTTGGAAAGTACATGATCTTAGAAAATGCAAATTTGGAGATCAGTACTTCAATCAACTTTTAACACCAGTTGTCTATATATTTTTGGGACAGCATTATTTTGTTTTTATTTTTTTATATTAAATTCATGACTGTTTAAAGTTCTTTAAGTATTTTATTAGTTTTATTACATCAATACATATTTTCATAATTTATCTCATCTTTCTTACTCGATTAATTTGCTCTTAAATCCAAAAAAAAAAAAAAAAAAAAAAAAAATGGTTTTCATCCAAAATATACAATGTACAAATACTTTTGAAAATTCTGTATTCAGTGTACTCCTATTTTAAAAAATACATTAAATATACTTAAAAAAAAAAAAAAAATCAGCTGTATTAGCTTCTGTGTTTTAATTTTCTCTACATATGGCAAGGCAACTTCTGTTGCATATGTCTTCTATATCTCAGATTCTATAGCATATAAGTGTACCAAACTTGGTACACTTATATGCTATAAGAAGGACATTATGAAAAACTAAGCTGATTTAGTTTAAACTTTAAACTGAAGTTTAAATATTCATTGTATGCCAGTTCTTTAATTTGAATATATATTGGCCAACAGCTGGCATTACTCACTTTCTGTGATTTTCTGTATGACAGTATCTTAGCATCTATTGTGTAAAATTGCATTAAACTCATGTGTAAAATCTTTATTATGATGAACTATGTTGAGTAAAGGATGAGGGTCCATAAGAGGGTTTTTCGGCTTTGAAGAATTTCCAATACCTATTTTGTTATATGAATGATTAGACCATTATAAATAAAAATCTAGTATGCTGTGGCCACCACAAGACTTTCTTCTATATTTTCCTATACAAATTCACTTAGTAACAATATTAAAAAAAAAAAAAAGAGAGAGAAAATTACGATTTCTTTCAAAGTTTTTTTTCGTTAAAAGAAAAAAAAAAATCGATAACAACTTTGTTTTAAATTATCACTTATTAATAGTTCAACCATTCATTTTAAAGGTATTGACGAGACCTTTCGAAAGATACCCATCTTGAAAATTTACCCCCCCCCCAGGGGGAAGCGATGCCCCCACATGCACAAAATTTTTTTCCTAATTAACTACTACTATTATCAATAATTCATATTAATTTTACAATAACAGGTTAAGAATAACTCTCATTATGTACATTTATACGAAATTTTGTCCTATACTGCCATGTTAAAAATTTAGAAATAATACGATCACAGCGCCACCTGTTGAGCGATTGATCCCCAAATCTAATCAGCACCAGTTTATGTCAGTGCCAACTAAATACCAAGTTTGGTTAAATTTCGTTAAAAAAAATAAATAAAGAAAGAAAAGAGAAAGAAAATTACGATTTTTTTTCTAAGTTTTTTTCGTTAAAAGTAAAAAACATCGATATCTTTGTTTTAAATTATCACAGATTTATAGTTCAACCATTCATTTTAAAGGTATTGACGAGACCTTTTGAAAGATACCCATCTTGAAAATTTACTCCCTCGAGGGGGGACTTCCCCCCAGGGGGGTGGCGAGGCTCCTACACATACAAAAAAATTTTCCCAGTTGACTATCTCTATTATAAATAATTCTTGTACATTTCATAATGATCACTAAAAAATAATTATCTTTATGCACATTTATACAAAATTTTGTCCTATATCACCATGTTAAAAATTTAGAAAAAGAGGGATGGCAACGCAACCTGTAAGACAATTTTTACCAGAAGTTGATAGGCACTAATTTATGTCAAGGTGCAACTACATACCAATTTGTATGAAATTCTGTGCAGTAGTTCCTGAGATACAGTTGCCACAAAATTTTGTCACACATACACACACAGACAGACATTTTCTAAAAATGGTCAAATCGTGTTCTACAGCTCTCAAAACGTGTAAATCCATCAAAAACCCGAGGTCAAAAATTTTTACGAATCCAATACTTTCTTCTATTGAATATAGAAGAAAGTAATAATGTGAATTAGTTCCTGAAGTTCAGTATAACTTCTGTGAAATATGACAACAATGTGTATGCAGACCCTCATGCTCATTGTTACATGCTCATTGTTACATAATGTTAAATATAAGCTACGTCTATGGGTGTTATTGTTGAAAGTTACTTAATTTTAGAACAGGATTTTATGTTTATGTTAAAAATGAATATAGATTATAACTATACTATTTCTAATCAAAGTATTTGTATCGATTGTACATTAATTGTAGAAGAAGTAATATTGGGTGTATTCTTAACTGTCTGACTGTCACTGACAGCCACTGAGCTGTTCTTTTTTCTGCAATAGACTTATAACTCAAGATTACATAATTTTAAAATTTAGAGGTCTTAAATAATAGTCATAAAGATTATAATCATGTGCACAGTTACATTTTTAATCCCAAGTTGAAATGAACATTATTTTAGTACAATGAAACAACAGTGTTGTGAAAACATTACAATATTACCCTTTCAAAGTCAGTCAGGGGGTTAAGAAATATTGTAGCATACAGATTGAAAAAAAAAGAAAGAAAGAAAAACGTCATAGGTGGAATTACAGATTTCCAAAATTCATAGATTCTACTTTCTGCACTGGAAGTGTCAAAATATAAACTGTACAGAAAAGAAAAAAAAAAAAAAAAGACTTGAATATCTTTTAAAGAATATTTAGTGTAACAAAAATGAGATCTAAGTAAAATTTGATTAGATGGATTCGGTTTCATCTCTGTGAGAAGTAGTAGTGTATGCAATGTATTCACTGTAATCAATGTTGCGTTATTTTCTCAATTAAAATTTTTTTTATATATAAGCGCAGAGGACCAACACTTTCATCTTTATATATAATTTATGTCATAGTGTACTTCATAATATATTTCAGTAAGAAAGTGTTGCTCCTTTGCGCTCATATAAAAAAAATTGGTCAAGTCTCCAAAAATGCAGTAATTTTGGCCAAAAATGCAAAATTGTGAATCTTTGGCCCCTGGAAACGAACTATTACTGGAATAATATACATAATATTGATTGACACTTAAAATATGCATGTTCAGAAATAATTATATGCACAAATGTTACATGTGTGATCAGTCTGATATTTCCCTCAATTTTAGGGCCGAAAAACCCCTTATGGACCCTCATCTTTTTTGTACATGTTGATCAATGGATGGCATTATTTTGTTGAATGATATTGAAGAAAGCTTTGGAATGGCCACAGTGTACTAGTAACCTTTTAAAGTATTTAAGGGGTGATAAGTGGCTATTTGTTAAAATAAACATAGAATATATTTAGGTTTTATTATTTAAAATCCCCCCCCCCCCCACACACACACACACAGCTACAGCTTTGATAATTTTCACGTTTCTATAAAATTGTGTTTTCTTCCTTTTATTGTTTAATAATGCATTTCCCATTTTAAAATTTTCTTTTTGTCATAGGCCCTTTATTAAAAAAAATGATTGAAATGATGGAGAGTAAAATAGCTGGAGACATTCCTCAACAAAAAATTCAAATTTATTCTGCTGTAAGTATACTTCTGTTAAATTTAATGTCATTAATCTTTTGCAATTTATTATATAGTAATGTTTTATGTATGCAGGGTTCTGGGTTCTCACAGATCATGGAAAATTTGGCTGGAATTTTAAATTAATAAAAAATGTCAGAGAAAATTCCAAATATTTGCTTCAAAACCTGGAAAAATTTTTCCTTGAAATATCCTGTTTAAACTTGATGGCCTAGTGATTAAAAGTTTTCTGTTGCTTTTTCTGAAATTCATAAGAATATGGGCTAGGTACCTCAAAAAGAAACTCTCCACCAAGGGCATTCTAATCAAGCGTAAATCTCAACATTAACACCACCCAAATAAATGGAAAAAATTACAGAACATTAAAAAAAAAAAAGATTGTAAATTATACCAAAGGTTGTTTTTTGTCTCCTTTGGTAAATAAAAAATTAAATGGTTTTCATATTTATATTGATTTTGATATAATGTAAATTAGCAATATTGATTTTTATCAGAATTTTTCTGTTATACTACTTAGAAAAACATTAAATTTGGATTCAGTTGGTAGCAAACCCCACCAGTGGCCAAGTGGTTCTGCAGTCAAAGATAGGAGGCAGGAAGAGCTGTGTTTAATCTCAGTTTGTGCTCATCAACATAGTCAGAGTTTTCCTTCACTTTCTCTTAAACTTGTGTAAATACAGGCTAAGACCCCCACAGAGGGCATTATGCCAAGGCCCAGGACTCTTGTGTAGTTAATTGGCTTTAATCCTAATACTAGTTGGTAGAAATTTCATTTATTCACTAACTATTTCTGTATCAACCCTGTGATCCTATTTTTCTCTACCCTTTTTACATTTTATTCAGTAAAAAGTAAATATTTCATTAATTGGAAATTGTGTTGAGGTTGCATTCTTGGTTGTGTTAAGCATTTTAAACATTTTCCAACAATGTTTCAGAATGCTTATGATTTGGTTAGTTCATCTGTCTCTGCTCTAATTTCTTTTAATAATTATAAAATCCTTAAAGTTAATCTATGTTATTCTATTTCACTATGGCTTGTTCCCTGTTGAAAATGGTATAAATTGTGCAATTGGTTCATAAGATATATTTTATTAGTTTTTATTTATAATATATTTATTGGTTTATTACAACAAAAACTCACAAATCATTTCTAATGAACTATAAGAATATGCATTTTCAAAGCATATTCTATTTATCTTTATAGAACACAAAGCAATTAGTCTATTAAGATAAACAAAATCATTTTTCATCTGGAATAAGTATGATTGGTGTAATTCTTTGATTTACAGAGTCACACAATGTTGTTCTGATACATTATGGGATATCATATATAAGAGGAAATTAGTAGATATAAATTTTAAATGTCATGAGGATTTTTTTAAGCACATTATATGGGGCATTTGCAACATTTAAACAATCTACAGGACTATTGAAAGGCAATCCTTTTAGTTCTCTTTAGTAGTGGAGCTCTAAGTATTTTTATTTATTTATTTTTTTTATTTTTTTTTTTTTGAGACTTCTTACAGAAAGAAAACAAAATACATTTTTATAGCCTTGTTATTTTTACACAATATACAATACTACGCAAAAACAATCTATAGTATATATTTTTTTAAAAAGAATATCAAAATGAATAATGTATTTGAATTAAAAAAAAATAATAATAATATATTATTGTTTTTATTTAAAAATAAAATGTATTTTAACCACTTCACCGGCTATCCCAAGATAACTCGGGGGAAATTTAGCCTTCCACACTCAACAGTGGCCAGTAAAGTGGTTAAGGTATCATCATAGAGATAAAAATAAATTGAAGGTTTTACACAAATGCATTGTCATATAATGTATATGTAGTAAAGGCATTACTGTAACACAATACAATATAATTAGTTTTACATACCATGCTTTACAATGAGTTTAAATCATTCTATGTACGGAACACAAATTGTGTAAATGTTACAGATCCTTTTCACATTATTTCTAAATAAAAATTAAATGATTATTTTATGTACAAATATTCGTGATTAAATTGTACTGAAGGGAGTTAACAAGGAGTTTGGGGACATAGTGGCGGATCCAGAACTTTACCTTTTTTTTGGGGGGGGGGGGCTAAGATTTTTCCAGATGCTATTCCAGATCAATGAAATTATTTACCATTGTAATATTCAATTGTGAATGTCAGTAGTTTTTTGAGGGGGGAGTTGAGCCCCTTAGCCCCCCCCCTTAAATCCACCACTGTGGGGACATAGAAAAATGCTTGGTAAATCTAATCAATCATTAAATCAAGTCTGTAAAAAAAAAAAAAAAAAAAAAAAGCAGAGAGGGGGGGAAAAAAAAGACACATGAATTGTTTAATAATTTTTGTTCAAAAGGGAAAAAACATTTGCCCCTCCTTTTTTTCCCCTCACCATAAAACACATTTAATGCTCTAGTTGTTTCATTGCTTTAATAGATTGCTTAAAATTTTCTGATATTCTGCAGCAAATGCATATCAATGTTTCAGGTACAATTTCTTTTTCAGAGTCATTACAATCACTTACTTTTTCCAGATCCTGAGCTTTTACCACTTTGATGATATCCACAATGGAAGGTATTTTCAGTGTTAAGATATCATCTGCAATATTATTGTATTCAACTTTATAGAATACACTTTTTTTCCCCTTCTCTATAGTTAATGAGGAAATTTTAGGGAAAGTGCCCATATTTCATTTTTAGAAATGTATGTTATTTTAGTCATTATTTAATGCTTACATATTTATTTTCCTCGATAAAACTGAGTAAAGTTAAGAAAAAAAAAAGGTTGCTCACTTAAAAAGTACTTCAATGGATTTATAACATTATATCAAATGAAAGACTTTATTTTCATCATTATAAAATGGAATCTTGTTAAAAGTAGGCTCCTAAATGGGTTCTGTTGTATTTTTTCATATTCTTTATTATTATTCTTTTTTATTTATTCATGTATTTTTCTTTGGCAGCATGATACCAATATTGCTGTGATATTGGATGCATTGAACTTGTTCAATATGAAACAACCACCATATTGTGCATCTCTTTTATTTGAATTGCATGAATTGGATGGTGAGAACGTTGTGCGGATATTATATCTCAATTCAACTACTCCTGAAAAAGAAATTCAAACTCCACATACTCTGATTTTAGAAGGATGTACTGAGTTTTGTCCTCTGAAATATTTTATTAATTTTACCAAACAATTGATTCCAGATGATTGGGAAAAAGAATGTCAACTGGATAAATCATTCATAGACAAAATACAAGATAAAAGTAAGCACTTTCTAGTGTATTATATTTTTTGCATAACACTTGTTTAAAATTAAATGCATGTTAAATGTATATTGTTTCTCAGATGAGTTTATAAAATATTTATATATTCCCCTCAATAATCACTTATGTGTTATAAAAGTACATTTTAGGGGAGGGACTGCTGGGAAAGGGAAAGAACATACAGTAAAAATAATGAATTTTTAAGCACTTGATTAGATTTATATAATCATTTGTTTATTAATTTTTGATAAAACAAACATGAAATGTACTCGTAAATAGAAAAAAAAAAATGGAAAACTTTATCAGAAAGTTTGAGAAATCAATCAGAAAGAGAACATCAAGTGGGGTCCAAAGGCATGCCAACACAATTTAATCTCTCCACAGGGTAATGGAGTCAGAAATGAAAAAAAAAAAAAAAAAAAAAAAAGAAGGCATAAAGATTTTTTTTTTTTACTCAATTACAAAAAAAAAAAAAAAAAAAAAGTTCTAAGTGTTCAGTGGATTTTATCATAAATAAGTTTTAGACTACTGCATTTTCTAACAGTCACCTAACTTTTTTTTTTCTTCCCACATATTTTAAGTAGTCTGTTAATAATTATTTATTTCTGATTACTAATAGATATTCATTCTAAATTAAAGAATAAATGGTATATAATAATAAAATACTCATCTCCTTCTTGCTCTATAAAAAGCGCATCTTGTATTAACTTCCTCTTCTGACTATAACTATCTTTATGTGTTTGTTAAAATAAATGTGGGTAAAAATCAATGAGCAGTTTAAAAAATAACTTTGCTACAAAAAAAAAAAAAAAAAACAATTATTGTACATAACGAATAATTGAATGATATATTGAATATATAATAGGTGCATATTTATGTTATTCTTTAAAATAAAAGCATGTTTCTAATACTACTGGTGATTATTGATAAGACAATCATGGAGTTTTTTTAGAAGTACTCAAAGCATAAGGATTATGAAGTTTTAAATAAATTAAAGTGTTTTAGCATGGTAGTTTTAAATAAAAGAATAATGAAAAAGAAAAATTTAAAAGGAAAAGGGTCTAAGTAGAATAAATTAAAATCTTTACAACATAAGTTGGGATTTTAATTATTTTATGACAATTATATTAGATTCAATGTTACTTATTACATCCACTGAAAATGTATATTTTCTTTTAGTCATTAATTATATAATTATGTTATACAAATAAGATGTATATAATAAATTATGATTAAATTTGAGAAATTATGAATATGATTAATATATTTTTCTCTTTCAGATATAGCTATTGGTTTGATTTTTGCTGCAGTATCTTTATTAATTATTATAACAAGCATCTATGCTGTATGGGTGTTGTATTATAAAGATAGAGACAAATATTCATACCACCTTATGCCTTTAAGTTGATCTTAAAGGGGGGGGGGAAAACTTTATTATTATTTTTTTTATGGCATTTATTTTTTATAAATAACAATATTTAAAATTATGTATATTTATGCATTTGAATTATAAAATAGATGAATTGTATTTCCAATTACACAAAGTCAAAAATTTAATTTAGCTTATTTTTATTTACAAGAAACCATGAGTTAGAAATTTTGTCATTATAAAAGCATATAATCAAGAGAAATATTCCTGTATAAAAACCACATGATGATTGTCTTGAATGTGTTTACTGCAATATATATATATTGTTTTTGTTTGTGAAATGTAATTTCAGATGTAACTCCTGTTTAACCTGTTTTATTAGTTTAAGGTGTAGTTTTAAATTACGATTTCAAAACATGTAATGATTATAAAAAATGTGCAGTCACAATAACCTTATATATTGTAATACAGCAAGGTGTTAAAATTGTTTTCAATTTTATGTTTTGTGTTACAACGCCCATCCATTTACCCACATCCAAATTTTTTTTTTTTTTTTTTCTCTTTTTTTTTCTGTTTGTTGGGAGAATGTTAAAATTGAAATATTTTAAGACTATTTAATTTAATTCATTTTCCTCAAATCCTCCAAAAAATACTTTGGATCTTATTTATTTAAGTTATTTTCCCCCAATTAATCATTTAAATTACTCAAAATTCAAAGAAATGGAAAAAGTTTAAAATTAACGAAAATGTTTGTTTGTAAACAAATCGAAGATGTATTTGAAGGTAAACAAACAAATTCACCAATCAAAAAAATTAAAAAGTAAATAATAGTTAAATCGATTTAAAAACATTTTCGATCATACTCAAATAATTGAAAAATAATATTAATAATTTTTCTGACACTCATGTTTTGTTAATTAAAGTTCATGATGTCACTTTTAATTAAATTTTCAAAATTGCTTCTAGAAAATTCTTTTAGGTCCGCAGTATCACTATGCCGTTTCAAAATAGTGTCTTCCGCACGCATGAATTCGCCGATAGTTCGTTCCAGTGAGCGAGAGAATTTGGATGATACGTCCTCTCTCTTGGATGGTAGTGGACTGAGAAGTACGACGTTTGATTCTCCGGTCCACGGCACTGCTTCTTGCCATAGTGAGCAAGCTGGTGTCGC
Organism: Salticus scenicus; assembly: GCA_963930645.1. Lineage (NCBI taxonomy): Eukaryota > Metazoa > Arthropoda > Arachnida > Araneae > Salticidae > Salticus > Salticus scenicus. The sequence continues at coordinate 320,429,805 of OZ005648.1, read as the reverse complement.
GGCCAGGCCAGTCATCCAATTTTACCTGATTTGAAAATGCTGTTTCTACATTTCAACTTTGAATTTTTAAGTCTGTCGTACAAATCTCCGGCTCAATATTAAGATTGACTGCCTCCAACACTAAGATGTACTTCAAAATTTCTTACAAGCTCTAAGAAAAACTTGCCAGACGTAACAAAGCCTAAAATGACACTCAGTTCCTATCTTCTCTAATATCTCATATCGTGAAAGAAAGTTATTCTATAGCCATTGAAGTTTGTCCATATTGGACTCCTATTACACTAACAAGATTGAATCATCGATGATTATCTCTCGAAACAGTGTTCTATACAATCTTAGAGTATATGCACTATTAATTACTGAAGAGTGAAATCGAATAGGGAGCCAGCGTGAACGGAGATAGTGATAAAGTTACCTAAGGAGGCATAAACAATCTTTTGCCCAAGGTGAAACAGTGGTTTATACTACTAGCAAGATAAATCACGCAAAAACGAAAATCGGCAAAATATCCAAAATTAACATAATTTTTACCTAACAAATTATCCTTTTAAAATAGCACTTACTTTAAAATTTCAAATATATTTCGAGCGCACACGCGCTCATCATCAGTGCTTTTTGGCGGTTTCATCTCTGTTTACATCGTTCTTCGTTTCGGGATCGTCGGTTCGCTTCACTTCAGTAGTGGTGTTTCTTTTAATTGCTTGTTGCCAGATGGGAGGAATTATGCTATGTTCACGATCGTTAATGGAGGAGTGGTTAGTAATTATCTCAATCGCTTCTCTTTTAAGGGCATAGTAGTGGTTATTATATGGAGCTATTTTACGGGTTTTAGCGGTATTAAAATTAATGGGGTTAGTTTTATGGGTTATGGAGAGGGCAGTACTGGATCTATTGTATTTAATGTCGGCGAAGTGCTCTTTTTCGCGATCGTTGATGTATCTTTTAGTCATTCCAATGTAACATCCTTTGTCTTCATTTTCAAATTTAAAATCGATTTTGTAAATGCCTGAGGAGTTATTAGGGTTAATTAAATCTTTCTCATTACGGAGTCTTTGAAATATGTTTTTATTAGGTTTTATAGGAATATTTAATTTGAAATATTGAATATTTAATATTTGAAATTTTAAAGTAAGTGCTATTTTAAAAGGATAATTTGTTAGGTAAAAATTATGTTAATGTTATCATATCCTTTTCTAATTAAGTTAAAGTATATCCAAAATTATTTGTGACCTATATCACTATGAACTATGACATTCTTGGGATTAATATCAGTAGTGGTTTTTATCAAAGATCTCATATCATATTGCTATTTTTGAAACATTAAATTGCCTGAACAGCCAATATGGAATTAATTAAGCAGTGTTTTTTTTTTTTTTTTTTTTTTTTTTTTTTTTAAGAATAACCAATCAATTTGATCTACCAAAACTTAACAAAAAGGCAAAATAAAGCAAAAAACTTTACTTAAAAAGTTAAGTAATGTTCATATAAATAAAATTGTATTATATAAATCTGTTTTATAAATTTAAGATTATTTTACAATTTAATCAAGTTAATCTATATTTTATTTTTGTATTTTAAATTTAAACTTTAAATTTTAAGTATATAAATCCTTCCAAATTTCAATGTCTGGAATTACCTTGTTAATACGGAGATAATCTAGATTTTTTTTTAAAGTTTGTATTACTTTAATACAAATTTAGATGGTAAGGAATATAGTGAGACATTTAAGTTTCTTAGAGAATCATAAAGTTTGTTTTTAAACTAAGCAGATATATATATATTATGTGTGTACTCTTTTTTGTATATAGCTTACCTTTCTTTTTCATCTACGCAGCAGTGTTTTACCTTTTTATTTATTTTAAAAATGAATTTTAAACAAGTTTGATTTTTTAACCCCTTCAGCGTTAGCCATTTTTCGGTATATCTGTTTAATGATTCATAAAATTAATACTATGTGCAGTATAAGTATGAGAATTTAATACTGTATACTAGAAATGTTTATTAATCTTATTTTCTTGAAAAAAGCAATGTATATTTCAAAATTTAGCTACACCAGCCTTTTATTTTTACTATGCATGCCAGAAAAAGACGGGCTTAACGCTTATAGGGTTAAAACAACTATTTATTCACTTTATATTCAAATTGAGCTGTTATGTAGGTTAATTTTTGATAGCAAGTCTTTGTAGATAAAACAGTGACTATATTTGATTACATTAGATTTATTTAAACAAATATTATTTATTAAATTTTAAATGGAGACCTACAAGCAAATGTTCTAACTTTTGTTGTGAAACACAACAAATAAAGAACAAGGTGTAGAAATTGTAGAAATTTCAAAAATTGAAATTAATTGGGTGCAATTTTATTTATTAAAAATTTCATTTAGAAGTAGAGAGAACAATAAAAAATTAAATTAAAAAATAACAGTATGTGGGGGAAAAAATGGTAGTAATTGTACATAAAGTTATTTTTTTACAGTTTTATTCAAATTTTAAACAATTTAATGAAATATGATAAAATTATTGTATTGTTATTTTCTTTTGTTTTCTTGCTTGAATTAAGAAAATTAAGAATTATTTACCAGTCTTTTCTAAATAAAAGAATTTAGATTAAAGATATTTTTTTATGCAAACTTTATCTCTGCTTGAAGCTATTCTGTTTAAATTGATATCGAATTATTTATGTATAGTTTCTTTTAATCTCTTATTTATGTGAATGAGACCATGTATACAAATTTAAATTTTTTTCTTACCTAGCGAAATTGTAGTTTTTGTATGTATTTTCTGTGATTTTATTGATTATGTGTACATATCTTAAACACTTTCTTTTGTTGGTTTGTTATGTGTTACATTGCAATAGCTAAAATTCTTTTATAATATTTTGACTTTGAAAATGTGCACAGAAATATTTATTTTTATATATATGTGTGTTTTCATATTCATTCTACTATGCATTTATTTTTTAATTTTGCATATTTATACTTGGCATGTGTTCGTTGTTGGTGGAGTTTAGAAAATTTCCTCTATTCATTATTAAAAAAATAAATAAAAAATAACAATTTAGATGTTTTCTGAAGGATTTGATGATTCCCCCCCCCCTTTAAAAAAAAAAAAAAAAATAAGTTCTTGTATTTTGAAAAATAATAGGAAATAAAATCTCAAAGGAACAATGGTTGTTAATTTATTCTTTTCTTATGAGTTTCAGTAACATACCTCATTAAAAGAGAGTTAAGAGTTTTTTTATTTATTTTTTAATTGAAAGCCTAAATGAATAAAAATAAATGATAATTTAAAATAAATTTGAATTAGATAGTTGGCAATGGTCAAAGAGAAATTTCGGTTTTAAAATATATCTATTTATTTAATATGATGCATACCTAATACAGTAGGTCAAGGTAATTTTGATCCACATTTTATCTATTTTTAATTATATTTTTACAATTGGTGATATAAAATGGAGAATAAGGTCTCCATCATTATTTAAGCACATTGAAGTATATAAATATTTTTGGCACCTGCCCCCCCACCCCCCAAATATATATATATATATAATAATGATTTATTAAGCGTAGTAGAAGCCAAGCAACACATACAAGATCACTGAAACCACAAAGACCAATAAGAATGAAAAGTTTCTTTATGTAGCAGAAGCTCAGAAAGGTGAAAAAATTCCTCAGGGGATGAAATACACATATTTAAAGAAACCAAATTTATTAATTAACAGCCTGCATAACAAACAAAACAAAAAACTAACTCAAAGGAAGAAAGGAGGCAGGCGGCAAGACTTGTAACTTGCCTGTGGGGTTAAACTAGTTTCATGCCGACAACACTCCCCCAGCCTGACAAGACCAGAATAGGAGTCATATGGATAAAAAAAAAAAAAAAAAAAATATCATAGCAGATAAAGAATAATGAAACTATGAAGCAACAATGAAATTTATAGATTGATTACTATGTGTTTAATAGTATTAGATTTTTAAGAATAGTTGACAACTTAACAATGAAGAAACTGAAAATTTAATGAAAAAAGAAAGATTGCAAATTAATACAAAGTAAATGCAACAAGCCTTTTTTTTTTTGTTTTTTTTTTTAATAATTTAATTTCACAATCCCACCCAATTTGAACCTGGTCCACAGTTACTCTGCCATTCCAGGTAACTTTAAGCCACCATCAAAATGCATAAATATAATGCTTTAATCAATTCATTGTTTGTTAATATTTTAAAATTCTGTTTTTTTTTTCCCTCCTCATTAAAAAAACATATATGAGAGAATAGGAAAAGAAATGTAGGTTTACAATACATTACTTTCCATTTTTTTTTTTACAAGCCAAACAGAGAAAATATTATATTTATTTTTTCCTTTAGAAAATATAAAATATGCAATTAAAATAATTAAATTTGTTGTGTTAATTTATTATTAACTATATTTAGATAACAATTTTATATCAAATGAACTATTATCAAGAAAATGTCTCAATTACTGATTGAAATGAAATCTATAGATAAATACATGTGATTTGAATTACAAATCATCATCATCATTATTATTTTTTTTAATTATTTGTCTCCATGCATTGCACTAATTGTATATGGGTCATTCCAGTGGTACAAATCATGTCTGTTATTTTGGAATTTTTTTTTTACAAAATTATATGATTACTGCCATCTAAGCATACACATTTTTAGACTCCTCATTTAATTCTGTATAATCAGGTATTTAAAGTTTTGATTTAGGTGTTTTGTGAAGATCGTAAATATTTTTATTTGGAACAAAACAAGAAAATATCAATGTTCCAACATCGAATCAGTAACACTTAAAAAGTAAAATATTGTACCAATATAAAATATCAATTATTTTTTATCTATTACATAAAAAAGAATTCTAACAATAAAATTTATTTAAAAAATCCATTTTTCAGATGAAAAATTATTTTGCATTAATGTCCCAATATTTTGTGTGTTTTTGGTATGTCCACTCTGTTACAGTGATTTAAAAAATAAAATTACTGAATCTGACAACAGTTTTAAGATGATTATGGGGTACAACTTCCATGCTTAGTCAACCATTTTGGATCTCACTGTTAATAAGCAAGTTAAGACCCATTCTTTTTCTCTGATAGTTAATTTGAGTTATTGAATGTCCACGTGTTACATCTACATTAATAGTTTAAAAAAAGCATGAAACTCCAAACAAAATAATTTTAGAGCTACTTTTTCATGTCATATTAATTTCTTGATTATTTTTTTATTTATGATTTAAAAAAAATTCTATTAGGCTTAAGTGTCTACTCTGTTACACTGTGTAACAGAGTGGAAAGTATTCAATAGATTAATAATTTAACTATAACTTATATATTGTGAAGAGTGGATGCGAAATAAAGTTAGAGTATGCGAAATGATATGTACTAGGTCATGAAATTCGACCGTTGGTTTAAGTCCTGCATCGGGTCAGGTAAACCAATTTCACAGGTTGGGTCGAATAATTTATTTCTCTTGCAGTTCGGGTTGGGTTGACAGAATTTTTTTTCCCGAGTTGGACCAACTTGAGGACATCTTTCAAAATAATTTTACCATAATAAACAGAAGTTTGTTTAATATAATTATAACTGCATAACTGATAAAACATACAATATATATTAAGGGACAAAAAAAAAAAAAAAAAAAAAGGCCGTACTGCAGAAAAATTAACTTATACCTTTTTTATATGTAATAATTTTAAAACTAATGGTTAAAACAAATAAAATTGTCATGTTTGCATAGTACCAAAGCGATGAAATGATACTTAAGTCTATTTTCAATGTAGTAATTCACTTTATTACACTCTTTGAAGTATTTTATAAAAAATTACATAAAACTTTCTTTTTAAACGTAATATAATAAACATATACTTTGCATTCTATTTTGATTTATTATACAAAATAAACAAGTTATACTTTGATATATGAAATAAAACTATTTATTTTTCAGATCTAAATAACTGTGAAGTAGCCATGGCTACTTCCATTGTCTTCATTATGGTAAATGTTCTGTTTAGATATAAGACAACAAACTTTTATTCCACTAAAATAAGAGGGCTGGGGCTTTGAAAAAACTCACAGTTACTTTAACTTAAATAATTTAAAACTGTTATAAAGAAATAATGCTCTGCTTGAAGCTTGATAACTTCCTCCAATAGCTTGTTTGGATACCTTTAGGCTGACAAAGAATGCTTTTCACATTGAGATAACCTCCGAAGCATAAACTAACACGATTCCTTTATTTATCCAAAACCAGACTTCCACACTTCTTTCTGCTGCTGTTGATCAACACTCAATATAATTCAACAATACTGATATATATCCTCCGCTATAACACATATAATCTGTGTACACCATGCACCAACATCTACTTACATCAACACCACACTTTACGATGCTCTTATCACACTATTTAAACTCTTTCAAAATAGAAAACATCATTCACTTCATCTTACCCAGCTACTTCTTCAAAACTAACCATATTCAATCATCTTTCACAATCTGCGTAGATCCTAATTTCCTTTTATCTAACTACGTTGCAATTACTAAACACCCCATGCTTACCTTAAAATCACTGCTCAACACCTTCAATCTAGCAATTTCACCTTTAACGTCACCACACTATGATGGATCCAGCTAGATCTTCCCCCTTCCTCAACCAATACTTGATCCGAACTCGACGCTATCCCCTTCAATATATTGACTTCCTTCGGCGGCCTTTATTTCCTCAACTCGGCGATACATCTACCTCACATAATTACTTAATAAAAATATGTATTCTGCATTGAGTTAATTCCATCTTTATATGGAATTACTAATTTAATGCGCAATGGCAGAGTATTATACAGTGTTTTAATAAAAATTCAGAAATTTCACTATGCCAAATATCACAAATAATTTTTTCTAGTTTCCTGTGGGATTTAACTTGAAGTGAAAAAAGCTATGATTACTTATAGAATTATAGGCATTCATGAGAATGGATAGGTAATTTTAAGAATTTAAATCAAATAAACTTATCACAGACGCCCTGTAGCAAGGTGCATTATCATATTAAAATGCTGTTTGCGGAAAAGTCTGAGATATCTTCAAAATAGTCAGGCAGGCACCTCATTTGTAATGGCCATGTTTTATTCCGCGTTAATTGATTCTTTGAGCATAAAAATTTGCCCAACTCCTTGAAAAATTATGCACCTCCGTACCATAATGTGTCACTGTTTTAAGAGAGAAATTTTCATTAAATCGGTCACATTTTTGCCATCCTAGAATTTTTCATCAGCTTGAAATAAATTAAACTTGACTCATCAGAAAAAAAAACAGTTCAGCCCAATAACTAACTGATAATTTTTCTAATTTTTTGGTCATTTGAAGACGTATTTCCTTTAATAATAGCTTTTTCTGCAAATCTTCTGGTTTTTAATCTGCTTTGTTTAATTGTTGCTGTCCTGTTTTTAGAAGAAATTATTTTGCTAAACATATTTTTGAATCTTCTAAAAGTTCTGAACATTATATAAAACGATTTTTTAAATACTTGATTTTTAACTTGCGGTCATCTTGCTTGGATGAGCAACATGGCCGCCTAAAGCCAAATTTTCAGTTTAAACAGCCTAAACAATTTTATATCTTTTGCTAAAAACCTTCTCACCAATATTTCATTAACATTTAATTATTTTGCCATTATTTTAAAATATTTTTTGATTTTCATTCTAAAATTAATACTTTGTGACATCGTTAATTGCCTTATTCTTTCCCTTTTTGAAATACTTTCTAAAATTACAATTTTCCTAAAAATTGTAATTTGTTTTTAACACTGGGCTCAATCCTAAAGTGTACATGAAGGACAACGCAATGAAATCTGTTCGAAAATTTGCTTTTTAAATGATAAAATTAGCGGTTACAGAAAGAGAAAAGGAAAATATCCAAGTGCATTTTTTTTTTTTTTGTCCCTTAGTGTATATGTCCATGATTATAAATTCTTGTACCCAAATTATTATAGTAAAGTAAACAAGCTTATCAGACAAAAGCTATTAACAAAGGAACATAAAGTCATTATTATTAAGAATATAAGCATTAAACAATAAACTGCAGACACTAAACTTGAAGCCCATTTTTTACACTTGAAATATACTACACACATAAATGGTTAAAAATTCTTATTTATCCATTTTTTAAAATTATTTACCAATTGTATGATAAAAATAAATAAAAATACTTTATAACTTAAATTGCAAGATTTCTATATGAATTATTAATTTTCGTTTAGGTTTTAGGTCGGGTGCACATCATTAAAATTCTCTATTGTGAGTTTAGGTCGATTTCCAGGTTATCATCATTTAGTAGTGCAAATATATAAGCATGATTGCAATTCTAGTATAGTCATTTATATCTTCAAAAAACAAAATTGTCTTCTATAAAAATCTACAGGCATTCCAATTTTTGTTGAAAAAATTTTTTTTTTTTAATTTAACATTTAAATTTTCTAAAATATATGCATGCTTAAAATATTTTGTTAATCAAAACAGTATTAATGTGTAACTAAATGAACTACTTTTTCTCTAATTCAGAATGTATTCTATTTTGAAGAATAGGAAAGACATCCAAATGGTTTGAAATGCATAATGTATTTACTTTTGTTTAACCCTTTGCCGTTCAGTGTTCCACTACATGCAACACCTAACTTCGCTAGCTTCTCCAACCGTTAAATTCAATTGCAAATGCATAAAAATAGGTTTATTTTTTACTTTGAACTTTCCTTTTCATCCATAGATGGCATCAATACACAAGGCAATCCATGGTATTTAGCTGGAACGTGTTATTTAAAAAAAAAATTTTGTGATATAAAAAAGATTACTTGAAAAAAAAATTTCTATGTTATATCGTTCACTGTACTCTAAATTATTTATTCTATATTATATTTTTTTTATACAAGAAACATACGAGGAATCGTTGAATAAAATAAGGTATTCCATCTCCTGGAACACTGCGACACTAGCGCTTTTTGTATTATGCAACCGAAAACAATGATGAGAGAAGACAGCTGTGTTTACATGCTCTGTTTGGAGGGAATGACGTCAAGCTATCAGATGCTGCAAGGGAGGGCTGGTTATTTATTAAAAAAAAAAAAACGCACAAAACTAGTTTCATGCGCAAAACCTGCAATGTTGGTTTGTGCTTCTACCAAAAGAGTGTTACGAGGTTCCAAAAATTTCATGAAGCTAAAAAATAGACATTGTAAATATTTTTGCACATAGGACTTGTATATATGTATACTAACTGTAAATATCAAATTATTTCATAAAAAATCATATAACCAATTTTTTTTTTCAGGGGGGGGGGGGGAGAATGAAGTGTAGAGTAGCAGGCCTCCCAGTGATGCACCATGGGGGTCATGCTAAATCTACTACACAGGTATAATACAGTGTTTTTTAATTCATATGCAAAATCTTCTACTCATTTACGCGCTTCATTGCGATGCTCTTAGACGCACTTTTCAGAGCTCTAGTCGCACAGTGTTCCCGCTGATGGAACACCCACAGATTCAAAACGGTAACTATCTTTACAAAATTATACCTGTGTACTCCTTTAGACCTAAGTAGATAGCCTACAACTTTTTTTGTTGAAATTCCAACTTTAAAGGGTAGTGCGCTGTAAAGGGTTAATAATTCTATTCTTAATCTTTTCATGGGAGAGAAAAAAAAAGTTTGTAGATTTGAAAAAAAATGATACATATACTCCTTTCCTTAATGCAAAGGAAATAAATGACAATTTTCAAATCCCTCAAAAAACTAATTGTTGCAAAATTATAACATTGCATGAATAGTGTACATATGTTTGTAGTTTTATGTGTCTGTTTTGGAGTGATTTCCATTACTATTTACTTAAATTGTTAATAAAAAAAATGTTTTCCCGTCTTTTTTTAACAGCTAATAATGTTAATAAGAGAGCACCACAGAACTAGCATTTTAAAATAATAAGTACAAAATTTAACAAACACCATTAAATGCAACAAACTCACAATAACTGTTTTGTATCTAAGAAACACACAACCCTCCATCAGGCGAACAAAGTAGGCACAAGTGCTGCAATCAAAGAAGCAACACAAATTTTGTACTTATTAAGCTAATAATGTTGTTGAACAATAATTTTGAAAATAAAGCAAGGTGATATATGGGTTAAAAAAATAAAAATGTGAATTTAAAAAGAAAGGTTGGATATATTGATAAAAAAAGGTCATGAATTTTTTTCCTGTCAACTCAGCAGACACCCTGAAAGTAACTGTAAAGAGAAAGGTAAATGCTAAGAAAGAAAAAGAAAGATAATAAAAGAAAATAAACAGTGGTGTTATAAGGAGTTAATTTCTTCATTTCAAGAAGATATGAAAGCCTTCAAGAAGTATATATTTAACATTCATCAATAATATAAGGTATATCGAATGTGCATTGACAATCTTAAAGAAAATAACTGTTGTTCACTCACACATATTTCAGTGAAAATTATAATTGCAATCTAGTGAAGAGGTTCAAAGAGTCAGGTGTGTCATCCTAGTATATTACATGTAACAGAACAACAAAAGCTGCTAATTCATTTGCTCAATTTCTTCAAATTTAGAATATAAACCTGCTGCTATTTGGGCTCATTTAGAGTCTATTTTGAAAATGATGAAAGAATATCTTGTACAAAAGCACCACAGAACTGGTGTTTTAAAATAATAAGTACAAAACTTTGGATAAACACCATAAAATGCAAGAGACTCACAACAATTGTTTCAGGTTGAAAGAAAACACTTTTGTCATGTGGACAAAATAGGCACGAGTGCTGCAACTGGTGTAAATTGAATGGTGTGTTGTCATTTTGATTGCAGCACTCGTGCCTACCTTGTTTGTCTGATGAAAGGTCATGTTTTTTTTTGACACCCGAAACAATTGTTGCAAGTTTCTTGGATTTTTTGGAGTTAATCCAAAATTTTGTATTTGTTATCCTGTGTAAATGTGGTTATTTTTTTTTTTTTTTTTAATGGTTCCTGTAATCAGTACAGGCAGAAAATAGATCTCTACTTATTTGATAAATATGTATCAAAATACTTTGACTGTGGAACATGGAATTTTTTTTATAGATAAACCAAGGAAAAGGTGCAACCATGTTAGTATTGAAGCAGCATTAAAAAGAACAACTGATAGATTTGTAGTTTCAGGAAAAGATGTCTCCATTGCCAAAGATTTTTTTACAGGGCTATAGAATAATCTCTGCATATAATAAAAAAATATGTATGTGTGCATGTCCATCGCTTTGTAGGCAAACGGCTAACGCAGAGCTACAGACATCTTCCAAAATTTTACGTTAATTTGAATACTTTTATAAATCTCAGAATTTATCAGATGGAAGTGCACCAAACTTAATTCTAAATACTTATAATAAGAAATTAAATGGTTCAACTTTTGTGCTTAGCAGGCATTTTTACGATGTTTCTCCCACAATTTCTGTTATCGAAATATTTCAGTCTCTGTTGAATGGAATAGCCAAATTAATTTTACAAGAATAAGAAACTACATTCAAATTGCATGAATATAATTCATCAGAGCAGCTGCTATGCTATTTTTCAAATTTGTAAGATTGTCGCCAAGACCTTCATGCATAAAAAAAAAAAATCAATATACAATCAATACTCATGATTCTTTTTTAACACCCTACCCCAACTTCAGTTACTTTTTCTTGCCTGTTTTGACCTTATTTTCATTCTGCTGTTAACCTCCTTCCCCCCCCCCTTAAACACACACACATTTGTGAGGGTTTTTTTCTTCATCCCATGCTGTTTTCTATGGATTTTTGGCCTTTCTCCCCGATTTTTCATTCTAAAGTGCAGAACTCATATGGGGAAAAAAAAAATTTTTATTGAATATAGCATGATTAGTATTAAGATTTACAGGGCCACACAAAAATATTCAGATGCATTAAGGGCTAGAATTACAAATTGCTGGAATCACATTTTCAATTTTATTAAGTGTTCTTACAATGTTGAAGGAAATTTATATGCTTTTGATTATGCTGAACAATATATAACTAAGCGAATTAGAATTTTATAAAATAGAATACAAATTGTAGTAAAATTATGTATTTTTATTGAACAAAAATTACAATAAATAAATAAATTGAACAATTTAATAAAAAATAAAAAAGCAGGTATAACATGACAATATCACTTACATATATACTATATATATAAGATTATATATATGTACATGGAAACATCAAATTTCACCCCCCCCCCCCTCCCTCTCATTCTCTATGAAAATTATTTACACATTATAAATTCATAAAGAATAAACATGATGACTAAATCTTTAGATGACTTTCACTCACAAGGAGAGAAAATAAACGTGAGAAATGAAATTTTAAAAATGAATCTTTGTGTGGTGATATGGGTCAGTTTGAAATCTGCATTAAGGTTTATAATATGATAAATTTATATATATTCAATTGGTTTGTGACAGAGACACTTATTCATTTAAACTCTATTAGAAGTTCAGGCGATTTTCCAGTTTTCCTGCAGTTGAAAATATCAATGAATTATTTTTAAATCCAATTCATAACATATAAAATAATCTAAATTTACAAAAAATAAGAAAATGCTATAAATTTATATGTTTTTAGTTGAAAATTTAGAAACTTGATTTTCACAATACAAATCTTAACTTTTGTTTAATATATATATATATATATAGCTTTAATTATGAAAATTTTCACTTTTATGTCTTATATGAAGCCATAAAGAAAGGGGAAGGGGCTTATTTACACAGCCTTTATTTGTAGCACAGAATATTTTCATTAATTTGTTTTGTAATTATTTTTCAGCCATATACTATGCATTTAAAGATTAAATTATGTATTAATAAGCATTTGATGGTATATAAATGTACATGATTTTTTTTTTTTTTTAATAAAAAAACATGTTAGATAAAAGCAATTACATCTTAAACAACAAATGGGTTTCTCTCAGGATTTAAAAGATCAATTTGAGGTGCTTTTCATTTACATCTATAATTAATCACTCTTACATCTGAATATTTTGACACTAAGTGAGGCAGTTATTTCCAAATATTTAGAATTATCATCTAGAAAATGCTTATAAACAAAACCTTTTTAAGGAATAGTTATAAAATCCCACTTTTAAGCATTAGATTAATGTAAGAATAACTTAAGTATTTTTAAATAACTAACTCTTTCCTTTTCTGTAAGGTACTTATTTAAAATTATCACCAAAGAGAAAAACAATTTTAAATTTTCAATATTTTCACTGCAGAAAAATATATGTTTGACTTTTTAAAAGAGATATAATGGGCTATATTTTGGCCTACAGCTACCAGATTAATTAATGTCTTATACACTTCAGGGTTTTTTCATTAATATCTTTTGAATTATGAATTTTTAATCGTTTATATATTGGTCTTTTACAAAACTTTATTTCCACACAAAAACTAATCGTAAACATCTTTTCTCATGTCATTTCCCATCCTTAACAGTTCAGACGATGTACAATCCTCCCTGAATAAAATATATTCAAACAGTTTTATAAAGCCTATTTTAATTAATGGTAAGAATATAATCAGCATAATTTGCTATTTGAATGTGGCAGCAATGGAAAGTAACAGTATTCATTACTTACTAGCTCTTACAATTTTATTCCTGTTTTCGCCTACTTGTTTGGATAAGTAGGGTAATACAAGCTCTACATTTTTAAAATTATTATAAATATATTTATAATGAAAGTACTTACAAAATAGTAAAATTTTAACAGTTTGAAGTAAAAAGGACTATTAATAACTATACAGATTTCTTGGTAATTTTTTTATAATAAAAAGAATGCAGAACTCAATTTCCAGTCTTAATTCTTATTTAAATATATGAGATTTTCTAAAACAAAAGCTTCATCCCTCTTTTTTTTTAATATTTATTTTGGTTTCTTTGAGCATCTTGAAGTAAAACTTCAAAGATAAATATTTCCTTCCTAAAGTCTCATTTTGTTGTTTTTAAAAACAATTAAACAAATCAGATTTATAATGAAAAGTTATATTTTATTAAACATACTTATAGAGACATCAAGTCATTTTCATATATCATTAAATAAATAATCTAAAAAATATAACAAGTGGAACTGGACAATGTACAAATTCATCATGAATTCCTGATTTAAACCAACCTAATAATCATAAAACAAGCAATATCACAGAAAGATATTACATCAAACATTATTAAAAATGAAAAATTTAATTTACATAAAAAGCTTAAATGAGCTTAAAAATGTCATCTCTGATAATTAGGAATTAATTTTCATCCCCATTTAAAATTGTTTTGAATCTGCGATATCTAATGATGCAAATTAAACCTTTATCTACCAATAGTATTGTAAAATACCATTAGGTTAAACAGAGTACGAAATCAAATTTATTGAAACAATGTCAAAAATACTTCTAAGGATCACACACACACACATATATACAGGGTGATCAATTTAACAGGGGTGTTAGTGTTCAGGGTTTACCCCTGATTTCAGGTTTTTTACTCTAACCATCTATGTTTTCATATTTCCTATAAAGTTATTTTTTGCTTTCCATGGTTGTTCATTTGTTATCCAGGTGATATGTGAATGAAATTTAAAAAGATTGAAGGCTTCTGGCCTAAATAGTTTGAGCATTATTTGATATTTTGGGTTTTTTCTAATTTGAGGCTCTAATTTTCAGGGTTTTTACCTTTGAGTCACAATTACCCCTGATTTAAAAAAGTGCCCGTTGGTTTTTTTTATTACCATTAAATATGACAGATGTGGCAACTATTCTAACACTGAACTATAATTGTTTGAACCTTGCTAAGTGTGGGAGACAATTTCCAACACTGTTGGACTGTTACAATTTTATTTGTGAAGTAAAACAGAAATGGAGATTCACATTTTTTTTAAACCTGTAATAATTTTATTTATGAAAAACAAAATTTAATTGAAATTTTTTACATTATCATTTCATAGGCTTTTCCAGAGAAGTCCTGCAAACATCAATGAATTAAAACAGATAACTAAAGAACTCTCATCAATAACACCAACAATGCTGTAAAGTGTGTCAAAAACTTGATTCGATCTGTTCATGTTTGCATTCAAAATGGTGGCAAACATTTCTAACATTTTCTGTGAGGAATGATAATGTAAAAAAATTGAATTAAATTATGTTTCTCAAAAATAAAATTATTACAGGATTAAAAAAATTGTGTGCCTCCATTTCTGTTTTACCTCACAAATAAAGTTGTAACAATCCAACACTGTTAGAAATTGTCTCACGAACTTAAACCAATCATACTTCAATGTTAGAATAGTTGCCACATCCGTCAGATTTAAGGGTTATAAAAAAAACCCACGGGTACTCTGTTAAACTGATCACCCTGTATATATATTTCACTTTAATCTCATTACATAGCATTAGATGCCACAGGAAGAAGTTTTTATTCAAAAAAGCATTTTATAGTATGCTTTTGCAGTTTATGATTGCTGTTTTTCTATCATCTTCACTATATTTCTAATTATATATCACCTTAAGAGTTTGCTATCAATCTTTGAAAACAATATAACG
Organism: Salticus scenicus; assembly: GCA_963930645.1. NCBI lineage: Eukaryota > Metazoa > Arthropoda > Arachnida > Araneae > Salticidae > Salticus > Salticus scenicus. The sequence goes on along the minus strand of OZ005648.1, from coordinate 320,414,179 downwards.
ATGATAAAATATATATATATATATATATATTACTAAGTCCTTCATTCATTACAAAGATAATGTGATATTTAATTATTTATCACCTTATTTAATAAAAAATGTATAAGTTTTTAAAAATTTATTTCTTTTCATCTATGATTTATAATATACTCAATAATCATAATTCTTTAAAAATTTAAACAATTTTCAATAATTAAAAATGCATATTTAATATTTTTATTTGTGAAATATCGTTAGTAACAGAAATCAGGAAATGATCCTGCACATGCATAATGAGATTCAAAATTTGATATATCAGTTTAAAAATATTTCTAGCTAACTGATTTAAGATTTCATTAAAAAAGTCTTTTTCCATCCCAGGGTTGCCACTCAAACAGGAGAATGAAATTACCTGACTTTTCCAGATGTTTTCTAAAAAAATTCCAGTCTAACCGTATATTGAGCATTGGCTGTGCTGAGGACAAAATAATTATAGCACTACTTGAAAACACAAAAAATGCATATGACAAAAGTTACATATAGTGATAGCATCTGTCGCTTATAAGAGAGATTGGCAGAAAAATTGTTTTTTCTTTAGCAATTATTGTGTGAAATTTCCTGACTTTTCCAGATTCTGGCTAAAATATTAAAATTCCCTGACTATTCCAGGTTTTCCAAGTTCTCCAGGTAGCATGGCAACCCTGCCATCCAACACTACTTCAAAAATATTTTGTTGCTTAATGTCCTTTGCTTAAATTAAGTTTGTTCTGTATACATATAATTAAATTAATTAATCAGTATAATTTAAATATCTACAAAAATAAGAGAGCTTTTTCAGAGTATTTTCACAAATCATTCTGTGTAGAAAATTTGATAATGTTCAAAATTTTTAATGGTATAGCATCTTATCTATAATTTCTTCAAAATAAACAACTTTAAACATATATATTATTAATTTCAAGAAGGCTAATTATTGCAATGTATTTAGTTGATAATTATATTAATTTGATATTTTCCCATTCCCAAGACATTTACAATTTAGATTAATAAAACTTTGGGAAATTTTACAAACATTATCTTATTACCTTTCTTTTGCTATATGTTATCACACATTAAATACATGGCTGATTGTGATTATTATACTTTTAAAAATCCTGAAATTACATGAAAAGGAAAAAAGACCAGTGTGGTTAAATTTTTTTTATGATTGTAACTAACAAAATTTTATTAAAATACTTATAACTTTATTTAAAGAAAAAAAACTAAAAGAATTCCTAAATTTCCATTATAAGACAGTTTTCTTTACACATTCAGCTTTGTAAATTTATTAATGTAATATTCAGACATACTCGTGTCACATGCAACAGAAAATTTATCACTATATAATATTACTGTGGCAAATCTATCAAAAGGCTTTTGAGCTTAGAATACCCAGGGGGTGAAACTTTTCAGGAGCTACCCCTGAATTAAGGGTTTTTGGACTTTTTACTGTCTCAGAATTTCATGTTGAATTATTTTATTTTTACAGAAAATTCTCACTTTAAATGTTTAATTTGCCTTAAAATGTATTAAGGACTCTTCAAATATCATTTAATATAAGTATAATACTTAATAACCTTGTGATATATCATTAATAAGTTTCCTTTCGCCATTCATTCTGCATGCAAGTAGCAGTTTTCAAAGTTTTTGAATATTGTGCCCCAAAAATATCTAAATGTTGTTTACAAATTTATTAATACAGTTCCACATTTCAAGTAAATGTTATTCATATAGCTAAAATTTTATCAGTGATTTGCACAATTTCTTCTTTTAATTCCTTCTATTTTCAAGATTCCCAGCATAAAAGACAATCCAAAATAGTTGCTTTAGTAGCTTTTAATGCATGAAATAGTAGCCAAATTAGTAGCTATTCTGAATGAAATAGTAGCCAAAATAGTAGCCACTCCGATCCAAATAGTAGTCTTAGAGTAAAAAAAAATCATATGTACATCAGACCTGCCTCAATTCTAAAGTTTCATTGTCCTATATTTATTAGTTTTAGAGATATGATAGTCAGATTTCTCTCTCCTTGCTGTAGTAAAATTCACAGAATTCAAAATTTAAATAAATTAGAATATATAATGTTTGGTGAAAAGCATATGGGGGGGGGGGAAAGAAAGTGGCGGGGGGAAATAAAATGAACTATCAAAGAAAATCTATTTAATTCTGAAATATTTTTATTATATTTGTGATACATATTTTAAAAAAAAAAAAAAAAAAAAAAAAAAAAAAGCTTTTCTGCCCATGCCTTTTATATTTTCAACATATAATATCTATATAACCACATTGCCCTAAGAAATAAGGAAGAAAACATTAATTCTTAACTGAAAGCAGAATGATTAGAGAATTTTTTTAAAATCCAATTTTTTCAAATAAGAATTAACATATGTTCCTCATTAATAAAAAATTAAATTTATGCTGTCTGATACTTTAAATTACTTTGCTCTGCAATAGTAAAACAAAATTTTATGTAATTGATAACCTAATCGTATAAACATTGCTTCAATCTTTATGTAGGATAGATACTTGCTTTTTTCAATGCCGTATATAGGTTACATTCATTTTTCGATATATTTAAAGAATTATTGACACTGCAAATTTACCATAAATATTAATTATAAACTTTTGCCCCACTTGATTTGTGGGGGGAAAAAAGGTTCTAATCGCAGTCGAGATAATTGTAATGTTTATTTATGGTTTTAAAAATTATTTAAGACATTTATGCTTGGATATAATTTTAAATTAAGAAAGTCTGTGCAACACATTTTCCTAACATGTGCAAGAATACACTTTAGTTTAATCGTATACCTAATCATAATAAGATGATTTTAATAATCATGATGCAGAATGTCAACAATGTCCAGTCCCAATAACCAGTAATACTATATACTATAAGTCACTTGGAAATGTGCAATATGAAGAAAATTAAATTATAAATGGGATTATTAGTTTTTTTCAAATAACAGGTTTTTAGGGATGTGCAAATACAATAATTAAATGTATGAAACAACTGATTTCATACATTATGTAAGCCTACCTCTATTACGAAAGATGCAATTTAAAATTATCTTGATTGCAATTTGCTATGGAATAAGAAAAATAATGTCTTTGACTATAGAATAAATATAAAAATAAATTAACTTATTAACACATTAACTTCAGGAAGTTGACAAAACCTGCTACTCACTCTGTTCTATATACTACACATGCTTCTCCTCAGTATTCAAATATTACTCTGATGTTAGTACATTTAAAAGATAAATAAAAGGTTTGACAACTATCACAGTCAATATGTTAATATACATTAGGTGTGAAAAAAAAACTAGAAATTTCACACTGCACAAATTATTTCCATATTAAAAGAAAACAATTAACTGAATTTCCTTTAAAAAAAAAAAAAAACTATTAAAGTTGAATTATAGAGTTTTTAATGAAAAATTCAACTTCCAAAAGAAAAAGTAAGAAAATTAGGCACATGTTTTAATTTTACGAGTAGGATTAACAACTTGTTAAGCAGAGAGTTTTAACAAAACTAATAGCTGCCATATAATAACTTTCACTCCTTGCTCCCTCTTGCAGATGAAAATTTATATAACATGAAAGAATATATTAAGATAAATAATCATTGTTTGGTATTAAAATTTTTTATTTAACAAAACACTAAAGTTTTAAGCAACAATGTTCTTTTAATATTTAAAATTATATTACGGTAAGATACTATATCGTCTTACGGGAAGATAAAGAACAAATTTTTTATGAATTAATAAAAACTTTCTATCTATTACAGAAAACACTGAAAATTACAGAACCAGCATGCTACACAGACCACTTATGGTGCGCTGCTTGAAGAACATATTAAAACAGTTATCTTGATAATATGACACATAGAATGCAAGAGTAAAGACAACTTCTCTTCATTTATAAAAAGAATACACTTTAATATAAATATATTTACATATATTTACAACTTATATACAAATCAGCATATATATATATATTTATATAAAATTTACTACTCAATAACTCATTGAAAATACTTCTTTTTAGTATGGCATATATTTACTTCAATTTAAACATATACTTTTTTATATAAAATATCAATAAAAAAAACTGTCGTAATATATATTTTTTAAAAATTTCACTCAGAACTTTTTCATTTTATAACAAATACCTCAAAGCTTAGCACCTCTTTACTATCAGAGTTGCTCTTATTAAATTCAAAATAAATCTCATAAGAATAACTTAAAATCTTGCGTATGGAGAGTTTTCAAGTAGAAAAGAAAACACAATAGAACAACATTCAGTTTTTCTGTTTACTCTCATTTACACATTTATATATTTTAAATATTTAAAATCCATGTGCAAAAATTATAATGCCAGCTGTTCAATAAATTGCTTCTACTTTAATTACAAAAAATAATCTGCATTCATACTGAATACAATTATTTAGAAGAATATATGATGTTTTCTTTTCTATGCACTCAAGTTGAATAAGTTATATTTCTTTCCGATTTAAAAAAATTTCTGACTTAGAACAAGAGAGGAAAATATTTATGAATGCATAGCTTTCTTTACCTATCCTTTTTGAGCAATCTGATACGCAGTCCAGTTTAACACTATTTCTATTACATGCCAAATGACACTTTTTTTTTTTTTTTTCTTTTTAAACTTTATTTGTAATTTGAAAATGAAAAATAAAAATATTTTAACAAAATATTAGTGTTTTATATATATATATAAAAAAAAAAAAACCTTACAAATATTAGAAAGGTGTCATTTGATATAAATTAAAAGTCTTTTCTTCTTATGCATAAATAAATATAGGAACAAAATACAATTTATTACTTTGTGAATATTTAAGTTAATGTATAAATTTTTAAACAGAAAAGAGAGAGAGAAAAAAAAAATACCACATTGAAAACAATCAAGTTATTTACACTAGAAATTTGTCAATGCCCACTGAAAAAATGTACTTAATAAATAACCAAATTAATTTTTTTATGAAAATGTATCATCAATGTAAACACATTTATTAAAAAATATGTTTTATTAATCACAGTTTTGAAATACACAATTTTCATAATATATGTAATAATTAAAAAATGTTTTTCTACACTTAAGTCATGGATGACTGCAGTCACATAGGAGATGCTTGTTTGACCAAGCACTGTTCAAATTTGATATTTGTACAGCAATCATCCAAAAACTTAACAATAACATGATCAGATACATGCCCATATATGTTAACACATCACACACACAATTTTTTTAAAATACAAACATACACAGATTACAACATACATAAGAAATATTTTTCCTTTGTTTGTTGAGATAATTGACATGCAATTAAATGTAGGAGATTGATATAATACCCATCAAGTGAATTATTAGTTTAAAAAGATACCAAAGTCTCAACTTTAATGCAACACTATATTCCAAAGTTTAACTGAACAATTACAATTTATTAAAAAATATACAAGGTCAATATTTGCAGGGGTGTTTGCAAAACTTAATTCTATTAAAACCTCGAATAATAAGTTCGATACTTATTTTAATTCATACTTATTAAAATAACTTTTAAATTTTCAAGGTGGGGAAGAGATTTTGCAAAACCAAGTGAAATTATGTCCAGAATGACAGTTTAAAAAATTAAAATTGAATAATTTAAAAAGAATTAAATGGACTGAATTTTTAATAAAACAGTAACAAATTTCTCTCTTCAGAAAAGAATAAAATTTTTTCTGTAATTAAAAATTAGAAAAACTTCAGCACACAAACACCCCTGTATCTGCACATCCCTAAAGATTATTTATGCACCATATGTCATAAAGTAGAACTGAAAAAGAAAAACTTCTTGAAAACTACAATAAAACATTAAATATTACTCAACAATGGTGAGTCCACATTTAAATCACAGTGTGTTCGTAATTAGAGTGGTCCATCAATGTACAGCTAGAAGAGCAATAAGAGAAGAGATAAGAAAATCTGTACATCATGTGATAAACATTGGCACCAGGCCTTTAAAGTGAACAATTTCCAATTGTTATGTTCTTCTCAGTTTTCTGAACTTCATAAAATACTTAAGGGGAATCCAAGATGAAATTTTTGTAAGATTTTCTTTGATGAAATGTGTCTAAATATAAACATAAAATATAAATTAGACCCAAGTATAATGAAAATTTAATTACTTTAAACATTGTTCAAAGATTTCAGATTCAAAGAACATATTTTACAAGCTACAGTGCATCAGCATTGCTTATTAAATGCAAACACACATATGTGCAATAAGGAGAGATTTTATATTTGTAGCTACAGATTTTTTTTTTTTTTTTTTATATAACAAAACACTGTCACCACTGTTTATAATAATTATATTTTAATTCTTATCCAAATATGTTTATGTACAAAGTATGCCATTCATTTAATTTTGGACAGTTTTTTAAAGCTCCATCTCATCAATCTGTTTAATATATTTAGCCAATCGCATTACTTGTTCTGGAGCTTTAATTATAATGATGTATATGAATGCTACTGTTAAAGTTCAAAAGCTGTTAATGTGCAGATTAACTGATTTGCTCCATTAAAGTGTGAAATCATCAATGAAATAAGAGTTTTCTGCATTTTACCGAGGTAATGTACACATTAATGGCTTCCAAATCTTTAAAGTGCAAAAGTTTGTTTCATATTCAGTTATCTTGCACCTCCAAAGAATGACCTTTGCATGTTGAAATTATCTGCATCATTAAATTACTCTCAACTTCAGCAGAATTGCCAACAAGATTTTGTACAGAATGCATAAAAAAAACTATACAAGACATGGCCTGTATTGTTTGCTTAAAAGCAGCATCAAGTTCTCACAAGTGTAATTTATGTGATATGTTTGTTCACATATTTTGTGATGAAATAGATCCTGAAGAGGTAGTATGGTATGGAAAGAATGTATTATGCAACATGTGTAAAAAGAATATTGATTAAAAAAAAAAAAAAAAAAAAAAAAAAAATACAGCATGATGAAGACAAAGATAGTGCTAGCAGTTTCTGATGCAAAGCACCCAATTGTCGATGAAGGTGTCAGTGCGAGAATTAAAGAATGTGAAGTGGACAGAGCAAAAACTGATGCATTCTGATGCAACTTCCTCGATTTTTATCTGTGGTTCTTAGTAAAACAGAGGATGGCTTTTATAAACTTGGCACCAAAACAGGTATTTTAAAACAACTGTATGCAAGATTTGAATTCAGTGTTTACAAAAAGATTTTTAATGATCCCTGATTTCCCTGCTATATAAATATTTTTACATCAAACAGCAAAAAAATAATCCCTTGCTACTGGGCTGGGTTTCGGAAAATGCGACTGCAAATCTAAATGTGTTGCAAATAGGGTGCATGTCGCAAAAACCAATTGCCAGGTAATTCAAAGTGTCCTCAATCTTTAGATTGAGTTAACAAGTCAGCATACTTTTATATGTTTTGCAAATTTATTTCCTTAATTGTAATAATATATTAAAGTATTTGATTCTTTGTGTTATAGTTTTAAACTGATTTATGATTGATTCTATCAACTAATTTGTTGTGCCACCTGTTAAGCAATTTTCACCAAAAGTCGGTAAGTACTAATTTATATCAAGATGCAACTACATATAAATTTATATGAAATTCTGTGCAGATAGATACAATCACCTCAAAATGTTTGTCAAACACAAGGTCAAATTGTGTTCTGGACCTCTCAAAACAGGTAAATGAATCAAAAACCAGAAGTTGAAAATTTTTACAAATCCAATACTTTCTTTTATTGAATAATAGCAGGCTACGCCCGCTTCGCTGGTCACTATTTTTAAATGAATCACAATAATTAATGAATTCTCAAAATTGCATTAATTTTTATCATGTGATAATAAAAGAGAAAAAAAAATTCTGATCGGGAAAAATGTCGCACCGGGTCCCCACTGCCTTTGGCAGTGTAGACCCGGGCGCTGCGTGCACGTATTCCTTCACCATCCTTATGACTTCTCAAAATTCCATGTTATTACTCATAAACTTTCATTCTTAAGAAAAGGAATTAAAAAATATATCATTTAGCATCGGGTAAAAACTCACGCCGGGACCCCACTGCCTTCAGCAGCTCAGACCAATGTGCGCTGCGCACGCATGTGTGAGGATATACGTGCGCTGTACACGCATATTCCTTCTCAACTCAAACTTTTATTATTTAGAAAAAAAAAAAAAAAAAAAAAAATCTTTTACAGGCCTAGGAGTGGTAAAACACTCTTGAAAAAGAGAGAAAAGAGACTAAAATGTTTAAAAAAGAGACTGAAAGAGACTAAAATATTTAAAAAAGAGACTGAAAAGAGACTAGTGTTTTCCTTATAAATGAATATTATGAACAAAGATGTAAAATTAATGTATATACTGCAGTAGCATACCAAGGGGAAGGTGGAGGAAGTGGCCACCCTGGGCCACTGATCATGAGGGGTTCTCCAAAGAAACTTAATCTTTAAGTCTATATATAAGGTAACCAATAAAGTTCTTGCCGTTTTTGCTTTCCCATTGGATTAAGTGAGATTATGTATGCAATGAGTGTATCACGTAGTTTAAAAACCAGTCGGTCAAGAGTAGGAATATTCATCGTTATAAAAACAGGTTCACCGCACACTTTCATCATTCGTAACTCTTGCAGAAGTGAAGAGAAATGGAAGTATCCAAAGATCTCATTCGATGCTGTTTGCTTTATGACTTCAAAGTGGGCTTATCAGCAGCTGCATCAAGTCGGCAAATATGTCAAGTATTTGGGGATAGCCCAGTGAATGGAACGTACTGTAAGGCATTGGTTTCAAAAATTCAGGTCGGAAGATTTGTCACTCTCTGATTTTTTCTTGAATCTAATTTTCATTTTATTATTATTATTCTGTATTTTACATTCAATATAATACTTGTGACATACCTCTTTAAGAGTTAAAATCTATCACATTGATATGAAAGTGAATCTTTCAGGAAAAATGGGTAAAGAAAAAAATATAATTGGAAAAAGCATGAAAAAAAAAAGCTAGAAAAGAGACTAATTGAACAAAAAAGAGACTAAAAGAGACAAATGTGAAAAAAAGAGACAAATAGCTAGAATAGCTACTCACTCCTAGGTCTGCTTTTATCATCGGAAAAAAACTCCCACCGGGTCCAGAACCCATGTGCGCGCGCGTGTTAAGATATGCGTGCAGTGCGTGCACATATTCCTTCTGAAATCGAACTTTTATTCTTAAGAAAAGAAAATTTTAAATCATTTCTCATCAGGTAAAATGTCGGACCGGGTCCCCACTGCCTTCGGCAGTGCACTCTAGTGTGCGCTGCGTGCGCCTATTCCTTCCTCACCCTTCCAGCCCCTCCTAATTAACTTACATATACCAATTTTGAACGGTCTAACTCAATTAGCTGAGATGCAAAAGAAAACCTGATCAGGACACCTTAAAATTGTAAATCAGGTGAAATCTCGAATTCCACTTTCGATAATATAAAAGAACTTTAAAATATCTTTCGAATGATGTATTAGAAATAATTTAATCATAATTAGAATTTGAAATATTGAAATTTAAAAATATTACAGCACCATCTGGCGGTAGAAATTTTTGTAATCTATTGTTCCATTCCAGATCAACAAAGCTTTCAAATGATGTATTACTTATGAAATTACTTTAATTAGTAGCTGAGATACAAAAGAAAACCTAATCAGGACACCTCAAAACTTGTAAATCGGGTGAAATCTCGAATTCCACTTTCGATAATATAGAAGTACTTTAAAATATCTTTCGAATGATGTATTAAAGATAATTTAATCATAATTAAAATTTGAAATATTGGAATTTTAAAATATTACAGCGCCATCTGGCGGTAGAAATTTCTGTAATCTACTGTTCGATTCCAAATCAACAAAGATTTCAAATGATGTATTACTTATGAAATTATTTTAATTAGTAGCTGAGATACAAAAGAAAACCTAATCAGGACATTCTAAAACATGTAAATCACATGAAATCTCTAATTCCATTATCTACGGTAGTCGGTTAATGGAAGTAAAAAGAAAAATAAATATTTTTTAGGTTCCCAAAACCTGTATATACCACGGTAATCGGGTAATGGAAATAAAAGTAAAAAGTATTTTTTTAGTACCTTCAAATGTATTTCGTTGCTATGGAAACTCATATCGTCTATTGAAAGATAGATTAAGTGTTAGAATAAAATTTAATTTGCAATTAAATTGTAACTGCTTTGTTTATTAACCCAGATTGATGAAATTTGAACTGCATGTTGGTTTTGTGATGCATAGGTTGTATATTAAGTGTTGTGTGTGAAAAAGAAAATTTGAAGCATTTTGAAATTTGCAATTCTTAACCCCAGTTCAAGATCATGTGACATTAATGACTTCCACATGTTTTGTTTCCGTTTGAGACAGCCATTAAAATCGTCTGCTGATAGAATTCCTCTTTTTAAGCAATAAGCCGTGGATTTTTGGTAATTTTACGATCAACATGGGTCAATGTTTTAATATCTCCGAAACTAATTAAAAATTTTAAATTCTGTTTCGAGGAGGACCTCGGAAAGGCTCCAGAGCATCCGTATGTCAATTCTTGTACTTCTGCATTCAATAGGGGCTGAACGTATAAAAGAACAGACAGACTGACTGACAGACAGACAGACAGACCTTTCCATTTATTATTATAGATATAAAAAAAAGAATTAAATTAAATTAAATTAAAAAAATAAATAAATAAAATAATTACTATTTACATACTACCTATTGTGAATGTTCCATCTGCATTCTATGTTGAAAGTCTACAGTTTCTTCAAACACAAGTTCTTTTAACCGCTCTTTTGGCAAATCATCCAATTCCATTTCAAATTTAAAAGGTTCCTCAGCAACAGGCTATAAATATGTTAAAGATTAAATGTGTGAATGTTTTTGCTTTTAGGTTATCAAAATATATAGAATAAATAAATTTTTCATGAATATCTAATGTTTTAATAACAGAATGAAAAAGAATGAAACATGCATAATGAAGCGATACATAAGTAATAAACATCTCTCTCTATTCTAAAATATATATATATTAAGGTGATTTTAAACATTTTTTTTTTCTTTAGTTAACAGAATAACTTTTTAAAATGAGGAGGAAATTTTGTTTTTTCCTCTACACATCTCAACGAACGGAATACAAATGTAGGCATTACCTTCAAAGTCATAAAAAAAATAGACATTAACTTCGATGTCCGTAAGAAACAAAGAGACAAGATTTTTCTTTAACTTTCTATATTAAAACCATTTATACAGAATCACTCCGCTAGTGCTTTCAGCATAATGCAGTTTTCCTCAGACATACTGAATGAACTGAATCCAGTCGTCTTGTTGCTTGCTCCGCTTCCTTCTCTCCTCCTTTAGCACAGCATGCCACCTTTCATCTATTTCTATAGGTTCTGAGAAGTTGTATAAATTGCAGCTCGCGAAAATTTCAATTGCTTCCCTTTTAATTGCATATTGATAATTATTGTAGTAGGCTAATTTGGGTTCATGCAACTTCTCAGAATCTACAGAAATAGATGAAAAGTGGCACACCGTGCTGAAGCAGGAGGAGAAAAGGAAACCAAGCAAGTGACAGGACTGCTGGATTCAGTTCACTCAGCATGCCTGAGGAAGACTGCATTATGCAGCTGAAAGCGGTAGAGCGATGGCATTTTATAAATAGTTTTAATATAGAATTTTAATGTAAATTTTAATGACTTGTAAATAAGATTTTAAAATACGATTTTTCCTTTTTTAGAGGACAATCCTCTTTAACATATTAAGCTATTAGGTGTCTTGCTTATACAGGGTGTCTACTGACTTGACAGAAAAAAAATTCATGACCTCAAAAAAATTTTCATGACCTTTTTTATCGACATATCCAACCTTTCTTTTTAAATTAACATATTCATTTTCTAAGTGATATACCACCTTGTTTTATTTTTTTAATTATTGTTTAACTACAGTATTAGCCGTAAAAAAAAAAAAAACTGAAAACATTTTTTTTTAAAATTAACAATCTAAATAAATAGTAATGGAAATCAATCTAAAACAGACACATAACTACATACATATGTACACTATTTGTGCAATGTTATAATATTATAGCTATTAGTTTTTTGGGGGGATTTGAAAATTGTCATTTATTTTCCTTGCACTAAGGATTAAATTTTTTTTTCAAATCTACAAACATTTTAAGAAAATTGAACAAAAATAAGAATCTTTAGAACAAAAAACCTGAAAATTGCTTTAAAAAAATTAAGGAAAGTCTGAAATTTCTCATCCCTGTAAAGTATATAAATATACATCTCAAACTTTGCATTTCGATGTCTTTCCTGTACTTCAAAATAGAATACATTCTGAAAAAGTAGTTCATTCAATTATATATTACTACTGTTTTGATTAACAAAATATTTTGAGCATACATATATTTTAGAAAATTTACATGTTAAGTAAAAAAATTCAAAAATTATTACTGTAATTTAGTAAAGATAAGCCGCGGGCTATCTTTAAAAAAAAAAAAACATTGATTTTTGGGGACTGCGGCTTATTTATCAGTGCGGGCTATCTAATAATGACAAATTCAGTCATCCATACTTCTTGGAATAGTTGATCTTCCCCGAAAACGGAAGTTTAGTATTCAAGTCTCTCGAGCACTGATTCACGCTTATAATCTTATTTATTAACTAATAATCTCTTATTTTGATTAATTTGCATGTATGTCTGGAGTTCGCCATCTTGTTCCCTTGTTTATAATTTTATGCATTGTATTTAAATACTGGCTTTGTTTTATTTTATTTATACAGTGCCTTTTAAAATAATTTATTTCTTTCATTTATAATTAATTATTTTTATGACTTTGTATATATGCCTGGATTCAACCATCTTGTTCACGTGTTTCTCATATTTGTTGCCACTACATCTGCATACTGGTATAGTTCTATTTTATTTTCTTTATACCTAATTATTTCTTAAATAATTTATTATTTTCATTTATAATTAAAAATTTATTATTTTTATCCTTAATTTTTATCCTTTATTATTTTTATCTTTAATTTGTGGTTGGTCCCCTAATTGCACTCTGGACTAAATCAATAGTGGAAACAATGAGTTTTTAAATGTTCTGTGATTGTATGAAATTTCAGGCAATTTCTTCTAGTATTTTTTTTTTAGATAATCGAAAAAAAACGTAAAAAAAAAAAAAAAAAACCTAATAATTTGATCACCTACTGTATGTGTGTGTATATTTATGTATATTATATACGTATGTAAATATGTGACCATAGTGAGAACATTTATTAACTTGAAATTTTCAATTAAAAAAAAAATATATATATATATATATATTGTTTTCGCAATACACTCGAATATACATGCAATAAAAATGAAAACAGAATTTACTTCATCCTCTGGATCATAGTACTCTGTAAAATAAGGATGCCCTAATGCATCTTCAACTGTAACTCTTTTGTGAGGATTGAAAGTCAACATCTTATCTAACAAATCTAAAGCTAAAGAAAAATGAAAAAATATGCATAATTCATTGAAATATTTAATTATTTTTTTGGTGTTAAAAAAATTATAAAAAATCTTTATAAATAAATAGAAATAAATTTTCAACTTTAATATTGAACATAAAAAAAAAAAAAAAAAAAAAAATAGTGCATATGAAAAATAAACACTTGATAGATAAATGCTAATTATACAATAATAAATTATTTAAATAAATAAAAACTATTCTTTAATGACTGGTTCTGAACCATATATCAAAACTTATAAAACTATTCTTCAAGTTCAATTACAACCATATTAAGAATTCTAATAAGTATAGTATAAAAATGTCAACTTTCTTGCATATAGAAAGCAGCTGGTACAGAAACAGGCAGGTTCTACTCAACAAACGTACTCTTACTTTATTCAATGAGTATTCTCAAAATGGTCCATTACAAATGTCACTTGTACCACAAAAGTCAGAAACTGCAGATCAAGAATATCACTCATTCAGGAACAACGATCCAATCACCAATAGTACAAATTCTCATGAACAATAACTCAAAATGAATCCCTGAACACAATTGATCTACATCGAAAGTGACTCCTTTATTTATATATATCCAAAAACAATTTGGCATAAAACAAAGTTGGTTCTGCAACAGAATTCTTTAACACATTCCAAAAAATTCCAAAAATTTGGCTCCTACTGAAGATAGAGCTTTCAAATTTTGGTAAACTTCTCTTTTTTTTTTTTGCCAAATTTTGTCATAGAGCCACCGAACTTATTGCCAAGGCCAAATTTTGTGAAGTGAATAGAATGCCCTTTATTTCGATTTTAACTGTAAATCTAATTTTTTGTGCAACACCACTTCTGGTGCAGAGAAGAAGTGTAATTCTTCTAATCCTTACAGAAATAAATCTTCTCCAATGCCAGATTATTATTTCTAGTAGGCTCTGCCCGCTTTGCTGGGCACTATATTTAAAGGATTTCTTTATAATTGAAAAGTTTAAATAAACATATTTCAATTTGTTAAAGCTACCTAAGGAAAATCACCATTTCCTTCTGCTTTCTAAAAAACTAGTGTTACCTGCAGACGCCAGTAAATTAAATATTCACAGTTTTATCTTCAAAGCGGTTACTCAATGGACCATATTCCTCCTTTGGGTTCGAGACTATAAAAAATCAGCTGTTTTTGGAAAACAATTCTCAACTCTACCCATAGAATAATAATAAAGACCGATAAAGACTCTATCATTATTATTCTATGACTCTACCATAGCAAAGCATTGTGGCCTAAAAATTTTTATCTTGCAATATTATTTATAAGAGTTACAGATTATATGAAATTGAAGTAAGAGTGATATAGTGATACCTTTGTTTTGTTTTTAATCCAGTTTTAGTAATATACTTTAATATTAATCAACATATGTATTATTAAAAGTTGCCATGTGAACTGTGGCGATGTTAACAAATTTAAATGGATGTTCCATTTAATAAATTCCTTTATTAAAGTGATTGAAATTCTAATCATTTAAGCTGTGTTGTCTATATATATGTGCGTGTGTATAAAATGTTCTTATTAATCTTTTATTCATTATATATATATATGTATGTGTGTATACATAAAATGTTCTGCAATTTTACGATATGGAATAGTCTTAACTTTATCATTCGATTCAGTTGTTTACATTTCTCTTTTGCTCATGTTTGAACAGATATCTGATTATTAAGTTTCACTGGAGAAATATTTAGGAAAATGTTATGCGTAACAATAAAATGGCATCTCGAATCTAATTTGTTTACAAAATATCGGCCACGTGTTCGGCGATTTTACCCACTGTGACGTCACAGGAATATTGTCCATTGAATAACACGTACTGAATTTTTCTGAAACTTAAATAGTAGTAAAAAAGAGTACAGCTTTGTTGAATATTATTTACGAAAAGAAACCATTTAAAAAATACAAAAAACTTTATTCCCAATGGAAAAAACCTACTGCTCAAAAACAGAAAATTACTTATTTTAAAAATTTTAATACACACAAGTTCTTCATTAAACGAGACCGAGTATCTTATTATTTTTTAAAACCAACGTTGCCATCCAATAATAACAATATTCATAAAATAAATAATAGACATAATACATTTTCAACACAAATTGCGACTATTTTCGTCACAGCTTTAGTATGGGATCTCCTTGACAATATCAAACACTTTTTGAACTTCTCGAATCTGTGCAAAAAAACTATTATTAAAACGGATATTCTTGAAAAAAGTTAAATAGAAATGTTAATTTCGAATATTCTGGAAACAGTTGAAGCTAATACTCGTACAGTAAAATCACTATTTAATGAATGGTCTGGAACAGTCCAAAAAATAGTCAATTGTTCCACAGGATTAAAGCAAATAACATCAAATACTTCAGAGCATAAATTTTCGCTCACTCGCGAGAAATATCTAGTCGTTTAGAGCTCAATCCCTAAAGTGCAATCACTCAGAATAGGTCTCTGAATAACTCTGAATCACAGTGACTACATACTCTTTCGCCAAAATCAACTCACTTCTACTTATAACTTTTGGCAATGGGGCTTGGCGATGACTCCATAGAGAATCCTTCTGTAAGCTTGAGATCTATGTTCCCGTATGTCGGAGAGCTTTGAAACTTCGGGAACCCTAAACTACCATTATTCACCAAATTGGTCGCCCACTCACCAAGTGTGTTGCCAAGACTGACCCAACTGGAAGTGAATGATCTGCCCTTTCATTTTCACTTTGCCTGTAAAACTACTTTCATTGCAACAGTACAATTGATGCAGGAAAAAGACTTAATCCCTTGTATCAATATGCTATGAGCACTATTTTTGCCGTATTTTAAACTAATGTTTCTATGGTTATATATGTATTTCCCATTTAACATATTTTTATTTATTTAAATACTAATTTCAATTAATCAAATATTTCTGCCCAACAGCATGCAAGTGCAGTCACACACAGCAGCTCCTTTATTTGTATGTTAAATTAGCGCAGTGATTGGTATATAAAAAAATAAATAAGTAAACATTATATTAAGTCATTCTAAAAAAGATTTTAAATCATAATTACTAAAAATATATACCTTACATAGGTATCCTTTTATTTGCACAAATATATTTTGGACAACATCGTGTCCATTTTCAATGTGCTTAATGACTGTTTACTTCATCCTTGTCAACTCTTCATCTTCGTTGCCATATTGCAGGAATGATGCTATGCTCCTGGTCATTTACGGAGTTGGTGTTAGTTATTTTTATTGCCTCACGTTTTAGAGCGTAATGGTGGTTATTGAAAGGAGCTATTTTTTGGGTTGGGTATTAAGAGAATTTAAATTTATGGGATTAGTGTTATGAGTTGCAGATAAAGCAGTTGTTAGTTTGTTACATTTTAAGTCAGCGCAATGTTCTTTTTCGCGATCTTAACACAGAATAAAAGATTGCAAAAAAGAACATCGTGCTGACTCAAAATATAACAAACTAACTGCTTTATCCGCAACTCATAATACTAATTCCATAAATTTAAATTCTCTTAGTACCCAAAAAATAGCTCCTTTCAATAACCAACATTACGCTCTAAAACGTGAGGCAATAGAAATAATAACTAACACCAACTCCGTAAATGACCGGGAGCATAGCATCATTCCTGCAATATGGCAACATGCTATGGATAAACAAAGTGAAAAGAAGAGGGCAACGAAGATGAAGAGTTGGCAAGGATGAAGTAAACAGTCATTAAGCACATTGAAGATGGACACTATGTTGTCCGAAATATATTTGTGCAAATAAAAGGATACCTATGTAAGGTATATATTTTTAGTAATTATAAGTAAACATTATCATGCTACACAACTTCATTATATCTCTCCCTTGGTGACTTTTGAATTTTTGTTGCCATATTAGCGATTTTTTTTTTTTTTTTTTTTTTTTTTGTATAATTTCTTCCATAAAAATAGAAAGCCTATTTTGCTAATACTTTTATCGGACACTTTTTCATTAATATATAAGAAACCTTCATATTCTGTTTGTTTTATTAATGGTTTTTAGGTTTAAAATAGTGCTTGTTGAAACAAATTTTCTATTTTTAAAACTGCATTTTTTTTTTTTTTTTTTTTTTTTTCTGTAAAATTATCTACTGGGATAAAAATAGATCATTTATGCGACTAGTATTTAGTTTTTTTTTTTTTTTAAATAATATTTTGTAATTTTTTTATTTTTGATACGCTACCTAGATTAAAATTGCTTTTGCTAAATTAAACTTCTTGGCAAAAAATGTTCGGTGTACTTCAACGCAAAAATTAAAAAAATTGCCCAGGAGGATCTATAAATAGAACTGATTTTAGTACAAAATATATTAGCATCGTAAACTATATTAGCACTTTATTAATGTGTAAAAAATTTTTTTTGTGATAATGACGTCAAATTTTTGTGAGATGCATATTTTTTTTTTTTAATATATTTTTATTATTCACATTTAGATAAATGTATTTATTTTTCTGTCGGAAAGAAAAAAAAAAAAAAAATAACTTGTTGGATAAAATTTAATTGGCTAATTGTTTTCGATTATTAGCTTATTTTCATACTTTTATTAATTAAAAGAAAACTAATCAAAAATTCGAAAATCTGACTTTTTATGTGCACAATGACCCTTCGGGGGGCACCTTTGTGTTAAATCATGTGACTGTCTGAGCTAATGTTTTCGAGAACAGTGAAATACACACACACACACACACACACATATATATATATACACACACACGAATATTGCTCACTTAATAGTATAAGATTATTTATAAATTTATAAAAAGGAAAAAAAAAAAAAGTGTCAAAATTAGTTTAAAATTCTAACACTAATAGCAACTGATTTGATGAAAGTTATACTGAAAAAGTTTAAGTAGCATCACTATTATGTTACAAGAAAAGCATCTTTAAAAAAAAAAAAAAAAAAAAAAAAAAAACCTTGGACATTGGCATTTGGATATAAACTTGTCCATGGTACTTTTGGCTTTCGAGGTAAAGACTGCAAATAGGTTCTAGCCTGAAAAGGAACAAAGAAACTTCAATAAAAAGGGAGGGAGAAAGTGAATTTGATTTATTTTAAATAGAAAATTATGAAATACACTATTACCTTTTCATTTATAATACAATTCATATCTTCTTGAGATGGGGAACCAACAATATTTAGTATGTGATTTAATTGATCAAGATCTGAAAATATTTTACATGGTTGAATATTTTTAAAAAAAGTAAAAACAGAAAAAGTTTTTTTTTTTTTCTTGTCTGACTAAATATTAAATATAATAAAATATTAAATATGGTATTTCTTCACTTAATTAAAAAAAAAAAAAAAAAAAAAAAAAACTGAAAACCAAAATTGAGATCTGTCATTTAGAGATTGTAAAATTTTGGCACAAAGGTTAGATAAATCAGATATTTTTTGTTTAAAAAATACAAAATGCAAACAATTCCTAATCTTTCCAATAAACTGCAACAATCAGTGGCAAATGCTTGAGACAGTAATCTTTATTCATATGAATCAACTCTTTAATTAATAATCTTAATGATGCCTGATATGAGCATGTACAAGTTAATAATAATAATAAAAAATAAAAAATAATAATAATAATAATAGAAATTGTATTAATTGCGATATGGACATGAATCCTACTTCACTGACTGCCAAACACCTTCTCTCTCTTAAATCAGCATGGAAGGTTGTCTGGGTGAGTAAAAAAAAAGATTAGGGGAACGCACAGCATAAACATGAATCATTTTACCTTTTAGAATTTATTTTTCAAAGTTCAGTATTTTCTTTTTGTTCAGGAGTAAACTTTTCCTTTGTAATCCCTCTTTAGGGCTACTTTGACCAAGTCATTATTTTTCACTGAATTTTTATTGTGCTTTCTACATTGAGTTAATGTATCATTTATATGTGGTTATTTTAACAAAATGAATGAAACAACTGAAGTTTTGGCTGTAATTTCATGAATGTTTACAAACTGAACTTTGAAAAATTTCACTTGTTAAAACAGTTGCATTGAATTGAATATCATAATATTGAAGCATTTCTATAATCTAAAAATACTACTCTCTGTTAAAAATCAACCTGGGAGGGTTTATTTTTTTTTTTTGTTAAACATACTTTTTTTTTTTTTTTTTTTTTTTTTTTTTAAATCAGGCAATGTCAGTGACTTTGTGATCTTAGTCATACAATCAACTATAGGACATGGCTCTTTAATTAATATTCTAACTATTTATCCAGATTATCCCATAATTAATATATCCCATAATCTCATATAATCCCTCTTTCTTTTTTAATCTTTTTTTTTTTTTTTTTTTTGGTTTGTTAACAGTTGTACACTTGTCAACAGTGTGTTCATAAAAAAAATACGAGTAGTACTGGTATATGGGTCATTCATTGTAAAAGTGAATTATCTCCTTGGAAACTGATTTTGAAACATTGAACTTTTTTCAAATTTATGCGTAGGAAAAAAAGTCAAGATTCAGTAAGTGTTATCGGTTTTTGTGTTTAATACATATCATAGTTATAAGAATTTATATATGATATTAAAAATAAGTTGAAGTAACTTAGAAACTTCAGTTTTATAATGAATATTTAGAAGATACACTTCAGAAGATTTTTCACAAGAGAACACTGCTACCGATGTGACAGGTGTCGACAATGAGGGGGATCCCCCTACAGAAAGTACTTCACCACTACAAGTCACAAAGTGAAGCTGAAGTAGATTTTAATTATTTAATATATAATATATAATGCCATTTATGAGATTTTGATGCAATTATTGGAGTTTTTTCTTTTTATAATGAAAGATGTAACAAAATGCGATACAATTAAGCAAAAAAATATATATTTAAAAAACAAAGTTACACCACTTTTACAATGAACTGTCCATATAATAATAATAAATTTATTTAAAAATAAAGATTTTTTAATATTATAGATTAATTATAGGTGTGATTATGAAAAAGTAATAAATAACTTTCAGCATATCAATCTTATAAACTTTAATAAATTTTAAATCCAACGTTTCGGCTAAATTCCTTCATTAGCCTTCCTCAGGGAAAAGATGATGTTAAAAAACACATAAACATAGAAAATTTAAGCACATGATACCACAATTACATCTTCAAAACATTTAACAGATGATTACACAAATTGTAAAAATATACTATATACATTTTTAAAAATATGCTAAAACACTCAAAGGAACATGAAACATGATCACTACAAGACAAGGATAAAGAGCTACTAAAGCAAAGCTTAAAAATATCAAAATTGCGGGGTTGCCAGAACTAAATTAAAGCAGGGTAACCATAAATTAATTTAAGCCCAAAAAATGAAGCCAAATTGAGGGGGGTTTACGGATAAGGAATCGTTACAAATTTCTGATTTTCTTTTAATAATTTCGAATGATTCATAAAGAAGTTGAGGGGGGGTTTACGGATAAGGAATCGTTACAAATTTC
This sequence comes from Salticus scenicus, assembly GCA_963930645.1. Classification (NCBI taxonomy): domain Eukaryota; kingdom Metazoa; phylum Arthropoda; class Arachnida; order Araneae; family Salticidae; genus Salticus; species Salticus scenicus. Next base: position 320,393,108 of record OZ005648.1, on the reverse strand, counting down.
TGATTTTCTTTTAATAATTTCGAATGATTCATAAAGAAGGATGATTCATAAAGAATGATTCATAAATTAATTTAGTTCTGGCAACCCCGCAATTTTGATATTTTTAACCTTTGCTTTAGTAGCTCTTTATCCTTGTCTTGTAGTGATCATGTTTCATGTTCCTTTGAGTGTTTTAGCATATTTTTAAAAATGTATATAGTATATTTTTACAATTTGTGTAATCATCTGTTAAATGTTTTGAAGATGTAATTGTGGTATCATGTGCTTAAATTTTCTATGTTTATGTGTTTTTTAACATCATCTTTTCCCTGAGGAAGGCTAATGAAGGAATTTAGCCGAAACGTTGGATTTAAAATTTATTAAAGTTTATAAGATTGATATGCTGAAAGTTATTTATTAATTTTTCATAATTATAAAAGCAGCATATATATAAAAAAGTGGAATAAATATATCTGAATTAATTATAGGTGGTCGACAAAGTTTGCACCTATCTGGATTTCACCACAATGTTGGGCCAAAGTAACTTCGAGAACATAAGTTTTTTACTATGTTCTGTAAAAAATAAAGCTATTTTTTTCATTAAATAAACATAGAAAAAAAATTTCATTTTCCTTGACTTTTTTTTTTTTTTTCTTCCAAAAAATTTCACAAAATTAGCGAATAATTTAACAATTTACGATACTGAGCTTTCAAATATGGCTTATTTTTACAAAGTTTGTCAAAATTCTGACTTTACATGAAATTCCCTGACTATTTCTTGATTTTTCAAGACTAACTTAAATTCCCTGATTTTCCATGATTCCCTGACTAGTGGTCACCCTGTAATACTATTTTGACACTTACTTTTAATTTTTACTTTTTTTAGTAAACACTGCACGATTGATAGTTTGCAGAGTAAAAAATCTTGTATTGTTATACAGCATTTTTTCATTCTCTTATGCAGCCACTACAACAACAAATTTCGAAAAGCATAAAGTATCTTAATGTCTTTTCTACTTTTTAAAAATGAAGAATTCTTAATACTTTGATTGGCTACTGAAAAAATAACACATCTTTTTCTAAACATTTGACCCAAAGTAGCCCCATACGGGTGAAAGTAATCTGGGGTACGGTGTGCACTAAAAATTTACTCTTAAAATAATAAGGCAGAATTAACTGAATATACTTCCTTGAAAGCATGAAATTAAATTTAATAATCGTTTGGATAACAAAATTTACAGAATATTTTGATTACATTTGATCTTGTTCTGATACTCACAATTAGCACCTGGGAAGATGGGTCGTCTGGAAATCATCTCAGCAAAACAACAACCAACAGACCAAACATCAACTAGGCAATTATTAAGGATTGTTCAAAATAACTATTTTTTAAGACGACAAAAAACTTCTTCGTTTAGTGTTTTAATTTTTAAAATAAAACATTTTTAAATATATTTTATTTAAATTTACCACAAAACTATGACAAATTTATCACAGTCTAGAATTTTTACTCCTTTTTTTATGCTTTTGCTGGTTAAACTTTACTCTGTAAATTAATCAGAATATAGAATACACCATTTACAATTATTTTTCCATATTAACAGCAGTAATTTAAAGTGATTCAAGGTTCACTAAGCTAAATTACTGTTAAAACATAAGTTATAAAATTCAATAAAATACTATAAGAAAGATAAAACAATAACTATGAATTAAACACAACTGATTTATATCAAACCCAAAGTCTCAGGAAATGTTACATGGACTGCTTCGCTGACTGCTGCAGGCAGCCGATTCCCACATTATTCTGTGGAGAAATTTAGTATCCAAAATACACATTACCCCCCCCCCCCTTTTTTTATTCCAGTTTTTGCAATGACAAAAATCAAAACTATTTACTTTTTGCCTGTTTTCCAAAAATTATTTTTATTTTAAAGCTATAAAGTGTGAAAAATGTACACATTGAAGTTTTTTTAAATTACACCTTTAAAATGAGGTATTAAAAATTAAAAAAATAATTTTTGGAAAAGTAAAGCACATTATATATATATATATTTATTAGGTAATGAGTAATTTGGGTAAAAATTTCTCTAACAACATGGAAATTGGCTGCCGACAACAATCAGTGAAGACTCTAGAGATAGCTACCTGTATAATAATCAATGACTGTATAATAATCAATGGCTGTTTCTCTAAGTGTGTCATTCTCCATCTGTCTTGAAACTAAAATTTTGCTAAAATTACATGTTTTGAAGTCTAACTTTCAATCTCAAAAAGAATTATTAAAATTTATTTATTTTAAAACGGACACTTCCAAAAAGTAGAATTCAAAAGGCAAATTTTCAACGAGATCCTTAAATTATGAAGAAACAAAAATCCCACAGAGATTATACGGGAAAGGAAAAGTTAACAATGATTAGCAGCCTTAAGAATGTTGACTAAAGACAGTTTCAAAGACAGTAATTGGTGTCGGAGAATGTTCTCTGAAGAATTTAATTAAAAAAAGAAATAAACTTCCTGTAAAATACCACAAAAGTGCCTTCCTCCCCCTGTTTTTCAGATAAATTTCATTTGTTCTAAACATACTGAATAAGTATCTCCTTACGCTCAGCAGTAGACTATTTGAACAGGAAACAGTTTTTTACATTATTTATTTCTTTTATAATATTCGCTTTTATAAATATGAACACTGATTTGTTTTATAATAAATGGGACATTGCAATTTGAAAATTGAAAAAACAGGCTTCCTAAAATAGCAGCAGATTTCATGGACGTAGCAAGAGGGGTGCAAAAATAGGAAAAAATGTTAAATTTCCCTTTTTTCTACTACAGCATTTAAAACTTTTTAACTTCCAAATGAGTGATCAGTTTATAGATCCACAAGCACAAACTTTTACAAATGAGAAATTCAAAAATTAGAACAGACTATCATTTAAGAGATTTCATGTATTCTTTTACTCTTTTCAGTAATCAATTTTTCAAGCTTCCTAAAATTGTGGCAGAGTTCATGGATGTCGCAATAGGGGTGCAAAAATAAGAAAAAAAAATTATTATTATTTTTTTTTTTTTTTTTTTACTGTAGTATTTAAAACTTTTTAACTTCCAAATGAGTAATCGGTTTATAGATCCACAAGCACAAACTTTTAAGAAATTTCATGTATCCTTGAGTTTTCTTAAAGATGAAGCTATAATTCATATATTAAATAATTAAAACCTACTTCAGCTTCATTTTGTGACTTGTAGTGGTGAAGTACTTTCTGTAGGGGATCCCCTTCATTATCGACACCCGTCACATTGGCAGCGGTGTTCTTTTTTCTTGTGTTGAGTAGGTGGTGCTAGTTGGTAACAATTCCTTTCACCGATTCTTCATGGTTGCATGCACCCGGCTGATAAAAATTTCTATTGTTTCTCTGAATAAGGCATATTTATTATTGTAATTTGCGATTTTCTTTACTTGATTGAAATCAATTTCTATATTTTCGTTTTTGCAGGTTTGGGCTAGAGCTGTAGTATATCTTCCAAATCTTATATCGTTATGGTGCTCATTTATACGGGTTTTAATTTTTCTTTTCGTCATCCCTATATAGTAACCTTTGCTATTGTTTCTGTAATGGAAGGGGATTTCGTAAATACCTGCGGTTTCAAGTGGAGAAATTTTATCTTTATCGTTGCAGATGATTTGATATATGTTTGGGTTGGGTTTTATTGGGATGTTAACATTTAATTTTTTAGCAATATTACTTATTTTAACGGCAGCTCCTTTATCATAGGGAATGGCATTAGTATAATTTATATGTGGTTTTTGGTGGCTGGAAATATGGTTTAATTGTTTTAGACGTTTTTTATAAAGTTTATCTACTAAATTCTTGGGATAATTGGCTTGCATAGTTAAATTCTTATACATTTGATTTCTGTCTTTAAGTCTTCAGGTTCGGTACAAATAAGAACATCCTGGTTTATATAAGCTTCTATAGCGTTGATTTTGTATCAATATGGTGTTTTACTATTGTAGTTTGTTATTCATTGGCTAGAGGAGGGATTTCTATAAACAGTAGTTCTAATTGCATTTTCAGTTCTTTTGATTTTGACATCGAGATAATTTAACTCCCTATTAATTTGTTTCACTTGTAAATTTTATATTTCTGTCAATTTTATTTAATTCATTTATAGGTTTTTCAATATTTTGGTTTTCATGGACAATGGCAAAAACGTCGTCTACGTATCTGTTCCAATATAAAATGTTTTCTTTTTGTTGTTCTAAAATTACGGTTTCTAGTTTTCTTAGTTTCATTTCTGCTATTATTCCACATATAGGGGATCCCATATTGACCCCTTTGACTTGCTTGTAAATTTTATTATTAAATTGGAAGTAACTTTCTTTTAAAATTAAATTTGTAGCTGATTTTAAAGTTTGGGAAATAGGGGGATTATATTTTCATACTTGCCAACCAATTTTAATAAAAAAAGGGAAGATTTTTGTTGAAAAACCAGAAGATTTCATAAAAAAAAGGGAAGATTTTTTTTTCTTTGACGTATTAAACAATACGGTTTTACAATTTTAATACTTTGAAGGAATCTATAAAAATGTTTTACTATAGATTGATTATACTCAGGGGTAGCACCAGCTAGGGGGCCGGGAGGACACAGCCCCCCCCCCCAATCGGGGCATACTCCTAAAATCTCTCGGGGGGGGGGGGGGGGGGAGGGGGGGGAGGGGGGGGAGGGGGGGGGGAATACAAAATTTTCAGTTTTTCTACTTTAAGCAGAATTTTTCTTTCCTTTTATAAATTTGGAGCATTCCAGTTTTTCCATTCTATATTCAATAGAAGAAAGTATTGGTTTCGTAAAAATTTTCAGCTTCCAGTATTCCATGAATATACACGTTTTGAGCACGATATTGTTAGAAAATGTCTGTCTGTGACACAATGATCTCCAAAACCACGAGGAGTACTAACAAATGGAATGGTACAAATATTAACAGAAATATTATTAACAGTATTGAAGTTTTCGATAAATACTCATATAATAACCCCTGTCGGGGAGTCCCCCCGTCTGGGAATTTCTGGTGACACTACTGATTATACTAAATATATAAAAGTTTTAAATGAAGTTATACCTATTCAACATATAAATATATACAAAACAGAATCTGTAAGAAATTTATTTAACAGTAGACAAAAAAAAACTTATTTAAGTTAAAGTATATAATAAAAAAGTAAATAAAATAAGAAAGAGAATTGATACCTAATAGTGTAGAAAGAAATGCACTCACTAAGCAGCTGTCAAATATTTTCTATTAAACATTTTTAGTTTCCATTAGCTGTTTCAACAGGGTTCACATTCAAATATGAAAAAAAAAAAAAAAAAAAAAAAAACTCCCTGGGCAATTTTCAAAAAAATATTAGTGACTATTACAAGAAATATTCCTCTAGAGAGAAGAAAATACATCTACTCCCACTGTATGATGTCATGTTATTGCCGATCATGATAGAAATTCAGGTAGAAATCATTGTTTACATGCATATTTTCATGATCCTTAATCATTTGAATTTTGATATTGAGCTAAACAAAAAAAAGTCATTTGAGAGAAAGGAAATATTTGTTTTTTCAGGTTTTATAATTAATTTTCCCTGACTTTAGATGAAAATTTTTATTTTCCCAGATTTTTTTTGATTTTTTTTTTTTTTTAAACAAAATCCTACTTCCCTGAGTATTCCAGGTTTTCCCTGATGAGTATGAACCCTGTTAAAAGAATTAAACCAAATTGACAGAAATAAAATTTACAAGTGTAACAAATGAATAGGGAGTTAAATTATCTGGATGTCAAAATCAAAAGAACTGAAAATGCAATTAGAACTACTGTTTATAGAAAACCCACCTCTAGCCAAGAAATAATAAACTACAATAGTAAAACCCCATATAGATACAAAATTAACACTATACAAGCTTATATAAACCGGGCTATTCTTATTTCTACCAACCCTGAAGACTTAAAAACAGAAATCAAATACATAAAGAATTTAACTATGCAAGCGAATTATCCCAAGAATTTAGTAGATAAACTTTATAAAAAATGTCTAAAATAATTAAACCATATTTCCAGCCACCAAAAACGATATATAAATTATACTAATGCCATTCCCTATGATAAAGGAGCCACCGTTAAAATAAGTAATATTGCTAAAAAATTAAATGTTAACATCCCAATAAAACCCAACCCAAACATATATCAAACGCAACGATAAAGATAAAATTTCTCCACTTGAAACCGCAGGTATTTACGAAATCCCCTTCCATTACAAAAACAATAGCAAAGGTTACTATATAGGGATGACGAAAAGAAAAATTAAATCCCGTATAAATGAGCACCGTAGCGATATAAAATTTGGAAGATATACTACTTTACTAGCCCAAACCAGCAAAAACGAAAATATAGAAATTGATTTCAATCAAGTTAAGAAAATCGCAAATTACAATGATAATCAATATGCCTTATTCAGAGAAACAATAGAAATTTTTAATCAGCCGGATGCATGCAACCATGAAGAATTTTTGAAAGGAATTGATGCCAACTGGCGTCACCTACTCAACACGAGAAAAAAGAACCACAATTCAGAAGAAATTTCAGGGGAGAACACCGCTGCCGATGTGACAGGTGTCGATAATGAGGGGGATACCCCTACAGAAAGTACTTCACCACTACAAGTCACAAAGTGAAGCTGAAGTAGGTTTTAATTATTTATTTCATGTATCCTTTTACTTTTTTTCAGTAATCAATTTTTCTTTTTCTTTTTACAAAATTAACAATAAAAAAAAAAAAAAAATTGTATGCACTATTATCCTAATGCAACTAATATAATTTTAGAAATAATGTGCAACATTTAATGAATCTATATAAATACGAGAGATGATTTAAAAAAAAAAAAGGGTTACAAAACCTATAGAGAAAAATGTGTATTTATTGTATGTAGCAATTACAGTCAACAGATAGTATAGACTAAGTTATTTTTCGACATAGCCTCCATATCAGTTTAGGCACTTGGCGCTTCATCGGATGAGTTTGAATGTTTCCTCCTGGAAAAAATTCTGCCCTTGCATATTCAGCTGCATTGTCACAAAATGTTTCACCTCCTCATCTGAAGCAAATCTTCTGCCTCCTAGGTGTTCCTCAAGTAAGGAAACAGGTGAATGTCGCTTGGAACAAGGTCCGGGCTATAGGAAAGGTGGTAGATGATATCCAAGTGAAATTACTTTAACAGCGTGATGGTCTTCTGGACTGTATGTGTGTTGGCTGGATAGATTCCATGGATCCCATTGGGAACAAACTTTCCAGTACTACAGACTACTGAGAACAATGTGACAAATGCTTCATAAGATTCCCAATTCTACCATCCTATGCTGTAGTGTGATCATCCTATTGTCCCGAATCAGCTCCTCTATGCGAGCTGCATTCAAATCTTAATACCATGCTGAGTCAGCCACTACGATCCTGATTGGTGATCTTTTCTCAATTGGCTGCAAACCTTCAACATCATTCTGTGATATACTGATGAGGCATTACAGCAGGGCCCGAAATTTCAAGTTAGATTACAGTCACTGAAAAAAAAAGGTACTCGCCACAAAATATAATTAACTTACTCTATTTTTTACGTTTAAGGACCAAAATTCTTTATTGGAAAATGAGGAGAAATTACGCAATGTCTTATTTTATAAGAAAATAGAAGACATTCAATTTTGAAAAAGAGGTCATTTTAGAGGACACAAAATTGAATGAAAATTATTATAAAAACCGATTCAGAAGCTTTTTTATACAAATGGTGGAAACATTTTTATCTCAAATGATGAATTTGGATCAGTACACCTTAATTTAAAGCAATAATATATGGATATGAGAGGAAAAAAATCCTAATTTTTATAGGTGTCACTGGACAATATAGATTTTTTTTTTTTTTAATTATTTATTTCTACCATAGACAAAAACTTTATGTGGTACTTTCATGCAGTTACATAAAAAAAGTTGGTAGACATTTTTTACTTTCCGAACACTATAGTGAGGAAAGTATCGTAATCATGTCAAAAATCCGAATTTGAGTTTTTGATGTTTCTATACGTTTTTAGGTCCCCTGAGTCCATTGTCACTATTTTTTTACAATGATGTATGTATGTGTGTGAGTGAACACGCTAGCATCTAAACGGTTTGCTCAAATGAGCTGTAAGTTGGTACGCATGTTGCAAGTTACCGTTGCATGAACCCTATTGATTTTGATGAATCTAGTACTTAGTTTGTTTTTACAGGAACACAAAGAAAAATTCTTTATCATTATAGCCTATGAGGCCAAATTTTTAAAAGTACAATAGCATCTAAATGGCTTATTCAATTGAGCTGAAAATTTATATGAATATTATAAATCACTGTTGCACTAACTATAAGCATTTTGGTGAATCCAGCATTTACAGGTTTCTACAGGGACACAACGAAAAATTCTTTATCATTATGATATATGGGCTCAAAGTTCAGTAGCGTTAAATAAAACATCGTACAATATATGGAGAAAAATACTCAAACACTCTATTATGGTTTTCTCTCTTTTGCTTGTTTAACAACTCCTCTTTCTTTACTTTATCTACAAATGTTAATTACTCAATGTTCGGAAAGTCGAGGAGTCACTCCAGATTTTTTTAAATTAAAAATCATAATCATAAAAAAATAAAATTAATATTCGGTGGATAAAAACAATGTTTTAACGAACAGTCATTCTTTAAAATTTCTCACAAGTATAACCTAAATTAGTCTAAGTAGTTAATAAGTTTTTAAAATAGGTATATAAAGGCGATTTTTTTTCACATGTCTACATTTTGTTCATTGAAGAAAACAGTCCCTTTGTGGGAGCGTTTTTGGCAGGAGGACCTAAAATGAATTCAACTAACTTTCGCATATTTTTGTGACATGGTAGTAGTGTTATCATTAAGGCCAATTGCCTGCGCTAGGATTCTAAGCTTGAGTAGAAGAGTCCTCCGTGGGGTCTTTCTAAGAGATCCTAGCCCATATTTACACTAGGAGAAAACCATGGAAAACTCCAAACAGCTAAACCAACGAGCACGACTGGGTATTGAACCCAGCGGCTCACACATAACCAGCTTCGAGGACAGAACCTTTCGGTCACTGGTGAGCCTATTTTTATGAGGAATATTATTCATGCAAAAGTGAGAATACACATCAACCCACTGCATATCAAACGGAGCACTACTTACTTAATGATTACATGACAATTTCAATAGTGATTCTGTGTTCTGGATTAAAGAACCGTACAAATATAGGAAATACTTTTATTTCTTTGCGATTCAAAGAATCTGAATAGACATAAACCATAATAAGCTTTAGCAAGTTTATTAGAAAGTTGTTCTTTTGTGAACCTAAACGCAGAAAAAAGGTTAGTGTTCACCGTCTGATAGAGCCAACAGCCAATTCAGCTTCCAATTTTTGAAATTAAGGACTAAATCCTTTCCATTTGAAAAAGAGGATAAAGGACAAGAAACAAAAAAGAGGACTTTTTTAGTCCTGTAATGTTTTTTTCCGTTTAAGAGGGCAGAGCAATGAAAAAGAAGAATATGTCCTCTTAAAAAGATGATGTCTGGTCACCTTACTTAATATTAACAAGATTTTAAGTTTTTAAATTTATATATATATATATATTTTTTTTTTGGTAGCACCATATACTATAAGAATTCTATCTACACTTAGATCGAAATTTTACTCGCCACAGTAAAATTTCCACTAGCCAGTGGCAAGCAGAAATTTCGTGCCTTGCATTACAGTTTCTTCATAAACCTCTATCAGTTGCTACTGAATTTCAACAGCAGTTACATATGTTTCCCCCACAAAAATTGAATAACTGAACAAATTTCTTTGCAAGACCAACTGTCCAAATGAGTCACCATTTGTGATAAGATAAAAATAGCACTGTAGATGGCAGGTGGCTGAAACTCTGCAATTTCCTTCCTGCATGTATTAGAAATACTGCACACTACTAATTTAATACTATAAAAGAAAAAATTCTTAAAAAAAAAAAAAAAAAATCATGTTTCATGTACATTATACTAATTCATATAGCGAGGAAATGGCATCATTGATCTTTAATTTGCAAAAATTTATAATCTGCACAAGTTCTAGAACCAAGGTGTGCGGATTAAAGATCTTCAACTGTATTTCAAAACATTTCCAGCACACGGAGCAAAGATTTGGACGCTTGCAGACACTGAATAAGTAAATTTAAAAATACATACTACAATAAATGTAAGAGGTGATTTATAAAACCCCGTGACTTTGAATTGATTTAAATACTATTTTTACATGAAATTTGTAATTTTGAAAAGAACTAAGTAATTCTTGGACTTTGAATTTCTAATCACAATTTTTAGCCAACCTATAATTTTTGTCAAAATAGGCTAAAAAATTGCAATTTTTTAAAAATTCTTTTTTATATACACAAAAAATAAATAAAATAATAAGTAAATAACTTAATATATAACAAGAATTGCGAGATTGACAGCTCAAACATTTTAAAATATTAGAAAAAGGTGGAATGGAAAATAATAATAATAATATATATATATATATATTTATTAATTTTGTAAAATTTCCAGAAAATCCTCAAATTTGAGCTGAAATTAGAGATTTTTTGACTCTGAACATATAATCACTATTTATAGCCAATTTTTAACTTTTGTTAATTTACAATTTGAATTAACAACAACAACAAAAAAAAAAACTTTAATTCATGAAGTTTTTATATTCCATTCAAATAAACCACATGCCTCATTTGAAAATTGCAGAAACTAGTTGAACGCTTGTCAATTATAACACAAAATGTCAAAGTAAATTTAGCTTAAAAAAAATAAAAAATAAATAAAAAAAATCCTTCAATTAATTAAAAATAATCTCTTAAACAGATTTTATTAAAATATATAAAAAACTTCCTGATTAAACAAACATTCTAATAAAATAAAACCACATCAAAACTGATCTATTCATTTGGAAGTTACAATGCCACAGACAGACAAATACTTCAAATTTATAATAACCACTTTTCTTTTCCAGTTTGTTGAATGCTGGTTAACCAAGAGTTTACTATATTTATGTATATATGTATTTTATCACTGCAACTAAAAACTTATATGTTTTGTTTAAAAAGCAGTTTTTATTTCACTTAATTTTATCAGGAAAATACATGTCAATTTCTTTATTTTTACTGTTTATCAGCCCCCTTCCCAAATATATCCCGATTTTCTATGAAGATTGAGGGGTGCTTAAATGGTATTTTTTGGTAAGTGTTTGATGAATGTTGGTACCATATTCAAATGCAGATTGTGAGGGACTAGAAAAATATATGCAAATAAAGCTACTTAAAAAAAAAAAAAAAAAAAAAAAAAAAAAACACTATCAGGTTAAGAGAAAACAATATGAGTGTCACATCAGTTTATTTTCCTTCCACAATAAGTGCAGTATGGATGATGAATCCTAGATCCATAATTTTTTTGCTTGAAAACAGCACAGTTGTTTGGAAGGAGATGCAAAGCACTATAAATTGCAAAAGCACAGAGTTATTGTTTTAAGGTTGAAATAATTGAGCATGGTTTTTGATTAGGTGAAAAGAGTAAGCAGGAGTATAGCATATGTAAGATTTCGCTAAGAACTGGTGATGTGTCTATTTTATTCCTTGTTTTTCAATGAAAGAATTTATAGTCTGCTAGATGGATTAATAATGCATATTGACGCCAGATCCAGCTGAACCTTGATCTGCAGATCGGAATTTTAGCATTTAGGGAAGAGAGAATAATTGGGACAAAAAAAAAAAAAAAAAAAAAAAGTATTACATTAATTATAATAAAAAGAAACTTTTCCATCATAATTCTGGTTTGAAATTGCAGATCTATAATAAAAACATACAAAATTTCTTTTAATATGTACACATAGATAGGAAAATAAATCAGACTGATCCAATAGCAAATGATTATTTATAAACAGTATGATTTTCATTAAAATTAAAATCTTAAGCATATTTTTTTTTTTTTTTTTTTTTTTTTTTTTTTAGTAACAGTGAAATACAATAAAAACCTACTTAATGGATTAACATAGACATTTCATGCATAAATTTTACATATTTCATATAAAATATTAACCTAATTTCTAAAAAATATTAAAAAAATAACTGCTTTCATTTTGAGACTGTAACTATTTGACAAACTTATGATGGTCAAGCACAAGTAATACTGATACAAAAAATAAGCAGAAAAGCTACCCTCCATACATAACTTTTCTTTTTCCCCCCTAAGACTAGCAAACAAACTTATAAGGCAAAATAAACAAAAATAAACAAATTCAAGTAACAATAAATCAAACAACAATAACATGCATGTTTCCTCAAACAATTCTAAAGGAATCAGCTTCAATTCATACTTACAATGTTTGCCAGGAAAAATAGGCTTGTTTGACAACATTTCTGCTAAAATGCAACCCACAGACCAAATATCAACTAAAGAAAAAATTAAGGAACAAAACTTTGGAATGGCATTAAGTCAGGAAAGATGTGAAATATTAAAAAACAAAACAAAACAAATAAGATGAGTTAAACTAATTGAAGAAATAAAATAAACACAAAAATTATAATGAAAATAAAAATAAATTTGCTTTGACAGTTCTAATTAAAATACGAATAAGAAAATATTTGATGAAAGTCCAATATTTTAACATTTTTTCAGAAATTCATTGATATGAAAATACTTGTGCAAGAACAAGCTTTTGCAGAATATTAATTTTGCGGTTAACAATAAAAGCAGTTACAGATTCAATTATATAATAAAGTATATATACATATATATTAACATATATTTAACTTAAAATATTTAATTGCAGATAAAATTACTACATTTTGCTTATGGATATTAGATAACATTCAACAATTAAAAATTCAGTTAAAAACAAACACATCTGGCCAATACTATTCATTAATAGCTTTAATATACACCAAAAAGTTATTACATTATGACTACCCCTCACTAAGAGCAATAATCTTGTCTGGAGACAAAACCACTGGGCATGCATAGTTTTATAAAGGAGTCGATAACTAGAATATATAAAGGATTTATGCACTGTCTTTCAACATGTACAGTATTTAGCGACATAATAGGAGAAGCAGCTGAATTATCAGATTTCGATAAAAGGTCAAATCATCAATGCTTACAACCTGGGAAAATAGATTTCAGAAACAGTGTATTTGGTGGACCACTCACATGTAGCTGTTGTGAGTACTTATCGAAAGTGGTGAATGGATTGTGAAGTTGCAAGTTGCTGGTCAGCGATCTTTTATCTATACTGCATTGATTACAGAGTAGAACAGAGACTGTAGCACATTCTTTAAAATGATCAAAGGATTACAACTGCTGAAATGATCATCAACTATGAATGTGGCAAACCAGATGGAGTGTCTCAATATACAGTGCAGCATACACTGCTGTGTATGTGCCTATGCAGCCAGTGGTCGATTCTCATCCCTGAACTGATGGTACATCACTGCCTGTAATGGGAGAATGAACACCAGCATTGGACTTAGAAGGATGGAAAAAAGTTGCCGGGTCAATCACTTTTTGATGGATAAGTGCAAATATGCTAATTTTTAATGGAAACCCTGTCACTCGAATACACAGTTGGTTGGATACAAAACGTTAGCGGCAATATCATGATGCAGGCGATGTTTTCATAGTGCACATTAAAACCACTCTCATAGAACAATCATTTACGCCTGTGTGATATGTGAATATTATTGTAGACAAAGTTTGATTCATAATAGTGATAGTGTTCTCGGCATGTGATGGCACTTATCAACAAGATAATGCATCATGTCATAAGGGCTGAATCACCAAGGAGTCATTCAAGAAACATTCTGGTGAATTTCAATTCACGTCTTGCTCTATGAATTCATATGACATGAATCAAGTCATACATTTGTGGTTCCACCTACCTAGAAAATTGACTTTGCGTTGCCATGCTAGTGCTAGAATTGGAGGACCAGTTGGTAAGTATCTGGTACCAGAAACCTCACATTACCTGTCAGTACTTTGTTAAATCAATGTCTCGCTGGGTATTGGTGGTTTTGAGGGCAAAAGTTGGTCTTACTTCATATTAAAGAAGCTGTCACAATATAATGTCTCTTTGGTGTACTTCTACACACATTATACAGTAAAAGTTAAAAATCCTTTCTAGAAACCTATAAGAAAATTAATGAAGTGATTTTTAATGCAACAATATATATACTACATATTAGAATTAGACAACTATATAAGTGTAAAAAATTCACATGAGTAAAAGAATTAAAAACTGATGTGGACACCACAAGATTTCCTTATACAACCATTGAAATATACATATTGTTATGAAAACATTCACACTATCAGGGGCCAATCCAGGATTTCAAACTTAATACATATTTTTGTGAAAAATCTTAACTATATTTTATTTTTCTGAAAAATTGTAGCACACTCTTTTTTCTCTGTGTGTGTGCGTAGGGGGGGGGGGGGGATTCAATCTAAGTAAAATAAAAATAACACACAGCAGTTAATGAGAGGCTTATAGCAGAACAGGAACTAAAACTTACTTCTCTCGGAAGTAAACAGTTCAGTAGAGAAAGTGCAATTAGAAGTTTTTATTCATGCTAGTATCACTGCACTATACATGAATTGTACCAGGGAGAATAGACACATCACGCTACAGTCATCAAAACGTCAAACCACCCGACGAATCAGTAAACAATACACTGCAGTCACAACTCCAGAGTGTGTCTGTATCGATACACGCAAGGATCATTTTGTTTACTCATGCTACATCGTTTCTCACCCATAACAAACACTTGTGTGTATATTAAAACCAATATTCTGTACGATTCCTGTTTTGTGAATCACATCAACAGAAATGCACAAATAAGTTACTTTTCCTCAGAAATGTGTTCATTTAAATGTCAGATTTTGCTGAGATGATTAAGATTTTTGTGAAAGTACCGATTTTAGTTTTTATGAAGGTGCCTTTTTTGCCAGGTCAATTTTTGTGAAGGTACCCATAAGCGGTAGTAAAATCGACCTGTATTAACCCCTGACTATTGTGAGAGGTATCTGATTCAAAAAACTGCTACTTCAATCACAAAAGTCTTGATAATCGGATTACACATACCACTACGACAAATATAGTAGTCCACGGTTTATTACAATCTTTCATTGGAAAAGGCACAGCTTAGAGATCAATGAAAATCATTTTAATAATAGCAGACCAACTTTTGTTCTATTTAGCGAAAATTAGTGGCGAGAAATGATAAATTTTACCAAAACAATTAACTCAGTTAAAATTGAGAAAAGGTTTACTAATTCTGGCTATCCTGAAACAATATGTTCTGCTAAAGTTGATTGCTAATATTGTCAAGCTGCCAAGTTTGTAGCCAACGCTAAAAAAAAAAAAAGTGATCATTTATGATTGTAGACTAGAACTTGCTTGTCATGCAATCAACCACTCCTCAGTTTATTTGATGCAACCAACCAACCTTCATGGCCACTGTGAGCGGGAGGTTTTTTTGGGAAGAGAGAAAGTTTGGCCTTCAGCCTGTAACGTAGGGTGCAATCGGCGCACATGAGTAACGGAGTTACTCTGCTTTATTTTTACATGAGTACATGTGTGCTCCTATGTATATTTAATTTCAGTGTATATACTCATCTTCATGTGTGTTATTATATTAATTAAAAAGAGTAAAAGTTCAAAGAGAGAATTCCTGTTCACACTCGGCTATATCACATTGCCTATATTTTAAGTGCTACTTTTGTATTATAGTAAAAGTGGAAACATAAGGTAAATTTTTCATTTCAACGAAAGTTGGGCGTTGACTTAGCATCAAATTAGGCGAAAAATGGTAGTTCGACAATTTCCAAAGTTTGTGAACTCTAACTTCAACAAAAGTCAAGATCTGTAGTTTTTTGTAATGATTTGTTGTTTTTTAGTGCTGAACTACCACAAAAATTCTATAAGCCACTGACAATACTCTCGAATTCAAATTCCATTCAGACTTCAAAACTTTCGGTTTTTCCTCAATTAACAAAATTTCTGCTCTGTAATATATTGTTTTATTGGATTATTTCAAGAATACTCTTTGATTATTGCTATTTGTGGTACAAAAAAAAAAAAAGTTTTATTTAACTGTTTCCTGAATATTCATTAAATAAAAGGCATTTATTGACTGGAAACTGGTTATGTCTTTAAGAATTACTTTCTACACACAAAAATGTCAACAGCTTTCATAACAATATCATTACGGGCTCTATTTGCAGGCTGAATATTCATTAAATAAAATGCATTCATCGACTAGAACATGCATATGTCTGTACGAATTACTTTCTACATGCAAAAATGTTGACACGTTTTATAAAAATATCATTTCGGGTTCTATCTAAGTGCTGAACATTCATAACTTAAAAGCATTTGTTGACTAGAACCTGCCTTTGTCTTTAAGAATTCCTTTCTACATGCAAAAATGTGTCAACAACTTTCTTAACAATATCATTAAGGGTTTACAGATCATGAAAAACGGCAGTTTTTCTAGTGACGCAAGCGCAAAAACAAACGAACGCCACGACACTCAGCGGAAACGGAAAAACGAACGAAACTGCGACACTTATATATACAGGAATTTAAAGATCAAACAAACCGCTGAAAGCCGACACTTAATATCTCAGGAAATATAGGAGGTTATGTTCTGATATTTTCAAAATAGACTTTCACCTTCTGTCTGATCCTACCCTGAAATCTCTACATTTCTGCGTGCAATATATTTCGAGATATGAATTGGCTCATTTAAGTTATAAATGGACGGACTAATGTGTAAGAATTTTTTCTCGAATATGGCTCGAGCGAATTTAGTTTAATTTATATATGATATTAATCGCTTTTATCTGATGTGCCTGACATCTCCCTTTTCCCTAGGAAAACTCTTGTTTTTTTTATAACTCAGTTTAAAAATCGAACTATTTTTTACTCCGAAAATACCGTGATGCGGCAGTTTCGCGGACGAATTTCTTCTCTTCCATCTGCAATACTGAATATCAAATAATCGTTTTGGCTCCATCTATCGGAAAGCGTCAAAAATAAACACAAAAAATAAAAAAAATATATATTTTTCTTTTTTTAATATATATATTAAATGAGTTATTTATTTAGGTACTTGTATTTTATATGACATTTGTTTATCAAAAATATTCTTTGTATTTACATTGTTTTCATGCTGATACGTTGTTAACTTTCAAAATTGGTTCTATTTTAAAAGGTGATTGCAACAACAATTTTTTTTTTTTTTTTTTTCATAAAAATGACAAATAATATGATAATCATATGCAAATATTTGTAATTTTTTCAAAATTAGGTGATAAATCACTTAAACTACGGATTGAAAAAATTCTTAAAACAGAATTTGAAAATAATTAATTTGCTCATTAAGTTTCTAGTATATATAATATATAAATTACAAAATGTTAAGCTATAATAAAATTTTGAATATATTAAGATTTTTTTTTAATTAAATTCATAACAAACTATACTACTTAAATATTTACCAGTATAAAATTTTCACCTTTTAAACATTTTTCTATTATTATTTATTTTTCTCTTTTAAATCAAATCTATACCTAAAAAATTTTAATAAGAAATAAATATAAATAAGAAATTTTTGTCATTTTTAAAATGTACTATATTATGCCTTTGTAATGTTGCATGTGTCCATCTTTTTTATCACTTTTTATAAAATTTTATTTAGTTTGTTATTTTGTTCGAGTATGACCTATAAAACAACACTTTTAATACAGTGTTATAACTCATTACCATGCTCCTTTAATTTTACGTTTTGATCATTAACCCCTAAAAAGTAATGATATCAATACAAAAAACCCTTAACGGGTTAAAAGTTTGTGACGCAGCACTGTACTTTATGGCTATAAGAATTAGAAATACGGGTCTTAAAAATAATGATATCAAATTTTCAGTGACGCTTTGATATTAATTAAATTATACATAGATTTTCTTATTTGAATTTGCTTTTTCCTTTTATTTATATTTACAGTGTAAACGTTATTTTCAACATAAAATAATATATAGCATTTACTCATTGATACCTTTCCATTCACATCTCTTATACTATGAAAGCATGTGTTTTAAAAGAAATTATATGAAATTCCAGTAACGCAGTGGTGTTACATTAAGTGATTTGTTTTTAAATTTCTCTGCAATTATTTTGTTTTGCATATTAAAGTATATGTGCATATTGAAATATTGCTTTTAATTTTCAAATACGCTGTCAAATATATCACTTTCATTAAGCTTATATTATGTACTGAAATATATTTATTTCAATGAATTATTCTATCTTTTGCGTCACGCCATCCAAAACTGAAAAAAATTTCACAGTTTTTTTCTTTGCATCACGATATCTATTTGCATGCATTTTCAATTTATTTGGATGAAATGACACAAAGTAAACATTTCCATATATTTTACTTACAGTTTCGGATGGCGTGACGCAAAAGATAGAATAATTCATTGAAATAAATATATTTCAGTACATAATATAAGCTTAATGAAAGTGATATATTTGACAGCGTATTTGAAAATTAAAAGCAATATTTCAATGTGCACATATACTTTAATATGCAAAACAAAATAATTGCAGAGAAATTTAAAAACAAATCACTTAATGTAACACCACTGCGCTACTGGAATTTCATATAATTTCTTTTAAAACACATGCTTTCATAGTATAAGAGATGTGAATGGAAAGGTATCAATGAGTAAATGCTATATATTATTTTATGTTGAAAATAACGTTTACACTGTAAATATAAATAAAAGGAAAAAGCAAATTCAAATAAGAAAATCTATGTATAATTTAATTAATATCAAAGCGTCACTGAAAATTTGATATCATTATTTTTAAGACCCGTATTTCTAATTCTTATAGCCATAAAGTACAGTGCTGCGTCACAAACTTTTAACCCGTTAAGGGTTTTTTGTATTGATTAAATATTCATTAAATAAAGTGCATTCCTCAACTAGAACCTACTTATGTCTTTTAGAATTACTTTCTATATGCAAAAATGTCAACAACTTTCATAGCAGTATCATTATGAGATCTATCTACGAGCTGAATATTCATTAAATAAAGTGCATTAGTTTACTACAACTTGCCTATGTACTTTATACACTCAAAAATGTCAACAGCTTTCATAACAGTATCATTACGAGCTCTATCTACAGACTGAATATTCATTAAATGAAGTACATTCATTGACTAGAACCTGCTTATGTTTTTAAGAATTACTTTCTACATGCAAAAATATCAACAACTTTCACACAACTAGATGTTATAACAAATCTATATACTAATTTGCAACGTTCTACGTCCATCTGTTTTCGAGTTATGCGAGATACATACACACACACGCACATACAGACATAAAAAAAAAAAAAATCATGCAAAGTTGCTGATTTCTAAAATGGGAGCTTGTATTACGACCAAACTTGCAGGTGTACAACTAGACATCATGGCAGTCACAAATATGCATTTGCAACTTTCTATGATGATTTGTTTTTGAGCTATGGAAGATGCAAAATCTATTTTGCAAATCAGGATTACAATACTTCCTTTCCTTATACAAAATTTGTTTCAACAAATACTAACATACAATTGTCCAAAAATACTATGACCATTTTCTTCAAAAATTTCGTACTTACAGTAGGCAACATGCAAAATCATGTGTAGAAAAATGAATTTATTTTCAGGAGAAAAATTATATATAAGACTGTCCTTGGGAGAAGGCCATCAGGACCTTCATTTCAGTCAGGTACCCTGAATTACAGTAGAGTGCCAGAAATATGTTGATCTAAAATCTGCAAATATCTGAAATCTGTACAACTTCAAAAACAAGAAAAGTATTTTAAATTTAAGGACCTGTATTTGTAATTTAAAAAGAGTCCAGAAATAAAATTTTATACATGCACAGCTTAAATTACAGCAAAATACATTATTTCAAATGTTTTTAAGCTACTTATAATATTTAAATTAAAATACACAAAATATTTCAATGAATGGTAGTGACTTTTTGAAATATTTTGTTATTTTTTATACATAAGATCTCTGCATCTGAAGTGTTTGGAATTTTTTAAGTGTTTTGCACTGTGCTATGCCTGTTTTGTTTGTAATAAGTATGCCACCTTTAATTATGAAATGTTGTGTGTTATCCATTAAAAGAAAAATTTGTAATAACTGAAATATATTATTCACTGTATTAAAGAATAAAGATTCTATGTTAAATATGGCATTAATTAGAATGTGAATTAAAAAATGGGCAGATTTTCTCTTTTTGAAAAAGCCCTTTTAAGACTGGTACAGCGTGCATGCCAAAAATATTAGTAAAAATGTTTAAGCCGCTTCACTTACTGTCGCTGGAAGCCCAAGCCAATTTTATTATATGGGAAAATTTGTTTAGTTATAACTCATTAACTAATACATATTTTTAAATTTTGTTTTCCCATTCA
This sequence comes from Salticus scenicus, assembly GCA_963930645.1. NCBI lineage: Eukaryota > Metazoa > Arthropoda > Arachnida > Araneae > Salticidae > Salticus > Salticus scenicus. The sequence continues at coordinate 320,372,518 of OZ005648.1, read as the reverse complement.
GAAAATTCCCAACTGTTAAACAAATAACGTTTTTCTAAACTTTTAATATTTAATTTGAAGCTGTAAAATACGAATTTTGAATATGTGAACATTTTCATTTTACAATTTCAAAATAAAATACAGTCGAAGTTCGATAGTCCGGACTTCCATTGTCCGGAAAGCTCCATGGTTCGGACAATTTCGGATTTTTAGTTTCGTTTTTGAAAAATAATTCAAAAATAATGCTAACTTTTATTTACAAAGTATTTTTGAATAAAATTGTCCGTTTTTTTCTAATTTATATTATAAAGTTCGTGTTTTTACTAAAAATTTAAAAATCGAAGCTCATACAATATTACATACATCGCTATTCAAAAATGTTATTTAGTTTCAACGTAAACAATGGCGATCTCAAAATCCACGGATATAAACAACCAACGATCTTTCGGCTTCGTGATAAGATGACATTTTCCCCCGTTTCTTATCAAACTTTGATGTTTTTACTCTTTTAAAATTATTTTTAATCATAAACAGTAAATATTTTTATGTATTTTCCTTGCCTTCTAATTTCTTATTCTTTCTTTTTTTTTTTTTTTAATGTAAGCAACTTTTTTAAATCTAGTTTTAAAGTTTGTTATTGAGTGCGCTAGGCCTAACATGGTAATCGGCAAGTACACAGAGGTCTCCATAAATTTTTTATTATTACGTTAATCCAGAGTTATATACAAGCTGTATCAGTATATATAAAAAATATTTTAATGTGGAAACAATCGAAATGTTTTATATTTTCATGTATATTTATAATGTGTGTCAATAAATATGTAAACCAATATTTTGATGTTCATTTCTTATGCAGTTTATTTAATGTAAATCTTTTAAAGAAATTAACGTTATATTATTTATAATTTATATAGATGCTATATTTAAATGAATGCTTGTGTGTTTTATAAGATAAAAAAAAGTTTTTGGTAAAACAGAAATAACTTGGAGTAAAATTTCAAAAAAAAGTTCTGTGGTCCGGAATTGCCGAAGTCCCGAGCATTCCGGATTATCGAACTTCGACTGTATTAAAAATAAAAAAATGTCTGTCAATTTAACAGTTGTGAATTTTCTGAATGTGAAAACAAAATTTAAAAATATGTATTAGTTAAAGAGTTAAAAGTAAACAAAATTTCTCATAGAATAACACTGGCTTATGCTTCCAGCCATGGTAAGTAAAGTGGGGCCTTAAAAGAAAAAGCTACTGTATTTTTTACTTCCATTACCCTACTACCGTAGGTAATGGAAATATATATATTTGGTCCAAAAATTCGATATCGAGATTTCACCTGATTTACACATTTTAAGGTCCCCCGAGTCCAAAAAGGTGGTTTTTGGCAATTGGTCAGTGTGTGTGTGTATGTATGTGTGGAATCTTCTGGCTATCATATCTCCGAAACTAATAAAGATAGAACTACAAAACTTCAGAATTAAAACAGGTCTGGTGTACACATGAATTTTCCAAATTTTGGTGAAAATTAAAAAACAGGAAATAGGACATCGGAGACTGGAAGTGGGTCTGTAAGTCCGTATCTCAAAAATGGCTCTAACGATTTTCTTCAAATTTGCTATATAAACACTCTATTAGATGCCCTTTGGAATGATATAGTTGGTAAGTTCAAGAAAATTGATAGGTGTCCTGTATAAATAGCTCAATTTCAGGTCTTGCAAGCTTGTTCCTTTAAAAACGGCTGTATGGATTTTTTTCAAACTCACCATATTAATTCACTTTTATATATACTTTTGTATGTAATTATTGTTTTCCGGTCAATAATTAATTTTTTTTGTAAAAGTTGGTATCTCAAAAGCAGCTCTAACGATTTTCTTGAAAATCTCCTTATATTATTAAAATCTGTACGCATCTGTAAGTGCATCTGTCTGTGAAAAACGCGTTGTGAGAGCTAAGGCTCCAGTCCCAGACAGCACATCACCTCCCCAGGATATCTTCACGATGTCTTCTGGATGAAAAGACAGCCTAGAAATGTCCTTAAGATGTACTGTGGATAAGTTAAGCCTAACTGTGCTGTTAGGGGTGCTAATGGTTGCAGCGGCTCGAAACCGGTACCAGAAGACGTGGAATTTCTTCATCTCGACATCCTAATAATTCGCTAAGTGATGCGACCCCAATTAGCAGAGATATTAATTAAAATGTTAGCCTAAGTCGACCAAAAAACCAGTCAAAAAGCGAACCCATCAGATTTTTCCTCCTGCACTGCAATCCTCAAAAGAAAAAGCAGAGAGAGAAAATTTAGCTGCTTTTTGTAAAGCTCAGCTGTTGGAGATATTGAAAATATACCTGTACCATGAGAAAGAGCATTTATTACCGATTCTTAAAGTACTTTTTTTTTTTTTTATTTTTTTTTAAAAGTTTTAAAAAGTCACAAAAATTTCTCTTTACCTCGATCGTCTGTTTTGAAACACCCTGTACGATTGAGAAACTGTTCCATTTCTTAACAACTGATATATTTTGAAAGGTCATTTAATCCTCTTTCAAACCATATAAACATTTTAACAAAATACGGATTAGCGATCCATATTTTTAGATTTTACGAAACATTGATTTTTTTCACAAAACATATTATAACTCAAAATCTTTTAGAGATAATTCATTCCTTTTTTTTTTTTTTATATAGACCTTGGTTAGACAATTCACTTCTTTAAAGATTGAAAGATTTTTTCAAAAACTGAATGAGTTATAAAATTTTTTAATTTTAGGCATAAAACCATTGAATACCCCGATCTTGACCCATTCGACTTCATGTGGTGGGTTACCATGGCAACTCCCATTCACAGAGAAAACGATATCTGGAGAAAGAAAGAAATATTTCACCAAGTGAGATCACGTGGTTTTTGTACTGGGCAAATTTCAAAATGCTTCAATTTTCTTCAAAATTCTTTCAAACTTACTGTGCACCATTAACATCACAAGGGATAGTTGCAGTTCAAATTTCATCGATTTTGGAAAAAATTTACATTTTAATGGCACATTAAATTTCATTCTAATACGCATATTTCAAATTCTATTTATGATTAAATTATTTTAAATACATCATTCGAAAGATATTTTACAGTACTTTTATATTATCGAATGTGGAATTAGAGATTTCACCCGATTTACACGTTTTGAGGTGTCCCGATTATGTTTTCTTTTGTATCTCAGCTACTAATTAAAATAATTTCATAAATAATACATCACATGAAAGCTTTGTTGATTTGGAATGGAACAGTAGATTACAGAAATTTCTACCACCAGATGGCGCTGTAATATTTTAAAAATTCAATATTTAAAATTCTAATTATGATTAAATTAGTTTTAATACATCATTCGAAAGATATTTTAAAGTTCTTTTTATATTATCGAAAGATTTCACCTGATTTACACTTTTGAGGTGTCCTGATTAAGTTTTCTTTTGCATCTCAGCTAATTGAGTTAGACCGTTCAAAATTGGTATATGTAGGTTAATTAGGAGGGACTGGAAGGGTGGGGAAGAAATAGGTGCACACAGCACGCATATCCCCTAACCTGTGTGCACGGCACTGTGATGTTGAAGGCAGTGGGGACCAGGTCCGACTTTTTACCCGATGAGAAATGATATTTTTCTTTTTCTTTTCTTAAGAATAAAAATTTGATTTCAGAAGGAATATATGCACGCATGGGTCTGCACTGCCGAAGGTAGTAGGGACCCAGTGTAAGTTTTTACTCGATCAGAAATGATTTTTTTTTTAGGGGGCATGAAGGGTCAGGGAAGGAATATGCACACACAGGACATGTATCCCTTAACTTGTGCACGCTGCTCACACATGGGACTGCGCTGCCGAAGGCAGTGGGAACCCGGTGCAACTTTTCACCCGATCAGAAATGATTTTTTTTTTTTTTTTTTTTTTTTAGATTTCTTTTCTTAAGAATAAAAGTTACTGTTAGTGATTCATTTAAAAATACTGTCCCGCTAGCGGGTGAAGCCCACTAGTCTCTATAGCTCCGTTCACATGAAGCAACTTCAACCCGTGTCAAAACGACCCGGGAATTTGAAAAGCGGGGTTTTACAGAGTCAAAATTTAGGCTGTTCACACTATCAACCCTGGTTAAAAATCACTGTAGCAGCGTCATACGTTTCTTGAATTCTGATTGGCTGTTTGCAAGATTAACGCATGAGTTCGGAGAAAAGAAGCGAAACCGTATTGTCCGCGAAAACGTGAATTTAATTTCATGTTTGACTTTGAAAGCAGCTGAGAATAAAAGGATTACATACATTATTTAATTTTAGGATTATATATTTTATATTATTCTTCATTATTAATATTTAATTTTACATTAAGTTTTTAATGCAAATTTAATATTACAAACAAATCATTCGGAATTTAATTTCTTAAACATGAAAATTTCAGTATCTTTTTATATGTAGTAAATATATATATATATCTATATATTATGTATTAGAAATTTAATTATTAATATTATTTTGAATATTAAGATTGTAAACGGGATCGGGAAATAAAATAAGTTTTGATATTAGTTTTATTTATATTGTTATTACAATTAAACTTAGTCAATTGAAATACTAATATAATTAACTTTACAATACTTTGATTTTAAGTTAGTTAGAATAAATTATGCATTATAATTATATTAAATCTAAATGCATTAAATAATAAAATAAATGATTAAACTTTTAATTCAGATTTCATTATCTTAAAGATATAAAGTAATATTACTACATTAATAAATACTAGGTCAGATACTTATTTCATTTCTTGCTATCATAACTAATAGATATTCTTAAAAATATTTCAACATAAATCTTTATCTTTTATTATGCATCGAAATAAGAATTCATAAAAAAAAAAAAAAAAAAAAGTATTCTTGTGCATCTGTAATAAAAACTATAAATTAGAGTTTTGTGCATATATATTTTATTATTAAAACTCCTTTTGTAATTAAAAATATTCTGTAACCAAAAGTATTAAAACCAAAATGCAATAGAAAATCACGGAACCTCTTAAATAATCCGAAACTAAAATCCAAACCTCTTAAAATAATTTTGTGGAGGGCATTCCACCTAGGCCTAGAGCCCTTGTGATATCAATCAGCCTTAATGCTCACACCACCACTTAATTTTTTTTTTTTATTAAGTATGTCGATAATTATATATATATATATATATATGTGTGTGTGTGTGTGTGTGTGTAAGAACAGTAGCAATGGGATACAATTACCTATAAAAGAAAATTTTCAATGAAATCTCTAATATAGTAAAATATAAAACAGATTATGAAATAAATATTATTCAAATCTGTTCCCAAATAGTTTATCTATTTATAACCCACTTCTAAAGTTAAATTTTATACGTGAACTCAAGATATAGGTATTATAAATTTGTTCTGTTTATATAATTAAAATTGCTTCTCTTCCTCCTACCAGGAAAAAAATATATATAGTTCTTATAACTGTTATTAACCCAACAAAATTCGATATATTGGCCATACTATTAGGCGAATAAATATGGGTATCGGGTTCGAACCATCGTCGGTCTGATCTTAATAGTTTTCCGTCGTTTTCCCTAAAACTTCCATGAGTATGAGCTAGTTTCCCTTAGAAAGTCCCCCTAAAAGACATTCCACCCAGTCCAGGCTCTAGTGTGTACAATGGATTTTAAATAATTTACAGCAACTCAGAAATATTTTATAAATACATTTGGTTATTACTTTGTAAATTCATTGGTAAGTTAAATCTTTATATATATATTAAAGATTGGCTGATAAATTAATTTCTTAAAATGATTATATATGTATGCATATACATATATATATATATTGTTTGAATGCTGGAAATTAAATGAAAAAAATTAATATGCAAACATAAAAACATTTTTCAAAAATTATTTTATCAATTAATAGAGAAAGCAATATTCAAACATGTTTAGAATATATTGTTAAATAAATTATAATAATGTAAAATAAAGAGAAATGTTAAAAATTGTTTAGCAGGATTAATTTTTAAAAAATATATAATTTTTTAATTTAATTTTATTGAATTTAAATAGTTTTTGAGAAATTTTAATACTTAATATTGTTATATTCCAATGCATATGCATACAAAATGTTTATAATTCTAAGAAGTTATTTACAAAAGAAAAAAAAAAATGTGTCTACCATTTCCTTAAATAACCTTTATAATACAAAAAAATTATTCATATTGTAAAACAATATTAATTTACTATATGTTAGTTTACTGAGAATTTTAGAAATTTCAATAAAAAAGGAAAAAAGAAAAGTGCAAAACACTGTGCCCGTTTTATATTTTTCATTTATATAATATCCACACATTATTTTAAATTCCTTCCTCTAGTATTATTATTCTTCAATTAACTTCACAGAACAATACGCACACACAAAATAATAATAAAATAAAATAATAAAAAAGAACGCAGTTTATCTCTTGAAAATAGTGCGCAATTCGCTGTCCCATTGAAGCAGAAAGGAACAAGCGAAAAGCATTCTGGGTAATTCGCGGGTTATTCCCTCTTATCCCCTAGTATATTGCGGGGTTGATTTCGGAGGAAAAATGACCCTGGTCTAACCCTGCTTTTACGCGGGATGGAAGTATGTGAACAGCTTCGCGAAGATTGACGCGGGTTTGACCCGGGTAGAAACTACTCATGTGAACGGGGCTTATATATAAAATCATTCGTCCTGAGTGAGTGAGTAAATAAGGGGGTAATTCATTATCACCCAAACCTTATACGAATGTCTTGACATATTCCAATTTCAATTTGAGTGAAGTGTTAAATGTTTTTGACACTTTCCACCAATGTTTAAGGGTGATTATTATGAATTCGATTAAACTATTTGCCTGTCTTTCTGTCATGCTGTCTGTCCATTGTATGATCACTAAGGCAAAGTACATTGAAGGTTAAATGATGAAAGGAGTATGCACAGTTGGAAACTGTTTAATAATCTATGTGAATAGAATGGATTTTCCATTTATGTTTAAATGATAAATGGATGACATGCTTCACGCAACTTCAGAATCTAACACATTTACAAATCAATTGAACATACCTAGGGTATATTAATTTGATTAACATACTACTGCTGCAGAAAATCATACAATTGATTTTTTATTTTTCATTATAAAGTACTAAAATTTAAAACTTGTTTTTCTAGTAGATTTTTAAAATTTTTTGAGTTATTTAGGTTTTCCTGAATTTCAGATACCATAGTAACAGTAATCGTTGTTTTACTTTCGGATATTACATATGAAAGCAAATGGTACAAGAAATTAGCTTGAATTAAGCAGATGCAAAGCAAACAATCTGATTTAGATTATATATAAAGCTATTTTTAGAGTTTAATTTAAAAGTATGTATTGCTGAGTACACTGTCCACTACTGTTACATTTACTTTATAACACGATCCAACTACAAAATACAATGAGAAACAATTTACTTCTCTCACATTATTAAAAATGAACACTATACAAAATAAATAAAGGAACCTAATTATACTATAAAAGTAGAAAATTCATAGCCAGATGAAAATTTGAATTAAGGGAAAACATGAGTTATTATTCCCAAAAGACAAATTAAATATATCATTTTTAAAGAATTCTTTCACTTATAGAGCAGGGAAATGCAGACTTGCCAACCAATTTTAATAAAAAAAGGGAAGATTTTTCTTCTTTAAAAAAAAAATAAATAAATCTTCGATGTGTTAAACAATACAGTTCTACACTTTTAATATTTCAAAGCAATCTATAAAAATGTTTTACTTTAGATTAATTATACTAAATACATAAAAGTTTCAAATGAAATTATACCTCTTCAACATGTAAATAACTACAAAACAGAATCCGTAAGAAATTTATTTAACAATAGACTAAAAAACTTAGTCAAGTATATTTATAAAAATTAAATAAAATAAGGAAGAGAATTGATACCTAATAATGTAGACAGAAATGCAGTCACTAAGCAGATGTCAAATATTTTCTATTAAACATTTTTAGTTTCTGTTAGCTGTTTCAAGTTTCCCCCCCCCCCCCCCTCCCTAAATTAGACATGCGATTGCTAAAATTAGAAATTAGCTGAAAATTTTTTGCTAATGATTGATTGATTGATTAGTTGAACACTGATACACTCACTTTTAATAAATTGATGACATAAGCATATATATATATATATATATATATATATATATATATAGTTTTTAACTACATTAAGCATTTTCAAGATTTTTTTCATAAACATAAAAAAAAAAAATCTTTAAATAAAACAACTGCAATAACTTTTATATCCACATAAAACCTCATTAAAATTCTATGTCAAAGGAAACACAAACTTTTTAAACAAATATAGAATATGATTTTTGTGTATATGCATTAATCATACATTTAAAAAAAAAAAAAAAAAAAAGTAGCAGTAGCTAATTATCAGTTTCAAATGTGCATAAAACCAACTGAGTATGAATTTTCTTAAATTGTTTTGGGAAAAATTTTTCGACCTGAAAATCTATTCTTCATTTTTTTTTCCTGCATATTTACACATTTGGTATAAACATGACATACAAATATTTAATTTAATTGAGGAAAAATAAACAGATTCATTTAATTCAGCAATAAGGTCTAAAAAAATAAGTACATATGTCAAAAATATTGAGCACTTATAGATCACTATCCAGAGAAGGAGAATAGGGGGATGGGGGGGGGGGGGGAGATACAAAAATAATTACACAGTAAGAAATATTAAATTCTTTCAATTCTACTTCTAGAATCTAGTTTAAAATAAATATTATCATTTATGTTGCAGATGGATAAATATAAGAAAACAAAAGACTTCTGCATAATATTTGATTGCCGATCACTATTTGGAGATAAAGAGGGGGGGGGGGGAAGGAAAAAAAAAAACATAAGCTAGGAATATTTAACAAGTCTATTTCTTTACAGGTTCTAGAATCTCATACAGCAACTTTGAAATGAATACTGACATTTATGTTGTTGATGGAGAGAGATTGGGAATTTCCGTGATCGTCGATCACTCTATGGGGTTTATTTTTTTTAAACAAACGATATCCGCATTTCTTTTAAAAACTGAAGATTTCATCATCTGTCCAAAAGACCGGAAAAGTTGGCAAGTATGGAAATGTATGCAGTTTCTAAAAAAATACAAGATCAATTGTCTAAATATAAATTGTGTCCTGACTACATACACAGAGCATCAAATAGAAAATTCTAGCTAAATAGGGTAAAAAAAAAAAAAAAAATACAATTAATAAGGCCAGCTAAAATATTTTACTTTTAGAACATGAGACTTAACATATCTTATAAAAAGCATAAAGAAGCATCTAAATAGATTATATATATTTTTTCACATTACATTTAATACTTAACAAATATACATACATATAAGTAAAATGATTATATAAATTCATTTATATATTTTTGAAAAGTTAACACTTTTTAAAGGATACTAGATTTGGTGTAACCTTTACTATTCAACATTATTTCAGGAGCTCTGTACCATCTGGTAGCAACATATTCTGTAAGAAGACCAGTGTGGTCATGATCTGGATCAGCAACACGTGCTAAACCAAAATCACAAATCTGGAATAATAATAATTAAAAAAAAAAAAAAGAAGATTTAAATAACTAATAATAAATATAAAGGATTTCAATAAACTACTTACAAAGAAAATTATCTTGTATTTTTTTGTAGATTCAAAGAAGTCATATATAGTTGATATATTTTGCAAAACTATTTTTTTGGGGGGAAATTAAAAATATTTTATTTATTTCAGAAGGGTGTGCAAACTTGCTTCAGAAAATATATGAATGCATTAAATTTCTTCTAGTTTTTCTTCCTTCGAATCAATTTTAATTCCTTCTAGTTTATTATTTCTCTTTTAAAATATCTGGTAGCTTCTTCACGGGGAGAATATTTTCAGGGTGACTAACATTAGAACTTTTCCTAATTCCCTGACTTTTTCTTTTCCATGACTATTTTTCACTATTTCCCCTAACTCTTACGCTGTTTTTTTTTTTTTTTTTTTTTTTTCCCACAAAATATAGCAATTTACAGTAACAAACTTGGCTTATTTCCATAAAATTTGTCAATATTCCCTGACTATTCCAGACTCACTTTAATTCCCTGGCTTTTCCATGATTTCCTGACTTTCTCTGACTAGTGGCCACTCTGAATTTTTAAGATACACTTTGTTTACTGTTATATTTTAAGAGTTAAATACTATATTCAACTCTCCCTTTTAAAGATATCTTGCAGTTATTATGGAATTTGATATTTAATACTAGTATAATATTCAGCTGATTTTGGTAAACAGCTGGTTCACTATCCTTGAAAATTCTGACCATATTTTAAACTCCCACTTAGAAGCACCCTCTCCCCGTTTTAGAACCAATAACAGCCTGTTCACTTACTGCACAAACATCTGAAAATTCCGACAATTGCAAAATCCCATCCTAGCAGCTTTTAAAAGTATGCACAATCTATTATCAAAAGTCCCCCCCCCCCCACAAAAAAAAAAAACAACTAAATAACTACTTTTTTAAGGCTGTAGTTCATAAATTTTTAATAAACTGCCCACCTGCTACTCTTCAATGAAATTTACACCTTTGAAATTATATGTAATTAATTCGCCACCTCTAAAAAGATTTTTCAAGGTTGTAACTCTATTTCTATATATTTAAACATTTTGCCTCGCTTCTCTCCTTCAATTAATTTTACACTTTCGAAAACATGCACAATGGATTCATGATCACCAAAAACTCTATACATGGTTTTCAAAGTCCTAGTTCTCTTTTAAAATCAGCCAACAGGTGAAACTACTATCCTGCAATTTCTTTTTCGGGTATGTATTAGCTTAAAAGGTGGCACTGTTACGCTGTAATTTCCCTAATTAATAGGAAAGCTATTATCTCATTCTAATCAGTTTAACTATACCTGTTTTATTTGTGTGCAGCATACTGGTCAACAGGTGTTATGGTTTTATACATGGAGCATTCATTGACCATTTTCTTACATACTTATTGGTAGTGATGAATCATAATTTTTTTTATTTTATCAGAAGACCTGAATGAGAATTTTAAGCGTATTTGAATTGTTCTGCTGGTAGTATTTAAATAAATATTTAAATGTGTAAAATTCTTATAATCTAACATTGAATATAGACTTTCAGCTAATATTTGTTTTTGAGTTATACTGATAACAGACGCATACAGACCAACTGCTATTTACTTAATTATAAAAATAAAGGAACCTCAAAATGCATAATTGCAGCAAATTGAATAAGTCTATGGGAGAAATTTTTCATTAGTACATTATAACAGCTTTAGACTGTGCTATATAGATAATTAAATCAACAGATATATACTATATATATGAAAGGATTAAAAAAATATAAATTAAACTTAAATAATTAAAAACCCATTTTAAAATTTAGAAATCGCAAAGAATTTGTAACTGGTCCTTTAAGTTTGTTTCACAGCAGGAGACTTCAAAATGCGAAAGTTGAAATATTGTACAACTTTAAGACAAAAATTTAGCTTATTCAAGTGCTTTTCGTAGTAACTGCTCTTAGATCTTGCATATTAATTAATCCTGGATATCTGGAACCTCAGCAAATGAGGCAACCAGCAATTTATTAACCAATTGGAATTGAGATTGAGTGATCAAAAATCGAAAACAAAACAAATGAGAATTTTTTCGTCATGTCCCTAACAGCACAGTTAGGCTTAACTTATCCACAATACATCTTCAGGACGTTTCTGGGATGCCTTTTCATCCAGAAGACATCTTGAAGATATCCTGAGGAGGCGATGTGCTGTCTGGGGTAATGCTTGCTAACTAAACCTTTGTCTGCTGGGGCTCCAGTTCCATGGGAAATCGGCACACTCTGTGCATAGCAAACGTCCCTTACCGCCAGCTCCAGACTTAAGAGAGAATATCTGGTCCACTCAGGCTACCTAAATAATGACCTAGACTGCACTTTTCTACCTATCTCGTAAATAAAGGATTATTAATAATATTGAATGGACTCCTCACCATTTGCAAGATCTCTACACATCGTAATATCATCCCAATTCTTATTACTAACACCTGTGGGACTTGTAAGTTTCGATAGTAAAACCTAATAGCATAACAGAAATGCCGGGTACACCCCAATGCAGTACATATATACATTTATTTATTTATGCTCAGACATATGTGCCATGTAGAATATGATATAAAAACATTCAGTATCAATTTACAGGGACACACAAACGAATTGGTGTATATTAGGGCTATAGCTGAAAATAGCCTGAAGTTATGTTATGCATTTTTTTTTTGCTGCACTAAATTTAAATACAGTAAGATAAAATACATTTTATAATCAATATATAGGATACCAAAAATTAATCAAATAAGTTTCAAAGAGTGGTCTTAGCATAAATTATCTGAATAATGTAAACTAGATTTTTGAATTTAATAACAACTTTAAATGATTTATGAATGTAATTATAATATTCAAACAGAGGGTTGAGAGCAGCAATAGCCTCCACGCACAATTTTTGTTAAATTAAACAATTTTCAACAATTTCAGTGAAACAGGTCAGCAGAGTTTAGCAGCTTTAATTTCAGTTTTTTTTTTTTTTTTTTTTTTTTTACATTTTGCTAAAAAGATATATTCTGTGAAAATGCATGAGCAAGATTTTGCTTAAATGTGAAAACTGAATAATTTCATAAAACATCTCTGTATGATAATCTCTAATTTTTAATCAAATATTCACAGACCAAAAATTACAAAAACCACTAAAAATAACAATAATTATCTTATTTAGTATATTTGGATTTAATTTCAATTTTTAGTAAGTGAATTTAAAATGCAAAAATACTTAAACAGATCAGAATTCAGATTCTGTTTCATAGAAGCATTCTTATCAGTAGTATAGAATAATGATCTACCCCTATACTTACTCCCCTTTCAAATAACTTATTCATTTTGCACACATGATATAGCTGCCCCTTTTGCTACTGTTAAAATTGAAACACAGTTTCCTTGATACATGTTTCTTAAATCACAAGTGTAGATGCTAAGTTAAAAGCATCAGTGTAGTGGAAAGAGATAGAAAATGAAACTGAGGATAACCAATCATATACCTATAATGACTTGTAATATGCACTACCTGTTTGAATTAGAGGGAGCTAATTATATAGTGTTTAAAATTTGTGATTTGTCAAAACAAAATTAATAATAATTCATAATTTTAGATTCAAATTTTCTCAAAAGTTTTTAAGAATAAGAACTTTTATAATATTATCCCCCTCCCCTGAAAGAAAAAGCTAAAATTTTCTGGGCATTTCAGCTAAAATGCTGAAGAAAAGTTTTTACCAAGTTAAACATTGCAGATCAGAGTTTATTATGTAATAAAATTGTAGAATACTTTCACATAGTCATTTAAAATAATTACAAAACTGTATTAAACAACAGCTTTATAATTTAAGCAAAAGTACTTTATTATTTTACAAGGAAAAACATTTCTCTTTCTTTAACATCCACTAATAATAACAAAAAGATCAAATTACAAAAACTCCAGAATTTGTGGCTTAATTGCAACACAAATTACTATTGTAAGTCGTTATGATTACCTTTCAAAATTATTTATTTTCAAATTTTGGTAATATAGTGAACTCTCATTAAGACGGCCCCGCTTAAGATGGATTTCTCGTTATTACATACAAAAACAGAATCCCCGGCTAAGGCCTATAATAATTGCATGTAATAAACGTCACTTTATACGTACAAGTCATTCGTTAAGATGGACATTTTTCCCCCTGCGAAAAAAAGTCAATTCCCAAAATCTTTACAAAGTTTTTTTTTTTTTTTTTTTTTTTTTCTTTTAACATGAAAAAGGTGCAATAATAAAAGAGTTAATCTTTTTCACTCTGCATTATTACACCGTAAGAGCATTGATTGACAGTGACATTTGAGATCAACAATTTGTACCTGTCTCCACTTCTATTGTGAAGACATAGCAAAGGATTTCGTTATCAGTGGCAATCGTCCTTACAGTACGAGTACACATTCTTTCCTCAGTTTCTGAAAACTGTGGTTACTCGGTCCAGCTGTAGTCAGTGTAATCGCGTGATTACTTATCTGACCCTACAATTGGAAAGTCTCACACTTTTACTCTTTGCTTTAAATCAAGTAATACTATGTTGTACTATATGAAGAAAAGAAGTTTTGTTTTTAAGTATTGTTTTTCAGGCATGAGAGTGCAGAAAATAAAAAAAAGAGGAAACACGCGTGTTCATAAAATTAATTTTAAAAGAAAAGTAACGTGCGCGGGGAAAACTGTGTAAATGTACATTCATAAAATTTATTTCAAATGAAAAATAATGCTCACAGGAAAAACTATACAAAATATTTTAAAAGTGACAAATTAAACTAAAAGAATAATGCACATCAACACAATAAATTATGTGTTTAAAAAAAAAAAAAAAACATAAGCTAGCAATCAACATTTAATCAATGGCTGGTGGTGGAAAATGGGAAAGAAGGGGGGGGGGGGTAAAAAGTAGTTCATGAATGAAATATTAAACACAATTCTACTTCTTTATAGGTTCTAATATATCATAATTAAGTTTAAAATTAATATTGTGGATGGATAAATATTCAAAAATAAAAAGCTTCCCACAGAATGTTTGATCGGCAATGGTTAGAGATGAAAAGGGGGGGGGGGGACAAAAAAAATTACATGAGTGAGAAATATTGAATAATTCTGTTCTTTTATATGTTATAGAATCCGATAAAGCATGTTTAAAATGAATATTGACATTTATATTTTGGATGGAAAAAGATTGAGAATCTTAAGTTTTTCGTGGAGCGTTTGAACACTGATCATTATTGGAGTTTGATTTTAACAAAATAAAAAACAGCGGAATTAACGAAAATCGCAAAAAAGCGGAAAATCGCGGATCCGCAGAAAATTCTCATGCCTGGTTTTTCCTACGTTTATATTTTTTGTGAATAAAAAGGTTTGAGGAAACAAATTTTCATTCGTATGTATACATAATAGTAATTTTAGAGTTCATATAGAACTTCAGTTTATGAACTCCTGTTATAATGGACTCTCGTTAATATGTACAAAAACTGCCCGCCCTTGATTGTCCGTTTTAATGAGAGTTTACTTTATACTCAAACTTTTAAGATCTATAATTTTATATCATTTTGATCTGACATATTTTAATAAAAAAGTCAATTATGATGCCTGTTAGGCCTTTCATCTACACAAAGAAAGAAAAGTATCTGTGTGTCTGTCTGCACTCTGGTGTTCAGACAATTGATTTCAGACAACAGAAGCTACAAAACTTGACAAATGAGTAGCTGGGACTAGTAGATATGCACCTCATTAAGATTTTTTCGAATTACCAAATTTCGAATTTTTTAAAATAATTTTTTTTCGATTTTATCTATTGATTTTTTATATTTCATTATCTATGATTTATTCTTTCATTTCAATCGTCTGAGTATCTTAGCAACAGCTATTACACTATTTATTTTTTACCATGTTTTTATTAACTTGTTTTCTTGTTTGTTCGACCAGTACAAATCTTGCAATCGATACACAATCAATCAATCTGCTATGTGTAACTCTGTGAGCTCGCATGCTGACGAGCACAAATATTTGATTAATTCAAATCAATATTTAAATAAATAAAATAATTAGAATGGAAAATATATATAACCACAAAAATAATAGTTATCTAAAACAAGGCTGAAGTAGTTTGTAATACTGTAGTGTGTTTTTTTTTTTTTTTTTTTTTTAAATTCATTTAAATAGTGATCAGCAAAGTGGGTAAAGCCAACTAGTAAATATAATTGATTGAAAATATTATAAGCACTCATTAAAAAAAAAAAAAAAAGGCAAAGAAAGGAAATTAAGCAACGTCTTACTTTCAAATCACAAGTTGTATTTAGCAGCAAGTTACTAGGTTTTAAATCTCGATGTAGAACATTGGCTGAATGTATATATTTTAAACCTCTCAAAATCTGATACAGGAAATAACAGATGTGATCATTTCCCAATTTTTGTGTTTTTAACAATTTATACAGGTCTGTTTCCATAAGACATTGAACAATATATCTATATATAGTTAAGGATATGAATATTTAATTGAAGATTAAAAAATAAATAAATAAAATAAAAATGTAAAGAAGGATTAAAAAAAAAAAAAAAAAAAAAAAAAAATGCTTGAAAAACAATATATCTATCAGAATTTACAAGATAGATTGACATTTTGTAAAAATTTCAATAGTTTTTTTTTGCCATTCCTCTTTCACTTCTTTCCAGAGTTTCATTAACTGTGGTGAGTTTAAGAATTTTTGTTCAGCTGATCAAAGACAATAATCCATTAAGTGAAACTTTAATGGATTTTAATGGGAATAAAGTATAAAAATTACAGATGTAATTTCTGTGATAGTTTTTATTTTTACAAATAATACACTGATCATTTTTTAAGTGTGAACAGTGGCATTGTCTATGTGTAGTTTTTAGGGGTGGGAATCGATTAAGAGTTTTAACTGGGTTAATCGTAGATCATTAATCGATTAATCGGATTTTTAATCGGTTTTCATATTTCTTTATATAATTTTATTTTAATGATGAATAAACTCTCATATTGTGCATATATATATTACTAGCAGGCAACGCCCGCTTCGCTGGTCCCTATTTTTAAATGAATCACTATAATGAATTCTCAAAATTGCATTAATTTTTATCACATGAAAAAAAAGAGAAAAAAAATCTGAGTAGGAAAAATGTCGCACCGGGTTCTCACTGCCTTCGGAAAAAATTCCCAAAATGCTCTAACTCTTATTTCTATTATTTTCCCACTTCGCCCCCCCCCCCTCCTGTCTATCCTAATAATTTTACAAATTTGAAATATCCGCAATCGATTTGTAAGTATCAAAAACCTCTATGCACCAGTTTTGAACGATATATCTCTATTTTTATTTTTTTACCACTCTACTCCCCCCCCCCTTCCCGCCCTCCCAATAATTTTAAAAATTCGAAAATATCCGCAATCGAATTGTAGGTATTGGAAACCTCTATGTACCAATTTTGAATGATCTAACTCTATTTTCTTTTTTTTTGCCCCTCTGCCCCCCCTTCCCGGCCCTCCTAATAACTTTATACTTTCAAAAAAATCCCCATTCGACTTGCAGGCCTCTAAAACCTATCTGTACCGATTTTGAACGGCCTAACTGTATTTCTATTTGTTTTTTACCATAGCCCCCCCCTTACCGCCTCCCCCCCTTCCCGCCCCACCTAATAATTTTAAAAATTCGAAAGTATCTGCAATCGATTTGTAAGTATCGAAAACATCTATATACCAATTTTGAGCGATCTAACTCTATTTTTATTTTTTTGCCCCCCTCCTCCCCCTCCCCTCCCCCTTTCCCGGCCCACCTAATAACTTTACACTTTCGAAAATATCCCCATTCGACTTCCAGGCATCTAAAACCTAACTGTACCAATTTTGAACGGCCTAACTGTATTTCTATTTGTTTTTTACCATAGCCCCCCCCTTACCACCCCCCCTTCCCGCCCCACCTAATAATTTTAAAAATTCGAAAGTATCCGCAATCGATTTGTAAGTATCGAAAACATCTATATACCAGTTTTGAACGATCTAACTCTATTTTTATTTTTTTGCCCCCCTCCCCCCCTCTCCCCTCCCCCTTTCCCGGCCCTCCTAATAACTTTACACTTTCGAAAATATCCCTATTCGACTTGCAGGCATCTAAAACCTAACTGTACCAATTTTGAATGGCCTAACTGTATTTCTATTTGTTTTTGCCCCGTAGCCCCCCCTTGCCGCCCCCCCCCTTCCCCCACCTCCTAATAATTTTATAAATTCGAAAATATCCGAAATCGATTTGCAGGTATCGAAAACCTCTATATACCAATTTTGAACGATCTAACTCTCTTTTTATTTTTTGCCCCCTCCCCTCTCCCCCCCCCCTGCTGCCCCACCTCGGGGCTGAATTTCTAAAATTCCAGAAATTGGTTTTTAGATATTTGCATTAGCTATATTTTAGAGCAAAAATTTCACGCATATCTATTTTTTTGTTTGAGATATATAGGATTATGCGAAATCACGTTTTTACGCATGTGAAATCACGTTTTGCCCCCCCCCCCCGCCCCCCTTGGGGACCGAATTTTGAAAATTCCAGAAATTGGTTTTTAGACATTTGTGTTAGCTATATTTTAAAGCAAAAATTTTACGGATATCTTTTTTTTTTGTTTGAGATATGAAGGATTTTGTGAAATCACGTTTTTCCCCCCCTCCCCCCCTTGGGGGGCGAATTTTGTAAAATCGCTTCTTAGTGGATGCCTACGTCATGGAAAGAACATTGTCACAAAATTTCATGCTTCTAGGTCCAGGGGTTTGGTCTGGGCGTTGATAGATCACCCCCTCACTCAGGAAGTCTTCTTTTATATATATAGATTCATAAGTTTGACTGATTTATTTATTTATTTTATTATTTTTTATTTTTTTCAAAAATTTTTGTCTAATCAATTATATCTGTTTCATAACTGAAATTTAAATCAATTTTCAAAGTAATAATTGGTGACTTTAAGTGTTAATTTTATATAAATATTTTCACTTATTCAATTTTATTTATTTATTATTATTTTTTAAAAATAAATTAATTTTTCTTGTCCATCTCACTTGTCACTATTTTTAAATGAATTCTCAAAATTCCATATCATTATCATAAAAATCTCAAATTCTTATATTTTAGTTCTTCTTCGTCACTTCGGACTAGAACACAGAATGTTATTTTCTGTTTCTACTTCAATAGTTGCTATCAGCAAGTCTGAACAGACAATAAACGCTTGAAGATACTGTGAAACTCTGTTGACATTTCCCCCATCAGAGGAATAGTGAAAATCTCAATCCCTTCTTCTTCTTCTTCTTCTTTTTTTCTTTTTTTTTTTTAAATCTTCAGCATTTCTATTTTTTGAAAGCTTCTTGTTTCTGAGAATACTATTACCCTAACCAACACTTTCTGTAGAAGGCTACAGACAGGTGGTGTTGCTCCAGCATTCACATGCAGCGGCATTTTGTTTAATAACTGTCCTCCCCCTTTTTCTCTATCAACAAAAGTGCAACAACTTCTTTTGAGAGGTTTTATTTTTATTTATTTGTTTATTTTATTTTATTTTTTGCTTTTTCATTATTTGATGGATGTTTCTTAGAATGCTTGTTAGCAAAATATGTGAAAAAATATTTTGTAGGCAGAACAATATTTTTACTTTAATTCGTAGTTTGAAAATTTTAATCGGATTTTGAAAATTTTTAATCGAATTAATCGATCCGATTAACTCGATTAAAAAAATTGATCGGGACTAAGCATTGATCGATTAACCGAACCGATTAATCGGCACAGCCCTAGTAGTTTTATATAAGAAAGTTCACAAGATATAGAATTCCTTTACTAAATATTCGTTTAAAAATATTCTTTATAATATTCTGAGTTAACTTTACCATTTTTTTCTCTCACTGTTCTTACTTTTAAAGTTCTAATGCAAGAGAAACACACAAAATCAAATTTTTTTCTGAAACATTCTTCATATTTTTTAAAGCAGGTATAAAAAATCTCTGCATTTCTTTCCACGATAATTATACTATAGGTGAATTCCGGAAAAAAGTGGACATGACATTTAAATTTTAAAATTACTTCTATTAAATCATGTTATACATCACTCTTTTCAGAACAATATGAATTTTTCATTTCTATGAATAATTTTGATATATAGCACAATAATCTTGAGAAAAGTAAGATCAATATCACTTGTTCTCTTCAGACAGCTACATTGTGAAAAATGCTGATTTTGATTATAGTGAAAATTACGTTTACATTTCAATATCTTTAAGAATAAATTAACTTTTTACCTTTGAGGATGTAGTTGACTTATTTATTAACTAATTTGTTTAAAAAAAAAAAACTTTAGGGGCTATTAAGAAGGCTCTTTAATAACAAATAATAAATTTAATGAGTTATTCCTCTGCTACCTTACTAAATATCAATTATTTCAACAACAAATGATTAAGTGTAGAATTGTGATTATATTTTTTTATGAAGAAGATTTTAGGTAATGGAAGGACATATTATATAGTAATGGAAGGAACATTACAAAAAATGCTCCTCTGGAGAGGAAAAAATACTACTTCCACAGTATGATGACATGTTATTGGCCAAACAACACAGAAATTCATGTAGAAATCCTTGTTTTCATGCACATTTTCACAATATTTAATCATTTGAATCTCAATATGCAGCTAAACAAGAAAAATATATTATGAGAGAAAAGAAATATTTTTTCAAGGTTTTATAATCAATTTTTCCAGAATGTTAATGAAACTTTATTTTCTCTGAGTTTTCCCCGATTTATTTATTTATTTTTTAACCAAATCCAAAATTTCTTGAGTATTCCAGGTTTTCCCTGATGAGTATAAACCCTGTTTTACTAACTAGCTTAACTTTTGTTTTAAAAATACATGTTTTGTCTTTTTTTCCCTTTTTTAACCAGCCACAGTGAAAGAATAATGGGAATGGTAGGACTTTGAAATATCTTGTATGCACAGGCCCGGACTGGCTCCTTTGGGGGCCCTCGGCTAGAAATCGAAAAGGGGCCCCTTGCTGGGGTATTTAGAGAAAACTATCAGGCTTTGCCAGTTTCACTCCAATATATTTAAATGAAGTCATAAAATTATATACAACTTACTAATTCTAAAAATCTCATAAAATGAAAAAATGTAATAAAAATTCATTGAAATCAGTCAAAACTTCATTTTCTTGCTCTCCCCCGCTTAAGGGGGAGGGGGGCAATTTTGCAATTTTCATTATACTGTGTAATGGGTACACATAGCCAGCACACACACCGAAAAATCGCCTTTAATTTAGAGCAGAGTTATAATTTGAAACATGTTTTTTGCCCACCGGATTCCCTATAATGCGTGCTGTGTGCATACACTGCTTCATAAAAAAAAAAAAAACAACCCTTCCTGAGATAACTGTAAGTAAAGTTGCGGTTGGAAACGAAACGTATCCCCCCCCCCCCCAGCAAACAGGGGGATATTTCACAAAATCCTTTTATTGTGTGTATTACACTCACACCACCAACCCACACACCAAAATATAGATTTCCTATGATAATTCCTTTATAGGATGTGTTAGGTACACACAACACACCAAAAAATCACCTTCCTGAGATAATTTGGAATAGAATTACGCTTGGATATGTGTTTTGTACCCCCAACCCTTGCTAAAAGGGAAGGGGGATATTTCGCAAAATGTATTTTTAGAGTGTATTTAGGCATATATAAGCAATCCATACACTCAGAAATTGTCTTTCTGAGATACTTTTGATAAGGGTATAATTTAGATGAGGGTTATAACTTGAAACATATTTTTTGTGCTCATATAGCAAACCCACATACCAATGTGTTGTCGTCCTGAGATAATTTGGAACAGAATTACGCTTGCAATTTTTAATTATTTATTTGCTTATTTTTATTTTATTTATTTATTTAATTATTTGCCCCCTCACCACTCCTATGGAGAAATTTCGCAAAATCCCGTCACAGTTAACGTTTGATGAAAATATTGAACACGCATCAAAATTCGTAAACGTTAGCTCCCATAGATTCCCCTGGAAAAATTTAATGCAAAAAGATTGCTGTCAAATTTGCCTCCCTTGTAAATCCCCCCCCCCTCCCTTCCCAAATAAAAAAATCGCAAACACCCAAAATAGGTTTCTGGATATATATACAGAAGACACAGTTGTTTTCTACTTCTACGTGCCATTTTTCGTAGAGTTTTAATGGAAAATCCGAAAATCGACATATATTTTTTTCTTTTTTGTACGCAGGTCTAGTCTCTTCTGGTGCTGTTTCTTAATCGTGAAGTAATTTAAACCAGAGTTATGCTCGTAAACGAGATTTTGTCACCCCCCCCCCCTCCCCCTCAGGGTGGGAAAGGGAGAATTTTGCAAAAATCCATCTTAGTGGGTGTTAGCTCTCTGGAACCAACTTTCTCTGCAAAATTCGTAATCTAGTCCCGTACAAAATCGCCACGAAAGTGTTGGGTGGAAATTACCCCCCCCCCCCCCCCCCTTGAGCACTGAATTTATAAAATTCCAGAAATTGAGTTTTAGGTATTTTGTTCGTCTTATTTTAAGATAAAAGTCTCAGGGAAACGTTTATGTGAAATAAGGTTTTGAAATGTGAAATTACATTTTGCTCCCTCCTCCTTCCTTTGGGGACTGAATTTCTAAAATTTCAGAAATTGGTTTCTGGATATCTGTGTTTGCTATATTCTAGAGCAAAAATCTTACGTATATCTTTTTGTTCGAGATCCTGCTTAGCTTGAGGGTCAAATTTCTAAAATTCTAGAAATATGTTTTTCTTAGCTATATTTTAAAGCAAAAATTTTACTGTTATATGTTTTTTTCATTGAGATATAGAGAATTTTATGAAATCACATTCTGTCTTCTTTGCCTCCTTAGGGGGCGAATTTTGTAAAATATCTTCTTAGGGGGTGCTTACACTATATGTTCTATAATCTGACCCAGTTTCGAGTTAGTGACTCCAGTAGATTTTGTTGTGTGTTGATGAGGCAGTCAGTGAGTAAGTGAGTGGAAGTACCCTTTTATATATGAATAGAATATTAAAACATATAGTTTTTTGAAAATTAGGCTTACAGGCCTAAAAACTACATTTAGCTTTCTTGCTACCAAGAAAATAGTTCAGCAAAAAATGTAAGCTTTTTTTCTAATATCGTTTACTTATTTTCACAATAAATAGTTACATAGTTTTTATATACCATACCTAAACTAGTTCCAGGCTGGAAAAAATAAGTATACGAATTAATTACGGGCGGTTAATTATTTAAAAATGAGGTTGTGAAATATTTTTATTTTTAGGCAACCAAATCACATTTTTTAAGAAACCAACCTAAATAATTATAAAAAGGGACACAGCAGTAATAAATTACTAAGCATGTTGGAAGAATATATATATATATATATATTCTTTAATTGTGATTTAGTTGATACAAATTGTAAATTATATTTTATAACAAAAAGAAAAATGGTTCTGAAAGACCCTGGTACAATTTTAGTGAACTAAGCAACTCTCGCTAAGATCTTTACTTATGCAATTGTGACAGCCTCTTTAATTCATCGCCAAAATGACAACAAAAGTCACCAACAGGGGTCTTATATTAAAGCTGTACAGAATTGTTTTAAAGAAACAAATATAATAACCGATGCTAAGGAACGAAACAATTACTATATACTTTTATATTTAAAAAAAAATATATATATATCTATTTTTCAAGTCATGTTGTATTAACTTAAATTCTGTTTCCTGCAGCATTTTATTGAAAAAAAATTCTGTTAAATCAGCATTGTGCGGGCGTGAAAGCTGCTGCTAAGGGCAGCGGGAACCCAAGTCGTGACTTTAATTGATTTCATAGTGTTTCTTTTTTTTTCCTTTTTTTCTGGTGTGTGTGATCTTAATATTGATAGCTGATATGTAATTTTAAATTTTAAGATCATTTAACTATGACAACCAGCGAATAGCGAAACAGTTAAGCCTACTAAAACCACAGCAACGCGTGGTCAGGTACATCTAGCTTTTAAATAAAATGTCTAATTTTCACCCAAAATTAAGAGCCTCTAATTTTAAAAATTAAATAATAGAATTGTTTTGCTACTGTTTCTTCTGATAATTTCTCAAATTATTGAGTATGTGGAAGGTACTTAAGTATCATTTTTATATAAAATCTCTAATTTTCATCTGAAATCAAAGACGTCTAATTAAAAAAATTAATTTTATAAAATTAAATAATAGAATAGTTTTGCTTGAACTTATAAACTTTTAAACTAATTCGAGTTACTTGCATTTAATGTGCCATTTTCGTCCCTCAAAAGCCCACTTTGCGGCTTAGAAGTGAACTAATTAACGAAGTATTTAGATATTTGGAATTTTTTTTTTCAACATCTAAAGATTTTCTCGTCTTTTCTTTTTGAAGCTCTACATTGCTAGACACGATTCATGTCAGCACAGCTCTGACACTGCTTTAAATACAACCTTACTACGAGACTTATAGTAGGTGAGCGTTGCGCAAAAGAAATTAGTTATATTAGGTAAGAACAAAAATTGAAGCTCCGAAGAGACGTAACAATCGCAATCGAGACGCTACATTTAAAATTTCGTGGTTGTTTAAGATAGGAGAACAAACATACAGGATGAGGATGAAGCAGCATGCTCCGTGAATGAAACAATCTCGACTTTACTTGTGCACGCATCCTAGATTAAAACAATCAAGAAAGAGAAGGTTTTCATCGCAAAGCTTCAATATTTGTGTGCATTCAAGTTCTTTAATCGCAAACTTGACTGAAATTATGAACAGTGCACAACATTTCTCGAGTCAAAATTATTTGTAAATCAGTAAAATTATAGGAAAATAGTCAAATTACTCTGATGTAACTATTTATAAAGTAGTATGTTTTAAGGGGTGTCCTGGGGCCCCTTTGGGCTGGGGGCCCTCGGCAATCGCCGACCTGGCCAGTCCGGGCCTGTGTATGCACCATACATATTAAGTGGAAGTCTAATGACAATAGCCAAAGATTTTGCAGAAGTTGAAACTGAAAACAGCCAAAATATAAAAGTTAAGTTCATTCCATCAGATGAAATGAATAAACATACTTGAGAGTTTAAGGGAAGATGGAATGATGCTCAACCACTTCATATTCAATATTGTAAAACCACTTGACAAATATATTTTGGTATATCAGGAATATTTCTTTTCTGCACTGGTCTATTTGCCACTTAAACAAAAAAGCATGATTTAAAAGTGGCAAATAGACAAACATTATTACTGATAATAAATATTTTTAGAACTTTTAGTGTTCAATAATGGGCATTATAAATACTTTGGGGGCACTATAATGATAACTTTCTGCTGAACAAATGGGGGGTGGGAAATGATTAAAATGATACTATGTTGTGGAGTGTGTCATAAAAGTATGACATGTTTTATTTAAATTTGCCCCTCAATCATAATAAATACTAATATACAAAATAATAAATAATAATAATAATTAATTGTATAATATATTATGACATTTTCAACAAAGAAGGGAAAGAATTAGTTGCATTTTAAACAAGTCAGTTACCTTTTCGTTGAGTTCACTATTGTTCATAGGAAGATGTATTATTATTATTTTAACAACATTTTTTGCAATCGGCAGGTAATCTTCCTTTTTAAAGAGTTATAAATAAAGAAGAAAATGCCCCTCTTTTACATCCTCCTTATGATTTGGTGTGAAATTTATTGACGGATCTTTATTTACGTTTATTATCTTATATCCTATACTATATTATGGTGCCGTGACATTGTAACAATAGAACTGATGTTCTGGCACTGACTTTTTTAGGGGGCAAGAGAATAAATCATGTTAAAAAAAAAAAAAAGTATTATTTGTTAAAGAATAAAAATAGTGGTATTTTAAATGAGATTTAAGAATTACTGATAAAACAATATATATATATAACATTCAGATTTCATGGCAATTTCATTCTCCCCTCTCAGACCTCTCTCTCTTAAAAAAAAAAATAAATAAAGTTAATAATAAGACAATTAATAATAAAATCAGCTGTATTTAGTTATTTTTTTCCTCCGCTTCAATTTTCATATGTTATTTAAAAAATAAGAACATGGTCTTTACCTATTTAATATTAAAAAAAATATGGAGAATCTACAGCTTGTTTAATTCTGAATTTCATAAAAACTTTTAGACCATAAATGAGTGTAGTATATGAATTTTAATAAAAATTAGAATTACTTAACATTTGGTAAGTACACACTAGAAAATATTGAAATAAAAATGTATACAAAATTGATAACACAAGACACATTGGTAAAGAAATATAAAAAGAAAAAAAAAAGGGGGGGGGGCAGACGAGAGCAATCAAAATTTGTTGAATTAAAATTTCAAAAATACAAAATACACAAGTTGGGGTTCTAGATATTTAAAGGATACACATCTTTCATTTGGTCAATTGTAGGTGCTCTAAGAATGTCTCTTATATCAATTATCTAAGAAAAACAAAATTAAGAGATTTCAAAATTAACAAATTAAAAAATATATATAATAAAATGTAAGCATGAAATTAGTTTTTATAAATTATACAGTTTAAGATAATTATAAGTAAAAAACTGAAAGCATGTTAATGGTAATTTTGTTATCAAATATCAAACAGATAGTTGTTATTGTACAATTACATTAGATAGAAAATAACAATTTTAATAAGGATTTACAATCGGCATATTTTTACTTAACAAAAAATTTTTAACTTTATATTAATGAGATAAATAATTAATACCTTGTTAAGTTATACATTTTAATTTTGATAACTCATTATAAGCTCAATAGGCCCAATTTAAAAAAGGGCAAGATGCTGCTAGTAAAAAAAGGCACTTTTTAGATTCTTAAGAGCAATTTTGGATTTTCAAGATACTTTTGACATTTAAAATCTAAACAATTTCAAGATTCTCTAGAAGTATATATACATTAAAGATTAAACATTTCTTAATTTTTAATTTCTTTGCTTTTGTTTGTTACTAATGTATTAACAAGCATTGATTGTTATATACAATAGTTTATTTATCTCCAGTTGGAAAGTTATTTTCTACAAAGTTTTTTTTTTTTTTTTTTTTTTATGTGAGGAGCAAGAACAGTGTAAATTTTCAACCAAAGTACAGGCAAGGCACAATGCCCTACAGAAACTGTTTGAGAAGGAGAACACACACACTTGGTGTGAGTTATACATATATTTACCGGAAACATATCATATGTATACAATATATATTTACAGTAAATTATGGAGATGACTTTTTCTTATAAAATGAAATTGTGTGAAATAATCATTTTTATTTATTTAACTTTTGTGAAGGAAGGGAGTGTTATGAATCTGAGAATTTTGTTGTAAAAGAATTTTCTTTAGAAAATTAAATTTTGTATCTTTATGATGCAGCAGCTAAAAGTCTTCAATTTATAAAGTCAATTCATATGAAAAGCATAATTAACTTTCTTTTTAATCTTGTGTGAGTTAAATCACATTTGTTAATTTTCCGTGTGAAGCTCTACCTAGTAGACATTTTTAAAAATTAAAATTTTATTTTATCAGTGAACATATTTTGTGAATCATCTACACACTAAATTTAGTAGCAATTCAAAATTAACACCTTTCTTGCTTCTCATCCAAAAAAATTATAGTGCCATTCTTGACCCTCCCTCCATCCAAAAAATTTTGCTGCCTTATTGCCTTTGTATTACTTAATTTCACACTGAATGTATGCACGACAGTTGCTTCTTTATTCACATACTAAATTATTTAACTTTCTAATGTATTTCTTTTATTTTAAATTCATTATAAGCAAGTATTTTTTTGCTCATGTCTCACACTATAATGAAAAAGCTATTGTTATATTAGTTATGAAATCAATCATTTTTTTCATAGGTAATTCAGCATGTACTTACTGAACCAGCTACTAAAAATAGCATTAGCATACTTGCCAACCTTAAAAAATGAGAAATAGGAAGATTCATGTTCAAAATTAGGGAGATTTGACTAAAATTAGGAAGATTTATATATATATATATATATATATATATGTATGAAGTATACATATTTCCATACTTAATTTTTGGAAACTTAACTATGGATAAAATTAGAAATTAACAGAAAAATTTTTCAATAACTCTTTCAATTCTATTTCTAGGATCTGCCAAAACAAATTTAAAATGAATATTGTCATTTATGTTGTGGATAGGATAGAGAAAGATTGAGAAACAAAAGACTTCTGCAGAACACTTGATTGCCGATCACTACTTGGAGATATGAAAGGAGGGGGGGGGGGCAAAAAATAATTAGATGTGCTAGAAATATTTAACATTTCTATTTCTTTAAAGGTTCTAGAAACTCATAAAGCAACTTTAAAATGAATATTGACATTCATGTTGTCGATGGAAAAAGATTAACAATCGTGAGGCTTTCATAGAGCATTTGATCGTTGCTCATTAATGAGGTTTCTTTTTTATAAACGAACGATATCCGCGATTTTTTTTTTAAAGCGGCAGAAATTAATTCGTGGAATTGAATAAAATATGAAAAAAAAAAAAAAAAAAAAAACTGTGGATTTCCACGAATTTGCGAAAAAATTACATACCTGATATTTTTTGTAATAAACATTGTTTAATTTTGCTCTATTACGAGCTATTTTGTAATTTTCTCTATTTTATGATAAATCGGAAATTTTTAACTTCCGATCGGATAATCGGGAGATAGATCGAAAATTCGGTAGTCTTCTGCCGAAATTGGGAGAGTTGGCAAGTATGCATTAGAATTGCTTATTATAACATGTATTTGCGGAATATGATTCAAAGGAAATATTTCTCTCTAAGCAAAATCTTTCTTTCTAACGGATCTACAAAATTAATAATAATATATTGAAGATATATGATATTCATAAACAGGGTGGGTAATTGAAGTGTAACATAGAAACTAACACTGTGTGTAAAAAAAAAAAAAAAATGTATATATATATATAATAAAGATGATCTATTAAGCATAGTAGAAGCCAAGCAACAGATACAAGATCACTGAAACACCAATGACCAATAAGATTTAAAAAAAAAAAATTTATCAGTGGATGAAATACACTAATGTAAAGAAACCAGATCTATTAATTAACAGCCTGCAAAACAAACGAATCAATAAAGTAACACAACAAATCTTAACTTAAAACCATAAACTTATCAAAATTAATGAAAAAACAACCCAAGAAACACTAGATAGGAAGGAAGGAGGCAGGCGGCAAGACTTGTGACTTGCCTGTGGGGTTAAAATAGTTTCACGCCGGTAACACTCACCCAGCCTGCCACGACCAGAACAGGAACCATATGGATTTAAAAAAGCAAAATTTCAAAGCAGATGAACAACAATGAAACCATGAAGTAACAATGAAAATCACCGATTGATTACATTGTGTTTAATAATATAATTAGAATATTAAATATAGTTGACAACTCAAAAAGGAAGAAACTGAAAGTTTATTGGAAAAAGAAAGTTTGCGTAGTAATACACAAAGTAAATGCAACAAGCCTTCTATTTTTTTTTTAAATTTAATTTCACAAACCCACCCAACCAACCAGCCTTACACCACCACCCCACCTCCGTAATCAAACATCTGCCCACCCAACCGCCACCTTTTTTATTGTCTTTTATTATTTTATAATTTTTTTGTTGATATACACAAAAGTGTACAGAGTTTTTTTTTGTACTGACACATGGTTAAGGATATAAAATAGAAAATACAAAGTTTTTAGGAAAACCCATTTTAGCAGTGGCTGTGATCAGTTTATTAATATTTTTGTTTTTAAACTTTGCAGAGCATAAATTATTAATTTGAAATAAATGGTTAATGATGATGTTTCTAAATACCGAAAGATGCAGACATGAATTAAAATGTGTAAATAAGTTTACTTTAAAACTAAAATCTTGCCGTTTGTCATACATATCTGTGTAAATTTTATTACCATCGATGATTATTTTGAGATCTAAAAAGTTAATTGATTGATTAGTTAGAGTATTTTGAGTTAGCTTTAAATTAGGTGGATAATTGAAGGAAAAGGCATTTTGTGATTTCTTGTTAAGATAAAATACAATAATATCTATGTAACGATAAAGCTGGACATCATTATAACAAAATTGCTTTTCATAATAATAATAAAGATAGAGATCTGCCAATATACTGGAGCTACAACCTCCTTGTGGGATGCCTAATTGTTGCAAATAGATATCGTTGTTGTGGAAGATATAATTATTATGGATAACAAAGTTAAGAAGTGTTTTAAATTTTTCTGCTTTAAAATTGTGAGGAAGCTTAATTTGAGCTTTATATTCATGAAAAAGACTGTAAATGATATTACTAAGATCTGATAACTCAATATTATTGAAAAGATCTTGAAAGTCAAAAGTCATAATATTGTCTATTGAATCGAGCGATTTGATGTATTGAATTAATTGAAAGCTATTTTTAAGACAGTGTAAATTATCAACTTTGCAAGTACAATTGTAAATTTGTTTTAGAATATCCAGTAGAGCTTTATTAGCATTGTTGTTATAGGTGTTACACCCAACAGTGACAGTGCGAAATTTAATTGGAGATTTGTGAAACTTACGAGGGATGATCAGAAAAAAAGGTTACAAGCTGCAGCATTTGAAAACTACATATTGTGGAGAACTTTTGTTTCCCCAGAGTGGAGACAGATGGTGCTACTTGTCATACAGCTGGTGTGTGGGTAGGTAATGAAAGTTCCCAGACGGTTCAAGACAAATGAAATGGCAAGATGCTTAGAAAATTAGTCTCGTCTGGAAGTGCGAGCCGTGATTCGATTTTTATGGGCAAAGAATGTGTCCGCAAAGCATCTGACGCAAACGGCTGGGCATGTTGAGTGAAGGTGTCATCCTCCTGCATGACAATGCTAGGCCCCATACTGCTCAAGCAACGCAGAAATTGTTGCGACGGTTCAGGTGGGAAATCTAGAGTCACCCCCATACAGCCCATATTTGGCACCCAGTGACTATTTCCTATTTCCAAGGTTGAAGAAGCACTTATCCGGCACACAGTTCTCATCAGACAGTGCTGTGAAAACATCCGCCGAGACCTGGTTCAATGGACAGGGACCTGATTTCTACCAAGACAGATTAAACAAGTTTGTTCTGCGTTCTGATAAATGCCTAAATAGACTTGGTGATTATGCCGAAAAGTGATAGGCACATATGCCTCTTAATTCTCTTTTGTATTTTCTGTCTATTGTTAATAAATATTTCTTTATTCGACTTGTAACCTTTTTTCCTGATCACCCCTCGTAGGTATGAGAACTATATAAGGATAATTAAAGTTATTGAAGGGAAGTTGAAGTAGTTTATAGTAATTATGTATTTTTCGGTTATTAATAATAAGGTTATTATTAGTTAAACTGAAGATATTATTGGTGACTGAAGAGTTTAAAATAGAGAGATAGTAGGATCTACAAATAATGGCATAATTATTAGGTGATTTATCAACATAAGTGATCACAAAGTCATCCTGTAGTGATTTGATAGAGTTAAGAAGTACAGATTTTTTAAATAACACCAGATTTGAAGAATTGATAAATAATGCATTTTTAATTTTTTGTAACACTAAAACTTTCCATTGAGTGAAGTAGGCAATAGGTTTATTATGAGTAATAGATATTTTATAAATAAATAAATCTAGGTCATAAGAAAACTGTTGAAAGATTTGTGGAATGCTAGTTTTAACTGGAAATCTAAAATTTGGTGCCAAATTCCATGAAATTTTTTAATTGATAATTATCAATAATATTGAGATTACCAGTGATAATGTGTCCATGGTCTCTGTCAATAAATTTTGAGAAAAAAGGATCATTGCATTTACAGGGTACAGTGTTAGTAAAAGAGGTAGACTTAGATACAGAATTATAATTGAATATCTTTCTGCCAAGAGGAAGAGGATATTTGAAGGTACGAGATGATTTAAATCTTTAATCGGAAACAAACATTCTTTGTCATTAAAGATAGACGTAATGTTAATACTATTCAATATTTGATTTGTAAAAGTCACAATTAACTGAGTATTTGTTTTAAATTTGTTGGGCTTTTTATTAATTTTTAAATTAAATTGTTTGATTTTGTACATTATAATATCATAAAAAATGTCTGAAAAGTGTTTATTATAGGATTGGCTTTGAAAGACATTCAGAAAATTTACTAAGTATTTCCTTTTAATTGCAAAAATAAAATTTTGAATAATGAACCAGTTATAATTAGATAAGCAATTAGTCTGTAGATCTGAAATTAGTTTAATAATGGCACTTTTAGAAAAGATTAAATCTGTTTTTTTACTACCTCGTTTAGTTCTAGAAGTTTTAATGTTAATTTTGTGATTGAGTTGTGCATAAATAGTCGAATAATCATGTAGAATGTGTTAGAATATGATGTTAGAATATGTTTTAATAGTTTTATTAAAGTATTCGGAATTTAGGCCATATGGATAAATTGTATTGTAATATTGCATAAATTTTGATTCAAGAAATAGACGCTCACTTTTATTTTTCTGAATTTTGACAATCTCTATGGTACATGAATTAAAATTCTGTGATTTAAAGTGTTGTAATTCTATAGTTGATTTAGAAGGTGCAGCTATATATATTGAAAAAATTTTTTCCACATAAAACGACCTTACACTTGAAGGATCATACCATTATACGGAATTTTATATTTTTGAGTATTAATTTTTATACCTTCGGGAACAAAAAAAAGGAAAAATACCACCAGTGGCAGTTACTCCGGCTCAAACTACAATAATAGAAGCAGGTGTTTTTTTATTTTTTTTTTAAATCTTCTGCTGTCTCTTAACAGATCCGGATCCACAGAGGATTTTGTTCTTGACCAAATTATTGTTTAGTTTGTTGAGAAGTTGTTCAAACAACAGAGAATAATTTCTCATCTGAGAAAACAATGTTTTTCAATTGGTCATTCACAAGTCTCTGCTTTAGTGCTCTGCTCTTGCACTTATGAGTCTAATTTTCTTTTGTTGTGTAATTAGAAAATGAGCTGTCCATTTTTTTTTTTTTTTTTTTTTTTTTTTTGGGGGGGGGGGGGGGTTTACCCATTTAAAGAAAACAATAAAACCCAGTCTCAAGTGGGTTTTATTAGGTTTTTTAAACCTAATAAAAAATTTCACTTTTCTATAAATCATTTGCTATTTTTTACTTGATATTATTATGTATATATAACCCTGCCTACATAACATAGTTTATCATATTAACAATATATATGTCAGTTTGAAAATGAGTAATTATTTTTCCAACTTAAAGCTACAAAAAATCCTTTTCATTTCAACCAATAACACAATACCGGAAAGAAAACCTTTCCTAGTTTTATTTACGACCTTTCTTTTGAGCAAAACAATTTTAAAAATAAATAAATAAACAAAAAAGAAAGAATAATAAACAAATGAAATTTCAAGTTATTTTTGTAAGTCATGATAGTTTAAAAAAAAAAAAAAAAAAGTAATAATTTGCCTCAAATTATAAGAATTTAATAACAAACGCTAAATATAACTAAAAAATATAGATAAAATAAATTTAATATTATAATACATATTTAATATGTATAATATGTTGAACTTGCAGGGTTCAAAACAGGCAAAAAATAAGGTTCTATTATTGCCCCTCGTAGAAATATAATTCATAAAAACAGCCTTTTAAAAATATTTAGTTTTATGAAAATAATCTTTTTACAAAATTTTTCTGTGTTTGTAGAATTATTTTTAATGATTACCTATACTTGGTTCAATGAAACATTATTAATTTGATAATAAACATTTACATAGAACGACTTATAAAATGGAAGGTGTTACATGTTATTTCTTTCACAAAAATAAAATTTTTGCAAAAATATTTTGTTTTTCACAAAAATGAGTCCCAAAAATTAAAACCTGGATTAACCTCTGACATGTAAGTGTAGAATGCAGGCAGTGATAACTTTGTTTTGTTAAATAAGTTTTCAAATATGAATAAAATATGTTAGTAGACCATTATTATAATAAAAATTTTAAAATAGATTTTTTGCATACTTTTTTTTTTTTACATTACCCATACAAAAATATTGTTTCTAATATGGAAATCGTACATGGAAGGGTTAAAATATTTTGCTTTTGTTACTAGTTTTAATTTTACACAAAATAACTTAATAATAATTCAAAATTGTGATAAAATACTGAGTAGAATGAAATACGAGTTCATTTTACTTTTATTTCTCAGTTTAAACCAAACCAAACATTAAGAATATGAAGGTCATTAATTTTTAATTAATTACTATTTTTTTGTAATAAGTCTTCTTTTAATCTAAAATCGTTATCTTTCTAAATAAAACATATAATTCAAACCCAATAGTGTTATTCTAAGTTTAACATTTAAAAAAAAACTCATTAAAACCCACCCAGGATAGGCTTAAAGAAAAAAACCTGGGTTTTTTTTTAAATCCTGTTCTTCACATGCAGGCCTGCAACTGCCACCATATCTTTTTTTTTACAGATCCAGATATGTAGAATAAGAAAAAGATACGCAAAGTTCTGTTGATGTTTTTATATTTTAACTTTTTTAATAATTCACATGGTCTTTTCTTCCAAAGAATAAAGCATTATTATATTTTGCCTTTTTTCATCTATCTTTCAAATGTGTTGTTATAGTACAAAAGAATTTCTTTCAAAGAATTATCCTTTCTGTAAAATAGTGCAGCTTCAATATAAATTAGATTTCATTAAAGACAACAATGTTACACTTTGATTGCCCCACCCTCGAAACAAAACTATTGTGTATTACCATCAACATTTATTAATACAAAGAAAAAGTAAAGAAAGTTAAAATTGAAAAATATTTATTGTTCACATACTCATAACTAAATCTTGAAATGAGAATCCAGATTTCAAATGTTAAATGTGCCCCTAAGAATACAAAACTACCCTTTTTTTATTAACAGCATCCTGTCATTTTTTAAACCTTGGAGGAATTCTATTGTTATTGTTAATAGCCAAAGTTTAATTACAACTAGAAATTAAGTGATTTTAAGAAAACTCAAACTTTAGATAAATATCACAATAAATATAAAACTTACATTTTCATGTTTAAACCTAGTAAGAATCTTTATTTCTCTTAGAGTTCTCTGACAGTAAGTCTGGTGTTCAAATGGAGAAATTTTCTTTATAGCTACTTTTTCTTTTGTGACATTATCGACAGCTGAGCTGGAGGAAAAAAAAGTACATTGGTAATTTATATGACAGAAAAATGCAACAATTAAAAAAATGTTATAACTTTTCGTAATCAGGCCTGAAATTTTAATATTGCTATGAGTATTGAGTGATACTGGCTGCAATGCCAAGTCAATGATGTGCTTTGGAGTAC
The DNA here is from genome assembly GCA_963930645.1 of Salticus scenicus. Lineage (NCBI taxonomy): Eukaryota > Metazoa > Arthropoda > Arachnida > Araneae > Salticidae > Salticus > Salticus scenicus. The sequence continues at coordinate 320,337,396 of OZ005648.1, read as the reverse complement.
CTGCAGTTGGTTGTGACCAATGCTTTACCTCCAACGAAACTGATAAAAATATAAAGAGAATTTTCTGGGAAAAAATAAAAATAAATAAAAGAGGCTAAAGAGTTTTAATTTAGATTTTTGTCAGTGAATAGATCCCTGCAATTTTTTGTGTCTTTCCTTTTGTTAATTTAAAAACTTTCTATAACTATGGATGCATCATTTATCGAGTATTTTTTAAAGTACAAGTTCTTATTGTAAATGCCAAATCACAAACAAGAGGTAGGATAGATTTTATATCTTTAACTAAGACAGGTCAGACAATGAACCTTTTGCTCTGTAGGGTAGGGGTTAGCTAAATAGTTGAAAACAACACATTTTATAGTAAATAATATCACCACATAACAGTTAGCACATTCTAATCTATTATATAACACAATATGTAGCTACAACTAAAACTTTGGCATGAAAAGCTTTTTACTGTACAGAAAATGGCCTGCCGCTTTCACATAAAAATACTTTTTTTTTTGTTTTTCAAATATAATAAATTACTAATAAATAAAATAAGAATAAACCAAATCATCTTTAATTTAAATATATATTGTCGATTACTGTCTTAGAGTTATGAAAATTTGCATACACATGCAGACTGAAATATAACATTGAGAAATTTCTCGAAAATACTAATCTTCAAAAAATTCTCACAATTTTACTTTTTTATAGTTTAAGGTGACTTGAAACCACTGAAGATTTCATTTTCATATAGTAGTTTATATTTCCATTTAATATTTATAAAACTTCTAAAGATATTTAAGAAAATATTTAAAATTTTTATAGAAATCTCAAATTATTTTTACGATACTTGAAATACTTAAATCATGTACTGTAATAATTAGATTTATTAAAATTTATTATTAATTATTTTAACTGAACGACTGAATAAAAATTACCATATATCTAAGAAATTACATGAATTAGATATAAATGATATATCTTTATAAAGCAATTTATTTCAAAAGCAGTAATATGTTATCTCAACCACCAGGTCATATCATTTTTTTACATAGCTCTAAAATGTCTAAGATTTCTTTTGTTACATGCACATAAAAACTGGTATTAAAATGAAAACTAATAAGCTGATAAAAAGCTTTACATAGCTAAAATGGTTAAAAAAAAAAAAAAACCTGCTACTAGTTTCAAATTAACTAATGTACTTAAAAGCATCACTTTAGAGGTGAACAGTGACAAAGACAAATGACAAGCACTTCATTGACGATTAGAACTAATGTTGTTATGCATGATCAAAAACTGTCTAATTCAAACCTAATTAAAAATTTCCTGCATCACTGGTGTCAGACAGCGTCCTATTTATCCTTGCCTGCAACCAGAGATATTTTTAACTCCTCCACAAACGTATTTTATGCATTAAAATTTAAAAATACTCCTTAAAATTTTAATCACGAGTATTTTCACGCTTTGTATTTTTAGGTTAAATTAAGTTTATTTTGTTGTATGTGTCTGGAACAGTTTACATTCTTTCTTCAATTCAATGCTCCACATATTTTACTTTTTTAATAAATAAATGTCTTCTTTTACAATGAATAAAATGTTTGTACAATTAAAATTATTTTGATGAGTAAAACTATAAATGTTTGCATCATTAATAAAATTTCTTAGATTCAAGTATGGTCTTATCACTTTTCAATATTCATTTAACCCTCGCTTTCCCAAGATCTAGGTGTTACTGCAGAAAAATTGCTTTCAGGTGCTGCTTGGCACATTCGGCAAAAATCACCAGCACCCTGCCTTTTTGCATCGTTTAGAAGTTGCAACATTCCACTGGTTACGTTTGCTATCTCAGGTGGATCAGAGCACTTTTTGAATAAGGCGGGCTTAACTAATTTTCAACTTTGAAATGGGGTCAAAATGACCCCATCTTGGGAAAGCAAGGGTTAAATATTTAAACTGAGTAATATTATGTTCATATTCTGAGTTCTGATATTATATTGAGCAAATTATGCTGAAAGGAACATTATTACAATTAGCCAAGCCGTATAACATAACTTGAACTCATAAATTTCAACTTATAACTTGAGTTCATAGACACACATTTACTGTATATCTCCTATACATAGGGGAGGGTGGGCCACAATGAGACAAAAAACACTTAAATTTTTTTTTAATTATTTTATTGAACACTACGTTACAACAAATATATCAGATACAACATTTTGATAAATACTTATACATTCCACTAATTTTTTACCTCATGTGAGTGAAAACAAATACTTTATTACATTATTAAAAAAAAAAAAATTAAATGTCTCATTGTGGCCCAGATGTGGGCCACTATGAGACATTTTGTGGGCCACAATGAGACACTAAATAATCTTATAATTTTATACTAAATTTACATTAAATGATGGTTTAAAAATATATTAGTAGTAGATTTGAATACCAGTGTAATATCTGTTTGATCCAGAAATAAGATTCATGATAAACTGAGGGAGGGTGGGGGGGGGGGGGGGGGGTGATACATCAAATTATGCAAACTGCTAGCGGACGTTATATTGATTTAATTTTATACCAAAAGAGAATGAATTTAGAGCTCGAAATGTACCCCCTGAAATAGTTGGCTGGGGCAATTTAAGAATTATATCAGTCTTTTCTACTGTTGCCACATCATCATTTTAGGGAAATATAAAAGTTTCATTAGTTTGTTTTCTCATAAATTTAACCTGAGCTTCTCCTGCTTCTAGCTTGTCAATCCGGGCAACATAGTGAATTTTTGTCTTTTTGGTAGAAAATTCAACTAGGACAAAATCATTAACTGCTAATGTATCTAAAGAATAGTCTACTTCAGGAAGCTCATTCACTTCTTCTACGCTGATATCAGATTCTGAATCACTATAATAATCTTGTGATTTTCTCAACTTTTTTAATTCTTTTACAATTTTGTGTGGCTCTTTCTTCACAAAGGGTATTTTATGCTTTAGCAATTCTCGATTTTTAAAAATCGCTTCAAGTTTATTCTTTTCAGGAGTATCAGTTGGAATAGAACTGTAGGATTTTCTTTTATTTTTAAGAGTACCCTTCCTTTTACCAGCTTTAGGAAACCCTTTGAATGCTTGTGGACTAATGAAGCCATCATTAATATCATTTGACAAAACAGATACAGATGAAGATTCTACACCTGCATCCAATTCAATACTTGCTGGCATGAGTGAAGTTGTAGGATCAATTTCTTTTATTTCTTCATTTTCACATACATCATCGTGATCATTAACAAATTCACGATCAGTAACATAACTAGTTAGAAATTCATCATCATTAAATATATTTCTGTTGAATGGATATATTCCACTTTTCCGAAAACCAGCTATGATGTTTGATGGGGTCATTGCATGTTCATGTGCTGTACCGACACAACTGGCAATTTGGTAAATTGTCATAGGAATTCCAGGATTATGGAGCAACCAGGAATCCACAGCAGCATTGTAGTGAGCTTTAAATGATTGAAAAACACTCACATCTAATGGCTGAAGTTTATGACTACAGTGAGGAGGTAGTGTTACTATTATGACACCATTTTCTTTAGCCATATTTAGTGTTTCTATAGTCAAGTGACTTTTATGATTGTCCAAAATTAAAATAGTTGGATTTATTTTAGTAGATCCACTGTAAGAAATAAAATGCTTCATAACTGTAGGAAAAACTTCACCTGTCATCCATCCTGAATTTGTAGCCAGTCCTAGAGTTCCAGGAGGTGCACCATTTGTCATATGTGCTTTAAAATTTTTGCGTGGGAACACCATTGCTGGTGGTAAAGTGTTTCCTGATGCACTTACAAAACAGCATGTTGTGACTAAGTCACCTCGTTCACCACTAGTACACTGACTAACTTGTTTTACACCCTTTGCGGCAAAAACTTTTTTTGGTCTCTGTACTGTTGTAGTTCCAGTCTCATCTAAATTGTAAATACGGCTGCCATCTGAAAATTTTTCAGACCTACTGTATGCATTTTCTATATTATCAAAAAACATATTGACATTTTTCTTATTAAAAGATGTGGCACGAGAAATACTGCAACTTTCTGGCTGTCGAATACTTATTTCAGGATGGCGCTTTATAAATCCCTGCATCCAGTCAATCCCTGCTTTTAAGTTAGATTCCCAAGAAACTGGCATATTCTTCTTATTTATTTTTGCCATTTCATATGCTAACTCTCTAAAATCCTTGGTGGATTTCCCATAGCACATTTTAGAACATTCAATCATATAATCTACTAAAGATTTTTCTTCTTCTTCAGTAAATATTAATCGACTTTTATAATTGGGAGCCATTCTAAATTTTTCTTCTGGATTCAGTTGCTTCTTTTTAACATACCTTTGAAGGGTTTGAAATTTTAACCCATTTTCAGCTGCTGCTTTCCGAAGTGATAATTTTTTTTTCCATCTACTCCAACTAATACTTGTTGCACAGCCCTCTGCATTGCTGCTTCAGAAAATGACCCTTTATCACTTTTTCTCTTTCTGCCTCTAGACATGATTAACCTGAATAAAGATAAACACAAATATATTAATAGCCTGACTAAATACATTATCAATATATACTAAAACTTAAAAATTTGTGTACATAACATAATTTGTTTTTATTATTTAAATTATTATTATTATTTTTGCTATTCTATTACCAAAAAAGTAATATATATAAAAATATAAATTAGCAATAATATTTATGTATTTTTCCTTTTGTTAAAAAGTATTTGTTATGTAATATATATTTAATAATTATCAGTCTTACAAGTTGTTCAAAAATGTACCATAATTAAATTTTATAATCTGATTTCTTTGCTTAGGACCACAATGAGACGTCTCATTGTGGCCCAAGCAACAAAATGGCAAAAATCTATCTTATGCTAAAAAATATACATAATTTATTAAAACTATAGGTTATAATAATGAACTATATTAATAAGTTTTAATAAAACAGACAACACTTACCTCTATTATTCAAATGAAACTCGATGACAGTAGATGAAAACTTCTGTAAAAGTATAGTTGTAAGTACATACAATCACAAATAACTGTTTCTGCAATACATGAGCTAGCAGCCATTAACAATAAGGAATTATGGGTAGTATTTAGCTTCTGCTTATCACACCTAGATGGCAGCAGCTCTCTGTAAAGTATTTATTTGTGAAATTACAATGTCTCATTGTGGCCCACCCTCCCCTACATTTTATTTTTGAACATATTAAGAAGTAAAATTTAGTTTAAGTTCACGAAAGATATATATATATTTTCTTTTCCACTTTTTTTTTTTTTTTTTAACCCCTAATAATGGCAAATTCACTCTCTTAAAAATGGTCAAGAAGTATTTTCACTCTTTGAAAAAAATCCTAGCAATATATCTGCTTGCAACCAAACTACGTTATTCTATGGGGAATTTGTTTAAAAAATTTTACAGTATATCTTTAAATAATAATTCATATACACTGATGGAAAAAAAAAATCCCAACACCAAGAAAAAATTATTGTAGAGTAATGAAATTCGGACAATGCATTTGTCTAGTTAACATGTTTAATTGATTAAATTTTCAAGATCACAGGCTAAGTTAAGCTCAAGAAAATGCATTTCAAATGCGAAATGCTGTTACATTAATAGCCGGTGTAACCTCCAGAATTTTGAATGCAAGCCTGCAAACGTGTATGCATTATCATACAGGTGGCGAATGTCACTTTGTGGTATGGAGTTCCATGCTTGTTGTACTTGTTCTATCAATACCAAGCGGTCAGTACTGGCTGTGGATGATGCTGGACTTGTCGTCCAATGATATCCCATACATGCTCAATTGGAGACAGATCTGGTGACCTTGCATTACAACAGTGGTATGAGGACGAGCATTATCCTGCTGGAAAACTCCCCATCGAATGCAGTTCATGAATGGCAGCACTGCAGGTTGAATTACCAGACGGACGTACAAATTTGCAGTCAATGTGTTCGGGATAACCGCGAGAGTGCTCCTGCTGTCGTAGGAAATTGGTCCCCTGACCATGATTCCAGGTGTAAGTCCAGTGTGTCTAGGCCATAGATAGTTTGGTTGCAGGCATTCCCCTGGCTTCCTTTTGACCAACACATGGCTATCCCTGTAAAGGGCAAAATTAACGGTCGCCACCGGCCACGTGGCGACTAAATAAAAAAAGATGGCGATTAAAAATTATGCATCGATCGCCACTAAAGTCGCCACTTTTTGTGATCATTAAAAGATTCTAAAAATCGAGCGACGATAGGGAATCTAAGCTTTGTGATTTCCAATCTTTTTCCATCCATGGCATAAATGTCAATGTTCATTTTAAACTTGCTTTATTATATTCTACAACCTATAAAGAAGTAGAATTGTTTAATATATCTCACTCATATAATTTTTTGGACTCTCCCCCCCTCCCCTAACGATCTGTGATCACACAGCTTATAGAAAGCTTTATAATTTCTAACCATTTTCCATTTGCTGCAAAAATATAAATATCTATTTTAAACTTACTTTATTAGATTCTAGAATCTGTAAAGAAGTAAAATTGTTTAATATCTCTTACTCATAATTCTTGTAATCCCCCCCCCCCCTCCAATGATTGGCAATCACATGCTCTACTGAAGCCTTGTGATTTACAATCTTTCTCCATCCATAACATAAATGTAAATATTCATTTTAAACTTTCTTGATTAGATTCTAGAACCTATAAAGAAGTATATGGATGTATCCCCCCCCCACACACACACACACATGTGCGCTCCAGTTCAACCAGCAGTTAATGATCAAATGTCCTGCAAAGCACAGTCTTTTTCCATTATTATCTCCATAGTATTTAGTGTATATTTTACCCATTTAAGATATTTGACAAATGTGTGTATCAAAATTTGGTTTGACTTAAATGTGTATTTTTCAAAAAATTTTTGTAGAAATCTTCCTTTTTTTCTTCCCATTTTAAAGTAGAAATCTCCCTATTTTTAAAGCTACAAATTTGGCAGCTAAGTAAATTATTTTTAATGAAGCAGCTAAGTTTCCATATCTATACTTTTTAAGAGGAAATATTTTAACTCTATTGAAATAAAATCATTTAAAAAAGTGTGTCTTTAAAAATAAGAAAAAAATAATAAAACTGCTAACTGTATTTACACATGACCATGTAAAAGGTTGTGATGATGATGAATCATTCATTTACTTAGAAAATAGCAATGTGAACTGTGAATGATAACAGCTTATTTCACTTAAATAAATTGAAAAAAAAAAAAGTACTACTAAATTATCTGAAATATAAAAACTTTTGCTGTTATTATTACAGCCCTAAGCAGATTTCAATTTAGGATGTGCAATTTAGGATTTTTAAAAAGAGCGTAATTACAATTTCAGTGTCCCTGTGTTAATTTTATTATATGTATTTCTTATTTTCATATTTTTCTTGTGGTAATTATACCACAAAATGGTGACAATGCTTTTTGCAGTCTGAAAGAAATAGTCTTTATCATGTGAAAAGTGGCCACTAACTTAAAAAAGTGGCTACTAATGAAACTGACAGTACCGGCCACTGGCCACTAATGAATTTTCCCAGTTTTGCCCTTTATATCCCTGGCACTAAGGCAGAACCTGCTTTCATCAGAAAACACAACATTTCTCCAGTCCATCTGGCTTGGAGTCAGTGGAATGCACGCTACAGGGCACCTGGCTCAGAGCTGTCCTTGAAGTCACCGATTTCTAACAGTTCGTTGTGTCACTGTGGTATACCAACTGCAGCTTGAATTTCTGCTGCAGATGCAGTATGATGCGCCACAACCGTATGCCGAATATGGCAGTCTTCCCTCTCAGTAGTGCCACGTGGCCACCCAGAACCCGATCTTCTTGAGGCAGTACCATCCCTTGACCACTGCACCCAACAATCATGCACATTGGATACATTCCGGCCAAGTCTTTCTGTAATATCGTGGAAAGAAAATCCACCTTTTCGTAGCCCTATTACAAGACCTCTTTCAAACTCTGTGAACTGTTGATAATGGCTTCTTCGTCTCCTTAAAGGCATTCTTGGCTAACATAAACTCAATTCATCAGATTTCAAAGATCAATAACGCTCACAAACATTAGAGCACGCATTTAAAGCAATCCCGATTTGCAAGTTCTGAGTGGCGACACTAGAACCCCCACTTATGCTCGAAGCGCGAAATTTGAATCAATATTATGTTTCAGACGTATAAACATGCCTACCAAATTTTGTTTATCTAACACAAGTCTTTCTTTGTGTTGGGAATTTTTTTTCATCAGTGTATATCTTTAACATTCCGTTTTCCCCTTACATTCAGAAAAATCACATCTGTTAAATTAGAGTGCATTTTTCTCACATTTTAGCAGAAAAATAAATATTAATTAAAAAGAAAAAAAGGGAAGCAAGAACTAATTTAGTAGTTGTGAGTTTTTCAAAGATGAAAACGGAATTAAAAATTTTATTAGATAATAAATACTTCTGATAAAAAATTTGCCCTTAGAATAACATGGGGTTCGACTGAGCCGATGATAAAGGTGCATCGTAAGTTCTTCATTAATATTTAGAGTTAATGGTATTTAAGCATGATCAAGAACTGCATAGTTTGAAGCTATTAATATTTTCCTAAATCATTGTGGTCTTAAGGGGTTACTCTATCTCTGTCAACAGCCAAACTGCATGCAGCGATGCCATTTACACACTACAGTGCGGAAAATCGGAGGCAGGACGAAAAAAATTTATTGTGGAGGGTCCCAATAGACGTGTAATTTTCGTTCTTAATTTTTTTTTTCCCAAACTGGCAGGAAAAAAAAGCAAATTTTAAAATATATTTGTTTAAAACTGATATTTTCCTTATATTTTTACAGCATTCTGCTCTGAAGAAGAAAAAAAAATTTCTTCAAAACTCCATTTTACCATAAAGGAAAAAGCTATATGATAAAACACAAACAAGCGGCTGGCCCAAAATCAAATATCTGACTCCGTGACAAGAAAACGAAGTTTTCATGCAAAAAGATTATTAGTAAAGTGTACAATACACCGAATTGCATTACTGCGTAACGAATCCCCAATGACCTTTATCAAAGTTCAGGTTTAGCTGAAATATGAAATTCGAAAAATGGTCGCAAAACCATCCTTTCAAAGAATCCAAAATCATTTTTATCTAATTCCAATACGATAAACACACATGAGTAGCCGGTGTGACAACAAAGTTCTGAAATACAAAAACAGAGTCCCAAAACAAAAAAGTTACAAGTTAAAAATTTGGATACATCAAATCGCATCACCCACACTGCATTCTAAGTTCATTCAAACAAAACAAATGAAATGGATGAACAAACATCATTTCAGGCAGTGGCGGATGTAGGGGGGGGGGGGAGGGCTAGGGGGCTGAAGCCCCCCCCCCTCAAAGTACTGACATTCACAATTGAATATTACAATTGTAAACTTTTCATTAATCTGGAATAACATCTAAAAAAATCTTTAGAGTGGGATCTCAATGGGATAAGGAGCTATGACAAAAAACTTAGCTACTCTACACGATAAATTGTATTACTACAATTACCATACCGAATAGCAGAATTTTTTCTGTCAATCTGCGACACTATTTAGGCATTAGAAAATAATCTGCAACATAATTTCACAATAACGTACTGGATTCAGTAAGCGTATTTTTATAAAGTTTTATCAAAACTTATTAAATATTAAGAGACATTTTTTTTTTAAAGCTGGACAAAGTCTATGGAGGTGTGATAGTTGACATCTTCAATTTTCCCGAGTCTTTCAGGATATGTACTGTGATAAGAAAAAGTGAAATTTAATTTTTTCTGAATTTCATTTGTTTGATCTAGAGAGGGGGTCAAAGTTTGAGGCCGTAAATAAATGGTGTCATTTTAATATTTTACTCCTAAAGCCATGAGTGACCCATGCCATTTTTTTTAAATACGGATACTACTTCATACTAAGTACATTTTAGCATAAACAGTTTGGTGGGTGTGTGTTGGTGTTAGGGATTAAGGCCGATTGACAACACTGGGGTCCTAGGCCTGAGGGGGAGTGCCTTCCGTGGAGGTCTTTCTAAGGGGTCCTAGCCCGTATTTACGCAAGTTTCGGAGGAAACCACGGAAAACTCCGAACGGCTAGGCCGACGAGCGCGACCGGGGAGCGAACCCGGCACCTCATGTCTACCAGCTTTGAGCGCAGAACCGCTCGGCCGCAACAGTTTGGTGGGTCACTCATGGCTTTAAAGGCCAAGGTGATTCGAAAATGCAGTTTTTGTTGATATTTTCCATGTTTTCAGTCTGAATATCTGCTAAGGCCATGAGTGCCCCATAGAAATAATTATGGGGTTAATTACACACCTTAGTATAGAACTAAAAATATTTAAAATAGCATGGGTTACTCTTGACTTTAGTAGTTAAACGGTCTCAAAGTTGAAAATTTTCAAAAAAAGGTCAAATTTGATGGTAAATTATATGATTATATTCCTATGATTAAATATACGTGCACACAAATTATTACATACATATTGCAGAAAGGCAATAAACAAAGAAAAATCATATTTTTATACTCTTGAAGTACATAACACACATAAATGGTTAAAAACTATTATTTTATTTTCCAGATTTTTAAATTTATAATTTAGTGTATCAGTTTCATTAAAAAAAAAATAAAATAAATTATTTATTAACTCTGTAACAATGAAAATTTATTTTATTTTATAACTTTAAAAAGATTTGCATGATTTTCAGATGAATCATTAAATTTAGTTTAGTTTTCGGATATGAAAAAAAATTGAGCTCGGGTCAGTGAAAAAAAAAAATAATTTGTTGGTTTTATTCTAATCTAAATTCATTTTATCGATGCTGCTGGGAGATGAACATTCCATAAGAATTCACACCCTACGCAAAATTAATGGTTGAAAGACGATTTGACTAGTTTTTGGTATTTTGTACAAGGAAAGGTACTGCCAGTTATGAAACAGAAAGGCTCAATTTTTAATAGTAAAAGCTTTTTGTATGTTTCTGTTAAAAAATAATATGGATTGTATGAATTTTTAAATATTTAACACTTCATATTTTCTAAAATATAACTACTAAGAAACCCTATTTTTATCTGTAAAAATTCAATTTTTCCCAGAAAAAAAAGTTTTCTTTCTTTTTCCACTGCCTCAAAATTTCCGGAAATTTTACATCTCTAGGAAAACCATAAATATTGTCTAAAATCCTGGGAAAATGATGATATAAACCTGAAATTTCTTTTTGAGCATTCAATTTATGTTGAGAGTTATGTGACTATGCTGTCTTTTATATTGCGAACTATGTTATGTTTTATGATGCGAGCTTATCTTTTATGCTGGAAACCAAATTTCATGACTTGAATTTTCTAAAAATAGACCTGGAAAAGTCAGGGAATTTTATTTTTGAAATTGAGCTGGAAGTTGGAACCCTGGTATGAACCCAAAATCACAACTAACTTTTTCTACATTGAGATAAGAGACAAATCAAAAATTAAGCTACAGTGGAGATGGAGATGAGTCGCATGCCAGCAACAATATAAATAAAACAATCTAAATAAAGACAATTTTGAACCAGAACATCTGTAATTAGCAAATGAATTTATTATGTACTTACTATGACTTGTGCTGTCATTAATTTCTAAGTGTAGTAATTTATTACCTGAATGACTTCTGATATAAATTTATAACTTAATATTCTAAACATTTTATTTTGTAATCTGTCTTTAAGCGTAAGTTTTAAAACAATCACTATTGATTCCAAGCTTAAAAATTTGAAACTTGTAGAATTACACATTTAAAAAAGAAATCAAATTCTTAATGATCTTAGAAATTTTCACGAAGAAAACTTTTTTTTACTATTTTACGTCATAAACATGAACTTTCAAAATAATGTCTTTTATCAAGTAAGCATATTATATGATACAGTTGAAGCTTCAAAATCCGGACATCCAAAATCTTTAAAATCCAGATGATTTTTTGATTTTCATTTTAAAAGAAGATTCTAATAATATCTTATCTTCTCTTATATCTTCAGGGGGTCGATCCAGGCAAAATTTGGGTCCCTTTAGCGGCCCCTTCACAAAATTCCACATAATAAAAAGGGACCCTTCACAAAATTCAAATTCATAAAAAGGGACCCTTCACAAAATTCAAATTTATAAAATGAGTCCCTTCACAAGATTTTGTTTTATAAAAATGATACTTTTATTAAATGTTTTCAAATTTTCAGTATTATTTTTAATTAATGCCTTAATTTGGCTCAACGAAACTCTATTAACTTGATATTAAACATTACATAAAGTGATTGTAAAAACGGAAGATTTTACACAATATTTTACTTTTTTACAAAAATATTTTATATTTTACAAAAATAAATAAAAATTTCACAAAAATATTTTGTTTTTCACAAAAAAGGGACCCAAAAATTAAAACCTGGATTGACCCCTGATCTTTTTTCTCCATTTCTCGTGCAATGCAGTTTATAATTAGTTTAACTGAACACTGAATACATAAATTTGAACATAATCTGACATATTTTTTATATTGCTTGATTGTTAAAGATTTTATTTTTTTTACAAAAAAAAAATCAGAGTAAAACAGCTCTAAATTACTGAAATGTTAAAAAAAAAAATCCTTAGTTTATTAGCAGGCATTATCAGTTGTTTATTATATTTTAGTTTAATATAATAAACAACTAATTAACTGTTTTTCACCATAAGTGTTTTATTATACTTCTATTTTATATTTTAATTCACCAATTTGATTTGTTGTTTATTTTCATTAACATAAAAATTGCAGTTTGTAGGTATGTTATTATAATATCATAAAAAATTAGTTTTCAATAAATCACTAAAATCTGGAACTAATAAACAACTAATTAACTGTTAAATAACCAACTAAACTTTACTAATTAATTAAATAAATTAACTAAATATAATAAACAACTAATTAACTGTTTTAATTCAACATAAGTGTTTTATTATATTTCTATTTTCAGAGGTTAATCCAGAACAAATTTAGTGCCGCATTGAGGCACTTTCACTAAGTCAATTTTTAGCAGCGAGGTACCTCCACAAATTCACCTTTCAGCAAAGAGGTACCTTCACAAAGTCAATTCTCAGCAATGTAGCTGCATACTAAAAAATTTTATAAGCTTCACTGCGTCAAACACATAAAAATACCCTCTCAATTCGAATATTTACTGGAGACAATGATAAATATATAAGTAAACACCTTATCTTGCATATAAGAAACCACTTAACTTGCCCATATATATATATATTTTACAACTGTTTCATTTGATTTTTTAAATATTTTAAAATTTTAAAAACTGCTTTGCGTATTTGGTTAATTGTTCTGAAGTATCATTAATTTTCACAAACTTACTTGATGTTTTCACAAATTATTTTATAAATTCACAAATGAGGTACCATTTTCAAAAAGCTAGATTAACCCCTGATTTTAAATTTTAATTCACCAATTTGATTTCTCATTTATTTTCATTAACATAAAAATTGCAGTTTGTATGTTATTATAATATCATAAAAAATTAGTTTTCAATAAATCACTAAAATCTGGAATTGCTGTGGTCACACCAATTCCGGATTTTCGAGATTCAATTCAACTAATTATATAATACAATTTAACATGTAGAGTAACTTCAAGTTTTTTGTAATAACTTTTGATCTCATAGAGATCCCACTCTAAAAGTTTCAGGTTATACAGATTTTAGTATAACCAAAAACATAGTAATTTTTCAAATTTTTTAAAAATTACTATCTTTTTAATTTAAAATTTTCAAATTTTTTTTACCTAACATGATGATGTTGCATATCAAATTAAAGCTTGGGGAATACTCTTTAAAATGAGGGGTCATAAACTTGTCTATCCCTTATAGAAATTGGAGATTAAAAATGCTTACAAAAGTTAAAAAATGCTGATTTTTCAAAAGTAAAAAAAATCAAAAGAGATTAAAAATTTCTAAACTTTAGAATTTTAAATATATAAAGCCACAAAATTTAATTATTTATAAATAAAAAACCTTATATTCAGCTTTATCAACGTGACTCTTCATTGGCGAAGTACTTTCTAATTAGCCCCCCCCCCCCCTCATTATTAACGCTGGTCACTCCTTTCTGTGTTTCCGTGAAGACTCTCTCCAGGTATTCAACTTCATCCCTCTTTTTTAGGAGATGGCGCCAGGTGGCGTCTAAATAGAAAGTACTTCACCGATGAAGAGTCACGTCGATAAAGCTGAATGTAAGGTTTTTTATTTATATATAATTAAAATTTCTAAAATTATATTCTCATTTATATCATTAAGAAGAATGATTCCTGCAAGTTTCATAGAAATCTGAGGAGATCAGGTTGAAAATTAAAATTTTTTGGTTGATTTGGCATGGAATGACCCATGTGTTTTTGACATCTTTGATGTTTAGAATTACGAAAAAAAATGCGACAGTGGTTAAAGAATTTCCTTTACATAAGATTTATTTTTCAGCCCCAACCCCCTCCCTTTAAGTTTAAGAGCGCCCTTTGGTATCTTTGGCTAGTTACAGCCCTGCAGCGAGTGCTGGAGATTTTTTGAAACTCTGCAGATTAATTTAACATCTCAAAAAGAAACACCAGGCTTAAAAATACAAATATAAATTACATTATCTATCTGGATTACTGGACATGTTGTGTATTCTTAATTTTACTTGTAGATGCAAATTTTAAATGTTTTATGATTGTTTATGTTTTGTGATACCAGACATCATCCAGCATTCTTGGACCACAGACAAATTTTGTTTTGCTGCAGACAAAAACAGAAAATTCTGCTACTGGGCCAAATTGTAAAGTTTTAGCAATATTTTTCTCGGGAATTAATTAGTAAAAACTTAATGTAAATGCTGATAATTTAGTCAGATGCTTTTAGAAATTTGAAAACTTTAATAAATTTTGGAAACTGAAACTTTAATAATTTTCATTAGCATGTTTTAAAATTAATACAATAGCATTTAGCAATTACACAATAAATTAACATGTATATTATGATTACACTGTCATTATTGTGATAAACACATTTTAATTTCTTATGTTAGTAAAATAATTAAAAATAATAAATGAATGAAATTATATTAATGCTCCAGCTTTTATTTTCTGGGACAAGTCTATATACGAGATATTTTCCGCTTGTTTTATTTTTTAGAATATTTAGCAAGATCGGAGACAAAACTATTGAGACTAAAGTTCTACTCAAACAGACATTGTAAAATATTAAGTAAAGCTTAGTAAGTTGTAAAAACAACCCATCTATCTGTATAATATTTACTCTTAACCTATAAATAACATTTTTTCCGATGTGATAAATCAAGTAATAATAATTTAAAAGACTGTATAAGTACATTTTATTTTAATTAAATAATCAAAATATTATCACATGTTTTATAAATTTTCTGATTTTAAATATTCATTGCAAATTAATATGTACAAAAACAAAGGTTAGTATATTTTAAGAGAGGAAGATTAGGGAAATCAATTCTATCTTTTCAGCATAAATAGAATGTTTAGAAAAGGTGAAAAGGATAACTTTCAATTATGCAGATAAGAAAACTTATTTGCATTAACAAATACTTGTAAACAAATGGGCAGATATTTTAAGCTAATATTTTTGAAGATTATATTACTGGAATTAAAACGCGATTAACTGAAAATATTTTAATTAAACAAGTTCATCAAAATATTTTTTAATTAAAAAACTGCATATTATTATTATCAAAATATATCTCAAAGCACCAATTATCAAAAACAAACAGATAAAGGCAACTTTTTTTTTTTTTTTTTTATGCAAAAAATAAAATCCTATAAAACATTTAATTGTCGATTGATTTTTCTTTTCTTTTTCGGAGGCGCAAGTGCAAAGCAACAACGATCTGCTCATATTATTTTTCTTTTTCATTAAAGTGACATTTTGACAGATTACAATTCAACAAAATTTTCGTAATACCAAGAAATAAATATACTCAATACAAAATGCATTTAAATTTAGTAAACTCAAAAAAATTTGGTATAAGTTAGGATAATGTATGTGTGCATGAAATTCAACAGGTAATAAAAATCTTATGTTAAAATTGTCTGAAATAAGTCAACAGTAGGGGCAACTCCCGGAAGGTTTAAATATATTTACTTACACGACCATGCCATATGCACCTTCGCCAATATATGATAAAGATGTATATCGAGGTCCTACTTCAAATACTTGCCCTCGAACAACTTCTGTTGTTCTCTGTCCATTTTCTGCAGCCATTTTATATAGTCTGCACTACTACAAGTTGTTTCTCAGCAATCGTCAGTTTTCTTTTCCTTGTTTCCGGTCTTATTTTCACCTGTTCATAGATACAAATATGACGTCCATTAGTTATTATATGGAAATTAACTAGTGCAAATATTTGTTTACAATTTCATCGCTAGGGTGCAGGACTTGCAAAAATGAAGTAATTTCGAAACAAATCTATTTAACCAAAAATATTTATTTAAATTGAAAGAATCTGATTATTCATAATAAATATAAAAAATGATTGCTAAATACGTTTTAATTCACTTATTCTCAGAATTTTTAAATTTACACGGAGGATAGTTCAGGTAAAAGAAAAAGTTACGCAGTTCATTTGTTCTGTTTCTAATTGGAACCACCAGATGGCACTAAGCGATAAATTGACACAAAATTTAACCGATTGAACCGGTACGTATAATATTTTATCAGAAAGTTTGTTCAAAATTCAAAGAGCAGACGGTTTTGAATTTTGAATTTCCTTCCTAAACCCAAACACCGAAGGTTTCTCTAAAAAAAACAACAGCTTTTGAAATATACATTCAAAATTATAAAATTAATATTCAGCAATTGAGTTAGTACTTCAGTATGTTATGATGTTTTTACTATTTTATTTTATTATTTATAATTTGTTTAGCTGCTGTTGTTATCTTCCACAATATAAAGTTTCTTATCTCATTCAGTTGTTCCTCCTTTTTTACATTTTGGGTGCAAATATTTTTTCTAATAAATGCAGAATTAATTTAGGGGTATTTCACTAAATTAACTTTATTGATTTCTTGTTTTTAATTTTATGATATTTTATTCTATTTTTTCTGTATTTCCGAACTTGCGCAAATATATATAATATGGTCCAAATATGTATAATATTCGATGGTCCTAGCTTGCATTCAGTTTGTGTGAATACGGGATAGGACACCACCATTGATGGTGGGGTTCTGGGACCTCTTAAAAAGACATAACCATACTGTACACATGTTGTTTTCAATTATATTTCTTTTTATGTTATATAACCTAATGTTTAATATTTTTAATGTATTCATATATAAAATTTTAAAATATCTTTTGGACAAAATACCAATTTTAAATGCATGTAAGCTATTTGCTTTCATTTTCATTTTGTTTGAAGGTTTTTTTTTTTTAAACATTAATTTATGTTTTATAAATTTTGACTAACGTTTACAATCTAATGTCGTAGCTTTTGTTTCTGTTAAGGAAAGTATGTACTACTAGATATGCCCTTTGTTTTATATATCTTTATGCATAATTGTATTTTGTATATTTATTATTATATTACATTGTGTTTTTTTCCCTTGTAACAAACTTTGAATGTGCTGCGCACATTGCAATGCATGGCAGCATGTTCGGGCATCTGCACATGCCAAACAAGCTCTGCGGGCAGTGTTGCCAGATAGAAATTTCAATTTCCCCCCCCAAAACACAATGGATTTTCCCGCAAAATGGCACAATTTTCAAAAAATTTCCCAAATTTTGCTTTTTTTTTTTTTTTTTTTTTTTATAAAGATAATGTAAGATTTTTTAAGGTGTTAAGCTTATGTGACATTGATGAACTGACTATACACAAACTGATGACAGATATTAACATGCAATATTTGTAATATTTTAAACATGAAATTGAAATTTAGAAATGGTACCCATCACAGCCCGGCAAGAGAATTGACACAACTAAAAAATGTAGTATTTAAGAAAAATCAACTTAAAAAATGATATTATAAAGCATGAATTAGCTTACATTAAAACACAACGGTCCTCGGGGGGGGGGGGGGGGTATGAAGTGTGAAATAGAAATGTGACACTTTTCATGCATGTTGGGGCACTTCATACACATTTTCAATGACATAACCACAAAATTGCTATTTCTTGACTGATGTTAGTTTTTTTTTTTTTTTGGTGGAGTGTGACAAGTTTCCTACTAAAGTAAGGCTAGAAGCATAATGAAGCAAAGCAGCAAACTTAAACTTCATGTACTCTTGGAAAAAGACAATGTAGTCCCCTCTTCCACCCCCCCCCCCTTTTTTTTTTCCTATTTGTGGATAGTAACTTTTATGATACATTACATCTGTTACCTTATTGCAAAAAATATATGCATTTAACAGCCTGTTTTAGTTCATTAAGGCTGGTATTGCGGTGTCTCGGTTGTACGACTGAACTTAATACAGTATAGGACCCATTATCCGGAATTCCAAAATCCGGAAGACCCAAAATCCAGAATCATTTCAGATTTTTTTTTTTTTTTTTTTTTTTTTTTTATGATTAAAATACATTTTATATCTAAAATCAGAAAGAAAAGAAAGAAAATCGCCTTAAAATAAATTGTGTGTTTTATTAGGTAGTATTATGAAAATTTAGAAATTAAAACAGAATTTCTTTCTTTCATATGGTCAGGGATATTTGAGGTCCAGGAAAACCCTGGAATTTACAGCAAGCCACATAAAAAAAATTATAATTTATTTTATGACAGATTTCCGGTGATTTTTAACTTCTCATTGAGATCTTTAAAAAAAAAAAAAAAAATGGAAATTTTTAAAGAAAAATCTTTTTTTTTTTTTTTTTTTTTTTTTTAGCATTCTGCTCTTATGATTGAGACAGTATTCATGTTTAGCAGCATTGATAAAAAAGCAACCATGCCACTCATAGCAAGTGGCAGTACATATTTGTATATATAAACATTAACCATTAACGCATTATAGTTATTTTTTTCTTCCTGCTAAATTTAATAAAAAGTATCAGATATGCAAAAAATCTTGACTTCCAGTTTTTGATTTATTTGCATGTTTTAAGAGCTCTAGAATATAATTTGAATATTGTTTTTAATGTCTGTCTGTATGTAAAGTAATTGCTCCTAGAAGTAAATTAGTACCTGTCAATTACTGAGTTAATGTTTTATGATTAAGGGAAAGCAATAATGGGAAAAGGACCCAAAATCCAGAAAATTCCGAAATCCGGAATTCTTCTGGTCCCATGGGTTCCGGATAATGGGTCCTATACTGTACTTGCGTTCTATCGTAGACCAATGGACGTGTTATAAATAAGCTTAACTCGGTATTGCGATGTGGTTCCTCTAGTGTAAGTTGCATGTGAGAGAAACAAACCAGCCAAATGAAGATGTGACTGTTGTGTACTTGTTGGGGTATATGTTGTGCCTGCACGTGTACCCACATCTGTTTTGGCATAACTGAGATGATCATAAGAAAGTAAGGCACCACAATATGAATTAAACTTTCTTTACAATGTAAAACATAATATCTGTATTTAGTTAACTTCAAAACACATAATTATAACAAAAACATCTAACCTACCAAAAATTTATTTATTGTACAAATTATTAAAAAAAAAAAATATTTCTCAGCAATTTTCCTGGACGAGGTATAGTTTCCTAAATATCTTTCCAGGTGTCTCACGTTGGTTTAGCAGCATTTTGGAGTGTTTCAGGTTTTCCTGTGAAACTTGCACAAGATTGGGCTCGGACTCCTAAGATAGGTCTCTCACGGAGAGCATTCCATCCAGGTTCAAGACCCAGGCATAGTTGTTCGGCCTTAACCACAAAAATACAACCTAATTTTATTTCAAGAATGTAATCATTTAGTTTTGGGAGCTCTGTATTTTTTATGTAAATTTCATACACTGGAGCATACTTAAATGTACCACAGTAAGAGAACTGTATGTTTATTTTATTTAGTGCAGTTAAAATATATTAAAATATACTGACATAAAATTTCTCCCACAAACATAATATATTTGAGTTCTTCTGGATGTTCATGCACATTAAATATTTGTAAGATTTCAATTGAATGTGTCACATAAATTCTTCATATGTCATATGACACAGAGTTAGAATATCAAATTTGGATTTCCGCCTAGTATATATTTTTTAAATTATGGTGATTGTAAATTAACACACAGACCAATCTATAAAAATCTTATTTTCTGACTATCATAAATGCAATTTGGAAAATTTTATCCCAAAACATTTTTTCGTCGTTATATGTATTTAAAAAAAAAAAAAAATTGTTTTCCCCAAAATTTCCCTACGAACAATATTTTCCCCCAAAATTGTGAAAAATTTCACCAATCTGGCAACACTGTCTGTGGCTTTCCGTGGTCATGCGATCATAACAAGATCTCAGGAGTTGCTTAGCTTTCGGCTGCAATGGCAGTCGATTTTGCATATTGTGTGTACACCCATTCTGTGTCAGCGGGTTTTATCACCAAAAGTATTAGTGGGTTTATCCCCAAAATGTAATAGCAGGCTTTGCCCCCCTTTTTCATTCATGTGAACTATGTGTAGTGTGTGTTTGTTTTGTACTGTGACATCGATTAAAAATGATGAAAAAGAATGAGAGTCTTATCAGAGCCTCCTTAAGTAGATGCCTTCCACGCGCAGCAAATCCCAATGTTAAATTAGGCAACATTTAAAAAACAAAACTAACGCTAGGTGACAGCACCTACGCAGAGCAACAATTTTCTTCTCTTTCATAGATAAGTTATATTTTTCATATAAAAATCTAGCTATTAATTTCAATTTAAAGTCCAAAATTGTATTTTTTTTTTCTTTTAATTTGAAAAAATGATGTGAAAGTGCTTTATCGTAAATATTTTCAAAAAAATATTCAAATATTTATATTTAAGAAAGTATAGGATTTAATTTTCTTCGGAAGTGGACAAGACCTATTTTAGCTTTTCAACTAATTGAATCTAATAAATAACACCTTTTTTTAAAATATATTATTAATTAAAAAACGAAATTTAAAATTAAATAAGCAAAAACATGGCATGTCTATCACGCGATTAAATTATTTTTTATGTATTTATTCAATAAAAATTTCAATTTTTTTTTTTATTATTTAGATATCAGATGAAAGTTTTGTTTATATAAATTAAAATCTCTGAACTTTAAATGAGTTTGTTTAGAATGAATAATTTATAATGATAAATTATTAAAATCATGTCTTTTTTTTCTTTTTCTTGGTCATGTCCTTTACGTTACATTTTTACCTTATTAGGTGTGAATTATTTTTCTTAAATCGAGAATTTTATATTATTTATAAGAAAAATAGACCAGCACATTAATGAGATAAGTTAACATTCAGTAATAAAAATTGGAGAAGAAAACAATCTGTTGTCTAGTCCGTCACAAAAAATAAATAAATAACCATTAAGATTTAAATTTTTAAAATTAAGGATTTCTTGAGTATAAGTTTTCTCTCGCACGAAGTTTTTTTTTTTTTTTTTTTTCCAAGATTTTATTAGCTTTACCAGTTTCGAGAGTGTATGCTTTCGAAACTGATAGACAGTTTCGAAATAAAGTTGTGTTATGTTTACATGTTTTGAGGTCTCCTGAAACGAAAAATAATGTTTTTAGTGGTTGGTCTGTGCGCGTCGGTTTGTCTATCTCGGATATACTTGGAAAATGCTGAAAGTGTATTTCATTTTGTGTTAGGTGTTTTTCATATAAGATTAAATTTAAATGCACAATCTGATGTGCACATAGTTTATTGAAAACATACAGGGCTATTCAAAATTAAGCTAAACGTTCTTTTCTGTAGAATGTAATTGACGAAAGTGCTTTGCTACACTTTTTTTTATGTCGACGAATACTGTTGAAGAAGGAAAATTAATTTTTCGAACCTATAATGTAAACAAAGTATTTTTTTGAAGTTCTATTTTCAACTCGGGTTTTTGAATAAAGTCACGTTTTGGGGTTCTCTGAATACAAAAAGCATTTTTTTTTTTTCTGTTTTTAGTGATTGATTTATATGCATATTTATTATCAGAATAACTTAAAAACAAACAAATGCAGAAAATTCACAATTGTATTTTAAAACTCATATTAGGTTTCAATTTGAAAAAATTGATAAAGATTGGCAAATTTAAGGATAAATTAATAACATCCTTGAAATATTTTTACTTCCATTACCCTACTACCGTAGGTAATGAAAGTATTGTGTTCGGTCCAAAAATTCGATATCGAGTTTTTCCCTGATTTATATTTTTAAGGTCTCATGAGTCCAAAAAAAGTAGTTTTTGGTAATTAGCCAGTATATGTGTGTGTGTGTGTGTATGTGAGTGTATGGATGTGGAGAATTTCTATTTCAAAAAATCAAGTCATCTTTCTGTTATACCTGATAATTTTTCAAATCAGTAATCATGATATTTAATTTTTACATGAATTTTTAATTCCATATTCCATTTGTGTGGTAAAAGGTTAATAAAAGTAACGTTATGAATCTTAAAACTTAATATTTTTAAAAAGAACAAAAGTAGAAATAAAAATGTTCTATTTTTTCTTTTCAATATTCCCAACACTTTTGTATCGATTTAACTGAAATAATCAAATTTTTATACACATTTACACAAGTCTTTAAAAAACAGTGGTATTAAAAAAATATAAATCAATCTTGTTCCTATATTGGAGTATTTTATAGTTTTATTCATAAGTTACTAATGTAATTTATGAATAAAACTATAAAATACTACAATATAGAGTTACTTCAAAGTAACTAAGAACAAGTTATTTTTCTGTATTCCTACATCAATAAATAAAAATTTCATTTCATTTTGTAATAAGCATAACTATTTTATTTGTTAAATCTAACTTACTAACAGAGGTGTCAACCCTTCGAATTTATATATCATAATTTCTTTTAAATTTATCTTCGTCTTAATCACAGAATTTACGATAATAAATAAAAATAATGTTTTTTGTGAAAAATATTATTGGTATTAAAAAATCCGGAGGGTTGGTAATTTTGCATTAATTACTTATGCAGTTTACATACCTTGTCTTGAAATATGAAACCGTGAAAACTTATATTTTCACGGCGACTCCGATTTACAAAATGGAACGACGCAATACACCATATTATATTAAAAACAAAAAAAACAAAAAAAAAAAAAAAACTCCCACATTTGTTAAATTAATAAAACGTAAACCATGAAGAACTCAATTGAATCGCGGGAAATAAACAGAACTTTACGACTCGGTATCAAGCGCCATCTACTGGCTATGTTCTTCTTGTACTGTTACCAAGTTTTCGAGCGACTCGCTTGGCATCTACTTAAGGAGGCTCTGGTCTTATCTTGCAAATAACACACACACTGTCCTACAATAATTAAAAATATATAAATGTGTGCATGATATTTTATATTTTCTCATTTTTAATTCTTAAATTTGTACCTTTTTATTAATCTATAAGAAGACACTGTTATACTACATGTCATCACTACTAAAAAGTGGCATATTTATAACTATACATCTTCTGTGGGGTTAATTGTAGAGGTCAAGACTCACGGTCACCACTCGCCACATGGCGACTTAATTTGAAAAAGTGGCGACCAAAAAAATTGGTATGATCGCCATTTTTTCTGCGAATTCACTAAAATATTTCTTACGTTTATTAAAAAAAAAAAAAAAATTGCGGATATCGTTAGTTTAAAAAAAAAAGAAATCCCATTAACAATCGGCGATTGTTAATGGAATTTCGATGATGATCGCGCCTGCCGATTTCCAATCTTTCTCCATCCACAACATAAATGTCAATATTCATTTAAAACTTGCTTTATGATATTCTAGAACCTAGAAAGAAATAGAATTGTTAAATATTTCTTGTTTGTGTAATTATTTTTTGCCTCTCTCCCCCTTTTCTTATTTCCAACTAGCGATCGCCGATCAAATGTTCTGCAGTTGTTTCTCAGTCTTTCTTCATCCATAATATAAATGGCAATATTCATTTTAAACATGCTTTATTAGATTCTAGAAGTAGAATTGAGAATTTAATAATTCTTATTCATGTAATTATTTTTTTAATCCCCCCTCCCCTTTCTCTATTTCTAGATAGTGATAAATGATCAATTCTAGAAACAGTAAAGCGATAGAAATGCTCAATATTTTTCACATACGTAATTATTTTTAGACTTAACTTGATGAATATATTTATTTTTTCTCAATTAAATTATATATTTATGTTTCATATCTATACCAAATGTGTAAACAGGGGGGTGGGGGATGAAAAAAAGATTTTTAGGTACAATTTTTTTTTTTTAATTAGTTTAAGAAAATGAATGCTCAGTTGATTTCATACATGTTTAAAACTGATAATTAAAAACTATATTAATGTGTGTGTAATGTACATGCATAAAAATTTTATTCTATATATGTTTGAAAAACTTGTTTTTCTGATGGTATGGAATTTTTATAAGGTTTTATGTGGATATAAAAGTAACTGCAGTTATATTAAAGAATTTTTTTGTGTTAATGAAATAATCCTGAAAATGTTTAAAGTAGATAAAAGTAGTATAACTGTTTAGGTAGTCATTTTATTGAAAGTGATGCTAATAATGTCCAACCAATCATGTTTACAGAAAATTTTCAGCAAATTTCTAATTTTAGTAATCACATGCCAATTAATAAAATTGAACCTCTGATAATAGGCTAGTACAGATTCATTGCCTCCCCACCCCCTCCTCAGACTCAAAATTATTTCATTTTCCTCTAATTCTGATCATAATTATTTTCCATTTGGAAGTGCCAGACTAGACGAAATTTATTAAATGAATCAAATTTTTGTATTTCTTTTGCAATGGGACATAAAATAAATATTCTTGTAAAACACAAATTGTGTATGAGAAATCACATTGTCAGATCATATCATCATTATCGCCTGCTGTTTTCCCATAGCAAAATGCATGTTTTAATGTTTATCGATGAAAGGCCATATATTTTCCCTCATTACTAAAACTTTGAATTTTAAAGTCTTCTTTCTAAGTACTATAGTTATTAATAACATTTTAAAAAAGCTGAATTACATGCTATTATAACTACATGCTGATAGAACTCACTCTTGAAACACTAACAAGAATAAAATCATAAGCATTCAGTGGAAGTTCAAACAAGGTCATATCTTCCCTCAAAAACCGAATCACTTTTCAATGATTCAATCTATTTTGTCTTCCTCCTACCTCCTTTCATTTCAGATATTGAAAAATTTAAACTAGAGGTGCATATATATATATATATATATTTTTTTTTTTTTCAAATAATACCAATTTATTTTTATTTTATTTTACTTTTTTT
Source organism: Salticus scenicus (assembly GCA_963930645.1). Classification (NCBI taxonomy): domain Eukaryota; kingdom Metazoa; phylum Arthropoda; class Arachnida; order Araneae; family Salticidae; genus Salticus; species Salticus scenicus. The sequence goes on along the minus strand of OZ005648.1, from coordinate 320,311,963 downwards.
TATTGGCAGAAATACACACATATATTATATATACATGTTTATTGTATTATTAAATGACTAATAATACAATAGTCATTTAATAATAGTGACTATTGTATTATTATTAAAATACAATAAGAGCACTATTTCTTAATTTAATTTTCCGACCATATCATTTGTGTTTTTATGCTTTTATGCACACACACACACACACATATATATATATATATTTATATATTGTGTATGAATCCGATGTATAACGACGACGACTCATGAGTGGCCACTGAGTTCATCATGTCCAGAGGCCACTTCTAAAAATTTTAAGTCTTGACCTCTATAATTGACCCACCACGATGCACACTCCAAATTCTGTCAGTGCTGGGATATATTTCTTCACTAACCATGTTTTCAATCATATTTTTTAACTTTTTCATGAAAATTTTCAATAAATGAGTCAAAAACAACAATCATAAAGAAAGAGATAAAAATAAAATGCTAGTTTTCCTTTTTTTATCTTGGGATTTTGGTTTTGAAATTATCCCAATACATCGTTTCAGGTTAAAACTTGTCAAAAATTATTACTATGTTCTCAACAAAAGCTAATCCCTTATGAGAACGCTTAGTTTCAAATTAAAATGAGATGGCTATCCTATTTTAGGCTATTGAATAGATCTTGAATATTAATCATTCTATAATTTTAGTAATTTAGAAAATTGTATGAAAATATGATTTGGTGTTTATGAACATTGAATTGTCTTTCTTTATAGGCTGTATTTCCTAAAATATGGAATCCAAAGGAATTAGCTTATCTGCAGTAAAAGATGAATGGAAGAATTTGAATGATTCATTTTCAGAATTAGAGGTAATGATTTGTTTTATTTGTCTTAATTGAAAATAAAAATGTGTTGTTGATAAATGTTTGAGAAATTGATATTGAGAATAAAAAAGTTATTTGCAAATTATGAAGAATATCTAATTTTAAAAAATAATAATAAAGAAGAACAAAAAAAAAAAAACTTGTAATTAAATTGTTATCCTGACAAAGATTTATAAGCAGACTTCAAATCAATCATACAAGTTATTGTTAACAAATTGTTATTTTATTTAAAAAGTTTGCAATGTAAACAGGGGTGGCACCAGCTAGGGGGCCGGAGGGGCACAGGCCCCCCATCGGGGAGTCCGTAACCCCCCATCGGGGCATATTCCTAAAATCTGTCGGGGGGGAAAAAACAAAAAAAAATTACGGTTTTTCTCCTTTTAGCAACATTTTTCTTTCCTTTTAGAAATTTTGAGCGTTCCAGTTTTGCAATCTATATTCAATAGAAGAAAGTATTGGATTCGTAAAAGTCTTTAGGTTCCGGTTTTCCATGAATATACACTGGTAAAAAAAATTAAGGATCAGCCCGTTTTCTCTTTCTCTTCTTTTGCACATAATTTTTAAACAAATAAACATATGAACATAAAATTTGGATGGCCTGTTCATTATCATATTATTAACCGAATCTTATGTAATTTTAGCATAAGAATAATTTTTAAGCTAATAAATATTCAGTGTTCTCTCAAAAGTAAGCTTTAAAAAAAATGAAAAATTTCAATAATTTTAGGAAAGAACACTTAATGAAAAATGGTCATAAGGATGCCTTACAGATAGGTAAAGACGCACACGCGTTCCTATGTTAGATTACAACCAAATCTTTCTACCTGCATTCATTTTCTGTTTCTTCTTTTCGCATGTGAATAACTTTTTAAAAAATATGCATACAAACATGAAAATTGGATAAGATGTTCATTATACAATTATTTTTCGACATCATTATTATTCTAGTGCTGAGTATAGTTTACAAATTAGTAATTATATATTTTTAAAAAGTTCATTATAAAAGTAAAAGAAAAGTTAATACAAAAAGAAAAATCGAGATTTAGTTTAACATTTCAAGATATGTGCGTCTTTACCTATCTCTAATGCATTCTTAACACCACTTTTCATTATGTGTTCTTTCCTAAATTTGTTGAAATTTTTCATTTTTTCCAAAGCTTACTTTTGCGAGAAAAATGAATATTTATTAGCTTAAAAATTATTCTTATGCTAAAATTACATAAGATTCAGTTAATAATATGATAATGAACAGGCCATCCAAATTTTATGTTCATATGTTTATTTGTTTAAAAATTATGTGCAAAAGAAGAGAAAGAGAAAACGGGCTGATCCTTTAATTTTTTTGACCAGTGTATAATGTTTTGAGAGATCCAGAACATATTTTGACCATGATATTTTTAGAAAATGTCGGTCTGTCTATGTGTGACAAAAATTTGTTCTAACTGTATCTCAAGAACTACTGTACAGAATTACATATAAATTTTTATGTAGTTTTACTGTGGTGTAAATTAGTGTCTGTTAACTTTTTGTCTAAATTGCCCTATAGGTGGCGCTGCTGTACTGCAATTTCTTTCATTTAACGGAAGGCTATATCTCAGGTTCTATTTTGTATAATCGAACAAAACCTGATATGTGAGAGGGCCATTATGAAACAACAGGCTTATTTAATTTAGAAGCTTATTGGCTGATAAGTTGCGCTGCTCTACTGCTATTTTTCTTGCGAAGAGGAAGCTATATCTCAGATTCTATTGTATATTATTGCATGTAACTTTGTATAGGACAGGGCAATTATGAAACATTATGTGGAATCAGTTTCAGTGCATAAAGCCAGATAGGTGACGCTCCTGTGCTTCAATTTTTCCCATGAACAGGAAGGCTATATATCAGATTTCTATTGTATATAATTACATAAAACTTGGTATATGAGAGGGTCATTTAAAAACAGTATACTTATTCAATTTAGGTGCATATGAGCTGATAGGGGGTGCTGATGTTCTGTAATTTACTCCGTGAATAGTAAGACAACTTATATTGAAAGGCCACATCTCTGGAGAGCCAATTTGCTATGGCACGATGGGTGCCCCCCCCCCTCCCCCCCACTTCCGCCTTAGAGACCTTTGACCAACGGATATGAAGATTAATTTTTTCTTTCTCAAGAATATTCCTTCAGGCACCTTGTAAATATTTTTTTCTGTGAAAAGAAAATAGTATACACTCAGAGAATGGCATGATGATCTGTAAAACCACGAGGAGTACTAACAAATGGAATAGTACAAATATTAACAGTAATATTTTTAACAAGATTGCAGTTTTTGATAAATATTCATATAATAAACTCTGTCTATATAGTGCCCCCCTATCGGGGAGATGGTGTCCCCCCGTCGGGGAATTTCTGGTGCCACTACTGAATGTAAAGTATTCTTGTGCTTACCCTAAATAATTTAAGACAATTTATATTTTTTTCCCCCTGTGTTATTATTAGAGTACGGATGCTTTTCCAGATTCACTCTAAGTAACAAATGATTCTCCTGTTAATGAATATTTTGACTAACATTTCTCTCCCCATTTCTGTTTGTCACTTACTGAACAGATTTTTGATTTACCTCTGTAAATGTTATTGAAATTCATGTTAGAATATATTTATGAGTGAAAGACTAAAAGAGGAAATTCTTAATTCATTATTCATATGTTTGTTTTTAGGAGCTTTTTATATGAAATTGACTTTGTCATTGTGTCTTCGTGTCACACTAGTAAACAATTAAAGAAAATATAAGCCGTTCCGTTTGTGACTCCATGGTTCAGTTGGTTAGAGCGTTGCATTAATAAAGCAGTGGCCGAGAGTTCGGTCCCCGGAAGGTCCGGCATGTTAATTTTTGAGGATAATTAGTAGAAAAGGTGTCAATTGATAAAAGAAAATTTTTTGTTGACTACACTATCTTAAAAATTTTTGAAAAGTTTCTTTTTTTAGATATTAGAAAACACAAAATATTTTAGATATTAAAAAAGCTCAAAATAAAAAGTTTCAAGTACAAAGTACATAAATAAATATTTTTAGAAGCTTTATTTATATTTTTAATTTAGAAATTTATTCATCAACCATGAAAGCTCATTTCTGATAATTTCTAGTAGAAGGCTGATATTTTATACCAACTATGGGAAAAATACCAGAGCCTTGAAGGGAATCGAACCCGGGCCTTCCACTTTATGTGCCGATGCTCAAACTATTGAGCTACCCTGGCTGATTACCAGCTAGGCATTTCTCACATAATATTCATTGGTAAAGTCACTGAGACTGCAAACACAGCTATATCAAGTGACATTATTAATCATGCATGGCACAACTCCAATAGACCACAAAATTTATTTTTAATTTAGAAATTTATTCATCAACTATGAAAGGTCATTTCAGATAATTTGGAGTGGAAGGCTGATATTTTATACCAACTATGTGAAAAATACCAGAGCCGGGAATCGAACCCGGGCCTTGAAGGGGAAGGAAAAAATTGGATTTTTATCATTCTATCTTTGTGTCATTCTGAAAAAGAAGTCACCTCCACTTTAATGTAAATTTAAACAACCTTTTTCGTCGCTGGTTATAGTCTGTGTAAACCGAATTGGTCTGTCAAGGTCACTAGACCCTCGTCAACCTTCCTAGAAATGACCCATGTGATCCCGTTATCGCTCATTCTTTTCCCACCCCATTTGAGCAATTCTTTGACCAGGAGAATATTTCGTTCAGATACAAAACTGCTTTTTTTAGACCTGCTCTTTGGATCCATTAGCATTTAGTTTTTCTCATCGTTTAGTTTCTATATCATTTGCTATTACTGGTAGTACTGATACAAGGAAACAATCTAAGATGATTCAGTGTTGTAGAATTGACGAAATATAAGGGGAAAAAATCAGTTCTATCACCAGGTTGAAGTAGCAAAGCTCTAAAATAAGTCTTTTTAAAGGCTAAAAAAAAAAACTTACTAAGGTCTAAGAAAGCCCTTTTTAGGGCTAAGCCATATCCAAGGCTAATTAATAATAATAATAGATAAATAATACATTAAATTACATTAAAAAAAAAAAAAAAACACTTCCCTAAAATAATTTTTAGAGAAACGTCAATGGATCTACCCTTTTGGTTTTGCTGTCCAAGCGGGCAGATGGGCGAGGTCGAGTTCAAATCCAAGTCACAGTAATTGGCCTAGCTATTTGGAGTTTACCATGGTTTTCTCCGAAATTTATGAGAGTTCTAGCAAGGATTCCTAATAAATACTTCTCAAGAAAAATCCAGGCTTTTGTAAAAACAATCGGGTTTAAACTTCACACAATCATCATCATTTATATTAGATTTTAATTTTCATATTCATGATATAGTTCTTAACACTTGGTTTAAAACAACTCACTTTTATTTTAAATTTCATATTCTTATAACCCAAAATGAACCTGGAGAATAAATCTGATAAATTAATTTGTCTATATTGTTTGCTATTAACAGTTAGTGTTTTAAGATTAGAACAACTGGATTGGTCATTTTGACTGCAAAACTATTTTATATTAAGAATAAATAATTCTATAGCTAAAAAGTTTTTAAGTATGATTATTAAGAAAACAGAGATTATTTTATGCTGCTCTATAAAGGAATTGCTGATGCTAGTCATATAGTTTTAGTTTAGGTATTAAATAAATCAAAGATAATCCTAAAATTATATTAAAATGTCGTGGCCACAGTCTTTTTTCAAACTGTAAAAATGCAGTGAAGTGGTGGTGCATTAAAACCAAATCGTTCCTTATTTACTCAGATATTTTGCCAGTTTTGCAGAAAAACACAGAAAACTCCGAACAAATAGGACTACAAGTGCTTCTTGGCTTTAACCCGGCACCTCCTGTCTACCAGCTTCAAATGCACAATCTTTTGATCATTGATACCGCTTGGCATTGATAATCTATGTTAATCGCAGGATTATTCTTTCTTTATTTCGTCTTGTTTTAACTGATCCTGAAAACAATAACAATATCAGATAAATAACTGAAACTATAATTTTTTCTATATGTGATAATGATACATGAAATTTACAAACTATATATAGTCTAAGGATTAATATAGAACGGACTAATCTTTATAATTGAGAATGTGTTTAACTGCTACATTCTTTTTGCATATATCAGGTAAAACTGAAAATATTTCTTGGTTTTAATCTTGAAACACTTATTTTCTTATTTTTTACTTTTTATTGTTCTTATACATGAAGTAAAAATGAAAATATTTCTATTATTTTTACATGTAATATATAATAATATGTGGTCTGGAAAATGCAGTTTTGGTTATGAGATTAGTTAAATTCAAATGTTTTCTATATATTTTTCCTGTGTGGACACAGGTATAATATAAGTAACAAAATAAAGAAAGTTTTGCAATTTCTTTGTCCCTAAATTAGAAAATTTGAAAATTTTACTCATAAACAAATTTAAATAATTTTCAAAGTACATTGGAAAATTAACTTTGTTAAGCTAATAAATATGAAAAATTCATAATTATATATTTTCTTTTTTAAATAATTCGAAGAAATTCACACAAGAAAAGAAAACCTTATATTTATATATGTATTAAAATGCTAATCTGCTCCCCATTTGCTTTTGCTTAAGATAACAGAGTTATGTAGGAAAAAAAGAAGCAGGGAAGGTAGCATCCCGCAATACCATGGTAACGGGCGAGTGAAGAACCCTGAGAGGTGGCCTTGAGAGGTCTATTTTTCTTACACAGAGTATAGCGCATTTGGCTAGAGCGTCATGGTGGTAATGTGATGCTCGTGGGTTCGATCCTCGCAAGCCGATGTGTTACTTTTTTCAGATAATTAATAGAAACGATGTCAATTGATAAAAGAGAATCTTTCATTGTCTACACAGTGTCCTAAGGAATTTTGATAGTTTTTTAAAGAAGCTTTTTTTGTGAGTTACTAAACACACAAAATAAAAATTTCAGTAAAAATATAAATAAATAAACAAATAAAAATAACACGAAAGTTTTTTATTATTGTGAAGCCCTAAAAAGCCTAAAATAAAAATTTATTCTTGCAGAGATATGCTATAAAATCATAAAAGTTTCAACAACAAGAAAATTTTAAAGAAAAATATAGATATTTCACTTTTGCAAGACATGAAAAATTTTAAATATTCCAAATATTTTAAAAAGCATTCAAGAACAATATTCCTTTTGTATAAGTATTTGTTAAATTTTTCTTGACAGTTCTCAGACTTTTGGTTAGAGCATCATGCTGATAACGCGATGCTCCCGGATTCGGTCCTTGAAAGACTATATACCGTATATTTCCGAATATAAACCGATCCATATATAAGCCGAGAGTACGTTTTTCCCTTCAGAAATTTGCCCAAAATTGCAAACCTGTTTATAAGCCGAATTGAAAAAATACTCTTTTAAAGTTAGAGTTTATCGCCAAAACTGCGAAAATATTGCCAATCTATAAAACTTTCAGGATAATCTGTCCAATGAAATTGCGCGAAATGTGTGCTTATCCAATAGAATTCCTTACCTTGCTTAGCTATGACGTAAAACGATCGCATTGTGTTCGCCAACGGCAATATTTTAAACTCTGGCAACCCTATCAGTAGGGAGTCTAGCACAGGCATCGAACAGACGCGCTCGCACACACAGTGAAAGAAAGTGCCGGCAGCTGAAAACGATAGTCGCTGTAATACAAGGAGGCTTAACGTCGATGCTGCAGCCGCTGGATGTTTGCATAAATAATCCATTTAAAGACTGATTGCGTGGATTTTTTTTAATGACGTATCTAAATTATTTTGTATATTTCTACTTTTGAGTATTTTTATCAGTGCCTCAAGGCAATCTTCAACAATAAAAAAAAAATATATTTATATATACTTCTATTAAAAAAAAAAAAAAAAAAAAAACTGAGATTTACCACTTCTTTTGATAGTGTAAGCATATAAACATTTTAAACAGAGTTGATTTAATTGTATAAATTAAAAATATGATTGGGAGTCCTGTTTTTTCAAGTTTCTCTTATACTATTTAAGAATCAGACAGAGAAGTTACTCCGTTCATGCAATCTGCCGATGACGTCAGCTATCGGCAGGTCAAAAAAAAAAAAAAAGAAATGTAAACACACGTGACTACATCAAGCTGCTCTAGAAATAAACTTAAAATTGCTAATTTAAGAGTTTTATATGTGATAATAAATAAGGTTTAATATCACTATTTTACTTTATATATAGTTTTTAAGCTTAAAATATATGCATTCAATCATTGTTTTTAATGTACATTTTTTGCTGGAATTTTGTGAACTCGTATATAAGCCAACCTCTGTACTTCAGTTTCCGAAAAATTTCCAAAAATTCTCGGCTTATACACGGAAATATATAATAGTACTTTTTTTGCAGATAAATAATTGAAAAAAAAAAGTCAATTGATAAAAGAAAATATTCAGTTTTCTACAAAATATCCTAAGAAATTTTAATTAGTTTTTTTAAGAAGCTTTTTCTTTTTTTGTAACTAAAAAAGCACAAAATAAAATTTAAATAAAAAATCATTTTTTAAAGTTAGAAGCTTTTTATTGTGAAGTCCTAAAAAACATAAAATAAAATTCATTCTGGCGAAGACATGCTACAAAGAAATGAAAGTTTCAACACTAAGAAAATTTTAGAGAAAAATATAGGTACAGTACAAAGCCGAAAATCCGGAATCGTCTGCACCGCGGTTGTTGCAACATCAGTGCCTTCCCCCCATTCTTTTCCCTCTGTCTCTGCGCCACCTGTCGCAACAGTGGGAATGCTTTTTATTTTTTATTCTCTTTTGGTTTTATTAGAATAAGATGCATTTTCGAAAGTGAAGTGTTAAAAAAGATGTAGACTACATAAGAAGGGCACTTATACGGTGTCTTAAAATTTATTATGATTCTGTTTTATTAAAGAAGGAGAAAACTGAATATTTTGAATATATAGAAAATTATTCATTATGTGAATTAGAAATAATCTGAAGAATCTTTATTAATCGTCAAATTTTGTACATATTTTCATTGTAAATAGAACCATATCTTCATCATTTAAGTAAATATGTTAAAACCAAAAGTTCAAGAAATATTATTTTGTGTCAGCGATACTCTGTTATAACTCTATACGTTTCAAGTCGGCCGAGAAAAGAAGAAAGGGTGAGTACCTTTTCGATAATTAGTTGAAAAAATATAATGAATGTGATTTTTAATTTAAAGATATTTATCGCTAGTTATGATCTAATTTAAAAAGAACCCATGAATATAACGATTATATTAAATTAGTGGCGCCCCAGAACAGGGACGGCCGACTTGGATTACTTTCTCCAACATCGAAATAAATAAATATAAATGTTATTTGAATTGAATATTTGAAAATTTGTTCTTTTGATGATACTATAAATAAAGAGAAAAAGTTTTGGTTTGAAAGAAAAAGCTTAGTTTTCATTTACATTTGAAATAAATGATAAATAATATTTATATTGTTGGTTTTGTTCTTGAAATTTGTTCCTTTGATAAAAATGAAATGAAAGAACATTTTTAGTTTTGGTTTGTGCATTACTTCGTGTTTTGAATTATTGCATTATATATTAATATGATGAATGCATAACTTTGAAATGTTTTTGTTTAATAAACAACTTTGACAAGAAATTTTATTTGATAATTGATCAAATAATATTTTTAGAGATTTATTATTTATAATTAGCATAATGAGTGTAATTCAAAAACAAAAAAGAAGTGTTCTTAGAGCGCAAACCGCATGGGCGTCGGCACATAGGGGCAAGGGGGGGCGCTTGCCCCCTCCTGGAAAATTCTAATAAGTAAAAAATTATTGAAAAAAAAAATAACATTTAAAGCTTTAAAATTATGTCATTAGATTTGAAATGATTAGCCAAATAAAATTTGTCACAGTGCCATTTAGAGTCAAACCAACCCGACTTGCATTTATAGGTTATGAAATTTAGATATATATATATTCTGAAATTTTGCACTTTTAAGTATGCCCCCTCCTAAAAAATTTTCTAGCGACGCCACTGGCAAACCGCGAAGTTAATTAATAAAATCGAAGGCAGGTTATTAGAAATTGATGTTGGAGAAGAAGAGTTAGAACAATATTTAGAAGAATTGAATTTAAAAGATAGGGAACTGAATTCATTAGATGATGAGATACAGAAAAATATCAAAGTAGAAGAGGTTGAAGAGGAAGTTTTAAAATGTGATGAATATAATTCAAATATTTTGATTTGGAAAACTAAAGTAAAAGGTAAAATGAATAAAATAAAAAATAGTAGTAATTCTAACATTTTATCGACTAGCCCCGTAATAGAAGATAATAGAACACCAAAATTAGATCAAGGTTATATTAATCTTCCTCGATTAAATATTGATAGATTTAACGGTGATCCAACCGATTTCCAAAGATTTATTGATCAATTTGAAGCAGCAATCGATAAGAATCCAGTGTTATCAAATATTGATAAATTTAGCTATTTGAGATCATATTTAATTGGTACAGCTGCTGATGCAATAAAATGTTTCACACTAACAAACAATAATTACTATGCGGCTATGGAAACATTAGAAGATCGTTTTGGAAAAAAAAATTACTAATTAATTCCCATTTAAATAAATTACTAAATCTATGTCCTGTAAAAAAATCAAGCGATATATTTGCACTAAGAAAATTACTGGACACATGTCAGACAGAAATAAGAAATCTAGAATCCCTAAGGATAAAAGAAGAAAATTATAGCACGTTATTTTGCCCAATTTTCATAAAACTTTTACTACCAGACATAGTTTTAGAAATAATGAAAAAATACGGCGATGATGATCAGTGGAAAGTTTCAGAAATGATTGAAATTTTAAAAACAGAAGTTGTTAGTCGCGAAAAAGCTACTGCACTAATTTCAAATGCCCAACACCCAGAACATATTTCCACCACATCAAATAAGAAAGAAAGTTATGAATCACCTAAAATAAACAAAATTCGTCCCTCAACTGCAGCTGGCCTTTACAATAATAATTCAGGCAATAAACGACATTTCTGTAATTTTTGTAATAGCGAAAAACATTTATTACAGGACTGCAAAGAATTCAAATCTAAACAAATTAATGAAAAAAAAGATTTTTTGATGAAACGTGGTCATTGTTTTGTTTGTTTCTCTAAAGGTCATTTGGCAAAAAATTGCTGCTGCTTTGTAAAATGCCGTATTTGTTCTCGCCGTCATTTCGATATAATGTGTCCAGAAAATAATTCCGAAAAACAAGTTACAAATGAAAATACCACCTTGCCCAACAAAACTTGCAATCAAGAAGTGTTACTCCAAACTTTAATGCTAAGGTTTATCAATAAAGATAAAGAATACATTATCAGAGCATTAATTGATTCAGGATCTCAGAAATCTTACTTAAAGAAAGAAATAATAAAGAAAATTGGTTATACACCTACAGGACAAGAAAAATTAAACCATAGTTTGTTTGGTGGTTACAACAAACTCATGATCATTTATGGTATAGAATACATTTAAGTGATTTACATAAAAACTATGTGTAATTTTGAAGTTCTTGATCAAGAAAAAATTTGCGCAGAAGTACCTAAATTACGAAATGGGCCATGGATTAACGAAGCAAGAAGGCGGGGAATTCAATTTTCAGTTTATGAGAACTCAACAAAATTTAGAAGAAATAAAAATAGAGAAATTGATTTGTTAATTGGTGCAGATGTATGTGGGAAACTTTTTACAGGGAAAAGTAAATTACTCTCGAAGGGTTTAGTGGCCTTTGAAACAAAATTAGGTTGGACACTGATGGGTAAAACTGAAGAATTTAGTTCCAACAATAATAGTACAAATGTTGTTTTATCTCTTCATGTGGCCAATGCACAGATTTCAGATCTTTGGTCCCTGGATACTTTAGGAATTTTGGATTCAGGAAATAAGAACACGAGAGAAGAATTAGACATAGCTGCTGAAAAATATTTAAACCAAAATATTAAAACTGTTGAAGATGGCAGATATGAAGTAAGCCTTCCATGGATTGAAGGCCATCCTCCACTACCTAGCTGTAGACCAATTGCTGAGCAAAGATTGAAGAATTGCGTGGAATCATTGAAGAAATCTGGAAGATTAGAAGCTTACGAAGCAGTTTTTGACGAATGGCTTGCAGAAGAAATCATTGAAGAAGTTGAGCCATACAGTGATAATCTAAATGAACATTTTCTTCCCCACAGAGCAGTTATTAAAGAAAATTCCACAACTAAAATTCATCCAGTTTTTGATGGGTCAGCAAGAGAAAAGGGTTCTCCTTCTATTAATGATTGTTTAGGAAAGGGTCCCAACTTAGTAGAACTAATTCCCTCTGTAATTAACAGATTTCGCTTTAAGAAAATTGGGGAAATTTCAGATATTCGTAAAGCGTTCCTACAAATTCAGCTCAGCGAAGTAGACCGACCGTATGTTAGATTCCTGTGGTGGGAGGAGGGTGATCCTTCAAATATTAAGATTTTTCAACATAGAAGAGTAGTATTCGGCCTTACTTGTAGTCCCTACTTGTTAGGAGCAACTCTAAAGTACCACTTGCAACAGGTTAACGATGAACTAAAGGAAACTGCTGATAAACTAGCAGAATCTTTTTATGTGGACAATTGCGTCACAAGTGTAGAAAGTGCCGAAAAACTTGAAAAATTTATTTCGAAGTCTAAATATATCCTTAGTACTGCAAAATTCGATCTAAGAGGGTGGGAGCATAATATTATCAATCCAACAGAAGAAAATTCTACTCCCTCAGTCCAAGAAAAGAAATGTTCCAGTTTTGGGATTATTATGGAATTTAAACAATGATTCACTAAGTATAGACTTGCGAGAAAATCAAGAAGAAATCAAGACAGTTACCAAACAACAAATATTGTCAGTAGCCCATAAAGTATTCGACCCCATCGGATATAGTTGTCCAGTAATCTTAGCACCAAAAATTTTACTTCAGGAATGTTGGCAACTAAAAGTGAGTTGGGATTCTGAATTACCTGAATGTGTTGGGAAAAAATTTGAGAAATGGAAAAGGGGACTACATAAGTTGAATGACGTTGCTATTCCAAGACTCCTTGTATTTGATCCGGAGTATACGGAAATGAGCCTTCATGTATTCTGCGATGCAAGCAAAGCAGCCTATGCAACATGCATTTTTTTAAGAGCAGAAAATTTTAATACCATTATCTGCCAACTTGTGCAAGCCAGATCTCGGGTAGCCCCATTGAAGTCAGTCACCATTCCCAGACTAGAACTTCTTGCCTGTACCATAGGAGCAAGACTAGCGCAAAGTGTAAAAACAGATTTAAGACAGCCGAGTATTCCAACACATTTTTGGACAGATTCATCAAATGCTCTATTTTGGGTCAAAAGAAATGAAAATTGGGCACCTTTTGTTTACAATAGAGTGCCAGAAATTAGATCCCTCAGCCATCCAGAGAAGTGGAAATATGTACCAGGGAGGCTCAATCCTGCCGATTTGCCATCTCAGGGCTGTTCTGTTGAATTTCTCTTAAAATCCCGGTGGTGGGAAGGACCTTCTTGGTTAAGAAAATCTTCAGAATTTTGGCCTAACGAAGTTTTAGAACCCGATTTAAATGTAATAGAATCAGAGAGAAGAAAAACGATAGTTTCTGCAGCCAATGTATCATCGAAAAACATAGACTTTTACGAGAAATGTTCCTCGTATAAAAAGATGTTAAAGGTCACAGCATGGATACTCAGATTTAAAGAAAATGCTAAAAAGCCTAAAGAAGCAAGAGTAATGACCAATTTAACAGTTGAAAAAATCGAGAAGACTGAACTTACGATTATGAAGTTTGTTCAGAATCAAGATTTAAATTTTAAGAAAAACTTATCCTCTTTGCGTACATTTGTTGATGAAATGGGAGTCATCAGAGTTCAAATTAGAATATCAATGTGAAAAGATTCAGGAAATTTTAGATATCCAGTAGTTTTGCCAGTGAACCATAACGTAACCTATAGAATTGTTGAAAATGAACATACAGAAAATGAATCATGCAGGAATACAAATTCTTATGTCAGCAATTCGAGAGAAATTCTGGATAATAAGATGCAGGAAGACCATTAGAAAGATTCTGCATAGATGTGTCCAGTGTCAGAGATTCTCTTCGAAAGCTGCTGAAGTGCTGAGTTCACCTCTGCCTGAAGATAGAGTGAGAGAAGCTGGTGTTTTTGGAAATTACAGGAACAGATCTTTTTGGACCACTATTCTTAAAAGATGGCAGCAAATGTTGGGTAGTTCTGTATACATGTGCAGTTTTTCGAGCTATTCACCTAGAATTGACGACTTCCTTAACAACAGAGAATTTCATACTATACAGACCTTGAGAAGATTCATTTCACGTAGAGGACGACCACGTATCATCTACAGTGATAATGGAACCAACTTAGTTGCGACAAGAAAAGAATTGAATTCTGTGGATTGGGATTGGGCACAGATTGAAGAATTTGCCACTATAAAAAGAATTAAATGGAAACTTAACCCTCCGGCCTCTCCGTGGTAGGATGGATTTTGGGAGAGATTGATTCGCATTATCAAATCAATGTTGAAAAGAGTTTTAGGAAAAGCCCATTTGAACTATGAAGAGTTATACACCACCATTTGCGACACAGAAAGTATGGTGAATTCACAACCACTTATATTATGTATCTGAGGATACTGAAGATTTAACACCTCTCACACCTGAAATGTTCTTGAAAGATCTCCGTGAAACTGGAGTACCTGACTTGGATTTTATAGAAAGAAAAAACCTGAGGAAAAGATTTGAATACCGACAAAAACTAAAAGACGATCTTCGCAAGAGATTTAGAACTGAATATTTGGGATCTCTTCGAGAATTTAACAATGTTAAGAAACCTCCTAACAACAATATTAAAATTGGAGATTTAGTTTTAGTGCAAAATGACAACTTAAAACGCATTCAGTGGCCATTGGCCAAAATGGTGGAACTCTACCCTGGTAAAGATGGACAATTTCGTGTTGCCAAACTGAAAACCATGAATGGTGAAATGCTACGACGACTACAGAGGATTTGCCCTTTAGAACTTAGTGATACAGTTGTACACAAGAATCAAATTCAGACCTCTAGAGTGGGTAGAATTATCAAACCAGAGAAAAAACTTTAATATCTAAACTGACTCTAAAACAAGGACTTAAAAGACATTTTTTCTGAACTATTTTTATATTATATTGTTTATCATTATTATTTTTTTATTATTTTACTAAGAATATTTTAGAATGTAAACAGTTTTCCTTTTTTTTTAATATTTTGTTGAGCATGTACAGAATCTTTCCATGCTCAAGGTGGAAGGATGTTGCAACATCAGTGTCTTCTCCCCATTCTTTTCCCTCTGTCTCTGCGCCACCTGTCGCGACAGTGGGAATGCTTTTTTTTTTCTCTTTTGGTTTTATTAGAATAAGATGCATTTTCGAAAGTGAAGTGTTAAAAAAGATGTAGACTACATAAGAAGGGTACTTATACGGTGTCTTAAAATTTATTATGATTCTGTTTTATTAAAGGAGAAAACTGAATATTTTGAATATATAGAAAATTATTCATTATGTGAATTAGAAATAATCTGAAGAATCTTTATTAATTGTCAAATTTTGTACATATTTTCATTGTAAATAGAACCATATCATCATCATTTAAGTAAATATGTTAAAACCAAAAGTTCCAGAAATATTATTTTGTGTCAACGATACTCTGTTATAACTCTCTACGTTTCAAGTCGGCCGAGAAAAGAAGAAAGGGTGAGTACCTTTTCGATAATTAGTTGAAAAAATATAATGAATGTGATTTTTAATTTAAAGATATTTATCGCTAGTTGTAATCTAATTTAAAAAGAACCCATGAATATAACGATTATATTAAAGCGGTGATTCCAGATTTTTGGTCATGCCTGAAAAATTTAATGTTTTTGGTTAAGTACTTGGATAATAAGAAAATTCAAGTAAAAAAATCTGGAGTGACTCCACTTGACTTTCCGAACAGTGAGTAATTAATGGTTCTGTAGATAAAGTAAAGTAAGAGGAGTCATTAAGTAAACAAAAGAGAGAAAATTATAATATGGAGTTTGGATATTTTTCTTTATATAGTACAAGATGTTTAATTTAACGCTATTTTACTGAACTTTTAGATCATAATATTAAAGAATATTTTGTTGTGTCCCTGTAAAAACCTACAAATGCTATATTCACCAAAATGTTTATAGTTAGTGCAACAGTGACTTATAATATTTATATAAATTTTCAGCTCCATCGGATAAGGCATTTAGATCTATTGTACATTAAAGTTTGAGCCCATATGCCACAATAATAAAGAAATTTGCATTTTGTCCCTGAAAAGAACCATAAGTGCTAAATTCTCTAAAGTTCATAAAGTTTGTGCGACAATGATGTACAACATGTATATAAATTTTCAGTTCATTTGAATAAGGCGTTTAGTCGCTGTCGCACTTTAAATAATTTGAGCCTATTGGTTTTAATGATGAACAATTTTTATTTGTGTCCCTGTAAAACTCGTTAAGTGCTAGGGGTCACCAAAATCTATATAGTGTGTGTGATGGTGGCCTATAACTCGTATATAAATTTTTTATTCCTACGGATAAGGCATTTAGATGCTATCACACTTTAAATAATTTTACCCCTTAGGACATAATGATACAGAATTATTTGTTGTAAACCTGTAAAAACACTAGAAGTGTTAGATTCACCAAAATCTATGCAGTTCATGCAACTATTACCTATAATGTGTGTATAAATTCTTTGCTCAGTTTAATAAGGCGTTTAGACGCTATCGCACTTTTTAAAATTTGGTCCTATAGGCAATAATGATAAAGAATTTTTCTTTGTGTACTTGTAAAAAAAACTATAAGTGCTACATTCTCCAAAATCTATACAGATTGACCATCTGTGACCTATAATATGTGTATAAATTTTTTGCTCAATTGAATAAGGAGTTTAGATGCTATCACACTTTTAAAATTTTGTCCCATAGGCCATAATGATAAAAAAATTTTCTTTGTGTCCCTGTAAAAAAACTAAGTGCTAGATTCATCAAAATCAATAGGGTTCATGCTATGGTGACTTACAACATGTGTACCAACTTACAGCTCATTGGAGCAAAGCATTTAGACGCTAGCGGGTTCACTCACACACATACATACACACACATATATATACACAAACACATACATACATCATCGTAAAAATAGTGAAAACGGACACAGGGGACTTTAAAACATATAGAAACACTAAAATCTCGAATTTGGATTTTTGACATGATTACAATATTTTCCTTAGATATGTATGTTCGGAAAGTAAAAATAATATATTACGATTTTAAAACATATTCTGTAATATATATACAATCAACTTTAACACAATAAATGACTAAAAATAAATTAAATTAAAAATTAAACTTGAAAAGCCAAAGATTTATTGAAATATTTGCATACAGAAATTAATACGAGTTACAATAAAAGAAAATAAATAAGAAAAACATGCCATTTTAAAAACATTTCTGTGATTTTTGTTGTTGAAGATAATGATTTAGTATTATTTTAGATTTTTTCAATTAAAAGTTTGGGCATAATTGAAATAGAATTTAGCTGTCAATTAGAGAAATATTTAAGAATTGTTATTATTATAATTTTCTTCCCTCTCCTCTTCCAAACTTTGCAAATGCCAGTTTTGAAGATTTAAAAAAAAAAAAAAAAAAAAAAAAACTGATGATGATGATGATTAACGTGGCTGAAATTGTCCAGATTTTTGGAGTCCGGATTTTCAACTTCGTACTATACTTTCCTTTTGCAAGAGATGAAAATTTTTTAATGTTCAAAATATTTTAAAAAGCTTTCGAGACATTTGAAATTTCTAGCCTAACGAATGATTGTACAAAAACTAATAACTAAGAATATTGGTCTCGAAAGCTTTTTAAAATATTTTGAACATTAAAAAATTTTCATCTCTTGCACAAGGAAAGTACCTATATTTTTCTCTAAAATTTTTTTAGTGTTGAAACTTTAATTTCTTTGTAACAACATGTCTTTGCCAGAATAAATTTATTTTATGTTTTTTAGGGCTTCACAATAAAAAGCTTCTAACTTAAAAAAAAAAAAAAATGATTTTATACTTAAATTTTTTTATTTAGTACTGTATTATACTAATCTGATTTAAGAAAAAATATTTACCTTACTCAATGATATTTAGAATATCCTAGCTCTATTATACAATTTTAATCTGACCTTCAACTATGAAAAAACAACCAACAATTTGAAATTTATAATGAAATAGACTCTCATATCCTTTTATAGAACTACAACCTTTAATATTTATTTGAATAAGCCTCATTTGGTTCAGCAAAGCAGTTTTTTGTAATGCTATCTAATTTTCATCTATATCCTTTTTAAATCCCATTGTTGTAAGTATTGCTTAGGATTTATGTTAATGTTTGCTGATGTGTCTGATTTCAGATGATTAGAAGCCAGGGTTGGGTTTTTGACGTCAGAAAGTGGTTTTTGACATGACAAAGGTTTAAACATGGTTTAAACCGTCAAAAACCTGTCATAAACCTCTATACCGTCAAAATTCAACATCTATAAATGAGCTAAAATCTGGTTAGAAATAGGATTTAGTAATATTTGCCATATACAAGTGAATATCTAAATATTATGCTGTTTATAAATTAAGAAATCTGAAAACAATTTGTAGATAATTTATAAAAAATTAGGTAAATGTACTGGTTTATAATCTAAGAAATATATACAAAGTATGCATACAGTTATATTTTGTATGTTTATGTTTATTTATATTAATATTTATGAAATTCTAAAATTCCAAAGTTACTTATGAATTTTCACATAAGACATGAAAACACAGGAATACTGGATTTTTTTTTTTTCTTTAAGTAAAACATAATATATGTGGGCAGTAAATTAATATGAATTTGAAAATAATTATATTTATAATCTACATTTATTATACTTATCATTTATTAAAGAATTTTTATCTGTTTATTATTATTATTGATTGTATAAATATTTGTACCTGTTTATAGCTTGGACTATTGGTGTTCGGTGTTTTGGGAGTAAGGCTGATTGACTATTCTAGTATCTTAGGCCTAAGGGGTATTGCCCTCCGTGTGGGTCTGTCTACAGGGTCCTAGTCCGTATTTATACAAGTTTCAGAGAAAAACATGAAAAACTCTCAATGGCTAGGCCAACGAGAGCGCCCTGGGATCAAACCCTACACCTCACGTTTACCAGCTTTGAGCGTAGTACCACTTGGCTGCTGGTGGGCCCTACAACTTAGACCAATAATTTTTTTAAAAATCTGTACGGGTAAATATTACATTTATTACAATTTATACATGTCCAGAAAGCATTCATATTTCTCGTGTTTCACGGTAATTATATGAATTTCAGACACAATTCAAGCTTTTTTAACATTCAGAATTATTACATTTTCTTAAAAACTTGCAATATCAGCAGTCATTAAGAAAAAAAAAGTTATATTTTTCTATAAAATATTTAAATACAAAATATTAGGCTATGCATTTTTATTTTACTAGTTAAATACATAATACTAAAAGCACAATACTAAAAAAATTGAACTATACAATGTTGTATTGCAAATAAAATGATTTGTCAATCAAAATGATCTATCAATGATATATGAATCATAAATATTTAGAAGCCTAAAGTTTTGTTTTTATATTAATCAAAATGTTATAATAATGTTTCTCCAAAAACATTAATATGTATTATGTTTACTTTTTAAAACATACTGATAAACAATATCTTATTGAAAACAACTATATTTTTAAAGTATCACATAACTAAGTTTAACATGTGCTATATCAAGCATAGTTATAAATAAATTTCATAATAATACATAAAAGTATCACAGCATATTTTGAATGAACATAGAAATAATTCATAGTAAAATTTTAAAAGCCTAAAGTTTTGTTTTTTATATTAATCAAAATGTTGTAACAATGTGTTTTTCAAAGAACAACATTCTATTTACTTTTCAAAAAATCCCTATGAACTATATTTTATTAAGCTAATTTTTCATACGACAATTAAATTATAAATATAGGTTTTTGACAGTTTTTGACATTTTTGACAAGGTGGTTTTTGACATGACGGTTTTAACCATGGTTTAAACCGTCAAAAACTGTCACATGTCAAAAACCTGCCAACCCTGTTAGAAGCATTATTATTTTTTTTTTTTTTTTTTTTTTCATTATCATTTTTAATATGAAAGTTCTGTTTTCCTAATAATATTTTAAGAATTATTTAATATTTAATGTAACTGTGTTAAGTTCTCATTGCACTACAAGTATTCAGTCGTTGTTTTCTTTTCATTTTTAGTATTATTATAGATATGACTTTATTTCAATGATATCCTTTATTTTATGTAGTTACATTTAGTATATTCCGAACATGCACTACTTTAATTTATAAATACAAAGAGTAATGGAGGAAATCATAATTGATTATCAGGGTTGTTATTTCGTCCACTTTTTCGTCAAAAGTCCGGGACGCTGGACAAAAGTGGAAAAAACCTGGACAAAACTGGAAAAAAACGCACAAAACTGGACAAAATAAAATCCACTGAACTGTACATGTTTAGTGAATAAAATTATTCTGTTAAAACAATAAATTGCAATTTTAACTTTAAATTACAATTTTAGCAATAGAAATATTTTATTAAAAATTAATAATTTGATTAATGAAAAGCATAATTTAATTTTAATCACTATTTAAAAAAAAAAAAAAAAAAAATCATGAAGAAAATGCTAATTACATTAGTTTACAGTTTGTAGATGTAACAAAGTCAGTCTGTTGTGGTGGACTATTATAACATTATCATTTTAGATATTAAAAGAAAAAAAAAAGTTATTTAACACTATATCTAAATCTTTAAAAACAAAAGAAATAGACACAGCTGTTTAGTCAGAAAAAGATTTCCTGCACAATGTTGAGTTATCTTCAGTACATAATGTTGACAATTAAAAATAAAGAATAACTTAATACCCCCCAACAACCCTAAAAGACTATTTTCAGTATTAAAGTTTTTCACAAACAGCATGATTGATTAATACACAGACAATTATAATCTTAAAAAATATTTGAGTTGTTTCTTTGCTATTTTGTACTTAACTTAGAAATATCTTATTTAACATTTCTATACTAGGTTAAAAAAAAAAAAAATCTCATAAATGTAGGTAGAATGTTTTTATCAATTTATGTCCACAAGTCCTTTCAAAGCAAAGCTTTCATTTCTATATAACATTTTATTTGCAATACCAACATGTCATTTTTCAATCCAATAATTTAAAAAATCAAATTTACATACTTAATCATTTAATAATTTTATATTCTTATTTTAATTTTGTAAAAAAAGTATTACTTGGTAATAGAAATTCCAGATGAAAAAAATACAAATTTAAATTTTACTTCCACATAGAAAAGTTATTTATTTTTCACAAAAGTAATATCTTTAATAATATAAATGTAGCATATATGTATATGACTGTGATATATATATATATATATATATGTGTGTGTGTGTGTGTGTGTGTATATATATATTTATAATCAATTTGATAAATATGCAGGAACTTAAAGAGAAATAATAAAAATGTTGAGTGACTCCAGTCAACTTTCTGAACATTAAAGTAATTCACTGTTGTTTAATAAAATAACGTAAGAGAAGTCATTAAATAAACAAACGAGAAAATTATAATAAGTGTTTGATAATTTGCTCCCAAATAATATATTGTTTAATGAAACGGAATGCATCCAAATTCTTTTGTGTATCTCTGTAAAAGAACTAATAGTGTTAGTTTCACCAAAATGTATACACACATACAGTTTGTGTAACATGTACTTATAATTTGTATATGAATTCAAAGCTCAATCAAATGAGGCATTCAGATGCCATCACAGTTTAAATAAATTCAGTCTATGGGCCACAGTATTACAGAATTTTTCGTTATTTCCCTGTAAAAAAAAAACTATAAATGCTAGATTCACCAAAATAAATCTATACAATTCATTCGACAGTGACCGATAACATGTATATAAAAGTTTCAGCTGAATTGAATAAGGAATTCAGATGCTATCACACTTTAAATTATTTGAACCCATGGGCTGTAATGATAAATAATTTATCTTTGTGTCCCTGTTAAAAAAATAAAATAAACTGTGCTAGATTCTCCAAGATGTATACAGTTTGTACTATACGATAACCTATAACATATGCACCAACTTTTAGCTCATTTGAACAAAGCATTTAGACAGTATTGTGTTCACTCTACTCAGATATACATACATCATCATAAAATAGCAAAAATGAACTCATGGAACCTCAAAACACATAGATACACCAACATCACAAAGTCCAATTTTTGTCATGATTACAATACTTTCCTTACTTTTGTATTTTCAGAAAGTAAAAAATTCCATGAAAGATATGTGAACCATTCATTTCATCATGCTTAATAACAAATCTTTTAAAGATGTTTACTACTATGAGGGAAGAAATGAAAAATGTAGTTGAAAATAGTGTGTGTGTGGGGGGGGGGGAATTAAAATTGAAACTATAAACTATCACTTTTGCATCCAACAGGGTTGGGTTTCTGACGTCAAAAAGTGGTTTTTGACATGACAATGGTTTAAACCACCAGAAACCTCTCTACTGTCAAAAACCTGTATTTTCAAAATTTATAAATGAGCTAGAATGTGGTTAGAAGTAAGATTTAGTAATATTTGCCATATACATGTGAATATCTAAATACACTGATGGAAAAAAAAATCCCAACACCAGGAAGGAGCTGTGCTAGATAAACAAAATTTGGTAGGCGTGTTTATACATCTGAAAGATGACGTCAATTCAAATTTCGAGCTACGCGCATAAGTGTGGCGCTAGTAGCGACACTATGAACATGCAAATGAGGTTTGCTTTAAATAAGTGCTGTAAGGTTCGTGATCGTTATTTACAGTTCAGATTTGACGTAGTGGGTTAATGTTAGTCAAGGATGCCTCTAAGAAGATGAAGAAACCATTATCAACAGCTCACTGAGTTTGAACGAGGTCGTGTAGTAGGGCTACGAGAAGGTGGGTTTTCTTTCCGCGATATTGCAGAAAGACTTGGCAGGAATGTATCCACTGTGCATGAGTGTTGGCAGCAGTGGTCAAGGAAAGGTACTGCCTCAAGAAGACCGGGTTCTGGGCGGCCACGTGGCACTACCGAGAGGGAAGACCGCCGTGTTCGTGTTAGCTGGTGTGAAGTAGATCCAAGGCTAAGTGAATTAGCAGAGGAGCCTACTCTAGACATAAACACCAGCTTAACAACATTTAAAGTTAATTAAATGAATTTGATAAAATGGAAGCTAGAGTAAGTAAATATGCTGAAAGATAAATATGTAGAAATTGTTAAATAAATGACCATAACAAATTTTAATTTAATTTGTATTTCAATTGAAACAATAAATTCAACGAAAAGTTTATATAAATATAACAATAAGTTTATATGAATAACAATAAGATAATTGAAGTAGACAAATATTTTTATATATAACAAACATACCAAAGCAGATGCTGGATGACAAACAAGGTGAGTACGAAGACAATATTTAACATATTTTTATTTCCCATATAGGTTGCAGAAAAGACTACTACGTGCCATTAGAAAGAGCTGGTGACACTTATGTAGAAGACGTGATGTTCTTGTTTCCACTTGTTATTGTCGCGATATGAACACCTATAAATTTCATTTAAATTTCGAACTCACAAAAAAAAGGATTAACGTGAGTTATAACTAACTAAAAATGAAAAGATTTTATTTGAATATAAGAAATAAACGCCACATATTACGGCGACATCTTATGAAGCCGGCATCGGCGAAAAATGAACAATGGCAGTAGCAAGAGCAACCGCAAAGGCAACCACGAACACCCACTACCATCGCCGTTCGCTATTTATAGTTTCGCGGGAGAAACGAAGTGATCTTCCGGACGTACGTCGCGGCGCGTGCGTAGACTTCGGCTATCGTTCTTAGAGATGTTTTATGCAAATTTTTGAAACTCGGCTCAGTCGGAACTTCCGGAAGGTTAGCTATTGTTTACGTTTCGCGTTTGAAAAATTAAGATGGATGATTTAAATTTGAAAACTCCTTAACATAGCATTTCATTGAACGATATATTTATTTTTCCTGGTAAGTAGAAAATATATTAAAAGGAAATTAGGATTTTTAATAAGTGTTTAATTTTATTTCAACTAACGTTTTTTTTCTTTAAGCTTTATTTTAAGAGTGATTAATTTTTAATATATTTAATTAGCATAACGATAAGAAAAAACGGGAAACTATAGGTTTACTATTAACAAGGCCCCCCCTCTTATCGTTTGCACTTTTAAGCTTAAGAAAGTTAATAAAAAAAACATCCAGCAAAACTTTGCACAAATTACATAATCATACGACTGTGACTAATCAGTTTAACAGTTTCTTCAGAACTAAAAAAAACAATTTTAATCTTCAGCTGCACAGCAACAGAGATCAATATCTGGATAGAGGTGATCTACAAAACAATTTGTTTTTGAAACACAAATAACATATACCTGTTTACTCAAACCTCTCCCCCAGTTTTGAAAAGATTTTTAACATGCTCTTTTAAAAAAACTGTAGAAAAGAAATTCATAAAATGGATTATTTGTATAATAAGTTTAACAACAAATATAACATGAGTATAATCACATTCAATATTATAAATATATGTATAAACACAATTCTTCCTTACAATATAAAAGTATAAATTACATACAAATATTTAACAAAAAGAACAGAATGGATTATTTCGGGAATGGAGAGGAGAGAGAGAGAGAGATTAACAAAAAATTGCTGTGAGCAATTGAATAAACAAAAATTGACTTACTGTCAAAAGAAGAATGAGAATTGAAATTCTCAAAAAAAATTTCCAGCCTAAACCTGGAAAGATTTTGCTTAACTTGCAAAATTTGAAATTTTTTTTTTTTCTCTTGAATTCAAGGAAACATTTGAATTCATAGAAAAGTTTAAATTTTTGAATTCATAAATTTTGAATTCTTAAAAAAAAGTTTGAATTCATTAAGGATTTGAATTCATAAAAAAAATTTTTTTTTTTTAGAAAATTTACATTTTTAAATTTTATAAATTCATAGAAAAATTTGAAATTGAAAATTTAAGATTAACTTTTGAAACATTTTCGAAGAAAAGATTTTTCACAAATTTCTGTAATTCAAATTTAGTTTGTGGCTTAGTAAATATGTCAGCCAAATTTAATTTGCTACGAATGAAAACTAATTCAAAAATATTTTTGATAACAAGATCTCTAATAAAATATAGTTTGACCTCTATATGTTTGCTTCTATTATTCTCTATAGGAGATTTAATAAAGTCTATGGCAGCCATATTGTCAATTAGTAATTTTGAGATTTTCTTATTTTTTATAATCTTCATGCTTTGGCATTCTTCTAGAATTCGATCTAGCCAGACAATTTCTTTTGCTGCTTCTGTAGCGGCAATGAACTCAGATTCCATAGTGGATAAACTAACAGCCTTCTCTTTAAAGGTCCTCCAACTGATGGGGCTACTATCTAGAAATACTATTTGTCCACCTATGGATCTCCGATCATCACGATTTGAAGCAAAGTCGGCGTCTGTGTAGGCTATGATCTGTGAATCAGCACATGAAAGTTTTAATTTTAATTGGCTTGTTTTCTTTACATATCCCAGTAGTTTGATCAACCCATTCCAGTGATGAATTCCTGGATTCGATTGGAATTGGCTATAGATATTGACGGCATATGCTATATCAGGTCTTGTTCTGTTAGATAAATATGATAAACACCCTAGAATATTGCGATATGGATACTTTGTCATTTCTTTGGTTTCTTCTTCGGTTTGAGGACAGCTTGATTTTGAGTAAATACAGCCTTTGCTGATTGGTAAGGATGAAATTGGAGGGTTAAAACTATTAAAACGACTGCATATTTCTTGAATATAGCTTTCTTGATGAATGAATAGCTTTGAGTCAATTTCAACAAATTCTACTCCAAGTAGTTTCTTTGTCCTTCCCAAAATTTTTAATTTGAATTTTTGTTTTAAAACATTAATGGCTTCCTCTAAAAACATTTTACTTTTACCAAATAAAACCATGTCATCAACATATAATAATAGGATAACTTGAAATTTGAATGTATAAACACAGTTGCAAGAAGTAAATTTAATAAAACCGATATTTGATAAAACTCTGTCAATTTCGTAAAACCATGCTCGTCCACTTTGGTGAAGGCCATAGAGAGCTTTGTCGAGCTTGCAAACTAACTTCTCTTCTCCTTGTTTAATAAAACCAGGTGGTTGCTGCATGTATATTTCATCTCCTAGCGGAGCATATAGGTATGCGCCAGTGACATCACATTGTACGTGATTCCACTTGTGCTGCACTACCAAAAGTGAAAAGAAAAAACGAATTAGATCGAAGTTTATAACAGGACTAAAAGTTTCTTCGTAACTCTCGCCTTTTACTTGAGCGTAACCTTGAGCTACAAGCCTTGCCTTGAATTTAGCAATTCGACCTTCTTCATCTCGTTTTATTGCATATACCCAGCGACATCCAATTATTTGCTTATTTTGAGGAGGTTTTACAAGATGCCAAACCTTTCGTTCTTGGATGGTTTTTATTTCGGTTTTCATTGCTTCTAGCCATTCTTGAAATTGGTCTGATTTTTGGGCTTGCTTGAAAGTTCTTGGTATAATTAATTCTAGTCAAGAGGAATTATGACAAAAATTGGCACTTGTGTCTGAGTCAGATTCTTCTATTGGAGTGAATGAAAATTTAGTGGGGTCATACTTGATTTTGTTTTCTTGGCAATATTTTCTAATGTCTCTATGGGATCTTAATCTTGTTCTTGTATTTTCGGGATAGTAGTATACGTCTGTTCTGGATTTATCTCTTCTTAAAACTTGTTTTCTTTCAAACTTTATGTTTTTTAATTGAGATGATTGAACAGGTTTTTCATCACCTGAGGATTCCTCAGTGTCAGATAATTCAGACGGTACGCTGGACTCTATTTCAGGAGTTTCGTCAACAGCCTCTTCATCAGAATCATCGTCACTATCCTTTGGAAATACATCTTGAATTGTGTAATGCTGGTTGATGGTGCCCAGCACTGCTCCACTTGCTTCTGTTTTGAACAAACGATCTTCTTTAAATGTGACCTTTAAAGATTCTACTATTTTATTTTGCTCTGGGATCCAAATACGGTATCCTCTTGTATGGTGTGCATATCCAACTAGATAACCTTTCACAGCTTTTGGATCCAGTTTCTGTCTTCTTTGTTTTGCCAGTCCTACATAAGCTACACATCCAAATGGTTTAAGGTGTCTGATTGATGGTTTTCTTCCACCGTACAATTCAAATGGTGATTTTTCAAAATCTTTATGGCATAGTCTGTTCCAGGCATAATTGAAATGTGAAACGGCTTCTGGCCAAAAACAAAAGTCTAAACCACTTTCATATAATGATGTACGGGCTCCATTAATAACAGTTTGGTTATAACGTTCAATAGCACCATTTTGTTCTGGAGTGAACGTGTTTGTTAGTTCATGTTTGATGCCTTTTTCCTGACAAAATGTTGAAAATTCTTTGTTGACAAACTCTGTTCCATTATCTGAGCGGATAGCTATTAAAGGTTTACCTATAAATCTTTCTGCCCTTTTGATGTGATTAATTAAGGTTTCAGCTACTTCAGATTTTTGGATTATAGGATAAATGAATACTTTACGGGAATAATCGTCCATGATTGATAGAAAATATCGTTCTCCATGTTTGCCTCTTACTTGACATGGTCCCCAAACATCTGTATATAACAGTTCTAAGGGTCTCTTGGATCGAACAAAGTTTCTGTATTTAAATGAAGTGCGTTTAAATTTATTCAACCTGCAATCTTCACAAAAAAATTCTGTATGTCCCTTTAAGAATGGTAATCCCTTTGCACCCCTCTTATTACTTGTATGCGTCAAAGTTTGAGGATTTACATGAGCGCATCTCTTATGCCACAGGTTTAGAACTTCCTGTTCTTTTGAAGATGTTGTGGAGGCTTCGAAAGTTACATGTTGTTTTATAGATTTTGGGATTTTTGCTTGGACACGATAAACACCACTTTTTAATTTTGCTCTGAACATTATATTATCATTAGATGTAATTTTGACTTCGCCTCTTCCCCCAATAAACTGTAGACCTTCTTTGTCAAGTTGTGGCCCTGATATAAGGTTTCTCCTAAGCTTTGATGAATACATCACTCCCTTTAAAGTAAAATTTCTTTGGCCAAAACGCAATTTAATGTCTCCTTTTCCTTCGATTGGCAAAGTGATGCCTTCCATGGCTACAGCCATTTCTTCATTTTGTTGAGGTTTAAATGATGTGAAAAGTTCACGGTCTTTACTAAAATGATGAGACGCGGCTGAATCGAATACCCAATCTGATTCATTTGTTTGCTGAGCTAAACTGGCCTCAGTAATGTAGTAAGATGAATTTGAATCCCTACTACTATTACGGGTCTTAGATTTTGATCTAGATTGATATGAAGATTTTTTTCGACTCTGTCTACCTCTTGATTGGAAGGATTTCTTAGGATTGAAATTCTGAGAAGGTAAGTTTTGGTTTTGAAAAGAGGGTTTAAAGTCAACATTTCTACTTCTATTGAGAGAAAAACAATTTTGTCTAGCATGGCCGTTCTTATGACAAAATGTACAAATTAATTTTTGTTTTAGAAGCTTATTTTTACCTGTATCATTTAGATGAGAAAACTGAGCAGAAATTTTAGCTTTACTTAATTCATTATCTTTATTTCTTAAATTTAGCCTAGTTTCCTCGGCTACCAAGCAAGTTACAATTTCATTGAATGTAAATTTATCATCTTCCCATCTTAGTATGTTTTGAACGATACCGTCGAAATATGATGGGAGATAACGTAACAATTGATAAGATGCAAAAATTTCCGTCAGTCCCCCCTTAGAATTTTCTATTTGTTTAAATATCCTCATGACCCGGGACGCAAAGACATTTACACCCTCACCAGGCAATATTTTGCAATCACACAGCTCAGAAAATAAACTCATGTGCTGTGCACGAGTATCTGGAACAAAACTTTTGTTAATTAAATTCCATGCCTTTACGGGGTCATCCTCGTTTTCTACAATTTTCCTATACTCAGTTTCTATATTTAAGTATAAGACAGCCAAAGCAGCATTAGCTCTAGACTTAAATTTATTAACAGCAGAAGCATTGCTTCTGTCATCAGCCAAAACTGGGGCTGTTTCCGTACCAACAACTATGTCCCAGAGTCCCCGGTCAAGAAGAACAAATTTAATGTCACTCCTCCATTCCTCGAAATTAATCGCATTCAGTTTGGGAATAGAATGTAAATTGTTGACAGCCATTTTTGAGTAAAAAAAATTGTATAATTATGGTTCAAACAATTTAAAAATATAATATATTAAAAATATCACAATTTTTCTTATAAAAACCTTTGCCCCCCCGAATTAAACATTCGGTAAATTCATTTATGACTTGAAAATTTATTCAAATATATATATATGAAATTTCAAAAAGTTTTTTTTTTCTACTTTACTGAAAAAAAATTTTACAATATTCCCTCAACAATATGCAAAAAAATGGTCATTATTACTTAAATTAAACAAAACATTCAAGATTTTCATTTATTAACATTAAACAACTTTTAATCTAAATTCAAACAATTTCTTGTTTCAAAAAATTACTATAAATGCAAAAAATTTAACTTTCAATTTATTTTTCAAACAAAAACAGAAAAACATTAATTTATGAAAGGGCCAGCATATTTACATGCTGAAAAAGGAAAAGCCCATAACCACTTTTTATTTCTCTTGTTAGCTGGTGTGAAGTAGATCCAAGGCTAAGTGAATTAGCAGAGGAGCCTACTCTAGACATAAACACCAGCTTAACAACATTTAAAGTTAATTAAATGAATTTGATAAAATGGAAGCTAGAGTAAGTAAATATGCTGAAAGATAAATATGTAGAAATTGTTAAATAAATGACCATAACAAATTTTAATTTAATTTGTATTTTAATTGAAACAATAAATTCAACGAAAAGTTTATATAAATATAACAATAAGTTTATATGAATAACAATAAGATAATTGAAGTAGACAAATATTTTTATATATAACAAACATACCAAAGCAGATGCTGGATGACAAACAAGGTGAGTACGAAGACAATATTTAACATATTTTTATTTCCCATATAGGTTGCAGAAAAGACTACTACGTGCCATTAGAAAGAGCTGGTGACACTTATGTAGAAGACGTGACGTTCTTGTTTCCACTTGTTATTGTCGCGATATGAACACCTATAAATTTCATTTAAATTTCGAACTCACAAAAAAAAGGATTAACGTGAGTTATAACTAACTAAAAATGAAAAGATTTTATTTGAATATAAGAAATAAACGCCACATATTACGGCGACATCTTATGAAGCCGGCATCAGCGAAAAATGAACAATGGCAGTAGCAAGAGCAACCGCAAAGGCAACCACGAACACCCACTACCATCGCCGTTCGCTATTTATAGTTTCGCGGGAGAAACGAAGTGATCTTCCGGACGTACGTCGCGGCGCGTGCGTAGACTTCGGCTATCGTTCTTAGAGATGTTTTATGCAAATTTTTGAAACTCGGCTCAGTCGGAACTTCCGGAAGGTTAGCTATTGTTTACGTTTCGCGTTTGAAAAATTAAGATGGATGATTTAAATTTGAAAACTCCTTAACATAGCATTTCATTGAACGATATATTTATTTTTCCTGGTAAGTAGAAAATATATTAAAAGGAAATTAGGATTTTTAATAAGTGTTTAATTTTATTTCAACTAACGTTTTTTTTCTTTAAGCTTTATTTTAAGAGTGATTAATTTTTAATATATTTAATTAGCATAACGATAAGAAAAAACGGGAAACTATAGGTTTACTATTAACAGTTCGGCGTATGGCTGTGGCTAATCGTACTGCGTCTGCAGCTGAAATTCGAGCGGCAGTTGGCATCACAGTGACACAACGAACTGTTTCAAATCGGTTACTTCAAGGACAGCTCCGAGCCAGACGCCCTGTAGCGTGCATTCCACTGACTCCAAACCACTGCCGTTTGCGACGTGAGTGGTGTCAAGCTAGAGCTCATTGGAGGACGGAGTGGAGATCTGTTGTGTTTTCTGATGAAAGCCGGTTCTGCCTTGGTCGCAGTGATAGCCGTGTGTTGGTTAGAAGGAGGCCAGGTGAACGCCTGCTAGCCACCTGTCTGCGGCCTAGACACACAGGGCCTACTCCTGGAGTTATGGTTTGGGGAGCAATTTCATATGACAGCAGGAGCACTCTCGTGGTTATCCCACGCACCCTGACTGCAAATTTGTACGTCAGTCTAGTGATACAACCTGTTGTGCTGCCATTCATGAACAGCATTCAAGGGGGTGTTTTCCAACAGGATAACGCTCGCCCTCATACCACTGTCGACATGTTGCCTTGGCCTGCTAGATCACCAGATCTTTCTCCAATCGAGCATTGTATGGGACATCATTGGACGACAACTCCAGCATCATCCACAACCAGCATTAACCGTCCCTGCATTTACCGCCCAAGTGCAACAGGCATGGAACTCCATCCCACAAACTGATATCCACAATGGATGCACGTTTGCATGCTTGCATTCAAAATTCTGGCGGTTACACCGGTTACTAATGTACCAACATTTCACATTTGAAATGGCTCCACCTGTGATCTTGAAACTTTAATCAATTAAATATGTTACCTAGACAAATGTATTGCTGAAATTTCATTACTGTACAATAATTTTTTCTTGGTGTTGGGATTTTTTTTTCCATCAGTGTATTATGCTGTTTATAAATTAAGAAATCTTAAAAGAATTTGTAGATAATTTATAAAAATGTAGGTAAATTAGCCGGTTTTATAACCTAAGAAATATATACAAAGTATGCATAGACATATTTTGTATGTTTATGTTTGTTTATATTAATATTTATGAAATTCTAAAATTCCAAAGATACTTATGAATTTTCACATAATCCATGAAAACACAGGAATACAGGATTTTATTTTTTCTTAAGTAAAACGTAATACATGTGGACAGTAAATTAATATGAATTTGAAAATAATTATATTTTTAATCTGTATTCAGTTTATCATTTATGACCAAATTCTTATCGAATTATTAGTATTATTGTTTGTATAAATATTTATACCTGTTTATAGCTTGGACTATTAGTGCTTGGTGTTTTGGGGGTAAGGCTGATTGGCTACTCTAGTGTCTTAGACCTAAGGGAGAGCGCCCTCCATGGGGGGCCTTTCTAAAGGGTCCTAGCCCGTATTTATGCAAGTTTTGGAGAAAAACATTAAAAATTTTGAACGTCTAGGCCGACGAGCGCGCCCTGGGAGTAAACCTGGTACCTCACGTCTACCAGCTTTGCACTTAGAACTGCTTGGCCACTGGTGGGCCCTACAGCTTAAGACTAATAATTTTTTTTTTTTTAATCTGTACGAGTAAATATTAAACTTATTGCAATTTATACATCATGTCCAGAAAACATTTATAATTTTATTGTTTCACAGTAATTATAAGAATTTCAGAAGCAATTCAAGCTTGTTTAACATTCAGAATTATTGCTTTTTCTTATAAATTTGAAATATCAGCAGTCATTTAAAAAAAAAAAAAAAGTTATATTTTTCTATAAAATATTTAAATACAAAATATTAGGCTATGCATTTACTGGTTAAATACATAATACTAAAAGCACAATACTAAAAAAATTTGAAATATACAATGTTATATTGCAAATAAAATGATTTATCAATTAAAATGATCTATCAATGTTTTATAAATCATTAATTTTTAGAAGCCTAAAGTTTTGTTTTTATATTAATCAAAATGTTATAATAATGTTTCTCCAAAAACATTAATGTGTTTACCTTTTTAAACATACTTATAAATAATATCTTATTAAAAAGTACTATATTTTTAAAGTATCACATAACTAAGTTTAATATATACTATATTAAGCATAGTTATAAATAAATTTTGTAATAATATATATAAAAGTATATCACAGCATATTTTGAATGAAAATATAGAAATAATTCATAATAAAATTTTAAAAGCCTAAAGTTTTGTTTTTTGTATTAATCAAAATGTTGTAACAATGTGTTTATCAAAGAACATCAATCTATTTGCTTTTCAAAAAATCTTTATAAACTATATTTTGTTAAACTAAGTTTTTATATGATATAGGTTTTTGACATTTTTGACAAGGAGGTTTTTGACATGACGGTTTTAACCATGGTTTAAACCGTCAAAAACTGTCACGTGTCAAAAACCTGCCAACCCTGGCATCCAATCCACCCTTAGAAATAGATATATTTATTTATTAAATATTGTTAATTTTGCATATCTATTTAAATCATTCATGTCTATTTTGAAATATTTAAATTGATTTTATTCACATACACAGGGTTCAGGAATTTATTTTTTTTTTAAAAATGGTCGTCAACAAAAAATTCTGGTAGCCCATAAAAAATATTCTTCACTGTTTTCTTTCTTTCTTTCTTTCTTTTTTTTTTTTTCTGTAGTTCCATTTCAAAGTTTACTTGAATATAGAAATTAAGATTCTATATACCAGTTATTATACCAACTAAAAACCAATTATTTATTTGGCTTCAATGATTCTTTTTTTTTTTCCTTTAACATCAGGAAACACCTGTTTAAATTTAACATCATGTAACTGGTTTTATTATTTTCACTAAATTAATACACCATCGGTAATGATACATCATTACCCACACACAGGTACAACAATTCAGCACCAGGTCGACAGCATGCGCAGAGAGGAGCAGTGTACACCAATTCCCTAAAACGGTGCAATAATTTAACACCGAGTTGTGAAACATGCAGGGAGATGTGTAAATTCCCTAATTCACCACAGTGTCTCAAAAAGTGGTGGAAAAGCAGAAATCGAAATAGCGAAAGTAGAATTGGAGCCTGATTCTGGGACCAATTATTTCACCAAACTATGTATTAAAAAAAGAGTTTCTTAAAGTTGAAAACATTATTGCTAGTTAAAAATTATTGGTGGCCAATGGCGACCGTATTTCACGAGCTCTCACATACACATATTGATAAAGAATTGTTTTATATATATATATGAAAGGATAAAGAGAGGTAAGTTTTTAAATTATTATTTTATTATTTTAAATTAATAGTGAGCAATAATTTAAAGAAAATCCCATTAGAAAGTCTTAACTTAAAATTAATTCTAAAGTTTCCCCTGTAAAGTAAGTTTTAGTACAATGCGTGAGCATAACGCAAAAGTCATAAAAGAGAACCAACTTTAAGACAAGAAAGTGATGAATAAGTGCAATCTGCAGCTTTTTGTGGTTTGGAGCTGCATAGTAATTAATCCCAGTTATCTGGACCTCAGCTAATCTGTCAATCATTAAGTTAATATCCAATAAGCATAGGAAGGAGTGGTGTGATTTCCCGCCTAAAATGCCAGCAGTATTTAAGTGAAAACACGGGCAGAGGAGCTCTTCTCTTCTGGTGTGCTCTTGCTTAGTAAACTTACGTCAAATAACTGCCCGAGAGGGGTCACGTGATCGCATTCGGCTGCACTGCACTGCATCCATTTGCTCAACTCACAATCATGGACTGTACCTTATATGTTCCAGATGGATAAATAAAAACATGTGCTGCAAATTTGGAGTTATTACTGAGTGCCAGCCTCTTTCCTTCATAGCTATTATGTGACTCAAGTAAGGGAATTCCTCACATTAAAATAAGTCGACAGGCATGGACACCTGCATAAAATAAAAAATAATGGTACTCAATAAGTTATGGCTGCAAGAAAATTAATTATGTTATTTCGTGGCCCCTCTCCGGATGCACATAGAAAGAAAAACAATAAACTAAATACACAGAAGGAAAGAAAATAATAAATTAAATCTATATCAATAAAAGCAGCCTTCTCAAAAGAAAAATATTGTTCCTTATCTGTTAATACCTAATGAAGAAAAGAAAATAAAGGATAATATATTCATTTAATCAGTCAAAAAGAGCTTTCCTACTATTTTTCATTCAAAAGAGAATTAATCTCCTCTCAAATAAAGTGGGTCAAATTGTATGGATCTCTCTGCATTCATAATGTGTTCTGTCATTATCAAGAGTGTGGAATCAAGGTCAGAGCCATGTGTTGATAAAAAGAAGGAAAACCAGAGCAGATGATTTTTCATTATCAAATGTGTTGGTTCATCAAGGTCAATGGCCTCATTCATTGGATGGAGAATTAAACAAAGATAACAGAGTATAAATAACTGCAGACATAAAGTGGAAGTAGCAAATTTTTTTTATTTATTTTTCTTTTTTATTCCTGGCACTGAAGTGAGTGAATTATTTATTTATTTTAAGATAAAAAGGAACTTAATGTGTGTTAATTACTATATTAAAAATGAGTATTTTTGCAATTCTCCCATATTTAATAATGAATCTTTATTATATTTAAAGAGCATATAAATTATTTTTGATTGTTCATTTTCTGCATAAGTATTTAAAAAAAAAAAAAAATTGATATTTTCAAAGTTAAAGTGTATTATTTTCTGAATTTTTATTTTTATTTGAAATTTAAATACTATAATATTTGAGGGTTTTGGTTTTTAATGTTCTGCCTAATTATTTTAAAAAAAAAAAAAAAAAAAAAAATTGATTTTTTCATAAAGTTGGTATTATTTTTTGAATTTTTATTTGAAATTTGCATATTATTATGTTTAAGAGTTATCTAAATAAGTGGTGGTTTTTAATGTCTGCATAATTATTTTTAAAAAATTGATATTTTCTCAAAGTTGTTATTTTTTGAATTTTTATTTGAAATTTGAATATTATTATATTTAAGGGTTATCTAAATTAGTTTTTGTTTTTAATGTTCTGCATAATTAATTTAAAAACTGATATTTTCAAAAAGTTGTCTTATTTTCTAAATTTTTATTTTTATTTGAAACTTGAATATATTTCATAAAGGTTGAATTTCTTTGAAAAAAGAGAAAAAAAAAAAAAAAAATTTTTGAATTTTCTAAATTTGAAGTTAAAAAATAGAAGTTAAAATGGCCAAGGACCCACCCGAAGATCCAGTGGTCCCTGAGAATACAGGTGGAGATAATTTAGGTGCCATTTCAGAGACAGAGCAGGGTAATTTAAATGAATTAAATAACTCTTCCTCTTCTACAAACACACCGGTAAAAGAGGAAAATGTGCTTATTGAATTTTGCCCTGAAAATGGAATGTTATGGACGGCGTGGTTACCGTATTTTGACGCGTGGTGTCAGGAGAATGGAAAAGACGCGATTTGGAAGGTTAGGAACATACAAAGGTTTTTAAAAGGGAGAGCCCTAACAGTTTATGTTAATAATAGCTTAAATATGATGCACTGGGAAGAAGTAGTAGAAATTTTTAATGAGCAATTTACTACACCTGGAGAGACCTCTTTAAATGATTTTTCAAGTATTGTATTCAAACAGGGTGACAATGTTATAGACCAGGGGTGGCCAACCCGCGGGCCGCATGCGGCCCACCGCGTAGTTTCTTGCGGCCCGCGAGGAGATTAGCGATATTTAAAGTTTGCCAACTTTGGTTAACGAATCAAAAATTAATAAATACGTTCTGACTTTTCGAAGTGGAAATACCTTTCAATGATTATGGTAGCTAAAGAACTGTTGTGATGAAATATTATTAGATCCATTACTCATTCTTTTTATTATAGTTTTAATATACAGTCAAAATATTTTCACGATTCTATTGTTAATTTATGAATGAAAATAATTTAAATTAATGTATTCTGCTCCGAATTTTCACCCTGCTCTTCCCCGAAAAAAAGTATATACATACATGAATCATATACTCACAAACATACATGCACATATGCTTATGCACAGTCATAAAATGATAATAATAATAGACTAATTTCACAATAAATTATCGTAGAAACCAGCCGCTGATGCCTAACGATAGGTAATAACATCTAGTTTTTAATTCAATTGATAAATTTTGTTTAGGCTCTTATCTACATTTTAAAATTAGCACAAATCTTCTTCTTTTTTTTTTTTTTTTTCTTTTTGAATAGTAACACCCATTTTTGACTACATATTCGAATTTCGGAAGTGAAGGCGGTTCGAAAAAAGTATAATTTATATTCCTTATATCATGTTTTCATAGAGTTACAAGCAAAAATTGATCAGGGGTAAATCTCTATATTAAAAAAAATTAAATTAAGATATCACAGAGGAAAGTATTACATCTATTCAGGTAATAATCGGAAAAGAAGTATAACAATTTTAAATATAAAGTAAAGTAAAGTAATGCTAATTAAGAAATGGTGTGTACGTTTAAACTTACTTGAATAAC
Organism: Salticus scenicus; assembly: GCA_963930645.1. Taxonomy (NCBI): domain Eukaryota; kingdom Metazoa; phylum Arthropoda; class Arachnida; order Araneae; family Salticidae; genus Salticus; species Salticus scenicus. Next base: position 320,274,503 of record OZ005648.1, on the reverse strand, counting down.
TATTTTAAATCATGCGCAAGCAAAGTAATATATGGCGCAAATTATTACAAGTTACAGCCCCCTAAGAGGCAATAAAAATTGAAATATCACTATAATTCGAAAATTAATGATAAGAATGAACTGTAAATTTAGAAAACCATATTTTTTGTGATGTCCATTCTATTCGTGCAAAAATAGATGTAGGTCATAACTCATAATTTTTTGAAATATGAAATTACTAATAATTTTCATAATTCAAAAAATGTTTTTTAATGAAAAAAATATGCATGGAATATATTTGGGTTACTTTCAATATATTAATTTTTTGGGAAGACATGAATTAATGTTTATTACATTCATTTAACATTAGCATCTCCATATTTTAACAAATTATTTGAAAATTTCAGAGAAACATATAAACTGTACCATTTTCTGGGCTGATTTGTTCCAAATAATCCCGAAAGCTTGCCGAAATTAGGGGGTTGCCTTTGAAAAAAATGAAGTTGATGTCAGTTTTAATTTGTAGACACCCCCTTAAGCAAAATCTAACTAAACCATTCTAAACTAGGCCTCATTACTAATCGATCGGCAGCAGCCGCATGTCTCTACACTAATTTACGGCAAAATTAGTCGGGAAGAAAGGAGGGGGGGGGGAGGGTTACGACTGTTCATATGCTGCGGCCCAAATGAATGAAATATATTTCCAATTCGGCCCACCAAGTGTTTTGGGTTGGACAGGCCTGTTATAGACTACTACCATAAAAAACTTCAAGTGGGACGAGCTTTAGGGTTAGAACCTAAATTCCTGTTGGATGGGTTAACAGACCGATTGCCTTTAACGTTAAAACAACTTGTGGTGGTTAATTCCCCGAAAAGCCTAAATGAATGGAGGGATTTGGTTCATCGATTAGATAAATTGCAACTATCAGGAAAATCAGCTGACACACTCCCACCTAAGTCGGATCAGTATCCAAAATATAACTACTCTCAAGTCTTCAATAGGGCCCCTGTGCAATACAATCCCCGTCCACAACCTTGGTGTTATCGATTTCCTAATGTAAATAGACCCCATATGGGATACTCTAATCAAAATCAACCCACTAGGACTCATGATAACCGACCCAATTTACGAGGGCCTAGACCCCAGCAGTCAAACGCAAATGCACGACTACATTTTCAAGGATCTTTACCTCCTTTTCCATGTAAATATTGTACTAAAATTAACATCCCTAACGCGTTTCATTGGCATAGAGAATGCCCTTTCAAGCAGGAACAACCGACTCATAATACAGAAGAGTCCACAGTAGGAAACAGTACGACAGAAGGTGTAAATAACACATATTGACAGTTTGCCGCGACCGGTCGCATAATTCAAAATAAGGGTACCCAAAGAAAGAATCAGCAAACAAGTCAAAGTGTTAAAAACCCAAACTCGTACTCTAATCCTATTCCTTTAATTTTCGACACAGGCAGCAGTTTAAGTATTCTTCCTCAACATTTTGTTCAGAAATATCGACTTCCCACACAAAATATCTCGCCAATAAATGTTGTACAAACACAAGGAATGTTGAAGATTACCAAAAAATGTTCCCTGTTATTACAAATAGGTAATATTAGAAAAAATATTGATATGTTTATTTTGAATAATAACTTACCATATGCTCTCCTTAGCTTAGATCATTGTGGACTATTTGAATTAACTTTTGATTGTGCTAAAAAATGTGTAACACAAAATAACAATATTCTACCATTGTTAAAAAATATACCAAGTTGCTCTCAAACCTTACATTTAATTCCTGAAAGTGAAAATACAATTAGAAGTGAAAATGTTAATGTTCAATCAAATAATAGGGTAGAGATGATAGAGTACACTCCTGCCACTGAAGAAAAACACGTAACTCCTCAGTCTGCTAGAGAAGGAAAACTTCCTACTTTATTATCAAAATATGTCAAAATTTTTGCTAAATCAAAATATGACGTTGGAAGAATTCGTATGGAACCCCAGAGAATTTATTTAACTTCTGATTTACCTATTTTACTCAGAGCATATAGAACTTCCCCTAAGGAAGAAGAAGAAATTAAAACCCAAATTCAAAATTTATTACAGGCAGGTATAATAAAAGAAAGTTGTTCCCCTTATTCGACACCTGTAACCCTGGTGTATAAGAAGGAAGAAGGAAAAAAGAGTCGTTTATGTGTTGACTTCCGTAAACTTAATTCGATAACAAAAACCGATGCTGAACCACTTCCCCGAATAGATACTTTATTAGATAAATTAGCTAAAGCAAAATTTTTTTCCACCCTCGACTTGGCAAGTGGATATTGGCACATTCCTATCCACCCAAGAGATACTGAAAAATTGGCCTTTGCTACAACTTTTGGATTATATGAATGGAAATACCTGCCCTTTGGCCTCAAGAATGCCCCCGCTATCTTCAATCGAACAATTAGAAGAATCTTAAATAAATACAAAATAGATTTTGCATGTAATTATTTTGATGATGATATTGTATTTTCACAGTCAGAAGAAGAACATTTCAAGCACTTAGAGCAACTTTTTGAAATCTGTATTAAAGAAAACTTAAAATTAAAATTATCAAAATGTAATTTTGTCAAAACAAAAATTAATTTTCTAGGATATGAAATTACTAATGGACTTATTAGGCCTGATAATCCCAATATTGAGGTCATAAAAAATTTGAAACCGCCAAAAAATGTCAAGGAATTACAGAGAGTTTTGGGATCCGTAAATGTTTATGCTAGATTTATTCCACAATATGCAAAAACTAGAGCTCCATTAAATAATTTGCTAAAGAAAAATGTCCCCTATGTTTGACCAAAAATGCGAAAATTCCTTCCAAAAATTAAAAAATGCTCTAATAAGTAAACCCATTTTAAGACTCTATGATCCCAAAAGTCCCTGTCATTTATTTGTTGATGCCTCGAGTCATGGTGTGGGATGTGTTGTTAAGCAGGCAGATGAGAATGGCAATTTACATCCAGTAGCATATCATTCTAGAAACTTACGTAATTATGAAAAAAATTATGCCATTACTGAATTAGAATGTTTAGCAATCATTGATGCTTTAGATAAATTTTATCATTATTTGCACGGTCAAAAATTTGTCATGCATACAGATCATGCGGCTCTCACTTGGCTAAAAAATGTTAAAAATTTAAGAGGAAGATTATTCCACTGGTCCCTTAAACTTAGTATGTTTGACTATCAAATTCAATATCAAAAAGGTTCAACTAATATTGAAGCTGATATGTTATCCCGATTGCCTGTTGTAAAAAATGTGTCACACCATGTACACCTCCTTGACTTAAATGAAATTAAAGACAATCAGAAAAAAGAAAATATAATTATTAATGGTAAGAAAATTATTGAAATTGATGATGTAAATGTAATTAAAAAGAAAGGTTTGTATAAGATAATAGCCCCTATGTCATTAAGATTATCCCTACTAGAGAAAACCCACACTCAATTTGGACATCCTGGAATTTATAAAATGGTAAATTTAATTACACCCCAGTATTATTGGCCTAATATTAATAAAGACATTGAAAGTTTTGTGAAACATTGTCATATTTGTCAATTAAACAAAAAATGTAAACAAAAAAGATTTGGCTCGTTACAAGAAGTACCACCAACAGATAAACCTTTTGAATGTTTGTCTTTGGACACTGTTGGTGGACTTAATTATTATAATTCTACAAAAAAGTATTTGCATTTGGTCGTGGACCATGCAACCCGTTATGTGTGGGGATTTCCATCAAAAAGCGTTACCACTGAAACTTATACAAACTTTTTAAAACAATTATTTCAAATTCAAGTGCCTAAAAAATTGTTAACTGACAGAAATGCAGCATTCACTTCATCCCGTTTTAAAAAATTTCTTCGAAATTATTATGTTAAACACCTATTAAGAAGTAGCCATCATCCCGAGTGCAACGGGAAAGTCGAGCGGCTCAATCAGACTATTGTTACGCGTTTAAAGTGTAAAGTTAATTCTTCTTCAAACAAAATTCCCTGGACTAAATTACTTGAAGAAGTTTTAAATCAATATAACTCAACACCTCATTCAGTAACTCAGTTTCCACCTAAATATTTATTATTAGGAGAATTACCATATGACCCCTTATTGGCAAATAATAATTACTACCCTTCAGTTGATGAAGCTAGAAAAATAGCAAAAGAAAAAACAATACAATATCATAATAAAAACAAAGTCAGATACGATGCTCGATTTCTCCCTGTGGAATTTAAAGTTGGAGATGAAGTGATTTATGAGGAATTTCAATATCCAAACACGCGTAAATTGAGTTCACCTTATTCAGGCCCATAAAAAATCTTAAGACAATTATCTAATGTTAATTTTGAGATAGACAAACCCAGCCTTCATTTTAAGAGAAATTCAGAAATTGTCCATTCATCTAAGTTAAGATACTATAATAATCCTAAAAATTTCAAATTAAGTCATGAATAAATTAGTTAGGTATCAGCTTCCAGTCCCAAGTTTTTTTTATTTTTGCTTTCCTATTTCCCCATACACGTTGGATGAGGATCCTGGCTGAGTTAAAGAAATCGGAGGGATGTCGAGAGACATATCTTCCTTTCTTTGACTCAGTGGCACTAGCGTGCCCTTAACTTTTCTTTTTACAAATATACCTTTTCGGTTTATTTAAATTTTTATTTCTTAAATATCATGTAGATGGTTTCGTGAAATGAGGATCCTCCGCTCCTAAGCCCCTTTTCTATAAGCAGTCTGTTTTCTCATGGTCTCCTGATCTTCACCATTGTGATGTGTTCGGAGAACACGGGAAAACTGATGTGTTTTCCCTCTCTGTAGAAGCTAGCCAGTTTCCACCTTTATCCCAAATTACTTTTGGAAAGGCTTGACATTCTCAGAGTTTCAAGGGTTAATGTACCCACCATATAATTTTTGTGGATTGCCAAACTTGAAGTTTATAGCAGTCTGTAATACTTTGAAAACAAATAATTACTCAAACAAAGTAATTAACTTGGTTTTAGGTGTAAATAATTTGTAAAAAATTTTTGCTATTATTAATATTATTATTGTTTGTATCTTTAGTAAGTATTTTTATATAATTGTTTGAAAATGTATTTTACATTAACCAGGAAAAAGTGTCAATGATCTGAAATGATAAAATGTATTTATAGTGTCATTTTTTCAAATATATGGACAGTAGAGAAAACTGCAAATTCCGTATATTTCTTTTAAAAAATAGATTCCTTGCAGATGTGTAATATCTTGTTCAACGTCATTATATTTTTATGTAATTTTAAAGACTCTGTGCAAAACCAAAGGACTTCTTCGCCAAAGAAATGAACTATTTTGCCTACTGATCAGTTACAAAACTTATTTACAGGACCTTGTTATAATGGTTCATTATATATGAACACAAAACTATTATAAAACTATAGGCGTCACCAACTAGTTGGGAACAAGAAATTTCTGCTTTAAGATAATATTGTATAAGAGTGCTACATTATGTTTTATTTTATATTTCTAGGACACTATTGTATGTATAGGGTTGAGCACGTGGAACGTGCAGTTCTACAGAAAGAAAAAAAAAAAATCGATAAACGGGACTAAATTAATAATTAAAGAGAAAATATATGCACTTCTCCTTCTACACAATAAGACAGACCATCTTTTCCTGGACTATCTGCCACCTCGGAATGAGTTCCCATGGACTTGCAGGCAAGCCCAGGGGAACGTTGTCTTGGAGGGGGGGGGTATGAAAGGATAAAGAGAGGTAAGTTTTTAAATTATTATTTTATTATTTTAAATTAATAGTGAGCAATAATTTAAAGAAAATCCCATTAGAAAGTCTTAACTTAAAATTAATTCTAAAGTTTCCCCTGTAAAGTAAGTTTTAGTACAATGCGTGAGCATAACGCAAAAGTCATAAAAGAGAACCAACTTTAAGACAAGAAAGTGATGAATAAGTGCAATCTGCAGCTTTTTGTGGTTTGGAGCTGCATAGTAATTAATCCCAGTTATCTGGACCTCAGCTAATCTGTCAATCATTAAGTTAATATCCAATAAGCATAGGAAGGAGTGGTGTGATTTCCCGCCTAAAATGCCAGTATTTAAGTGAAAACACGGGCAGAGGAGCTCTTCTCTTCTGGTGTGCTCTTGCTTAGTAAACTTACGTCAAATAACTGCCCGAGAGGGGTCACGTGATCGCATTCGGCTGCACTGCACTGCATCCATTTGCTCAACTCACAATCATGGACTGTACCTTATATGTTCCAGATGGATAAATAAAAACATGTGCTGCAAATTTAGAGTTATTACTGAGTGCCAGCCTCTTTCCTTCATAGCTATTATGTGACTCAAGTAAGGGAATTCCTCACATATATGGAAAGAATAAAGGTAATTTTTAATTTAGTAGTCGCAAATAATTAATAGTGGACAAAACAGTATTTTGTCCGGGATGGTTTTAACCAGGTTTTTTCCACTATGGAAAATACCGAACAACCCTGTTGATTACGAAAATTCTTTCTGGTAATTAAAATCACCCATTAAGTTCCTACCCCCCCCCCCTTCCCCTAAAAAAAAAAAAAAAAAAAAAAAACATGAGGAAGAAGGGACATTTTATTTTATTTATTTACTATCTCCTTGTTGGAGAAGAAAAAATAAAATACACAAGTACTTTATTTACACCTTAGTGCCTTAATATTTTTTTTAACCTACAACAATTTTTAGCAATAAATAATAAATATCATTAAAAAGCTGCATTTTCAACGTCTAATTGTAATGTTTTATTAATATATTTTAATTTGCTTTTAAAAGTGCTAAAGCTCAATACATAGTTTATGTTCGTAAGACTAGGGGGCTCTGCCCCCTGCTCACTCCGCTCACCAACCCCCGAGGGAGGCTTTGCCTCCCCCCTCCCCCCCCCCAACTTACTTTACTTATTAACACATGCAGAGCTCTTCCCGCCTATTCGCTGTTTTCTTTCACTGAAAAGGAATATTAATAGTGCATATTACAATACAAAAGCAGAAAATAATTACGGAAATCCTCATATTTAATGTCAAATTGAAATATATAATATTTATATATATTTTTAGTGGAAAGAAATTTATAATACCTAGACCATTTTGCATTATAGCTTTAGTACTATATGATCCTTTTTATTTATTTTTTACAACCTTAGATCCGTACCGCGGTACCCCTTCGTAATTGGAAGATTGCGGGTTCGGTTCTCGAGCCGGCCAAAGACCGTCGTGTACTCTAATGGTGGCTGGTGCACGTAAAATATGTCGTGGCTGCAATATCCTCCATGTTCCCATCAAAATTATACCTCTGGGGGCCACTGAGGCAGGGGACCATCCCCTTCGTCTAGGACCAAAATTGTGGTGGCATGTCACCGGAGCATCCATAGGGGTGCGTCCCAGACTGTCACCAATTATCCATAGCGCAGTAATGGTGCAACGTCAAACACAACCTACCTAATTATCTACCTACCTACAATCATGGATCATATTTAATTTTCCCATGCAAGAAAATTATTTTTCTAAGAGTAGAGGAAAAAAGTTGATATTTATTTTCTTTCTTTTTTACATCCATGGTTTTGGGCCACGGTATCCTAGTCTGTAAAACGCCGAGCATGTCATTGGAAGATTGCCGCTTCGATACTTGAGCCGGCCAAAGACCGTCGTGTACACTAATCGTGGCTGGTGCACATAAAATCTGTCGTAACCGCAAAGTCCTCCATGTTCCCACCCACACTATACCTCTGGGGATCACCAAAGCAGGGTAGGGGACCCTTCCGCGAAGGATAAAAATTGTGATGGCATATGACCGGAACATCTCTAGGGGTGCATCCCAGACCGTCGTCAATAGCGCAGTACTGGTGCGATGTTAAATCGAACCTGCCTGCCTACCTACCTACGTGCAACCATGAATCATATTTCAATTTTCCCGTATAAAATGACTTCATGGCAGAAGAACAACGCCACTGGGAGAAACTTTTTTCGAAATGGCAAGTAGAGTACCTTCATAAACTCGTCGTTTTTAGTTAATAACTTCGTTAATTAAAATGATAGAAATTTCTAAACAGCTGAAATGTCTTCGTTGGAGTATTCGGAAGTCACTGATACCTCTCATGACGGGAAGGACCCTGCCCTCCGCTAGAAGATGCTGTCGCAGACAAAAAAAAATTGACACCAGTGACAGTAACTTTTTCTTTTAATATATAGAGATACCAAAATTAATGTAATGAATAAAATTTTTGTTTAATAAGGCTTCAAAATTTTCAGATTTTTAAATTTCATTTATTACACGTAATTTTTTTTTTTTTTTTTTCTTTTGCTATATAGGATTTGCAAAAATCATATGCTCAGAATGTTTCACAGTTCAAAAAAGCTGAAGTTGACTTCAAAAAATCTATTCTACAGCATACAAAGATCGTTTCTCGTATCTCAGCTTCTCTAAACTGGTAAGTTGTTTTAATCTTTTAGAGTTTTTCATTATTTAAAAAAAATCAAGCTTTATTTTTTGTGATTTTAAGATGATAATAAGTAAATTGTTTTTTTTTTCTTTTGTGATTTTATTTTAAACACGTTTATTTAAATACTTTTATTTTAGCTATTTACCTTCTACAGAACAAGAAAGGGAGGAGTACAATAATTTACAGAAGAAAATTAACATTAGAAAAGAAGAATTAAGGAGTATGTTATCATCTCTGCCAAAGGATAATGGGTATTTCTGTTTTTGAGCTTCAAATATATATATATATATATATATCCTTTTATTCATTCTTTTTCTTTTTTCAATTGTCTTTGCTATTTCTATACAATAAAGAAATTTCCTTAACTTTTACTGTCATTGTGTTTTATTGGAAACTGTTTACTTTTCCTATTTTGGGGAGCTTTTTGGAAGTTAAATTCTGGCACTTGGAAATTTTTTGAAAGGTTTAACTAGCAATTAACCCTAGCAAAGAAAGATTGTCAGTCTTATAGGGTTCATGCTATTCATAAAAATTTAAGTGCCCAAAAAGACCCTCTAGGTTATGATTTAGTGGTCTAAAAATATAGACAAACATTACATTGGCATATTTTTAAAGACATTTTGATTTTAATACACAGGTCAAACCTTGTAAATGTGAATGTCAAGGGGAATGAAAAAAAATTGTTCATTTAATCAGTAGTTCATGTTATCATTAACTCAGAAACTCTTCATTTTGACAGTTCATGCTAAAAGTAATTCACGTTTAAGCATGTTCACGTTAACGAGGTTCGACTGTATTATAAAACACAAACTTCTTGTATATGTGTTTCTGTTTTTCTGTCAGTGCTACAGTAAACTCCCAATTATTCGCAGAATTGAGTATCACAGCTTTAGAAGATAATGCAAATCCCAGATAAAACTGCAAATAATATTGGAAACTAAGGGCAAATGAGATTTTTAAAAAATTTGTTCTTGTTCAAAAATTTTATTCTAATTGTATTATAAAACATAATACAAACAGCGAAAATATTCAGTAAAGTAAAAATATATTTTATGTACTAAAGAATGTGAAAACAATTAAAAAAGAAGAAAAAAATGAACTTCTGATGAAGCCAGTGTACATTTTAAACTAATTTGTGCATTAAATTGAATAATACCATACTGTGTTACACAAAAAATAAAACAAAAGTAACACAATTCTTTATATTTATTTTATTTTGTTGTTATTATTGAAAAAAATCGATCATTTATTTTTGTTGTTGAGAAAACATTTTTTTCTTCACTTTGTCTTTTCTTGATCCCTTCCTGTGTTTTTTCCTGCACTTATGGATAATCTGCAATACTCATAATCTGTTCGCAGATAATTGGGAGTTTACTGTACCTGTAACGGTAGGAGAATTTAATTTTAGCAATTAATTTAAACATGCTCATTATGCAAGATAGATTTTGTAGTTTGTAGTAAAATGTACAAAAAAAAAAAAAAAAAATAGTGTTGAAAAATGAGGAAAATAAGTAAACTCTATAAATTTGAAAGACACAGAACAATTGCTTATTTCCAAGTGCAGTGTCAAAGGAACAACTCAATATAGCTGACTAAATATAGTGCTGGTACAGAACTCTGAAAATAGAAAAAAAAATTTAAGTGGATTATTGAACTTTTTAAAAATGTTTACCAAATAAACAACCAAAATGTGTATTTAAAAATACATACTGTTTTAAATATTTTTTTTTTTTTTTTTTTTTTTGTATACGTTATATTGTAATTACACATTTAAAATATAAATACATAAACTCCTATATCTTAAGGAATTTTTTTATTGGTGTTTTCTAAGTCTTGTATATACCTTTACACAGGCCTTAAATTTTGAAAATATTTAGTAGCCAGGAAAAAAAGAGAGTTTTTAAAATGCATGAAACTTTAAGTGCGTAAATTGAGAAAAAATAATGGCTAATATAATAAGTAGTACATTTTTAATTACCTTAAGTTATTACCTATAAATTATCAAATAATCTAAATTCCCTTTAAAAAAAAAATCTTTTCACACATAAATACAATGTAATTTTATTTTCCCTTCATTGGCCATCATTATTTTGTCCAAATCTTTAGTCAAATTTAATATAAATTGTTGTTTTCAATAGAATTATTTATAAAACCTTCTGTTGTGTGTATATATATATATAGGATGATTCGCTACCTATGCAATAAACTTACAAGAGATGGGGGCACAAAGATGATTCGGAATCACATAACAATGCAGGGTCGGAAATGCAATCCCAACAAGATAAAGGATTTTTTAGCCTTTTTATAATTGTTTAAAGACACATCCAAAGAATATAAATTTTTATTGAATTCAAGATAAGATACTTGTATTAAAATATGCATATAAATAATAGGCATTTGCATTCACTTGATATTTATTATATTCTAAATAGTATGATGTTTATTGAAGCTTTGTAGTTCTTTAAAATATGAAGAAACATGGGGTATAATCAAATCTCATGGAATTTACATGCAAGAGAGTTAAGGATTAAAGGCTATCATAGAAAAATTGTCAACAGCCACTCACAGAGGTGTTAGGATGTCATATTGGTAGCTAATCACCCTGTATATATATGAACAGGAAAATAAATTTATGAAAATATTTTAAGCAACAATATATCATCCATGTCTGTGATATATTTATCGATGTGTTGCTATGTCAACAAGCTTTAATAAACCCCACTAATCAGTATCAATCAATTTATTGGTTTATGTTGGCATTAACTGAATTACTTTTATTCAATTTCAGGCTGTATTTGAAGATTGTGTTGGGAAATGTTAATGTTACTCTCTTGAATCAAGAAGAAAGGTAAACCTGTTATATAATTCTCTTATGAAATAAACAAACCTGTTATAGTTTAAAACCCTTTAGGGGTAGTGATTAGAATTGTCTGTCCACCAACATTAGAGTTTCCGTTAAGTGTACAATGACTATATGTTGAAACCATCTAGGTCAGAAAACAACCAATCTGCATGATAGTCTAAGATCCCGCTGCAAAATTGCTACATTCATCGAGTATGTAATCAAAATCAGATTTTTATATTCAATTATAAAAGGGACAATATGTTTTGGCCGGGTTGCCTAATAAAATGTGCCCGCTAGTATTTTTAATTAAATTAATATTAATTGACTTTTTGGAGAGAAATTTCATTCATTTGTTATTGAAAAAAACTGTACTCCACATCACAGACATATTCATAGTGAACTTGAAAAGTAATGGTTGCCGTTGCGCGTTTGGCCGCTACCTCTTCGCAGCCAGGTGCAAACAGGTAGTTTTTTGGGGCGTTTATACGTTCATGGCGTATATTCATCATTTATATATAAAATTAAAGCTAATTCTTTTCTGCACATGGTAAACTTCGTCTGCCAATGTAAAAGTGGCCGCAAGTAGGGGTTGCCAGCTGTTAAAGATTGCTTAGAATGAAAATTAGCGCGCTACATCGTTCGTCAGACAAGGATGGCGATAGCCAATTGTATGCGTTTTTGAAGTTTTTGCGCATGCGTCGATTGTTCATCAGTGTTGCCAGACTTGGGGATTTTTCTCGATTTCGGGGATTTCTGAAGCTTCGGGGAAAATGTTTGGGGGCAGAGATTTCGTGGGGCGTAGTTTGGGGAAAAGTTTTTTTTTTTTTTGTGGGGGGGGGGGGGGGGATATGGGGGTTTTTTTTAAATTGGCAATTACTTTTACTTAAAATCCGTGCCGGAAAAAAAAAAAAAAAATGTGTATCAGATGATAATGCATTGATTCTGGATTCTATTTCTGAAATAGTAAAGTAATGTGTTGGAAGATTTTTTTTTTTTTTTTTTTTCAAAAAATAGCTTTATTTTGGGGGAAAATGTGAGCTTAAATTTATTAAATATTCTTTAATTTCTTTTTTTTTCCTTTTCTTTTCTTTTTTCCTTTTTTTTCCCCCTTTACATTTTTAGCATAAATTGAGTTGGGGATTTTTTTGGAGGGAAAAAAAAAAAAAAAAAAAAACTTTCGGGAAATTTTAAAACGTTTTGTTGAAATTGACTTTCCACCATCTGGCAACACTGATTTTCATTCTAACTTGTGATATTGTGGAGCTCGTAATATACAACGTTTATTTATTTAATGTTATATGTAATTATGTTTGTTAAAGTTACGTTTCAGTTTTAAAAAATGAAGTGTTTTCTGTGTAATAAAAAGCTTTAATTAAAATGGAACGAGACATTTTTGGACGGCTGTTGGCAATAGCTATAAATAACAAGATTGACATTGAGTACTGTTTGTCATATCCTCTTGCACCAATACCGCCTGCACTATTCCATTGCTCAGGCTACATGCTCAAAACGGACAAGTCTGCTTTAAGTAAACAATTAACATCACAGATTGTATCAGCCAATCCCGGACAAATTGATATAGAAATTATTGATGGTTTCTACTATTTGTATCAGATTGGCTCTACTTTGCTGCAAACATTTGGAAAGCTAGCTGAATCGATATTGGTGAAGCTTTGTTCAAAAAGCTCTCGCGAAGTACATATCATATTTGATAGATATTTAACGCCTTCAATCGAAGATTGTGAAAGACAAGATCGACAGGAAATTGATATTCCATATACAATTAATGGTCCGTTACAAACGAGACCTAGTGATTTTACAAAAAGATTAAAGAATTTTCGTTTTAAAGAAGCTCTAGTTAAATTTTTAGCTTCTCACTGGAATAACAACTCTTTTGTTTCAGTATTAGGAAACAAAAAAAAAAAAAAAAAAAATTATTACTGTTGGAGAACAATGTTTTTCATATTGCTCTTCTGGAAATTGCGTTGTGAAACAAGAGGAAACTGAATTAGAATGCCAACATGAGGAAGCAGATACGAGAATAGTATTTCATATAAGCAAAGTAGGTAAAGAGTCTAAAATATTGGTGAAAGCAAGTGACACTGATATTTTAATAATTCTACTAGATAATCTGCACAAATTTCCTCATTTACAAATTTGATTGGCAAATAGTACATCCAAAAAAAAAAAAAAAAAGAATAGTAAAGACGAAATGTGTATAAATTGTACGGAATTGTCAAAAAAATTGAGCCCAACTTTATGTATTGCGTTGCCAGCGTTTCACGGATTCACAGGTTGTGACTATACGACTGCATTCTTCAATAAAGGGAAAGTAAGGCCCTATAACATTTTTGTTAAACACCCGAGAATTCAACAAGTTTTCGTATCTTTGACTGACCATAATGACATTTTTGACGAAAGTAAAACTGCTGTAGTCCAAGAGTTCACGTACCTTATGTATGGTATCGTTGATTCCCAAAATGTTAGTACTGGGAGATTCATTTTGTTCAATAAGATGTATGCTACAAAAAAAAAAAAAAAAAGAAACAATGAAAAGTTTTTGAAAAAACTTAAGGCTCAACTCATATTCTACCTTGCTGGAAATCTTTAAAGCAAAAATTGTTGTGGACGATCTTTGTTAATTCGATGCGGCTAAATGCTACTGAGCCGAATTGTATTAAGTTTAACGCAGAAAATAATGGGTGGATCCTAGATGGTTTTCTCAAACCAACATGGTTCTTAGGAGATTCAGCGCCAATGCAAGTTGAAAGTGTGCTATATAATTCTATTATCATTCATACTGATAATGAAGAGGATTTTGATATTTGTGACGATGAAAGTGATGGCTACAATGAAAGTGAGAGTAGCGATGATTCAGATTTTGAATAAATTATATAAAAATGTAATATAGGTTTCATTAAATATTTAATCCTTTTTTCAATGTTCCGTTTAATTTGTATACCTCAAGTAATTTGTCCTATTTACTGAATATTTAATTAATATGTAATCTATTAAAAAAAAAAAAAAATCAAATATTTACCAAAACATTACAGGTATAATATAAACTTCGTCTACATGAATAACCAGGGTTATTATTTTTCACAAATATTTATTATATGTTCTAATTATATAGAGAAAAGACAATTTGATTATTTATTGAGAAATAAGTGTTTTATATTTATAGGGAATTTTAAATGTAACCACACAAAAATTTATTAATTATATTTCTTTTGGAGTTCTGAAATTCTTTTCTACAACTGTTTGCGCTATTGGTTGCGAACACTATCAATCGACGCATGCGCGAAAACTTCAAAAACGCGTACAATTGGCTATCGCCATCCTTGTCTGACGAACGATGTAGCGCGCTAATTTTCATTCTAAGCAATCTTTAACAGCTGGCAACCCCTACTTGCGGCCACTTTTACATTGGCAGACGAAGTTTACCATGTGCAGAAAAGAATTAGCTTAAATTTGATATATAAATGATGAATATAAGCCATGAACGTATAAACGTCCCAAAAAACTACCTGTTTGCACCTGGCTGCGAAGAGGTAGCGGCCAAACGCGCAACGGCAACCATTACTTTTCAAGTTCACTATGTATATGTCTGTGATGTGGAGCACAGTTTTTTTCAATAACAAATGAATGAAATTTCTCTCCTAAAAGTCAATTAATATTAATTTAATTAAAAATACTAGCGGGCACATTTTATTAGGCAACCTGGTCAAAACATATTGTCCCTTTTATAATTGAATATAAAAATCTGATTTTGATTACATACTCGATGAATGTAGCAATTTTGCAGCTGGATCTCAGACTATGAGTTTTGGTTTGTGCACAGGGATTCAGTATTTGACGTCAGGAGTGGAGAATTTTTAGAAATTCTTGCCAAGGATTTTTTTTTTTTACCAGCCATCATTATACGATACATGATCTATAAACTTTACAACAAAATTTACGCAAATGTAGCAGGAATTTCCCCTTTTGTAGAATTTCAAGTTCTCAAAGCACCATTTCTTAAAATACAATATTCAGTGTAGAATAATTGCATCTTAAAAAGATAATAAAATGTAATACTGTTGCCTATTCGAACACTGGTTGTGCTTTTGGTAACTGATGAAACTGTATTAGTAGATTTTAGATTTATTTTAGACACAAAATCATGTATTAAAAATATTTATAGTATTGCATAAATATTTAGCTGCACTTCTTAATTATTTATATTGATTATTGATATTATGCAAATTCACAAATTATTTATTAAACATAAAATCACATAAAAAATATAGCATTGTGTAAATATTTTTTTGTTCTAGTTTTTGATTACGTATATTTATTATTTATATTATGCAAAAAAAAGCCATAATTATCCATAACTGATGTTAAGCAAATTCACATAATAAATACTACATTGCATGAACACAATAGATAAATTCTTTTTGGTAGATAGATGCATATGATGCTAATAGCATTGGAGGTAAATAGGTGATAAATCATTATACAACAATATATTTATCAGATGAAATTTCAATAAATTTCTGAAGTAATGGAGAAAAATAGGTGGAGAATTGTTTCATTCCACAAAATTGAACTGAATTTTTCATTTGAAATTTCTAAGCATTGGAGAAAGGCAGCTGAAAAATCATTACATTCAGAAAATTATAATCCTACAAGGAATATTTTGAAAAGATTTCTGAGGCATTAGACAAACAATGGCAAAAAGATGCATTATTTTTTTTAAAGATATAAGAGAATAAAATAAAATATAAGATGTAAAAATAGAATAAAGATATAATATAATACAGAATACCTGTATAACTATTTGACAATAACTTTCAAAAGATGAATAACAACTTTTTGCAGATCTTGCATTTTTTAGAAAACACTTAAGGCAATATATAGGAAACACATCCCCCTGAGCAAGGGGTCCTCTTAAGGCTGTACATCAGTCAAATTACCTCTTTCTTTCTTTTCATGTTATCCAATGGGATTTTGTTGCTTCCTTTTTTGAGAATATCTCATTCAAAAAGTTTTTTCTTAAGTTTTTCAAATTCTGTTTATTTAATATTACTCTTTGAATATGTCACCTTTTAGCTTAATAAGCAATTAAAAAAAAAAAAAAAAAAAAAAAAAAAAAATGAATATTTTGTTTAGAGCTTGAAACTTAGTTCTAAATTTAAGGTAACGATATCAGTGCTTACCACTCTTAAGGCCGTTTTTTTTTTTTTTTTTTCAAAATATTTAGGGGGTTTTTTCATGTGGTATTCATGTATCATTATTATACTACATCTATTTTATACACTGATCCTACTAGTTGTCGAAAAACACTTTTAATCTTTCAACGCATGAAGCAAATTTTATATATATATTAAAAAAAATAATTGAACCTATAAAAATGTACCAGCAGAGTTTCCCCCAGGATTAGAAGAGGACTGGGCGTTGCTAATGGAAAAAAAAGGGCATTTTCTAGATTCATGAGGGCAGTTTTGAATTCTTCAGGGCACATTTAACATTTAAAATACAGACATTTATTTTAAAATTTTGATTTTAGGTATAAATAGAAGAAAAGCTTTAAATTTTAACTTTTTTTGCACCTTAATTTTGCTTGTTACTGATGTAAGTATGCATGAATGTTGATTGTTATGCACAATACTTTTATATATATTTATAACATATCTTCAGTTTTATGGTTATTTTCAATTAAAGGCAGTAAAGGTGCAGCATTTCTAGATTAAGGGCAAGAAATGTGCTAATTTTTCAGTCATAGGGCAGGCAGGTGAAGCACCCTCCTGAAACTGTCTGGGGGAAACTCTGTCACCAATATTCACCATTCAAAAAACTGATTTCACCAGTAGTCGGCAGATTCTTGCACCAGTAATCGCCATATCAATAAAACTTAACAATTTGTTAAATAATTCAATTTTTAATGTGTTTTTACAAAATTTTATCAAACAAAACATCTTTGACACATACTTAATGCCTAAATTTACTTTTAAGCTTTAAAACACCGGGCATTTGGTGGTGCCTCAACTGAAGACTGCTTTTTTAAACAGAAAATTCAGTAATATTTTGCTTTATTTTTGCGATACTCTCTGCAAGGATTTGATGTGATCATGCTTGGTAAAATTTCTTAGCTCTCTTGTTTTGGAAAGTGTAGATCCTGGGAAAAACAAGATATTTTTGAAAGGACTAAGCTTGCTAAACGAAAGATAGAGTACAAATCTAGGAGGGTGTTAAAGGAGAGGTGCTTTGCTCAGGAACTTGCAGAACTCATTTGGATGTTGTCTAGACATGGACATCCTGAGTCAAGTTTTTTTAAACTGCTGCATCCAGAGATGAGCCCCTAATGTTCTAAATTTTCAGTGTTTCTTATGAGACTTCCGTTTTTTCAGTGAACTTCGTGGTATCTGTAATGGATTCCCTTCCAATAACTGCAGCTATAAAATCTATATCAATGTTTTCACCACTTATTGTAATGGTGGAGAAAAAGTAAGAAAGGAATTTCGGTCCTGAATCTTGTTCAGTTACAGAAACAGTGCTTCGTATTTCCGTGCTATAGCACGTAAAAGATGCGGAATATGCAAAAAGGATGCAATACTTGAAACATAAATGCTTCCCAAGGGATGTGCTATTTTCTTCTCAATTTTTCTTAGTAAATTTCTTAAATGTATGTTCAGACTTAATTATATTTTGCTTTCCGTTTCAATGCACCCAGCGATAAATTTGCAATATTCCTTAATTTGCTGGTAATTTTAAAGCAGCAGCAACACGTTAAGCCTACATGGGGCATGGGGAATCGAATGAAATGACCGTGGCACATTAAGCTTACATCGGGAATCGGAGTCAAAGTGACAATCAAGTTAAGTATGCTTGGGGAAATAGCACCCATGGAGGAAATGGGAAATGCACCCATTTCTCACCAAAAGCTTTATTATTATTATTATTTTAAACCATTGTGGTGGATCTAAATTTTAGATTTCATATTAAGACTTAATTTTCTATTTTAATTTTAGCCTTAAATGCTAAAAGTAGATCTTTTGTAGTTAAACACTAATTAAACTAAATTAATTAAAAACCTTACATTCTTCTTGAGTTGAGCCTTAGCACTTTCGGGAAGGGGCCCCTCCCATCATCAGAGGCAGCACACTGGTGGCTTGCTGAGGTTGTGTTGACACATTTGACTTGTTTTCTTGCAGTCTCGATGGTCCTACACCAGTTACGGTTAATTTCCTGCGCTGGGTCGTTGCCATTACAGGTAAGTGGATTTAATAAAATTTCAATTGTTTCGCGATTCGCGGCGTAAATTGTGTTATTGTAATCTGCTAGTTTACGAGTTTCATTAAAATTTATATTGATGGATTCGGTCGTGTTTGTCTTGGTGAGCACGGTGGTTATTTTTCCAAATTTAATGTCTGTAGAATGTTCTTTAATACGTTTTTTTATTTTTCGTTTGGTCATGCCTATGTAGTAACCGGTTTCATTGTTTGTTTTGGAGTAAGGGATACTATAAATTCCAGAGGTTTCTAAGGGATCTATTTTGTCTTTTTCATTTCTAATTGTTTGGTAAATATTTTTACCAAAAATATTTACCAAACAATATTTTACCAACCAATTTACCAACCATATTTTATAAAAATATTTACCAAAAATATTTACCAAACAATATTTTACCAACCAATTTACCAACCATATTTTATAAAAATATTTACCAAACAATTAGAAATGAAAAAGACAAAATAGATCCCTTAGAAACCTCTGGAATTTATAGTATCCCTTACTCCAAAACAAACAATGAAACCGGTTACTACATAGGCATGACCAAACGAAAAATAAAAAACCGTATTAAAGAACATTCTACAGACATTAAATTTGGAAAAATAACCACCGCGCTCACCAAGACAAACGCGACCGAACCCATCAATATAAATTTTAACGAAACTCGTAAACTAACAGATTACAATAACGCAGTTTACACCGCGAATCGCGAAACAATTGAAATTTTATTAAATCCACTTACCTGTAATGGCAACGACCCAGCGCAGGAAATTAACCGTAACTGGTTGTAGGACCATCGAGACTGCAAGAAAACAAGTCAAATGTGTCAACACAACTGAGCAAGCCACCAGCGTGCTGCCTCTGATGATGGGAGGGGCCCCTTCCCGAAAGTGCTAAGGCTCAACTCAAGAAGAATGTAAAGTTTTTAATTAATTTAGTTATAATTTTACTTCTTGTTTCATGAATTTAAACTAATTATTATGTTATCAATACTTCAAAGTTTTATTTTTCTCCTTTTAAGTAGTATGTTTAAAATACTAATAAAATTTATGAATGTTCCTTTTCTCTATATAATCCAATTGATAATAATTTTACAATTTCAGATATTCAATTTAAGAAATTCATTTTACAGACAATTTAATCAAAAAATTGGGGATGAATTTACTTATTCCCCTTACAACAATTTTTTAATGTACCATATGAAGAATAATAACTTTTATTAACCCAATTGTTCAGTTTTTGCATAAATATGTTGAATTGCACATTTTCACTAAGCTATATTTGAAAAAAAAGTGCTACAAAAATTTTATACTGACTGAAGATATTCTTTGTACTGGTGTTTCTAGAAATATTTTCATTTTTATTGCAGTCTCTTATTTGCTATAAAATTTTAATTTATCATTTTTATATTTGTTTTTGATAAATTTTAAACTGGATTATATTCAACTTCATTATATTATTCAATCATATATTTGTTGTTGCTATTTGTACCTGTAATCTGTAATAAGTAAAAATCTTTGAATAAACACTATAAACATCATTTTATGGTGTTTATTCAAAGACTTTTACATATTTCTTTTAAACATTGGGTCCTGTTCCATCTTTATTATGGATACCTACACTGAAAATTATTAAGGCTGCTAAGTAAGATATTTTTAGGGGACCCATAATTTTCAAAAAGGACCCGATTTTTAAAACATAGTCTCTGGGACCCACTTTTTTTTCTTTTTGAGTAATCAGTGACACCCCTGATTGTTATACAGATATGTGGACATAGCCACCTCAGACCCAGAGAAAAATTTCTAAAGTTTGTAAATAGCCACTGTTTCTGAAAGCATTAATTTAAATTGCGTGGTAATGTTATATTGATTAGATTCAATTTTGTTTCATTTTTAAGTAGATTCTGTTTATATTTTAAATGTCACATAAGCAGTATCCTCTGATTAAAATGATATATATATATTTAGTTTTAATGTACAATGTATGCCTAAAAGATTAAAGTTTTTGAAATCAATATTATACTATATTATTTTTGATATAGATACAAGTACAAAGATGAATATGAAAGATTCAAGTTAATTGTGACCATTATTGTATTAGGACTATCTTTTTTAAATATCTTAACATCGTTTAAGTAAGTGCTCAATGTACTATGTTATCAATTTTTTTAAATTAATTTGTATTTTTTTATATTTATTTATCATAGCTGTGTTTACCAATTTCATATTTTTTGTCTTGTTTTTCTATACTGGGGATGTGCCGGATCGTCAAAAAGTGTGATCCGCAGATACGGATATCATATTTTTTATATCTGTGGTTACAGATACGAATCTGTTGAATCTACATCTGCAGATATGGATCTTTCAAAAATGTTTAATATTTAAGTATGCAACAATTTTTATTTCAGTTATACGACTCTGTAGATAATGAAAGTATTGCATTCAGTCAAAAATTTCGATATCGAGTTTTCACATAATTTACACATTTTAAGGCCTCTCAAATTTATCATACCTAAACTTTTCATAAATCCAGTTGATAAATATGCTAATTATATAGATCTTTTTTGAAAAATATTGGGTGTTTGAATTAATTCGTAGCATTTTCTAATAGATTTCGTGACAAGTGGCATTTTCCAATAGATGGCATGACTAGTATTCCCTGTAAACCTACTATCATTGAGCATCGTTATTAGTATACGTCATTTGGTTGAAGCGTAAATAACAATTTTTTTTACTTTATTGAATATGTCTAACTTTGTGCCGGATAAAGTGTTTTTGCGAGGAGTTCTACTTGATTACTTTAACATGAAGAAAAGTGCTGCCGAAAGTCATCGAATTTTAGTGGAAGTTTATGGAGAGCATGCACTAGTTGAACAAACGTGTCGGGAATGGTTTGCTCGATTTAAAAGTGGTGATTTTGAGCTGGAAGACAAGGAACGACCTGGGCAGCCGAAAAAATTTGAAGATGAAGAATTGAAGTCATTGCTCAATGAAGATCCATGCCAAACGCTTCAAGATTTAGCTGAATCATTAAGAGTTGACTTTTCAACAGTCAGCAAATGCCGGAAAGCCATGGGAATGATCCAAAAGCAGGAAAATTGGGTCCCATATGAACTGAAACCTAGAGACATGGAAAGGCGTTTTTTGAAAAAACGGTTAAAACCTACATCGAAACGACCAAATGGGAGGTCCTACCTCACTTGCCGTATTCTCCAGACATTGCTCCATCTGATTACCACTTGTTTCGATCGATAAGCCATGGCCTGTCTGAGGAACACTTCACTTCTTATGAAGATTGTAAAAAAGGGGTCGATTCTTGGATTGCCTCTAAAGACGATTCATTCTTCCGAAACGGAATCCGTATGCTGCCAGAAAGATGGGAAAAAGTAGTGGCTAGTGGTCAATACTTTGAATAAACTATTTGTAATTACTTTTGCACAACAAAGCCTCAATTTTCGAAGAAAAACGCTACGAATTCATTCAAACACCCAATATATTTCTATGTTATAAAATATTTAAAATAAAACTGATAAAAACATGATACTATTTTTTTTTTTTTTTTGTCCTCCTTTGCAATAAAAAATTTATTTAAACACATTTTGCAATTAACTAATAACATTTTAATTAATAAAACTTATCTATTATATAGAAATTTTGCTTAAAAAAAAAAAAAAAAAAGATTTTCTGAATAATTACAACTTGATAACTATCATGTCCTCACATATAAAAAATATTTAATTCCTTATATATATATATATATATATATAATAAAGATATATATATTAATTTTTATGAAAGCTTTAACCTACCTTTTTTTTTGAAGTTTTTAAACTTTTACATAATTTTTTCTTCTATTAAAGTTCATTTCACTGCTCAAATTTTTTGCATATCAAAACATAGTCGTTTGTTTACCTTTCTATCGTTGTCATTTTCGGCTTACATAATTTTTTTGTATTTTTGCTGTTGCCATTACCTTAGAAATAGTTATTATAAATTGTATTTTGGCTTTGGCCGCTAGGTAGCATTATCGATGTTGTCGATATGCAAATTTATTAACTTCTGTGAAGTATAAAAGAGTGCGACAATTTGAACAACTTGGCAGTTTTAATAAAGCAGTATGGCAGCATCGCAGTTTTAGTAAGGCAGTATGGCAGCATTGCAGTTTTAATAAAGCACAGTTTGAATTAGTTGAGCAGCTCTAGTGTCTGTGTCTTGCAGCAGCATCAGGATGTTGATTTCGGTTGTTAGGATGAGCTTGCAGTAGTGGCACCAGAAATTCCCCGACGGGGGGACACCACCTCCCCGACAGGGGGGCATTACATAAAGAGAGTTTATTATATGAGTATTTATCAAAAACTGCAATACTGTTAATATTTGTACCATTCCATTTGTTTGTACTCCTCGTAGTTCTGGAGATCATTGTGCCACTGACAGATATTTTCTAAAAATATCGTGGTCAAAACATGTTCTGGGCCTCTCAAAATGTGTATATTCATGGAACACTGGAAGCTGAAAATTTTTACGAATCCAATACTTTCTTCTATTGAATATAGAATGGAAAAACTGGAATGCTCTAAATTTGTAAAAGGAAAGAAAAATGCTGCTAAAAGTAGAAAAACTGAAAATTTTGTATTTTTTCTCCCTGACAGATTTTAGGAGTATGCCCTGATAGGGGGTCACAGACTCCCCGATGGGGTTGGCCTGTGAGCTTGGTCTCATTAACAAGTTTTTTCATCTTGCGATGTTAAAAACTTCAAAAAGTTAAGATGTTAGAGTGTTTTGTTGAAAGGAATTTCTTAAGTTTGATTTTTAATGATGTTGAAATTGTTTATAGCCTTAGTGCTAATTATGTTAAGTTTTGAATAGTTAAATTAAAATAAGTTAAATTTAAAATAGTTTAAGTAGCGACAGATCCAGTTCAACTTTAGTGCAGTATTTTCTTTGATAATCTTCAAAGGAACTCTTGTGTTTCTTCAAGTTATCGTTTTTCTTTCTCGCTGGTCAACTTGGCGACTGCGAGACGACGTACGCTGACTTCTATAATTTAATTGTATTTCTACAGTTTTGTCAGTAAAAACTTTTCCTCCATTTTTTATGAACTTGATGATTTAAAGATATTGTGTTTGTTTTTTTTAACTTAAAACTCTTGAACTTTTATGAGCAGTTTGAATTATATTTTATGAACAGTTATATTTGAAGATTTATTTGGAATATGTTAACTTGATTCAAGATTGATTTTTTTTTTCCTGCACTTGAAGGTAATGATGGATTTGTGCTATATTTTTAAATGCTAATTAAAATGAATTAATATGTTGTTATAATTGTTATATATATTCTTTTTCCATAAATAAAATTTATTTGTTAATGCTAATTTTGGTGTTTACTGAGTTCAACATATTTTTACACTAGTGAAATCAATTTTACGTAAACTCTAAATTTAAATTGTTTGTACTGCACTTTTCTGCTTAAATAAGATGTTTTAAAAGATTGACCTAATGGTCTCTATCACAACTTTACGTAACATGTATATCGTATTTATATTTTCTTTTAAAGCATTGTTTTAATTTTTTTCATTAACCGACTATCATTGGTAATAGGAGAATTGCATTTGGTCAAAATTTTTGGTATGGAGTTTTTACCTGATTTACATATTTTCATGTCTCTTGAATCCAAAATAGTGGTTTTTGGCAATTGGTATGTATGTATGTATGTGGATGGGGAATCTTCTGACTATCATATCTCCTAAACAGAATGCTGCCATGTCACTTCTATATTTAAATATTGAAACTGAGTTTAGATGTTTAATAAGTGAATGTACTAACCCCTCAGAAGTGTGGAAAGTTCTTAAGTTCAACTTCCAACCAGATAGTAGAAGCCATTATATGAAATTGTTTTCTGTGTTGATGACTTGTTTTTCAGATCCTGGTGAATCTATTGGGGTTTTTGCAGCTACATTTTCAAAAATTGCTGATCAATTAAATTCTACTGGTAAGCCTATTAGTGATGAATATTTGTGTTTTCAAGTTTTAAGGTACTTACCCGATAAATTCGACCAGGTTGTTCAGCAAATACTTCGTTGGCCCGATAAGGACTTTGATTTTAAAAAGATAATAGTCGAACTTTGTTCAGAAGAAACACGACTCCAACTTAGAAGTATTGATAAGGGTAAAATAGAATGCTCTATAGAGGCCCAAAGTGTGAAATTGAAGAAGAGGCCGGTTTTTACTTGTTGGAGATGTGGTAAGAAGGGCCAAGTTATTAAGGATTGTCGGGTTAAGTTGGGTAATGATCTATCTGCAAAGGAAAAACCATTCAAAAGTAATTTTTCTAAGAGGGGTGGCTGCGGTCAACAGTTAAAACGTGATAAACAGTTAAACGTGGATATTTACTATTATCCTGATGGAAAAGGCAAGAAGTGCTGTCAAAGGTGACCAAATGAGTTGAGAAGTTTTGTATAACGAATGGTATTGCTTTTAACCTTGCTGATTTTGACTTTTCTAAATTTAATAATTTTTCTGGAGTTGTTTCTTCCGCTTCCAGCACTACTAACTGACAAGAGGTGGTGGTCCCGACCCGAGAACGTATAAACAGGCTTTAAAATCTGCCCAGTTTGAAAAGTGGCATGAGGCTATGTTAGAGGAATTAGAATGCATGGCTACTAGAGGAGTCTGGCATCTTGTGAAACTCCCTGTGAATAAAACTGCATAAGGAAACCGCTGGGTTTACACAGTTAAGCGTGACGAGTCTGGTACTATTGTTAGGTATAAGGCTAGGTTGGTTGTGTAAAGTTTCAACCAGGTCCAGGGTGAATCCTACGATGAGACTTTTTCACCTGTTATAAATTTTTCAGTAGTCAGGTTTTTCTTTTCCCTTTTGGTCTCATACTGCTGTTGGTTTAACGTGCAATGCAATGTCAAATGTGCCAATTTGTACACCCCTTTAAAGGAGGAAATTTACATAAGGCAGCTAATTGGTTTTGCTGAAAAAGGTAAAGAAGATTGGGTTTGTAAATTGGATAGAGCATTGTATGGGCTACATTAATCAGGCAGATTATGGTTTTATGAATCAAATAAAGTATTGTTGGAACTTGGTTTTAATAAGTTTGAAAACTGTAATCGTGCATATTCTGATTTCTCTTTTTTATTGGTCTATGTGGATGATATCATTGATTTTGCTAGAACAGAATCACAGGCTAATGATATTTTAAACCTTTTGCAATCTTAAGTTTGACTTGAAAATTTTGGGTATCACTCGTAAACTGTTAGGTGTGGAACTTGAGTATACAGATACAGGGGTTTTGATCCATCAGAGTCAATATATTGACGAGGTTAGTAAAAGGTTTCAAAATCGCCGGGACCTATCTCTTTCTTGCCTATTGTTAAAGGGGTACAGTTTTCAAAGAGTGATTGTCCTGTTATTCAAGCAGACATCGATGAGGCATCTCTTTTACCTTATAGAAATCTGTTAGGTTGCATTTCTTTTATTGCAAATCGTACAAGACCTGACATTGCTTATGCCACTAATATTTGCTCACAGTTCCAACAAAATCCAGGCATTAAACATTGGCAAGGTTTACTTAAACATTTAGGTTATATCAAATTTTTTTCTAAATGCAAATTTAAGTAAAATTTCTTAATTTTATGACTGCCGTTTATAAAAGAACTGTTTAATGTGTGCCTCTTCCCTAATAAATCCTTTTGATTGCCTTTATATTGAAGCTTACTCAATTGAATTTTTCATTGTGAGTAAATGTGTTGCAACAACGAGTCTAACTCTTTTATATGCAAATATCTATATGTTCTACATTATTATTATTTTTTAATGTTCATGTCTCTAGCAGCCTCATTCAATTTTTATTTTACAAGATCTGTTAAAAACATTTTTTATTGTATTTGATTATCTTCTTAAAACTTTTCATTGTCTATTATTTAAATATTTTTTGCTTTTATATTTAAATTTATTTTCTCTAAAGCAATTCTGTTTGATCAACATTGTTAATAATGGCCATTTAATGAATTGCTTTATACAGGGTGTTTATAAAGTTCTGGACCCATTTTGATGTTTAATAACTCATAAAAAAAATAAAGATAGATTAAAATTAATAACATAAATGGTTAGATAGACTCAAAAAGTTTCATGACCCTTGTCAATGAACTTCCACATGTGCCCCCTTCGTCGCATGGAGAATATCAAGTCAACAGTCAATTTCACTCCAGGTAGCGGCAAGCATGTCGGCATTTACAGAGCCTATTGTGGTTGTAATTCTGACTTTTAGGTCATCAATGTTCGATACTCTCCTCCTGTAAACATTGTCCTTTACAAATCCCCAAAGGAAAAAGTCCAGCGGCATTATATCAGGTGATCTGGGTGGCCAAGGAATTGGACCTCCTCGCCCAATCCATCTTCCTGGAAAATGGTCATTCAAAGAACTACGAACGATGGTACCCCAATGAGGTGGTGCACCATCTTGTTGCAAAAAGACATGTGGCTGAAGCTCTTCTAGTTGTGGAAATATGAAGTTTTCCAACATGTCTAAGTATACGACTGATGAGACCGTCTTTTCTGTAAAAAAGAAAGACCCAATGACTCGGCCGTGCATTAGTCCACACCACACATTAACCTTTGGGGAATCCCTTTGTGCCTCATGGTATTCATGTTTTTTTTTTTTTTTTTTTTTTTTGTGGGGGGGGGGGGGGGGGATCAAAGAAAAATGCAATTAATAAGCAGACGATATTCAGAAAAGTACAGATATTTAGACTGGAAAATGAAATTATCTGAAATTAACCACACGCGCAGACGATATTTACAAAAGTAAAGATATTCAAACCTGAAAAGAAAATATATGAGTTATTCCATCAATAAATGCCATAAGTTTGTTTATATCTTCATTATTTTATGAGTTATTAAACATCAAAATGGGTCCAGAACTTTATAAACACCCTGTACTGTTAAAATTTATCTAACTACTACAAAGTATTTTTATTTTCTTTCTTTCTTGAAATAGCTTTTGAAATACAATCATACAGTCCTAATATCAGGCCAGTTTTGAGAACATATGTATAATTAAAGTTTAGTAAATGATTCTGTTCAAAAATAAAAATAATAAAATTTGCATATACCCAATTTTTATGTTAATTCAGGAACCATTTTTGGTTTATGTATAGTATGCCTTCATGCTTCAGAACCGCAAAACACATGCCAATAAATTAGTAATATTTTCACCTGCTTATTTAATATCAATCTCAATTACTTTTTTTTTTTTTAAATCTATTTTTCTCTCTCTCACCTCTCTCTTTTCTTCTCTTATACATGCACATGGAATATACAGTCAGGCATGCATATAAAAAGAACACATGCCATTATCCCAGCAAAAATGTAACACTAATCATTCTTTGTACTTCTTCAGTTTGTAGCAAATATGCATGTACATACTCCTAGAAAACCACAAACAAATTCTGTACATCACAACCAATGTGTACAATGAAAAGGGTTTTTAATGCATTATATTATAATTCTAGTTTAGAAATAATAATGAAAAAAAAAAACTTAAATTTACCACAATTTTTGGTCTTAAGCTGTGCAGATTTCTGAGAGTTATGTAGTATATCGTATATTCGTATATAAATGTGTTGTTTTACAATATTTTTATAAAAAATATATAAACGTTTTTTAGAATGAATCTTTTTTAAATCACTTTCTTTTTCAATAAATTTTTTAGCATTATACATTATCCTAGTCTTTTGCTTTTCTTTTTTATTTGTTTTATAACTTCATATATGTAAGTGCTTTATAGTTTCAAAATCTGTTCAAAATTGTATATATAGACAATGTATAGTTTTTGTGATACTTTATCCTTATTTTAAAGGGCTCTTGATGCCATTTTACACTTTCTTTTGGTGTGGTATTACTGTACTCTAACTATAAGAGAGAGCATCTTAGTTGTAAATGGCTCACGGTGAGTATTTATTATTTTTTAAATTATACTTTTCATTGCTATATCAACAAAATTAAAAAAATATATATTTAATAATAAAAGTATAATTTTAGCAAAAATAAATAATTTCTAATTTTGGTATTTATACATTGTTGTTTCATAGAGGCTATTTTTTGATAAGAGTCTTAAATTATCTAAAAGATAATAAAGTTACAAACAAAATTATTAATTTATGTGTGAAATACGTTTTAGAATATACATGTGATGTTTTTTTTATACATATATGTGTTGAATTACAGACTGTCATTAAAAGAAATCGATAGCACTTAGTTTGTATGACAAAAAACCCTTTACTGAATAAATACACAGGTACAATTTTGACCAGGAATAGGCACCTGAACTGGGAAAGTTGCTCTAGTTCTGTAAAAGATCGCAAAGTGATCATGATGGGATGGCTGACCTATAGCGGAACCCAAGGGTTCTCGAATTTATTCAGCAGTTGCTTACATGATTAAAAAGCTCTTCATTTGTTTGTGTTCTTCTTTTTGTTCTAGAATAATTATCTTATGACAAACAGTTTAGCTTGGTTCCAGATATCCAGAATATGCAAGAGTTAACCACACTTAATGCAATATTGTGCTTAATTTGGAAAATTATTCTGTAAAGTTCGTACATTTCTGATTTTTATGTAATAAAATGTTCTGCTGTGAAATTAAGTTTACAGGGGAAATTAAGAATTCTTAGTGATCTATAATTTTTAACTGTGATTTCTAATTTTTAAGTAGGGTTTTTCTTAAATAAAATTTAACTGTTTTATATCCATTTATTTAAATGAATAAAAATTTCTAAATTGCTTTATATCCTTTCATATATACTTTATTTAAAAAAATTAAATGTATACATTATACAATGCAATTTTTTTCCCCCCAAGTTTAAAGTGTAATATAATACATCTAAGATAATCTTTATAATAAATATATAATAAACCTTTCTTTACTTCGTGGCCGTTCTGAGATCTTTCAGCGCCGGGCACCCGGGCCTCTTCGGAGAACGTTAGCACTGTGATGGAGACTTGGGTTTCTGGATGCTTCTTTGTTGACTTCTCAACAGGTGGCTCCATGCCCTATTTGGGGCTACTGCGCCGCTTTCGTTGCATGCGTCTTCATTGGTTGATATTTCGATAGATTCTCGGTACATGGCGTATTGATAGTTATTGTAATCGGATATTTTAGTGGTTTTATCGAATTCTATTTTTATGTCATTTTCGTTATATGTTTTGGCTAGGGCTGTATTGAATTTTATATACCAAAACATATAACGAAAATGACATAAAAATAGAATTCGATAAAACCACTAAAATATCCGATTACAATAACTATCAATACGCCATGTACCGAGAATCTATCGAAATATCAACCAATGAAGACACATGCAACGAAAGCGGCGCAGTAGCCCCAAATAGGGCATGGAGCCACCTGTTGAGAAGTCAACAAAGAAGCATCCAGAAACCCAAGTCTCCATCACAGTGCTAACGTTCTCCGAAGAGGCCCGGGTGCCCGGCGCTGAAAGATCTCAGAACGGCCACGAAGTAAAGAAAGGTTTATTATATATTTATTATGTGTTAGTGTACTTCGTTTCTCTTAATTTATTTATAAGATAATCTTATTGCAAAAGTATATTTTATTGCTCAATTTTTCCTTTTCATTGTAATCTTTATTTCAGTTTTTTAATTAATGATAATTATTGCTCCTCCCTCCCCTTCATATGACGCTTGTAGTGAAACTAGTTTAACCACACAGGCAAGTCGCACGTCTTGCCTCCTGCCTGCCTCCTTCCTTCCTATCTTAAGTTTCTTAAATTTTGATAAAGTTTATGGATTTAAGTTAAGATTTGTTGTGTTACTTTATTGATTCGTTTGTTTTGCAGGCTGTTAATTAATAAATCTGGTTTCTTTAAATTTGTGTATTTCATCCCCTGATAATTTTTCTTTTTTCTGAACTTCTCAAAGAATTTTTAATCTTTTTGGTCATTGGTGTTTCAGTGATCTTGTATCTGTTGCTTGGCTTCTACTATGCTTAATAGATCATCATCATCATATATATATATATATATATTGATGACACATATATAATGATTGGTTTAGAGCATTGAGAACTATTAAATATACTACACACTAAATAATAAACTTCTAATAAATTACCTAATATACTACACTATCTGCAGATTATTGGTAAAAAGAGAATTACTTTCTTTTAACAAGCAAAAACTGACCAGGCTAGGGTTCAAACAAAATTCTGCATGGCAGAAAAAAAAAGAAAAATTGTTTTGTTTTATTGATTTAAACAATTCTGGAAAATTATCTGATTATCCAAGCTTTGTTTACAGTGATCATAACAACTATATTCTACTATACTATTCTGACTTAAATTTTTAAATGAAATTATTTTGGCAAATAATAGAATCTCCATATATTAGCATTGTTCACATGTGTAGATAATAGGATATTTCAATATCTGGTGAAGGCAGATAAGTGTTTAGTTGAAGGAGGTTTATTTTCAGAAATTGCTCGTACAAACAACTTTTTTGTGACTAGCCTCCTGTTACATTAGGCATTGAGGTGATATGAGTCAACAAAATTAGTTCAAATTAACAATTGGCTCAAAAGTTGTATGAAAAATTGCTGTGTCTAATAGAAATATAATGTTGCTCATTTTTAAGCAATGATGGCAAATTTCTTGATCTCAAGCAGAGTGGTACAAATATCGTGTTCACTGAGAATTATGATTATTCTTATTTCTTATTATGAAGACTAGAAAAAAAATGTATTAATATTTTAAACTCTAATTTTTTATTTTTTATTAGATTTCTTCTATCATTTTATTAGATAAAAATAAAGTTCTTATGTTGTATATTACAGGGTATTAAACTTTTTGTAAAAATGCAGTTTTGAAAAAAACTTCCTTTTTTCAATCACTTAATATAAAATTATTTACAGAGTTGTTGAAAATGCTATATTTTTGTAAATAAATGGCATAGAAAAATAAGTAATACATTAAAAAAAAAAAATCCAATAACCAGTGTTTAATATAATTTTCTGGAATTACACATAGAATGTCAAAATGGTATGTAAATTCTTGCCAAACACTTTGTAAAGACTGGTATTGTACAGCAGCAGAAATCTGTTTAAGTTCTCATAATTTTGCAGTAATGGTAACGCAGAAATTTTACTTTTTACAAACAAATCATAGTGTGTTAATTCAGTACTTTTTGTAAAATTTATGCTTATACAAAATTAACGGTTGTCACCGGCCTCATGGCGACTAAATAAAAATGATGGCAATTAAACAATTATGCATCAATCGCCACTTTCTGTGATCATTAAAAAATTTCAAAAATTGAGCGATAATTGCCAATTGTGATTTTCAATCTTTCTCCATCTACATCATAAATGTCAATGTTCATTTTATATTTGCTTTATTATACTCTAGAACCTATAAAGAAGTATACTTGTTTAATATTTCTCACTCATATAATTTTTTAGACCCTCTTTCCCTCACCCTAACAATCAGTGATCATATGCCTTACAGAAACCTTATGATTTCCAATCTTTCTCCATTTGCAGCATAAATGTAAATATTAATTCTAAGCTTGCTCATTAGATTCTCAAATCTTTTAAAAAGTAGAATTGTTTAATATCTTTCAGTCATAATCTTTTGTGATCCCCCCTCCTTCCGCTAACAAATAATGATCACACGCTCCACAGAAGCCTTGTAATTTCCAATCTTTCTCCATCCACAACAGAAATGTAAATATTAATTTTAAACTTGCTTTGCTGAATTCTAAAACCTATAAAGTGATAGTATTGTTCAATATCTCCCATTCATGTATTTTTTAACACCCCCCCCCCCCCACACTCTATTTTCAACTAGCGGTCAATGATCAAATGTCCTGCCGAGCACAATCTTTTTCCATTATTATTATTATTTTCCTTATAGTATTTAGTGTATATTTTGCCTATTTCAGCTATTTGGCAAATGTGTGCATCAAAACCGATTTGGCTTAAATATGTATTTTTTAAAAAAATTCCTATTTGTCTTCTTTAAGGTAGAAATCCTTTTTTTTTTTTTTTTTTTTTTTTTTTCCATGTAGAAATTTCCCTATTTTTAAAGCTGCAAAATTGGCAGATAAGTAGATCATTTAAAGTATTTAAAGTTTCTGTATCAGTACTTTTTAAGAGGAAATACTTTAATTCTATTGAAATAAAATCTTAGAAATAAAAAAAAATGTGGCCACTGGTAAATAATTAATTTTCCCAGTTTTGCACTTTACTGAACGGTGATTAGATCCACATTCAGGGATGAGATTTTTCAGCTTTTTTGTACATTTAACTTTTCAGCTTTTTTTATGTTTCTGATGTGCATTTGTTCTTTTTTTATACATTGAAGATTAAAATAAATATTTATCGATCTATTATAATAGATTTTGTCATCAAAATTGGGCGAAAACAAATAGAAATACAGTTAGGCCGTTCAAAATTGGTACAGATAGGTTTTAGAGGCCTGCAAGTCGAATGGGGATATTTTCGAAAGTGTAAAGTTATTAGGAGGGCCAGGGAGGGGGGGGGGGCAAAAAAAAAAAAAATAGTTAGATCATTCAAAATTGGTACATAGAGGTTTTCGATACCTACAAATCGATTGCGGATATTTTCAAATTTTTAAAACTTTTAGATAGATCGTTCAAAACTAGTGCATAGAGGTTTTTGATACTTACAAATCGATTGGGGATATTTTCGAATTTGTAAAATTGTTAGGATAGACGGGAGGGGGGAGGGGCAAATGGGGAAAATAATAGAAATAGGAGTTAGAGCATTTTGGGGGATTTTTTCCGAAGGCA
Organism: Salticus scenicus; assembly: GCA_963930645.1. Taxonomy (NCBI): domain Eukaryota; kingdom Metazoa; phylum Arthropoda; class Arachnida; order Araneae; family Salticidae; genus Salticus; species Salticus scenicus. The sequence continues at coordinate 320,241,088 of OZ005648.1, read as the reverse complement.
GTGAGAACCCGATGCAACATTTTTCCTAATCAGATTGTGTTTTTTTTTTTTTTTTTTTTTTTTCACATGATAAAAATTAATGCAATTTTGAGAATTCAGTAATTATAGTGATTCACTTAAAAATATGGACCAGTGAAGCGGGCGTTGCCTGCTAGTCTATATATATAAACAGCTAAGAGATTTCCTTGGACTGTGTCTGTATGTGAACACAAGTTGCCACCTAATTTTCATACTTCACTTAATTTTAAAAAATCTAATTGTCCGATTGATAAGCTGTTTAATCTGACGGATTCAGAAAAATCACCCCTTTCATTTGGTACCAAGATTTGTAACGAAATCTTGATTAGATTTTTAAAAATTAATTACTTTATATGTATTTGGAGTTAAACAAAAAAAATAAATAAATAAACAAAAAATTATAACTGAAATCGCTTAATGGATTTTTACAGCTATAAATATAAGTAGATTTATTGAGAATTGTAGTGAAATAAAAAAGGATTCTTTTCAGGGAATATAAAATTAAATTGTGTTTAAGATCCCCCATATATATCTTGCATTATGCTAAAAGGAGATCAGTGGATTTATTACTGAATTCTTTCTTAAAATTAATAAAGATTATTTATTTTAATTTCTAACAAAGAATTCAATAATTTTGAAATAAATCTGATATATATTAAGAGGATTATTAAAAGTTAATAATTTTAATTGTAATTAAATAGATGTTTAATGATCATGAAATAAATTTGATGAAATAAAAACATATGGGAGCACCTCGCTCACAGTCCCTATATCAAATAAATCGAAAATAATTTTTCAAATGATGCCTTTTCATTAAATTTGGTTTGATAATGGTTCCAAATGACATGCTGCATGCAAAATATGAATTGTATTAGAATTTATAAGTGAAATAAAATTTTAAAATTAAAATCAATTATAAAAATATTAACAAATGAGAAACATTATAATTTTCTCAAATTTGACAAAAATGGAAATAATGATTCCAATGACCATTTGAATTAATTATACAGTATATGTGTACCATAAAGTATAAGTGGTACCATAAAAATTTTAAATGAAAGAATAATTTTATTTTGATAAAATTTACATAATAAAAAAGAAAAGAAGGGGCATGAATTGTGTACATATAGTACAAAAATCAAATTCTCCTATGTATTTATGAACAACTAATTACATGTTTAATATTTTATGAAAAAAGCAATAATCGAGTTTTCATGTAATTTTGAAATTGGAAAGAAGAATTTTTAAAACGAATGATGTTTTCAAATTACTCATTTCCATAATTTTCATTTTCAAAAGTATTCGAAAGTTTGTTACGTATTTCCGCAGCTCATTTTTGATTGTAGGATTACTTTTTGGAATATAATTCATGTTTTCATTATTTTCTACATTTAATATCCCTTTTGCCTTTCCACTGTCAATAATCTTTATGAGGAACATTTGATGAATTTTCTTCGCACTCCCTGAATTTGAGAAAATCTGTTCGAAGTGATTTCTGATTTTTTTTTTTTTTTTTTTTTTTTTTTTTTTTTTTGTAGTTTTTTCTTACCAATCAGCTTGTGCGGTTCGAATTGCAATTAAAAGGCTAACATCAAACTGCATCTCATTTTCTTGATGAAGTAAAATTCATTGGATTCTATCTCTCTCTGTCTTTTTCTCTTTCTTTTTTTTATTTAAGTAAAGATCACATCTTAAACAATAAATTGAAGAAAGTACAGTCGTTTAATGGGTCGTTATATCAAGAGTGTTGTCTTTTCCTGGTCGTTATATCAAATATGAAATAGCATTATCTTAATTGGAAGTCAATCGGGACTTTTCAAAAGGTCGCTATATTGTGTTGGGTCGTTATAACGCAAGTCGACTGTATTATATCTGGCATGAAATTGTTGTCATTTTATGGTTGATCGAATAAATCAAATAAATCTAGAAAATAACGTAAAAGTAAATATGTACAGCACGTATAGTGTTGTTCATATGTAACTGGGATATCAAATATAAAATAAGCTACTTCAATTTTTTTGATACTGTCTGTTTCGAAACTGTCATCTGATAAGCACCTAAATGGAAGCCCACTGGTAAGCTATTGTCACAGGCAATAGTGACAGGCACCCGAGAGTCTGCGAATGAGTAGATCGCTGCCGAAGGCAGCAGGGAACCAAAGCGGGCTTTAGTGGCAGTTTCATCATTTAATTTTTTTTTTTTTTTAAGCAATATAGAAAAGAATTTCCTTTAAATATAGTGACTAGCGAAGCGGGCAAAGCCTTCGTTGATTCACTACCTTCATTGATTTAATGGATTTTAAAATGGTTTTGTTAACAAACTTTGATCTATTGGCACGCAAGCAGCAGCAGGCCAAGTTTTGTACATTTCAAGTTTAATTTTGAAATTTTTCCCACATTTGGAATTCAGTTCGTTCACAAACTGGGCCTTTTCTAGTCCTCTATATTTTACCTTTTATTCATACATTTCTTATCATTCTGTGTCATTTATTTTTTTAAATATGAAATTTTGAAATTGGATGATCGATTTTGAATAACCATGTGATTTAAAAATTGCTTCAAAACATTGAAAGAATAAATTTTAGGATATATATATAGTTTCATCATTGAATGATATTGCTATTTTTATGCTTGAAATTAATTGACAAAATTATTTATCTGTAGATTATTTGGGATCGGGAATTTTCGCCCCCGGCATTCCACCCCCAGCATTTCGCCCCCGAGTGATGTAAAATATAAATGTAATTACAAAAAATATATAAGCATACAAGTGGTATTTCCCAAAATATTATCATGTTTTTATTAACTTCGATTCTTCTTTGTTTGTTTGTGTGTCCAGTACAAATTTTGCAATCGATTTTTAACTAACTTCCCGACTAGTTAGACATTTGAAACTTTCAGAAAAGCTCAGAACACGGTGACAATGCATTTTTAAAATAATTTTAGCTAACTGTTTCGGGTCCCTTCTGCCTTCGGCAGTGTTTTTGATTCACCAAAAAATTTATTTAACTAACTTCCCGACTAGCTAGACATTTGAAACTTTCAGAATAGTTCATAACACGGTGACAATGCATTTTTTTTAAATTTTAGATAACTGTTTCTTGTCATTGCTGCCTTCGGCAGCATTTATGGGATTCAACAGAAAAATTATTTAACTTCCCGACCAGCTAGCCATTTGAAACTTTCAGAATAGTTCAGAACACGGTGACAATGTATTTTTTTAATACTTTTAGCCAACTTTTCTGTGTCCCCGCTGCCTTCAGTAGCGTTACCAGTACAAACCTTGCAATCGAATTTTAACTAATTTCCCGACTAGCTAGACATTTGAAACTTTCAGAAAAGCTCAGAACGCAGTGACAATGCATTTTTTAAATATTTTTGGTCACCTGTTTCGGGTCCCTGCTGCCTTCAACAGTGTTTATATGATTCAACAGAAAATTTATTTAATTAACTTACCGTCTAGCTAGACATTTGGAACTTTCAGAATAGTTCAGAACAGGGTAGCAATGCATTTTTTAAATACTTTTAGCCAACTGTTTCAGGTCCCTGCTGCCTTTGGTAGCTTTTATATAATTTAACATAAAATTTATTTTACTAACTTCTCAACTAGCTAGCCATTTGAAACTTTAACAATAGCTCAAAAGACGATAACAATGCATTTTTTAATACTTTTAGCCAATTGTTTCGGATCCCTGCTGCCTTCGGTAGCATTTATATGAATCAACAATCGTATAATTTTCAGACTAGCTAGAAATTCGAAACTTTTATAAAAGCTCATAACACGGTGACTATGAGTTTTTTAAAACTTTTAACCCATTTTTTTCGAGCTTCCGCTACCTTCGGTAGTGTTTATGGGATTCAGCAACCATGTTACTTCACGACAAGCTAGACATTTGAGAGTTTCAGAATAGCTCAGAACACGGTGACAATGCATTTTTTCGTTACTTTTAGCCAAATATTTAGGGAGCCCGCTGTCTTCGGTAGCGCTTATATGATTCAACAGAAAATTTAAAAACATGTTATATAAAAAGTTCGTTCTTTTTATCTTGTAATAATTTGTTCTATAAAAATATGAAGTTTATACAATATTGATACATGTTTTGATTTTTGTCATAACAAGGCTTCACAAACAGCATGGCGATAAAAATATGCGTCACGCTAAAAAGATTAACTATTTCTCTACTGACACCGTTCATAAATTCTGGTAGTTTTTAACTTACAATAAGCAAAATTACTCTGCTCTTCAATCTCATCCTTGGAGGTCAAACATTTTATGTCATGTCTTCGGACCAACTTTAGGGGCGAGACACAGACCATCGCCAATTGCCCATTGCACAGCACTAGTGTGACGTAAAAACCCAACCATACCAACTCTGTTCCTCAAAGGGTTTAAGAACTGAGAATCGAAACTGAGGTTGTTTGCAAATATATTTGACGGCAGAAAAAGGATTAGTAAGCCAGTTTTCTTTACTCTCTGGAAAGCAGGGATTGCTAACAAGTTTCCCGGAATCCCCATTCATCTGTGTGTTGTATTATATTCCTTGTTCTATATGAATTTTCAGGTGAGAAGTGCAATACCCATTACTACAGTCTCAGTCACTCGCGCCTCGGGGTATGAGGTAAAGTAGAATTTAGCCACTGAATGTGCTCCCGCCCCCTCCCCTTTCAGAGACGACTATTCTTATGTCCGTATTTTTGGGGTGACAAGTCCCCTCTCTCCTTCAGTGGCTTCTATGGTCTCAGTCACAAATCTAGGGTGAGAACGAGGAAGACGCTTTTCCTGTGCTCCATCTAAAAACGCATTTTGGTTAATTAAACTACATATTTATTTTTTTCACCTATAAAAATGAGTTAACGGCAAAAAATCGAGTCGTATTTTAAAGTGTCTTCAAACTCCCCGATTCCAAGTTTAGAAAAAGAAACTGTACTTGATAAAAACAGTGATAATACTCGTAGAGATTAAGATAACACTAATTTTACAAAAACTGCAAATGCTGAACCTTGTATGTGCCCATTATGCAACGAACAAGAGAAATCGGTACGAAGTGTCGCCTGATTTTTTCTGTTTTACAAAGTTAAAAATAAAATTTTGCTAATACAGCTTTTATAAAATATTATTCTTATGTGTCGTTTTGGTCTGGGGTGCTCGATCCCCCTAAGCCCCCCCCCCCAGTGGTGCGCCTTTGATCATGCTTCAATATTCCAGGCCCGGTCAATAAAATTCATGTTCCGCCGCCCCTGACATACATACACACACACCCTGTCCAACTGTCAGAAACTACTTTTCTGGACTCAGGAGGCCTTAAAATGTATAAATCAGGGGAAAACTCGATATCAAATTTTCGGACCGCAAATTAGAATGTAGAAAACGAGGGATAAAGGCTGAAAATTCATAGAAACAGGGGGGGAAAGAGTAAAAATTCCATAGAAAAAAGCATGGGAGGAAAACAAAAAAACTCAAAATGTCAAGTGTGGGAAAAAAAAAAAAAAAAAAAAAAATTTCTTTCTTTAGTAATGAAAATTTCCTGCTTCTGTAATCTTATTTCCTTATTTATCAATAATCAAATTGATTAATAAATAAAACAAAGTAAAATAATATATGATAAATTAATAAAATTATTATGTGTGCACTAAAAATTTTAATAAATAAATAAATAATATTACTGTATACTTAAATTTTCTTTTAATTAACAGCGATAAAGAATTAATCGAACAATTTGTGCATTCTGTTATAAGAAGAAAACTTAAGTGTTAATTTTTTGAATTTTGAATAGATAAAATAAATAAAGTGCATAAATAAAATTGACCGTTAATAATAATTATAATAATTAATGGTTGGCCGAACGTATAGTGGTTTTTGCTAAATACATTGTGCCGCGGCTCAATTAACTCTTTTAAATTCCGAAACTCTAAAATTGAATAAATTCAAAATAAAATTTAATAGAAAAAAAATGAAGTACATATAAAGCAGAGTTCCCCCTAGGTTTGAAAAAGGGCAGGGTGCTGCTACCAAGGAAAAAGGGGCAGGAGGGTGCTATAAAAAGAGGGCACATTTGTGGAGAATGAAAAAGGGCACATTTTATAAAAAGGGCATATCGCTTCGCAAAAAATAGCCTCCAAAATTACAAACAATTTTATTATATTTATAAATGCAGTTGCTAAGCAATCAGCAATCCCCCCCCCCCCCCCCCCCACTAAATGTACAAATTAGTCAGCAAAAATTATATAAATAAATTTATTTTTTCACATTCTTTTATCTTTAACTATAGTTCTATTAAACCTAATAAAAAGTATTAAAATTGCTTCCTGAAAAATATGTAAAAAGCTCTTGAAAATCTTATAAATGTTGAAATGAAAGTAAAGAACTAAAATAAAAATTATATTTAATAAGATTTTCGCAAATTTCTTAAAATGAAAACCAAAGACCTTTTTTAGTGATTATTAAAGAAAAATATTAAACATTCTAATCAAATAGTTTGATAAAAAGTTCGATTTAATTAATTAATGATATTTTTTTAGTTTCCAATTTTTTATATATTATTGCTAATTTCTAATGTTACAATCAGTTAGTAAATTTAATATATCCTTGGAATTTACTCACTTTGTTTGCTGGATTTCAATAATGGTAAATGAAATATTCTTTTGAAATTTGATCTCTAAAAATGTAGCTCCTACAACTATTAGGGATGAAACTACCCAACATGCAAAATCCCTGGAAACTGTTACTACTTGGCTGTAGAATGAATAATGGAGGATGGATTACTTATATAGGTTATTATTAAAAGTACTTATTTGTACCTATAATGAGTTAAATTTATAAAGTTCTTATACATATAAGGCAAATTTAACACCCAAAATGAGAAGTTTCTATAAAAACAAAATAACTAGCATGAAAATCAGAGGTTGCTAAATTTTGAACTCTGCATTATCTAACCATCAAAGAGTATCACAGGTTAATATATTTATTTTGTGTGTGTGGGGGGGAGGGGGGGGGGAATAGCATGTTGTGGTCACCACAAGACTTTCTTCTATATTTTCCTATACAAATTCACTAAGGGCAAATAATTTATTAAAACTATTATTTATTAAAATTATCTAACATGATGAATGCAAATGATTTTCATCTTAGAGAAAGCTAACACTAAATATCCAGAGAAAGTTTTGTCTATAAATAACATCTTAAAAATATGCTTTTATAATGAGTATCTCACATGTCACATTTTGTACAGTTATATGCCATACAAACTGAGATATAGCCTTCCCATTATCGAGGAAATTTCCAGTGTAGCAGCGCCATCTATTGGTTGAAAGCATCCAATTTGAATCAGCATAATGTCTCATAATGGCCATTGCACATGTCAAGTTTTGTTTGATTATACACAATAGAACCTGAGATATAGCCTTTCCTTAAATTGCAGAAAACACTGTGCAGCAGCGCTACCTGTTGAGTGGTTGACACTAAAAGTTGATAGATACTAATTTATGTCAAGGTGCATCTACATATAAATTTATATGCAATTTTGTGCAGTAGTTCCTGAAATAGTCTTCCCATAAATTGCAGAAATTAATGTATAGCAGCGCCACCTGTTGGCCGATAAACATTGAATCATCATAATGTCTTAAAGACCTTAAAAATCAAGTTTTGTTCGATTATATGCAATAGAACCTGAGATATAGCCTCCTTTAAATTTCGGAAATCGCTGTATAGCAGCGCCACCTGTTGAGCGATTTTCACCAAAAGTTGATAGGTACTATTTTAGGTCAAGGTGTATCGACATATAAATTTATATACAATTCTGAGCTGTAGTTCCAGAGATACAGTTGCCACAAAATTTTTATCACACATACACACACAGACAGACATTGTCTAAAAATGGTCAAATCATGTTCTAGACCTCTCAAAACGTGTAAATCCGTCGAAAACCGGAAGTCGAAAATTTTTACGAATCCAGTACTTTCTTCTATTAAATATAGAAGAAAGTAAAAAGGAAACTGTAAGAATTGAAATACTCTATTATTTTGCTGCTAAGATTAAAATCACATTGTTTTCAAAGCTAAATTTCCAAATAATTATCTATTCCGTCATTAATCGATAAAATTTGAGTTATTTTTATAGTTTAATCTCAAAATATGCAGTAATTTTGCAGCCGATTTCGGAAATACAGGATCATTTCGATTTCACCGCTAACTTTCGAAAATTTACGTTTAATTGCAACTATTTATGAAATACTTTATTATTCCGATGTTAATAAAATCCGTACTTTTATAAAAAGCTGACTTTCTAAATTCACAATATTTTTTTTAGCCGATAGCGGAAGTATTTAATCATTTTGCCGTTAATTATCAAAATTTATGTTTAATAGCAATACCTAAGATAGGCTTTAATTTTACGCTAATCGATGTAATTAGTTTTTTTTTTTTTTTTTTTTTTTTAATGATTTGTGATATTTGTAATAATTTTGTGACTAATTACCGAAATGCGAGAGCATTTTTACACAAATTTCAAAATATCATTAAAATAAATGAACTTTTGTTATTGTCACAGATAAAAAGAATATCCTTGTCTGTGGTTATCGTGTAAATAAAAACCAAAGCACTGCACAATCTAGATTTCCTTTTCATTCCCCCTTCTTTCAGCTTTTGATTCTAATTGATTGTGGTTTTTCATCTAATGTAAACAAACACTTCTCTTTCCTGAGTCATTTTTTTTTTTATATTTTTTTTTTTTACTTATTTATGAGATTGAACTTACGATGATTTTTGTGGTTCTTCAGCTAGATCATAAAAGTAATTAGATTTGCTATTTTTGTTAACGTGATTTTAAAGATTAAAAAAAAAAAACCAAAAAAAAAAAAAAAAAAACATGATTTATGATGCAAAAGGATTATTGGAATATGAAAAGAGCAATATCTTCCATATTTTCCCGTTCTTTTTTTGCTAACACCGGGGAGGCACTTATTTGTCTGTTCCCCACCCCACCCTTATAGCCTGCAGGCTGCAGGGTCATTTAAAGAAGTTCGACGGCAACTATGCTTACGCTGATAAATAGTTTATACACCTGCTAAGTGTCAACTCGCTTTTGCAATAAGTAGAACACACAGAAAAGTGAAAAAGCTTCTAGAAAGACAATTTGTATTAATAAAGCACTAAGAATATTTAAAAAGGAGAAAAAATGCGCTATTTTGGGTCGTGGTGGTTAAATTTGGGAGCAAGAAGGGCGCGATTTTCGGGCATAAAGGGTGCGTTTTTTGGGCAAGGAGGGCGCATTTTTGTACTTTAAAGGGCAGTTAGGGCGCTCATAAAAATTTAAAGGGCAGGCAGGGCGCGACGCCCTTCTCAAAGGCTCAAAGGGGAACCCTGTATAAAGGATAAAAATTCCAATTAAATAAAATAAAATAGGAAAATAAAAATAATTATTAACTCACCCCTTTTGCAGTACAAATGAATACCTGTAAGGGAAGATTAATTAAATCCATTATGGCACTCTTTAAAACAATAAAAACACATTCTTTTCTAGAACACAGATTCTTATTTATTGTAAGCTTTTCTTATATAAATAATTCTTGTGCCGGCACTTATTCTACAAACAATCAGACTATAATACTTAGAGGAAAACAGCCTCTCAACATGTTTTGATATCTTAGAGGGTATGTATTCGATCCGGTGACATCAAACTTTTGAAATAATAATTTTCATACATTACACTCATATTACGTTATCGATCTTTTAGTTTGTAAAATGATGTTAACCGTTCCTTTGATTATGAATATCGCCATGATTCGTGCACATTTTATTTATTTATTGTATGAGCATGTTTCATAAATCATAAAACTCTATGCAGATTTCTTGCAGTAATTCATTTCGCATTAAAAATTCATCACTGTATCCATCACAGGATCACGGCGTGGAAGTGCGGGTTCACATTCGTTGAGTAAATTAATGCGATGATCTTAACGTATGCCACTGTAGAGAAAATAACAGTTAACTAATAAGAAATCGTGGCGAGCCGTTATAGGTACATTCAAGAGTATATTATTAACCACAAAATGAAGCACTTCACTGATAGTTTCATATCTTGGGAAAGGCCAGTATCTGATCATCTTTATCAAGCCTCGATATAGGCCTAGTAGCGGGCCAGTAACACTGTTGAGTAGTGAAGATATATTGGATCCTAATAGCATCCTTCCCGAATTCGCATACCATGGAGACATTTTGAGGTGTTTATTTCATGAAGTATTAAACTTTTACACATCTAATATTATTTGAAGTAGTTTTAAAATAAGCCTGTCCGCGACATTGGATAAATGCCGCGGACCGGCAAAAAGGACATGTGATTCCGCTGGCAGCTTACATCCAAGAGAGAGAGAGAGTGAGTCGAGACGCCTTCCAATTTCCCGCTATCGCGGGGCTACGCACATTTAAATTGATGCGCGCGATAAATAGTTCGAAAACAAATTATTTTACCCGGATCGTCTGCTGAATAACAAATAATCAAGCGGGAATAAATACATTTAATTTTAAGAACGGAATATTTTATATTGGACTATTTTTTGGATTAATTATTAATATTAAAAAAACACATTTTCCTAGAGGAACGCCACTTTTGAATCGGCGCCGTGATATATTTGCTGCGGACCTGACATATTCGCTGCGAACTGAATGGAATCTTCCAGAAAGAGAATTTGAAAAAATGTAAATGGAAATGACGTCACTGATTTTAATTAGTGAAAAATGAACGTTAGGAAAATTAGTAAAATTGTTTTTTAATTATTTGCAGACGATCTAAAAAGATTTTGAACTGATTTGAATACTGAATAAAATTGAATTTCTTTATTGGCTAAGGCGTTTGTTTACAAATCCGAAAACCTCGGTAGTTTTGTTTACAAACAAAAACGCTTCACTGGAAATTCTTAAATTTTTCTATTTATTGAAAATTGCGAATTTTAAAAATATTAAATGGAGAAAATAAATAAAATCAAAGTAACTAAAATATTTTCCGGAGGATTTGATAAAAATTAATAAATTTCAAAAGTGTTAAAATTTTCAATTTTAACATTCCTCCCGCTAACAACAAAAAAAAAGAGGAAAAAAAAAGAATTTGGCTGCGGGAAATTGGATGGGGACCATAACATAACATGTAAAACACAATAGATACTATAAAACCTGATTATATATATATAGACATAAACAACACTAAGCACATAAATGCATGAGGGTAAGTTAAAAAAAAATTCAAATGCATGCTACCCTTTAAAACACACAAAATAGTACAATGGAGATTTGCTCATTTGACGAATTCGAAAGAGATTTTTTTTTTTTTTTTTTTACTTTATATTATTTTATGAATACCAAAACATCTCAGCAATTATGTTCTTAACAGGATTTCTAAAGTTAAATTTATGCACCTCCCAACAAATAATTAAAGGTAAAAAAAAATTATTGGACTCAATTAAAGATATCCTAAGGCAACTACCATGAAGTAGTTTCAACACGTATTAAGTTGCAGATGACAGCGGGTAAATATATTCCCATTAAAAGCTGCTAGTGATCCCCACAAACTAACCGTCTTTACCATGAGTGAGTTGCAATATCTACAATTGACATGATTAGGAGTTGTGACAATTTTATATTAAATCAGTGTAAAATAATGTGAGTATGGAAGACAGCCCATAGACACTCAAGGAGGCTTGGCTATAATAGGTCCCCAAAAATACTCGAGAAAATCACCTACATTTTTAAAAAATATGTCACATGCAAAGGGAATTGGTAAATAAAAACTTTTTGTCAAAATTTTGAAAAAAGTGCATGTTATTTTTTCCTTTTTTTTTTTTTTTTTTTTTAAACAGGTAAGTAAATGTGTTATTTAGGTTAACAAATATTGTATAAATTTGAAGATCTGCAAGGATTCAAGATTTACAGTGTCAATGCAAAAGTGGAATATCTCGGACCAGCCTGACAGATACTATTGACAGAACTAGGCGGCCTATAACCCAGCCTACCATCCACATGTACCAACATTGAAATCAAAGAATAATTTTAAGGTAAGTGAATTTGGTTATTTACGTATTTACTTATTGCAGCAGTTTCAACAATTGTTGACAAGGAAAATAATTTTTTTTTTTTTTTTTTTTTTGCTGAGAAGTCCTAGCCATGATTGAATTTTAAATTTTGCCTATGATGGCGTGAATTGTAATAGGGATGAAAAGTGGATCATAAATCAATAAATGAAGATTTTAGAGTAAATTTTATACTAATTGAAATTAGTTGGCAGGAAAACAGGCAATTATGCTAATCATCATGATTTTTTGATATCATTATTCTATATTCATTTTAAATTGAAGAAAATGGAAATATTTTATTCCACATAAATATAAGCAATGCATCATGAGACTGCTGATAACACTAAAATTAGGCTCAGCTTTTATTGGTCTCTGCATATACTATAAATGATTTCATAAATATTTTTTCATATGTAAAATTTTGAATATAGAACATGCATGCGAGCAAAAGCCAGTAAGGGTTGCCAAAGTTTACAACCACGTGGACATTTAAAATAACTACTAATGCAATGCTCTATCATCAATAATTTATTAGAAAATACTTTTTACTGTGCACAGTTTTATATAACATTTCATAAGCTTTTTATTTTCAAATTGAATAATGATGTTTTATATTAATTGCCTACCAATGTTTCCTGTAAAAATATCATGCCTGAGAAAATATATGAAAAGGTATGTATGTTTTTTATTTTTATTTTTTTTTTTTATTTATTTATTCTGAGTGAAAGTGATTGTCATATAAAATTAGGGAGGCCCAAGTAGCTGCCATCCCCCAAAAGGATACTCAAACACCTTTCCCCATAAATATTACATTATAAAGATTTTTTTTTTTTTTTTTTTTTTTATTTCTAGGTAAAAGAATTGTCATATACAATTAGGGAGGTCCAATGACGATCTGAAAAACCTTGCCGTGGCCTTTGGCTTGGCCTTTCATTGATGCAAAGTAATACCATCCCCCAAAAGGATATTCAAACACCCCTGCCCAGAAATATTACATTATAAAAATTTTTTTTTTTTTTTTTGTTTTTAGTAATATATATTCAACTGAATGTTTAAGAAATACTGAAATCATCTCTTTAAAAGAAAGTATATTCTAAATTTTTTCTATAAATTTTATCTTTTTATTTTTTCCATTGAAGTAAATTCCCTACTCTATCTAGGAGTCGTAAAAATAAATCATATTTCATAATTAAGGCATGTCATAAACAATAAAATAACTAATCATCCCCTACTACTTTTTATCAAGTTCAATATTTTGGTTTCATATAAATATCCCTTTTCTTAAAAAAAAAAACAAGCCTTAATTTTTTTTTTTTTTTTTTTTTTTTTTTTTTTGAAGCAAATCTGTTAATTTTAAAATGGCATTGATTTGCAATAACAAAATTCTTTTATAAGCAAATCCCCATGACAACAATATTATAAATAGAACAAATAATTTTGAGACTAATTTCACTCTTCAAATTCCACTATATGATATAAGATCACAAAAAGAGAATAAATGTTTGTATCAGTGGCAAATTTTGATTGTTCATTTCTTTATCAAATATTTATAGCTCTACATTTGAGCCAAATTTTTTTTTTTTTTTTTTTTTTTGAAAGCATCTAATTTGTGTATTCCTTTTATTTAAATTTTTTGGAATACTAAAATCGAAATTTGCCAATATAAAATCAAAATAGGAACACAAAACACAAGTAAATAAAATAAACAATGAGTATATCTGGATTATTCAAAAAATAGAAATAGCATGCATATGTTATTGAAAATATAAATAAAATATTCGCGATTATTATTATTATTTTTTTTTTTTTTATCGCGATCGTTAAAATTAATTAATTTTGACAAAAGCAATTAATGAGCCCATAACTCCAGGTTCTCAACCTTAAATAGAGTTAGTTTTAGACGGCACCATATGTTATAAGAAGAAAACTTAAGTGTTAATTTTTTGAATTTTGAATAGATAAAATAAATAAAGTGCATAAATAAAATTGACCGTTAATAATAATTATAATAATTAATGGTTGGCCGAACGTATAGTGGTTTTTGCTAAATACATTGTGCCGCGGCTCAATTAACTCTTTTAAATTCCGAACCTCTAAAATTGAATAAATTCAAAATAAAATTTAATAGAAAAAAAATGAAGTACATATAAAGGATAAAAATTCCAATTAAATAAAATAAAATAGGAAAATAAAAATAATTATTAACTCACCCCTTTTGCAGTACAAATGAATATCTGTAAGGGAAGATTAATTAAATCCATTATGGCACTCTTTAAAACAATAAAAACACATTCTTTTCTAGAACACAAATTCTTATTTATTGTAAGCTTTTCTTATATAAATAATTCTTGTGCCGGCACTTATTTTACAAACAATCGGACTATAATACTTAGAGGAAAACAGCCTCTCAACATGTTTTGATATCTTAGAGGGTATGTATTCGATCCGGTGACATCAAACTTTTGAAATAATAATTTTCATACATTACACTCATATTACGTTATCGATCTTTTAGTTTGTAAAATGATGTTAACCGTTCCTTTGATTATGAATATCACCATGATTCGTGCACATTTTATTTATTTATTGTATGAGCATGTTTCATAAATCATAAAACTCTATGCAGATTTCTTGCAGTAATTCATTTCGCATTAAAAATTCATCACTGTATCCATCACAGGATCACGGCGTGGAAGTGCGGGTTCACATTCGTTGAGTAAATTAATGCGATGATCTTAACGTATGCCACTGTAGAGAAAATAACAGTTAACTAATAAGAAATCGTGGCGAGCCGTTATAGGTACATTCAAGAGTATATTATTAACCACAAAATGAAGCACTTCACTGATAGTTTCATATCTTGGGAAAGGCCAGTATCTGATCATCTTTATCAAGCCTCGATATAGGCCTAGTAGCGGGCCAGTAACACTGTTGAGTAGTGAAGATATATTGGATCCTAATAGCATCCTTCCCGAATTCGCATACCATGGAGACATTTTGAGGTGTTTATTTCATGAAGTATTAAACTTTTACACATCTAATATTATTTGAAGTAGTTTTAAAATAAGCCTGTCCGCGACATTGGATAAATGCCGCGGACCGGCAAAAAGGACATGTGATTCCGCTGGCAGCTTACATCCAAGAGAGAGAGAGAGTGAGTCGAGACGCCTTCCAATTTCCCGCTGTCGCGGGGCTACGCACATTTAAATTGATGCGCGCGATAAATAGTTCGAAAACAAATTATTTTACCCGGATCGTCTGCTGAATAACAAATAATCAAGCGGGAATAAATACATTTAATTTTAAGAACGGAATATTTTATATTGGACTATTTTTTGGATTAATTATTAATATTAAAAAAACACATTTTCCTAGAGGAACGCCACTTTTGAATCGGCGCCGTGATATATTTGCTGCGGACCTGACATATTCGCTGCGAACTGAATGGAATCTTCCAGAAAGAGAATTTGAAAAAATGTAAATGGAAATGACGTCACTGATTTTAATTAGTGAAAAATGAACGTTAGGAAAATTAGTAAAATTGTTTTTTAATTATTTGCAGACGATCTAAAAAGATTTTGAACTGATTTGAATACTGAATAAAATTGAATTTCTTTATTGGCTAAGGCGTTTGTTTACAAATCCGAAAACCTCGGTAGTTTTGTTTACAAACAAAAACGCTTCACTGGAAATTCTTAAATTTTTCTATTTATTGAAAATTGCGAATTTTAAAAATATTAAATGGAGAAAATAAATAAAATCAAAGTAACTAAAATATTTTCCGGAGGATTTGATAAAAATTAATAAATTTCAAAAGTGTTAAAATTTTCAATTTTAACATTCCTCCCGCTAACAACAAAAAAAAAGAGGAAAAAAAAAGAATTTGGCTGCGGGAAATTGGATGGGGACCATAACATAACATGTAAAACACAATAGATACTATAAAACCTGATTATATATATATAGACATAAACAACACTAAGCACATAAATGCATGAGGGTAAGTTAAAAAAAAATTCAAATGCATGCTACCCTTTAAAACACACAAAATAGTACAATGGAGATTTGCTCATTTGACGAATTCGAAAGAGATTTTTTTTTTTTTTTTTTTTACTTTATATTATTTTATGAATACCAAAACATCTCAGCAATTATGTTCTTAACAGGATTTCTAAAGTTAAATTTATGCACCTCCCAACAAATAATTAAAGGTAAAAAAAAATTATTGGACTCAATTAAAGATATCCTAAGGCAACTACCATGAAGTAGTTTCAACACGTATTAAGTTGCAGATGACAGCGGGTAAATATATTCCCATTAAAAGCTGCTAGTGATCCCCACAAACTAACCGTCTTTACCATGAGTGAGTTGCAATATCTACAATTGACATGATTAGGAGTTGTGACAATTTTATATTAAATCAGTGTAAAATAATGTGAGTATGGAAGACAGCCCATAGACACTCAAGGAGGCTTGGCTATAATAGGTCCCCAAAAATACTCGAGAAAATCACCTACATTTTTAAAAAATATGTCACATGCAAAGGGAATTGGTAAATAAAAACTTTTTGTCAAAATTTTGAAAAAAGTGCATGTTATTTTTTCCTTTTTTTTTTTTTTTTTTTAAACAGGTAAGTAAATGTGTTATTTAGGTTAACAAATATTGTATAAATTTGAAGATCTGCAAGGATTCAAGATTTACAGTGTCAATGCAAAAGTGGAATATCTCGGACCAGCCTGACAGATACTATTGACAGAACTAGGCGGCCTATAACCCAGCCTACCATCCACATGTACCAACATTGAAATCAAAGAATAATTTTAAGGTAAGTGAATTTGGTTATTTACGTATTTACTTATTGCAGCAGTTTCAACAATTGTTGACAAGGAAAATAATTTTTTTTTTTTTTTTTTTTTTGCTGAGAAGTCCTAGCCATGATTGAATTTTAAATTTTGCCTATGATGGCGTGAATTGTAATAGGGATGAAAAGTGGATCATAAATCAATAAATGAAGATTTTAGAGTAAATTTTATACTAATTGAAATTAGTTGGCAGGAAAACAGGCAATTATGCTAATCATCATGATTTTTTGATATCATTATTCTATATTCATTTTAAATTGAAGAAAATGGAAATATTTTATTCCACATAAATATAAGCAATGCATCATGAGACTGCTGATAACACTAAAATTAGGCTCAGCTTTTATTGGTCTCTGCATATACTATAAATGATTTCATAAATATTTTTTCATATGTAAAATTTTGAATATAGAACATGCATGTGAGCAAAAGCCAGTAAGGGTTGCCAAAGTTTACAACCACGTGGACATTTAAAATAACTACTAATGCAATGCTCTATCATCAATAATTTATTAGAAAATACTTTTTACTGTGCACAGTTTTATATAACATTTCATAAGCTTTTTATTTTCTAATTGAATAATGATGTTTTATATTAATTGCCTACCAATGTTTCCTGTAAAAATATCATGCCTGAGAAAATATATGAAAAGGTATGTATGTTTTTTATTTTTATTTTTTTTTTTTATTTATTTATTCTGAGTGAAAGTGATTGTCATATAAAATTAGGGAGGCCCAAGTAGCTGCCATCCCCCAAAAGGATACTCAAACACCTTTCCCCATAAATATTACATTATAAAGATTTTTTTTTTTTTTTTTTTTTTTTTTTTCTAGGTAAAAGAATTGTCATATACAATTAGGGAGGTCCAATGACGATCTGAAAAACCTTGCCGTGGCCTTTGGCTTGGCCTTTCATTGATGCAAAGTAATACCATCCCCCAAAAGGATATTCAAACACCCCTGCCCAGAAATATTACATTATAAAAAATTTTTTTTTTTTTTTTGTTTTTAGTAATATATATTCAACTGAATGTTTAAGAAATACTGAAATCATCTCTTTAAAAGAAAGTATATTCTAAATTTTTTCTATAAATTTTATCTTTTTATTTTTTCCATTGAAGTAAATTCCCTACTCTATCTAGGAGTCGTAAAAATAAATCATATTTCATAATTAAGGCATGTCATAAACAATAAAATAACTAATCATCCCCTACTACTTTTTATCAAGTTCAATATTTTGGTTTCATATAAATATCCCTTTTCTTAAAAAAAAAAACAAGCCTTAATTTTTTTTTTTTTTTTTTTTTTTTTTTTGAAGCAAATCTGTTAATTTTAAAATGGCATTGATTTGCAATAACAAAATTCTTTTATAAGCAAATCCCCATGACAACAATATTATAAATAGAACAAATAATTTTGAGACTAATTTCACTCTTCAAATTCCACTATATGATATAAGATCACAAAAAGAGAATAAATGTTTGTATCAGTGGCAAATTTTGATTGTTCATTTCTTTATCAAATATTTATAGCTCTACATTTGAGCCAAATTTTTTTTTTTTTTTTTTTTTTTGAAAGCATCTAATTTGTGTATTCCTTTTATTTAAATTTTTTGGAATACTAAAATCGAAATTTGCCAATATAAAATCAAAATAGGAACACAAAACACAAGTAAATAAAATAAACAATGAGTATATCTGGATTATTCAAAAAATAGAAATAGCATGCATATGTTATTGAAAATATAAATAAAATATTCGCGATTATTATTATTATTTTTTTTTTTTTTATCGCGATCGTTAAAATTAATTAATTTTGACAAAAGCAATTAATGAGCCCATAACTCCAGGTTCTCAACCTTAAATAGAGTTAGTTTTAGACGGCACCATATGTTATAAGAAGAAAACTTAAGTGTTAATTTTTTGAATTTTGAATAGATAAAATAAATAAAGTGCATAAATAAAATTGACCGTTAATAATAATTATAATAATTAATGGTTGGCCGAACGTATAGTGGTTTTTGCTAAATACATTGTGCCGCGGCTCAATTAACTCTTTTAAATTCCGAACCTCTAAAATTGAATAAATTCAAAATAAAATTTAATAGAAAAAAAATGAAGTACATATAAAGGATAAAAATTCCAATTAAATAAAATAAAATAGGAAAATAAAAATAATTATTAACTCACCCCTTTTGCAGTACAAATGAATATCTGTAAGGGAAGATTAATTAAATCCATTATGGCACTCTTTAAAACAATAAAAACACATTCTTTTCTAGAACACAAATTCTTATTTATTGTAAGCTTTTCTTATATAAATAATTCTTGTGCCGGCACTTATTTTACAAACAATCGGACTATAATACTTAGAGGAAAACAGCCTCTCAACATGTTTTGATATCTTAGAGGGTATGTATTCGATCCGGTGACATCAAACTTTTGAAATAATAATTTTCATACATTACACTCATATTACGTTATCGATCTTTTAGTTTGTAAAATGATGTTAACCGTTCCTTTGATTATGAATATCGCCATGATTCGTGCACATTTTATTTATTTATTGTATGAGCATGTTTCATAAATCATAAAACTCTATGCAGATTTCTTGCAGTAATTCATTTCGCATTAAAAATTCATCACTGTATCCATCACAGGATCACGGCGTGGAAGTGCGGGTTCACATTCGTTGAGTAAATTAATGCGATGATCTTAACGTATGCCACTGTAGAGAAAATAACAGTTAACTAATAAGAAATCGTGGCGAGCCGTTATAGGTACATTCAAGAGTATATTATTAACCACAAAATGAAGCACTTCACTGATAGTTTCATATCTTGGGAAAGGCCAGTATCTGATCATCTTTATCAAGCCTCGATATAGGCCTAGTAGCGGGCCAGTAACACTGTTGAGTAGTGAAGATATATTGGATCCTAATAGCATCCTTCCCGAATTCGCATACCATGGAGACATTTTGAGGTGTTTATTTCATGAAGTATTAAACTTTTACACATCTAATATTATTTGAAGTAGTTTTAAAATAAGCCTGTCCGCGACATTGGATAAATGCCGCGGACCGGCAAAAAGGACATGTGATTCCGCTGGCAGCTTACATCCAAGAGAGAGAGAGAGTGAGTCGAGACGCCTTCCAATTTCCCGCTATCGCGGGGCTACGCACATTTAAATTGATGCGCGCGATAAATAGTTCGAAAACAAATTATTTTACCCGGATCGTCTGCTGAATAACAAATAATCAAGCGGGAATAAATACATTTAATTTTAAGAACGGAATATTTTATATTGGACTATTTTTTGGATTAATTATTAATATTAAAAAAACACATTTTCCTAGAGGAACGCCACTTTTGAATCGGCGCCGTGATATATTTGCTGCGGACCTGACATATTCGCTGCGAACTGAATGGAATCTTCCAGAAAGAGAATTTGAAAAAATGTAAATGGAAATGACGTCACTGATTTTAATTAGTGAAAAATGAACGTTAGGAAAATTAGTAAAATTGTTTTTTAATTATTTGCAGACGATCTAAAAAGATTTTGAACTGATTTGAATACTGAATAAAATTGAATTTCTTTATTGGCTAAGGCGTTTGTTTACAAATCCGAAAACCTCGGTAGTTTTGTTTACAAACAAAAACGCTTCACTGGAAATTCTTAAATTTTTCTATTTATTGAAAATTGCGAATTTTAAAAATATTAAATGGAGAAAATAAATAAAATCAAAGTAACTAAAATATTTTCCGGAGGATTTGATAAAAATTAATAAATTTCAAAAGTGTTAAAATTTTCAATTTTAACATTCCTCCCGCTAACAACAAAAAAAAAGAGGAAAAAAAAAGAATTTGGCTGCGGGAAATTGGATGGGGACCATAACATAACATGTAAAACACAATAGATACTATAAAACCTGATTATATATATATAGACATAAACAACACTAAGCACATAAATGCATGAGGGTAAGTTAAAAAAAAAATTCAAATGCATGCTACCCTTTAAAACACACAAAATAGTACAATGGAGATTTGCTCATTTGACGAATTCGAAAGAGATTTTTTTTTTTTTTTTTTTTACTTTATATTATTTTATGAATACCAAAACATCTCAGCAATTATGTTCTTAACAGGATTTCTAAAGTTAAATTTATGCACCTCCCAACAAATAATTAAAGGTAAAAAAAAATTATTGGACTCAATTAAAGATATCCTAAGGCAACTACCATGAAGTAGTTTCAACACGTATTAAGTTGCAGATGACAGCGGGTAAATATATTCCCATTAAAAGCTGCTAGTGATCCCCACAAACTAACCGTCTTTACCATGAGTGAGTTGCAATATCTACAATTGACATGATTAGGAGTTGTGACAATTTTATATTAAATCAGTGTAAAATAATGTGAGTATGGAAGACAGCCCATAGACACTCAAGGAGGCTTGGCTATAATAGGTCCCCAAAAATACTCGAGAAAATCACCTACATTTTTAAAAAATATGTCACATGCAAAGGGAATTGGTAAATAAAAACTTTTTGTCAAAATTTTGAAAAAAGTGCATGTTATTTTTTCCTTTTTTTTTTTTTTTTTTTTAAACAGGTAAGTAAATGTGTTATTTAGGTTAACAAATATTGTATAAATTTGAAGATCTGCAAGGATTCAAGATTTACAGTGTCAATGCAAAAGTGGAATATCTCGGACCAGCCTGACAGATACTATTGACAGAACTAGGCGGCCTATAACCCAGCCTACCATCCACATGTACCAACATTGAAATCAAAGAATAATTTTAAGGTAAGTGAATTTGGTTATTTACGTATTTACTTATTGCAGCAGTTTCAACAATTGTTGACAAGGAAAATAATTTTTTTTTTTTTTTTTTTTTTTGCTGAGAAGTCCTAGCCATGATTGAATTTTAAATTTTGCCTATGATGGCGTGAATTGTAATAGGGATGAAAAGTGGATCATAAATCAATAAATGAAGATTTTAGAGTAAATTTTATACTAATTGAAATTAGTTGGCAGGAAAACAGGCAATTATGCTAATCATCATGATTTTTTGATATCATTATTCTATATTCATTTTAAATTGAAGAAAATGGAAATATTTTATTCCACATAAATATAAGCAATGCATCATGAGACTGCTGATAACACTAAAATTAGGCTCAGCTTTTATTGGTCTCTGCATATACTATAAATGATTTCATAAATATTTTTTCATATGTAAAATTTTGAATATAGAACATGCATGCGAGCAAAAGCCAGTAAGGGTTGCCAAAGTTTACAACCACGTGGACATTTAAAATAACTACTAATGCAATGCTCTATCATCAATAATTTATTAGAAAATACTTTTTACTGTGCACAGTTTTATATAACATTTCATAAGCTTTTTATTTTCAAATTGAATAATGATGTTTTATATTAATTGCCTACCAATGTTTCCTGTAAAAATATCATGCCTGAGAAAATATATGAAAAGGTATGTATGTTTTTTATTTTTATTTTTTTTTTTTATTTATTTATTCTGAGTGAAAGTGATTGTCATATAAAATTAGGGAGGCCCAAGTAGCTGCCATCCCCCAAAAGGATACTCAAACACCTTTCCCCATAAATATTACATTATAAAGATTTTTTTTTTTTTTTTTTTTTTTTTTTCTAGGTAAAAGAATTGTCATATACAATTAGGGAGGTCCAATGACGATCTGAAAAACCTTGCCGTGGCCTTTGGCTTGGCCTTTCATTGATGCAAAGTAATACCATCCCCCAAAAGGATATTCAAACACCCCTGCCCAGAAATATTACATTATAAAAAATTTTTTTTTTTTTTTTGTTTTTAGTAATATATATTCAACTGAATGTTTAAGAAATACTGAAATCATCTCTTTAAAAGAAAGTATATTCTAAATTTTTTCTATAAATTTTATCTTTTTATTTTTTCCATTGAAGTAAATTCCCTACTCTATCTAGGAGTCGTAAAAATAAATCATATTTCATAATTAAGGCATGTCATAAACAATAAAATAACTAATCATCCCCTACTACTTTTTATCAAGTTCAATATTTTGGTTTCATATAAATATCCCTTTTCTTAAAAAAAAAAACAAGCCTTAATTTTTTTTTTTTTTTTTTTTTTTTTTTTTTTGAAGCAAATCTGTTAATTTTAAAATGGCATTGATTTGCAATAACAAAATTCTTTTATAAGCAAATCCCCATGACAACAATATTATAAATAGAACAAATAATTTTGAGACTAATTTCACTCTTCAAATTCCACTATATGATATAAGATCACAAAAAGAGAATAAATGTTTGTATCAGTGGCAAATTTTGATTGTTCATTTCTTTATCAAATATTTATAGCTCTACATTTGAGCCAAATTTTTTTTTTTTTTTTTTTTTTGAAAGCATCTAATTTGTGTATTCCTTTTATTTAAATTTTTTGGAATACTAAAATCGAAATTTGCCAATATAAAATCAAAATAGGAACACAAAACACAAGTAAATAAAATAAACAATGAGTATATCTGGATTATTCAAAAAATAGAAATAGCATGCATATGTTATTGAAAATATAAATAAAATATTCGCGATTATTATTATTATTTTTTTTTTTTTTATCGCGATCGTTAAAATTAATTAATTTTGACAAAAGCAATTAATGAGCCCATAACTCCAGGTTCTCAACCTTAAATAGAGTTAGTTTTAGACGGCACCATATGTTATAAGAAGAAAACTTAAGTGTTAATTTTTTGAATTTTGAATAGATAAAATAAATAAAGTGCATAAATAAAATTGACCGTTAATAATAATTATAATAATTAATGGTTGGCCGAACGTATAGTGGTTTTTGCTAAATACATTGTGCCGCGGCTCAATTAACTCTTTTAAATTCCGAACCTCTAAAATTGAATAAATTCAAAATAAAATTTAATAGAAAAAAAATGAAGTACATATAAAGGATAAAAATTCCAATTAAATAAAATAAAATAGGAAAATAAAAATAATTATTAACTCACCCCTTTTGCAGTACAAATGAATATCTGTAAGGGAAGATTAATTAAATCCATTATGGCACTCTTTAAAACAATAAAAACACATTCTTTTCTAGAACACAAATTCTTATTTATTGTAAGCTTTTCTTATATAAATAATTCTTGTGCCGGCACTTATTTTACAAACAATCGGACTATAATACTTAGAGGAAAACAGCCTCTCAACATGTTTTGATATCTTAGAGGGTATGTATTCGATCCGGTGACATCAAACTTTTGAAATAATAATTTTCATACATTACACTCATATTACGTTATCGATCTTTTAGTTTGTAAAATGATGTTAACCGTTCCTTTGATTATGAATATCGCCATGATTCGTGCACATTTTATTTATTTATTGTATGAGCATGTTTCATAAATCATAAAACTCTATGCAGATTTCTTGCAGTAATTCATTTCGCATTAAAAATTCATCACTGTATCCATCACAGGATCACGGCGTGGAAGTGCGGGTTCACATTCGTTGAGTAAATTAATGCGATGATCTTAACGTATGCCACTGTAGAGAAAATAACAGTTAACTAATAAGAAATCGTGGCGAGCCGTTATAGGTACATTCAAGAGTATATTATTAACCACAAAATGAAGCACTTCACTGATAGTTTCATATCTTGGGAAAGGCCAGTATCTGATCATCTTTATCAAGCCTCGATATAGGCCTAGTAGCGGGCCAGTAACACTGTTGAGTAGTGAAGATATATTGGATCCTAATAGCATCCTTCCCGAATTCGCATACCATGGAGACATTTTGAGGTGTTTATTTCATGAAGTATTAAACTTTTACACATCTAATATTATTTGAAGTAGTTTTAAAATAAGCCTGTCCGCGACATTGGATAAATGCCGCGGACCGGCAAAAAGGACATGTGATTCCGCTGGCAGCTTACATCCAAGAGAGAGAGAGAGTGAGTCGAGACGCCTTCCAATTTCCCGCTATCGCGGGGCTACGCACATTTAAATTGATGCGCGCGATAAATAGTTCGAAAACAAATTATTTTACCCGGATCGTCTGCTGAATAACAAATAATCAAGCGGGAATAAATACATTTAATTTTAAGAACGGAATATTTTATATTGGACTATTTTTTGGATTAATTATTAATATTAAAAAAACACATTTTCCTAGAGGAACGCCACTTTTGAATCGGCGCCGTGATATATTTGCTGCGGACCTGACATATTCGCTGCGAACTGAATGGAATCTTCCAGAAAGAGAATTTGAAAAAATGTAAATGGAAATGACGTCACTGATTTTAATTAGTGAAAAATGAACGTTAGGAAAATTAGTAAAATTGTTTTTTAATTATTTGCAGACGATCTAAAAAGATTTTGAACTGATTTGAATACTGAATAAAATTGAATTTCTTTATTGGCTAAGGCGTTTGTTTACAAATCCGAAAACCTCGGTAGTTTTGTTTACAAACAAAAACGCTTCACTGGAAATTCTTAAATTTTTCTATTTATTGAAAATTGCGAATTTTAAAAATATTAAATGGAGAAAATAAATAAAATCAAAGTAACTAAAATATTTTCCGGAGGATTTGATAAAAATTAATAAATTTCAAAAGTGTTAAAATTTTCAATTTTAACACATTCGAAAACCTTATTTTAATTAATATGTTTTATATTGAAATTAAAAGGGAAAGTAGTGTGAATTTAATAGAAATATATCAAGAATTACTACATGTATATTTATATTTTTATTTGTCATTACATATATATTTTCCACAACTCGGGGCGAGACGCTGGGGGCGAGATATCCCAGGGACGAAATGCTGGGAGCAAAATTTTCGTAAACCAGATTATTTAATACCAAATTTAATTTTTGTTTCTATTTTTTAGAATAAAAGGCTGGTGGAGAGCTCATCATTTTATAACGACTGTATTAGCTGGAGTTTTAATTCTTTGGTAATTTGTTTTTTATTTTCTTACATTTTAAGTCTTTTATTTTCATTTAACTTAATTTTTTGTAAGTGCATTAATTTCATGTGTTTTCTTGGAGAAATATATTTGTAATGATAATTACATTTCACAAGAAATTCTATTAATTGTACAGTGTGTATAGAAATGATAGGTCTGTCAGTTTGATGGGCATTCATAGTCATTCACCTATTATTCATGGATTCCATCAGTAAAAACGAAAGTTATATTTGAAAAAAAAAGTTTGTACAAAATGCTATTTTATGAATTTCATTAGCACAATGGAAAAATACTGTTTAAATAATATACAAATCATAGTAATTATAAAGAAAAACTAGAATATTGTGGCCACCACATGACTTTTTTCTATATTTTCCTATGCAAATTCACTCAGTAAAAATAATTTATTAAAATCATCATTTAATGAAATTATCTTCCATGATAATGCAGTACGATTTCCGTATTAGAGAAGTAGTATAACACTAAATATCCAAAAAAAGTTCATTTTATTCTCAATATTACATTAAAAAAAAAAAAAGATAACTTTATTTTAAATTATTGCAGATCGATGGTTCAACCATTCATTTTAAAGGTATTGGCGAGCTCTTTTGAAAGATACCCACCATGAAAATTTATTCCCCTCAAGAGGGGGGGGGGGCGATGCTCTTACATATACAAAAAAAATTTCCCAGTTGATTATCTCTATTATAAATAATTCTTGTAAATTTCATAATGATTATTAAAATATAATTCTCTTTAAGCCCATTTATACAAAATTTTGTCCTATGCCACCATGTTAAAAATTTAGAAAAAGCGGTATGGCAACGAAACCTGTTAGACAATTTTTACCAAAAGTTGATAGGCACTAATTTGTCAAGGTGTAACTACATACCAATTTGTATGAAATTCAGTGCAGTAGTTCCTGAGATACAGTTAACACAAAATTTTGTCACATACACACAGGGACAGACAGACATTTTTTTTAAATGGTCAAATTGTGTTCTACATTTTTCAAAATGTGTAAATCCATCAAAACCCCATAAAAAATTTTTACGAATCCAATGCTTTCTTCTATTGAATATAGAAGAAAGTAAAAAGATCTCATCGTAAAGAGAAGTTCTCATCGTATGTGTCTCCTTTGACCTGGCAATAACCATGCTCTACAAGCGTAGCCTTGTATCTTAAGATTTGGCCGTTTTCATTGTGCTTAACCACTTGACTACGGCTATGTACGATGCGTACGTAGTTTGTACTATGTGCGTAACGACGGCTACATATGCTCCGTATGTAGTGTCCTCCTTTCACTATACACAAAAGAGAATCATATCGTTGCAAGGGCAATAAAGTTTTCTTATGTCTTGTAGCAGAGATACACTGCATAAAAAAAAGTAGACGGACACTTCTTTACAATTTTTTAAAACCCTGTCTTTGTTTAATAGGAAATGTCAATTAAAATTCTTTAACATGTTTATACTTATCCATCTTCATATTTTTGACAGACAAATAAAAATATTTGATTATTTATAATTTTAATGTAGGGAAATGCAGAAAAGAGAAAAGATATACATTTGCACAATATATATTTTTTAAAAAATTAGACGCACACTGGTCAAAAACTGTAATTATCTAAGTAGGTGTTTCTTGCGGAATACCAGTTTTGTATGTACATGTACATTTGGCATTTTGCCAATTGCTAACGTGCTTGACAAGATGGTTTTACGTAGTTAAATTTCT
The DNA here is from genome assembly GCA_963930645.1 of Salticus scenicus. Lineage (NCBI taxonomy): Eukaryota > Metazoa > Arthropoda > Arachnida > Araneae > Salticidae > Salticus > Salticus scenicus. Next base: position 320,213,423 of record OZ005648.1, on the reverse strand, counting down.
TGGAGATGAATTTGCCATGCCACGAGGAATTCCTCTAACGGATTACCAGAAAGGACAGATTATAGCATTGAAAAATGTTAATAAAGGAGTCAGAGAAATTAGTAGGCCACTTCTAATGAGCAAAAGTAGCATCAGCGATTTTCTACGTGCTCCTGAAGCCCATGGCGTAAGGAAAAAGAGTGGCCGGCCAAAGAAACTTTTGCTTAGAGACCAAAGAAAAATTTTTACTGAGGTGAAAAAAAACTGGAGCATCAACTCCCAGAGTTCGAATAAGCACAGGAATTACTAACGTAACTTCTCAGACAATTTATAACTACATTAAGCACTCAGAGCTCTTTCAATATAAGAAGAGAAAACATCATCGATGCTGGAAGAATCACCACGTGACAGAACGCCTACAGTGAGCTGAAAACTATATGTCTTGGATTACAGAATGGATATCTGTAGTTTTTTCAGATGAGAAAAAATTTAATTTAGGCAGCCCAGATGGATATCAATATTATTGGCACAGTTTGGAGAAAGAAGACAAAGTGTACTCTACTCGACAAGTTGGTGGTGGTGGCGTGATGGTGTGGCTAGCTGTTGGCTATGGTGGAAGGACAAATTTAGTGTTCCTAAGTAAGAAGCAGAGTCAAAGGTTATATTGAAACACTAAGCAGTGAGCTTTTGCCATTTGCGTGTGATCTTGGAGGAGAAAACTAGATTTTCCAACAAGATGAAGCGCCAATACACACCGCTAACAACGTTAAAAAATGGTTTCATGAGAACAACTTCAATGTTTTACCCTGTCCAGCCAAGAGTCCGGATATGAATCCTGTTGAAAACATTTAGGCTGTACTTGTTCATAAAATTTAAGAGGGTGGACGCCAGTATGAATCAATTCACCAGCTCAAAGAAGCTCTTACAAACATTTGGGAAATTTTCTGTCAAAAAAAGATTCAGAATATCATTGTTTCGATGCCTAACAGAGTATACGAACTTATTAAAGCAAATGGGAGACGAAACCCTTACTAAAAACGTTTTATTTTAGAGATACAACATGTGTCCGTCTACTTTTTTTAAGAAAAATTACAGTGCAAATATATACCATTTTTGTTTCCTGAATTTTTCCACTACATAATTCAAAAGGATTGAATCTATATCCAAAAAATAACAATATATGATGTCTCAAGAATATAATTATATTAGAGAAATGAATCTCATATCTCAAATTAAAGAAATAAACGGCTTTAAAGTATTACAAGTAAGGGTCCGTCTACTTTTTTTATGCAGTGTATAATGCTTTTTTCCACCTGGGATCACGTCAACACTTTGAACCAAGAGCATACCGGAAACGTTCACTACAAGAAGGCGGGACGATAGAACTGATTAATATTTATGAGGAATTTTTTGTCTTTTTGTTGCTTTGTTAGTGGAGTAAATGCATGTTTTTGTTAGTGATTTATAAATTTTAGACCACATGAGTGTTTTCGTTTTGAATTTTATTTAAGATTTTGAACAAAATATGGATGACAAAAATAGTGTGTTAGAATTTATTCCAGATGAAGATGAACATGAGTCGAGCGATTCTGAGTTCTCCAATATAAGTAATATCGAAATTGAAACAAGATCGGAAAATGGGTCTTATGTCTTGTAGCGGAGTAACATAGAGTGCGACCATCAGTTTATTAATTTTGCTGTATATGTTGAAAAGTTCAACATAACAGCCTGATATATGAAGTAGAGTCGTATACAGTAAAAATGTGATAAAAGCCTGGTCCTAATGATGTGTGTGAGTGGCACAGGAAAGACACAAATTTAGAATAAATTTCAATTTTATTTAGTGGCTTAAATATATATAAACAAAAACAAATTATAAGTATTCATTAATAAATCTATATATAATAAATGCAAGTAGTATCATTATGAAAATTTATACAAAAATACAAAAGTTTATCTGTTCAAAAATAATTCATATTGTTCATATTTAAATTGAAGTAACTATCAGTAATTAAAAATCAAAAATCATCCTTATGGCTGGTGTTTAAATTCTTAAGTATACAGCAGCTATTCAAAAGTTATGAAAAATTCAAAAGTTACTCACAATAAATTAGGATGAGTCGGTATTTTTAAACAAATTCATGATAAAGGGAACATACCAGACATTATAAATATATCCAATACCACACTGTAGAATCAATAAAATATCACAGACGATGTTGAAAATAAACCACGATGAAACGGCACTTTTAAACAAATTCATGGTGAGGAAGCATACTAGACGTTATAACCATATTGTAGAATCAATAAATATCCAGCAAAACAATATTAACTTATTGAATCATTTTAAACTTATTTAAATACTTCATTGAGCAAAAAAAACTCTAACTTATTGAAAAATCTTACTCTTTTAAATATATAACTGCCATAGCACTTATTTAAATATAATAGATCATTCAAAATCTTATACTATTAAGTGAGCAATATTTGTATATATATTTCACTGTTCTCGAAAACGGTAGCTCAGACAGTCACGAGATTTAACACAAAGGTGCCCCCCGAAGGATCATTGTGCACATCGAAGTCAGAATTTCGAATTTCTGTTTAGTTTTCTTTTAATTCATAAAAATATGAAAATAATAAGCTAATAATAGCAAAAAATTAGCCATTTAAATTTAATCCGTAATTTAATTGTTGCCAAAAAAAAAAAAAAAAAAAAATACGAGTTTATTGTTTTTTCCAACAGGAAAATAAATACATTTATCTAAACATGAACAATACTACACACTACTGATCGCAGAGCTTCCAAATTTGTCATATAGGTACCTGGGACCCTGCAGGTGTGCACCTCATCGAGATTTTTTCGAATTTCAAATCTGAATTTTTTTAATTAATGTTTTTTCGATTTTAAACATTGGCTTTTATGTTTCATTTTTCATGAATTTATTCTTCGATTGTAATCGTCTGCGTATCTTAGCAACGGCTATATTATGCAATTTATTTTTTATTTAATACATTTATTTGAGGGCGAATCTTTTTTCCCTTTTTAATTTATTATATTTATTGAAAGTAAAATGGTAATGCAGTAGAAAAAATTAAATATATTAAATTTAAAAACGTATTTATAACAGTTATGTTTATGTATAATTTTTGTAGTATAACAACAATTATTTTTCATTTGTTAATTTAATTTCTTTAAAAGTTTTTTTTTTTTTTTCTAATTTATAGTATTTGTCAGGAAATAATGGTAGTATATAGTAGAAAGGATTAAACTGATTGGAATTTATTTGTTTTTTATGTATTTAATTCCTTCTAAAAGAAAATCTACTTTTTATTTTATTTCATTACATTGGTCGGAATCAAATTGTAATACAGTGTAAATAGCATGAGCAATAAAATACTTGGTTCAAAAACTAAAATATTTAATAGACGCTGAGATACAGTTATCTTTAAAAATCGTAGTTCTTAAATAGTGGCAGACCCACCTATCATCAATAAATACCCATATTGAAATACATAGGAAAGATATTTCTGCAGGCAGTGGGAACCTGCTCCCGATACAGTGCGGGCAGAGAAAGAGCTGCCGTAGTCAGCGAGTACCCGATGCGAGGTCTAGAGCGATTCCAATGTAATTATTTTAGTTTTTATTTATAATGTGATGTGAAAAATAAATAATGATCCAATTCTTTTGGAGATTCATTTAAATATAGTGGCCAGCGAAGCGGGCGTAGCCTGCTAGTAAATATTAAAGTGAACTGTTTTTCTAACAGTTTAAATTAAAAGAACTTAAAGAAAATTCATAATGTAAAGAAAAATTGCAAGATGGCCTGCATCTGTAAAAATATTCAAAGCTACTAGCTTGTCAGCCACCAGCACACATTCATCCCTATTTATTCTATTTCATATTATGGAAAATTTGCATATTTTCTACTCAACAGCGGCAAATCGGCATGCGCCGTTGAATGATTGTGTGTTATAATAATGTTACCTGTAACCACTAACTGAGGCTGTTGCAAAAATAATGTCATCGTAAGCGTGAATGAATCAAAAGATTCTTTCACGAAACACGCCAAAATCAAAACAAAAACAACAGCGTTAGAAAAGGTAAGTATTTTTTTTTTCAAAGTAAATAAGAGATATAAACCATTTTACTTATTTTACTAATACAAATAAACCTTTTTATAAACAACTAATAAACTTTTTAGCAATTAGGTAGATTAACATTTTAATAAACTTTAAGTAATTAATAAAGGTTAAACTTTAAGTACTTTAGGTATAAAGCATGACTCCAAAGTTATGTACTAATGTAATGGAGTTGGTAAGTTTGGGAGCTGGAATATTTCTAACATTTTTGCACTTTATATCTGCGTGTCTCCTAGAATTGTTTTTGCTTTCCTGCAAAATCTGGTAGTGGGAAGATGTTTGCTTCTTTCGACGACGTACTCAAGTGGTTAAGGTTAAAAACCCATTGGTTACCTAATGCAGTTTTACCTGCTGGTAACTCGACTAAATGCCATACTTTACGAGCCTTCATACTTTCAAGCTCTTCTGTCATTACTTTCTCCCATTCTTTAAATGTAAGTGAATTTAAAGCTTGCTTATATGTATAGGGAATATTAATCTCTAGTCAAATATTTTTAGATTTAGTAACAGATGCAGATGGAGTTAAATTTTGATCAATAATTCCTGTATATCATTTTTGCTGAAAAATCAAAATCCGAGGCTCTATATGCAATTCCCCTATTATTACAAAAATTTTCAACATCCCTATAGGATCGCTGTGGCATTCTCTTTCCCTTCCCATCAGGATAATAATAAACACCAGACTTATTCCCTTTAGCTCTAAGGACTACTTTTCGGTAATATATGGGGTCACTAAACTTAAGATCAGCAGGATTTAGAAGTTGTAGGAGATATCGTCAGCGAGTGGATCAGCTTTGGATTCCTCCCCCTCTTCAGTCAAACCATTAGAAAAACCTAACATCGGATCTGGACCGACTCCAAGATCTACGAGCTGCTCTAGATCAAAAGAATCACCGCTCCACTGCATGAACTGATGCTGACTTCTATAAAAAGATACATTACTGGTGTCAACTACTTTCTTCTCATCTTCAAGCCAAACTTTGCAACCCTTGGTCCTCAAGGCGTAGCCCACAAGAAAACCCTTTTTAGGTTTAACATCAAGCGCTTGCGATTTTGTTTGGGTATCCGAACATATGCAGTAATACCGAAGAGTTTAAGGTGTCTAACAGAGGGTTTATTTCCTGAATATAATTCAAAAGGGGTTTTGGACTGACCTTTATGGCACATCTGATTCCATGTATAGGAGAAGTACATACAAGCCTCAGGCCAAAAATCAACGGACATTTTACTAGAATTTAGAACAGCACGGACACAGTTCATAATAGTTTAATTAAACCTTTCGCACACACCATTTTCCTCCGGCGTATAAACATTGGTGAACTCGTGCAAGACATTTTCATTACAATATTTTTTTAAAAAGTCATTTTTGAACTCTGATCCATATCCGAGCGGATGTGTTTTAATTTTTTTCCCAAAAAACACTCAGCTCTAGCTACATGCCTTTTTAAATACATCAAAAATACATGATTTTTCACGGAGGGGATACACTGCAGCTTTTCTTGAATAATCATCCAATATAGAAACGAAAGATCTTTCACCATTTTTATCTTTGACCTGACTCGGTCACCAGGTCTACAAATCACATCTACAAATAATCTTTCTAAAGGATATTTAGCTTTGGTGTCACCCAATGGTTTAAAAGACTGCCTGCGCTGTTTACTTATTTGGCACGGTTCACAAAAAAATTTAGAAACTGATTTTAAATGTGGTAAACCTTTAACACTATTGTTTTGACTTGTATGGACGATAAGCTCTGAGCTAATGTGGGCAAATCTAATATGCCAGGTGTCTAAACTTTTAACATCAATTGGTTTTATTATTGGCATAGCCTCTATCTCACTGTCATTAGGCCCCCCCATTCTTATTTAAACCATGAGCTTTCTTAGTTTTAAAATTTTCTTCCCTATTTCCTTTTAAAAATTTAGGAAAAACGCAATAAATTCCATTAATTAAATTAGCATTAAACATAAACTTACGAACTTGTCTGAAACCTACACCTTACTACCTTTTCCAAAAAATTCAGCTCCTCCATGATCCATGCGAGGGCCACTGATCAAATTTCTTCTCAGTTCTGAGGAATATAAAACAGGGTGTCTACTAGGTCATGAAAAGGTCATGAAAGTCATGAAATTCAGCAATAGGTCATGAAAGTCAAGAACAGGTCATGAAATTCAACAGTCTGTTTAAATCCTGTATCAGGTCAGGTAACCCAATTTCTGAGTTGGATTGAATAATTTTTTCTCTTGCTGTTTGGGTTGGGTTGATTAAGTTTTTTTTTTCTCTACAAGTCAGATCAATTTGAGAATATCTTTCAAAATAATTTTACCATAATATAATCAGAAGTTTGTTTAATATAATTATAACTGAATAACTGATGCAAACATACTATATTTATGTCCATGATTATAAATATGTGTACCCAAATTATTGTAGTAAAGTAAGCAAGTTTATCAGAAAAAAGCTATTAAAAAAGGAACATAAAGTTATTAAGAATATAAGCATTAAAAAATAAACTACAAACACTAAAAATTCTTATTTATCCATTTTTCAGATTTTAAAACTTTTAACTTGGTGCATTAGTCATTACATTTTTAATTATTTTTAAAATATTTACTAGTTGTATGGCAATAAAAATTTACTTTATAACTTAAATTGCAAGATTTTTAGATGAATTATTAATTTTCATTTAGACTTTAGGTCAGGTGCGGGCAGTTAAAATTCTTTATTGTGAGGTCAGGTCAATTTTTGGGTTAACTATTATTTAGTAGTGTAAATATATAAGCATGATTATAATTCTAGTATAGTGATTCATATCTTTAAAAAACAAAATTGTCTTCTATGAAAATCTACAGACATTCTAACTAGGGTTGCCACGCTACCTGGAAAACCTGGAGAGGTCAGGGAATTTGAAAATTGACCATGAAAGTCAGGAAATTTGAATATTTTAGCCAGAATCTGGAAAAGTCAGGGAATTTCATACAATGATTGCCAAAAAAAAAAAAAACGTATTTTTCCTCCAACACAGAGTCATTTTTCTTGTTTTTTTCTTAGCTTCCGCCATTTTTTAAAAACAAGACCTCTTAGAAAGACCCCCGAATGGAGGGCAATCTATCCTTAGGTCAAAGTAATATGTAACTTTTGTGTTTTCAAGTTGTACCATAATTATTTTGCCCTCAATACAACCAATGCACAATATATGGCTAGACTGGAATTTTCTTAGAACACATCTGGGAAACCTGGAAAAGTCAGGGAATTTCATTCTGCTATTTGAGTGGCAACCCTGTCTAACATTTGTTGAAAAAAAAAAAAAAAAAAAAAACTTTTTTTTTTCTAAAATATATGTATGCTTAAAGTATTTTGTTAATCAAAACAGTATTAATGCGTAACTGAATGAACTACTTTTTACTTTCTCTTACCCATAAGGTAGAGAAAGTATTGTTTTTGCGTCAAATATTCGAACGTGAGTTTTTGTTATATTTACATGTTCTGAGGTCCCCTGAATACGAAAATCAATCATGTTTTTAGCAAATGGTCTGTGTGTGTGTCTGTTATCAGCATATCTCAAAAACAAATTATAGCAGAAAGTTCAAACTTGGGGCCGAATTCTGGTCAAACGCCACAACTTTACGATAACCAGCTCACAAAGTGGGAGGGATTGCGAGAGAAAAGGGGAAAGCACTGATGTTAGTGATTCAAGCCAAACGGAGTTGATTTCCACAACTGCTGACGTCAGGAATGTAAGAAAGGGAAAATTCGAAGAAAATATTCGAATTTCATTCAGATATTGTTCGTTTTTAACCAATGAGAATCCGTATACAGTTTTAAAGGGACGATCATATGGATTGCTTCTATTTGTTTTTATCGTAACTTATTTTGGTTTCATTCATTAACGATGTGTACATCAGATAAGCATGGAAGCCTTAACTAATCCCCCAAAAAATTATAATAGGAAGAACAATTAAATAATAATAATAGCAATAGGTTTTATTATTTTCTTTATATAAAAAGGGGGAAAAATAGAAAAAAGAATAATCATTAAATAACCATCTGTGCGTCTGATTTCTATAAACTTTCGTTTTATTACGTTACGTAAAAAAAAAAAAGGGGGGGGGGGACTATAAAAAAGCATAATAAACATTAAATAACCATTTGTATGTACGATTTCTATAATTTTATGGCATAATATGATGATATGGTATATTTATAACACAAATTAATACTACAGTGAAACCTCTCAAGTTGGACACCCCTCTAAGTTGGACGCTTTTTCTCGGAACGGAATGTATCCATTAACATTATGTCTAACCCCTATAAGTTGGACACCTCTCTAAGTTGGACACTTTTTCTTGGAACCATAGGTGTCCAACTTAGAGAGGTTTTACAGTATAAACTTATTATATTTTCAGATGAAATGCTATTATTTTATTTTATTTTTGTAAATTAAAAATTGACCTCCCCCCCCCCCCAACCAATCTTTTCCAAATTACATAAATATCTAATGCTTAGTTTTTAATTAAAGCGAAATTTGCAGATTCAGTTCAGAAATTTATTTTCAATAAAATAAAATCATATTCACCATATTTTAAAATGATTTATAATTTTTCAATTTGTGAGTATGTCCTTTATTATGTTCTACGACCAAAAAAATAAATAAAATAAAAAAATAAAATAAAATAATTTGTAAGCAGAAAAATAGTATTTATAAATTTTGTGTACTTTTCATTTTATTAATTATTATTTGTAGTAAAAGCATTAAAATTTAATGTTCTTTTTTTTTTTTTTTTTTTTTTTAATTAAATGAATATTTTTTGCAGAACATTAATCTGAAAAGAAAAAAAAAAAAAAAAAAAAAAAGATTTTGAATATAAAATATTATTAAAGCTGTATTGTAAAATGTTTTCAGTATTTATTATGTTTTATTATGTTTACAGTTTGCAAAGTAATTTTCAAGATAAGACAAACTTTATTAACATCAATTCATTATTTTAAAAATTCTGATTTAATCATTACTCCAAAATTTTATGGGTAATTCATATTCTAATATTATTAATAAAAACCAATAAGACAAAGATTTTTTAATTCTTTTTTCTATATTATTTTAAACTGTTACCAAGACATAAGTTTAAAAAAAAAAAAAAAAAAAAAAAAAAATCGTTAGATTGGGATTAATTTATAAAAGTATATTAATAATTTTATTATTTTATAAAGTTAATTATAGTTTTTTGAATGCAGGCATTTAAAGCATTTAAAAATATAAATATATAAATGCGAAAACATAAAAAAAAACATAAAAAAAAAAAAAAAAAAAAAAAAAAAAGAAAGAAAAGAAAGAAAGGAAGAAATTTTTTTTGCTTGCTACCTTAGAATAAAATAAGAAAGAACAATAAAAATAAATAATAATTTAAATCAATTCTTAGTAAAAAGTAAAATTGTTCACGCACAAAGAAGAAAATGAAAAACACATAAAAAGTTTTATAACTAAGTTTCAAGAAAAATCAAAATAGATCTGATTAAATTTCTTAACTTAACTTATGCTTGAAATTTTCATCTGTATGGAGATGATTATATAAATATTCAGTGAACTGTCGAGGGAACAAAACTAAATTAATACGAAATTAATTAATAAAATAAATAAAACATAATTTTAAATAATATATGTAGATTTGAAGCAAACAGCTATTTCTTTAGTTAGTGATAAGAGATATTACTGTGAAATACATGAATATAATACTTTGAAATTTGTCTTATCATGAAAAATATGTTATGCAAACACTAATAACAATAAAACATAAGATACAAAAAATACTGAAAATATTTCACATACCTGTATTTTAACTACGTTTCATGAACTATCTTTTCAACTGAAAAGGTTTCTTTCTTGCTTTGCGTGTATCCTTTTTTTTCTTTCTTTTTTAATCAGAAGAAATATATATTTTAATAATAGTATTAATTATCTTCAATCAATACTACTTATAGAAATCTCATAGAGTACATAATTTACCAAGCGCTTTGCACGTTTGTTTGCAATGGCCGCCATTGCTCTACAAGAGTGTTACGATACGATAGCTTTCCGCTGGCCGCAAATTGAGCCACGTGACAATCGCATCTGCGAGAGAAGAATGTTGTGATTGTTTGACCTGACTAGGAAAATTCGTTTTCGTCCGCGACTTTGCGGTAGAAACGCAGGTGCAAGCCGTAAGTGTTTGGCTGGAATCTGGGCCTTGGTATTCTAAATGTGTATCATATAAGGATGCTACAGTAAGCTTTTCGTTAAGATCAAGCAAATGGTTCGTGTACAGGGACAATCAAGAGAATTCAAATACATAACGTCTATGGGGGAAGTTGCAGGTAAGTAGAGTTCAACATCTATAGACTGCACTGAACCAAATGAAACGAATATATATTTTTTGTAATAGAGATAGTCAACAGGGGAAAAAAAAATATGTATGTAGAAGCCTCGCCTCCTCCTCTGGGGGGGAAGTCCCCCCTCGAGGAGAGTAAATTTTCATGATGGGTATCTTTCAAAAGAGCTCGCCAATACCTTTAAAATGAATGGTTAAACCATCGGTCTGCGATAATTTTAAACAAAGTTATCGATTTTTTTTTTTACTTTTAACGAAAAAAAACTTTGAAAAAAAAAAATTGTATTATTATTATTGAGAATAAAATGGACTTTTTTTTTATATTTAGTGTTATACTACTTCTCTAATATGTAAATCGTCTGCATTATCATAAAAAATAATTTTTTTAAATAATAATTTTAATAATTTTTTTTAAAAAACAGAATTATTTTTTAATAGCCGAATTAAATTCTATATAAATGTAGGTGCATTAATGAAACAGGGGGGTTGAGAGGGCGGTAGCCCCCCTTACACAAAACTAATTATCATATAAAACTCTTCCGAAGCCTAATTTGAATTGTTTAACAGAGGTTTATATAACAGTACTTGTTACCTTACCTAGTAATCTAAAACTTGTATTTATAGTATTAAATTTCAGGGTAAGAGAAAATCGTGCGAGTGACACACCAGATTATTTCTGATTCAGAATGTATTCTATTTTGAAATATAGGAAATACGCTAAGGGTAGTTTTAGCTAATTGCTACTAGCCTTACAGAAACTTCTTTCACTCCTACACGTATGAAGACCTCTGTGTTTTTTGAGGTTTTATTTAATTTCATTCATTTGTTAATTTATTCCTATATGTATATATATATGTTACCGTTAAAACGCGAAATACGTTAATCTGCAGATTACCTAGCTAATCTGCAGATTAACTAAAATAACCCGTTAAAGTGCGGAATAAAGAGTTTTCCGCATTTTAACTAGGTAATCTGCAGATTAACGGTTTCAGTATCGTTAAAGTTCAAATGTTTGTTTCGAGCCTTAGTTTTTTTTTACATTCCCTATGACGTCAAACAGCCATGTGATACAGATACGCGAATGACCTTCAAACATAACAAAAACTTTTACCCCTTCCCTTCCGCACTTCCGCTATGCTATGATGATAAACCGATTCACGGCGAACGCAAAATTTGGAGGATGGAAGCCATGATTATGCTTATTATTATGACTAACACAACATTTAAAGTTACAAGTAAGTTATAATTGCTTTAATTTTGATTTTATTTCTATCTTTTTTAATTCTGTCAATATAAGTTTGATAAGGGTCTGCATTTTATTAATGAAATGTAATCTTTATTAAAAGCTGTCTCTCGTGAAACTCCGCATTTTGAATTATGAATATTAGATTTACATTACAGTAATTATTTCCTTCCAAACTAAAACTATTAAACCATAACTTTTTAAAACTAATTTATTTTAAAACTGATTTAAATTACTATTACTTACTGAAAAAAAAAAAAAAAGATATATTAATTATTAACTTTGAAAAATATTATGACATTTAATAAATACTTAATATGAAATTTCTGTACATTTTTTAGCATTTCGTTACATTTTTTTCCAAGTTTCCTGTGCATATTTTATATATCATGATTATATTTTTATTTATTTATTTATTTATTTTAAATTTTGTTCGCTTTTTCAGATAATTTCTTTGTAGTTTATCACATAAAAAGTGTCAATAAAGGTTTTTTTTTTTTTTTTTTTTTTTTTTGTAAAATTAATATATTTGCTAAACTTGTGCAGATATATGTATGCTGCAAAATATAGTCTAATAAAGCATTGAAAACTGTCATTTTAATTTTTATGTATTCTAAAAAATGTTAAAGCAGATTTAATTATTTGAAGTACTTCTTAAATATTGCTTCTGATTTGTCTAATTTAATATTTTTAGTAATATTTTATATAATTTAATATTTCTAGTATTTAAATAGTAATAGCAATATAAGTTGTTAATAAAACTTTTTTTTTTTTTAATTTTAAATTGTTAAATATTTTTATTTTGAAAAGAAATCGTTACTGTATTACAACTCTAACATTCATTTATAAAATGGAATTTATTGAAAGCTATTAAAGCTATTATATTTCATATTAAAAATGCATAACATCTTCAAACTTATATTGACAGAATAAAAAAGATGAAATAAATAAAAAATAAAACAAATATAACTTTAAAAGATATAAAAATTAAAACACATACAGATTAAAATAAGTAAAGAAAGAATTAAAAAAGAAAAGAAAACTATTTTTTTTTTTTTCCGAATGAAAAAACAAATACAATACAGCGTGCTGTAAAATTACAACACCAGATATCCTATTTTCACTTTAACTAGTGCCTAGTAGGTAATGTGCAGATTATCTAGGTAATTCGCAGATTACCTAGGTAATTTGAGAAATAAAACAATTTTCCTCACTTTAACGGATCACCCTAGTTAATGTGCAGATTACCTAGCTAATCTGCAGATTAACTGATTTCTGCACTTTAGCGGTAACATATATATATATATATATATATATATATATATATATGATTTTAATGTGACGAATTCCCTTACTTGAGTCACATAATAGCTAGGAAGGAAAGAGGCTGGCACTCAGTAAATACTCCGAATTAAACCACAGATATTTATTAATCCATCTGGAACATATAAAGTACAATCCATAATTGTGATTTGAGCAAATGGATGCAGTGCAGTGAAGCCGAATGCGATCCCGTGACCCCTCTCGGGCCGTTATTTGACGTAAGTTTACTAAGCAAGAGCACACAAGAAGAGAGAGCTCCTCTGTCCGTGTTTTCACTTAAATACTGGCATTTTTGGCGGGAAATCACACCACTCCTTCCTATGCTTATTGGATATTAACTTAATGATTGACAGCTTAGCTGAGGTCCAGATTTCTAGGATTAATTACTATGCAGCTCCTAACCACAAAAAGCTGCAGGTTGCACTTATTCATCACTTTCTTATCTTAAAATTGGTTCTCTTTTATGATTTTTGCATTATGCTTGCGCCTTGTACTAAAACTTACTTTACAGGGGAAATTTTAGAATTAAGTTAAGACTTTCTAATGGGATTTTCTTTAAATTATTGCTCACTATTAATTTAAAATAATAATTTAAAAACTTACCTCTCTTTATCCTTTCATATCCCCCCCCCCCTCCAAGACAACGTTCCCCTGGGCTTGCCTGCAAGTCCATGGGAACTCAATCAGAGACGGCAGATAGTCCAGGAAAAGATGGTCTGTATTATTGTGTAGAAGGAGAAGTGCGTATATTGTCTCTTTAATTACTACTTTAATCCCGTTTATTGAATTTTTTTTTTTTTTTTTTTTTTTCCTGTAGTCCTGCACGTTCCATGTGCTCAACCCTGTACATACAATAGTTTCATAGGAGTAATATAAAAATATAAAATAAAACATAATGTAGCACTCGTATACAATATTATATAAAGCAGAAAATATTAAAGCAGAAATTTCTAGCTCCCAACTAGTTGGTGATGCCTATAGTCTTATAATAGTTTTGTGTTCATATATAATGAACCATTATAACAAGGTCCTGTAAATAAGTTTTGTAACTGATCAGTAGGAAAAATAGTTCATTTCTTTGGCGAAGAAGTCCTTTGGGTTTTGCACAGAGTCTTTAAAATTACATAAAAATATAATGACGTTGAACAAAATATTACACATCTGCAAGGAATCTATTTAAAAAATCTATATACGGAACTTGCAGTTTTCTCACAAGTCCACATCTCTGAAAAAAATGACACTATGAATACTTTTCTATCATTTCAGATCATTGACACTTTTTTCTGGTTAATGTAAAACACATTTTCAAACAGTTATATAAAAATACTTACTAAAGATACAAACAATAATAATATTAATAATAGCAAAAATTTTTTACAAATTATTTACACATAAAACCAAGTTAATTACTTTGTCTGAGTAATTATTTGTTTTCAAAGTATTTCAGACTGCTATAAACTTCAAGTTTAGCACTCTAAAAAAAAATTATATGGTGGGTACATTAACCCTTGAAACTTGAAACTCTGAGAAGGTCAAGCCTTTCCAAAAAAGTAATTTGGGATAAAGGTGGAAACTGGCTAGCTTCTACAGAGAGGGAAAACAAATCAGTTTTCCTGTGTTCTCCGAACACATCACAATGGTGAAGATCAGGAGACCATGAGAAAACAGACTGCTTATAGAAAAGGGGCTTAGGAGCGGAGGATCCTCATTTCACGAAACCATCTACATGATATTTAAAAAAAAAAATTAAATAAACCGAAAAGGTATATTTGTAAAAAAGAAAAGTTAAGGGCACGCTAGTGCCACTGAGTCAAAGAAAGGAAGATATGTCTCCCGACATCCCTCCGATTTCCTTAACTCAGCTAGGATCCTCATCCAACGCGTGTGGGGAAATAGGAAAGCAAAAATAAAAAAAACATGGGATTGGAAGCTGATACCTAACTAATTTATTCATGACTTAATTTGAAATTTTTAGGATTATTATAGTATCTTAACTTAGATGAATGGACAATTTCTGAATTTCTCTTAAAATGAAGGCTGGGTTTGTCTATCTCAAAATTAACGTTAGATAATTGTCTTAAGATTTTATATGGGCCTGAATAAGGTGAACTCAATTTACGCATGTTTGGATATTGAAATTCCTCATAAATCACTTCATCTCCAACTTTAAATTCACAGGGAGGAATCGAGCATCATATCTGACTTTGTTTTTATTATGATATTGTATTGTTTTTTCTTTTGCTATTTTTCTAGCTTCATCAACTGAAGGGTAGTAATTATTATTTGCCAATAAGGGGTCATATGGTAATTCTCCTAATAATAAATATTTAGGTGGAAACTGAGTTACTGAATGAGGTGTTGAGTTATACTGATTTAAAACTTCTTCAAGTAATTTAGTCCAGGGAATTTTGTTTGAAGAAGAATTAACTTTACACTTTAAACGCGTAACAATAGTCTGATTGAGCCGCTCGACTTTCCCGTTGCACTCGGGATGATGGCTACTTGTTAATAGGTATTTAACATAATAATTTCGAAGAAATTTTTTAAAACGGGATGAAGTGAATGCTGCATTTCTGTCCGTTAACAATTTTTTAGGCACTTGAATTTGAAATATTTGTTTTAAAAAGTTTGTATAAGTTTCAGTGGTAACGCTTTTTGATGGAAATCCCCACACATAACGGGTTGCATGGTCCACGACCAAATGCAAATACTTTTTTGTAGAATTATAATAAGTAAGTCCACCAACAGTGTCCAAAGACAAACATTCAAAAGGTTTATCTGTTGGTGGTACTTGTTGTAACAAGCCAAATCTTTTTTGTTTACATTTTTTGTTTAATTGACAAATATGACAATGTTTCACAAAACTTTCAATATCTTTATTAATATTAGGCCAATAATACTGGGGTGTAATTAAATTTACCATTTTATAAATTCCAGGATGTCCAAATTGAGTGTGGGTTTTCTCTAGTAGGGGTAATCTTAATGACATAGGGACTATTATCTTATACAAACCTTTCTTTTTAATTATACTTGCATCATCAATTTCAATAATTTTCTTACCATTAATAATTATGTATTCTTTTTTCTGATTGTCTTTAATTTCATTTAAGTCAAGGAGGTGTACATGGTGTGAAACATTTTCTAAAAGAGGCAATCAGGATAACATATCAGTTCAATATTAGTTAAACCTTTTTGATATTGAATTTGGTAGTCAAACATACTAAGTTTAAGGGACCAGCGGAATAATCTTCCTCTTAAATTTTTAACATTTTTTAGCCAAGTGAGAGCCGCATGATCTGTATGCATGACAAATTTTTGACCGTGCAAATAATGATAAAATTTATCTAAAGCATCAACAAAAATTTATCTGAAGCATCAATTGCTAAACATTCTAATTCAGTAATGGCATAATTTTTTTCATAATTACGTAAGTTTCTAAAATGATATGCTACTGGATGTAAAGTACCATTCTCATCTACCTGCTTAACAACACATCCCACACCATGACTCGAGGTATCAACAAATAAATGACAGGGACTTTTGGGATCATAGAGTCTTAAAATGGGTTTACTTAATTTTTGGAAGGAATCGTCGCATTTTTGGTCCTAAACGTATGGGACATTTTTCTTTAGCAAATTATTTAATGGAGCTCTAGTTTTTGCATATTCTGGAATAAATCTAGCATAAACATTTACTGATCCCAAAACCCTCTGTCATTTCTTGACATTTTTTGGCGGTTTCAAATTTTCTATTACTTCAATATTGGGATTATCAGGGGTTATAAGTCCATTATTTATTTCATACCCTAAGAAATTTATTTTTGTTTTGACAAAATTACATTTTGATAATTTTAATTTTAAGTTTTCTTTAACCTAGATTTCAAAAAGTTGCTCTAAGTGATTGAAATGTTCTTCTTCTGACTGTGAAAATACAATAATATCATCAAAATATTTACAGGCAAAATCTATTACCATGTTTTTATTAACTTCGATTCTCGTTTGTGTGTTTGTCAGGGGCAAATCTTGCAATCGATTTTTAACTAACTTCTCGACTAGCTAGATATTTGAAATTTTCAGGACAGCTCACAACACGGTGACAATACATTTTTCTAATAATTTTAGTCAACTATTTAAAGTTCCGCTGCCTTCGGCAGCGCTTATATGATTTGACAGAAAATTTATTTAACTAACTTCCCGATTAGCTAGACATTTGAAACTTACAGAATAGTTCAGAACACGGCGAAAATGTAATTTTTAAATATTTTTAACAAACTGCTTCGGGTTCCTGCTGCCTTCGACAGCGTTACCAGTACAAAGCTTGCAATCGATTTTTCACTAACTTCCCGACTAGCTAGACATTTGAAACTTTCAGGATAGTTCAGAACACGGTGAAAATACATTTTTTTAATATATTTAGCCAACTTTTTCGGTTTCCTGCTGCCTTCGGCAGCGTTATCAGTACAAAGCTTGCAATCGATTTTCCACTAACTTCCCGACTAGCTAGACATTTGAAACTTTCAGGGTAGTTCAGAACACGATGAAAATACATTTTTTTAATACCTTTAGCCAACTGTTTCGGGTTCCTGCTGCCTTCGGCAGCGTTATCAGTACAAAGCTTGCAATCGATTTTTCACTAACTTCCCGACTAGCTAGACATTTGAAACTTTCAGGATAGTTCAGAACACGGTGAAAATATATTTTTTAATACCTTTAGCCAACTGTTTCGGGTTCCTGCTGCCTTCGGCAGCGTTATCAGTACAAAGCTTGCAATCGATTTTTCACTAACTTTCCGACTAGCTAGACATTTGAAACTTTCAGGCTAGCTCATAACACGGTGACAATACTTTTTTAAAAACTTTTAGTCAACTGCTTCATGTCCCTACTGCCTTCGGCAGCGTTTATATGATTCAACAGAAATTTTATTTAACTAACTTCCTGACTAGCTAGACATTTGAAACTTTCACAATAGTTCAGAACACGGTGAAAATGCATTTTTTTAATACTTTTAGCCAACTGTTTCGGGTTCCTGCTGCCTTTGGCAGCGTTACCAGTACAAAGCTTGCAATCGATTTTTCACTAACTTCCCGACTAGCTAGATATTTGAAGCTTTCAGGATAGCTCAGAACACGGGGGCAATACATTTTTTTTCAGGTCCCTACTGTATTCAGCAGCGTTCATATGATTCAACAGAAAATTTATTTAACTAACTTCCTGAGTAGCTAGACATTTGAAACTTTCGGAATAGGGGGTCTATTTACATTAGGAAATCGATAACTCCACGGTTGTGGACGGGGGTTGTATTGTACAGGGACCCTATTGAATACTTGCGAATAGTTATATTTTGGATACTGATCAGGCGACTTAGGTGGGAGGGGGTCATCTGATTTTCCTGATAGTTGCAATTTATCTAAGCGATGAACCAAATCCCTCCATTCATTTAGGCGTTTCGGGGAATTAACCACCACAAGTTGTTTTAATGTTAATGGCAATCCGTCTGTTAATCCGTCCAACAGGAACTTAGGTTCTAGACCTAAAGCTCGTCCCACTTGAAGTTTCTTGTGGTAGTAATCTATAACATTGTCACCCTGTTTGAATACAATACTTGAAAAATCATTTAAAGAGGTCTCTCCAGGTGTAGTAAATTGCTCATTAAAAATTTCTACTACTTCTTCCCAGTGCATCATATTTAAGCTATTATTAACATAAACTGTTAGGGCTCTCCCCTTTAAAAACCTTTGTATGTTCCTAACCTTCCAAATTGCGTCTTTTTTATTCTCCTGACACCACGCGTCAAAATACAGTAACCACGCCGTCCATAACATTCCATTTTCAGGGCAAAATTCAATAAGCACATTTTCCTCTTTTACCGGTGTGTTTGTAGAAGAGGAAGAGTTATTTAATTCAGTTAAATTACCCTGCTCTGTCTCTGAAATGGCACCTAAATCACCTCCACCTGTATTCTCAGGGTCCACTGGATCTGCGGGTGGGTCCTTGGCCATCTTAACTTCTATTTTTTAACTTCAAATTTAGAAAATTCAATTTTTTTTTTTTTTTTTTTTTTTTTTTTTTTTTTGTCAAAGAAATTCAACCTTTATGAAATATATTCAAGTTTCAAATAAAAATAAAAATTTAGAAAATAACACCAACTTTGAGAAAATATCAATTTTTTAAAAATAATTATGCAGACATTAAAAACCACCACTAATTTAGATAACTCTTAAACATAATAATATAATATGCAAATTTCAAATAAAAATAAAAATTCAAAAATAATACCAACTTTGTGAAAATATCAATTTTTTAAAAATAATTATCCAGAACATTAAAAATCAAAACTAATTTAGATAACCCTTAAATATTATAGTATTCAAATTTCAAATAAAAATAAAAATTCAGAAAATAATACACTTTAACCTTGAAAATATCAAATTTTTTTTTTAAATAATTATGCAGAAAATGAACAATCAAAAATAATTTTTATACTCCTTACCTATAATAATTCATTATTATGGTAATGAAAAAATACTCTTTTTTAATAAAGCAAGTAACACAGAAAAAAAAATACTTATTGTATTATTATTATTATTACTATTATTATCATTATTATTTTTTCTCTAGATCATAAAAATTCAACTTAATGTATAAACTAAATATGTATCATTTTCCTAAAATCTGTTTGTAAACTGGTCCAGTTTATTGACTTTTTTTTTTTTATTTTTTTTTTTATTAAAGTTCCTCTTTATTTTAAAATAAATAAATCATTTACTCACTTACTTTTCTTCCGTGAATGTCCTAACAAAAATAAAAAATTTTTTCTTTCTCTCAGCAAAACAAAATGAAATGACTTTAACACTGCTGATTGTTTATCTGTTTCTAATTTTCCTCCATCCAGTGAATGAGGCCATTGACCTTGATGAAATTACACATTTGATAATGGAAGAAACATCTGCTCTGGTTTTCCTTCTTTTTTATCAACACATGGCTCTGACCTTGATGGATGCAGAGAGAAGAGTGCGGAGAAAAACAAAACTTGACACACTTTCTTTGAGATGCAATTCAGTCTCTGTTGAATAAGCTAATTTTGCCTGATTGAATGAATATATTTTCCTTTATTTTCTTTTCTCCATTAGGTATTAAAGATAAGGAACGATATTTTTCTTTTGAGAAGGCTGCTTTTATTGATATAGATTTAATTTAATGTCCCTCCAAGAGGGGTCACGATCGCACATAATTTTCTTGCAGCCATAACTTCTAGAGCACCATTATTTTTTATTTTATGCAGGTGTTCCATGCCTGTCGACTTATTTTAATTTTAATGTGATGAATTCCCTTATTTGAGTCACATAATAGCTAGGAAGGAAAGAGGCCGGCACTCAGTAAATACTATGAATTAAACCACAGATATTTATTAATCCATCTGGAACATATTAAGTACAATCCATAATTGTGAGTTGAGCAAATGGATGCAGTGCAGTGAAGCTGAATGCGATCCCATGACCCCTCTCGGGCCGTTATTTGACGTAAGTTTACTAAGCAAGAGCACACAAGAAGAGAGCTCCTCTGTCCGTGTTTTCACTTAAATACTGGCATTTTTGGCGGGAAATCACACCACTCCTTCCTATGCTTATTGGATATTAACTTAATGATTGACAGCTTAGCTGAGGTCCAGATTTCTAGGATTAATTACTATGCAGCTCCTAACCACAAAAAGCTGCAGGTTGCACTTATTCATCACTTTCTTATCTTAAAATTGGTTCTCTTTTATGATTTTTGCGTTATGCTTGCACCTTGTACTAAAACTTACTTTACAGGGGAAATTTTAGAATTAATTTTAAGTTAAGACTTTCTAATGGGATTTTCTTTAAATTATTGCTCACTATTAATTTAAAATAATAAAATAATAATTTAAAAACTTACCTCTCTTTATCCTTTCATATATGTAACGCAACATGGGTCCGTATCATTAAGAGAGTTGGTATTCCCGTGATGTGAGCATCTTAGAAAGGATGAGGAGTCCATCAGATTAACTAAGAATCCTTTATTAAATTCAAGATGCAGTCTTGGCATGAAGTTAGACATCCTGAGCATCATATGTCTCAAAAAAATATCAATGGTTGTCGATTATCCAGCCACAGGACCCCGAAGTGCCGCGAGTCTCCGTAATTAACTGTACATAATGAAGTATTAATTAATGTGGATTTATTAAGCAAGTCAATATCAGAAAAAGCCACGATTTCTCGTGTGTTCCAGCTTAAATACTGTGTACTTGAATGCGAATATTTACTCCTATTTAATCACTGGCTATTAACTTAATGATTGACATTTTATCCTAGGCCCAGATCTCTGGGATTAATTAATATGCATTACTTAACCACAAGAAAGTGAGAGTTGCGTTTACTCAGCATTTTTATTCTAAAAGTTGTCCAATTTTTTCTGACTTTCACGTTATGAAAGTGCATTGTCATAAAACTTATTTTACAGGAAAGGATAAAGAAAGGTAAGATTTTAAATTATTATTTTATTATTTTAAATTAATATTGACTGATAGCTTGGAGAAAATCCCATTAAAATTCTTAACTTGTAAAGTAATTCTAAAGCTTCCCTGTAAAATAAGTTTTATGACAATGCACTTTCATAATGCGAAAGTCAGAAAAAATTGGACAACTTTTAGAATAAAAATGCTGAGTAAATGGAACTCTCAGTTTCTTGTAGTTAAGTAATGCATATTAATTAATCCCGGAGATCTGGGCCTAGGATAAACTGTCAATCATTAAGTTAATAGCCAATGATTAGACGAAAGAGGGGTGAGGATTCGTGCCAAAAATGTCAATATTTAAAAGAAAACGTGCGGGGATTGAGGCCTCTCTTCGTGTGTGCTCTTGCCTAGTAAAATCACCTCAAAATTACGGCCCCGGGAGGCAGCGCAATGTAATCGCGACTGCCGTCATTCTCGGTTCCACCTTCTCAGACCTAAATCCTGGACCATAACCTGTAAGATCTTCAAGATGTGCCAATAAACGACAGTTTTGAATCCATGAAGTCATTAATGAGCGAAAGCCTTTCTTCATTAGAAATATTTTGTGACATGGAGTAAAAAAGTCGTCACATATACATATATAACTTTAAAGAAATTAATTGCAGGAATCTACATCTATAAAGGCAGATCTCCTGACTAAATTGCTTGCTCACTCAACAATACCCAGTTAAACTAACGGAGATACAGATGTGGAATTATATGAGATCATTTCTTTTGTGACATGATTTAAGAAGCTATTTTTTTAGTTTTCCTCCAAACGGTGCAAAAGTTGTTTCTTGTATATCCCATCATATCTCAATGAAAGGAAAAAAGAAAAGAAAAAAACAGATATTCAAAAGTCGGATATCTGGTGGTTTTCATTCGGGTATCCAACGGTATTTCAGATATTGAAAAATCAGCTGGATATCCGGTCCATCCCTAGTGTAAGTATATATATATATAAATGTATGTGTATATATTTTACATTAGGAAAACACAAAAATATAAAATCACTTGCAAATGTAACAAGAAAGCTTAATACTATCTAAAACAGATGTCATCGACCTGAGGTGCATGGACCTCTAGTTGCTCAAGAGAAAAATTTTAATAGTTCATAGGTAAATCTGGTCAATATTTTCATTTTGTGTTTTATTAAAAATTTCATTTGTTGTTCACGTCAATTTTAACTACAGAATTTTCTAAATTATATATATTTGCACAAAAGTTCTCATTTAATAGACCATAGAATTTATTTTATATACAAACAGTGGCGTATGCAAGGGGGGGGTTTGGGGGTTTAAACCCCCCCCCTTGACAAAATGTATGATAAGAAAAATTAGGCTGTTCCTTACATTTTTTTTCACATTTCAGGCGGAAAAAATGTATGTCAAGTGTAGAATGTTTTTTTCTACGAAGTGGTTTAAAATTATGACTAACTTTTTTTTTCATTACTCTACGATAAACACTCCTGAAAATAACTAAACCACTTCATTTGCGCGGCACGAAACATGTTTCCCCTGAAAACAATTCTCTAAAAGGATTTCACCTTTAAGTCCGGTTTCCACTACGGCTTTTTCGACGGCTTCTATTCAGAATCCTTTGATGTGGTCAGCCGGGCTCAAAACCCTCGAATGGCGTTGGAAGACCCTGGTTCTAACCCCCAGCTGAGATAATTGATGGGCCAGAGGCAGATATTTTTGTCAATTTTGCATGCTTTCCTTTGAAGTAACTGCGCAATCTGATAAAAAAAGGTTACAACTGATGACAAGACATTTGGCTCTTTGTGTGCGGAGCGTGATTAATGGTTTTTTTTGGACCTGGAAGCTCCAACTCTAGTGGAAACCCGCCTTTACGAGTTCATACTCAAGGACAAGAGGGGTCGACCATATGGGGAAAGGGTGACCATTGAAGTAGTGACCTTGAAGGAGTGACCCAAACAATACCCCAATAGTAGAAGACATTTTAAATGAACTAGCGAAAACTTCTCGTCGATTAGACTTCGCTCTGTAAATAAGAAAATTCAATGAAATATTTTGCGTAACTATGTATTGAATTTTATGTTTTGTGTAGCAGTTTGTACAGGCTCTAAGTTATTCGTCGCTAATTAAAGATTTTTTAGTTTGATCTTCTAATTGGTGAGTTTGTTTTACTATTT
The DNA here is from genome assembly GCA_963930645.1 of Salticus scenicus. Lineage (NCBI taxonomy): Eukaryota > Metazoa > Arthropoda > Arachnida > Araneae > Salticidae > Salticus > Salticus scenicus. The sequence goes on along the minus strand of OZ005648.1, from coordinate 320,189,704 downwards.
TTCATTTTCTTACTCTTATTTTCGGCAAGTAATTATGATATTTTAAAAGATTGTTAAACTTAATTAAAAATAAACTTAATTAAACTTAATTAAACCTAATTAAACTTAAATAAACTTAATTAAACCTAATTAAACTTAATTAAAAATTCGGAAGGACGAACCCCCCCCCCCTTGGAAAAATCCTGGATACGCCACTGTATACAAATATGCATGGGTTTAGCCAGGATTCGATACGGGAGAGGGGGGGGGGGGGGGGTGCAAACAATTTCAGGCTCGAATCTATGCATAAAATTTATTGCTAGCGAGGTGGCGACATTGTAGTAGTTGTTATTGATACTATAATCATCATATTAAATTTGTGCAGCTAAGGGTTTTTCTTTAAGATAAAATCATCTAATTAAAAATATGTACTGTGTGTGTGTGTGTGTGTGTGCGCGTGATTTCTTTCTGCGAGATAACTATGTGCAACTAGTTTAAATTCATTGAAAAGTTAAATTTATAAAGTCTCTTTTCCCAAGCTTTGAACTTTCCCTATCTATTAATATACTACAGCGTCTACCAAAAACTCCCCTCCCCACTTCCCGGCACCTGTATCTGAAGAACACATTGCAATATCTTTAAAAAAAAAGTATATTTTATTAGTTTAAAAGGACTTCATTTTAGAGATGTTGGGGTGTGAGTTTGAATTTTTTGTTTTTAATACCAACTTTGTGAAAAATGACAGAGCCAATTATCGCTACTGTACTCTGCTTCCTGTGCGAATGCTATACCACTGAACCTCTCTGACTGATTACCCATACAGCATTTTTCGCATAATATCTATTGTAAGACCGCCGCGTCTGTAAGCGCAGATGTAACAGATGAGCATATTAAATCTGAGTACCTGGATTTGATTTCTGGCTTTTTTCGCTTAGTTGGTATATTGGGTTTGGGGTAAACTTTGAAATTTCAAATCTGAAATGATAGGAAAATTTTCAGTTGCTATATATGTGAGGTGACTGTAAATATCTGCTTAAAGCAAATTATTTTTATAATAGCTTGCTTGTTCTATAGATCTAGACCTCCAATTGACTTTTTATTTGGGGATATTTGAAACCAATAACATAGAAGAAGGAACCTAATTCCATCAAATAACTGAAGCAGTGAATTTTGTGATGCAGTCAAAAATCTCTTCAAGCACTTGAGCCAGAAATAATTGCATATATTAACTCAAATTTTGCCAAGAATTAAATAGTCAAAATTAATTTAAGAATCTTTTATTTTGCAGAATGGGGAATTTGTATAAAAGTCCAACACTATTAATATTTATTAAAAGAAAAATAAGATATTACACTTTAAAGAAAATTCTTGTTATATTACAGAAAATACCGAGCAACAAAGTTGCCAGAAAATATCCATATGCTGAGGAAAATCATGTTGATAGAAATTTACCATAAAAGAAAATATTTGTACATAACAGATTCTTTTTTCCGTGGGGCATATTATTAATTAAAAAAAAAGAAAGCATTAAATGAAATTCTTGACCAGCCAGGATTGAACCAAGATCCAATCCACGGTAGGCCATGATTCTGCTGCCCAGCCACATAATCGTCTGTCTACGTAGCACTTCTGAATCTTTAACGAACAAAGTACACAGCAGATAAAATCTGTTTTAGTGATTACAGTGTAATATTTAAATAAGTTTGAGTAAGTTATTACACACATAGCTTCCAAGTACATAATTGAATTTTTAAATAACATATTTAATTTTTAAATGAAAGAAATAATCAATCAAGAACTTAAAGTAAAATTTAAGTCATACATTTATTTAATTGAATTTAAGCAGATTGAAACTCTTAATTTTTACAGTATAATTCAATAAATAAATATAAACTCTTTTTAATCATTATAATCGGATAAGAAACAAATGGTAATAAGTAGTTATTTCCTTTTATATAAAAAGAGCAGATGTGCATTTAATTTTATTCTGTGAGTTGTCAAGATTTATTGCTTAATCTGCTAGATGCATACAATTAATTTGCAAAATGTAATTTATTTCTGTTGTTCAACACATGCTTAAAAATATAATGCACCTGTTGTTCTAACTGTCAAAGTTGGCATATCATTTAGCTAAGTTTCTTTTGCTCCTTCATAATGGTGAAAATCTTCCTAAAAATTGCATATAGAATATATTAGAACAAAGCACTTATTATCTCTCGATTTGATGAGAGTGGTCTAAAAAGCCATCTATATTGGTGATCGCTCATCTTTCACCACTGTGGTGGTCTTGGTATAAAATAGAGTAATTCCTCGTTCCTGGTTATCCTAATTATTTTATGATGTTTATTCCAAAGCTTCTTATTATTGTACATTTCCTACATTATTTGGTAGTACATAGAATTGCCATTTTGTTACAATAAAAATATTAACTTGTGTTGAAATGTAATAAGTTTGAAGCCTCTGTGTATTTTGTGGCACAGTAGCTGCCAAACAAATAAAGGGAGTTTTTTTCCTTCATTTTTTTAGAACATTGATTTAATTTGGATTGTTCTTAGTTATGTTTGATGAAAATCTGTTTGACAGATTTTTTAAAATTAATTACAATGAATTTTTTTTAGGGCAGATTTCATTCATACTTTAAAAATAAGCCCTCTGGTTCTTAACTTTCTTTCATTTCATGCTAAATAATAAATCACATGTTTTTTTTTTTTTTTTTTTTTTTTTTTAATCTGGAATATGGAAAAAGGTTTTTTGAAAAAATACAAATTTTCAACTGATTTTTAAAATAGTTAAAAATTAGTTATAAATAGTGATTGGCTTCACAGTCCAAAAATCTCTAAATTTGGTAGAAAATTAGAGATTTTGAAGATAATAGTACTTTATTAAATTCAAGACCAGTCATACATTGACATTTTGTAATTTAAAAACTAGCATTCTTCCAAATGGTAATTACAGATTTTATCGAAAAGTGACATTTAATTAAATTCAAGGTCTTTTATTTATTTATTATTTTTTTTTTTTTTTAATTTTACATTACACTTGTTCTTTTGTGTTAATAAATCAAATCTAAGTGTATTTATTTTGCCATTTAGTATTTATTTAATGTTTTTTTTTTTTTTTTTTTTTTTTTTTAAGGAGTTTTATTGAAATCCTAATTTTGCCCAGAGGGCATAAGCAAAGACATTATCTGCAGGGGACTAAGGTTGTATATGAGGAGCTGAGGCAGACTTATTTCGTTTTAATGATCAAAATTTAACATTTATTTTATTATCTTGGAGAAGGGGGAGCCCCCATAGACATCTCACTCCATGGCTATGTCCTTGCTTGTATGCATTGGAAGAGAAGTCTGTCTTTTGAATGCATAAATATTTTTACTGTCATTAGCTCACTAGAACATTATTATTTTAGAAAGTAAACACTACTTCAGTAATATTATATTAATAAATAATGACAATCTCTTTATTCACAGGCATGATGGTGAATCTTATCAAATATTCAGGAAACAGTTCATGTTCTATTCTTGTTATATAAGTAAGTTTCTTTTTTAAAGATTTACTAACTTAAATATGTTTACATATTTATCAGTCGTCTGTTTTTTATTAACCCTCTAAGCGTTTGAACCGGATTTTTGTAACTCAAATAGACACCTTTGAAATGGTTTGAGATTGATTTGTGCAAAGCAAGAAATCTCTCTCCAAATCGTGCGAGACATAAAATTGTATCTTAAAATCATGAAGCTAAAGTAGTTAAAGAGATTATTTTTTTAGACAATGAAATTATTTAGTTGGTATAAGAAATCAGCCTTCTACTCCATAATTTTCTGAAATGAATAAAATTATATTTTAAGTAAAAATGTCATTTGAGGCTACACGCTGAGAGGGTTAATGAAAAACTTTTTGAAACATGAGTTTTTTTAGCTATAAATTATATATTTATTTAAAAAGAAAGAAAGAAAGATATATATTGAAATCATATTTAGTGGTAAAATTGTATCAAGTTTACCATTTGGCATTTTCTCTTAATCAATTTATGTAAATTTCTGAAAATTCTTATTAGCTAAAAAAAATATTGTAACATATCCTTTTCAACTTTTTAAATGTTTTTAAAAATGTTAACATTTAAACATATTGTTTTTCAATCATCAGCAATCTTGACCTGGTCCAATTAAAAATTTTAGGCCACCTAATTAGATTTAAATTATTTCAAACCTGGCCCATTTCCATCTTAAGTGTATTTCTTCTCATAATGTTAGGAATTGTAATGTAAAACCAGCAATAAAAATTTAGTGATCCAAAAAGCCACCTAAGTTTTCATTTAGTTGTTCAAAAAAGTAGAATGATGGGCAAGCACATATGGACAATAATTTTATACATAATAAGTACGGAACTTTAAATAAACATTATAAAATGCAAGAATTTACAACAATTGTTTCAAGTCGAAAGAAGACATGACCCTTCATCAAGCAAACAAAGTAGATAAGAGTGCTGCAAATAAAACAGCAACGCATTTTATGATGGTTATTCAAAGTTTTGTCCTTATTACTTTTAAACGTCAGTTCTGTGGTGCTTTTTTATAATATTATACAGATTTTTATTGCATATACTAATACAATACAAACAGAGCGGAAAAAAAAAGAGAGATTTTCAATGCAAACTATCTATATCTTCTGTTTTATTAATGACTAGAAGGCTTTGCCCGCTTCGCTGGTCATTATATTGAAATGAATTCTCAAAATACCATGTCATAATAATAATTAAAATAAATAATTGAAATCAGTCAAATTCTAAGTTAAAGTTCTCACTACCTTTGGTAGCAGTTTTCCCACATGCCACACTTAGTCTGGAGCAGTGGCGTATGCAAGGGGGGGGTTTGGGGGTTTAAACCCCCCCCTTGACAAAATGTATGATAAAATTAGGCTGTTCCTTACATTTTTTTCACATTTCAGGCGGAAAAAATGTATGGCAAGCGCAGAATATTTTTTTCTAAGAAGTGGTTTAAAATTATGACTAACTTTTTTTTTCATTACTCTGCGATAAACACTCCTGAAAGTAATTAAACCACTTCATTTGCGCGGCGCGAAACATGTTTCCCCTGGAAACAATTCTCTGAAAGGATTTCACCTTTACGAGTTCATACTCAAGGACAAGAGGGATCGACCATATGGGGAAGAGGTGACCATTGAAGGAGTGACCTTGAAGGAGTGACCCAAACAATACCTCAACAGTAGAAGACATTTCAAATGAACTAGCGAAAACTTCTCGTCGATTAGACTTCGCTCTGTAAATAAGAAAATTCAATGAAATATTTTGCGTAACTATGTATTGAATTTTATGTTTTGTGTAGCAGTTTGTACAGGCTCTAAGTTATTCGTCGCTAATTAAAGATTTTTTAGTTTGATCTTCTAATTGGTGAGTTTGTTTTACTATTTTTCATTTTCTTACTCTTATTTTCGGCAAGTAATTATGATATTTTAAAAGATTGTTAAACTTAATTAAAAATAAACTTAATTAAACCTAATTAAACTTAAATAAACTTAATTAAACTTAATTAAACCTAATTAAACTTAAATAAACTTAATTAAAAATTCAGAAAGATGAACCCCCCCCTTGGAAAAATCCTGGATACGCCCCTGGTCTGGAGCAACAATGCTTTTGGTAGCACCTTGCCTGCATTTTACTCCCCCTCCCTCGCGAGTAAAGTGGAAAGATTTCCAAAATCACATCAAAGTACATATTACATACATTTAATCAAAACCCACACACCAAAATTTGCCATTTTAAGGTAATATGGAGCAGATTTAAGCTTGAAAACGTGTTTTTTTGCCTCGCCCATTCCTAAGAGGGTAGGGGGGGGGGTTGAGTAACTTCACAAAATCCCTTTATAGTTCATGTTACATACACGTACATAACCAACACATTAAAAAATGGAGATCCTGAAATTATTTGAAGCAGAGTAATGTTTTAAAACATGTTTTTTACCCCCCCCCTTCCTTTTTGTAGTTTGTGTGTTCAGTATGCATAACCAATCGACATATCAAAATATCGCTTTCCTGAGATAATTTGGAGCAGAGTTACTCTTTAAAACGTGTTTTTGCCCGCCCTTAAAGGGAAGAAAAAGGAAATTTCACAAAATCCCTTTGTAGTGCGTGTTGGGAACGCATAACTAGCCCATGCATAAAAAATCGTCTAAGATAGTTCAGAGCAGAGTAGCACATGGAAAAATGATTCCCCCCACCCTCCACCCCCAAGGGGGATCTGGTGGAAATTTACAAAATCCCTTTGTAGTGTGTGTCTTGAGCACGCATAACCAATCTACATATCAAAAAATCGCTATCCTGAGATAATTTGGAGCACAGTTATTCTTAAAAGCGTGTTTGTAAAATCCCTTTATAGTGCGTGTTGGAAACGCATAAACATAAAATTTTATTAAAAACACATAACATTTAATCTTACTGAGATAATTTGAAGCAAAGTTATGCTTAGAAATATGTTTATTCCCCATTCCCTCACACCCCCAAGGGGGAAAGAGGGAGACTTTGCAAAATCCCATTACAATGGGTGTTGGACACACATAAATAAGCCACACACTAAAATTTGTGACCTTAGCTCTTACAGATTTCCACGGACGAATTTAGTTCTAAAAGGGGTGTCGAATTTGCCCCCTCATAACTCCCCCCAAAATCAAAAATCGGAAAAAATCAAAAATGAGTATTTGAAATACCTTCAAAAAGACGCTTGGCGTTTTAAAAAATATCTTTGAACTATTATTGGTGGAATTTTACTCGAAAATCCGTACTTTGCTAAATTTGCTGCTAAAAATCATTTTTACACACACACACACACCATGATATACGAGGTGTGGCTATTAAATAACGAGACTATTGCTGCTACAGATGAACTACTTATGCACCAAATCCGAACGACAGACAGCTGTGCAGCGTAAAGTCTTCTCTTTCGATTGCAGCGCCTCCCATGTTTGTAAAGAAATCAGTCCTACATTTGTGTAAGAGGTGTTTGTTTCGTTTTGCCGAAAACGTGATTAAAAGTAAAGCAACGAATGTGAAATTTGGTAAAACCGCTAGTGAAACTTATCTTTTATTAAAACAAGTTTATGGCGATGAATGTTTATCGTGTGTGAGTTTATGAGTAGTTCAACCGTTTCTGAGATGGCTGAGAAGACTTTGGCGATGATGATCCTTTTTTTTTTTTTTGACATTCATGGTATTGTGTACCTTCACTGGGTTCCTGAATGTCAAACTATTAATCAACATTACTATCTTGAGGTGTTTGCTCAACTCTGTGAATGGGTAAGGAAAAAACGAATCGAATTGTGGAAGAACAAGTCATGGGTTCTCCATGAAGACAACGCGCCGGCTCACACGTCATTGTCTGTCAAGACGTTTCTAGTCAAATACAATATCCCAGTTTTAGACGATATGCCTAATTCGCCTGACCTGGACCCATGTGACTTTTATCCGTTCCCCAAAGTTAAATTTGCATTAAAAGGAACAAGATTTGAGTCAGTTAAAGCTGTGAAAGAAAAAACGGCACGCCTCATGCAGGAGCTCACAGGACAAGACTTCCAGCACTGTTTCGAACAATGGAAAATTTGCATGGAGCGTTGTAGGGATAGAGGAGGAGTGTATATTAAAGGTGATAATAACTAAATATGTATAAATTTAAAATGAAATGTTTTGCAACAATAATCTCGTTATTTAATAGCCACACCTCGTAAATAATCCATATAAAGTAATTTTCTTGATGATCTAATGAAGAATAAGTAGTACATTGCTAAAATAAAAAATAAACTTCAATCTCAAAAAGGAGTTGATACATTCTTTAACTTACAGATTAAATTTATTAAAATATATATTGAAGAAATATCCTTAATATTAATATTAAAATTAAAAGCAACAACCATAATTAAATTCAGGCTCGTTACAGAATTGGAAATCGTTGAAAATTGTGGGAGAGAGAGCAAAACAAATTACATGTTTTCTATTCAGTATATTTGAGTACAAGTGGCGAAAAGGCCAAGATTCATTTTGTATTCTAATAGCCAAATCTAGCAGCACTATGAAAATATCAGCGCACAGCGCCAAATAAAAATCTTTGTCTTAATGTTAATTCAATGGGAATTTTTAAATTTAGAAAAGACAGTTGAAAAATGTAACCTTAAACTTGGCATAACATATGTGTGCCAAAAACGATGGCTGAAGCAGTTGTAGATGTTATGAATTATAGCAACATAACGTCTGAAAAATGAGACATTTGGATTATCACTTTATGTGTATTTGGAGTTAAATAAAATAAAAAAAATTATAACGGAAATCACTTAATGCATTTTAACAGCTATAAATATAAATAGATTTATTGAGAATTGCAGTGAAATAAAAATGATTCTTTCAGGGAATATGAAATTAAATTGTGTTTAAGATCCCACACATATTATATTGCATTACGTTAAAAGGAGATCAATGGATTTATTACTGAATTCGTTCTTAAAATTAATAAAGATTAATTATTTTAATTTCTAATTAATAATTTAATAATTTTAAAATAAATCTGATATATTAAGAGGATTATTAAAAGTTAATTATTTTAATTGTAAATAATCAGATATTTAATAGTCATGAAATAAATTTGATGAAATAAAAGCATATGGGAGCAACTTGCTCACATATCTCTCCCGCTTACCATGAAAAAAAATTTGCTCTCTCCACCAAAGAGCAATGAAAACAAAAATTTACAATGCAATGAAAACAAAACAAAAATTTAAAAATACAATTACAAAATAGCCTGAAAACATCTGTGTTTACAACAAAACCATTACCATTGTGTATATAACACATACTTGCCAACTTTTCCGGGTTTCCCGGAAGACTTCCAGTTTTTTAACCCATCTTCCGGACAGAGGATGAAATCTTCCACTTTTAAAAAAGTCGCGGATATCATTCGTTTAAAAAAAAAAAAAAAACATCATGGAGCGATCGGTGATCATGAAAGCTCCCAATTCTTAATCTTTCTCCATCCATAACATAAATGTCAATATTCATTTCAAACTTGCTTTATGAGATCCTAGAACCTGTAAAGAAATAGAATTGTTAAATATTTCTTGCTCATGTAATTATTTTTTGCTCCTCTCCCCCCCCCCCCCCCCCCCTTCATCTATCTATAACTAGTGATCAGCAATCAAATGTTCTGCAGACGTCTTTTATTTCTTAATCTTTATCCATCTGCAACATAAATGATAATATTCTTTTTAAACTTGCTTCATTAGATTCTAAAAGTAGAGTTTAATATTTCTTACTCTGTAATTATTTTTGTATCCCCCCCCCCCTTTTCCCCTTCTCTGGATAGTGATCAATTCTAGACTCAATAAATCTATAGAAGTGCTCAATATTTCTGACATATGTAACTATTTTTACACCTTATTGCTGAATTTAATGAATCTGTTTATTTTTCCTCTATTAAATTAAATATTTGTTTGCCATATTTATACCAAATGTGTAAATATGGGTAAAAAACAAAGAATAGATTTTTCAGGTAGGAAAATTTTTCGAAAACAATTTAAGGAAATTAATACTCAGTTGGCTTTATGCATGTTTGAAACTGGTTATTAACTACTGCTACTTTTTTTATATGTATGATTGATGTACATACACAAAAATTCTATTCTATATTTGTTTAAAAAATTTGTTTTTCCTTTGACAGGGAATTTTAATGAGGTTTTATGTGGATATAAATGTTATTGCTGTTGTATTAAAGATTTTTTTTTTAATGTTAATGAAGAAATTCTGAAAATGCTTAATGTAGTTAAAAACTATATGTATAAATGTTTATGTCATCAATTTATTGAAAGTGACTTTATCAATGTTCAACTAATCAACCAACCAGTCATGTTAGTGAAAATTTTTCAGCTAATTTCTAATTTTAGCAATCGCATGACTAATTTGGGGAGGGAAAGCTTGAAACAGCTAATGGAAACCAAAAATGTTTAGTAGAAAATATTTGACAGCAGCTTAATGAATGCATTTCTTTCTACTCTATTAGGTATCAATTCTCTTTCTTATTTTATTTACTTTTTTATTATATACTTGACTAAGTTTTTTAGTCCATTGTTAAATAATTTTCTTACAGATTCTGTTTTGTAGTTATTTATATGTTGAATAGGTATAATTTCATTTCAAACTTTTATGTAATTTAGTATAATCAGTCTATAGTAAAACATTTTTGTAGCTTGCTTCAAAATATTAAAAGTGTAAAACTGTACTGTTTAACACAACGAAGATTTTTTTTTTTTTTTTTTTTAAGAGAGAAGAAGAAAAATCTTCCTTTTTCTATGGAATCTTCTGGTTTTTCAACAAAAATCTTCCCTCTTTTTATTAAAATTGGTTGGCAAGTCTGCATTCAATTTCATCATGCTTAATAACAAATTTTTAAAAGGTATTTATGACTATGAGAAAAGAAATGACAATGTAGTTGAAAGCAATGGGGAAAGAGAATGGAATTAAAATTGAAACTATAAACTATCACTTTTGCATCCAATCCACCCTTACAAAAATACAGATATATTTATTAAACGTTGTTAACTTTGCATGTCTATTTCATTCATATCTATTTTGAAGTATTTAAATTTATTATATATACATACACAGGGTTCCAGGAATTTGTAAAAAAAAGTGGTCACCAACAAAAATTTCTAGTAGCCCATAAAAAAATATCCTCCATCGTTTTCTTTCTTTTTCTTTTCTTTTCTTTTTCAAATTTAAAATTTACTTGAATATAGAAATAAAAATTCTATGCATAAAAACCAATTATTTATTAGGTTATAATGATATATCAGGAAACACCTGTTAAAATTTAACATCATGAAACCTATTTTATACCATCAGCATTGATACATCATTACATCAGCATAACTATTCAGCACCAGGTCAATAGCATAGGCAAACAGGAGCAGTGTAACCCATTTCCCTAGAATAGTGCAATAATTTAACACAGAGTTCTGAAACAAGCATGGAGATGTGTAAATCCCCTAATAGTGTATTGATTTAACACAGTGTCTCAAAAAGTGGTGCAATAAGCAGGAATCAAAACAGCTAGAGTTAGCCTACATCGAAAATAGAATCAGAGCCCGATTCTGGGACCAATTCTTTCACCAAAATATTTAAAAAAAAAAAAATGTTGAATTAAAGTGGAAAACATTGCCAGTTAAAAAGTAATGGTCACCGATGGCGACCAGGTGACTGTATTTCACGAGCCCTACACATATACACATATAAGTAAAGAACTGTTTATATATATGGAAAGAATAAGGATAATTTTTAATTTAGTACTCGCAAATAATTAATAGTGGACAAAACGGTATTTTGACCTGGACTGTTTTAACCAGCTTTTTTCCAGCTTTTTTTTCCACTGTGGAAAAAACTGAACAACCCTGCAGAAATCACATAAACGATTGATAATTACGAAAGTTAAAACGAATTGCTGCTTACTAACCAGGCTAACAAAATGTAAACGTTGAAGCATCATAAAGTGTGACGTCGAGCAGTGTTTTCAAGTCACGTGATTTTTAGTTAATTTTAAAGTTATTTTTTAAATTAATGAGAACTTTTTTTGCATTTTTAATATACTTTTTGAAATTTATGGGCCTAAAACTACAAGAAAATGTTGATCCTCCCATGTGTGCAAATTCCTCATTGCTGACCTACTTCTAACACATTGCTCTTTGACCTTGAAGCAGGCCACAGACAGACTAACGTGACTCTCATTTGCACATCTTCATTTCTTTTGAGAACTAAGAGCTAACAATAAAAAGGGATAATATTAAAATTTATTTACATTACACAAAATCACAGAATATTTATCTTCCTCTTTTAATAATTCCCCTCTTTTCCTCCCCAAAAGAAACTGAAAAATACAGGTTTTAATAAAATTCCAGAGTACATTTCTCCTATTTTTTTATTTAATTAGGCAAATTAATCATAATTTGCTTTTAAGGAGTAAAAATAGCATGTGGCATGTTTCTTATATTATCAAAAACCAATTTTCACAAATCTGTAAAATTCAATATTGTGACATAGATTAGTGTCTATAAAATTTTGACGCAAATTGCTCAACAGGTGACAATTCGATTTTTTCCATTTAAGGAAAGACTATACCTCAGGTTGTATTGTATATACTCGATCAAAACTTGATGGGTGCGAAGGCCATTAACATTATGAAAAATTATGCTCATTCAATTTTGGTGCATATCGATCGATAGGGGGCACTGTTATACTCATACTGCAATTTTTCTCTTGAATGTGAAGACTATAATTATATTTCATATTCTATTACACTTTATTGCACAAAACTTGGTATATGAAAGGACCACTGTGAAATACTATGCTGATTCAATTTGGGTACATATCGGAAATGTTGTATACTCCAGAGTGTACAACATATAATTACATGGAAGAGAAATATAATAGCATAACATCTAGTATCTGCGCAAATTCAAAAATGACATTGCACTTTTGTTTGTTCTTGAAAATATAAAAATAAATTGCTGATTGAGTGAACTCAGCAAAGTACAGTGTTTCTTATAATTTTATTTTCCCATTTAATTCTTTTGAATATTTCAGGTTTCCTCCAGTTCCTGCAGTACCATTATCAGCAAGGATGTTTATATAGATTACGAGCTTTAGGAGAGAGACATAACATGGATATTACAATAGGTATACTTAATGTTAAGTATTCTAGATGTATATTTTATGTTTAATATGTAAATATTAGTATAATAAAGTATATCTTTTTGATTATTTTGTGTATTTTTCACTTTCAGGAATTAATCTGTTTTGTTTTTAAAAGAATGGTACATTTTCCTTCTTCCTTTTACTTGATATGATGCAGATTTGCATAGTAATTATAGATATACTCTTAATTTATTTAATAATTTATGAATTGCTTTTGTATTTCTTTGACAAAACAACTTTTAGAAAATAATAAATATCCTTTAGTTTTAACCTTTACAAAGGCACTGATTGTGTAGTATAAGCACTATTTTAAGAGATTTAGAACTTTTTTTAACAACTTACTATTTTAATAAAATACAATTTGTACCACAAAACAACAAAAGATGCCGATATTTATCACATTGAAAGGAAATCAGTAAGTGAAAGGTTACCATTTATAACTAATGAGTATTTTTGTACAATCTTAAGGTGGGGGGGGGGGGGCAGTAATTATAAGCTTTTTTAATAATGACTTTGGTTTGTCTGTCCGTCTGCTCTCTAACTCTCATAAATATTTATGAAATTTCTTGAAACTGATATGTATTATTCAAGTTCACTATTGGATGTTCCCTATTGAAAATGGAGTTTATACCTCTATTGCTTTGTGTACCGGGACACCCGAAAGTATTTCAAAGCATTGTGTTCTATGAGAGAGATTTCTATAAACCATATTTTCATATCTTTACTGTACACATATCTTAATGAAATTGAAATACATTATTCAAGTTCATTATTGGATGTTTCCTGTAGAAAATAGAGTAAATATCACCAATGGTTTATGTACAGGGACACTCAAAAGTATTCCAAAGCATTGTGTTCTATGAGAGAGATTTCTGTAAATCAAATTTTAATAATACTTTCTACAAAGTTTTATGAAATTGAAATATATTATTTGTGTGCACAAAAGAATGCTTTGCATAGAATATAGCATGATTAGCATTAGATTAACAGGGTGACACAAAAACATTCATTTATATTAAAAGCTATTAATGAAAATTTGCTAGAATTATACTTTCATTTACATTAAGCATTTTTAACACTTTCTAACATTTGTCAAGTGTGAATATGATTTCAATTTGTGTATATGTCCGTCTGTCTGCCCGTGCTTTAACTCCCATAAATATTTATGGAATTTTTTGAAATCGATATATGCTATTCAAGTTCATTATCGGGTGTTCCCTATTGAAAATGAAGTTTATACCTCTACTGGTTTGTGTAGAGGGGCACCCAAAAATATTTGAAAGCTTTGTGTTCTATGAGAGGAGTTTCTATAAACCATATTTTAATACCTTTACTGTATAGAAACTTTAATGAAATTTTAATATGTTATTCAAGTTCCCTTTCGGATGTTTCCTATGTGAAATCAAGTACATTTCTAACTCTTTTGTGTAAAGGGGCACTTGAAAGTATTCCAAAGCATTGCATTCTGTGAGAGTTATTTTTATAAACCAAATTTAAATAATTTTACTTTGCACAAAGCTTAATGCAATTGAAATAAATCATTCGTATGCTCAAAAGAGTGCCTCCTATATAATATAGTATGATTAGCATTAGATTTACAGGGCCACACAAAAATATTCAGTTACCATTAAGAGCTATTAATAAAAATTTGCTAGAATTGCACTTTCGTTTACATTAAGCATTATAACACTTTCTTATATTTTTAGTGGGAATATGATTTAAATTTGTATATCTGTCTGCCCAATTGTCTACCTTTCTATCTGTTTGTTTCCGGCTCCTAGCGTCGGTAAATATTTTTAGAATTCTTTTAAAATGATACGATCAAGTTTATTATGGAATGCTCCCTATTTAAAATGACATTAATAGATCCTGTGAAACTAGTTTGTTTACAGAGACAAGAACAACGAACAACGTCAATGGATTAAGTTTTAGCACAGAATTTTTTAAAAGCTATATTTAAAATCTTTCTATTGTAAAAATCATAAAAACATTCACATGTATTTTTAATATTCTAAAATAATGTTTTGTATAGAATATATGATTAACTTTTTCAGATTAAAAGTTATTCGATACAACAAGTATGTACAGTTGAAAAGTGTTACTAATCAATGCGTGTTGCATGATTTTTCTTTCTTGTTTAATTCTATTAACACATTACTGAAACAGAAAATATTTTTTGTTAGTTCAATATCTGTTTAGGTTTGCATTTTACTTCGCTTTTTCTGCAGAAATGTAGAAAAGTATCTATTACTGAGTTTTTACGTATCTACTGTTCACTGTTAATGCATTTTAATCTCTCTGGGCATTTTCTCTCTAAATTTTCTACTTCTCATGCGTAAATAATCTACAAACGCAACAATTATTGCATCAAAAACTGTGCTAAAACAAGGAGATTTCAAAGGGAATTCACTCTGTTTTAGCATTACTGAAAATCCCTTATGTCGGAGCCGCATCTGATGCAGCTCCTGCTTACTTGTCGGAACTGGTAGAGAAAACAAGTAGGGGTGACTTTCACTATCCTTTCCCTAAGGAAATCCCTTTTTTCAGGAGCTGCATCAGGAGCAGCATCATTTTTTCAGCAGCCCCTTTTCGATCTTTGGAGAGGCTATTACGAATAAAACTCATTGATTTTTCTCAGTCGTTTAATAACTTTTATTTCTAACGAAGTATAGTAATATGTTCGATATGCATAATACTATATTTTATAAAAATATTATTTTTTAAAATATTCTATAAATTATAAAATTATAACTTTGAATATTTCTGGGGGGGGGGGGGGGCTGCAGCTCTGCAGCTCCTGCCACGAGCCGCCACTGGAAATAACTATTTCTGATTACATAATATGGTTTAATAATAACAATAATAAAGTATGAGAACTTTAATGTTCTTAAATTCCTATGATTCTTAAATTCCTATGTCCTTAAATTCCTAATGTTCTTTCCTATTCTAAATTCCTCTTAAATTCCTATTTTTTTCTTAAAAAAAAAAAAAAAAAAAAAAGAGAGAGAGAGATTGATTTATGAACTCTTTATGGGAATTTAAGAACATTAAAGTTTTTACCCATACTTTTCTTTATTAAACCATGTTATGTAATCAGAAATAGTTATGTCAATGAAACTTTTTTGGATTAGGCAAAATCTCTAAAATTATCTTATTAGTTTTTACTTTCATGTTTTATGCAGTATGGTGTAATATTAATTAATTATTATTATTTTCTTTTTTTTAAATTAGAAAACATATTAAAGTTTTTATCATAGCTTTTTTTTTTTTTTTTTGCCAGAAAAATATTAGTTTTAGATGTTTATCCTAATGCAAAAATTAAAATTAAGGATGTAAATAGCATTTACAATCTTTTTAAATAAAAAATAGTCTTTCATTGACTTACGAGCTGATTACCTTTTCTATATTCCATTTTAATGATTTTATTTTTTAAATGGAAGAAGATTGTCTGTTAATTATTTGTAGTTTCTTGAATATTTTTGTTATCTAGATTCCTAAAAATCTTAGGATTTTAACAATTGTAAAATATTCTTAGTTAACATAAAATACATCATGATTAAGGCTGGGACTTAATATATATATATTATTATTATTATTGTTATTATTTAATATTCAGTTATAATTTTATTTTAAATATATTTACAGATGGTTTTCATTCTTGGATGTGGCGAGGCTTGAAGTTTTTGTTGCCTTTCCTAATTATTGGTTATGTAAGTGAATATATACTGATCTAAATGCATTTATGTATTTTTAAATCATCATATTTTTAAATATATGGTGTGATGTTGTCATATTATGTATAAATAACAAAAATGCTGCTAAGTTTTTGAAATTATTCTTTAAACCTCAGAACTTAAAACTGGGTTAAGATTATATTTGACAAATATTAAATTTATACTGTAGTGTAGAGTTTTCTTATCTTTCCCATACTTACACTCTTTTAAACTTTATATTGCAACACTATAAATTAATGTAAAGTTTTGTTGTTATTATAACTATTAACTATATTTTTATTTGAATTCTGTTTTAATAAAAAGTGATAAATATAATAGTCTAAAAACGAAAACTGCTACATGAATTATTGTGATATAAAATTAGCCGACTCAAATCTGGCTTAAGCCCGACTGAACATGAAGGAAAAATAATGCAGTTTGTATTGATTAGAAAAATTTTTCAACTGTATTTACCCACTATATTGTTTAATGTTCTATATATATATACCATATATTTCCGTGTATAAGCCGAGAATTTTTGGAAATTTTTCAGAAGCTGAAGTACGGGGGTTGGTTTATATACGAGTTCTCATTTCTATCAAAAAATATTCATTAGAAACAATGATTGAATACACACATTTTAATCTTAAAAACTATATATAAAGTATAATAGTGATATTAAACCTTATTTTTAAATGATTATCACATATAAAACTCTTAAATTAGCAATTTTTAATTTATTTCTAGAGCAGCCGGACACCTTAAATCTGGAATGCATGAAAGCTAACTGCAATGTATTTTATGTTTCAGGATATAAGATTTCTAGCAACAGTAAAAAGAAGCTTCCTCAAATCGAAATGCATATAAGTTAATTGCTATATTTTATTTGCCATAATTTCTGTTTTATTATTCTGTCAGCTGATAGATGGCTGTACCAAACATTTTTTTTTTTTTACTTGAGCGATTTCTCAGAAAAATGTAAATAATGAGTGTTTTTGAAAATGTAAATAATGAGTGTTTTTGAAAATGGAAATAATGAGTGTTTTTGAAAATGGAAATTATTGAAAACGACAAAATTTCTACTTAAAATTTAATTGCTGCATTAGATAAAGAAATAAAAAGTTTGGAACAAAGAAACTTTATCACTGAACACAAGTTAAATGTTTTACATAGAATTAAAGAAAAAGTCATTGCACACAAACCTAAATTAAAACAAAAAATGTTACTAGAAATGTTTAAAGATTTTTTATAACAAAAATATGAATTTATTTTGTTTTTTAATAACTTTTATTATATTTTAAAAGTAAATTATTTGTGTAAATAGACTGTTTGATATTATTAAACTAAATATAACAATATTTTACTAAAAATTAAAATATACTCGCTAAGGTAAGTAATAAGACATTTTATTTGTTTAAGCATGGCGATTTCTTTGCCGAATTTAGTTAAAAACATGCCTGCGCTCCATGTATCGAAACAAAAATGCTTTTTATTTATATTTAGATTATCCTGAAAGTTTTATAGATTGGCAATATTTTTGCCGTTTTGGCGATATACTCTAACTTTAAAAGAATATTTTTTCAATTCGGCTTATACATGGGTTTGCAATTTTGGGCAAATTTCTGCAGGGAAAAACGTACTCTCGACTTATATACAGATTGGCTTATATTTGGAAATATACGGTATGTATATATTTCGCCTCAATGATGACACACTGAAAAACATTTTGTTTTCAGTTAAGAAGAAAAGACTTGCACAAAAAATATATTTTTATAGCTTTTTCTTTCTTTAAAAAAAAACATATTAACAAATTTCTTTTGTGTAGCTCTCATCTTGAACAATGATTGTGGAATGATATGCAGTAAAAGTTGACAAATTTATATAAGTGTGAACAATTATAAATATTTAATCTTTATGAAATCCTGTGCATTAGTTATTGAGCTGTCGCAAAAAGCTGGCATGCCCACACAGACAAATATAATTCCAAAAGTGGTCAAACCGCATTCAGGATATTTTAAAACATATGAAACTGACAAAAATATCGTATGTAGAAAATTTTTACAAATCAATAGGAGACAGTGGACATATATTTTCCAAATGTTAAAAAAATTACAAAGTTGGAGTGTGCGAATTTTACTCACTGTCCTGTTATTTTAGATATAATATAATATACAATATATATATATATATATATATATATATATATATATATATTAACTGGTCGGTGTGTGTGTGTTATTGGGGGGGGGGGGGGGGTAAAAAGCAACAGTAACAGAAAGTTTCTCCCACAAAATTTTTTTTTTTTCTGAAATTACTACAAAGTAAATTGTTTTTTCAACAAAAAATTAAGAGCATTCTTTTAAATTTTTAGTACAATAGGTAGTACTACTTCTTGCAAACAGCGTCATTATCAATTTTTATCTATCTCCTTGAAGGAACATTCAAAAACTTTTGTTTCTATGTAAATATATAAAACAGAAATTCTATCACTGTGTCTATGCAGATTCTAGTCTGGATTATTAGATTTTATCAAAAATTAATACGCTTATTAATTAGGACAAAATCTAGCTAACGCTGTATTTTTTAGTCCAATCGGATAATTCATTCAAAAGATAGTAAATAAAAACCTCATTTTAACTTTGAAATTATGAAAAAAGAAAAGGACAAATTGATGCCAAAAATAAATAAATAAATTTCTTTGCATGTCAAAAATAATAATAGTAATAACGTGCAAACATATTTTTTAAATAATTAAAATAAAATTGAGAAAAATTGTGCAAAAGAAATGTAACAGCTTCAATATAGAACCCCTTGATAAAATTTGAAATTTGGCATCAAAGTCGTTTGGATGTTTCTCACCAAGATTTTTACTTATGCAATTGCAATAGCCATTTTAATTCATCGCTAAAATGACAACAAAAAACTAAAAGCCGCCAAGGAGTTCCTATGCTAAAGCTATACCACAAGACATCTTAAGAAATAATGAATATAGTAACTAGTACTAGAGAATGAAACACAGTTACTGCATGCCTTTACATGCAAGAATAGAATGTCCTGATGTACTAAATAAAATTCTGTTTTGTGGAGAATTTTAAATCTATTACTTAGAAAATAAAAATACGCTTAGGTTTTCTTTCTATTTTCCTGCTATAAGATACATTTTTAATTTCGTGGATAGAAAGAAAACGTCCGGAACCACTTTGTATGTGGATTTATGAAAGATGGTTTGGTGGAAAAACACTTTAATCATCAGATTAATGTTCTGAGTTATGTTTAAAAAAAAAAAAAAAAAATGCATTTTCAGTAATTGGTAAGAATAAGATGCTGTTTTCCTAAAAGACAGTAATTGTTTCAAGAAATTCTCTTTTCGATTTAGTTAAATTCAAAATCTGATTATGTAAAACGCATTTTAACAAAGGGCATTATGCAAGATACGTTAAAAAACCTTTTCGATCAAATAAATTTATGTTAACTAGTATGTTTTGCCCATTACAAAACTATAAAAAATGTGGCATACCTACAAAATTGAGGTATGTTTGATTGTAAGTCAGATTGACTATACGAGAGACCTAGAACTAGGGTGATCTGTCTTCCTTACTGGGTCTTGTTAATGAGTCTTAGATGCAATTTTATAAAAAAAGTCATGGAAAACTCCGAACAGCTAGGCCAATAAGCACGACCAAGCATAGAAATTTGCGCCTCTTGTCCAAGAGCAAAAAATCTCGGACACTAGCAAGACCTTACAAAAATGAATACGTATGCTGTAATGTGTCATTTAAAATATAACTTTCGTCTTCTTTTTTTTTCAGCACATGGTAATAAAAACAACCAGGAAAATATTTTCCGATGATGTTAAAGAGCATCCAATGAATAATACCTGCAACAAATATTGATTTATATATGTTCATAAAATGTATTTTAAAGTTCCAACAATTTTTAATTTCTTCTGACTGTACATAGGGGAGGGATTGAATTGGTTCTGTTTCCTATTTTGACTTTATCAGACTCTAGACCCAGTTAGTCATTATTGAAAGGTCTGTTAAAAAAAAAAGGTCTGTTAAGTGAAAAAAGATATTTGTTCGACGACCGAATATTTTTTCAACGGATCTTTTTCTGGTTTAAATTTTTTTATCTGAAATAAAAGGTAAAGACTAACAAATCAATCGGATTATCAGTCATTTAGCCAATAGGACAGTTTAAATAAAATTCAGAGCCGAAAGAAAAGAATATTTGACCTCAAAATAAAGGCTATGTGAAAAAATATCAGATTATTTGTCAATAGAACGTCAAGAGTAACTTTTATTGAGCTTTGAAACTTGGAGTTATAGTACATAAGAGATTTATCAGAAGACAAAATACGTTTTCAGTCTTTGATTTTTTTGGTGAAAATTTCTTGTGTTAAATAAAGGTCCTCTTAAAAAAATATAATAATAAACGGATTATTTGTCAGTAGACCGATGTGCTTCTACTGAGCTTTAGAGCCAAAGTTCTAAAGAGGTTTTTCCGACGATCTTATACCGACTAAGAAAAAGTTTACTTTTTTATTTGAAAATTTTGTGATAAACAAGAGCCATCTCGGAAGAAACTTTTCACTGAGCATAAAAGCAATCTAATTACAATTTAATTGGGCTATCTATCAATATACCAACTGAATACTTTAATTGAACTTTTGAGCCGAAAACAAAACAAATTAATCAGTCTATCTGTCAATAGTGACAAAGACCAAAAGGTCAATCTTTTAATAAATCTTATTATGCAGATAGCATACAGTGGAAAACTAATTAATTTTTAAATTTTTAAGGGTTTCAATAATAGTGACTTGACCAGTGTTTAAATGTTATAACTCATTGAATACAAAAGTTTTAACAAGAACAGTTTTATTCAGTAAAGCATAAATCTATATTAGTAAAACATTTTCAGAATATGACAAAAATTAAAGTTACCTTTTTAGGTGCCGAACAAAAAAAACGAGATGGTAGATATAACATAAAAATCTGTTGTAACAAACTTGCGATACAATATGATACACATATCTTGTTGACACTATAAATACACAACATCCCGTGGTCGCCATGTTGACCAACGGGGGAAAAAGGAGGAACACACTTTTGCATCCCGTGGTCGCCATGTTGACCAATGAGAAAAGAAACAAAAGATATCGTTGAATGTTGAAGATTACGGTAGGAACACTATTAATTTTATGATTTAATTCGAAAAGATTTCAATTTTTAAATTACTCAATCTATAAACTTAACATATAGGCTAAAAAGCCATTAAACATTTTTAACATCATTAAAACTAACAAACTTGAACAGATTCGATTCAACTATCAATTATCACTTTAATTTTTAGATTTCGAACATTCGCGAATGACGAAAACATGAGATTAAACTCATCTTTTAAAGAAAAACTTGACAATAAAACTTAACTGTTTGTAAAAATTTAACAACGGCAGCCATCAAGGTAAAAAACGTAACAGCCACAAAAGAACATGCTCAGCTGTAAAAAGCTAAAAGCACACCTCCCCTAAGTGTTTAACTCATCAACAGCTTAAAGCTGCTCTATTACCTAAAGCTATTGACACTTCATAGCTAGTTGAAGGCTGGCTGACAACTGCAACCTAACACATTCGTCGCGAGCTTTTCATACTGACTAAAATGTCAAATCTGCATATAAACAAAACATCGCTATTGCCACTCAGCGGTCAAAGCCAAAATATAATTTATGATAATTATTTTAACAGCAGTGGCAACAGCAAGAAGTAGAAAAATTATGCAGATTCAAAATGGCAATGGCAAGGATGTAAACAAACATCGATCGTTAATACGTGATGCATGTAGAGCTTGCAAACTGAATTTTAAATAAAGAAAACAAGTAAATATTTAATAAGTTTGAAAAGAAAAGGGTAAGTTAAAAGTTATTTCTTGAAAAGTAACATTTATATCTATAAACATTAACAACTTTTTATATGTGAGGACATTGATAGTTATCAAATAGGCTAACTGGAATACTTTTATTAAACTTTGGAGACGAAAAAAAAAATATTTTTATCGAGTTATCTGTCAGAAGGGCTATTGGAATATTTTTACTGAATTTCGAGGCTGAAAGCAAAACAATTTAATCAGGTTATCTGTCAATAGGCCGACTGGAATACTTTTATTGAACTTCGGAGCCAAAAGCAAAGCAGTTTAATCGGGTTATCTGTCAACAGGCCGACTGGAATACTTTTATTGAGCTTTGGAGCTGAAAGCAAAATACTTTAATCTGGTTACCTGTAAGTATACCAACTGGAATGTATTTATTGAACCCTTAAGCCGAATAATTTAATCAGGTTTTCTGTCAATATGCCGACTGGAATACTTTTATTGAACTTTAGAGCCGAAGGAAAAACAGTTTAATCAGGTTATCTGTCAATAGGCCGACTGGAATAATTTTATTGAACTTCGAAGCCGAAAGCAAACCAATTTAATCGAGTTTTCTTTCAGTAGCCGACTGGAATACTTTTATTGAACTTCGAAGCCGAAAGCAGAACAATTTAATCGGGTTATCTGTCAATAGGTTGGCTAGAATACTTTTATTGAACTTTGGAGCAAAACTCAATAGAATTTAATCGGGTTACTGTCAATAGGCCGACTGGAATACTTTTATTGAATTTTAGAACCGAAAGCAAAACAAATTTAATAGAGTCAACCTGGAATAGACTAGAAAATTTGGCTTGTTTGAAACTTAAAAAAATTAACTTGTAATAAAAGCTAATTAAAAGACGATCAATCGGATTATCTGTTGAAAAGTTGATTGGAAGGTTTGTATTGAGTGTTAGAGCTATAGTGTAAAAGAGATTCATCTGACGGTCGAATACTTTTTTATTGATATATTTCCCATGTGAAAAATTTCCTTAGAAATGAAAGCCAACTGGAAAATCTTCAATCGGTACATCTGCCTCTAGGCTAACTGGATTATCTATCTTGCACATTGAGGGTGCAGGCTGCCCCCCTGCCTCCCTGCTCGCTACGCCCCTGCAGCCAACCTAAACATAAATATACTAATCAAACCAAATAAAAATATTTTTCAATGAATCCACAATGATAAAGACCAAATTAATCCACTAGAAACTGCAGGTATCTACCAAATAAAATTTAAAGCTGAAAATAACACTTCTGGCTACTATATAGGCATGACCAAATGAAAAATCAAAAATAGAATAAATGAGCACAAAAATGACATTAAATATGAAAAAACAACTACTGCACTAGCTAAAACTAATCAAGAACAAAACATAAAAATTGACTTTCAAAATGTTAAAAAGCTTGCTGATTTCAATAATTACGCAATGATGCGCAAAACTATAGAAATAACAGCCAACGAAGAGAACTGCAACGATAAACAGTCCAATGAGAATCTGGATGACAGATGGCACGCAATACTGAAAGAAGGAAGAAGCGATGACACGACAGTTCCCTGAAGATGACCAGGTTGCCGGTTGAATGGACCAAGGAAGCAAAAAGTGGGCTGTTTTTTAAGTTTTAAGTGAATTTCTTTGCTTCTATTTAACAAGTAAATAATAATTTATAATTTTGAGCACAGTGAAATTCGGGATTTTGAAGACTCTGAGATAGGCGATTTCGGACAGCTGAAATTCACTCAGATAGAACTCGTGCAATTTAAAGAATTGGATGGAAACGAGACAACAGAAGATGACAAAGAAATGATCACATCTTCCTTAAAAGAAAAGATGAAAATGAAAGTAATGATGAGCCAATCGAGCCATTTTCATCTCTGAAACAATTAAATGAGCCATATGCTATAATTCACCAACATTTTGAGGCTTGTTCAGATGACTATAATCTACTTTATAAATTAGAAAAAGAATTTTAGAAATGCTCAGGAAAAATCAGTGAAAAAACAATAAACTATCGCAGCTTTTTTCCAGCCAAACTAATACACATAAATTTCATTTGCTAAATTAAATTTCTTAGGTTTTATAAGATTTGTATTTTATATTTTTAATAGTACTGTTATTTTCTTCCTATTATGCTACAATGTGTTACTCAACCATATTGTCATATATTTGTTTCCCCAGATATTCAAATATCCTGTTTATTCGAATACAACTTGTTGGTACCGTGAATATTCCTTTAAGCGGGAACGACTGTGTTTGTGTTTATTGTCATTTCACAAAAAAGTTGTCTATATCCAAGAATGTATAAGCAAATATATATATGTAATGTCTTGATGACATACAATCATGGACTCAAAAACGGCTCGGAATTAATTCACAAAAACCTCTTAAATTTGGCTAGTCACTGGCTCAGAATGAAATCAACTGCCAGTCAACCCATTATGGGGCAAGCAAATTTTCTCATTTAAAATCAAAAACCACCAGAATCACCAACAATATTAGAAAAATAAATGAAGTTATTCCTCTAAATTAATAAAAGAAAATTTTATAAAAAAATTTCTGGAGCAAGTTTTTTGCAATTGGGAATTAAAATTTGCATTTGCATGATTATGTAAACAGCACCATAATGGAGAATAATGACAAATTATCCTGCTAACTGCCATAATTTCAGAACAGAGGAGTCCAGAGATATTTTAGAAAATGTGGAGCGGAAGGATGATTTTTATACCAACTATGTGAAAAATATCTGGTATTTTTCACATAGTTGGTATAAAAATCATCCTTCCGCTCCAAATTTTCTAAAATTAATTAAGGTTGATAAATAAAGACTTTCTAAGTCCAGAGATATGTTTAGCAATTGAAATCTGTGGAAAAAGTGCCTTAGTCATTTGTGTTTTTAGGTTTTGTTGATAAAATATGCGTTCCTGATTGATTTGTAACTCTTCTGAGACTCACAAAAATATATCCAGGCTTAATTTTTATGCAAGGCTTGTCCGTGGTTAACTTCAAATCATGCTGAGGTTCCAAAATCAATCTTTTAAGTTTTACCATTTTCTAATTCTCATGAAATAAAGTTTTGCACCAAACAAAGATTAAGAATATTAGTGATTTCTAATTTTTTAAAAAGGGTTTTTGTTTAAAATTATTTCATTTCCTTTCATATATTAATAGATTAATTTTATTAAAGTTTGTTGCATATATTATTTTTAAAACGAGTGGAAGGCAGATTTTTTATACTAACTATGTGAAAAATACCAGAGCCGGGAATCAAACCCGGGCCTTCCACTTTACATGCGGATGCTCAAACCATTGAACTACCAGCTAGGCATTTCTCACATAACATTCATTGGCAAAGTCACCCAGTCTGTAAACACAGCTATATCAAGTGACATTAATATTCATGGCACAACTCCAATAGACCACGGAATTTTAATTTTGATTCAGAAATTTATTCATCAACCATGAAAGTTCCTTTCAGAAAATTTTGGAGTGGAAGGCTGATTTTTTATACCAACTATGTGAATAATAATATAATTGAATAATTTGAAAGTGATGTTATAATTTGAAAAAAAAAAAAAAAAAACTAATAGCCTAGTCCTCCGTACTAAACTAAATTCTGCTTTTGCCAGAATTTCATCAAAACCTTTTTTTTTTTTTTTTTTTTTTTTCTTAAAGAAAAGAAAATTAGTAATAATCAGTATCGAAAAAGTTGAAGAAGCCCTTTTTTAGACAAAAATACATAATTTATATTATATTATTATTCATTTAAATAAAGTGACCAGTGAAGCGGGCAAAGCCTGCTAGTATATATATATATGCATGCCTGTGTGTGTTAACAGTAAAATGAAACTATGTATAAACAAATTAAATTTTAATCTCATTTTTCTAAAAGTAATAATTATGTAAATTAGAACCTTGTCATTCTAACACACCAAAAGAGAGGAAATAATCAGAAATAGTAGTAGGAAAGTAAGAAAAAAAAAGAAAAGAAATTGCAAAATGTAGAAATAAGATCAAAGTGATTCACATTAGTACTTTGATTAATCCCACTTAAAACTTAAATAATAAAATTTAGTTTTGCTTAAAATTCTCACTGTATGTGAACAGTGACTGGGAGGCACTAGGTGACACTGTCTTTTCACTGTGTGGCACTAGTGCCACCTACTTTCTATGTTAAAATATGCACTGAACCATCCCCATGGCTATGCTATGGCCTTGCTTGGGTGCCTTAGTTGCCCTACAACTAACTAGTACCATATATATTGGCCAAAAATTTTGTATATTTTGGTCATTATGAATATATTTTTCGTAAATGTCTCCAAAACGAAAAGTCACAGAAAGATCAAAAAGGGAGGTGCACTACTAAACGTCATAACAAACCAACGTACAAATTTGCTATGTTCTACATCCAATCATTTATGAGTTATGCAAAATACACACACACATATGTACATACACATGCGAAGAAAAATCATGTAAAATGGTAGATATATCTCTAAAAGGGGAACTGATGTCAAAACCATAATTGGAGGTGTACTACTACATGTAATAATAGTCTCAAATATAAATTTGCAACATTCTACGACAATTGGTTTTTAAGCTACAAAATCCGTTTCACCAAATCAGTATTAAAATACTTCCTTACACTTTGTATATGGAAGTAAAAAGTCATAAAGCCAATTATGAACTCCCTAGGTCTCTTGCGTTAGAATGATAGAATAGGCCAGTCTCTATGGCTTAGACATGCTTTATGTCATTCCAATTTTAAAGAAATAAAAGATCAGAACCTATCTCTCGTTGTTTTCGTCTTAAATATTTTTGAAAGAAACAAAACAGAAGTTTTGGTTTATTTGCTGATTGTAAATTAGGATGGGAAAGTTTGGGAGCTTTATAATTGTTTGATGATTTTAACAGATACCAGTCGTGTTCTGATAATGCACAAAATAAATGGAAAAAATGAACAAATTTTGTTACGAAAAACTACTAGCATCGGTAAAAAACAATTTAAAACTTTTTTGGAGGGGGTGGTCGCCCCCATCGCCTCTTCCTCCTCCCCCTCCCCCTTGGATCTACACATGATTCTATGTGCTATTATTATTTTCAATTACTTACTAAGTCATACTATTCATATGTTTCCAATAACTCAAGCAATTATTTTAATCTGTATACAGATATCTAATATTATTAATAAATTTAATAAAATCTGAAAATTTCAACAAAGGTAATAGTAATTGTGACTGCATAAATAGGGTGGTTTTGAAAAGTTAACAATGAAAATTATATATATTACCACACTTCAGTTTATCACAGTTTTTTCAATTACAATGCCACTGATTGTTAAAATAAATTATAGTTGAAAGCTTCCATGCTTCTGTATGTTTTTTTTTTTTTTTTTTTTTTTTTTTTCAAATATAAAGCACAAGATTTTTATGTTTGAAAGAGAATAAAGTGTACAACTAAAAATATGTAAGATTTAAAATTTAGTTATTATCTAAAAAATTGTACTTATGATATTTGTATTTATTTATGTTTTTTAATTTGCATGCTTTTGATCTACTATAATATTAGTTAACAACTATAAAAAAGATATGAAATTTCTGTTTTACTTTAAATGTATGATGATATTTTATAGATATTTTTATTGTTTCAGTGCTGGCAACTGTATAATGCTTATGTATTGTATGAGTTATGTATTAAAATCAAAGACATAGATTGGCAGGTAAAGTTTTAATTTTTTAATTTTCTTTCAATTTATTTCTGTATGTAGACGTATTTTATGAATTTAAAAAAGTTGCAGATGAATTTGTTATCTTATTAAAAGTTAATTAAGAGGTTATCATGTGAATTGTTATAACAAAATGTATTCTGTTCTTCTTTAAATGATTAAATAAATAAATAATTAGAAAGTAATAATAAGCTTAGTATGAAAAATGTTTAAGAGAAACATATTAAAATATCTCATTATTGCAAAAACATAAATGTATGAGGAGCAAACATTTAAACTGTTTTCTCAAAAAAAAAAAAAATGAGTTGGTGATTTTTCTTTAAACTTAATATAAAAATAGTATGTCTACATATTTCCCTAGTATCTAGTAATACACTTAAAAAACGATAATTAGATTTTAAGTTTAGTTATTTTTTAAATTATTAATTTTTGTGTTGTCTGAAAAATTGAATCCGAAGGAGAAAACATGGTTTGTACGTTTGCTAATCATACATAAAAGCAATTTAAAAGTTTGCTGAAATAAGAGAGAGAGAGAAAATTAATAATTGTGATGCAAGTAATTCTTATAAATTAAAGTATTGTTATATATGGTACCACCTTCATTATTTACAAAATGTGTAAGTATAAGGGAAACTGGGGTACAATGGACCACTCCCTGTAATTGTATTTATTTATTTATTTTTATGGTTCGTATTTTGGTACATAAATTGCAGCACTGCAGTGATGAAACTTAGCCAGCAACTTCATGCCTAACTGACAATTTAGCTATTTTATTAGAAGGTTTTTAATTGAAATTGACTTTGTCATCGTGTCCTCGTGTCACGCTAGTAAACAATGCGCCTTCATTTTAAAGTAAATATAAGCTGTTTTGTTTGTCGCTCTGTGGCTCGGTTGGTAAGAGCGTCCTGTTAATAACGCGGTGGTTGTGAGTTCGGTCCCTGGAAGGTCCAGCGTGTTAGTTTTTGCAGATAATTAGTAGAAAAGGTCTTAATTGAAACAAGAAAACTTTTCGTTGCTTGCACTAAGAATTTTTTGAGGAGTTTTTTTAAGAAGCATTTTTTTTATTTAGATAGTGGAAAACACAAAACATTTTAGATATTAAAAAAGCACAAAATAAAATGTTTTAAGTAAAAAATACATTAAAAAATATTTTTAGAGGCTTTATATATATGTATACTAGCAGACCCGGCCACGCATTGCTGTGGCTATGTTAAACGTTGAATTATAATGTAGTAAAATATTCAATATATTAAAATTATTATTTACGAATAAAGACCACCCTAACAGCACAGTTAGGCTTAACTTATCCACAGTACATCTTAAGGATGTTTCTGGGATGTCTTTTCATCCAGAAGACATCTTGAAGATATCCTGGGGAGGTGATGTGCTGTCTAGGCATCCTTGATAACATCCTTGATCTTAGCAGACTTAGCCCGCTTCGCTGGTCCCTATTTTTAAATGATTCACTATAATTAAAGAATTCTCAAAATTGCATTAATTTTTAACATGGGAAAAAAAAAATCTGATCGGGAAAAATGTTCGACACTCATAATGAATCCATATATTATCGAAAGGAAAATGATATAAAATACAAAAAAATCTTCTCTCATCGGTGGAATAATCTGTCCGGACCCCCACTGCCTGCGGCAGCGTATACCTGTGCAAACCGTGCGCACCGTTTCTTCATCCACCGTTCCCGCCCTTCTTAATAACTCTATACTTTCGAAAATATCCGCAATCGATTTATCGGGCCTTAAAACTTAATAATACTAATTTTCAAAGCTCTAACTCTTATTTCTATTATTTTGCCCCTTTGCCCTCCCCCCTCCCGACTATTCTAAATAATTTTACAAATTCGAAAATATCTACAGTTTATTTGTAGGTGTCAAAAACCTGTATGCACCAATTTGAACGATCTAACTATATTTTTATTTTTTGCCCCTCTGCCCCCCCTTCCCGCCCCTCCTAATAAATTTACAAATTCGAAAATATCCGCAATCGATTTGTTGGTATCAAAAATTCTATGCACCAATTTTGAATGATCTAACTCCATTTTTATATTTTGCTCCTCTGCCCCCCCCCTTTCCCGCTCCTCTTAATAATTTTACAAATTCGAAAATATCTGCAATCGATTTGTAGGTATCAAAAACTTCTATGTACCAATTTTGAGCGATGTAACTCTATTTTTATTTTTTTGCCCCTCCGCACCCTTACCCGCCCCTCCTAATAACTTTACACTTTCGAAAATATCCTCATTCGATTTGCAGGCCTCTAAAACCTATCTATATCAATTTTGAACAGTCTAGCTGCATTTTTTTTTTTTTTTTTTTGTGAAATCACGTTTTGGCCCCTCCCCCCCCTCTTTTGGGAGGCGAATTTTGCAATAAAAACTATCCTATCTCTCAAGTTGGACCAAATTGCACACAGTGTCCAAATTTCATTAAAATCGGCTCATTAGTTTAGGAGTCCATTGAGGACAAACATTGTGACACGAGATTTATATATATTAAGATATAAACATTATATATTACTATTATATGAAATTGGATTTGTCATCGGCTTTTTGTCACGTTAAAAAACCAAGACGCTTCCATTATATATATTAAAAAAAAAAAAAAAAAAATGTAAGCAACTCATTGTATTTCTTAATGAATCAGCTGGTTACAGCGTCATGTTGATAATGCGAGAGTCGTGTGTTCGCTCCTCGCCAGGCCGAGGTGTTTTTTGCAAATAATTAATAGAAAAAGTGTCAATTAATAAAAGAAAATATTTCGTTGTGTACACAGTATCCTAATAATTTTTCAAAAGTTTTTAAACGGCTTTTTATCTAGTTACAAAAAGCATAAAATTAAAATGTAAGTAAAAATAAATAAATAAATAAAATTTTTTAGAAGCTTTTTATTAGTTAGAAGCTTTTTATAAGAAATTGACTTGGTCATCGTGTCTTCCTATCACGCTAGTAAAGAATTAAAGTAAATATAAGCCGTTCTGTTTGTGGCTACGTGGCTCAGTTGGTCAGAGCGTCAATTTAATAACGCCGTGGTCGCGAGTTCGGTCCCCGGGAGGTACGGAGTGTTATTTTTTGAGGATAATTACTAGAAAAGGTGTCAATTGATAAAAGAAAATTTTTCGTTGACTACACAATATCTTAAGAATTTTGCGAAAACAATTTTTAAGAAGTTTTTTTTTTTTTTTAATATTAGAAAACACAAAACATTCTTAGATGTTAAAAAAGCTCAAAATTAAAAGTTTCAAGTACAAAATACATAAATAAATAATTTTAGAAGCTTTATATATATATATATATATATATATATATTATATTATTATATGAAGTTGAATTTGTCATCGCGTTTTCTGTCACGATAAAAAACAAGACGAAAAAAAAAATGTAAACAATTCATTGTATTTCTTAATGGCTCAGTTGGTTAGAGCGTCGTGTTAATTTTTGCAAATAATTAATAGAAACGGTGTTAGTTGATAAAAGGAAATATATCGTTGTGTACACAGTATCCTAATAATTTTTGAAGAGCTTTTTTTAAATAGCTTTTTATCTAGTTACTAAAAAGCACAAAATAAAAATTTAAATAAAAATAAATAAATAAATAAAGTTTTTATAAGCTTTTTATTGAAACTGGATTTCGTTATCGCGTCTTCATGTCACGCTAATAAATATGGCACCGCAACTTTAAAGTAAATGTCAGCAGTTCTTACAGTCGCTAGTTGGCTCAGCTGGTCAGAGCGTCGTTAATGCGATGGTGGTGAGTTCCATCCCCGAAGGATCGATGTGTTAAATTTTGTAGATAATTAATAGAAAATGTGTCAAATGATAAAAGGAAATTTTTCATTGTCTACGCAGTATTCTAAGAATTTTTGAAGAGTTTTTTTAAGAAGCTTTTTTTAGATATTAAAAAGCACAAAAAAAAAAGTTTTATATATATGTACATATTCTTTTAGAAGCATTTTATTGAAACTGGATTTTTATCATCTTGCCTTTGTGTCATTCTGAAGAAGAAGGCGCCTCCACTTTAATATAAATTTAAACAACCTTTTTCGTCTTCGTTAGCGCATTTGGTTAGAGCGTCATGGTGATAACGCGATGCTCGTGGGTTCGACCCTTGCAAGCCAATGTGTTGCTTTTTTGCAGATCATTAATAGAAACTATGTCAACTGATAAAAGAAAATCTTTCATTGTCTACACATTATCATAAGGAATATTTAAAGAAGCTGTTTTTTGAGTTACTAAAACGCACAAAATAAAAATTTTAATAAAAATATAAATAAAAATAACACTGAAAGCTTTTTTTATTATTATTGTGTAGCCCTAACAAGCCCAAAATAAAAATTTATTCTTGCAGAGACATGCTATAAAATCATAAAAGTGTCAACAACAAGAAAATTTAAAAGAAAAATATAGATATTTCACTTTTGCAAAAGGTGAAAAATTTTAAATATTCTAAATATTTTAAAAAGCATTCGAGAACAATGTTCCTTTTGTATAAGTATTTGTGAGATTTTTCTAGAATGTTCTATGGTTTTTCTTGACAGTTAGACTTTTGGTTAGAACGTCATGCTGATAATGCAATGATCGTTGGATTCGGTCCTCGAAAGACGATATAGTACTTTTTTTCCAGATAAATAATCGAAAAAAAAAAAAAAATGTCAATTGATAAAAGACAATCTTCCGTTGTCTACAAAATATCCTAAGAAATTTTAATTAGTTTTTTTTAAGAAGCTTTTTTCTTTTTGTAACTAAAAAGCACAAAATAAAATTTAAGTAAAAAATCATTTTTTAAAATTAGAAGCTTTTTATTGTGAAGCCCTAAAAAGCATAAAATAAAATTTATTCTGGCAAAGACATGCTACAAAGAAATGAAAGTTTCAACACTAAGAAAATTTTAGAGAAAAGTATAAGTACTTTCCTTTTCAAAAGATGAAAATTTTTTAATGTTCAAAATATTTTAAAAAGCTTTCGAGACATTTGAAATTTCTGGCCAAACGAACGATTATATAAAAACTAATAACAAAGAATATTGGTCTCGAAAGGTTTTTAAAATATTTTGAACATTAAAAAAATTTCATCTTTTGAAAAGGAAAGTACTTATACTTTTCTCTAAAATTTTCTTAGTGTTGAAACTTTCATTTCTTTGTAGCATGTCTTTGCCAGAATAAATTTTATTTTATGCTTTTTAGGGCTTCACAATAAAAAGCTTCTAATTTTAAAAAATGATTTTTTACTTAAATTTTATTCATGAAATTTAGTTTATGGTAGCCAAAAGTAAATATTTTGAGTTAAACATTTTTTCTTTTCATCATTCAAGAATTATAATCTGGAAGAGGCTATTCAGCACAATAAAGAGCTAAGGTCATCTTTTATTATATTTAATCTCATTAAAATATTTTAAAGGTTTTTTTTTTTTTTTTTTTTTTTTTAACATTTGCTGTCAGAGGTCCACACAGGGTACAATGGACCACTAAGAACCAGGGTACACTGGATCATGGTCCATTTATCCCAGTTCTCTGTAATAATAAATTATACTTAAAAGTTTCACAGTTAACCTTAATTAGATCTGTTATGTCTTCAAAGATGAATAAGAAAACAATTTACTTTGAGGTTTCTTCTTATTTATTTTTAATAACCATTCTGTTACTTTTGTATTCTAATATTTTTTCAAATATCATACTGCTATAACAAACTGAATTAAATAAAGCAATTAAAAAGTAATAATACAAATAAATTTGACGAAAAGGGCAATTTTACATTTTGTTGGTTCAATCACAGAAATAACTAGTTGGCATAGGTGGACTCTGCTCAGTTCCCCATCATATTTATGTTCTCAGAAATTTCTAGTGCGAGACATATTACTAGTGGATCTGCAGATCAGGAGCCTCAACGTCCTATTTGCATCAGACATTATTCAATAGGTCATTTTTATTTATTCCTTATTATATAATAGTATATATTGATTCGATCGACTTATTACCAAAATCAAATACATTCCTGAGGGGGGCGGCAGCCCCCCTCAACCCCCCGTTGTATCTCTCTTTGTATACCTATTTGTATATGATATAAAGTGTTACGAAATTGTAAATAATTGCATTTATTTTTGTATAAATTCTTTCAAAGAGGTTTAGTAAGTTGATAAAATGCTAATTTTGTGCCTTTATAGTCGTTTTAGCATTAAAATAGCCAAATTTTCCTTTAAAAACGCATTAAAAAGCTCCTATAAGGAAAGAAATAAATTTGGCGCCAAATTTGGCGACTATTTCCCTCCTTGGCGATTTTTTTGGCGATCTTGGCGAGAAAAATCCTTATTAGGGATATACCAAATATGGAAGCTCTAATCTCATTGGCTGATGTGATACGAGAATTTTCCAGAACAGTCTGTTTTCGATAGAAAAGTATAAAAGGAGCATTATTTTCGCCAAGGCGGTCAGTCTCAGATCTATATCAGTTTCGTCAAATGCTTTCTCAATGGGCTCATGAATATGTGTACCAAATTGCAAGTCAATAGCGTTATTTTGGGGGCCGCTTTCGCGGTACATACAAATTCTTCCCATAGGCCGTAATGGTAAAAAAAACTTTGGCGTGTCCCTGTACACGAACTTACAAATGGAATGCACACCGAAAACTATACAGCTAATTTCATGGGCATCATGAACATGTGTACAAAATTTCAAGTCAATAGCGTGTTTTTTGCGGCCGCTATCGCATGACAGACAGACAGACAGACGGAATCCAAAATCCTTTTGAGTCTCAACAGAGGGCCTCCATTCACATTTCGGTAAAAATTGGAAGTCAATAGCTTGATTTTTGCGGTGGCTATCGCGGTACATACAGATTCTTCCCATAGGCCGTAATCATAAAAAATCTTTGGCGTGTCCCTGTACACGAACTACAAATGGAATACACACCTAAAACTATACAGCTGATTCCGTTGGGCTCATGAACACGTGTACCAAATTGCAAGTCAATAGCGTGATTTTTGTGGCCGCTATCGCGGTACATCCAAATTCCTCCCATAGGCCGTAATGATAAAAAAAACTTTGGCGTGTCCTGTACACAAATTACAAATGGAATACACACCCAAAACTATACAGCAGATTTCGCGGGGCACATGAACACGTGTACCAAATTGCAAGTCAATAGCTTGATTTTTGTGGCCGCTATAGTGATACATATAAATTTCTCCCATAGGTCGTAATGATAAGAAAAACTTTGGCGTGTCCCTGTATACGAACTACAAATGGAATACATACCAAAAACTATACAGCTGATTTCGTGGGGCTCATGAACATGTGTACCAAATTTCAAGTAAATAGCGCTTTTTTGGCGGCTGCTATCGCGCGACAGACAGACAGACAGACACAGCCCAAAACCGTTTTGAGTCTCAACAGAGGGCCTCCACTGACGTTTCGGCAATAATGTTAAAAGAATCAATTTGACCAAAGCTTCATACAGTGACAGAATGAAATCCCCCCTAATAGGCTATCCACCGTTCACTTCGATATATTTATCTTATTCTAATCTATTAATTTATTTTATCGGGGTCAATTCCGTTGTTTAGTTTTCATGCTACTATTACCAATGCAATAATCCTCAAATTCATATTTATATGAAAAATTTACAATTTCGCTATGTTGATAAAATCGTAAATTACGAATAATTTACGAAATTTTCCTACTAGAATATTTGTATTCAATCATGTTCAAACAAATATCATAAACGTAATTTTGAAGTTGTCTAACGTATTTAGGATCCTCAAAATGGAAGTTTATGCTCAATTTTGCTTTATTCTGACATGTTAAATAAATCGTAAATTCCAAATAACTTACGAATTTTTTAAATTGGAAAAATCATAGTCTATGATATTCATGCCAGTATCCTAAATATTATTTCGAAAGTGGTTTGACATCTTTACGATGAAAATATCCCTCAAGATTGACGTTTATGTGAAATTTTGCATTATTAAGCCATGTTAAGAAATTCGTAAATTTCCAATAACTTACGAAATCTTTATATTGGAAAATTCATAGTCATTAATATTTATGCCAGTGTCCTAAATAATGTTTCAAAAGTAGTCTGACATCTTAGCGATGAAAATATCTCTCAAAATTGACGTTTATGTGAAATTTTCCCCTATACTGCCATGTTAAGAAATTCGTAAATTTCCAATAACTTGCGAAATTTTCAAAGTAGCATATTTATAGTTACTGATGTTCATTCCGGCATCAAAACTGATATTTTAAAACTGGTCTGACATTTGTACAGTAAAAAGTTTACATTTAATGCACGTTTAAGTGATTTTTTGTCGTATTCTCCCATGTTAAGAAAATCGTAAATTTCGAATAACTTACGAAGTTTTTAAAATCGAATGTTGCAAATGAATAGGGTTCTTGCCAGTGTCGAAAGTAATATTTTAAAACTGATCTGACCTCTCTGCGACAATTTGTTCTTGAGATATCGTGTACACAGACTAACAAACTAACGGACTGACCCACTAACAGACTAACACACTAACAGACTAACAGACACCCTACAGACAGACACCATAGAAATTTTGTCATTTTCGGATTCCTCACACCTGAAAACGTGTAGAAAAGTCAAAAAACCGAGGTCGAAATTTTTCACGATTACCTAAGTTCCCCATACCTATAGTATGATGGGGAACTAAAAGATAATGAATCTATTTATGTGAGATTCATGCAAAGAAAACCTAATCAAGATCTCTATATTTTTTCCTATGAAACCTTATCATTCTGGTGCTGTGCAAAACAGAGTCTGATAAAGTATACTAAAAAAAATTTGTAACTCATTGAAAGATCTACGGGAAAAAAATACAATTTATTTTTATTCTAACACCGATCTGTATGCAACATTAAATGACTTATTTTCTGTCAGCACATGCAAGTTCTGGGTACTTGAAACACGGGAACAACCATCATATAATTGACCGTGTGAGAAGCATGGAGTTCCTAAATGAATGCCTGTCACTTTTAAGGTTTGGCCCTGGGATTTGTTGATCGTCATTGTAAAAGCCAATTTAGATGTAAATTGCAATATTTGGAAATAATATATTTTTAAAAGTTGAATCTTATGAATCTTTGCAAGCATTTTTTGAAATCTAGCAATACTTTAAATATATATACAGAATATGATTTATTATCATAGATTGACTAAAAAACATCATAAAAAGTATAATCAAAATAGGAATTAGTTTTTATTTATTTTTTTTAAATGCGAAAATAAATAAATAAAAAGTTATCGCCAACATGCTGATAAAAATTAAATATTCGTTTATAGGGGTCCTGTACTAAAACAGTACTGCGTTGCGGAAGTATAAAAACTGGGTTGTCAATTATGAATTTTATTTCGAAACCTTTCTTTGTATGATTTTAGTTCACTATTGCATAATATTAATCTGGTTCTAATAATAATTTGGTGACTGGTGAATTAAAATTTCAATTATGTGGTGAAATTCATATAATATTTATAAGTTTCAAATTTTTAATTTTTTTTTTTTTTTTTTTTTTACAAAGAAATGATTTTTTTTTTTTTTTTTTTCATCTCCCGGCGAATTGTTGAATAATATTTTAGTTCTTAAACAATTTTGGACGGCTTTGCCCACTTCGTTGGCAAACTCTTTTCTATTTAGCTTTATAAAAAAAAAATAAAAAAATTGAAATCGCTCAATAGCTCGCTTTGGGTTCCCGCTGCCTTCGGCATTGACTTCTTCATCCTTGCAATCTCCGGTGCCTGTCCCTATTGCCTGCGAGAATAGCTTACCCATGGGCTTCCATTTGGGTGCTTATCATATATGACAGTTTTGATACGGACAGTATCGAAAAATTTGAAGTTGCTCTTTTATATCTGAATCCCAGTTACATATGAACAACATTATACGTGATGTACATAATATTTGCTCTCAAGTTACTTCCTATATTTATTTGATTTAACCGATCAATCATAGAATGACAGCAATTTCAAGCCACCTATAATATTACAATATGCTATGATCAATTATATAAATAAATATTAAACAAAATACCTTATTATTCGACTTCGTGCGTTGCAGAAGAGCTCTTTTCGGACGGGGGGCCCCTTCCGTCTTCAGTGTCGTCCGCACTTCGCGGCTGGCAGTCGTAGGTTTGATGTTTTTCCTTAAGTAGGTGCCGCCATATTTCTCCCATCTCTGCCGACTCGTGGTCATTAATTGCGTCACTATGATGCGCGATCTCTATGCTTTCACGGATATACGCGTAGGTGGAGTTGTTATAGTTTGCTATTTTTTCTACATTTTCAAAATCAATTTCTATGTCATCTTCAAAATATTTTCTAGCTAGCGCGGTGGTACGGCGATTAAATTTAATATCGTTTTTATGTTCTTTTACCCTTGTCTTAATCTTCCTTTTGGTGACTCCTATATATTTAAATTCTTTATTTTCTTTATTTTTTACGGGAATTTTATAGATACCTGCAGTTTCGGTGGGGGGGATCGAATCTTTATCGCTTCTTATTAATTGATATATATTGGGATTGGGTTTAATGGGAATATTAACGTTAAATTTATTAGCGGTGTGTTTTATTTTATTTGAGGTGCCTTGATTATAGGGAATAGAAAAGGTGTATTTTGTGGAAGTTTTTTGGGCATCTGGAATATTGTTTAATTGTTTTAATCGTTTTCTGTACAAGTGGTTGACTAATGTTTTGGGGTATCCTGCATCGATTGTTAATTTATTGATGAATTTTAATTCTTTTCTTAATTCTTTTTCATCTGAGCAAATAAGAATGGCACGATTAATATAGCTGCGTATGGTATTAATTTTGTATCTGTAGGGGGTTTTGCTTTTATTACTAATGATTTCGTTACTTGCGGTAGGTTTTCTGTATACTGTGGTTTTGAATTTGTTATTATCTTTAATGATTTTGACGTCTAAGTAGTTGATTTCCCCGTTATTTTCGTGTTCAAAAGTGAATTTGATATTGTTATCTAATTTGTTTAATTGGTTTAAGATTTCATCGCTATTGTAATTATCTTTAATAACGGCAAACACGTCGTCAACGTAACGGACCCAGAATAGCGATGAAATCTTAAACCAATTAAACAAATTAGATAACAATATCAAATTCACTTTTGAACACGAAAATAACGGGGAAATCAACTACTTAGACGTCAAAATCATTAAAGATAATAACAAATTCAAAACCACAGTATACAGAAAACCTACCGCAAGTAACGAAATCATTAGTAATAAAAGCAAAACCCCCTACAGATACAAAATTAATACCATACGCAGCTATATTAATCGTGCCATTCTTATTTGCTCAGATGAAAAAGAATTAAGAAAAGAATTAAAATTCATCAATAAATTAACAATCGATGCAGGATACCCCAAAACATTAGTCAACCACTTGTACAGAAAACGATTAAAACAATTAAACAATATTCCAGATGCCCAAAAAACTTCCACAAAATACACCTTTTCTATTCCCTATAATCAAGGCACCTCAAATAAAATAAAACACACCGCTAATAAATTTAACGTTAATATTCCCATTAAACCCAATCCCAATATATATCAATTAATAAGAAGCGATAAAGATTCGATCCCCCCCACCGAAACTGCAGGTATCTATAAAATTCCCGTAAAAAATAAAGAAAATAAAGAATTTAAATATATAGGAGTCACCAAAAGGAAGATTAAGACAAGGGTAAAAGAACATAAAAACGATATTAAATTTAATCGCCGTACCACCGCGCTAGCTAGAAAATATTTTGAAGATGACATAGAAATTGATTTTGAAAATGTAGAAAAAATAGCAAACTATAACAACTCCACCTACGCGTATATCCGTGAAAGCATAGAGATCGCGCATCATAGTGACGCAATTAATGACCACGAGTCGGCAGAGATGGGAGAAATATGGCGGCACCTACTTAAGGAAAAACATCAAACCTACGACTGCCAGCCGCGAAGTGCGGACGACACTGAAGACGGAAGGGGCCCCCCGTCCGAAAAGAGCTCTTCTGCAACGCACGAAGTCGAATAATAAGGTATTTTGTTTAATATTTATTTATATAATGTTTTAATGACTTCGTTTAAATCATAAAGTTATAATGCTATGATCAGCTACTTCTATCGCATGAGAAAATTATTTTTGTTATTATTATTATTATTTTGTGGTTATATATACTTCATGCTTAGTTAATAGTAGTTGGTATATAGAAAAATAAATAAATTGATTAATATGTAAACTTGATCATGGTACAGCCTTAATGCCCTTGGCGACTTTTGAATTTTTGTTGTCGTTTTAGATCAAAATATAATTTATGCGATTATTGTTCCTATACGCAAGCGAGGTGTGATGTCACTGACCGCCCCTGGATGCAAGAAAATGATTTCCTATGTTAATCGCCCATTGGATTTTTTGTGAAAAATTATTAAAAATCGAAGATAATTATTTCCCGATTTTAATCCCCATATTTGGGTATATATATGTATTAGTTATCATGTACATGTGTTAGGTTGAGTTATTTTGCTGTCAAATTGACAAAATTTTAAATTTCAAAACTCTGTCGTTTTTGGCGCTTATTGTATTTGGTGATCAAAAACGTAATATGAAAATATACATGCCAGATGTATATTTTCGTAATATGCATTGTACGAAATATTGTTTTATATTATTCATTACTCTCTTAATATAAGTTGTTAAATAACCATGATTTTTGAAAGGAATTAAATTATGTTCGCCAAATAATTTGGCGATATTTTTTTTTCTGCCAAGGATGACCGATATCAAATCTATTCTGCTGCAACATATTAGTATCTTATATCAGATACTTTATTTAGACATTTGAAAACAAATTTGACTTCAAATTATGATAGAATATTTATCATTTTCCTTTTAATTAGTATATTAGTTGGTTATTTATTGTGTTAATATCATCCTTTGAAATGAAATGTTTGTGTTTTTAATCAAATATGGAAGTTTGCCTTTTTTTTTTTTTTTTTTTTTTCTAGAGTTTTGAAATTAAAAATTCAAATTTTGTCAATTTTACAACAAAAATAACTTAATCTAACGCATGGACATGATAACTAATACATATCCATACCTAAATATGGGGATTAAAATCGGGAAATAATTTTCCGCGATTTTTAATAATTTTTTACAAAAAATTCAATGGCGTTTACAATAGGAAATATTTTTCTTGCATCCATGAACGGCCAGTGACGTCATCACTTCGCTTGCGTATTTCTTTTTATCTTTTCCTTGGCGAAAAATGTCCAATCTACTTCCACATCAAAATTAAAAAATTTGTCCAGAATTATCAATAAGAAAATACCTTTAATATAATGCTGAATTAGCTTTTATGCCAAGCATGTTTCATCCGCCATACTTAAAAAAAAAAATCTGAAGTTGAGGTATGTAAAAAATGCTAAGAAATAAAATTCAGAAGAAATATGTTA
The DNA here is from genome assembly GCA_963930645.1 of Salticus scenicus. Lineage (NCBI taxonomy): Eukaryota > Metazoa > Arthropoda > Arachnida > Araneae > Salticidae > Salticus > Salticus scenicus. The sequence continues at coordinate 320,148,179 of OZ005648.1, read as the reverse complement.
GATTTGTAATATTACTATTTTATTTTAAAGTTATGAAGTGTCATTTTCCCATCGACCAATTTAACATTTAGTAATGTTTTTATTTTTCGCGTGAAAGCATATTTCATTTTATGTTGAAATAAATAAATAAATAAATAATAAAAAATACCTCGTTAACTTTTTTGGCAACAATTAAAAATTTAAATGGCTTATATTAAGTCAATTACCAGTTTATTATTTTCATATTTTAATTAATTTTAAAAAATCTAATCAAATTTCCGGTATAAATTGTAGCCTATGTTCTATTCCAGACTATTCTCTATCTCTGTACCAAATTTCATCCAGATCCGTGTAGCCGTTTTGGCGTGATTGAGTAACAAACATCCATCCATCCATCCATACTTTCGCATTTATATATTAGTATAGTTATATATATTATGTAATAATAATAATAATATTATTATTATTATTTTACTTTTCCAAACATGTTTACTTTAATAAAAGTACAATAATCATGAAAAAAATCTGGCTGTTAGATTTTTGGTATATTTTTATATTTTGAGGCATTCTGAATTTTTTTTTCAACCAGAGAATCAAGTGGCTTAGTAAATGCAAATATTATCATTTTCCTAAAATTGTCTTCCTTATAATTTTTCTGTAATGTTTATTTGTAGAATTGTGTAAATTATTTTTTTTTATTTTTTTCAATATACATCATAATTTACCCCCCCCCCCCCCCCCAAAAAAAAAAAAGGAAAACTGTGGATAATTACGAATTTACTATAGGTCTGCATATATGCATGGAACTGAACATGATAGCATTTATATACTGTATTCAGTTGAGCTCAAATTTGGTGGGCATTTTAAAGGTCACTGTTATGCAGACTGTATAAATTTTCATGTGTTCTTTTACTTATAATTCTTTTATGAGGATAGACATAAGAATTCTTATTATTATGGTCTCCGTTGACTCAAAATATTTAAAATGCATTTTGGTATTGTTTAATTATTTAAAACAGCAAAATTTTGATATGTTATATTGTTTGTGTAAGGATTTCAGGGTAGTCAGCAACCTGGAAATCATGGAAAAGCCACAATTTCAATTCCCCAGCAAAAGTCTGTAAAATATCTGGGGATTTATTTGAAATCAGTAAAACTCTGAGAATTTTGACTAAATCCATGCTCAAAAAGAAAAATTAAATTTCACACCAATATAGTTAAATTTTTATAGAGAAATAGTTAAATTTTTATAAAACTAATTAAATTGTAGATTTAATTTTTTCACATATAATTATAAAGTATTTTTTTTTTTTTTTTAACATTTGTTAAAGTTTCATGTTTGTACTGCCTTTAGGTACAGTTTTTTGTCATATCTTTAGATATGTTTTGAGTAGGGATGGACTGGATGTGGATTTTACCGGATATCCGGCAGTCCCCTTTCCCAGTACACATGAAATTTTTAGTTTTTTAAGAGCACACAATAATTAAACTAGTATGTTGGGGAACCCACAAGACTTTCTTATATATTTTCCTGTACAAATTCACTGAGTGCAAATAATTTATTAAAAGTATTTAAAAAATTTAACATGATGAATGCAAATGATTTTCATCTTAGAGAAATCCAACACTAAATATCCAAAGAAAGACAGTTTTGTCTATAAATAACATCTTAAAAAATGTGTTTTTATAATGGTTACCTCACATATCAAATTTTGTACAGTTATATGCCATAGACGTTGAGATATAGACATTCTGTTATTGATAAAATTTGCAGTATAGCAGTGTCGTGTGGTGGCCCCAACGTACTAGTTTTACTTTTTCTTACCCATGTAAATTGTAGAGAAGTATTGTTTTTGAGTCAAATTTTCGTAATTGAGTTTTTGTTATATTTACACGATTTGAGGTGGATATTTAGTGTTGGATATTTAGTATTAGTTTTTTTCCAAGATGAAAATCGCCGGCATTCATCATGGTAGATGATTTTAATAAATAATAGTTTTTGTAGTTTATTTGAACTGAGTGAATTTATATAGGAAAATATAGATGAAAGTCTGGAGGTGGCCACAACATACTAATTTTACTTTCTCTTGCCCATGTAAATGGTAGAGAAGTATTGTTTTTGAGTCAAATTTTCAAAATTGAGTTTTTGTTATATTTACATGATTTGAGATCCCCTGAATCCAAAAATCATATTTTTAGTGGTTGGTCTGTGTTTATGTGCGTTATAAGCATATCTCAAGAACAAATAATAGCAGAATGTCCAAACTTGGTATTCTAGATGTGTATCATATAAGGATGCTACACTAAACTTTTTGTGGAGATCAAATGATTTGTGTACATGGACACCCAAAAAAATTCAAATACATTACGTCTATGGGGAAAATTGTAGGTAAGTAGAGTTTAACAACTATAAACTGCACTAAACCAAATGAAACAAATTATGTTTTTTATATGCGTAAAAAAATGTTTCATGTAGAATATGGTATGGAAGTCATTCACTGTTTGTTTACAGAGCTACACAAAAAAACTACATTATAGTACAACTAGATTATAGTATGGCAAAACTTGAAAATTGATGGAAGTGGTTTTTCAGGTTTTGCCATGTGTTATTAATATCGGATTATATTTATGTGCACCATGTGGTGTTTACATAATCTAGAAGATATGCAGGGCTGCCAATATTTAAGCCATAATATTCTTTTTTATCGTAAGTGGAAGTGTTTTACTATAATATTTTACTGTGTCCAAGAAAGCTGCTTAGGAATTGGAATTAATTCTTCATGGCCATATGGTTAATAATGCATTTTTTAAGCTAAATATTCATTGCTTTTTTTTTTTTTTTTAATGCGTTTTGAAACTTCCTGAATACCGAAGTCAAGTTTTAATGCCTGTTCTTTGCCTGTGTCACTAAGAGTAAATTAAAAACAAGTAATTTTAGGCGATTCAAATGTTGTATTTTTAAGTTAATATGTTTGTTAGTAGAAAAATTTGATGAAAATTGATAAGTTCTAAGAAGTGTTGCGTGTTAAAGTTGTCTGAATAATTTAAAATGAACTTTTGAATTTAATAACAGACTTGAATTCTATATAAATGTATGTATAGTAATGAAACAGGGGGTTGAGGCGTGGTTAGCTTCCTTCACACATTATTTGTCAAATAAATCTGTTTTGAAGAAGCCTAGTTTGAATTATTTTAACATAGGTTAACATAACAGTATACATACTTGCCAACTTTTCCGGTTTTCCCGGAAGACTTCCGGTTTTTTAACGTATCTTCCGGTCTTCCGGACAGATGATGAAATCTTCCGTTTTTAAAAAAGTCGCGGATATCGTTCGTTTTAAAAAGAAAACCCAAATGTTCTATGAAAATTCCTGATTCCTAATCTTTCTCCATCCATAACATAAATGTCAATATTCATTTCAAACTTGCTTTATGAGATTCTAGAACATGTAAAGAGATAGAATTGTTAAATATTTCTTGCTGATCTAATTTATTTTTTGCCCCTCCCCCCCCCCCCCTTTCATTTATCTCCAACTAGTGATCAGCAATCAAACGTTCTGCAGAAGTCTTTTGTTTCCTAATCTTTATCCATCTGCAACATAAATGATAATATTAATTTTAAACTTCTTTCATTAGATTTTAGAAGTAGAGTTGAAAGAGTTTAATATTTCTTACTCTGTAATTATTATTTTATCCCCCCCCCCCCCCACACACACACACACTTTCCCCGGATTGTGATCAATGATTTGTTCTAGAAACAATAAAGCAATGGAAGTGCTCAATATTTCTCCCGTATGTAATTATTTTTAGATCTTTATTGCTGAATTTAATGAATCTGTTTATTTTTCCTCAATTAAATTAAATATTTGTATGTCATATTTATATCAAATGTGTAAACATGGGGGAAAAATTAAGAATAATTTTTTCAGGTAGGAAAATTTTTTCCAAATCAATTTAAGAAAATTAATACTCAGTTAGTTTTATGCACGTTTGAAACTGATAATTAGCTACTGCTACTTTTTTTTATATGTATGATTGATCTAAATACACAAAAATCATATTCTATTTATTTAAAAAATTAGTTATACTTTAACTTTACTAAGTTTTTTGTCTATTGTTAAATACATTTCTTACAGATTCTGTTTCGTAGATATTTATGTGTTGAAGAGTAATAACTTCATTTAAAACTTTTATATATTTAGTATAATCAATTTATAGTAAAACGTTTTTATAGATTGCTTCTAAATATTAAAATTGTAAGATTGTATTGTTTATTACATGCAAAAAAAAAAAAAAAATCTTCCCTTTTTTTATGAAATTTTCTGGTTTTTCAACAAAAATCTTCCCTTTTTTTTATTAAAATTGGTTGGCAAGTATGCAGTATACATTTTCTTGCCCCTTAATCTCCAATCTGTATTTATAGTATTAAATTTCAGGGTAAGAGAAAGTCGTGTGAGTGACACACGAGATTATTTAAGTAAGTTTTGTTAATTATATGCATAGCAAGGCAGACAAAGCACGTAGTTCAGACAATATTGCACATTATATTCTGCTAACCTAACTATCAAAAATGAAACATAAGCATAAGAATTGATATTAAAAAATAAAATAAAACTATTGTGGCTTATTATTCTTATGGTATTTACATTTTTATGTATGTGAATGGAATCCAGTTGCATAAAAATCAAATGCAAATACCCTTTTTTAATTATTGTGTGCTCTTAAAAAACTGAAAATTTCATGTGTACTGGGAAAGGGGACTGCCTGAAATCCGGATCTGGCAAAGTAAAAAAAAAATTATCTGGAATGTGGGATATCCGTATCCGGTTATCTGGTAAAATCCATATCCTGTCCATCCTTAGTAAGAAGTGACAAGTTGCAAAGGGGCACATAAAGCTGTTTTGTTTTGGTCTTTGGGATGAACCTTTACTTGGTAATAGTCTGCACAAAGAATAAATTTTTGACCTGAAAGGGAGTAGTTTCTGTAAATATTTTTTTAGTTAATGTGACTTTTAAATAATAATATTAATCTTATTGTGATATGTTACATTTTTTGTCTTGAAATATCCTAAATTTTTGACTTTTTTAAAAATAATGTTTTCATTGTTTCTTTATGTAATTTCTAACTAACTGGTTCCTTATTCAGTGTGATTTATAATTCTCCTTAGGTTCCAATTTCAGCTTTACTGTTTCTTATTCTGTTCTCTGGAAACACTTTGACCACTGTAATAGTTATCAAACAAAAGCTCAATCTGACAGATTTGTTTCATCGTAAGTTGCAGTAGTCAAGACTCTGGTTTTGTATGCCCATTTACAGATGAAAAATCCAGAATTGCTGATACATTTATTTTAAATATATATTTGCTGAAAATATATTTTAATATAAAAGTTTTACTTTTGATATAAGCTTTAAAAATATATTTTGTAAGATGAACTATCCAAGACATATGCCAAATGATTATTTTTTTATTTGTTTAGTAAATGTAATTATTCTTTTACTATTTTTGTAGTATGTGTAATTATTCTTCTACAATTTTCATAATACTATAGGGAAAAATGTTGTTCATGTTATCAGTAATTAATCTTTATATAGTTAAACTAATCTTCATTTTGACGAGGATTGCAGAAACAGTTCATGTTAAAAGTAATTCATGTTAACGAGGTTCGACTGTATATATATAATTATTTTACAATTTTCTATGTATTTTTAATTATTCTTCTGCAATTTTTTTTAATTTGTGTGATTATTTTTCTACAACTGTATTTAATAATACATACTTATAACTCTATTTATGAAATACTTAACTTTGTATATATTTAAGATAAAGCACATGCTCAAATAAGTGCCAAGTGATGTAGTTATTGTATTATTTATAAATTATGTGTTAGTTACTAAAACATTATTTTTTTAAGGGTGGCTAAAATAATATAAAATGTTTGTTCTTATTAAATAAGAGCATCATCAAATTATTCATATATGATTTTTGTATTTGATCTTGCTGTTCTGGTTATGTATTCCTGCTCTATGAAATGCTGGACAGTTGCAGGGCTCGCGTTGGTGCGCTATAGCGCACCATTGTCTCAAATTTTAATGAAAGGGACGCAGAATTTTTGAAATTGCGGGTCCTGAGGACCCATAATCAAGTATTGGATCCAGGAACTTTTTCAGAAACAAAACCACCACTACTACTTAAAGAGACAGAGAGAGAGAGAAAAAAAAAGAGAGAGAGCTTATGTATGAAATATCCTGAACGGTGTTAATTTAAAATACAAATTACTCTTATTTAATGATAGAGTTGAAATGAATATTAAATAATGCATCTAAAGTATTAACTTTTATTATTATTATTATTTAAAAAAAAAAAAAAAGAGGAAAAGAATTTTTAGATTCTTCAGCTAAATAACATGCCCAAAGGGTAAGTTTTTCTTTATATATATTCTGTTGTTAGTGAGTTGTGCTTTATAATTCAAAGAAAATTAATAATAATAAAAATGAAAATAAAAAAGCAAAAATCTGGAAAATTCCAAAATCCTGAATATTTCCAATTCTGCTGGTCCTAGATAATCGGTCCTATACTTTTTTTTTTTTTTTTTTTTTTTTTTTTTTTTTACCTGCTAAATGTAAGTTTCTTTAATTTTTTTTTTTTTTTTCAAGATTATTTCTATTAATCTTGTTTGAAGTCTATTGTTATTGTCAAAATAATCATAATCTTTACTTATTTAAAACCTCTTTCAATTGCATTAAACAATTTTCTTTGCACTTTTTATTAATTTAATTTAGTAATGTGCTGTTTTAACTACATAATTAAATGCAATTTTAAGAAAGGTAAATGCTGATTTCATATGATAAAAAATAAGTTAGAACGTTTTTATTTATTTATTTTTTAAATGCAATGTTTCAAATGTAAAAAGGAATTGTGAAAATATTTTTGTGTTTGTGAAAAATATTAGTAGTTACAAGCCCCCCCCCCCCCCCACACACACACACACCCGGGAAAAAAAAAAAAAAAAAAAAAAAAGGTTTTTCGAGGGGGAAAAAAAGGTGTCCCCATTTTTCAAAAACTTGACCCACATTTTTCATAGTGATGGGGTCTTGGGACCCCATTTTTCAAAATGTCAGCGCAAGCCCTGCAGTTGTATATGCACTTAAAATCTAGTGTTGAATGTTGAGTTTCGTGCCAGTAATGAAAATTTAGTGGTCCAAAAAAGACCCCCTAAGTCAAGATTTGGTGGTTTAAAAATATAAATTGGTAGACAAATAAGTACAAGTGCACACATTTTATACATATTTTTACACACTATATATATCAAGGTTTTATGCAATAACAGCACAAACACTTTAAGCTATGAACAGAAGATTTTTATATTTTTCGTTTTATTATTCATTCATGTTATAGCAGAAAAGATTTAAATTTTAAAAATTAATTTAAACATGTATAAATTATGTAGGACAATTTTTAACATCTGCAATAAAATGTATAATAATTATAAGATAAAAAAAAAAAACTTTATATATATACCGTGTTTTAAATTTTCTGATGAATCATAAAGCTCTTATCAATGTGCATAAAATTTTTAAAGTGATAATTATGTCAATTTTTGCGAGATGCATAATTTAACTTTTTATAATTTTTTAACATTCACGCTTAATTAAATGTCGAAAGAAAATGAACTCGTATTTTTTTTTTTTTTTTTTTTTGGTCAACAATTAAATTATAGTTAATATTTTAATGGCTATTTTAAAGCTATTAGGATGTTATTATTTTCATATTTTAACTAATTATAAGAAAACTAATCAAAAATTCGAAAATCGGACTTCGAAGTATTGTGCTGTCACCGGGTTCTGAGCTACTGTGAAAGTTCAAATGTCTAGCTAGTAGGGAAGTTAGTTAAAATTCGATTGCAAGATTTGTACCGGACAAACAAAGAAACAAGAATAAAAGTTAATAAAAACATGGTAAAAAAGTGGTGGTGAATGAGACACAATAATTCTTTTAGTTCAAAACAATCAAGAATGATCTTTCTTCATTACCAGGGAAAAAACGCTGCTTACTATGTGCAGTATGAAAGCAAAATGTAATATAGTAGACTTATTGTTAACACTGATTTCATACCCTGCAAAACATGTTGTCTTAAAAAAAAAATTATATCACATTAACATGCACATTAATTTATTTATAGGATCTTTTGCTTCTGTTATTTAAAAATTGTACTGCAATCAAAATCTAACTCAACAGTAGTTCATTGATGTTTATGATACTACGCATCATACACATTTAATCTGATAGCAATTTATCACATCTAATACCAGAGCCTTCAATGTAGAAAAATCTTCAAATCGACCACTGAGCTGTAAATGATATTTATAAAAAAGCATGAAAAATTAGTTAGAAGATTGTTAATGTATTAAATATGTGGTTTTCGATTTTTTTTATTTTATTTTTTTTTTACCAATGTTTTATAAATATAAAAATATATTTGTAAAAAATAAATGTATATAAATATTTTAGGTGACAAATTTGTCTTCCATATTTGTGATTTGGGTGACATTCGTTGTTAACTGGACAGCAATTTTCATTTTGTCGCCATGCTAACATGAACACTGATGATGCATAATAAGAACCTTGTAAACAATCACCATAAATTGCAAAAACAGATAATTGTTTTGGATTGAAATAATTAAGGGGAATACTACACCATCTGAAAAAACCAAAAAAAGTCAGGGAATTCAAATATATAGTTGATAAGTCAGGGAAATTCAGTGTTTTCCCCCAAAAAAATTTAAAAAGTCAGGGAATTTCATAAATTTTTGCTGAACTTTGTACCAAAATTGGATGACAAATAAGATGATATTGCACCACTCAGAATGTAAAGTAGAACCTGTTTATTGTCCAGTCAGAGAGACTTTCAGAATAATTTTCATTTTTTTTTTATCCACACTCCTAAAATATTTCATGTTTTAGGTGGTTCATATAAGCACCTGTAAAATTGTTCTTGAATTATCTATTTATTCATGAGATTAAAAAATTGGTGAATTTATTGTTAATGAGAACAAAAGTGCAGTGGGTGAACACTGCATATCATTTGCAGTTTAGGGAAGGGGGAGGGGGGATAATATTAATTTGAATGCTCAAAATTGAATGATAAATTAAAAGAAACAAGTTCTGTAAGATTTCAAAATTTATGTATCGGTGTTAAAATGCATTTAAAAGAAATGCTGTCCACTGAACATAGTGATATAAAATACTTTTGTATCCCTGTGTATGAGTTACAAAAACTTTACAGTTATTCCTAATAATTCATTAATATTTGTATCAAATTTCAAACCAATCGATTGTTTTTGTGAGTGCTATTGTGCTGCATACAGATACTGAAAACCACACTGACATTTCAGCAACTAATATAAATACTTACAATGGGAGAAAACATGTTACAATAAATGAAAGATGGTTGGATCCATGGGAAGATTAAAAGGAATATAGAACCACAACAGAGAATCAAATATGGGCAAACATTCAAATATATGGATGAGGTGTCCATATTCAACAGCAAAATTGCTTTATATCATGTTCACTATGTTTTAGTAACTTATGTGATGTTTAATTTCCTATTGTTATGTGATAATTGATAAGAAATATGGTTTTATGTATGTTAAGAATTATTTTACTACAGTTAGAAAAAAAAATTGTTATATATATAACTGCAAATTTTTTTAAGTATTAGGAAATATATATATATTATATTCATAATTTTTATTTTTGATAGTCATGAAAATGTATAAAAATTTGTACAGTAGTGTATTAATTTAAATGACAAATTATTACATAATATTATCTTACTATTTTTAGTGAATTTATTTTTTATTGTTTTAATTACAGATTTTAGATTAAATAAGGTCTATATAGGTTTTAACTAATCAAATGATACTTAAAATAAATAAATAAAACTAATTAAAAAAAAAATCAATTATTATAATATTTTAACTTTTATTAAAGGACAATTTAAATGTTAGTTTTAATCCTTCCTCTTCCCTATCAAAGAAAAACAACATTATAAAATTATATTATAAAGAAATGCAGCTACATGAATGTATAATTTCTTATCTCAGTATTTTATTTATGTAACCTATCAATCTATAATACTTTACATTCCATTAAAATATTTTTGTGTTTGTAATTTAATAACAAGTGTTCAGTACTTCACCCTTTCACTAATCTGAATACATGTCATTCTATAGACATTAAATTTCCTCAGCTGACAATTCTATCCACCTGTTCATGATGATTACAGATCTAAAAGACAAAAACAGAAAAATTTCAGAAAATAGCTCCATGTTATATTTCAAATTGCCCTCAGGAAATGCATGTCCCAATGGTAGCGAAAAGGGTTAAGGATAGCTAAAATAAATTATTTCTTAACACAGGTGTAAATATAAATTGTGCATATTATATTAGTTTCAGTGATGTTTTAATTATTCAAAATCATAAACATATCTGTTCTTTTTTTTTTTTTTTTTGAAAACTTGAATAATACTTTCAGTATTGTTTTGTGTTTGTCCTACTATTTAAAAATCAGATTTGATAATAATGTGCAAGGAAATTTAAATGTAATCTCAAATAAGATTTGCATCATGTACTTAATAGTGTTAATTTACATTTTGCCATTTCTGTAAATTTGAGATTCATATAGAAACTCGATTTTGTTCCAGAAATGCTTGCTTAATATAATATAAAGATTGATTCACATCGACTAATGGAGTATAGATAATTAACTAAAATGAATTAAATTTCCTTATCTTTTTTAAAATAACATGTTAACGATATCTCTAAATAAAGTTAAATTTATATGGTAGAATAAGTTTTGTTAGCTAAGTATAAATTGATGTCTATATGGGATGCGTAAAATTTGTGATGTACTTTTGTCATTCTGTATTCTGTATTTTTGTCATTCCAAAGTTTCAGTATTCCTGTATTTTAGTGCAAGATTTTTCTATACCTTTTTTTTTTTTTTTTTTAATTAAGTTTTTGCTGTAAATGAATACTTCATTAACTTTTTAAATTTCAGAGTTTCTAAAATTAAAAATAAGTCAATTTTTTCTAAATAAAGAGATCTTTTTCAGTTTGAAGTCAATGTAATAATAGTGATTAAATGCATGTTACTTATAGCAAACCGAATAATTTCTAAAATATATATATATTTTTTTTAAAGGTGTAATGCTTCTTCGTAAAACAAACTTCAGGAAAGGCTTATGTACTCATAATTGGTATCTATGTTTATTGATATGAAAGTATTATTTTGAGAATTTTATTTTTGGTACATTGTGATTTTTATTGAATAAAAAACCTTTATACTTTTCATGCTTGTTTGTTTTTTGTCTCAAAAATAAATATATATAAACACAGACACCATCACTGACATATTGAATCATATTTTAAGTAGTATGTGAGAAAGTTTTCATAATTAAGTAGTCAACAAAAAAGTTATTAATACTAGAATCATAACAAGTTTTTCAAATACTAAAGAATAGGTATTGCATTTACAAATCATGCTAGATCTGTCTTTTTTTAAACAATCTTTTGAATTTAAATATATTTTGTAGGATGATTAAAGTTACATAAAAATGCAAGCTGGCCAAAATTGAGAGGCATAAGCAATATAGACAAAAGAAATATTAGTTATCCCAAACCCCCCCACTTTAAAAATATATATATATATAATAAAGATGATCTATTAAGCATAGTAGAAGCCAAGCAACAGATACAAGATCACTGAAACACCAATGACCAATAAAATTTATATATATATATATATGTAATAATGATGATCTATTAAGCATAATAGAAGCCAAGCAACAGATACAGGATCGCTGAAACACCAATGACCAATAAGATTAAAAAATTTTATCAGTGGATGAAATACACTAATGTAAAAACTTAAATCCATAAGCTTTATCAAAATTTATGAAAAAATAATTTAAGAAACATAAGATAGGAAGGAAGGAGGCAGGCGGCAAGACTTGTGACTTGCCTGTGGGGGTAAACTAGTTTCACGCCGGCAACACTCACCCAGCCTGCCACGACCAGAATAAGAGTCATATGAATTTCAGTGGCGGATTTAAGGGGGGGGGGGCTAGGGGGCTGAAGCCGCTCCCCCCCAAAAGTACTGACATTTCCAATTGAATAGTACAATTGAAAACTTTTCATTGATCTGGAATTACATCTTGAAAAATCTTTAGCCCCCCCCCCCCCCCCCCCAAAAGTTAAGTTCTGGATCTGCCACTGATGGATTTAAAAAAGCAAAATTTCAAAGCAGATGAATAACATAACAATGAAACCACAAAGCAACAATGAAATTCACTGATTAATTACATTGTGTTTAATAGTATAATGAGAATTTTAAAAATAGTTGACAACTCAAAAAGGAAGAAACTGATAAAGAATAAATTCTCACAAACTTCACAACACAAGAATCATAATTAAAATTTTTTAATTAGTAAATAACATATTGAAAAAATTACAGAAATTACAGATATAATGCAAATTGTAAGAGCGCAAATGCAGCTTTAAATAAAGTGTATAATACATAAAATAGTGTTAATGCCAATTTAAGATAAATCTAAATATATGAAATTCATATATTATATAATGGGGAAATTGCACATATTTTGACTTGTAAATGATAGAGCATGAAAATACAAACATTTTGATACCATTTTTATGCATATTTGAAAACCGGGTGCTTTAATAAATTAACTTTAAAACACGTAGTTCTCATGTTGGCGGGAAAACGCTGCGTCACATGATAAAACCTATCGTGACGTCACTATCCATGAAATGAACTGCCGGCTGAATTTCTACCTCTTGTATTGTAAAGAAAAATCGTACATTCAGCGAAATTTTGTATTCTTTCTTTAAAAAAAAATATTAAAACTATTTGAACTCATTAAACATCACTTCATTCTATAAATGACACCAAGTTTCAATGATATTTTTTTGTACTCGCCTGCTGTTATTAATCCAAATTAAACTATAATCGAAATAATAGTTGATCAATAGAATTTTCTTAAAGAATGTTTTTAGTATGCTTTGCCAAAGATGTATCTTTTAAATACTTGTTTTGCTTCATTATTATGTTTTATAGATTTATTATTATTTTATTATTATTATAAACTGAGTACAGAAATAAAATATTGGGATTGAGTAATAATATTTAACTGAATAATATGCATATTTTCATTGCTTAAAAAATTTAGAATAGTTTATGCTAAATTAACCTAAATTAGATTACTTTTATAATTATGAGATGCCAGTATATCTGTATATTAGGCATTCCACAAGGAGGTTGTAGCTCCAGTATTTTGGCAGATCTCTATCTTTATTATTATGAAAAGCAAATTTGCAATGATGATGTTCGATTTTATCGTTACATCGATGATATTATTGTATTTTATCTCAACAAGAACTCACAAAATGGTTTTTCCTTCAATTATCCACCTAATTTAAAGCTAACTCAAAATACTCTGACTAATCAATCTATTAACTTTTTAGATCTCAAAATAATCATCGATGGTAATAAACTTTACACAGATATCTATGACAAACGGCAAGATTTTTGTTTTAATGTAAACTTATTTACACATTTTAATTCATGTCTGCATCTTTCGGTATTTAGAAACATCATCATTAACCATTTATTTCGAATTAATAATTTATGCTCTGCAAAGTTTAAAAACAAGAATATTAATAAACTGATCACAGCCACTGCTAAAATGGGTTTTCCTAAAAACTTTGTATTTTCTATTTTATATCCTTAACCATATCTCTGTCAGTACAAAAAAAAAAAAAAAAAAAGCTGTGTACACTCTTGTGTATATCAACAAAAAAATTATAAAATAATAAAAGACAATAAAAAAGGTGGCGGTTGGGTGGGCAGATGTTTGATTACGGAGGTGGGGTGGTGTTGTAAGGCTGGATGGTTGGGTGGGTTTGTGAAATTAAATTATTAAAAAAAAAAAAAAAAAAAAAAAAAAAAAGTAGAAGGTTTGTTGCATTTGCTTTGTATTACTATGCATACTTTCATTTTCCATTAAAATTTCAGTTTTTTCCTTTTTGAGTTGTCAACTATATTTAATGTTCTAATTATACTGTTAAACACAATGTGATCAATCGGTGAATTTCATTGTGGCTTCGTGGTTTCATTGTTGTTCATCTGCTTTGAAATTTGCATTTTTAAATCCATATGGTTCCTGTTCTGGTTGTGGCAGGCTGGGGGAGTGTTGCCGGCATAAAACTAGTGTAACCCCACAGGCAAGTCACAAGTCTTGCCGCCTGCCTCCTTCTTCCTGTGTTTCTTGAGTTGTTTTTTCATTAATTTTGATAAGTTTATGGTTTTAAGTTAAGATTTGTTGTTTTACTTTATTGATTCGTTTGTTTTGCAGGCTGTTAATTGGTGAATCTGGTTTCTTTGCATTGGTATATTTCGTCCACTGGTGATTTTTTTTTTTTTTGTCTTATTGGTGTTTCAGTGATCTTGTATCTGTTGCTTGGCTTCTACTATGCTTAATAGATCATCTTTATTGTATGTATATATATATATATATATATAACTTTTTTAATACATTTCAATATTATAACTTAACAATATTTCTATTAAAATAGCAGCTGAAGATTGTGAATAATTAAAAACATTGTAGTGATGCAGTTTGAGAAATTGAAAAGTATTTAAGGAAAATTACATGCACTTATCATTCTAAATAAATAAATAAAATTAAAAGAAGGTCTCGTACAAAAATATTAATATTATTTATATATGTATATATATATAGAAACGCGTTTAGTTATTTTTATAATGTAATTACTTTTTTATTTGGAAAAATTTAAAAATAGAAAGAAAAGATTAATAGAAATAGAAAGTAATAATAATAACATTTAGCAATAGGAAAGATATAAAGTACTTTAAAATAAAATAAACACATGAAATATATGTTAAATGTAATAATACCTTATAAGTTATACATGATCTAGTCATAAATATGAATGGTATTAAATAATTAATTAAAAATTTGCAGTAAATTTCAGCAATCAAACGCAATATATACACTGGTGGACAATTGCTAAGGACGGATGACAATAACTAAGCTATTGTCATCCGCCCTTAGCAATTGTCCACTGGGACCCATTTGCTTCCCCTTCACAAAATCCAAATATCTAAAATGGGCCCCTTTAGAAAATACAAATCCATAAAATGGGTCTCTTCACAAAATTCAGATTCATAACAACAGGCCTTTCTCAAGATTTATTTTTAAAAAGATGATTATTTTGTAAAAGTTTTCCACGTTAACAATATTATTTTTAATGAGTGTGTACTTGGCTCAGTAATATGCTGTTAACTTGATAATGAACATTAGATAGAGTAACTTCTTAAGTGAAAGGTTTCGTGTGATAATTCTTTTTATCACAAAAAGAAATAAATTTTCACAAAATTATTTTGTTTTTCACAAAAAAAAAAAAAAAAAAAAAATGTTTTTCACAAAAATGTGCCCCAAAAGTAAACCTGGAACAACCCTTGCATATACTATAACTGACGGTCTTCGCCTGCTTCGCTGGTCGCTAAATTTAATAAATTAACAAAAAAAAAAATTCTTTTATATCATTCTATAAACAAAAAATAAATAAATAGATAATTAGAAAATAAATTCATTGAAATCGCTCTTAACATCGTTTTAGTTATTCGCAGCCTGCAGCAACTTCTTTCCCTCCAGTGTACCCTGCTTTTTTGGATCTGGGTTCTTATTGCCCGCAGCAATGTCTTTCGTGGGCACTTCAATTTGTGTACATATCAGGAGGCGAAAGCTGCTATTATTCAAAAACTAAGATTTTAAGGATAGCTGTATCTCGGCATCTATTAAATATACTTTAATTTTGGCACCATGTATTTTATTGCAATTACTTTTTCTGCTATATTACCATTTCATTTCGATTAGTACAATAAATAAATAACTAACAAAAGATTTTCCTTTCAAAGGCATTAAATAAATAATAAATAAGTTTTTATTAAACTTAAATTTTAATAAGACTAATTCTTTATGCGATATTAACATTTTCCCGATAAAAACATTTAATTATATTTTCCTTTTGAAATGAATTAATTAAATAAATAAATAGTTGTGTAACAGCCGTTGCTAATGTAAACAACGTAGAACAATATAATTCAAATAAATTTAAGAAAATTAAATGGAAAAATAAATGGATAAAATTGAAATATATATATATATATATATATATATAAATTACTTAAAAAATTATAAAAAGTAAACTTTTTTTTTTTTTTATATATAAAATAAAATAAAAAAATAAATAAATAATGCAATTTGAAAATAACATTTTTTTTTCGTTGCAAAAACATGAAGTAAATATTAAATACATAATTAATGACTGCTCTATAAAATAATCATATATAATTTATAAAATAACATAATTAAAAAATTCTGGTTAAAAAAAAATAATAATAAAATAAATAAACAGTAAAATATATTTTTATGTACTATGAAATTTTAATGAATATTTTAATTATAATTAAATCTTTAAGCATACATTATGAAAAAAGAAATATTCTCACATACAAGCATCTAAAAAATTAGAGAAATGTAAAAAAATACTAGTACTATATTAAAGCAATGCTAAAATTCTATTATGAAGACGTTTATAATTTTCAAAATATGAATACAGAACAAATCTAGACCGTTTAGCTTTAGCTACTCTTATATTTATGTGCTAATAAAATCGAGGTTTCTTCTCAAAAATGACAATATGGAAACAGCATCTATTTTTGGAACATTATCCGATTGCTCTTTTACAAATCCAAAATCGACATTATACAAATAAAAATAGAAATATATATATATAAGATATAGTATAGTTATGGAAGGTTTAAGTTATTTCTTACAAAAGGTAAAATTTTTAAGAATAAACTATAAAATACAGATTAGAATAGAGCGAACAAAAAGAAAAGCAAGCGGTAAAGTGTAAACATTCACACTTCGTGTACTGTGACGTCAACCCCCTCACGGAGCGTTTTCGGATCACGTGGTTTTGTTTTGATTTTTTGCGATTTTAAAATGTTAATTAAAAGTTAATTTGAAATAATTTTACGATTTTAATTGGATTTTTCAGATTCCCAAGATTGATTTTATCGATTACAATTGAAAGAAATTGTTTTTCCTTCCGTGTGCAACTTCCCCATTTAAATGACATAAAACAATAAGTTTTATTAAAGTCACAATGCATTCAAAATATATGCACAATTGCAGCAGGTTTAATTTTAAATATAAATATAATAATGATGATCTATTAAGCATAGTAGAAGCCAAGCAACAGATACAGGATCATTGAAACACCAATGACCAATAAGATTAAAAATTTTTATCAGTGGATGAAATATGTATCTATATAAACATTTCTAAAAAAAATAAAAAGTTTTTTATTACTATTCAGGATAAAATAGTTTTTGGAAACTGATGCGTTATCCATAGATACACTGCTGTTTGTAAAAAATGTGACACCAAGAAGGAATGAGAATATCATAGTGATATTTATTGGGCACATTCATTATAGTAAGAAGAACAATTGATTAAAGTTTCAGAAAATTTGGAGTAACACGTACTGAGAAAACAGTACATAAAGCAGCGACCTCTGTGAACAATAACAGCACTTATCTGTCTAGGCATTGAATCAAACAGCGATTGGATGACATGTACGTGTAAAGCACTTCATGAAGCTTCAACACGATGCCACAATTCATCGATCGTAGTTACTGGTGAGTGGTAGGGGGCCAGTCGCTTTTCAACGATTAAACAGTCATTTTCATTGGTGCCAGATCAAGAGAATGCGCTGACCAGAGCAACGGTTGAACACATTATGTATTAAGGAAGGTCTGGACCATACTGACAACTTGTGGTCGTGCATTATCCTGCTTAAATGTGGCGCTACGGAGGCCTTGAATATAGAGAGGAGATGCGGGCGTTAACTCCCCAGAAATTTAATGACCGCATTTCAGAGTGCCGGGAATGCGAACAAGAAGTAATCGAGACGTGTATTCAATGGGACCCCATACAATCACTGCATGTGGTGGACAGTGTGACGATGTCGAATCCCAGCTGGCATTGTGCATTATTGACAATGCCGTTAAATACGGATAAGGCAATATCGATACTGTAAACAGGATTGTGATTTGTCTGAAAGGTGACTTCACGCCCTCCTTGCATCCAGGTTCGTCATTAATCACACATTAAAGGCGTCCGTATTAGTGATGCAGTTTTGAGGGTAATCAAAATTTTGGTAGCTGCATACTGGGTCACCACCTAGAGTGATGGTATGTGGTACCATTGGATACACGTCTCGATCACCTCTTGTTTTGATTCCCGCCACTCTGAATACCAGCCATTACATTTCTGACGAGTTAAGGCCCTTCGCTGTGCCCTAAATTCAAGGCCTGTGAAACGCAATACTTAAGCAGGACAATGCACGACCGCAAGTTGTAAATATTGTCCGGATCATCCTTGATGCAGGATAGGTTCGACTGTTGCTCTGGCCAGTGCGTTCTCCTGGTCTTGCACCAATGAAAATGTCTGTTTAATCGTTGAAAAGCGGCTGGACCTCACCATTCACCAGTAACTACGATCAATGAATTATGGCATTGTGTTGAAACTTCATGAAGTGCTTTACCCGTACATGTCATTCAATCGCTGTTTGATTCAATGCCTAGGCAGATAAGTGGAGTTATTGCTCACAGAGGTCGCTGCTTTAGGTACTGTTTTCTCAGTACATATTACTCCAAATTTCCTGAAATTTTAATCAGTTGTTCTTCTTACTATAATGTATGAGCCCATTATGATATTCGCATTCTTTCATGGTGTTGCATTTTTTACAAACAGCTGTTTATAATGTGCTATAAAAAACAAAATCGTATGTGGATGAAAGAAAAAGATACTTTCCATCGAGATTTTTGTTACAAAATGAAAACTACACAATTTGTGTATTTGAGAAACGTCTGTGATTTCTTGACAGAAAATCTAAAAAGGTTACATAGATTTCGAAAACTATTTTTTTTTTTTTTCATTCTGTCTAATAAATAAAATTTGTTGTTCAAAATTTTGAGCATATGGAAGAACAACATTTAAACAATATTTTAAAAAGTTTAGAAAATTTAACTGGTGGGTCCTGGTTTCTAAAGACTTCAGAAAAGCATATTGGACAGGATAACTCATGAAAGTTTCATCTAGAGTCCTGTGTCGTGTCGGGTAACTCGATTTTACCCGACCCAACCCGAGGGTTGGGTTGGGTTGACAAGCATTTTTTTCGTGCAGGTCGGGTTTAACTTTCAACGAATCGAGTCGACTTGAGAGCATCTTTAAAAAAAAAAATTACAGTTATAAGCATGAATTTCTAGCCATAATTAATTAATGATTAAAATATACTACATATACTAGATATGTGTCGGAACTCTGTATTCATATTCGTATATATTCGCCAGAAAGAAATACAGCATAACCTCGCTTTTATGTTTTAGGAATTGAAAAGATTCCTGAATTTACATTAATATTATTAAAGACGTTTTTTTTTTAGCTTACATTCTCTGTCATAAACCTTCTCCGAATCCGGGCTAGAAATGGAAAAAGGGGAAAATAAATTAGAAATATCAGGCCTGCCGTTACAAATTCGGTACCAAATGAAAGGGGCAATTTTTCTGAATCCTGGGGTGCAAACAGTTTTTCTACACGACAATTAGAGTTTTTTAAATTAACTAAAGTATTAAATTTAGGTGGCAACATTTCATTTTAAACTTTTCATACTTTTTAGTGTGAATCAAGCTGATAGAAAAAGTCTTTAATTTAATTTTTATTATTATTATTTTAAATACTTTTATTATCAATAAATTTTTATCCTTGTTTTTATGTGAACGAAATTATGAATTTTCCTCCATTTATACTTGTATATACACCAAATATAGAGTAATACTTGTTGTGGTTTAATTTTAAAAAAGCAATGTAAAATAAACACATTTAGGAAATGGATTCCATGAAGGAAGATAGTATTCTTTATCACCTTCTCAGAACAAATAAACCATGCATCACCGAAATTGCAACTACTGGAGGAAGCTAATTTGTTGATCGTGAGAATTTAAAGTGATCGTGGGAAAGCAGATATTTAATTCCGAATCATATCCATGCTAGCCAAATTATTATAGTAAAGTAAATATTCATATCGAACGAAAGCAATAAATTAAGATACATATTTTCTGTCTGTCTTTTTTTTTTTTTTTTTTTTTTTTAGAATTTAAGCATTGAACATAAACAATAAACTACTGACACTTAAACTTGAAGCCCATTTTTGAAGTTCACAACTCACATAAATTAATTAAACATTATTATTAATCCGTTTTTCAGATTTTTGAATTTTTAACTTAATGCAATTAGTAATTACATTTTATATTTTAAAAATAATTTGTCAACTGTGTGACAATAAAAATTTACCTTATTTTATAATTTAAAAAGTTTTTCATGATTTTTAAATTAATTATTAATGTTCATTCAGTTTTCAGGTTGGGTTCGGGTTGTAAAAATTCTCTGCTGCGGGTTTGGGTCGGTTTTCGGGTTAATGAAAATTTTTTTTGTCAGGTTCGGGTCGGTTTTCGGGTTGATAATTTTTTATTTGTCGGGTTGGGTTTCCGATTAATTTAAAAATCATCTGTCGGGTAAAACCCGACCTGTGCAAAACTCTAGTTTCATCTTTAAAAAAAAAAAAAAAAAAAATTTTTTTTTTAGTAAATAAGTATAATTTACACTTAATTGGAAAAAAAAATTAATTTGAATTTTCGACAGACTTTGTAAGCAAAAAAAAAGCATAGTTTTCAGTACACTTTACCCCAAATATAACCTTGTAACATTAGTTGTAACTGGGGAAAAAAATAAATAAAATCTTTCATTCAAGCACTAATAATTCTATTTTGAAGAACCAGGTCCCACCAGTTGAATTTTCCAAAATTTTTAAATATTGCTCTTTTATATGTTCAAAATTTTGTATATAAAAACTTATATATTTAAAAAATAGAGAAAATATGCTTTTTTTTTTTTTTTTTTTTTTTTTAAAGGGGGGGGGGGTGTTAAAATTCATATAACCTCTCAATAGGAGGTATAATTTACTCTGGCAGACAGCAAAGTCAAACACTTGTAAGGCATGGGGCAAAAGTTTTCCGGTTTCATTACACAATTTAAAAAAATATTGCAAATTAAAGTCAATAGCAATGCTTCCTGGCATGCAGTGGCTGCAGTGCCCAACTAAGTTAAGCCGCACCCACATAGTTAGTTCTTTAAAATGATTTACATTAATCACATTGGAATATGATTAATGTGAACAAGAATTAATTCTGGCTCAAGTGAACATTTGACCTTAAATATAAAAAAGAAAAGTCATGCATTCAATTTGTTCTTTAAAATATTCTCTAATGTGGTTAATGTAAACAAGAATTAATTCTGGCTGCAAATGAACATTATAAATGTGATTATTAACTTGAAATTACTAGTGAACATTACTAGTCAATAATCACATCTACAGTGATTGGGCCACAGCACAGTTGGCTCATGCATTAATCAGGCCCTGCCCACAAAATTGAAACAGCAGCTGTAATCTTTACAAAATGGTACATGTAAACTGTTCTAGACCTGATTAGATTGCCTACAAAGTTTTTGTTTTGCTTTTGCTAAAATACCAACTTTAGAGAGCAGTGTGTCGAAAAAGGTTAAGCAGAATTATGAAAAAAAAAAAGTTAAAGAAAATTATTAAACAAAGTAAAAAAATAAAGAAAATTATTAAACAATATACATGTTGTGGATAGAATAAAATTAAATACTTGAGATTCAGCCTGGTGTTCAATGAATATTAGCAATGACAATACTTTTATAAATGTATATATTGTTGCGTACTTGTGGGTTCGTAAGTTGTCCGAGAATGAGAGGCGAAACTTGCAAAAATTCAGGAGTTTTATTTACAGAAAGTTCCAGAAAAATACAGACTTATAAACTAGGTATCAACTTCAATTCCACCAATAAACACAGCTTAAATAACAGCTGTCAATAGCAAATCCACAGTACAAACTGTATACCAGTAACACATAAAACAAGGCTCATTCAAAGAGGCTCAAAGCTCTCAATAGCAATGCAACATTGGCGGAAGCTAATATCACATTGATCCGGATTTGGCGCACTGGACTTCTTTTTATATCTTTCTGTCGAACACAGAATATTCGGGAAATTTCTCGTAACTCCTTAACCAATCACATTAGAGCGTCCATCTTTGGTATGTCGATAAGGATTTTCTCGCCAAATTTGGTGCCAAACTCATTACTTGCCATATTGGAGCTCTTTAATGTGTTTTAAAGGGAAAATTAAACTATTTTAACGCGAAAAAGAACTGGAAATACAGAAAATTGACATTTTATCAACTTACTAAGCCTCTTTGAAAGAATTTCTACAAAGATAAACAGAATTATTTACAAACTCGCAACACTGCCCCTCTCCCAAGGACTGAACGTCTCGGGCAGTGCAACCCTTGGTCAGAAGGCGAAACTAAACAATCTAAAATACAAAAACTAAGTTGCACATATCAATAAAATAAAAATACACATTGTAAAATCAAGTGAGAATTATTTACAAAATTTGCAAATAAGTGCAAATATTTATATACAAATATTTATATTACACATGCACAAATTTAACAAATATTTACATTTTAAATTTGAATATTACCGTTACGTGTGATACTTGGCTAGCCGATCATAGTGAACCACCTTCGGTTTTGATGAAGGTGTTTTAGTAATCCTTACAACATCATAATTCAATCTTTTTAAGACTGTGTAGGGTCCGTCCCAGTTACACTGTAGCATGGGAGAGAGTCCTTTATGTCGAACAGGATTCCACAACCATACTTTGTCTCCTTCCTGAAACTTAGGTGGTGTAGCCTTTAGATCGTACCTTGTCTTCATTTTCTCCGTTGCCATGTGAATCTGCTCCTGAGTAAAGTTGTGTACATCTTCAAATCGTGCCTGGAGATCTTGGATATACTCCTCTGGCAATGAAGGCGCATCTGGTGGACAACCAAACAGGAGATCACATGGGAGACACAGTTTGTGTCCAAACAGCATCTGAGCTAGAGTATAGCTGGTGGTTTCATGGACAGCACTTCAATAAGCCAGCAGGAATAATTGCAACTTCAAGTCCCAATCTTGTTGTTCCTCGATACTGGAAGAGAGAGGTTATTCAGGATGATACGGTTAAACCTCTCGACCATGCCATCTGACTGGGGATATAAGGATGTTGTCTAGGTTTTGTCTATGGCGAGTAATTGACACAGCCCCTTGAAAACGGCAGAGGTAAAGTTCGTACCTTGGTCGGTATGAAGTTGTAGGGGCGTGCCGTACCTTGACACACATTGCTGCACCAGGACCTCCGCGACAGTGCATGCCTCTTGATCGGGAATAGGATATGACTCAGGCCACTTGGTGAAATAGTCTATCATGATGAGGATGTACTTATTTCCACTGGAGGTGCGTGGCAAAGGATCCAAGATATCGATTGCAGTCTGTTCAAATGATGCTCCTACGTTATATCATTGTTATCTTCCTCGACTTTGTTTCTTTGGGCCTTTGCGTGCCGCACAAGCATCACAGGATTTACATCATTTTTCCACGTCCTCCCTTGCCTTGTACCAATAAAAGCATTCTCGAACCTTCTGTAGAGTCTTCATCACCCCAAAATGGCCTCCGGAAGGGGTATTATGCAGCTGCTCTAGAACATCTGGAATCTTCAATCTTTGTAATACAATCTGCCATCTGAAGCTTTTTCCATCATCAGATTCCCATTTTCTGTATAGTACGCTGTTTCTAATATGAAGAGAGTCCCAGAGTGCCTAATAACTTTTCGTAATGGGGGCTAAATCTGGAAATGTCCTGCCAGGTAGGTCTGTTGCTGGTTGTGTCCTTCAGCTGTAATAATGGCTCCACATGATCTTCCAACTGGGCTCGTTGAGTTCCTGATCACTTCACTGGTCCAGTGTCAGTGGTGTTGAGATTGTAGCTTGGTAGGCAACTGGATTTGTCTGCTGGTATTTCTGTTCGGCTCTAGGGCAGTACTTGCAACTTTCTGAGCAGGGTTTACGCGACAAGGCATCTGCATTACGATGTAGAGTTCCTTTGCGATGGCGTATCTCGAAGTCATATTCCTGGAGACGTTGTATCCACCTGCCAATCTGGCCTTCCGGGTTCTTGAACTGAAGCAACCATGTTAAAGATGCATTGTCAGTCCAGAGCAGGAATCTTCTGCCATAGAGATAATGATGGAAATGTTCTATGGCTTTTACGATGGCGAGTAGCTCTTTCCTGGTGGTACAGTAATTCGGCTCCGATTTAGACAGGCATTTACTCCAACAGGCAATGACACATTCCTGAACAGCAACGGCACTTTCATGGCTGGCATCTGTATCAAATATGAACTGTTTGTCGGGCTGTGGATACGTCAAGATAGGCGATGATGTTAAGGCCTCTTTAAGTCTCTTGAACGCCTTTTCACATTCATCTGTCCACAAGAACTTCTGTTTGGCTTCCATCAGCTTGTGGAGTGGTCTGGCAATAATTCAGAAATCCTTCACAAACTTCCTATAGTAAGTGTCTAATCCCAGAAAACTCCGTAGTTGGTGTACATTTTCAGGGCGACTCCAGTTTTCGACTGCAGAGATCTTCTCAGGATCAGATCTCACACCTTCAGCAGAGATGATATGGCTGAGATAACCCACTTCATGATTGAACAAGTTGCACTTGCTAGGATTCAATTTCAGGTTAGCCATCCTGAGTTTTTCTAGCACCTTTCGGATGTTTCATAGATGGTCTTCAAAGGTGCGCCCCACAATGATAATATCATCCAAATACACCAGACAGGCTTCATAGGAAAGTCCTTTCAGAACTGTCTCCATCAGGCGCTCGAAGGTGGCAGGTGCATTACATAATCCAAATGGCATTTGCCACAGTCCTTGCCTTGTCCTGTGGTGAATGCAGTCTTCTCACGATTGTCAGGATGTAATTCTACTTGCTAGTAACCGCTCTTTCGATTCAAAGTCGAGAACCATTTATTGCCAGCAAGTGTGTCCAATGTGTTGTCAATTCTAGGAAGAGGGTAACTGTCTTTCTTTATGATGTCATTCAAACGACGATAATCACGCAAAATCTTGTTGAACCATCCTTCTTTCGCACTTGTACTATGGGAGAGGCCCAAGGACTCGTTGATGGTTCGATGATATCATTGCGCTGCATGTCATTCAGAAGCTCAGCCACTTCTTCCTGCTTAGCAAATGGAAGTCTTCTTGGATGTTGTTTGATTGGAGGATGATTTCGTGTGTCAATTCGGTGCTCAGTGATGTTAGTCCTTCCGACGTCTTCAGGTGTTCGAGAAAAGAGATCCTTAAATTTATAGAATAGCTTCTCTGCAGCTTGTCTCTGTTCATTTCCTAATTCTGCATTCCTGAGTAATTCCGTTGCTGAAAATTCTAAAGACGTGGACTTGTTTGATGCATGTAATAGGAGTACAGGTTGCTAACACCTCATCCTTCTTCACTATCCTTACT
Source organism: Salticus scenicus (assembly GCA_963930645.1). Lineage (NCBI taxonomy): Eukaryota > Metazoa > Arthropoda > Arachnida > Araneae > Salticidae > Salticus > Salticus scenicus. The sequence continues at coordinate 320,122,533 of OZ005648.1, read as the reverse complement.
TTATTGCTTATGTTGGTGAACAGGTATAACGCTCTTCGTCAGGTCAACTAGAGATGAAGCCACCAGAACTCCTTTCGGGCTACTGTCTATTTTTGGGTATTCAATCAGTCCATATCAGAAGTGTTGCTTTTTAGGAGTTGTTCTGGAAACTATTGTCTCTGTGTGTGGAGGGATGGAAATTTCAGACTTGGCTGTTATCTGACAAATTGGCTGAATGTCCGGGTTTTCAGTGTTAAACACAGCTATGTCTTCAGAATTTGAATGCAGTTCATTATTCTTGAAGTGCAGTTTAAAGTTAAACTTTCTCAAGAAATCAATTCCAAGGATTAGAGGATCTCTTATATCAGCCACATATGCCATATGATGGTAACTGGCATTTTCAAAAGTGATGGTCAAGTTCATTTCCCCATATATTTTTGTTTCGTCACCAGTATTAGTCTGGAGTTTAACGCAGGGCAGCCTCCAGATTATCTTCTCTTTAAGCTCTTGAGCTATATCCATTCTGATGATGGTTACGTTGGCTCCAGTCAGGGCCATCTCTAACGTTTTTGGCACTGTAGGCAAACCTCAAAGGTGCCCCCCCCCCCAAAGAAAAAAAATACATTTATATTAAAAAAAATATATATATCATATAAACTATTACGATAAAAAAGAAACCTTACTTTAGTTTTATAGATGTAACTTTAGATGGTGGAGTACTTTCCTTCAGCACCAGTTACTTTGTGCTGTGTTGATTCTGTGAAAATTTCTTTTAGACTACACGATCTTCTTCTCTCCTCCAGGAGGTGGTGCCAGGTTGGATCAATAGTTGACGTTGATTGATCCAGGTTGCATGCACGTTAATATAAAGTTTGTCAACAAAATTTATAAAAAACGTTTAAATAAAATTAACAATATTCCTAGCCACCAAAAACCAAACATAAAATTCACTAATGCAATACTATATGATCGCGGAGCCGCCGTAAAAATTAAAAATATTGCTAGTAAATTAAACATAAACATTCCAATCAAACCTAATCCGAACATTTATCAAATTATTAGAAACGATAAAGATCAAAATCCTCCCCCCCCAAGTCCGCTGGAATATACAAAATTCTCTACAAATGCCAAAACAATAGCGACACATGTTACACAGGAATGACGAAAAAGGAAAATCAACACACGTATAAAAGAACATATTAATGACATTAAATTTGGAAGATACAATACAGCTTTAGCGCAAACCTATAAAAACGAAAATATTGAAATAGATTTTAAAAACATAGAGAAAATTGCTAATTATAATAACCATAACTATGCTCTTTTCCGTGAAACCATCAAAATTATTGATCATCCTAGTGCATGCAACCTGGACCAATCGACAGCAGCTATTGATCCAAATCCAACCTGGCGCCACCTCCTGGAGGAGAGAAGAAGATCGAGTAGTCCAAAAGAAATTTTCACAGAATCAACACAGCACAGAGTAACTAGTACTGAATATGAGGGGGGGGGGCCCTGAAGGAAAGTACTCCACCATCTAAAGTTACATCTATAAAGCTAAAGTAAGGTTTTGTTTTAATCGTAATTGTGGCTTTATTATTATAGTTTTTTAAAGTTAATCATACAAACTGTCTAATAGAATTGAGCTAAGTAAATAATACACATATAATTTTTATTACTATTCCTTTTTTCTTTTATTTTCCTTCTTTCTTTACTTTCCTTTTTTTTTTTTTTTTTTCCAAGTTCAAAGCACAAAATCTTTGGAACTAATTCTAGTACAGACAATATTTTCTAAACAACAATGAATAAAGAATGCTAGTACAATATACAAAATTTAAACCTGAATAAAATAATCTCTTTTGAACCTTTTTTTTCTGCAAATCTCGAATAACTTCTTGTATATCTAATTTGTTACTCAATTCATGTTCAGTGTCCAACATTGCTAACCCATTGAGTTGATTTTGACTAGATATGGTTTTAAAATATTTTTTTTATCATTTTTAGTTTAGAAAAAGATCTTTCTCCGTTAGCAAAAGTTATGGGCAAGGTTAACAAAATTTTTAAAGCAATGCTTAAATTTGGCTTAATGTTAAGGAAGGTAATGAATTTAAGGACGTCAACTGGACATTTTTTTTTTTCAATAGTGAAGAAAATAAAGTAAATTTTACCAGCCAATTTTAAAATGTTAAGATTAGAGGAATCACCATCTGTTAAGTCGTTTCCCAGATCTTTACAGTGCGTCAGTATTTCATTTTTGCACGTGTCTTTAAGTTTGTGGACATTGCATAAAAATTCAAAAGAATGATTATGATTATTCAATAAATTTAATCTGAGCTTCAGTGCACTGATCGCTGAAAAGAAAAAAAAAAATCTATAGATTTAAATCTAAAATTTTCTATAGAATCGTCTACACTTTCATTAGAAAAACTTCATTTTTAAAATTGAACATGTGGTGTGGGGCATGGTTTAGTCAATTCAAAGTTTTTTTCTACGCCTATTACATTAGCTAATTTTTCAGCTTCTAAGATAAAGTTTTCAAAGGATTCAATTGATCGTAATTCTTAAAATAATAATAATAATGAGCTATTTAATAAATTAGTGGCTTGGTATAAATCAAAAACTTTTGTTTCACTTAGCTTACTTAATCGGATTAATATAATTCAAAATTTTGTGTCAAATGACGATCAAACATAAAAAACTTTAATTGTTTTATTGTACAGTCAGCAAAAAAATTATTGAAGCACACATCCACATTTTTCATGTATATATATAGTTTGATAGCTTCTTTTTATCATCATCTTACTTTTTTATAAACAGTATAAGACTAAGATCATTACTCGACAAATATTTACTTAATAAAACAGTGCCTATCTTCTAAGTTGGATTTATTGCTTAGTGCTTTAATAATTTTGTTGCCGGCTGTAATCGATAAACAACTGCCTCATTTTGAATCATATTATCTATCTCTACATTTTTGCAAATGCTTAATAAAACATCATGAATATTTTCTATTTTAAGGAATAAAGATATTAGGGAATCTATACAACTTTTCCAACTTCGCAATCTTTCATTAACTACTAAGTTTCTAATAAGTGGCTTCTGCAATGTACGTAAAATGCTCTGGAATTTAAAGTTTTAATCCTTGATTGTACTCCAAATTTGTCGCCTCTCATATCTGAGCAATTTTCATAACCTTGACCTTTCATATTTTTTAATTTTAACCCCTTTTTTCCAACTCTTTTAATAAAACTTTAGGCAGTTAATTACCAGTAGATCTTTCAACAGGAAGAAAATCTTAAAAATGTTCATTGAATTTGCATTGAAATTTTGATTGACCAATGGAAACATATCTTCATCAAATATTTATCACCCCCTCCCCCCATCCATCCATTGAATTTGATGGACATTATTCCATAAATGAAGTATTGTTTTAAATCTGACATCACTATTGCCAATTCAAACTCAGATTTTGCCGTGTTTTTACGGACAACTCAAAATGTCCCTATCTTATGGCTGAGGATGTCCTAGGACGTTCTTTCATACTTAGGATATACTGATAATTTCCTGGGGAGAAAGGTTACCTCCAAATAGTTCCTACATGCTGAAGAACACTGCTAAAAGTCCCTACTACTGGCAAACTCTTGACCTGACTTGCTTTAATTAGAGGTCAAAAAGAGCTGATTAAATCAGGGGCGAGTGTGCATTTCTTCCTTCGCGTTGCGGCTGCACAGACAATGCATACTGTACAGAACTTACAAGTTTGTCTATTCTTGTCTGCATTTCAAATTATAGGAATGGGCAGTTGTTGTGCTTATTTTCTTTTTTTCTATTTATTTATTTTCTACATTCAATAATAATCGAAGTATTATATACATTTATTTTTTGAGGTTCAAATCATTTTGCCGCTGTAGGCAGTTGCCTACCTTGCCTACCGCCTAGAGCCAGCCCTGCTCCCGTATCTAGAATCATACAGCAGATGGTGGTGTTAACTTGACCATAAGATCCATTATCACTGCCACTCATCGCAGAAACATGGAACACTGAAAATTGGGGCTCTCTTATTTTGGGCAACCTCTGCCCCGTGAGTTTACATTTTCTTAGTTTCCCTGCAATGATTGTGAAGCCGGGTTATTTTCTTTAGTTGATCATACAGGACAGTTTCTCTTCATATGTCCATCTCTTCCACAGCCCCAGCACTTTATCTTCGGATCCTTTACTTGTTTATTATTTTCAAGGCTGCGCAATCTCCTCAAGATTTCAACGCAATTTCTCTTCATTTCATTTACATCAAATGGTGTATCACCTAATAAGACTGCTCTGATGGTATGGCGGTCTTTACGGGACGCTTGTTGGGCTGCCTCTATTTTCAGTGTGTAGCCTAAAGCTGATTCAACATCCCTGATATTCGAGGGTCTAAGTGCTTTTTGAATTGCTGGATCTCGAACGGCATCGATAAAGTACTGAATGTTCAAGTCATTTCAAGTGTCAGCATGGCAGTCAGAAAATGCTAGGTGCGACAGTCTCTGAATATCTGCTGCCAGCTTTTGCAAACTTTCACCCGCTTTTTTGTAACAGGATTTTAGCTGGAGGCGACTATAGTCCTTAGAACACTTTTCTCCAAAACGTTGTTCCAGTGCTGTAATCAGAGTCTCAAAGTCGTGTTGTTCTTCCTTCGAAATAGTTCTCAGTATATCGGCTGCATCGCCCTGTAGTGCTGCTGCTAAGTGCACTGCCTTGGCAGTAGAGTCCGAGCCATTAGTTTCAGCATTGATGGAAAACTGCATCTTATATACCTGCCAGGAGGAACTGCCGTCATAGGTGGATAGTTTAATAAATTCCTGATTCTGAATTCTTTTTTCTTGCTTTTCAGTTTCCTGGGGCACGACAGCTAACTGCTCTTCCAGACTACGGATCTTCTTTTGCAGTTCATCTCCTAACACTTCTCTGTTGCACTCTTCGTTTATTTTTCTCTCAAGATCTTTCTCCAGTCTCTTAAATTTACTTTCCATCTTTGAAAACCTTCCTTTCAGCTCTTGATCAATATTTTCTTTAACTTTCTCTTCAAAATTTTCTTCTATCTTCATAACTTTCTCTTCAATTTCATCCATTCTATTTTCCACAACTGATAATTTACTTTCAATCACTTCTTTTACAGTTGAAAGCTCTCTTCACCTCGTTTTGATTGCATTCAACTTTTTCTTGAATGGACTTGATTTCTTCAGTTAACCCATCTTTTATCTCTTTCATTTCTTCAGTCAAACTGTCTTTCAACTCTCTTTGCCCAGTTTCCATTTTCTCTTTGCTGCCTTCATTTCTTGACTCAGGCTATCTTTCATTCCGCTCATTTGGGCAGCTAACACTACCAGAAGGTTCTTCATTTCTTGCTCCATAACACTAGTTATTACCATTCACAGACAACCCCACTCCTGACACCAGAAATGTTGCGTAATTGGGGGTTCGTAAGTCGTCTGAGAATGAGAGACGAAACTTGCAAAAATTCAGGAGTTTTATTTACAGAAAGTTCCAGAAAAATACAGGCTTATAAACTAGGTATCAACTTCAATTCCACTAATAAACACAGCTTAAATAACAGCTGTCAATAGCAAATCCACAGTACAAACTGTATAGCAGTAACACATAAAACCAGGCTCATTCAAAGAGGCTCAAAGCTCTTTCAATAGCAATGCAACATTGGCGGAAGCTAATCTCAGACTGATCCCGATTTAGAGCGCTAGACTTCCTTTTATACCTTTCTGTCGAACCCAGAATAATTGGGAAATTTCTCGTAATTCCTTAACCAATCACATTAAAACATCATCTTTGGTATATCGATAATAAGGATTTTCTCATCAAAATTTGGTGCCATATCCATTACCTGTCATTGGAGCTGGAGATTTTTAAAGGGAAAATTAAGCTATTTTAAAGCAGAAAAGAAATGGAAATGCAGAAAATTGACATTTTATCAACTTACTAAGCCTCTTTGAAAGAATTTCTACAAAGATAAACAGAATTATTTACTAACTCACAACAATATAAGTAATAATAATCCAGAAATATTGGATAAATTTGTAATCTATATCATGATTTCTTGCCATTGGTAGATATCTTAATTTTGAAACAAATGAATTAATGGAATAGCACAGCAAATTGCATCATTAACTAATTCTTAAAATAAAAAAAAATCCCTTGATCCAATTTTATAGATTTGTCAAAGATTCTTCCTCATATAAATATACTTTAGTTTCATTGTACCTCACTTATATTTAAAAACAGTCAGAAAAGCTTTAAAATATAAATTTCTGTAATAGTGGCAAAAACTTTCATGCCTGTATATTCAAGTATTTACTATATGCTCAACTCGAAATTGCCTTAGCAAGGAGCATTGACATTAATTAAAAAATCGTTTTCAGAATTCTCTTCATCTTGTATTATGTATATACACAGTGTGTTAAAGTATTTGGCTTTTATTTCTTAAATATTGATCTTAGTTACATTGAATAAAAATCAATTATAAATGTCAAGGGATTTAAATTAAAGAATTAAACATTTTAATTTTAATATAGCCTTTTTTTTTTTTTTTAAAAAAAAAAAAAAAAAAAAAGCACCCTACATTGTAGTTAGATGATATGCAATAGTTCAGCATTCTATGAATCACAAAGACAAAAACTTCTTTCCAGTGTCTTGGATAAATCACACTGGAAGAGTGCATTTCAGTGGTTTTACGCAAATTTAATTATGAGCAAAAACTATGATAATGTAACTAAATCTAAGTACAGTTTAATTTGCAACTAAGTTGCTTTTTTTACTATAATGCAATTAAGAGGTTAATGTAACAACTTTGTTTCAACATGTCATTAAGCCTTATAAAATCCTAAAATTTTGTACATTAACTTATTAGCAGAAGATAGTTTGGAAAATTATTTGTATGTGGGCTGTATAAAAGATTAAACGTTGTTGTTCATGAATTTTTGATTTTATAAATTTTTTTTTTCTCTTTTTTTAATGTATGCCGAAGATCAATATTAATGGAATTTAGTCACTTCAGGTCTGATTAGCTGAGGTCTAGAATTTTCAAACACCTTGTATATACACACAACTTTGAACATTTTACAAGCAATATGCAAAAACGTTTCTTGAAATAATTGCTTTGTTCATGTGCCTTTTTATTAAGTATCTTAAAGCTTGCATCATATTTTGTACACTGTTATTCTTGTTCAGATTAAATGAATAATCTTTTGCAATTAAATCCATAACTAAATTGGTATACAACATGAACAATACTGACAGCAATATAGTTTAAAATATTGTCGATATTAAAGAACTGCCATAATAATATATATGCAAACATACATCAAATAATCCCCCCCACCCCAAAAAAAGCTAATTGACAATTAACAGAAGTACAGATTAATAATAGTTATAAATATAATAATAGTTCAGTCAAATGATAATTTAAAGTGGAAAGTTCTGGATTAATTGTTTTTAGAGGCTTTATTTTTTGGGGGTAGATTCTGAACACAAATACGAAGTTCTTTTTTTTTTTTATCCCCTGGGGAAGGGATTTGTAACTTGTGGCAGATTCAGAACTTAACTTTTGGAGGGGGCTGAGATTTTTCAAGATGTTATTCCAGATCAATGAAAAGTTTACAATTGTAATATTCAATTGTGAATGTCAGTACTTTTGGAGGGGGGGGGGGCTCAGCCCCCTACCCCCCCCCCTACATCCGCTACTGCAATGTAGAAGCAATTTGTGGTGAAATCATTTTCAAATATGATGTTGATTAAATGATATTTATTCTATTTTATAAACATCATTAATGGTCAATAATCAAGATGTAGTATCATCAAGACAATTTTAGAATAGAATAAACAAATTACTCTTGATCATTTAATAAAACATATATTTCACTTTGGCAGATTGCCAGATCACTAAGGGAAAAAATAAATAGTGTTTATTCAGCTTTTTAGTTACTTCTTCACCATGATAGAGTGCAAACATTATCGACTTGGTTTCTTGGAAACATTTACCATTGCTTATCTCATCATTTGATGAACATGGATACTTGAATTAAATTATATTTTTAAGTTTATGAATAATAATAAACTTTTGAAACAATTAATACTTTTACTTAACATGATATATAATTGTGATATCTTCATATGATGAACTTTGAAATGCTCTCCCAGCTTTAGTCTTTTGTGGAGGAGGATAAACCTACAGTTACAGGCAAGTTATTGCAACTGCTTTCACAGTTCACATACATATATTGGAGTGCATGAGGCTATTTTGTATCCACAGTTTTTCTGAGAGGTCTTGTTTTTACAAGAAATAAGTTTTAAAATGGCTCAAGGTGCTGGTTGCTATAGCATGGCCAACGGCCCCAGATCTTTCCCCCCCCCCCCCCAAAGGTGAGGTATCTTTAGACTCAAGAAAAATCCTTCATTAAGAGGGGACAATACCTAATCCCGTGGACAGCTGTTGCCAATGTTATTCTATAGGAAAATTTGTTCCCACAATTACTCATTACCTAATGTATTTTTTTAAATTCCGTTTTCACAGTCAGAAAATTCATATACATTAAATGAGTAATCATTTACGAAAAATTGATTTTTTTAAATTTTTATATTTAAATTTTGAGTTCAAAAATACGTTTTTTTTAAGAAGTGCATTTTTTCCCATTTTTTAGTAGCAAAATGAAATACTAAAAATTTAAAAAATCAGTTTTGGGAAAATAAGTACTAATTTAACGCTTATGAATTTTCTGAATATGAAAACAGAATCGAAAAACATTCATTAGGTAATGAGTAATTATGGAAACAAATTTTCCCATAGAATAACATGGGTCACGGCTGTCGGTGAGATTAGGTATTGTTTGCTCTTAACTAAGAGCATTGAGAGTTTAAAAATCCTGTGGCCGATGATCATGCAATTACTAATGTTGACCATCGTTTTTTTGTCTATTTGTATACATTGGCTGACAAGAAAGCCATGTCAACAAACAAATTGAGGTATAAATACTACTTTAGGTCTATATACAAGATGTTAGTCCATTTGATGTCCCTATCTCTAATTCAGGTTGCCGCTCGGTAACATTCTTTGAGGGTGTATTTCTAAGTTCAACAATGACTTTAAAATGAAAAAGATCCTAAACAACAGAGTTGAAGGAAAACTCAAGATTGTCCGGAGTCTGTAATCATGTTATAGCTACCAACACTTCAATCTATTTTGAATCTTATTTCTTGCAAATGCAGAAAAAATCAGCCAGAAAAACTATGGATGCAAAAAAGCTAAGTCTGAAGTACTCAAATATGTGTGTGAACTTTTCTCACTTTCTTTTTGCATGCTCAAAGTATGTATTTTAAAACAGTTTGAATTGTTATTCAGTTTTCAAACAAATTAAAATAAGTGAATTATTTTTTAGTTTGATGTAACATTAATAAATGTAATATTCTTGCAGCAGTCATGGAAATTTTTATAAAGAGGGGTCAGTTTCACTGATGAGTTATACTTTAACATCAATTAGCTTTTAATAATAAGTGTTTTATAAAATATTTACCTATTTTGTTATTTTGTTGTACCTGTATTAATGAGTGTTTTACTACTCCGATTCAAAAAATTAGAATAATGTAAGAAAATATGGTCATAGGAATTGCAAATTTAATTTATTAAATAAATAATCAATGATATCAAATATTATCATAATATAAATCTACATATTTTGTAGATTATAAAAATGTAAACATATTATAATGAAATAGAAAATATATTTAAAACAGCAAGTGAAGAAAATTCAAAATATTAGAATATTTCATTACATGGTTCAAAAAATTATAATACTGTACATGATTTAAGCTCGAAGGGTTTTTATATGCTAATTTTGTTGCATCACCCTTAGCTTTAATGACAGCTCTTAAATGGTTTGGCATATCACTGACTAAAGATTCACAAATTTTTTTTGGCAAAATTCAACCATATATTCTTCAAACTATACGATCTTTTTTGTCTCTTGGTGCAACTTCTTGTCATTTTTTCATAATTCCCCACAAATTCTTGATCAGGTTTAAGTCAAGTGAGTTCGAAAGCCATGGGAAAGCATTTATTTTCTTCTTTTGGAGCTATTTAGTTTTTCGATTTGGAAGTGTGGTAAGAAGCTGAATCTTACTGAAACATGAAATCGTCATCACATAAATCCTCAGATAAAAGTATGAAATGAAGTGTTTTCTTGAAGAATTTCTTGATATACTTCTGAATTGACTTTTGTGTAAACAATACACAGCCTACCTGGGCCAGGTGCAGTCATGTAGCTCCATACCATGACGGAGGCCACAAATTTAACCGAACATTTTAAACACTCTTTATCAAAAGCTTCTTGTTTATAATAAACAAGAAGCTTGTTTAAAATATAATAAGTAATCCACCGCTTTATCTAGAACACATATTACTAACCCTATTAAACTCAATCTTAACATCCAAAAAATAGCCCCTTACAATTTACATCAATATGCTCTAAAATGGGAAGCCAATGAAATACTAACCACTAACTCCGTAGTTAATGAATGGGAGCATAGCGTAATTCCATCCGAGTGGCAACATGTCCTAATGGAAATGAAGGTAAGAGAAGGATGAAAACAACCAGAGTAAATAGATATCACAATGTACACTAAGGATGGATGCGACCGCGTGCCGAAATATATCTGCACAAATATAAAAGGATATTGTTATAAGGTAGTTTATTTGTTTCTTAAGTTATCAATATAATCCCTTTCTTTGTTATAAATTGCTTCTTGTTTAAGTCTCTAAACACGTATACCTTGATCTCCGTGGGACACACAAAACATAATTTTGTCACTGAAGAGTACCTTTTTCCAGTCATCTTGACCCCAAAATAGCCTTTGTTTACACCATTTAACTGTAGCAGCCATTTGCTTAGATGATAAAAGTGGCTTTGTTTTATGCACACAAGATCTAAAACATTATGTTGTAGATTTAGAAGCATTTGTACCCATTTTTTTCCATTATCTCAAACTTCAAAAGTGATGTTTCTTCACAATCTTTTTTAATATTCTTTCATCTCTTGCTGAAGTTACTGGCTTTCGACCACTTTTTAAGTGTTTATTTTGAAACCACTTATTAGAATATCGTCTCAAAACTTTTCTCGCGCTTGCTTGGGAACATTTAACTTCCTTTGTTATAAACAATTGTGGTTCCCTTTTTTGTGCAAGTGCAAAATACAAAATTTTACAGCCTCAGATAAGTCGCTCTTTGTCTTTTGTCCAATATTAAGCAAACTCTGAACTAAAATCAAATGCCAAACTACTTTTTATTTTCTGCAGAACACATGTTAGTGCCACAGTTAATGAAATTTACAGCTGTTCTCTAAACCAATAGGAAAATAGTTGTATATTCTAATTTTTTGAATCAATCATGTTATAAAGAATTCTAATATTTTTAATTTTTTTCACTTGCTATTTTAAATATATTTTTTTATTTCTTTGTAAAATGTTTACATTTTTATAATCTTCAAAATATGTAGACTTATATTATGAAAATCCATATTTGATTCCATTGATTATTTATTTTATAAATTAGATTTGCAATTCCCTTGACTATATTTTCTTTCATTATTCTAATTTTTTGAATCCGAGTAGTATAAATACCTCTCTATCCATGTATACCAGGTACTCCAAAAGTCACAGAAAAAGTAAAACTTTTATTATTCAAAAAGTATTGACAGTAGGATTGTACGTTTTTCACTACAATGTACAGAAAGACATGGGATTTTTTTAAAGTAACAAATGATTTGTTGCCAAATCACTTTAATTTTTCTTTGTCAGGTGGTGCTTTAATTGTAAAATTACTTTTTTACAGTGGCACAGTGAATGCAACGAGGACTAAATGTTTAGTGTGACCTCCATCATTCATGATAATGTCCATCAGATGCTGTGCATTGTGAATTCTCATAATAAAGGTTAACCAGTGGCGCACCCAGAATTTCTGTCTGGAGGGGGCTGAAGAGTAATTGGGTCCTACAGTATAGTAATAGGTTTATGTCCATATATGCAGCAACGGCAGCTCATGAACCGAAAATAGATGAAGAGCTGAGGAATAACATTAATGTAGTTTTAATGCATAATTTTAATTAAAAATACTCATTTTATTTAAATGTAAATTTATACTCTATAAATGAATACAATGTAAAATATTAGGTGAAATGGCTCTTCACCTATTTTCGGTCCATGAGCCGCCACTGGTACGCAGACATATGCATAGTAAAGAATCTGTTTTAAATGTTTCTTTTGAAATAATGAATGAAACTGAATTTAAGTTGAATAGCACAATTGTGAAATTTATCTCCGTTTATAATGTGCAAGTAATTCGGTCAGTTGGGGTTGAAATTGAACTTTCGAACATAAAGTTGTAGATTCAACTATGATCAAAAACTGTCTACGATCAAAATCTTCTAGGTCCATCTACGATCAAAAGAATATGACAAGCTGGTGAACATAAAATTTACTCGAAATGAAATGCCCCCACCCAAATATTTCCATTGAAAATAAAATTTGATCAATTTTAATACCCTTTTGTGATGCTTTATTTGTATATGCAGTAACACTTAAGTAATTAAGAAATCTTAATAATTATAGCCAAATAAAAGCTGCAGTTGTTATAAGTATGAATTAGAACAGAATTTCAGTGTAAATTTTTACATGGCTATTTTTATTTAATTATCTGGAGTGTGAGGCGATGCTCTTTCAAGGTTCGATTAACAGAAACAAATCGGACGTGCAGTCTTCGTGGGGGTAAGCCAACACAGCAAGCAGGGGGCAGAACCTCTTAATATCCTAAAACATATATTACTTAGAATAGTTTGTTCAGTTGGTAAATATTTCAAGCGTTACCTTTCTGAGTAATATCATTACAGGATATTGTATTCCAATAATATAATATATATTTATGAAATTTGAATTTTTATAACAGGCAAAAATTTTATTATCCAAGAACGGAGCTTAGATCTCAGTGACATCAGAAGCAAAAATGAAAATTGTGCTTGGACCCTACTGTATTTTCTACATACAGTTACAAAAAAAAAAAAAATAATAATAATAATAATTAACCCCATCCTCCCAAGCATCTGTAAAATATCTCAAAATATTATTATCAGGGTATTTTCCTATTTTGAACAGTAAACTACGCTTTGTGGCATTTCTCTAAATCGGTATATTTTTAGAAAAATATTTTACTCATTTGTGATCAGATCAATTAAATTTTATCTTCAGCAATTGATGTGAAATTTCACTAGCATGTATTTGTACTAGATGCATTTAAAGGGTTTAACACGAATATGCAAAGTCCATTTTTAATTTAAAATTTAGTTTTAGAGGAACGACTATAAGAGCAAAGCTAATTTTTATTTCATATCAAACGAGAATTTTCATTTGCCGATGTGAATGTGTTAATTTTGCCCAGGGACAAAACACACTTCCACAAAGATGCTATAAATACTCATAAATTAAGATACAATAACTGCATGAGCTTGGTATCCCCTTTTCCTGAAAAATACATCCCAGCTTATTTCCACGTCTGATTGCTTCTTCTGTCTGACTTTTTAGATACTTACTCGATTTCGTGATAACAGTATATTCTCTAGTTTAGGACCTTAGAAGCCCATCCCTAAAAATTGCAACTTCTTTCAACTAAAAATCAAAGAACTAGTTCATTGTTTTTGTTTTTGACAGTAAGGATTTCAAAAATTCCTAATTTTTAATGTATAATTTATAAACTATTTCTGCTTACAATATCTGTGTTTGAGTAGTATTTTTTTTTTTCATGCACATCTGAAATTTTTTACTATGTCAGCTCGTTCTGGAGGGGGCTTCAGCCCCCTAAGCCCCCTCCGTGGGTGCGCCACTGAGGTTAACCAACAGATTTTTCTTTTTGATATGATTAAAAGCAGTAATTAGCAATAAATTTCTAATTTAAATATTTTTTCTTATATATATTTATATATATATAAAAGAAAATCCCATGCTTTTCGGCATATTTCAGTGAAAACCGCATATTGCTACAATCAGTACTTTTTGAACAATATATTTTTTATGTGAATTTGGATCTCTCAGTATATATACTAGCAAGTCTACCTGGCATTGCCCAGGTTAAATCAATGGAAGAACTGAATGGAAGTGTAAAATGGAAAGAAAAATGCATGAAATATTTACCGAAGTCATTAATAGAAAATATTATAAATAAATAAATACAAAAGGCACAGCTTTTGTATGGGAAGCTCTTGGCGACTTTAAATATTTTTGTGATGAATTGAAATGACTATTGTAATTGTGTAACTAAAAGTCTTGGTGAGAAACGTCGGAGCTACTTCGAAGCCAAATTTAAAATTTTGCCAAAGGGGTCCCAATACTAAAGCTGTTCCATAAAAAAAAAAAAAATAATAATCTTAATAAAATCTGAATTATGACTATTTATAATTAAGTTGAGAACATAAAAGAACCTCATAAATTAGATATAAAGTATCAATAAAAATTAAAAATAGTTTCACTGTAGAAAAGAAAAGTACTTAATTATATAAAAATTTTAAGCTTATGCTGAATATCTCTATGAAAACATTAAGCCACATGCAAATTCCTGATTTTAAAAAATGCACGATCTTTTATAGTGTAACTATTTTTTTTTCAACCTTTAAAAAATTCCATGTTCACGTGGCCGGAACGTTTTCACTAGGACACCCCAGCTTTCTCGACGGCAATCTGGTGCTTGAAGTTCCGGAAGTGTGATGTCTTTCTCGGCTGCCGCTACTTTTAAGCATGTGGCGCCATTGTCGATCTAGCCCTGCCCCATCGTTACCATTATACGAAGTAGGAAAACTTAAAATTGCGATGGTTTCCTTTAATGCAGCATATTTATGATTTTGATAATTCACGAGTTTTTTGACTTCTTAAAATTTAATATTTATTTCTTCATTTTTATTTGCATGGGTTAATGCAGTAGTAATTTTACCGGTGGCTATGTCACGACTGTGCTCCTTAACTCATTTTTATTTTACCAATATAACATTTTTCGTTATCTTCGCTGTCAGTGTAAGGGACTTAGTAAATTCCTGCAGTATCTAATGGGTGGACTGGGTCTTTATCACTTCTTATAATCAGAAAAATGTTTGGGTTGGGTTTGATGGGAATGTTAATGTGATATTTAACAGCTACTTTTTTAATCTTACAGGATGCTCCGTGATCGTAAAGAATTGAGGTGGTAAATTTAAGTTGTGGTTTTTGAAAATTACTTATTAAATCCAGGTTTTTTTATGAAGTCTGTCTATTAATTTGTCTGAATGTCCTGCTTTTTTGGTGTCTTTCTTTATGATGGTTAATTCTTGACTGAGGTTACTTGGTTCTCTACAAACATTTATTGCTCTATTGATATAAGCTTGGATGGCATTAATCTTATATTTAAATGAAGTTTTACTATTATTATAGATAATTTCATTACTACTATTCTGTTTTCTGTATATTTTAGTTGTAATTCAGTTTTTATGGCGTGTAATGGAGACATTTAGAAAAATTAACTGGCTATTGACTTCCTCTTCAAGGGTGAATTTAATATTATGATCATGGTGTTCAAAATTTCATTTGATTCTATATGTTTGTTAATTATCGCAAAAACATCGTCTATATAACAGAACCAATAAAACATTTTATCTTTAAGTTTCTCCCTGATTTCATTTTCCATTTTACGAAACCCGAGATGGGAAAGCCCATCCCTTAATTTGCTGGTAACATTTTTTTATTAAAAGTAAAATAATTAGCGTTCAACAACAACAACAAAAAAAATTAGTGGCAATATTAGTGGTAGTCTGTGCGATTTGTAGATTACGGTACTGTTTATTTATTTCCCTGTGAATTAACTCGGCGATTTCTTTAATATTTATAGAAGGGTAAAGGTTAACGATATCAAAACTTACAAAACGGTAATATTAATTTCATAAATTCTACAGATAAAGTCTTCAGTAGAGTTTAAACTATGGGGTGAGGGGGGGAAGCAAATTTTTACAAACTTCTGCCATATATTTTTCTAAAGCGTAAGTAGGACCTTCAATTTTGCTAGCAACTAGTCTAATTTTGGGGGGGTTCTTATGATCTTTAAAACGGCCGAAAATGCATGGGGTGTCAGTGGCAAAATTATCTAAAACTATAAATTTAGCTTACAAAAACTGCATAAAATGATTTATTTTCTCACACACTTAATTTTAACACAGGACCATAATTAATTATCCTTAATACCTTAACACTTTTACTCATTTTAAATCACTAAAAATAATTTCTAGAAAAAAAAATCAGATATATATATATTTATATATAAATAAATATTCAATTTTCTTATCAAACTATTCTTGATTTAAACTCAAACCATATTGTTGAGAAAACCACAATAAATAAATGCTCACCAACACTTAAGTATGCCACATGCAATTATGCATTTTCAACTCCAGCAGCTATAAGCACTCTTCATTCTTCCCCTTTCCCTCTCCACACATCCTTTTTAAACGCATTCCATCGTCTTCCCAAGTTAACTTACCAATACACGCATGAACCTAGTGCATGTATTCCGATCCGATTCCCCCATTCCCTATCCCCATTATGCAATAATCAACATCAAATAATCACCTCTAACCTATCTCACCATGGCTGTTCAAATTAACTTCATAACACTATTTCGTTAAACGGTAGAATTAAGTGTTTTTGACATTACATATCATGGGCATAGCCTATACTAATGTTTAAATTAAACTAATATATGATAATATTCATTTTAGAACAATACTTTTAAATAAAATACTAGACAAATTTTTACATCTTTCTAGTATTTTATTTAAAAGTATTAATGAAAGCTATCACCTATTTCAAAAGAATATTTGACTAATATGTGATGTACGAAGTTAAATTTTACTGGCAGACTCTAGTGATAATTAAACTAAATCAATACACCTTAACAATCGGTTTAGAATAACACTTACAACAAAGTATTAGAAAGATTTTAAATAATCAAAGAAATTATTTATTTAAAATGTTATTTATTTAATATGATCTTTTCAATAATATATTACAATCTGAATAGGTTCTTATGCAATAACAGTATCATTTATTATATTACATGAAATAATGCCCACCTCTACACTGAAGGCAGCTAGTTATAAATAAAACAAGTAGTAAATATCATTTATATATTTAAATAGCTTAACTGCAAAAATTCAGTCCCCCCCCCTGAAATAATATAAAATGTTGTACTATCAAATGCTTCCCCCCCCCCCCCTCCTCTCCCTTTCCTCATCACATATTACTTGATTAGTCCTCAAGTAAATATAAAAGATTAATCTTTTTTACCAAAATCATTTTTCCTGTAGTATGTCTTTTTAGTAGTGCATGAAAAGCAGACGATTTTTATGTTTTTCCACCTTTGTTGCTAAACTGTTACGTGTTTCAGATTTATTATCGTTCCAAACATAAGTTTATCAGTTCTAAAAACAAATTTCCTTTTTTTTTTTTTTTTTAAGTTTTAAATACTATAAGAGAAAATTAAGTTCTTTTTAAGGTACAAGTATAAAAAGTAAGGAGTTTTTAAGGATCTAAAAAAAGCTATAAAGTGAGGAGTTTTTAAGGACTTCCTAGAATTTTTAAGAACCTGTACGAACCATGGCAAAATTTGAAATTTGACACCAAAGTAGCTCTGATGTTTCTCACCAAGATCTTTACTTAATGCAATTGTGATAGCTATTTTAATTCATTGCCAAAATGACAAAATGCTATGGAATGAATTTCAGTTACTGCATGCCTGTATATGGAAGAATAGATTAAAATAAGTCTTTATGTACTGAAGACCGTACATTAAATGCTACTGAAACAGCTGTCTGCTTTTAAGTTTTTTCTCTTTAGAGTTCAAGACGTTGAATATTTCTTTGGTTATAATAGTCCAGAGCCATGTCTCCTTTTAATAAAATAAGTCATGTTGTACTAAATTAAATTCTGTTTTACGCAGAATTTTATATTTATTAAGAAACAAAAATAGGCTTAGGTTTTTATTTTTTTTCTAAGAGGTTTTTAATAATGTGGCTGAAATAATTGGATCTACAAATTAAATATATGACACTTGAAATAATTTTTATGGACTTTATTTAAAAAAAAAAAAAAATCTAAAATTTAGCTCATTTTTTTTTACAATAATTTTCCTAATTTATATCTTATTCAAATGAAATACTATATGTATTTTTCACAAAAGTATGTATTATAAATAAATAAGCACAATACAATTTTCTGTAAAATTATTTATTTAACAAATATTACACAAAATATGCATAAAAATCTCTCATATAAAATTTATGGTTAGCTGTTTTATATTTACATAACATAAATAACATAAAATGGACATAACTGTTTTTTATAAAAGTACTGCTATGTAAAAATTCCTTCAAAGGCATATTTATAAGAATCTGATTTAACAATGAAAAAAATATTTTGATTTAATGATTTGAAGTTCATTAATTTAAATACTGACTAAAATATATGCCTCCTCATTTTTTGATGTGAAATTTTTTGCTGGAATCTTTAGCATGATCTATGAGCAACTGGCACGGGGTGAACTGTGGGCCATATATTTCTTGAAACTTCGTCATCCAGTCTAAAATTTTATCTGCTCCATAAGTATCGGTATACCTAAATGGTCCACCATGAAATGGTGGAAAACCAAGTCCAAATACAGCTCCAATGTCTCCTTCAAGCTATCAAAAACAATAAAAAACATACTCAGATTTAAACTTGCAATATAAACCTTAAAATAACCACAATTCTTCCTCTTATTGATAAAATTATTATTATTATTATTATTACACACACACACACACACACACACATAAAGAAGGATAAGTAAACATGAAGAGCTAGTCACAATAAGCAAGAGAATTAACATTAAAACTTACAGGATTATTTAGAATTCCTTCTTGCAAACAAAGGATAGCTTCATTTACAAACCGAGTGACTAATCTCATCTGCTGTTCTTCTTCTGTACATCTGTAAAAGTATATATAATTAAATTTAGATTTCAACATATTTTTGTCAAAATTTCAACTTTCAATATTACGTAATTAAAAATACCTTTAGTGTAAATATTTTAATTTTTTTCATATTTTACAAATAAATTATGTTACATTTTCAGTGCTTAAACATACAACACAGTAAAAATCCTTAAGTATAAAAATATTCTTATTACCCTTGTGTGAAATTAATGGTGGTAGGTTAAAAAAAAAAAAAAAAAAAAAAAAAAAAAATCACCATTTTTGGTCGTGAAATGAAAAAAAAAAAAAAAAAAATCTTAATGAAACGAACATCCATGGAAAAATCTTTTAAAATTAGAAACATTATCTGCAGGGGAGATGTTCAGAATTTTTGTTGTTTTTAAGATTTTTTAAATTGGAAATTTGAAAGTAAAGACTATCATTTTTACTTATGCAGCAATTGTGTAAACAGCAAGTTGATTTATTCAATGTGATTCATTGAAAAATCTAAAATGAATGTTTGTTGTTATGTATTTTACTTTTCAAAAAAATTACAGAAAGATTTTAGCAGTATATATATATATAATATAAACAAAAAATATCTTATATTTTTGAATATTTGGGTTGTGTTCATGCCAATTTGGTTGTATACATGCATAGTAAATATGTGAGAATTGATGTGCCAGCACAGTAAAACTCAGTCTTTCTCTACACGTGTAGTAATGTTTAACTGATCCGATCATGCATTGCTAATGTAATCTGTTCTAACTTTCTTAATACTACAATGGATATCTGCAATTTTTTTTTTTTTTTTAATATACTCTTGCAGTTTTAGGATAACAATTTAATTTTTTATGATAAGCAAAGAAATGTATTGTGAAATATGATTTGATAAAATTATTATTTTTTTTTCCCTTAAAATTTACAATTTAATGTCATGTACATCATACATTCTAATATAAATTAAGGTATTTTAAAAGTTTTGTTAATTATTATAGTTAATCTAAGTAGTAATCTAAGCTGGATATATCAAACATAGTAATGAGTCTAATCATGTATACACATGGTTTGTTTATCATAAAAGTTCTAAAACTTTTCATAAAAACACTTTAAACACACGTAAATTTAAATTTTATTTAAAAGACGTTAAAAAATTTACCCAAAGCTTTTCTCTTTAATAGTAAAGCATCATCAGGGACTTTTATTTCATTTTTATTTCATTTCAAGATGTACAAAATTCTTCATATGGACATCTTTTTTAACATCTTTTAAATAAAATTTTAATTTACGTGTGTTTAAAGTGTTTTTAACCCCTTGGGTACGGATTTATTTGAGAAAATATTTGCATGTGGAACGGATATAATTTTTGGTTGCTTGGAGTAGTATGTAAAAGCAGTACATTTTACGTAAGAATTTATTTATTTCTAAAATATTGGTGACATATGTAGTATTAAGATGTCTTCAAGTAATTAGAATTGCAAAACAAAAATAAAAAACAAAAAAAGTGAATGACGTGTCTCAGACATCAAATGTACCCAAGGGGTTAATATATTTAACAAATGACACGTGTTCAATTTAACTCTTTTTTTAGAGGTTATTTATAAAAACACATACTGTTCACCACTGAACCACATTTTCTGTTCAATGCTTTTTTTTTTTTTTTTTTCATTTCAAGATGTACAAAATTCTTCATATGGACATCAGTTATTCTTTTTCACTTTGTACTTGGTATCCATACTCAGTACTCTATCAAATTGCTACTCAGTAGAGGACTAAGAAATACTCAAACAACCTGCTACACTTCTCACTTTCAATTAGTTAATGAATTATTCACTGATTTATATTTGTTTAAATGTCTGGTAGGTAACTAAATGCTTGAAAATCTACTGGAGTCGCTACAGATACATATATTTTTTGTTTATGCAAGTGACTAATATTTTATTTCCATTATCTGATTACTGTAGGTAATCAGATAATGGTATTACCTATTAAGAGTATTGTATTGTATAATACTTAATATTGTATAATCTTAATTACCTATTAAGAGTATTGTATTGTATTGTATTGTAAGAGTATTGTATTTGGTAAAAAAATTAACATTTTTATCAGATACATATTTTAAGGTCTCCTGAGTCCCCCCCCCAAAAAAAAAAAAAAAAAAAAAAAAAGTTTCTGGAAGTTGGTTTAGATTGTGTATTGGGAATCTTCTGACTGTTGTATCTACAAAACGAAAAAAGAACAACAGAACTTCATCTAACAACTTTTGGTGAAAACTGGAAATTCAGAAATGGAACATGATAAGCATGAAAGTGGGATTGTATTTTAAATTAAGTTTGTATCACAAAAACAACAGCTCTAACAGTTTTCTTTGAATTTTCTGAGAAATTAAAATAACTTTTAGATTTTATCAATTTTAACACAAACTTACTGTTTAGCAGGTGTTACGCTATATTTTTTCATAATATTTTCAGCATCAGGGTTCACATCTCTGTCTTTAACACCAGGCGTATAAACAAAACATCCTTTACCTGACTTGCGTCCTGTAGATTTGGAAAAAAAGAGCAAAAGCAAAAAATGAATTTTATAACAAACACATTTAACGATTAACTAATACAAATTCTCTCATTTGAATTCAAATGTTTTTTTACAATCTATAATAATAAAAAGAGATGTCTGTCTGGGCATCTATATGTTCAGCCCCTACTGAACGTAGAAGTACAAAAATTGACATACGGGTGTTCAGAAGCCTTCCCAAGGGGATAGTGAGAAGAGAATTTTAAAATTTTAATTAGTTGTGGAGATATTAATTAAAACATCAACCTATGTCAATTAATAAAAAAATCAACTTTGAGCTTAAGATGCATTTAAGGCGCGTTAAATGGCCAAATAAATTGGAAATATCAGTCTAATCGCTATAAATTTGGTACCAAACGAAAGGGGCGATTTTTCTGAATCAATTAGCACAAATTGCTTATCAACACGCCAATTAGATTTTTTAAAATTAACTAAAGTATGAAATTTAGTTAGCAACACTCCATTATTTCTTTTATCATTCTAGACATTTCAGATAGATGTCTGCAGACGATTTTTCATTTGCAGTAATAGCTCATAGCCTAGCTTTTCTGTTTTCGACGTACCACGTGACAAAGATGATGTGATAAAAAAGACAGTTAAACCGATTTAAGCAGAAAATGTTAATCGAACGTTATTAATACTCACCTGTAAAAAATCTAAAAAAAAAAAAGCTTATAAAATAAAGTTTTTAGAGAAATTATATTTATTTAAATTAATTTTTTTTTCATATCTTTTATGAAAAGTTTATGTAAAGACAGAAAAACTTACTTTGAAAATAATTTTTTTTTTTTTTTTTTTTTTCCCCCTTCATTTATAAACTGGGGAGTTAAAAGGCAGTTAGTTGTACATATCTGACTTTTAAGTATAGGTTTTCATAAATAAGGACAATTCAAGGATATTTATAGCTTAACAGCAGCAACTTTCATCCAATCTACACACAAACCTAAACATGAGTAAGAAAAACAATGGTGTAATTATACACATTAGATTTTGAGATATAGCTTTTACAGAAACAAGGGAATTTTTTTTTTTTTTTTTTTTTTTTAACATGACTTATAACAAACGACTTTTCACACAATATGCACACAAATTAAAGAGGGTGTGGTTATGTACATTAGATTATGGGACTTAGATTTTTTGCTTTTTCATAAACAAGAAAGATTACAGCATAACAGTGCCACTTTTCGGATGATATACACACAAATTTAATCATGAGTAAGAAAAACAGAGACTCTGACACATTTTGTTAAGGCAGTAATTTTCAATAGAAGCTGAGATATAGTCTCTACCTAAATGCAGAATAATAGTGCCATCTCACGATCTATATACACTCAAATATGATCAACTCTAATTTATTTTATACATGCAAAGTTTAAACTGTTACTAATTATTCCCATTCTTTTTTTTTTTTTTTGGTCTTAAAAGGAAATTACACAAGATTAAATTATTTCAGCGGAACATAACAGTGCCACCTGTGGTCCAATAAACACACAAAGTTTAAGCTCTTGTTGATTAACTCTTTTTCGTCTTAAAATAAACGTACACATTTTTTTTCCCCCCAAAGTGTAGAATTTTTTATTTTTACTTATTTATTTAATTATTAGTATTATTTTATTTTTTATTTATTTATTTATTTATTTTTTTTTTTTTTTTGGGGGGGGGGGGAGAAGTAGATAGGGGACTGTAGGCATCACCGGTTTGGAGGTTGGAAACTATTAGAATTTTCAAAGGTCGTTTGCGTGGTGAGCGAACAGGCTGTTTTACATCATGAAATGTGGAGAGGTCGCTACAGAGCAGAAATTTGGTACAGTTAGAATTTCAAAGATATTTGCACTGTGAGCGAACAAGTTGTAATAGGTTCTCAAATGGGGATAAGGTGCCAGCGAGCAGGAGTTTAATACGGTGAAATTTTTCAAGGATCGCAAACCAGCTGGTCGCCAAAGGCGGCTAGTAAATAATAATAGATTTTTTATAGATCTATATTATGAAGCATATACTTTGTTTGTTGCAATTAAAACTGTCATGACTTTAAAAAAAAAAAAAAAAAAAAGAAAGAAATCTCACAAAACAATTAAGCTAATAAGATTTCAAATAATTATACTCTCAATAAAAATGAAACATTAAAATAATTATTTTATTTGTTATAACATTTTTATTAATTTTCTCAAAACCAAAAATTTGCCACTGCATATTTGCAAAACAATATGCAGATGAAAACTAAAAATTATAACAGAATGAAGTAGTTATATTGTGCTTTTGGTTGCTAGACTTCTGTGGATTCTTATACTAAATCAAAAGTTTTTTTTTTTTTGTTTGTTTTTTTTTAATTATGGTATGTTTTAAACATAAAATATAAAGTAGAGGTAAACGAAAGAGAATTAAAAGTTGGTAAAATTTCTTACCAAAGTTTGAATGAAATGTGTTAGGTTTAAGGAGAATTCAGACATTTTAAATGTAAAATGGATAAGTCTAAGGAAATTAAAAATAGACAACATGCAGATAAAAAATAAACATTACTTTGGCTCTGTTGAATGCCATAGGAATCAAATACCCAGCATCCTTACATACTAATTAGGGTTAGGAAGAATTATGACTGTGTCTTTTGATGATATTTCTATCTCATCTCTTGTTTTGGGTAAGTTGATTGAGGTCACAAAAATAAATATGGCCAGAATTCCATTACTTACAGGGTGTTTGGGGCAAGTATAATCAGGGTGTTTACAGTTGCCATCACCACGTCCAAGATTTTTGGGATAAGTGCAGCTATGAGTCAAACTGTATGCTTCAAATAACATTGTTCTTTTAATATTTTTATGCTTTTGATTTATTTTATTAATATAAGTGACAATAGAAGCCCAATAATGTGGATTAAACACCTTCTGACATACGTAATCATAATACAAAGATGTGTCCTTTAACCCTTTTTGTTCTTTTGGGTCATTTGATCAAAACGTGAATTCTAAATAATTTTTTTAAGCATAAGACAAAAAAAACAGGCATGAGAGTGCAGAAAACTGAAAAAATCTGGAGTGACTCCACTCGACTTTCCGAACATTAAATAATTAACAGTTTTGTAGATAAAGTAAAGAAAGAGGAGTTGTTAAACAAACAAAAGAGATAAACCCATAATAAAGTGTTTGAGTATTTTTCTCCATATATTACACGATGTTTTATTTAACGCTACTGAACTTTGAGCCCATAGATCATAATGATAAAGAATTTTCGTTGTGTCCCTGTAAAAAACCTATAAATGCTAGAATCACCAAAATGCTTAGAGTTAGAGCAACAGTGATTTATAATATTCATATAAATTTTCAGCTCAATTGAATAAGGCGTTTAGATGCTATCGCATTTTAAACTAGTATGTTGTGGCCACCACATGACTTTCTTCTATATTTTCCTATACAAATTCACTCAGTAAAAATAATTTATTCAAATTATTATTTAAAAAAATTATCTTCCATGATGATTTCCATATTAGAGAAGTAGTCTAACACTAAATATCCAAAAAAAGTCAATTTTTTTGTCAATATTACATTAAATATATATATATATATATATATATTGTTAAAAATGAAAAAAAAATCGATAACTTCATTTTAAATCATCGCAGGTCTATGGTTCAACTATTCGTTTTAATGGTACTGGCGAGCTCTTTTGAAAGATACCCATCATGAAAATTTACTCCTGTCGAGGGGGGAATTCCCCCCCAGGGATGGGGGAGAAAGCGAGGTTCCTACACACACAAAAATTTTTTCCCAGTTGACTATCTCTATTATAAATAATTCTGGTAAATTTCATAATGATTATTAAAAAATAATTCTCTTTATGCACATTTATACAAAATTTTGTACTATACCACCATGTTAAAAATTTAGAAAAAGCGGGATGGCAACGCAACCTGTAAGACAATTTTTACCAAAATTTGATAGGCACTTATTTATATCAAGGTGCAACTACATACCAATTTGTATGAAATTCTGTGAAGTAGTTCCTGAGATACGGTTGCCACAAAAGTTTGTCTCACACACACACACACAGAGAGACTGACAGACAAACAGACAGACATTTTCTAAAAATGGTCAAATCGTGTTCTACAGCTCTCTAAACGTGTAAATCCATCAAAAACCTGAGGTCGAAAATTTTTACGAATCCAATACTTTCTTCTATTGAATATAGAAGAAAGTAACAATTTGTTCCCACAGGCCATAATG
Organism: Salticus scenicus; assembly: GCA_963930645.1. Lineage (NCBI taxonomy): Eukaryota > Metazoa > Arthropoda > Arachnida > Araneae > Salticidae > Salticus > Salticus scenicus. The sequence continues at coordinate 320,096,714 of OZ005648.1, read as the reverse complement.
ATAAAGAATTTTTCTTTGTGTCCCTGTAAAAAAAAAACTGTAAGTGCTAAATTCACCAAAATCTATACAGTTCGTGCAACTGTGACCTATAACATGTGTACAATTTTTTTGTTCAGATTAAATAAGCGTTTAGACGCTATCGCACTTTTAAAAATTTAGCCCCATAGGCCATAATGGTAAAGAATTTTTCTTTGTGCCCCTGTGAAAAAACGGTAAGTGCCAGATTCTCCAAACTCTATGCAGATTTATTATCTGTGACCTATAATATGTGTATAAATTTTTTGCTCAATTGAATAAGGCATTTAGATGCTATCGCACTTTTAAGATTTTGGTCCCATAGACCATAATGATAAAGAGTTTTTCTTTGTATCCCTGTAAAAAAAACTATAAGTGCTAGATTCACCAAAATCTATAGGGTTTGTACTATGGCGACTTACAATATACGCACCAACTTTCATCTTATTCGAACAAAGCGTTTAGACGCTAGCGTACTTTTAAGATTTTGGTCCCATACACCATAATGATAAAGAATTTTTCTTTGTGTCCCTGTAAAAAAACTATAAGTGCTAGATTCACCAAAATCTATAGGGTTTGTACTATGGTGACTTACAATATATGCACCAACTTTCAGCTTATTCGAACAAAGCATTTAGACACTAGCGTGTTCACTCACAGACATACACACACACACACACACACATACATACATCATCATAAAAATAGTGAAAACGGACTCAGGGGGCCTCAAAACGTATAGAAACATCAAAATCTCGAATTCGGATTTTTGACATGATTACAATACTTTCCTCACTATAGTGTTCAGAAAGTAAAAAGAGGAAACATGCGTGTTCATAAAATTAATTTCAAATGAAAAATAACATGCATGGGGAAAACTATACAAACGTGTTCATAAAATTTATTTTAAATGAAAAATAATGCTCACAGGAAAAAACTATACAAAATATTTTAAAAGTGACTAATTAAACTAGCAGAATAACACATCAACACAATAAAGCATGTGTTTAAAAAAAAAAGAATTAGCTAGCAATCAACATTTAATAACATTGACTGGTGGTAGAAAATGGGAAATGGGGGGGGGGGAAGCTGTTCATGAGTGAGAAATATTAAACACAATTCTACTTCTTTATTGGTTCTAGAACATCATAAAGTAAGTTTAAAATAAATATTGTGGATGGATAAATATTCAAAAATAAAATGCTTCCCGCAGAATGTTTGATTGGCGATGGTTAGAGATGTAAAAGGGGGGTGGGGGACAAAAAAATTACATGAGTGAGAAATACTGAATAATTCTGTCCTTTTATATGTTACAGAATCTGATAAAGCACGTTTAAAATGAATATTGACATTTATATTTTGGATGGAAAAAGATTGAGAATCTAAAGTTTTTCGTGGAGCGTTTGAACACTGATCGTTATTGGAGTTTGATTTTAACAAAATAAAAAACCGCAAAATTAACGAAAATCACAAAAAAGCGGAAAATCGCGGATCCGCGGAAAATTCTCATGCCTGAAAAAAGAAATAGTACTCACTCAATTACTGAAAGGCTATGAAAAAGAAAAAAGGAAAAACCTTGCATAAATAAATTAATTTATAACCTTAAAAATCTAATTAAAATTTCTTAATTTATAAAACAAATAAATTTAAAAAAAGACCTACTTGGAAATTTGCATAAATTTATGCAAATTTTCAAGTAGGCCTTTTTTCAAATTTATTTGTTTTATTAATCCGTAACCGTCGCACCAAAATTAAATTCTTAATTGTGCATGTCTGCAGCACTAATCTAATTTAATATAACATAAAAAGATGCTTCTGGGATTTAAAAATACTTAATTATTTCATCAGATATTATTTTATATTTATGGTTTACATGTAGATATTCTCTCTCTGGTACCTGATGTCCCAACACAAATAAAGTCTGTGAAAAAGTAAATTGAGCTTCTAACCCATGATACAGTTATCCAGTCTCCTGCTCAAACTGAACTGAACTGAAGTCAAAATTGCTGAGCTAACAGGAAACGGGGTCAATTATCAGCAACTATGGCAGAACATCACCCCATTGGTTCACAGTAAGGCAAGTGATGACACCATTGCTAAAAATGAAGAGCCAAATTTTCTTCCATACTTGTGTTGTAGCAAAGCAAACATTACAGGGGTAAAACTACTTAATAGACAAAAGCCCTAAAAATTGTTACTTGCATGTACATAATGCAGACTCATCAATAATATATCATATGTCTACCTATAATAAGTGATATCTGCACAGTTCTTAATACTTTGTAAGGCAAATTAAATATTCAAAATGAGAAATTTCTATAAAAATAAAACAATTGAACATGAAATTCAGAGATAGCAAAATTTTCAAAAACCCTGAATTCAGGGGTAGTCCCTCAAGAGTTTCACCCATGACATGACATTTCTAGGTGTGTTGAGTCAGCCAGCTAAGAGATACAATGCAATTGAGTGCAGAAAAATGATCTTATTTAGAATTTAAGAAAGGAAGTGATGTGTCATCACATTCAAAAGTAGAACAAATCTGAAGTTATATTCAAAATCTACATACATAACTGAACTGTACACATCACTTCACAAGTAGAGAAGTGGCAAAATTACAAATTTTGATATCAACACTCTAGAAGAGTGGAAATGTAAGCAATTTTTTGAGCTTTTAAAACTATCAATGTCTGATATTTGATTTCATTTCCTAATAATTCATTGTTTTGCAAGTCTTTGTACATAAGAACATTTATGTGATCGCTATAAAGTTTTCAACTGATATCCTTATAAAATATGTTGCATAACGAGTTTGGTCTTCCTTCTAATATTTATGTTTGAGTTATATTAATAGCACTCATTGACACATGCACACACTGAGATACTCAAACTAGAGGACTGCATGGGCTGGGCTTTCGGCCCGAGCCCGGCCCGAATTTTTCAATTTGCGTGTACTCAGGCCGGACCGAATCTTTTTCTAAATTCCTCGTTAATCAACGAAAAAGGAAAATGATAAAATACTTTTTCAGCCATTTATTTTACATAATTTTACAGTGTGGTATGTCACATAAAATTTTATTTTGTTAAAAGGTGTCTGTAACTACAATTTAATTGTCTATCAAGACTAAATATAACAAAAGAAAGGTTCAAAAGGGAAATGTGATGAATTTAGCTTCTATGTTGAGTTACACTTACTATGGTTACGCTTACCCTAGTTTAAATTAAACTTTAAAAAATCAAAGCAAGCCAAAAAAACGAATTTTATTATTAAAATTTAAAATTTTAATAAAAAAAAATATTGGTTATATAGTTATATTTAAAGGGGAAAAATAAAAAGAATTATACAGGAAATAGTTTTTTCCAAGGTTTTTAAAGTTATAGTCAAATTTTAAACTCCAGGTAGAGTCTGCATTGGGTTGGGTAACCTAATTTCACCTGAACCCGACCTGACTGCGCAGGTCGGATTAGCACTGTTTCTTTTTTTTTTTAATGGGTCGGGTTAATTGAATTTTTTTCTTACGGGTGAAGTTTGGGCTTAATTTTCAACAAGTTGGGTCAACTTGAGAACATCTTTCAAAAAAAAAAAAAAAAAAAAAAAAAATTGTAATAATAAGCATAAATTTGTAGACATAATTACAACTCTATAACTGATAAAAAGACACTACGTATACTAGACATGTGCTAGAGCTCTGTATTCATATCCTTATCTGCAGATATCTGCCAAAAAAAAGAAAAAAAATCCATATCGTATTGAATCCATATAAGAAAAAAATTTCGATATGTGTTTTCTTTTCTTACAATGGACCTAATACCCCTCTTTTCTAGAAAATGTATGGAAATTAGAAAGTGTATAAAACTTTTTGACTATTGTAATATATGTAAATAAAAGAAATACAGTATAACCTCGCTTTTACGCTCTTGGAATTTACATTAATTCTCAATTTACATTTTTTTTTAGATACCTTTATGTTAAATTTAATCCTCGCTTTTATGTTAACGAAATTTTGAATTTTCCTCCATTTACACTTGTATACACAGAAAACATAGAGGAAATACTTGTTGTGAAATAATTAAAAAAAAGTAATGTGAAATAAAAAACATTTAAGAGATGGATTCTATCAAGGCAAAGCAAATAATATTCTTTATCATTTTCTCTATAGAACAAATAAACAATGCACCAATATTGCAAACGGAGAAAGCTGACTTGCTGATCACTGAATTTAAAGTGATAAAACTAGATGTTTAACTGCAACTCATACCTGTGGTAATCAAATTATTACAGTAAAATAAATATTCACATCAAACAAAAGCAATGAAGAAAGATACCTCCCTCTTTTTTTTTTTTTTTTTTTTTTTTTTAAATAGAATATCAGCATTAAACAATAAACTACTAACACAAAACTATTTATGCATATTTTTGTGTACATGAAAATCACAACTCACATACATAATTAAAAATCTGGTGTGAAACAACCACACGACTTCCATTATCCGCTATTACATGAATTATATGCATTTTTGAGAGATAATGTGATCAGAAAACACAAAAGTGACCTAAAGAGAAAATCGTTAGAGCCGTTTTTGAGATACCAACTTTTACAAAAATCAATTACTAACCGGAAAAAAAATAATTACATACAAAAGCATATTTAAACGTGAGTTAAAATGGCGAGTTTGAAAAAAATCCGTACAACCGTTTTTAAAGGAACGCCTTGCGAAGCCTGAAATTGAACTATTTATACAGGACGCCTATCAATTTTCCTGAACTAACCAGCTATATCATTCGAAAGGACATCTAATAGAGTGTTTATATAGCAAGTTTGAAGAAAATCGTTAGAGCCGTTTTTGAGATACGGACTTACGGTCCCACTTCCGGTTTCCGATGTCCTACTTCCGGTTAAACTCAATTACTAACAGAAAAACAATAATTACATACAAAAGCATATTTAAAAGTGAGTTAAAATGGTGAGTTTGAAAAAAATCCGTACAACCGTTTTTAAAGGAACGCCTTTGCGAGGCCTGAAATTGAGCTATTTATACAGGCCGCCTATCAATTTTCCTGAACTAACCAACTATGTCATTCGAAAGGACATCTAATAGAGTGTTTATACAGCAAGTTTGAAGAAAATCGTTAGAGCCGTTTTTGAGATACGGACTTACGGTCCCACTTCCGGTTTCCGATGTCCCACTTCCGGTTTTTCAATTTTCACCAAAATTTGGAAATTTCATCTGTACACCAGACGTATTTCAATTCTAAAGTTTCGTAGATCTATCTTTATTAGTTTCTGAGCTATAATAGCCAGAAGATTCTCCACATACATACATACATACATACATACATACATACATACATACACACATACATACACACTGACCAATTGCCAAAAACCACTTTTTTGGACTCAGGGGACCTTAAAACGTGTAAATCAGGTGAAAACCCGATATCGAATTTTCAGACCGAATACAATACTTCCATTACCTACGGTAGTAGGGTAATGGAAGTAAAAATTATTATTAATCTATTTTTCAGATTTTTAAATTTTTAACTTAATACAATTAGTAATTACATTTTTAATTCCTTTTAAAATAATTTACCAACTGTGAGACAATGAAAATGTACCTTATTTTATAATTTAAAAAAGTCTTGCATGATTTTAGATGAATTAGTAATCTTTATTTAGTTTTTGGGTTTCAAGTCGATCAAAAAATTTTTGTCGGGTTCAGATTGGGTTGATTTAAAATTCATCTGTCGAGTTCAGGTCGAGGGTGCAGGACTCCTGATTTCAGTTACTGTAGCAATCCTGATAATGCAAACATTTTTAATTTTTTCAACCACTAAAATAATTACCTGGGAGTAGGATTCACTATAATAGGGCAACATAGTAGAAATTGTCTCCAAATTATTAATAAATGTTGACAAAAATCACACCCATTGATGATAAATTTGTCACATAAAATCATTTTGTGAACCTATTTTTTTTTATTCATCATATAGACTGTGCTTTGAATATCTTAAAATTAAAGCATTTCTGCAGTTTCCATATAAAAGTGTGCATGTGTATATATACTAGATGTAGTAACGAATTTTAAAGTGTATTTCAGAAAATTAATACATAATTGCGAATTAAACACCTTTATTCACCAAAATATAATCCATTATACTAACACCATCAACCATCGGTCGGGCAACTGATGGCTTCCAGCAGTGTAGAGCCATTCGTCATTTGACGTGATGAAGTCATCAATCCATTTTCGTACTTTCTTCAATGTCGAAGTGCACAGAAGTTAAGGTATTGTGCATCAACCAAAAAAATAATAATCAAAAAAGGCTATGTCTGGAATATACAGCAAGTGCTCCAAAACATCACAGCAATGTATTACTAAAGTATCCTGCATCATCAAGAAACAATTTCACAGGGTGCAAACCTTTGCAAATAAATACATGCTTTTGACCTATCTATTGGTTTAATCGAGGGAACTGATGTTTATAGCGTTTGGCAGTTACACATACACTGGGATCTAACAATTCGTAATAGAGCGCACTCATCATATCTAACCAGATGCATAGAACTTTTTTGAGTGAATGGTTCATTTTGTTGTCAATATTTTTTCTTTGCTGGGATTTACATAATTTTTTTTGAGTTTCAGTTTGTCATAAGATATCCATTTTTCATCACCTATCACGATTTTTTTATAAGAAAACTTTTCTCAGTTACTTGTTGATTAGATTCAAGCATTTCAAGATATGTTTAAACTTATTCCTCTGGCTCAATGTATGTAACAGTTATCTTCCTGCCTTCTGAAACTTCCATCACTCCACGTAAATGATTAGAAATCATTTACGTGATACTCTTAATTTTTTGGCAAGTTATTTTTTCCATTTGAAATGCATCTTTATTGAGCAGTGCTACCAAATTCTCATGCCTAGCCCTTAGAAAAATGCTCTCAAGCTCTTGAATGGTAACATCAAAATTGCCATCTTTAAAACATTGAAACTGAAATTCCCATGTGTTTTTCTATAAGATTTCCTCTTTGAGAACAGAACAGATTGATTGACATGCTTTTGCAGCACTTTTTCCTTCAATAAATTAATTTTGAATGCAATGATGAATAAAAGACATTGAGTGACATCTTTCATCTCAGAAATTTAAAATTTACTGTTACACTTTACTTTGACGTAACATTCAATTTAAAATTGAAATATCTAAATTACATTGTTTATATAAATGACTTCACAGAAAATAATTAAAAGACAGTTTAATGAAGCTAAAATCAAACCAATGTTATGCTTTGCTTTGACATAACATTCAATTTAAAATTGAAATATTCAAATTACATCGTTTTTATAAACGACTTCACAGAAAATAATTAAAAGACAGTTTAATGAAGCCAAAATCAAGAATATAAATGATTAAATCTTAATTACTTAAATAGAATTACTTTTCAGATGAGCAACAATTGCTATCATAAAGTTCAAACAGCTAAAATGCAAAAAAAAATACAATGGAAGGAAAAGAGACTTTCATTATTTTAAGCTATGTCAACAATAACCTCCTCCCAGCTATTTACAACCTTAAAATTTTATTGGTACGGATTTTGGAATTTCTTTTGTTACGAGATTAATCTACGTGAAATAACCTTTAAAATATCTCACTTTTTAAAATCCGTCAAAAATTAAAGTTTTCATCATTTTTACTGAAGCAATTTCGGCAAATTTAAATACATATGTCCTTACATATGTATTAGTTGGTTAGTTCAGAAAAATTAATAAACATGCTGTACGTGTAAATCAGTTTGAGGTCTCACAAGTGCATTTTTTTAAAAACAGCTATACAAATCTTTTTAACTCGCCACATTAACTTCCTTTTAGATATCCTTTCATATGTAATTGTTGTCTTCTGATCAACAAATAAGAGCCATGAGCTTTGAGCCATGTTTTGGTGAAAATCGGAAGAGGGATTGAAAGTCAGTATCTCAAAAATGGCTCAAACGATTTTCTTGAAAACTGCTACATAAACCCCGTTTTAGATATCCTTTCACATATATTACTTGGTTATTAGAGGAAAATTGACAATCATACTGATTAGGTAGGTCACTTTTAGATCTTGAACATGGGTATTTCAAAAAGTCTCTATTGATTTTTTTTTTTTGCTTGCTATATAAACTGTGTTTTATATGTCTTTAGACATTTTTCTATTTTCTCTTGCAGAAAATTATTAGGTATCTCATTTCTTAGCTCAATTTTACATCTTCTGACCACATTATCTCCAAAAAGTGTATGTGATACATGTAATAGTAGGTAATGGAAGTCATGTGGTTGTTACACCAGGGTTCCCACTCTATTTCAAAAATAAAATTCCCTGACTTTTTTCAGGTTTTCCAGGTCTATATTTAGAAAATTCCAGTCTCAAGATTTGGTTTGTGACATAAAAAATAGCTCATGGCATAAAACATAACATAGTTTGCGACATAAAAGACAACATAGTAACACGACTTGCAACATAAACTGAATGCTCAAAAAGCATTTTCCAGGTTTATATCATAATTTTTTTAAGGTTTTTAAGCAATATTTGCAACTTTCTCTGACATTTCCCTGACTTTTTTCACTCATTTCAAATTCCCTTACTTTTCCAGATTTTTCAGGTTCTCCCTGACCCGTGGGAACCCTGTTATAAACTACATTTTTTTTTTTTTTTTTGGTATTATAAAGCTGAAATATTTAATTTTTATATTTATTACATAGTTGGATTTCCAACCCCCTCCCCCTTCTCGAAGAAAAAAAAAAGGGGGGGGGGGGGGCAGAGGGATTATTTGTCCCATGGCATATGATTTTTTAAAAATGTACACAATACACAAAAGTTAAAAGGTATAAAATTTTTTGATATTTGATTAATCTATGAAAGAGAGAAAGAAAAGAGAGAGACAGAAAATTAAAATATTATTGGAAAGAAAAAAATGATTGGTATTAAAGAGAAATTACCTAAAAATCCTGATGCTACCATCTCTTTTAGAATATTCAAATTTACACCATGACTAAATCTTTCACCAAATATACTGCACAGATATTCTGAAATATGGACAGCCACATCTAATCCAACTTCATCGGCTAATGTAGCAGCTCCCACAGGAAATCCAAAGTCTTTTGTAATTTTGTCTAGATCTTTAGGACTAACTCCTTCCTAGTAGATAAGTATAACATGAATATAAATATACATTTTTCATATAGTTTCATTTATTTCTTAATTAAGATATCTAGCCACAGGTATATTTATCTAGATTGCTATTAATTTTATATCAATATAAAAGAAACATGTAAACATTTAAAATAAGTCAATCAATATATGGCAGAGTATTAAGTTAAAAAATGGCACTAGGCTACTTGATAGTGTAGGCATATCACAAACTGCAAAATGTCATTGGCATAAATGTAATCCATCAGAGTACCTGGTGATATACAACTGAAAATGACTGCCTGTCAAAAACAAATTGCCTATCAGACTAAGCCATGTCCAAAGTGGCATGGCTATGTGCCTTTCAGTAATAAATTCTGGAGTGGATTATTGTCTTATCTGTTTCCACATATATATGCAGCAGACATCAGCAATGAAAAAAATTTGAGACTTAGTACTGAATATTACATTGGATACTATCCAGCTTATCTGAGATAGCACCAATCCTTATGCCAATGCCTATGTTAAAAAGATTTGTGACAAGCAGTTTAATGGATTAAAAAAAAAAAAAAAAAAAAAAAAAAAAAAAGAATTAACAATAGTACAACATTAATGTTATTTTAATTTCAATTCATGGCCAGTTAATAAGGGCATATCCAGGAGGGGGATGGGGGGGTATGGGAGAGCTGGAGCACCCCCCCCCCTCTCCAGACACTTTGAAATTAAATAACATTTATTTTTGATCACTGAAACAAATTGGGAGTCAGTTTCAGCTGTCACAAGCAACCTTAGCTCCCTTTCGGCCACACCCCGCCCCAACAAGCCACCTTAGCTCCCTGCAAATCTAAGCCCCCAACAAGCCAACTTAATCACCAGCAGATAATGTCTATGATTATGCCCAGCTAGCCAAGATCATTAGACCATACTACAAAAGAACGAGGCTTGGTATATGTTGAAATTACAATTGTCCTGAGTTGGAATATTATTAAAATAGTTCTTAAGCCATTATATTTATGATTAAGGTTAATTAATAAAAAACAAATATGGTCAATAGTAAAAACTAAAATTTTCTAACTGGTGATAACTTTGTCTTAAATCATTGATGATCTTTTCTTCATTAAAAAAACTTAAATAGATGGTGATTCTTAAAAAAAAAAAAAAAAAAAAATCAATGAGCCAATTTTTTTTTTCTTCCCCACTTGGTAACTGCAAACAAAATAGCAAGTTTCTTGTCATGTGAAATCAAATATTTCACCTGACATTATTTTATAAATAAAATTTATCACCTAATTTATAAACCCTCTAGTTTCTAAAGCTCAGGGGAAAAAAAAAAAAAAAAAAAAAAAAAAAAAAGGAAAATAAATACAAGAGGAGGAAAAATATTTAATTCTTTTTCTTTCAGCTGTTTAGATTATTTCTATAAGAAAATTCCAGTGCAAGAACATTATTAATATTGTTACCTGTTTTGTTCTCATTATGAAATATTATTCCACTTACATAAAATAAATAAATTATTTATTTTCACACTATATGTCTATGAAAGGATAAAGAAAGGTAAGATTTTAAATTATTATTTTAAATTAATATTGACTGATAGCTTGGAGAAAATCTCATAAAAATTCTTAACTTGTAAAGTAATTCTAAAGCTTCCCCTGTAAAATAAGTTTTATTACAATACATGTTCATAATGCTAAAGTCAGAAAATACTAGGACGAATTTTACGATAAAAAGTGCTGAGTTAACGCAACTCTCATTTTCATGTTAAGTAATGCATATTAATTAATCCTGGGGATCCAGGCCTGGGCTGGACTGTCAATCATTAAGTTAATAGCCAATGATTAAATAGAGGAGGAGTAAAAATATTCGTGCCCAAGTACACGGTATAAGCTGGAACACATGAGAAATCGTGGCTTTTTCCAATATTCACTTGCTTAATAAATCCACGTTAATTAATACTTCATTGTGTAAAGTTAATTACGGAGACTCGCGGCCCTTCGGGGTCTCGCAGCTGGATAATCGCCAACCATCAGCAAGGTTCGGGACATATGACGTTCAGGATGTCTAACTTCAGACCAAGACTGCATCTTGAATTTAATAAAGGATTATTAGTTAATCTGATGGACTCCTCATCCTTTCTAAGATGCTCACATCACGGGAATACCAACTCTCTTAACGATACGGACCCATGTTATGTTACAGAAATTGACAGGATGTACACCTGCTATGTGGAAACTCAAGAAAAAATAAATCACTAGTGATGGATTACTTAAGTTATTTCTGAACACTAACTCCATCAAAACTTCGCTGTGTTGGAGAGCAATGAGATCCAGAGATCGTAGATATGATTTTCCGATGCAAGCGAAAAATCTATATTTTTGAACAGTAAATCCAGAAAAAGATGAAATTGCGATTCGAAGATACATATCGTAGCTGTCATTATTTTCTGACGCAAGCCAAAAATCTTTTGATGCATAAGTTACTATGTGCTTTCTCCTAGGCTATTATAAACTTAGTGATTATAACAGGCCAGCATTATTGACAACAAATGTATTATTTTCCTAGTATTGGAGCCTTCGAGACACATATGATAAAAGTGAGCTTCAAGCAATACGATGTTACTTATCGTCTTAATTCTGCTTTAATTGAATAATTCGGCTGAACCGATTGAACTGCAATTAATTAAAACTTACAACGAACTGATTCATCAAAACTTGTTCCTTTCTCAAAGAGGGATAAACATTTATACAAGTATTGCTCACTACAGAATCAAGGAAATTATGTAGCGGTGAAATGAAACTCAACGCTTTGGCTCTCCTCACCCAAGCATAGATAGATTCAGTGATTCAGAATACCAGTAGATATTGTTTTTGTAGCGCGACTTGCATAATTTTTTTGCTGAATCGAACTTTGCTCTCAGATAGCAGAAGCGAAGAGAAAATACGTCTCTCTGTTTCCATAGTAATGATAGAATGAAAAACTTTCAATCTTCATGTTTTACCGGGAGTATTAAATGATCTCAATTTGCACTTCACTTGTCTCAACAGTTAATTATAAACATATTGCTAAAACAAACGAATGGAGCTGTTCACTAGAAGTTTGTGTGTTTAAGACTTAAAAAAAAAAAAAACTTAATAAATCGTCGTAAAGCTTTGCTTTATTGGGTTTGATAATACAGTGAAAGAATTTTTTTTTTTTTTTGCTTTAAATAATTCATGAATAATTTTTATTTAATTTTATTTTTGAACGATGAAAATGGGTGAGTAAAAAGTTTTGCATTAATAAAAATATTTATGTTGCTCAATATTAAAAATAATATTTGACATTATTTATTTTATTTCCACGATTTTTATGATTTGCAGTTTAAAAAAAAAAGTTAATAATAATAATGATGATATTTTTCAATTTAAATTTTTTTTGAAGATAATTTTAAGAAAGATTTGAAAAGTTATTCTTTTAATGGTTTTTAGATAAGTTAATTGTCCGTATTGATTTTTTAACTTTCTGAATTATTATTTTAAAGTTTTAATATTTATTAAATGTTGAATTTCTTGGAAAAAAAAAAACTTTTATGTATGAAATTTTAAAATTTTCTAGAATATAACCATAATAAAAAATAAATTATATAGATTTTTATTAAATTTTTATATTGAATAAATGCCAAATTTTTTTAATTTTAAGAGTTTCAGTATATTTCTGTAAAGTGTTATTTTAACATAAAAGTTAATAAATAATAATAATAATAAAAACATACAGTGCAGAATTAAATTATGTGATTATTTGCTTGTGTATTAGTGTAAATAAGTTTTTTTTTTTTTTTTTTTGCAATTAATTTTTCTAATATATTAGTAATTTCTCTATAGAAGTGTTTTAATTAAGCGATCTGCTTTCCTGAAATGCAAGTGTGGAACACTATTTATGTAGCATATCTGATAAATAAGAAATTATTTGAAAACAAGAAAATCATCAGAAAAATGTTGGCTAATTATGAAACATTTTTCTGGAAACTGGAACCTGAGATCACGTATATATATATGTATCACAGAGAATTACAAAAACATTTTTTCCAATTTATTTTTTATTGCTTTTATGAAAAAAAAAAAAAAAAAAAAAAAATATATATATATATATATATACAGTAAAGAGTCAAAAATCTGCACAGCTCGGGACCAGAAGTTGTGCGGATTTTAGGATTTGGCAGATTTCCGGGCCCTTAAAAAAATGATTACCACTTTTAATAATAAAAGCAGAGTATTATTCAAACTAAACACACACTAACGAATAATGACATAATTTCACTTGAATATTAAATTATTAGGTACATAAGAATAGCACTGAACATTAAAAGAATGTACATAACAAAAATAATAAATAAAAATGAAATTTGTCAAATTTCGATAAAATCTATTCACATGTAGTTTGTTTTCAAAACTACACCATTGAGATATTTTTTATTTTTCCATGTATATTGTAAATTGTCATTTATTCTTATTTTGTAATACAAATTTATTGTTTTAAGAATTTAAGTTTGTATGGTTATGTCTAATTGTATACCTCATTGATGGATTTAATATACGGTCAATAATTTCATTATCAGTAATTTGGTTCTCATAGTCTTTTATGTTATTAATTTTCTTTTATGATCATAAAATGCAAGTACAGAATCTGTATTCGAGATCATTTTTAAAAATTCTGATTTACAGTTTGTAATTTATATATAGCGAATTTTATCGTTTATATATTTTACAAGCTGTGTGGATTTTGGACTTTGGCGGATTTTAGGCTCTCTACTGTATATATATTTATGCCAATATTTGTGTTTATATTTTTGTTAGCTTTACTTTTTTTTTTTTTTTTTTTAATGATAATTTGTAAGAGTATTTATAAACAAAAATGAATTTAAAAATAGAAATTATTTCAGAACACTTTAAGTTAAGAATTGAGATAGTGGATTATATAATCAGTTTTGTTTAAAAATTATGCTTAATATTTTAATTAACTATTTTTTTTTTTTTTTGTAAACACTGCTATAATATCTAGAGGTAGATTAATAGGCTAAACCTTACAAACCTGAGAAGTGGCTTAGATTAATATTCTTCATTCAATACTTAAAAAAAAAAAAAAATGTTTAAGAAAGAATAGGTGAACCATTTCTGCATGATTCATGATCACTCTATTATAACTGTAGTTTCGTCCTGCCACAGCCATATTTATTGGTAATTTCACTGCCCAGAATTTTTTTTCGAGTAGCAGTGCCATGTATTCAGCTAAAGTACCGAATATTTCCGAATATAAGCCGATCCGTATATAAGCCGAGAGTACGTTTTTTCCTGCAGAAATTTGCCCAAAATTGGAAACCCGTGTATAAGCCGAATTGAAAAAATACTCTTTTTAAAGTTCGAGTATATCTCCAAAATGGAGAAAATATTGCCAATCTATACAACTTTCAGAATAATCTGTCCAATGAAATTGCACGAAATGCGTGCTTATCTAATAGAATTCCTTACCTTGCTTAGCTATAACGCAAAACATTCGTAGTGTGTTCGGCAACGGCGATAGTTTTAACTCTGGCAACCCTATCAGAAGGGAGGCAAACACAGACACGAACGCAAGTCCCGGCAGCTGAAAACTATAGTTACTGTAATACCGGGAGACCTAACCCTAACGTCGATGATGCAATGCAACTGCTGGATGTTTAGATAAATAAGCCGTTTAAAGACCAATTGCGTCGATTTTTTTTAATGATGTTGTCATGCGAAATCAATATTTCGTCTGACATCTTTCTCTAATAAATAGTTTTATCTAATAAGAAACCCAAATTTTCTATTTAAAGAATGAATAAGTGAAATAATAATGATAATAAATATGAAAGGGGGTGAGGAGAAATTGAAATAAATAATAAGAAAACATTTAATTTTTTCTTTCTGCATATTACATCGTTTTTATGAAATAATTATAGTATAAAAACATAATTTAATTAATAGCCATTTTTGTTCTCATTTTAAAACATTATTCCGTTTTCAGAAAATAAATAAGTATTTTATTATACACTATTTGTATGTGGTATGTTCTAGAACTTTAGTTTTTTTTTCAAAATTCGGTGAGCACCTTGTCAATCAATCTTATTCAACGCCTTCCCGAATTTATTTCTAATTTTTCCATTCGCCAGTTTGAGTTTTGAGTTCGCCTATGAAAAACGTAAATAATCATTTAAATTTGATTAGTAGAACTCTATATACGTCATTTGGCTTGTTTTCCTAATTGGCATTAGTCAGGGTAACAATATATTTCTAAATTTCTCAATTTTGGCGATTATATAATCATTCTTTTCTTTTGTTTATAACATATCCGTTAGCCTGTCAACTAGCTTTTTCGATCGTCTGCGTTTATCTCGCACCTGGCGATGGTCGGTGATTAAGATAACCTTTTCACCCAGATAAATAGCGGACACACGCCGCGATCGGGAGTTCGCTCTCTCTTTGTCTCCTCTCCAGCCCTCGCTCTTTTTTTCTCCCTGCGGAAGTTAACGACGAATGCCGGCCGGTAAGTTCAACGATATCTAATAAGCAGGAGGGAAGATTTTGGGTCTCGGATTTATATAGTGGACGTCTGATGCCCCGAAGATAAATTGATATAAATTTATTTACAAAGAAGAAATATAAATAAAGGAAATGTAGATGTTCAGTGGAGTCTTCTTGCTTACTATTAGTTTCAATTCCTTTTTATATAGCAAAGAACACATGTGGTAAGTCTCAACAATATATTATTTTGATGATTAAAAAATATAGATTTCCAACAGAATGTGCTATTCAACCCCTGGGTTGATTTATTTCTTGGTTGATCACGGCGATTTATTTCTTTTAGTTTATTGCCAAGATTTGGCACGACAACATGGTGCCTAATATCCAGGATATTTTTTTTTTTATGATCTAGATTTGAAACGTTTTGTTGGAAATGACTAATATTATATAGTATTTTATATTTCTATAATAAAATAATAATGACTTAATAAAAAATAAAAAAAAAAACGATAGTTTTGTTCAAAATAGGAAATGACTTTATAAAATGTATTATTATACTTGACCGTTATTATAAATGTCTACCTGGATCTAAAAAAAAATAATAATAAATAATAATAATAATAAAAAATAATAATAATAATTAGGTATTCATTAAAACTAAGTGTATTCCGATTGTAATGAAGACAATCTGGAATAAAATAAAGACTAATGGTCTCACTTCCTGATGTTTATATGTATATATATTTTATTTTGGTCATATATAAGGTGATTATCTATTTATTTTATAATTGTATAACTTATTGGTACTTTTAGTTGATATACCTAATTTGTGAATAAAAGAGAAAACTAGATATTTAATATCTTGAATATTTTACGTAATTCAACAAAGAAGAATGATATACATTTATAGGTGTTTTGCTAGTTTTCTAAAAGCAAAATAATAATAATAAAAAAAAAAAAATATTATAGATACACAATAACCATTGTATGTAATATAATAAAATATGGCTAAGGTAAATTTACCGTCTTCGAACATTGTTCCCTTTGATGGGGATCCTGAATATTTACCTTTTTTTAAACAACAAATTACAGACCTAGCAAAAATAAACAAATGGTCAACGGAAGCAACGTCAATTTTTCTTAAAAATAACTTAAAAGGCCCTGCATTGAAATATATTATACAACTATCTCATACACAGAATTTCACAACTCCACAGGAGATTTTCTTGGCATTGGAGAAATTCTTTAAACCGTCTTCATTGCCACAAGCACTTGTAGATTTAGCAAACTTTAGGCTACTCCCAGGCGAATCCATGAATAATTTAGCACATCGCCTGAACTGCACGGTGGCAAGAGCCTATACAGATATATCGGATCAAAATGTACTTGCTTCTATAAAGTATCGTAAACTCCTTGAAATTCTCCCACCTGATATAAGATCACACATACTAAAAAATAATGTCAATAATTATGATCAGGCAATAGAACAAGCTCAATTGGTACAAGAATGTTCTGTTTCCAATGAAGTGCTAAATCAGATTGCTAATAAAGATAATGATATCGACAAACTAAAACAAGAAATTCACTGCATCAAAGAAAGTTTACAAAAACCGAATGAAGATGTTAGAGTACACCAAACAAAAACACATCCTAAAAATATGTTTCCAAAAGCTAGATACAGAAACAACGCAAATAGAAACCACTACGGTATAAAAACGTCTCCCAGCAAGTTTAACTATAAAAAACATACACATTTCCAGAACAAACGCAAAATGTTATTCCCAGAATGCATGTGTTGTGGCCTTAATAACCACCTGTTAAAGAACTGTCGCAAACTCCAGAACATGTGTGATGCAGCTGGTTTTGCTCGGGCTTCCCCTTACCAAAATGTTTACAACAATACACCCCAATGCTTCCCTGCTACTCAACATCATTTTATGCCAGCTCCTCAATCAGCGCTTCCACCGAATTATCCTCATGCAGTTAACAATAGAGACATTAATTATGTTCAGACTGTACCCGATTCAAGTAACGCCTGTCCACAGTCCTGGTCTCAGCAAACCACAAATACAGCAAACTCTAACAATCTTCCTATGATGTCTTACTCTGCACAGGAAAACCAGTGGTGAGGACTTTGTCTTCAGATGCCCTTTGTCCTCCTAACATTTTCAATAACTGTGCATCTGACAACTCTCATTTTAACCGAAATAAATTACATGACAAGGACTCGCAGACACAACAAATTATTGTCCTGGACAAGGAAACTCAAATGGAGAATTATCTCCAAGATCAGATTTATAATAATTGTCCTGAAATAATAGCTAATGTCACCCAGACTCAGTCTTCATACATTCCAATTATTTTAATCAAAATTAAGGAGTTAAAAGTTCCATTTTTAATCGACACAGGTTCTTCAATTTCAATAATCAATAGAAAATATTTTCAAAAAATAAAATTCTTACTTACCCCAAAATACTTATCAAGAAGAGTCCAAATCTCAACTGTTAATTCAAGTGTACAATTCCATGCTTGTGTACAATTTTCTTTTAAAATAGGCCCACATTTCTTAAATCATCAATTCTATGTTATTGATTTACATACAGATTCAAAATTCGTAGGAATTTTGGGATATGATGCCATTAATAAGTTCAATATTCTAATCAATCCTGCAGAAAATTGTTGCAGTGTTAAAGATACTATTATTCCTTTCCATGTAAACAAAAATACAAACATTGAACATTTATATGACATCCAGGAAACACGAATGCCTTTTCATAACAACAATGAAATATGTAGTTCGCAAGATAATTTTCCCTGTGCTAAAGAAGAAATCCATACCATTGTACCATCCGTAGATATTATTGCCTTAAGAAAAGATGAATTTAATATACAAGACTTTCAATTACAACATTTAACACAAGATGAAAAACATAAATTAGAAGAATTACTCAAAAAAAATTTTAAAGTCTTTTCAAAATCTCTTAAAGCAATTGGGCATACTGATTTAATAATTCCTGAAATTAAATTTACTAGTACATTTCCAATACGCACTTTGCCATTTCCTATACCCCAAGCTCTTCAAAAAGAGGCCAAAGCACAAATCCAAGAACTATTAGATGCAGGAATTATCGAAAAACATCTCTCCAGCTGGGCATGTCCCATGCTGCTTGTAAAGAAGAAATCGGACAATACAAATACCCAAAAATACCGCCTTGCACTTGATCTAAGATTACTTAATTCTATCATTGAACATGCTACGTATCCACTTCCCAAAATAAGTAATTTAATTAATCAATTGTCACAATATACATTTTTTACTTCATTGGATATGCCAAGTGCTTATCATCAAATCAGTTTACCAGAACAATATCAAGACAAATTAAGTTTTATTACTCCATGGGCTACTTATAGATATCGACGAATGGTATTTGGTCTTAAGACAGCCAGCAGCACATTTCAAGCCCTTATGGATGCAATTATTGAAGAATGTAATATTGATGGAATTTTTGCTTATCAGGATGATCTGATAATAGCAAGCAACTCATTCCAAGAAACTTATTCTAAACTTCAAACATTATTCAAAACTTTGGAAAAACACAACATTACCTTATTTGCTGCTAAATGCTCCTTCCATCAAAGGAAAATTAATTATCTTGGTTTTGAAATTGCAGATAATAAAATATTTCCCATTCAATCTAATATTATAAAAATTACATCTTTTCCTAAACCTACCAGTAAACGGCAATTAAAACGATTCATTGGAACAGCTGGATTTTACCGTCATTTAATTCCACACTATGCTGATATCTCTAGTCCATTAATTGCTCTTACATCTCCTAAGGTGCCATTTAAGTGGACTCCTGTTCATGACCAGGCTTTCAAAAATCTACAAGACATATTTCTATCCAAACCCTTTATTAAACAACCTCAATTCGACAAGTTGTTTTACTTAAACACAGATGCATCACAAATAGCAATTTCAGCAATTCTTATGCAAGACCACGGGGGAACTCTCTTTCCTGTATCATATTTTAGTAAAACTCTAAAAAATTCAGAATCTAAATATTCCGCACTGAAACGTGAATTGATGGCAATTGTATATGGTGTACAGGCATTTCATTATTATCTTTATGCACGGAAATTCATTATTTTATCCGATAGTAGTCCACTCAAATTTTATTCTAAATCATCATCTCCTTCAGATATTACAACGAGATGGTTAATGAAGTTGAGCGAGTATTCATATAATTTTCAACACTTACCTGGTAAACAAAATGTCTTAGCAGATCTTCTGTCACGAACTGTCCTATCCAAGCAAAACATCTCAGATCTAAATAACAATCCACAAATTATAGAATCTAATGAAGTATTGCCTATTACTACTCAACAGGAAAAAGATGAGGCCATAAATTGTATTGAGTCCCAAAACATACATAATATTCATCCACAATCAGAAAAAGAAGATCCTTTACTTTAACTTAATTAGAAAAGGATATGATAACATTAACATAATTTTTACCTAACAAATTATCCTTTTAAAATAGCACTTACTTTAAAATTTCAAATATATTTCGAGCGCACTCGCGTTCATCATCAGTGCTTTTTGGCGGTTTCATCTCTGTTTACATCGTTCTTCGTTTCGGGATCGTCGGTTCGCTTCACTTCAGTAGTGGTGTTTCTTTTAATTGCTTGTTGCCAGATGGGAGGAATTATGCTATGTTCACGATCGTTAATGGAGGAGTGGTTAGTAATTATCTCAATCGCTTCTCTTTTAAGGGCATAGTAGTGGTTATTATATGGAGCTATTTTACGGGTTTTAGCGGTATTAAAATTAATGGGGTTAGTTTTATGGGTTATGGAGAGGGCAGTACTGGATCTATTGTATTTAATGTCGGCGAAGTGCTCTTTTTCGCGATCGTTGATGTATCTTTTAGTCATTCCAATGTAACATTCCTTTGTCTTCATTTTCAAATTTAAAATCGATTTTGTAAATGCCTGAGGAGTTATTAGGGTTAATTAAATCTTTCTCATTACGGAGTCTTTGAAATATGTTTTTATTAGGTTTTATAGGAATATTGATGTTGAGTTTTTTAGCTTCGTTTTTGATGTTTAACGCGGCACCGTTACAATATGGGATAGAGGTTGTATAATTAGGTTTTGAGTTTTGAGCATTGTTGATTGTATTTAGGGTTTTTTGACGTTTTTTATAAAGTTTATCGATTAGGTTTCCACTGTAACCGGCTTTTTTCGCGATGGTTTTAATAAATTTAATTTCTTCTTTTAAAAGGGTATTGTTAGAACAAATGAGAATGGCGCGGTTTATGTATGAACGAAGTGCGGCATGTTTATAAGAAAGGGGGGTTTTACATTTTGCATTAATAATTTCATTGCTTGCTGTAGGTTTTCTATAAACGGTAGTTTCAAAAGAGTTGTCTACATTTTTAATAACGCTAATATCAAGGAAATTGAGGGTGTTATTGGTTTCGGTTTCTATAGTGAATTTTATTTTATTGTCTAGACTATTTAGATATTCAAGAATTTGGTTGGGATTAGTGTCGGCGGGGATGACAGTAAATATATCATCTACGTAGCGGTTCCAGAACTTACACTTATTAATGATTTCTTCAGCTTTTAGTTCAAATAGTCTCATTTTTATTTCGGCGATTACTCCTGAAATTGGGGAGCCCATAGGTACTCCCTGAGTCTGTTTATAGATGTTTTGATCAAATGAGAAATATGATTCATTAAGGAGGAAGTTGTTTGTGCGGATAAGAGTGTCGCTGGTTTTATTATTCCCATAAATGTCGGTAATTTTTTGGTTGATGTAGTTGGTGATTTCTGGAATGTCTATTGATGGGTAAAGATCCTTCACGTCAAAGCTAACTAAAGAGTCATGGGTATTGATATTCGTATTGCGGAGGTTTTTGATGAATATTTCATTAGAGTTTATAGAATTTTCGGAAGGTGGAAGGAGTGAGAGGTAAATATTTTTCATGTATTTTTCTAGACAATATGTTGGTCCTTCAGATTTATTAACGATTGGTCTGAGAGTCGGTGGGTTTTTGTGGTCTTTATATTTACCAAATAACCTGGGAATGATAGGAGCGTGATTAGTGAAAATGGGGGGGGTATTATTTGGCCAAGTTCCTGTTTTAATAATATCTTTGGTTTTACTTATTAATTTTTTGAGGGGGGTGTGAGTAATTTTAACGGCATTTAATTTTTTAATGGTATTTAGCATCATTTCATTATATTGAGTTCTATTCATTAGGGTGATTTTGTTGGTTTTATCTGACATTAGGTAGGTGATATCGCGATTGTTTTTTAGGGTCTTTAAGCATCGGATGTCTTCGGAGTCGTGTTGATTTTTACGGTTTGAGAGAGATTTAAAAGCGGAATTACGTATGGTGTGTTGTTTTTGGGAAGGAACATATTCAAGGGCAGTTTCGATGTGGGCAATAGCATCCTTAAGGTCTGTTTTTTCATTTAGAATAAACTTCGGTCCTAATTTTAGAATTGAATCCTGGTGAGCGTTTGGTTTAAAGTTGGATAGATTGATATAGGGATAAGTGGTAGGTTGCTGTAGAAGGTTTAAATTACTTTTTTCTCTTTTTAGCCAATAGCTTAATTTTTTGTTATGCTGTTTTTGTAAATGGTTCCGGTCAATTTCTACAAAGTGATTAATCTTACTAATAAAATTATTGAATTCGTTGGTCTGTGTAATAGATTCGAGTTCTGATTTTAGAGAATTGAATTTCTGTTTAAGTTTATGTATCCAAGTAGATTTTTGCTTAATAATCTTTTTAAGTACTGAAGTTTCTAAGTTTTTAGCCAAATGTTTATAATGTTTGGTGATATATGGAGTTTTGTCCATATATCACCAAACTCCATATATCACCAAACATTATAAACATTTGGCTAAAAACTTAGAAACTTCAGTACTTAAAAAGATTATTAAGCAAAAATCTACTTGGATACATAAACTTAAACAGAAATTCAATTCTCTAAAATCAGAACTCGAATCTATTACACAGACCAACGAATTCAATAATTTTATTAGTAAGATTAATCACTTTGTAGAAATTGACCGGAACCATTTACAAAAACAGCATAACAAAAAATTAAGCTATTGGCTAAAAAGAGAAAAAAGTAATTTAAACCTTCTACAGCAACCTACCACTTATCCCTATATCAATCTATCCAACTTTAAACCAAACGCTCACCAGGATTCAATTCTAAAATTAGGACCGAAGTTTATTCTAAATGAAAAAACAGACCTTAAGGATGCTATTGCCCACATCGAAACTGCCCTTGAATATGTTCCTTCCCAAAAACAACACACCATACGTAATTCCGCTTTTAAATCTCTCTCAAACCGTAAAAATCAACACGACTCCGAAGACATCCGATGCTTAAAGACCCTAAAAAACAATCGCGATATCACCTACCTAATGTCAGATAAAACCAACAAAATCACCCTAATGAATAGAACTCAATATAATGAAATGATGCTAAATACCATTAAAAAATTAAATGCCGTTAAAATTACTCACACCCCCCTCAAAAAATTAATAAGTAAAACCAAAGATATTATTAAAACAGGAACTTGGCCAAATAATACCCCCCCCATTTTCACTAATCACGCTCCTATCATTCCCAGGTTATTTGGTAAATATAAAGACCACAAAAACCCACCGACTCTCAGACCAATCGTTAATAAATCTGAAGGACCAACATATTGTCTAGAAAAATACATGAAAAATATTTACCTCTCACTCCTTCCACCTTCCGAAAATTCTATAAACTCTAATGAAATATTCATCAAAAACCTCCGCAATACGAATATCAATACCCATGACTCTTTAGTTAGCTTTGACGTGAAGGATCTTTACCCATCAATAGACATTCCAGAAATCACCAACTACATCAACCAAAAAATTACCGACATTTATGGGAATAATAAAACCAGCGACACTCTTATCCGCACAAACAACTTCCTCCTTAATGAATCATATTTCTCATTTGATCAAAACATCTATAAACAGACTCAGGGAGTACCTATGGGCTCCCCAATTTCAGGAGTAATCGCCGAAATAAAAATGAGACTATTTGAACTAAAAGCTGAAGAAATCATTAATAAGTGTAAGTTCTGGAACCGCTACGTAGATGATATATTTACTGTCATCCCCGCCGACACTAATCCCAACCAAATTCTTGAATATCTAAATAGTCTAGACAATAAAATAAAATTCACTATAGAAACCGAAACCAATAACACCCTCAATTTCCTTGATATTAGCGTTATTAAAAATGTAGACAACTCTTTTGAAACTACCGTTTATAGAAAACCTACAGCAAGCAATGAAATTATTAATGCAAAATGTAAAACCCCCCTTTCTTATAAACATGCCGCACTTCGTTCATACATAAACCGCGCCATTCTCATTTGTTCTAACAATACCCTTTTAAAAGAAGAAATTAAATTTATTAAAACCATCGCGAAAAAAGCCGGTTACAGTGGAAACCTAATCGATAAACTTTATAAAAAACGTCAAAAAACCCTAAATACAATCAACAATGCTCAAAACTCAAAACCTAATTATACAACCTCTATCCCATATTGTAACGGTGCCGCGTTAAACATCAAAAACGAAGCTAAAAAACTCAACATCAATATTCCTATAAAACCTAATAAAAACATATTTCAAAGACTCCGTAATGAGAAAGATTTAATTAACCCTAATAACTCCTCAGGCATTTACAAAATCGATTTTAAATTTGAAAATGAAGACAAAGGATGTTACATTGGAATGACTAAAAGATACATCAACGATCGCGAAAAAGAGCACTTCGCCGACATTAAATACAATAGATCCAGTACTGCCCTCTCCATAACCCATAAAACTAACCCCATTAATTTTAATACCGCTAAAACCCGTAAAATAGCTCCATATAATAACCACTACTATGCCCTTAAAAGAGAAGCGATTGAGATAATTACTAACCACTCCTCCATTAACGATCGTGAACATAGCATAATTCCTCCCATCTGGCAACAAGCAATTAAAAGAAACACCACTACTGAAGTGAAGCGAACCGACGATCCCGAAACGAAGAACGATGTAAACAGAGATGAAACCGCCAAAAAGCACTGATGATGACCCCTTAAAAATTATATCTGCAGAAAATGTTGTTCAGGCTTTATTTAAGTACATTACTGTACATGGAAGACCGTCACTAATTATGACAGATCTCGGTCGTCAATTTACTTCACACATTTTCCAGATGTTTACTGAAAAGTTTGGTATTCGTCTTACTCATTCTAGCATTGCTCATCCACAGAGCAACTCTTTGAGTGAAAGGATCAACACAGCTATTAAATCGACCATCACTGCCCTTATTGCTGAAGGATATAATTTTCATAATAGTATTTTCATCCATCAAATGCTTTACAATTCGTCAACTCATTCTACTACCAAGTATTCACCCAACTTTATACATTTTGGGCGTCATCTATCTAATCTATATGATACATATATCATTACTCATGAAGACCTAATCCTTAATGCTAATCGCACATATTTACAGTTGTCACAAGATTTGAATGAAATATATAAAAAAGTTCATCAAAACTTATTAAATGCACAACTTCTACAAAATCAACATCAACAAAAACAAAAGTTACGTAGAATTCAATTGAATGACATTGTATACTTAAAAAGTCATAATACCATAAAAAAATCCTACACTGGTCCATTCAAGATTGTAAAAATAATATCGCCTGTAGTAGTTAAAATTCAAAGAGAAGATGAAATAAATGCACCACAACTTACCGTTCATATAGACAGATTATGGATTTCACCACCTCGTCGAACTTACCTTATATCAGAAACTGCACAAGCTGATACCAATCAACAGCAAAAGAATTCAAACAATTCATCATCTTGCACTTATCCAAAAGTATGTGTACCTCAAAGTGTTCACACGAACAGTAGTAATGCAAAATTCTCCATCTCTGACTCATGCAATATGGAGAATAATCAAGAACTTTTTAAGTACTTTCCAAATTCTCAAATTCCAGTTCAAAACAATAACTCAACTATTGACATTTCTTCATCAGATAATAGTTCTGATACTGAACTGGACATTCCTCAACTGTCTCAACATAATCCTCTTGATAGCAGGCAAATAGACAATTCTAGGAATAATTCCTCGAAACACTATAAACAAACTATTCCTACATTATCTGGCCCATTTGTAAATTGATTTTTTTTTTCCCAAAGAAAAACACGTAAAATTATTATTTATGTTTTAGAACTTACTAATTATAAATTGTATACTGTAAATAATCGTTTTTTTTTTAGTATTCTTTTGCAGATGCTGCTGATACCTGATGCAATGCATAATGACAGTTCCATAAAATTTAAAGTAGTCATATTGTTTTTTTTCTTTCCCTTATTTTTCTGTGTTTTGGTATAACTTTTGTTAATAAATGTAGTAGGTTCTAATAAAATCTTAATTATTTAACTTTTAAGCATTTGGATTTGTGAGACTTGATCACCCTCACATCGTCCAAATGCATATTTACTGCTATTACTATTTCTTAACGTTATGCTTTAAAAAAAAAAAAAAAGATATGCAATAAAACTTTTAACTATTTGTAACTATATAATAATTCTTACTTTAGTATAAGATAAATATTTAAATATGTATCTGTGCATTTGTTCAGTATTGTTTTAAGCAGCATTTAAGTTAATACAGGTGGCCACTTGAAAATAACATTATTATAAAATAAAATTCAGCTGTATATGTAATTATACATAAGTGACATAATTTTGCCAGCGCTGGTCAATTAAAAAAAAAAAAAAAAAAAAAAAAAGGAAAAATAAATAAAATAAAATTATGTGTACACTATGATGTAATAAATGAGGTATTATAAAATACTATATATATAAAACTTATTATTTAATATATTGTATCCAAGTGTCTGTTGATATACATGGTTATATATATGTACCTCAGTATTATATTAGGTAATTAAGTGTCTGGTTACATGTATAACAGTATATATATCTATATATTTTTTTTTTCTCTCAAGAATCCTTGAACTATATTTTACTTATTTAGTAGTTATATTTGGGTAGATTGCATTCTTATGTTCAGTATTTGTTTATATATATTTCCACATGTCACATGTATTAATTAGTATTACTATACGTCTTATGTAACCAACTATGCCAACTATTTTATAGAATATTGTACTACTCTATTACGGTATATGGTACAATAGGTGGTTATCTATATATTTCTGATTTATGTACTCTTATATTGTATTATTTCTCATATATTTTTCAAATGTAACTGTGCTACTTCAAATATTTTCTTTTATGTTATTAAATAGTGTTGATGCATATTACAAATCATTGGGTGCATCCAACGTCTGCGTCTTCCCATTATCTTCCTCCTGACAAATTTATTGATCTAAAAAAAAAAAAAAAAATAAAAAAATAAAAAAGGGGGGGGGGGGGGGGAAACCAGGCCAAAAATTATTATTGTTATTGTTATTTTATTTATTTATTTATTTTTTTTTTTTGCGCATTTTGCGGGTGTATGTCATGCGAAATCAATATTTCGTCTGACATCTTTCTCTAATAAATAGTTTTATCTAATAAGAAACCCAAATTTTCTATTTAAAGAATGAATAAGTGAAATAATAATGATAATAAATATGAAAGGGGGTGAGGAGAAATTGAAATAAATAATAAGAAAACATTTAATTTTTTCTTTCTGCATATTACATCGTTTTTATGAAATAATTATAGTATAAAAACATAATTTAATTAATAGCCATTTTTGTTCTCATTTTAAAACATTATTCCGTTTTCAGAAAATAAATAAGTATTTTATTATACACTATTTGTATGTGGTATGTTCTAGAACTTTAGTTTTTTTTTCAAAATTCGGTGAGCACCTTGTCAATCAATCTTATTCAACGCCTTCCCGAATTTATTTCTAATTTTTCCATTCGCCAGTTTGAGTTTTGAGTTCGCCTATGAAAAACGTAAATAATCATTTAAATTTGATTAGTAGAACTCTATATACGTCATTTGGCTTGTTTTCCTAATTGGCATTAGTCAGGGTAACAATATATTTCTAAATTTCTCAATTTTGGCGATTATATAATCATTCTTTTCTTTTGTTTATAACATATCCGTTAGCCTGTCAACTAGCTTTTTCGATCGTCTGCGTTTATCTCGCACCTGGCGATGGTCGGTGATTAAGATAACCTTTTCACCCAGATAAATAGCGGACACACGCCGCGATCGGGAGTTCGCTCTCTCTTTGTCTCCTCTCCCTGCGGAAGTTAACGACGAATGCCGGCCGGTAAGTTCAACGATATCTAATAAGCAGGAGGGAAGATTTTGGGTCTCGGATTTATATAGTGGACGTCTGATGCCCCGAAGATAAATTGATATAAATTTATTTACAAAGAAGAAATATAAATAAAGGAAATGTAGATGTTCAGTGGAGTCTTCTTGCTTACTATTAGTTTCAATTCCTTTTTATATAGCAAAGAACACATGTGGTAAGTCTCAACAATATATTATTTTGATGATTAAAAAATATAGATTTCCAACAGAATGTGCTATTCAACCCCTGGGTTGATTTATTTCTTGGTTGATCACGGCGATTTATTTCTTTTAGTTTATTGCCAAGATTTGGCACGACAGATGTATTTAAATTATTTTGTATATTTCTACTTTTCAGTATTTTTATCAGTGCTTCAAAGCAATCTTCAACAAAAAAAATAAATACTTCTATAAAAAAAACGAAGATTTGCCACTTTTGCTAGTGTAAGCCTAGAAACATTTTAAACAGCGATGATTTAAATTTAATTGTATAAATTAACAATATGATCGGGAGTCCTGTTTTTTCAAGTTTTTCTTATACTATTTCTGAATCAGACAGAGAATTTACTCCGTTCGTGCACTCTGCCGATGACTTCAGTTACCAGCAGGTCAAAAAGAAATGTAAACACACGTGACTACATCGAGCGTTTTGTGAAATAAATTTAAAATTGCTAATTTAAGAATTTTATATGGGATAATTATTTTAAAATAAGGTTTAATATCACTATTTTACTTTATATATAGTTTTTAAGCTTAAAATATATGTATTCAATCATTGTTTTTAATGTACGTGTTTTGCTAGAAATGTGGATCCATATATAAGCCGACCCCCATAATTCAGCTTCCGAAAAATTTCCAAAAATTCTCGGCTTATACACGGAAATATACAATAATTGGCAAGTTGATTTAAAAGAATATGTCCTATAAAACTATTATGATCATACAACAAAAAAGTTATCGATGTCCTGGAAAAATTGACTAATATTCTGGTTCTTTTCGACAGCTTGTAAAGCAGTTGTTGTGTATCTCGAGATGTGTTTTGTAATATCTTCCCCTTTATGTAAAATGAAAAAATCAATAGAATGTATAATGCAAAATGCGTAATATTTTCCTTATCTGGCAAATAATATGTCATTCCTCTGTATACGACTCAATAAAAATGGTTCCATATTTTTTCTTTCTAAATCGCAATTTACGGATTCAGCAGCCTCAACAGGCCAATGTCGATATCTTAAGTCCACTGCTTTAAAAAATATATAAATTATTAATGTCAGAAAATATTAAATACTTTAATAACTATCCCGGTAAATAAAAAAAAATATTAATTTGCAAAAACAAGAATTAAAACTCGCTTAGGACGAAAGATATATAGCAAGCACGCTACACGCGAGTAACGTAAACAAAACACAAATCGAACCGAGCTCTCCAGTGTTGCCAATCCTACAGAAGAAAAGTCTCCACATAAACTTTTTTTCCCTTCCAAAATGCTAAATGGAAACTACTTTAGCCTTTCACAAAATGATGCGTTTTTATTCATTTCCAGTCGAGTTACATTTCTGAATGTGCAGAAAAGATCCATACTGCACAGACTAAAAGCAACGCTGGGAGAGAAACTGACGGATGTGGGGCGGTTTCTCAAGGACGTCATCGCGGGGAGCGGGAGCGCACGGCTGAAAAAGAGGAAGCGGGTCGGTTCTTCAAATTCGTCATCTGCTACATGGAATGAAAATGAAATTCGAGGATCGCAATCGGAAAAAGCCGGAGATTTTCGATAGGAATCCGGAAACCAAAATAAAGTACAAAAATCCAGAGTCTCCGGCCAAAATCCGGAGACTTGGCAAGTCTGCTATTACTATTATTATTTGAGTTATGCTGATATAGGCTCACACACAGACACAGACTAAAAACCTGATTTTTGAATTCAGAGGGACTTCAGTACATGTAAATATAGCAAATATACAATTTGAAATTTGACCCAAAAATAATACTTTCTCTATCATTAAATGGGTAATAGAAAGTAAAAATTGGACTTTAAAAAAATTCTTCAATAAATCTGTTCAGAAAATATATTTAATTTGAAGCATTTGTATTTTACTATCGTAACAAATAATAAATTTTTATTGTCATCAAATTTAAAATCTCTGCATATATACCAGTTATATACAGTATAACACCTGTAATCTGGGACTTCGCAGATTCTGAATTACGGAAATTTCCGAATTATAGATCTTTTTTTCAGAACTTGGATCTTGGATGCATTTAAGTTACTAAAATATAATATATATGAATGTTTGTTAAAAAAAAAAAAAAGAGATAAGCTTTGATTATCGTGTAATAAATTATCTATTCTTATTTTATTCAAATAATATTAACAATTTTATTTATTTGAAATATAAAAAGTAAAAAAATAGCTTCTTTTTGTATGGTGGCGCCATCTTGCTTTACTTTAGAGAAATGTCTTTTCTAATAAATAAATTATAATTTTGTGATTTTAAATTATAACTATATATATAATATAATAAAAGAATAAATATCCCAAGAATCAAAGCTATATTATTAAACAATTTTAAATTATTTAAACAGTTTATGATAAGTAAATTAATTTTATTATTATTATCATACAAATTACTGACAGTGTAAAAGATTTAATGTTAAAAAAAATTAATTATAAATGAATAATGCAAAAATGCATATACAGTAGACTCCCGATTAACCGGGATCGGATTATCCGGGACGGCTAAAAAAAAAAAAAAAAAAAAAAAAAAAAACGAATGCGGAAATGTGCTGGAAGACCGCTTTTTTCTCAACCCTTCATTCTGTAATGGACTCGTCCAGTTGACTTTGAGCCTAGCCAGCAGGTGTTTCTCCCGTTCTGGAATGCGGAGTCAGGAGATGATTCACCCACCGTTGCAGTATTAGTACTGTTTAGATTATTAGTTTCACACGTGCTATATATTCTGTTCGTAGTATTAAGATGTCAAAACGCAAAAGGGTCGTTCTTAGTATAAATCAAAAGCTGGAAATAATTAATAAATCAGAAAATGGACATACAGTGAAATCTTTAATGCGTGAATATGAGATTGGTGATCAAACTGTGCGAGACATTATTAAAAAGAAACAAAAATTACTCGAATTTGCTGGAAATTCAGATAGTCTAAAAGGAATGTGTAAGAGAAAAACAATGAAAACCTCAACATATGAAGATTTAGATAAAGCCATGGTTGTGTGGTTTAACCAACAGAGAGCTGCCGGAATTCCTGTATCAGGTGCTGTCTGTACGGCTAAAGCAAAACATTTTTTTAAAGAGGTTGAAATACCTGGTGATTTCAATGCTTCGAGTGGCTGGTTAACGAGATTCAAACAGAGATATGGTATTCGCCAAATAACTGTGCAAGGTGAAAAACTCAGTAGTGACAAATCTGCATCTGAAAATTGTTTTAGAATTCCAAAATTTCGCATGTGAAGAAAATTTGAGTGCCGAACAAATATACAATGCGGACGAAACTGGTTTATATTGGAAGTGTTTGCCACAAAAGACATTAGCATATGAAACAGAAAAAAATGCATCAGGACACAAGAAGCAGAAACAGCGCATAACAGTATTGTGTTGTGCTAATGCCTCCGGCTCACATTTTTTAGATTTGTGTGTTATTGGAACTGCAAGAAAGCCAAGAGCTTTTTCAAAAATGAAGAAAGATTCAAGTTTGCCTGTAAGTTATTACAGTAATAAAACAGCTTGGATGACTGCAGAAATATTTTCTGACTGGTTTAAAACTAAGTTCATTCCTGCAGTACGAAAACATTTGGAAAATGCCGGTCTTCCTCAAAAAGCTGTTCTTCTGCTGGACAATGCACCTAGTCACCCAAATGAAGAAATTTTAAAATCAGAAGATGGGAATATTTTTGTGAAATATCTGCCCCCAAATGTGACAGCTGACATCCAACCTATGGATCAGGGTGTTATTCACAACCTTAAAACAGTATACCGTAGAAATTTGCTGCTTAAGTTGGTAGAGGAAGGATACGATAATTTGCTTTCTTTCTGGAAAAATCTAACAGTTTTGGATGCAATTTATTATGTTGCTGATGCTTGGAAATCAATAAAAAGCACCACAGTTATAAAATCATGGAAGGCAATTTTACCGGATAAAGAAAAGGAAATTCCTATAGAAGACGATGATAGTACAGATTTGCAGAGAAAAATCTTAAAAGAATTGAGAAAGTTAGACAGTTCTGAAAATTTTGACGAAGAAGCAGTGCAGCAATGGATTAACGAAGATTCTAAAATAGAATGTTACGAAGCTTTAAGTGACGATGATATTGTGTTACGTGTTGCTTCTGTTTCAGATAAAACAAGGAATTACGAAGAATGTTCTGAAAGCGATGAAGAAAATCTTGTAACTCATCAAAAATTAAGTCACGGTGACGCATTAGTACACACTGAGGCTTTACTTAATTACTTGGAGCAAGAAGATGAAAGCACACCTTCTGAAAAAATAATGTTGAGAAATTTGCGTAGCAAAATTCGTCGAAGAGTAAATGAGAAACAAAAACAGACTTCTATAACTTCATTCTTCACAAAAATGTGAGGTAAACTAAATTTCTTTTTTTTTTTTTTTTCTTTTTTGTAAATTATTCTAATTGCAAATCTAAATAGCATTAACATTTATGTTCATTCGCTTCCTTTTATAATAATAAAATCCTTAATGTCCTATTGTATAATAATTTTATATTTTCTCACGATTTTTTCTTAATGTTCCATCAAAATTTGTATAAATTCGATTATCCGGGATATTCGCTTATCTGGGATGAGGCATTTCCCGACCATCCCGGTTAATCGAGAGTCTACTGTATATATATAACAAAATATTGAAATAGTTTTCAAATGTAATTGAAAATTAAATTAGCATGTCTGAAAAAGACAACAGTTTCATTTTTGGTTAGTACAAACAATCAAATTTTCTAAAAAGAAATTATTTTTTTAGTGGTGCCATCTGTAGGCATTTATCAAAACAAAAAAGGAGGATTTTAGTTTTTAAAGTCTGGATTATGGATATTTCCAAATTATAGAAGTCTGAATTAAAGGTGTTATACTGTATTTATAAATAAGTGGTCTTATATATATGAATACATTTTATTTCTTGAATAGTCTGTAAATTGTTTTAAAAAATTAATTTTTGTAAAAAATATTTAATTACATTAGAAAAAAAAAAGGAGAGGGGGGGGGGGGAGAACAATTCATTAAAAGAAAATATAAAAAAGAATAACCTGCATCATGCCAATAACTTCAAACAACATAGGAGATAAAATTCGAGTTGTGTAGAAGCCAGGACCATCTTTCACAACAATAACAACTTTACCTTGCTTCAATCCAACACTCACAGCAGCTGCAGCAGTATCATGAGATGTTTTATCTGTTGTTATAATTTCCAAGAGCATCATTTTGTCTACAGGTGAAAAATAATGCATACCAATAACCTACAATAAAGAAATGAGATGAAAAAAATCAAAACTTGCAAAATAAATACAATATAAGCTATTGATAATATATATATATATATATATATGTAGGTCGGGTCCATAAACAGAGTCATACTGTGATGTTTTGTAGATACAGTTGAAAACCACTAATCTGCATACCCTGGGACTGAAGATTGAAATAATTTATAATTGCAAAAACCTAAATTTGCACAATCTAAATTGCATAAAATACCATTTTTTTTTTTTTCAATTCAATTCATAAAACTTTTAAACAAATATTAGCATTGACCATTGGCCTTAATCCTAACATCTCCACCCAAAGCTAAATCTTGGTTGAATTTTAAGTTTTTCTCTTCATTCTCATTCTCAGAATTACTTTGCTTCTTTAAAATGCTTGGATTAATTTCCTCCTCAAGCATTTCTACTGCAATATGATCTTTATCATCACATTCAAATCACTCTAATATATAATCTTCTTATGTCATAGAATTTTGACAGGCACATACTATAGTTTTAGATATAAAACTGAGACAAAAAAGTTTTTATTTTCCTTATCTCCCACAACATTTGGGGGGGGGGGGGGGGAGAAGCACAAATTATAACAGTACTTGATTAGAAAGGAACAGCTAAAATTTTAGATAATTGTGGATTATGTTAACATGGGTTAATGGTACTGAATGGGAAAGGAACAGCACAGATTTTAGTTGATAGTGGATTAACAATACTTAACTGTATTTACACATTCAAAATTAGCATGAAGATAATACAGAATAAAGCTAAGCTTTTCTTTTTTTTAAAAAACAAACTTAATTTTTTTAATGAAATTTTTTTTTAATTAATGATTGGTTTGGATTGCATGTATAACTAATTATTTCTATTCATTAAGATTGAGAAAATCTAAACAGTAAAAAAAAAAAACCCTCCATCTAAACAAAATAGATATTTTTCCTTCCCAAAAACATTTAATTTTGATATTTTAAACAAGTTACATAACTTACAAGTTGCACAATTATTCACCCAGAAATTCAAATCAAAACTCTATGCCAACAGAATATTACAAATAAAATAACATACTCACAGTGGCGGATTTAAGGGGGCCCAAAACACTGACATTCACAAATGAATACTGCAATTGTAAATTTTTTATTGGTCTAGAATAACACTTTTAAAAATCTTAGCCCCCCCCCCCCCCCAAAAAAAAAAAAAAAATGTCAAGTTCTGGATCCGCCACTGCATACTCATATTTGTTGTCTTTTGTAAAATGTTTAAAAACTATTGTTTGATGTACGTATGTCTAAAGTTGAATACCTCACAAAAGATTTATTTTGAAAAATAAAACCTAAAAATCTAATTAAAAAAAAAAAAAAAAAAAAAAAAGAAAGAAAGAAAAAAGACTATAAAACCAAAGGCATGTTAGAAAAAATAATTTATACAAAATATTGGTAAGTATGAAAATGAAATTGCTATCTGCACAAATACCTGCATACCTACATCAAGATTTTTTAAAAAGATGGTAAAAAAAAAATCTATAGTGACTCTACTCGACTTTCCAAACTTTAAGTAATTAACAGTCATATAAGTAAATTAAAGTAAGAGAGGTGAATAAATAAACAAAAGAGAAAATAAAAATTTGAGTAAAAAATCATTTTTTAAGATTAGAAGCTTTTTATTGTGAAGCCCTAAAAAATCATAAAATAAAAAAGTATTGAGGTAAAGACATGCTATAAAGAAATGAAAGTTTTAACACTAATGAAATTTTAGAGAAAAATGAAGATATTTCCCTTCTGCAAGAACTGAAGATTTTTAAATATTCAAAGTATTTTAAAAAGCATTTGAGACCAATACTCTTAGTTATTAGTTTTTTGTGTAATTATTCATTAAGCCATAAATTTCAAAGGTCTCAACTTTTTAAAATATTTTGAACATTTAAAAATTTTCATCTCTTGCAAAAGGGAAATAAGTGAAATACGTTTAACACAAAATGCTTAACATGAAAAATCGGTTAACACGAAATGATATAGCAGTCCGGACAATATACTGTTAGATTACATTTATTTTCCATTACCAATGCCTCTTGTATTTACCCTCCTTCACTGTATAATAGATCATTCCAATAACGATTGGCGCGCCACCACTTGGACTGTTCGTACGGCGCATCTTTTACCTGTACCTTTGTTGAATATTTGTTTCTCTATATGTAACTATGTGATGTGAGTGTTCGTCTAATTAAAAGTGTTTCGTTTTAATATGGACTCATCAATATGCATTATAATTTGCGTGCTCTGCTTTCTAAGCCAATAGGTTATGGGCCCAGAGCAAATTAATTTTTATTTACGATAAATAGACTTTTATCTGTTAGATAGACGACCATGTTTAAAAATGGCGTCTTATGGAACACTATGTATTGAAACGCTAAACAAAGATAATTACGAGACATGGAAGATACAAATGAAGGCACTCTTAATAAAAAATGAATCCTGGATTTATGTATCTGGCTCTAAACCAAAGCCAGAGCTCGTGGCAGGTGATGCGAAATCAAAAGAAGCATTCGATAAATGGACTGATATGGATGAAAAGGCCAAAGCCGACATAATTTTGTGTATATCACCTTCTGAACTGAAACAAATAAAAAACTGTGAAACATCCCTGGATATATGGAAAAAATTAGAAGAAATATATCAATCTAAAGGCCCCGCTAGAAAAGCGTCACTGTTAAAATCGCTTATTCAACATAAAATGGCAGATTCCTCTTCTGTAAGCATTCGAGATCATCTTCGAAAGTTTTTTGACATAGTCGATAAACTATCTGAAATGGACATTAGAATAGATGATGACTTGTTAACTGTGATGTTGTTATACAGCCTACCATCCAGTTATGAAAATTTCCGGTGCGCAATAGAATCCAGGGATGAGCTACCTAAACCAGAAGTACTCCGAATAAAAATAGAAGAAAACGACGCCAGATGCCATGATGACAGACCGATCGATGGAGCGTTCATGACTGGGAATTTCCAAAAGAAGCCTGCTCCGTGGAATAAAAATAAAAGGAATCCTAAGATTACTGAACAGTACACTCAGAACGAAAGAGATAATTCAAAAATTACCTGCTGGAAATGTAAACATATCGGTCACCGTGCAATTCAGTGTGAAAAAGATAAATCATTTAAATATCGACAAAACAGTTTAGGACTACTGGCCAGCACAAATTCAACGAATACGTACATATTATCCAAAGAACAGTCCGAGAATCTTTGGTGTGTTGACAGCGGCTGCACTCGACATATGGGGAAAAATGACTCCAAATTTCACGATTTAAAGGATACGGATATAAAATCTGTAAATTTAGCGAATAATGAAACAACTGATGTGTCTGGTGTTGGTAAAATATTAATTAAAGCAAAAGTCAACTCAAAACTTCAAAATGTAGAGATCAATGATGCTCTATTGGTTCCAGAATTGAAACGAACGTCCGTGTCACAAATGTGCGACAAAGGTTTCACTGTAACTTTTAAAGACAAATGTGCTATTATAAATAACAGACAAAAAAATGTGACTCTAATTGCGGACAGAAAAAAATAACTTTATTATCTGCGGGATAATGCAAATATAAATGATTCAGCTAATTTTTCTAGTGAATCAATCGATAGTTCTAAAAATATTTTTGCCGATGTGGAAAAATGGCATTGTAGAATGGGTCATCTAAATGTAAAAGATTTGATTGATTCAAATTTAAAAGGTCATATTAGGGGGTTAAATATTAAAAAGGTATCCGACTTCAATTGTGAAGTTTGCGCGTTAAATAAAATGACCCGTGCTCCTTTTCCTAAGCACTCAGATCGTGTTACAAAAATGTTAGAAATAGTTCATTCGGATCTTTGTGGGCCTATTAGGGTTCCCTCAATAGGTAAGTCCCTTTATTTTATTACCTTTATTGATGATTATTCTCGTTATTGTGCAGTAAAATTCTTAAAAACTAAAGATGAGGCATTGAATGCTTTTAAAGAAATCAAACTTCTTTGGGAAAATGAAAAATCTATAAAAATAAAAAAATTCATGAGTGATAATGGGGGCGAATTTATTGGGAATGAATTTGAAAATTTCTTGAAAGAAAATGGTATTCAGCATAGATTAACAACCCCTTATTGCCCGGAGCAATCAGGTGTTTGTGAAAGGAAAAATAGAACTCTCGTCGAAATGGCCCGTTGTCTATTATCCAATCAAAATTACCCTTAAATTTATGGGCAGAAGCTATTAATACTTCTAATTATATAAGAAATAGATGCCCAACAAAAGCTTTAAATGGAAAAACCCCATATGAATTATGGAATAATATAATACCTAACGTTAGCTATTTTAAATCTTTTGGTTGCACTTCTTATTATTTCAATAACCATCCTAAATATAAATTTTCCCCAAGGTCTAAAAAAGGAATATTTGTGGGTTATTCAGAAAATTCTAAAGCATTTCGTATTTATCTTCCTGAATCAAATACAGTAATTATATCCCGTAGCGTAAAATTTTTTGAAACGAAATCTAATGATTTTTCAAAAGTAGGTCAATTGTATCCAGATGTTTTTGAAAGAGAAATACAATTAAGCGAATCGCAACCTGAGTCACACATGCAGTCAGAAGAAAAAAATTCTCCTCTTCTTGAAATAAAAAATGAAAAAAAATGAGCTGTCACGTGACTCAGAATCGGCGCTCGAAGAGAAAAATATATTGTCATTGCGTAATCGCGAAATAATTAGGGAGCCGGAATCAATTGCAAATGCTGTTTATAGTTTTAATTCGGAAATAGAAATAAATAATGCCTTGAAGGGTTCAGAAGCTTCTAATTGGTATAAAGCAATGACTGAAGAAATTAAAGTGATATTAAAAAATAATACATTCGAAGTGACAGACAGGCCCGAGAAACAATGCATTAAAGGTAGATTTGTCCTTACCAATAAATATGATCAAAATGGATCTCTTTTGAAATATAAAGCGAGATTAGTAGCTCGCGGTTTTAGTCAAAAATTAGGTATAGATTTTTGTGAAACTTTTTCTCCGGTAGCACGAATGGGATCTATTAGAATCTTGGCAGGTTATGCTGCTAAATTAGGAATAAAAATACATCAATTTGACATAACGTCAGCATATTTGAATGGAAAATTAGATGAGGAAATTTTTATGGAAGTTCCCGATTACTTTAAAGAAATACTTCAAATAATTATAAATGAAAATTGCGATAGGGACATATCTGATAAAGCAGCCGAGATTCTTAAATGTCTAAATGTAGGGAATAAAGTTCTTTTGTTAAAAAAATCGCTCTATGGGCTCATGCAGGCCGGGAAATGTTGGAACACTAAGTTAAATAAAATTTTGAATGATTTCGGAGCAAAACAAACAAATGCAGATCCATGTTTATATTATATTAAAAGTGATAAAGGGTTGACTCTTATAATGATTTACGTTGATGACATATTGTTTATGTCACAGGACCCTGATATGTTAGAAAACTTCAAAATTCATCTTAATAAAAAACTAGATGTTAAATATTCAGGCATAGTTAAATATTGTCTAGGGATAAATTTTCAGTTAGAAAATGGCCTTATAACAATGAGTCAACATAGTTATATTAGAGAGCTGTTAGAGCGTTTTGGCGTGACAGAAGCCAAGCCCGTAGCTTGTCCTATGGATACAAGCATTCGATTAAAAAAGGCCGAAAAATGTTGTGAAAACGAATATCCCTACCGTGAATTAGTTGGAAGTTTGATGTATCTTGCAACTTCCACCAGGCCGGACATTGCAAATTCTGTCAGTCAATTAAGTCAATTTCTAACTTATTTTGATAAAACGCATTGGACTGCTGCTAAACAAGTTTTACGATACTTAAAGAAAACAATAAATTTTGGACTTGTATTTAGAAAAAGTAATGAGCCTTTGTTCGGTTACACTGACGCGGATTGGGGGAATTGTGTCGATGACCGTAGATCATATACAGGTTACTGTTTTATATTTTACGGGAGTGCAATTACATGGGAAAGCCGTAAACAGTGTACCGTAGCTCTCTCATCAACGGAAGCTGAATATATGGCTTTATCTGATGCCACTAAAGAAGGAATATATTTATGTAAATTACTAAATGAGTTATCTGATGGCAAAATTGAAAAAGTGAGTATATTTACAGATAACTTAGGATCTATTAAATTAGCTGAAAATCCGATCTTTCATAAGCGTACCAAACACATAGACATTAGGCATCATTTCATAAGGGATGCACTGAAAAATGGAATTATTGATTTAAATTTTGTGTCTACTGAAAATATGGGGGCTGATATTCTTACAAAAGCATTAACATCATCAAAACATTACAACTGTTGTAAAATTATGGGATTGGAAGATGTAACATTGTTATTTGAGTAAATACGTCGACATTGTGGGGGGGGGGTGTTAGATTACATTTATTTTCCATTACCAATGCCACTTGTATTTACCCTCCTTCACTGTATAATAGATCATTCCAATAACGACTGGCGCGCCACCACTTGGACTGTTCGTACGGCACATCTTTTACCTGTACCTTTGTTAAATATTTGTTTCTCTATATGTAACTATGTGATGTGAGTGTTTGTCTAATTAAAAGTGTTTCGTTTTAATATGGACTCATCAATATGCATTATAATTTGCGTGCTCTGCTTTCTAAGCCCAATATATACTATGCTATTTAATACATTTTTGTTTCTTTTAACATGAAAAAAAAAAATCGTTTAACAAGAAAAAAACTCTCTTTCAATCTTCAGTGACATGTTTGCTACAACAGAAATGCCAACATTTTAATTTATTCTGGAGCAATTTTAACTCTGCCTTTATTTCCATACTACATTTTTCTTAAGAGTAATATTTCCTTATTTTATCGTAGTTATATATTGAAGGAAAATAGTCTGTAAATAAAGTGGTGCAGATTTAAGGCGGTGATAAAAATGCTCCGGAATAAATTATAATGTTGGCAACTATGCTACGATATGTTGCCGTCGATGATCATGTGTGTACAGCACCGATAATGAGATTTTTGACATCGTTCATAATTAAAATGATTCCACTTATGTAAATTTTGATGACGAATCTGACCACTGAATCAACGATGCAGTTCGAATGCTTTTTCTAAAGTAGAAACAGTAATTTTTAATTTTAATTAAATAATAAAATTAGGTAAAAATACAGAATAAGGATTGAGAATCTCGATTACTCATTTTTAACTAAAAATTACTGTAAATTTACAGACTCTGGATAAATATTTACATTGAATTTACAGAAATTTTTAACAGTGTATGGCCCCTGCGGGCTATATTGGTACCTCCTTTGATGGTGAAGTTGTGGCGATACGTATAGCCTTAAAGCAACTATTAGCTGTCCATTGCAAGTTTGAAAGGGCAGTCATTCTTTCTGATTCTCAGGCAACCATCCAGTCAATTAGCACTGTTGATCTTCCATTAACACCTGAAATATGCCAATGTCAAGAATCCTTGAGAGCTCTCACTTTAAAGGGGAAACAAATTGTTCTCAAGTGGGTGACCGGCCATTGTGGCAATGAACAAGCAGACTTCCTTGCAAAAAGAGGTGCCACCTTACTACAACATCCCAATACAGCCATTTCTCACTGGAGGATTAAACGGTTTTTAAAAGAATTTATCTACATCTAATGCCTTATGAGATCTTGAAAATCGTACTGCTCTAAAAATCTGGAAGAATAGTCCTTCTCTTATTCCTGATAAACCGACGTAAGGCAATTGAGGCTTTTCGCCTATCTACAGGACACGATTGCCTTGCTGCTCATTTGAAGTGCATAGGTATCTTAAACGATTCTACTCGTTTAAGATTCTGGAGAAGTAATGGACAGGGACCATCTGCCCCGTTGTGGGGCTCTTCGATGTTCTGCAGAAGAGTCGAGATATTGAGAGGCAAGATCGCTCCTTAGGCAATGACTTTGGTCTTTTATTCTATGTTATATTGTTTATAATTTGTTTTGTAACTTTATAGTCCTCTGTAACTTTTGCCTAGCCATTGGAATTAAAAACATTCTTTAAAATTTTCTTATTGTTGGAACTTTTATTTTTTATAGCATGTCTCTGCAAGAATAAAATTTTATTTTATGCTTTTTAAGGCTCCACAACAAACAGCTTCCAGATTTTTTTTTTTTTTTTGTTGTTGTTGTTGTTCTTTTTAGTTATTTAAAAAAAAAAAAAAAAAACTAATTAAAATTTCTTAGGGTACTGTATGGGATATGAAAGGTTTTGTTTTTAACAAATGACATCTTTTTTA
The DNA here is from genome assembly GCA_963930645.1 of Salticus scenicus. NCBI lineage: Eukaryota > Metazoa > Arthropoda > Arachnida > Araneae > Salticidae > Salticus > Salticus scenicus. The sequence continues at coordinate 320,054,822 of OZ005648.1, read as the reverse complement.
TTAATTATCTACAACAAAATAACACGTCGGCCTTTGAAGACCAAACCCACCCACCACCATCGCATTATCAACATGACACTTTAAGCAACTGAGCCATTCAACAATATAAAAATTCCTTACATTTACTTTAAAGGGGAAGTGCTTTGTTTTTTTAGCATGACACGAAGACGCAATGACAAAATCCAACTTCAAAAATAAGAAGCTTCTAAAAAAATATTTATTTATGTATTTTTTACTTAAAACTCTTTTTATTTGGTGCTTTTTTTTACTATCAAAAATATTTTGTGATTTTTAATATCGAAAAATAAAAAGTTTCTTAAAAAAACTCTTCAAAAAATTCTTAGGATACTGCGTAAGACATGAAAAATTTTCTTGTATCAATTGACAACTTTTCTACTAATTATCTGCAAAAATGAACACACCGGGCATTCCGAAGACCGAACTCTTGACCACTGCATTATTAACATGGCGCTCTAACCAACTGAACCAAGGAGCAACAAACGAAATGACTTATATTTACTTTAAAATCAAGGTGCCTTGTTTACTAGCGTGACACGAAGACACGATGACAAAGTCATCTATAAATATAAAAGAGTACTTCCACTCATTCACTGACTCATCAACCAATGCACAGCAAAATCTATGGGAGCCACTGACTCGAAACTGGGTCAGATTATAGAATATACACTAAGCGACAAAAAAAAAAAAAAAAAAAAAAAAAAAGCTGCACTGCAGAAAAAATGACTTATGCCTTTTTTATTTGTAATAACTTTAAAGTTAAGGGTTGAAACAAATAAAACTGTCTTGTTTGCATAATACCAAAGGGTTGAAATGATATCTATGTACATTTTCGATGTAATAATTCACTTTATTACACTCTACGAAGTACTTTATAAGAATCTGCATAAAATTTTTGTTTGAAATATAATGCAGTAACCATACACTTTGTATTCTATTATGATTTATTATGTGAAATAAACAAGTTATATTTTAATATATGAAATAAAACTATTTATTTGTTAGATATAAGCAATTTTTTATTAAAAATAGGAATTCTGTATTGGGTTAAATCCACATTTATATGGAATTACTGCTTTAAAGCACAATGACATAGTATTATACAGTGTTTTAATATAAATCTCAGAAATTTCAATGTGCCAAATATCACAAATAATTTTTTCTAGTTCTGGGTGAATTGTAGGCTGCAAATTTCGAATCCTCTTCCCTCTCCCCTGCCTTTATATAGGCGAAACATTTCCGAGTGGATCGCAATTAGGACTATTTCCATGTCTGGTAAAGAAGAAATTCTACTATATCTTTTGTGGGATTTATCTTAAAGTGAAAAAAGATATGATTACTTACAGAATTATAGGTTCTCATGGGAATGGATAGGAAATTTTGACAATTTGAACTGAATAAACTTACCACAGGTGCTGTGCAGTAAGGTGCATTATCATCTTGAAATGCTGTTTATGGAAATGTCCAAGATACCTCCAAAATAGTCGGTCAGGCACCACTTTTATAAAGACTGTGTTTTATTTCAAGTTAATTGATCCCTTGATCATAAAAATTTGCCAGACTGTTTGAAAAGTTATGCCCCTCTGTACCATAATGTACGGAGAATGTGTCACTGTTTTAAAAATGCGATTTTCATTAAGTCGGTGATATTTTCGTTGTCAGAACTGCTTGTTTCCTTCAGCTTGAAATAAGTTAAACTATCAGAGAGAACCAGTTCAGCCCAATAATTAATTAATCATTCTTTAGTTTTTTAGCCATCTTTGCTTTCCTATTTCTCTTCATTAAGAATGGATTTTTTTCAAATTTTCTGTCTTTTAAACCTGCTTTGTTTAATAGTTGCTGCAATGTAGTTAAAGAAATTATGCTGCTAAACACTTTTTCTGAATCCCTTTTATGTTCTAAATGTAATACAAACCAATTTTATAACCAATGGCTTTTTAACTTAAGGTCATCTCGCTTGGATGAGCAACATGGCCGCCTAAAGCCAAATTTCCAGTTTAAACAGCCAAAAAATTTTATATCTTGCTAAAAACTGTTTTACCAATATTTCGTTAACATTTAATTATTTTACCATCTCACGTATTAAAATATTTTTTGTCTTTCATTCAAAAATTAATACTTTTTGTGGCATCGTTAACTGCCTTATTTTTACCATTTTTGAAATAATTTCTAAAATTACAGTTTTTCTGACAATTGCATTTTATTTTTTACACTGGAATCATTGCTAAAGTGTATGTGGAGAACAACATAATAAAATCTGTTCAAAAATTTGCTTTTTAAACCATAAAATTGGCGGTTGTAAAAGGTGAAAAAGAAAATATCCAAGTGCGTTATTTTTTTATTTATTATTTTTTTTTTTTGTTGCTTACTGTATAGAGTAAGCACCCCCTAAGAAGTGATTTTGCGAAATTCACCCCCAAGGGGGAGTAGGGGGCAAAATGAGATTTCACAAAAACCTTCATATCTCAAAGAAAAAAACAGATATCTGTAAAATTTTTGCTTTAAAATATAGCTAACACAAATATCTAAAAACAAAATTTCTGGAATTTTATAAATTCAGTCCCCAAACGGGGAAATGGAGCAAAACGTGATTTCCCATATGCAAAACATGGTTTCACATACTCCTATATATCTCAAACAAAAAAACAGGTATACGTAAAATTTTTGTTCTAATATATAGCTAATACAAATTCCTAAAAACATATTTCTGGAATTTAAGAAATTCAGCCCCCAAGAGGGGGAAGAGGGAGCAAAATAATTTTAAATAATCTTTTATATCACAAACAGAAAAAAAGATATATGTGAGATTTTTGCTCTAAAATATAGCTCCCACAAATACATAAAAAATAATTTCTTTAATTTTAGAAATTCGTCTCAGGTGGGGCGAGAAAGGGGGGGGGGACTATGTGGCAAAAAAAATAGAAATACAGTTAGACCATTCAAAATTTGTTTTAGAGGCCTGCAAGTCGAATGAGGATATTTTCGAAAGTGTAAAGTTATTAGAAGGGTCAGAAAGGGGAAGGGGTGTGGGGAAAAAAGAAAAGAGTTAGACCGTTCAAAATTGGTGCATAGGGGTTTTTGATACTTACAAATCGATTACGGATATTTTTGAATTTGTACAGTTATTAGGAGGGGAGGGGGAGGGGGAGGCGTAGGGGCAAAAAAATAAAAATAGAGTTAGGTCGCTCAAAATTGGTACATGGAGGTTTTTGATACCTACAAATCAATTGCGAATATTTTCAAATTTGTAAAATTATTAGGATAGACAGGAGGGGGGGGGGGTAAAGGGGCAAAAATATATAAATAAGAGTTAGAGCACTTTAAACTAGTGTTGTTAGATTTTGAGGCCTGATAAATCAATTGCAGATATTTTCGAAAATACAGAATTATTATGAGGGGCGGGAAGGAGGCGAGTACAGGGGTAAAAATAATGAAATTCAGATAGAATGTTGGAAATTAGTGTTATTAGATTTAAAAGCCCGAGAGAACGATTGCGAGTATTTTTTTTAAGTCTAAAATAATTAGGAGGGGAAGGAACGGTAGGTGAAGGAACATGCATGCCTGTATACTCTGCCGCAGGCAGTGGGGGCCTGAACCGATTATTCCACCAATGGGAGAAGATTTTATAAATTTTATATTTATGTTTTTCCCTTATGATAATACAGTGATTCATTAAGAGTGTCGAACATAAATGCGTGTGCGCAACGCACAATAGCCTGCACTGCCAAAGGCAGTGGGAACCCAGTGTGAAATTTTTTTCCAATAAGAATTTTTTTTTTTTTTTTGCATGATAAAAATTAATGCAATTTTGAAAATTTATTAACTATAATGATCAGTGGCGCCAACTATGTGGGGGCTCGAGGGCTCGAGACCCCCCAGAAAATTTTCTGTAGGGGCTCAGCCCCCCCAGAAATTTTGAATACTGATTCCCTATTAAACAAGAAAATCTTTCCTCTATTTCTTATTTGGTTTTTTACCAAAATCATAGCTGTAAAGTAAGGTTGTTGCAATTCAAAATAGACATAAATCGACTAAAAAAAAAAAAAAAAAACAAGAAAGGCTGAAAGTCTCTGTATGGGGCGCGGGGGTTAGTTCAGAGAAAGATGATTCCCTTTGCTGTGCTATGGGAATCCCAATCACTTATGGTTTGTGCATGAGGAGCAAAAGTTTTCAGAAACATCGATGCAAAGTAATATAACTATTTCACAAAAGTTACTGCGATATTGTTATTACATTTTTACTTTCTCTTACCCATAAAGTAGAGAAAGTATTGTTTTGGGGTCAAATTTTCGAAAGCGAGATTTTGTTATATTTACATGTTCTGAGGTCCCCTGAATACGAAAATCATATTTTTAGCAAATGGTCTGTGTGTGCGTCTGTGTCTATGTGTGTATGTCTGTCTAAAGCACATTTACTCGTTTTGAGGTTCCCTGAATCTAAAAGTCATATTTTTAGCGGTTGGTCTGCGTGTATGACTGTCTGTCTGTGAGTATGCCTGTTATCAGCATATCTCAAAAACAAATTATGGCAGAAAGTTCAAACTTGGTATTCTAAATGTGTATCATATAGGGATGCTACAGTAAGCTTTTCGTTAAGATCAAGTAAATGGTTCGTGTACAGGGACAATCAAGAGAATTCTGATACATTACGTCTATGGGGGAAATTGCAGGAAAGTAGAGTTTAATGTCTATAGACTGCACTAAACCAAATGAAACGAATAAATAGAGATAGTTAACTGGGATTTTTTTTTTTTTTTGTATGTAGGAGCCTTGCCTCCCCCCCCCTGGGAGGGAAGTCCCCCCTCGAGGGGAGTAAATTTTCATGATGGGTATCTTTCAAAAGAGCTCGCCAATACTTTTAAAACGAATGGTTGAACCATCGATATGCGATAATTTAAAACAAAGTTATCGTTTTTTTTTTACTTTTAACGAAAAAAAACTTAGAAAAAAAATCCTACTTTTTTTTTTTTTTTTTTATTGAGAATAAAATGGACTTTTTTGGATATTTGGTGTTATACTACTTGTCTAATATGGAAATCGTCTGCCTTATCATAAAAGATAATTTTTTAAATAATAATTTTAATAAATTATTTTTTAAAAAGAGAATTATTTTTTAATAACTGAATTAAATTCTATATAAATGTAGGTGCATTCATGAAATGGGGGGTTGAGGGGGGCTACCGCCCCCCTCACACAGAACTAATTATCATATAAAACTCTTCAGAAGCCTAATATGAATTGTTTAACATAGGTTTACATAACAGTTCTCGTTATCTTACCTATTAATCTGCAACCTTTATTTATAGTATTAAATTTCAGGGTAAGAGAAAGTCGTGTGAGTGACACACCAGATTATTTATTTTAATTTAATTTTATTAATATTTTATACGCTTGATGCTACTCTCTTCCCTAAGTTCAAGGGAAAATAATTTTTATGAAGTTTTCTGAGATGTTTAATTCGCCTTTTTTTTAAAAAAAAATTATTCATATTTGCATTTTATTTATTTGGTTGTTTCTTTTTTCCCTTGGCATTTTTAAATAAAAATGAACTTTTTTGGATGTAAGTCATGAATTTATAAACAATAAGAGGTACAGTCAAACCCCGATTTAGTGCCATCATCGGTACGCATAATAATATGGCGTTATAACGGATTTGGCGCTATATCGAATTATAATCCTAGCTGTGTAAATGAAATAAAATGAAATATTCCCTTACCTCATTATATTACAAGCATTAGAAAATTTGACGATCATAGCACTGAATATGTGATAACTAGTATTTTATTTCGATCTACGTAGTTATTATATTTACGCAGGAGAAAAATTTTTCAAAATACTAGCTTGAGTTTTTTTTTTTTTTTTTTTGTACGGAAATGTTTTCAACGTGTTTTTCTAAAATTAAAATATTATCAAAATCAACTTTTTATCAGTTGAATTTTTTTCTAAATGTATCCTTTGTTTGTTAATGCAGTCTTTTGCTTCGTCAGATTTAATTTTTTCTTCTTCGATCTGAATTTCCTCTTCAGATGAATCCGAATTTGGGTCGTTATTTGTTATTAATCCAACAATTTCCTCTTGACTCATTTCTTCAAATACTGGAACATCTTCGTCTACATTAATATATTCAGCTGCAGTGAGAGGATGCTGCATGCAAGTTAAATTGTTTATATCATGTTACAAATTTTTAATTTCTGCAGTTCATCACTGGATTTTTCACTATTTTTTAAGCCTGTATGGCTCCAGCAGTTAACTATAATCTCCGTAGAAACTTCCTCCCACGCTTTTTTCATCATCAGAATCGAATCTTTTAGGAAAAGAGCAGAAAAATCATTTTTACTGATATGGTCAACAATGTGTCTGATATGATATTTCCAGTAATGCGCTTTGAAAAAATTTATGAATCTGGCATCTAAAGGTTTTTCTAAAACACCAGTGCAATCAGGAGGTAAAAATTGAAATCAGGTATTGCTGACTGGAGTTACTTTATAACAGAATGCATTCTAATACCTGACGTGTTTTCTTCCTCATTTCAGTATTAAAATTCACTAGCCAATTTATGCTTTATTGTTATTCATATAATCCACATATAAAGCAGGATTGGAATTTTTAAAGCAACTTGGCTTAGCAAATTTACCAATAACAGTTAATGGTCGTTTGTCTGATCTATCAACATTCGAGCAAAACACAAGCGATACACAATCTTTAATTTTCCTACATTCTTTAACAGACTAATTGATATTGTTTTGTCGGGTTGCAAACGATAAAATAAACCGCTTTCATTCATAATACAGACATGAGCAGGCTCATACTCTGAAATAATAGCATTTAATTTTTCCTGGCCTCTTACCATAAAATACACCTCTTACCGCAGAAACATTTCTTCTGTGTTTTATCAGCCTATGATACTAAGAATTGGAATGCGTCAAAAGAGCGACAACAAGCACAGCGCTTGACTGAAAAAAAAAAAAAAAAAAAAAAATGCTAATTTTAACAAAAAATTATAATTTTTTGGAAAATGTTGATTGGCGCTACATCGAGTTGGCGTTATAACGGATACTTTACATTATAGTCCCTATTCAGAAGATTTGTTCACCCACACATGTGGCGGTTAAACGGGTTTGGCGGTATTTCGGGGGGCGTTATATCGGAGTTTGACTGTATATAATATTGCCCCCCCCCCTTTTTTATGAAACTTTTTATTTTAGGAAAATAAAACTTGATAATCTGGCGTGTCACTCATAAAATTAAATTTTATGGCCTACTGGAGTTGTGCCATGTTCAAATTTGTCACTTGATATAGCTGCTCTAATGCAGACTCGGTGACCTTGCCAACATGAATTATGTGAGAAGTGCCGAAGTGTTTATCAGCCAGGGAAGCTCAGTGGTTAGAGCATCCGCGCGTTAAGCGGAATGGCCCGGGTTCGATTCCCGATTCTGGTATTTTTCATATAGTTGGTAAAATATCAGCCTTCTACTCCATTCTATCAAAATTTAATTAAAGATAGTTTATGAAATTTTAACATTTTCAGTAAAAATGAAGAGTAAGAACAAATATTGTTTTTAAAACTTAAAGAGAAGATATAGCAGAAATTATTTAGAGATTCTGCCTTTCCCCTCCAATTTTAACTTAAAATAATCACAATATTGTTTTCAAATTGAAGTGGCTGATGGCCGTATTATCCCAGCGACCTCCCTGCTACTCTTAATTTTGTTTTATAAATTCGATTTACATAAACTAAATGGCAAAGATTATGATGGCATTTTCAGGACCAGTTTTGGGGCCTTTTGCTACTCAGGGCCCCTTTGGCACGTGCCCCTGTGTTAATCAGGCCGTTGTTTGTGTGTGCATTATTATACCAATTTTGATGACTTTGTATTAGAAATATGATCCCCCCCCCACACAAAAAAATAATCCTGGCTACGGGCTTGGTTCGAGCCCCCCCAGAAATTTTTCAAACTCGGCGCTGCTGATAATGATACATTTAAAAATAGTGACCAGCGAAGTGGGCTTTTTTTGTTGTGTCCCTGTAAAAAAAAACTATCAACACTAGATTCTCCAATATTCATACAGTTCGTGTGATGGTTATCTACAATATGTATATAAATTTACAGTTCATTCAAGTAAGGCATTTAAATGTCATTGCACTTTCAAAAATTTAGGCTCACAGGCTATGATGATAAAGAATATTCCTTTGTATCCCTGCAAAAAAACTAAGTACTAGACTCACCAAAATCAATAGGGTTCATGTTACAGTAACCTATGACATATGTACCAACTTTCAGCTCATTTAAACAAAGTGTTTAGATGCTATCATATTTACTCACATAATCATTGTAAAAATAGCAGAAATGAACTCAAGAGAACTCAAAACATGTAGAAACACTAAAATCTCAAAGTTCAATTTTTATCATGATTACAATACTTTCCTTAGACGTTGAGGATGTAAAAAAGTAAAACAAGTAGGTTTTTTTTCTTTTATTCTTAAAAAATAAAAAGTTTCATCTTTGAATTATAACAAAGTTGGAACTGTACCATCATTAGATAAAATATATTTCAGTTTTCATTCTACAGAAGTTTCTATTATCTTTGTTTGACTACTAACTTCAGATAAAATAAGGCTTAAAAGACAAAATAAGCCAACAAATATTTTAATTTTTATATTTTAAATGCTGCGATAAAAATTAGTCATTAGTCAAGACTTTGCTAAAAAGTACTGTTTAAATAATGAAATTTCAATTTATTTAAGAAAGTTAAAACATTACTTTAAAAATTTAATTCATAAACTCAATCTGATGAATGGGGAACATTTTACAGATATTAAAACCCGAATAAACTACTACGTCAGAAACGTCAAAGAAAAATATTGCAAATGCATACAGCTGTTTCGGTAGCCTAAAGCGTACAGTCTTCAGTGCAAAAAGGATTTTTCTTTGGCGTTTCTGACGTAGTAGTTTATTGGGGTTTTAATATTCCAACGCCAAGTCTCCTGTTATTATTTTACAGATACCTTATCAGGTCGTTTGCTTGCTTCAGCAATCTTGTGAATAGGTAAAGCAGAAGTATTAGATGCTATAATGCAGTGTTCAGGTACATGTTCTTCAACTTCTTTTATAACTTTATGTTTAATTTTCAGATCTTCAAAGACAGCTTCAATGACAATGTCGACATTTTTGAAATTTTCATATGTAGTTGTAGAATCCAATTTAGACATATAGAGGTTTCTATCATGCCTTAAAACATAAAATAACATACAAATAAAGTAAAAATTTAAAATAAGAAAATATTAAACACTATCATCAAAACTGTTTAAGCAACATTTTCCAAAAACATATTTAGATTAAATAAATAAATAGAAATAATAATGCAATGCACAAATTCAGTACTTAGATATTAAAAAGGATATTTACAAAAGAAAAAAAAAAAAATATATATATATATATATAATTTTTCAGTTATGGCAAAGATAACTATTTTAAAAATTTTGTCTCTTCATTCCTATCTGCTCCTCTAATAATTTTACACTTTTGAAAGTATCCGTAATCAATTCTTCATCCATAAAAATCTAATAACACTAATAAATCTAATAATCTAATTCAAGGCTTTATCTCTAATTTCAAAATTTGATTTATTTACCTTTGTCTTCACCAGTTATCTTTCTCCGGTGGGCCCACAATATCTTCTGCTGTAGTGATGTCGAGTCTACTCTTTCCCTTTATTAGCTTGGACTGAGCATACTTCACCATTTGGCATCAATTAATGCTGAATCATTCCATGCCGTATGATTGGCCAGTACCTCCATAGCTTCTCTTTTAAACACATAATTTTTACTGTGGTAATTTGCTAGGGTTTTAGTATTCTTAAAATCTATTATAATCTGGTGAGTTCTGGTTATAGAAGTTGTTACTTTAATAAATTTGATATCATTTTGATGTTCCTTTATTCTCTTTTACATTTTTCGTTTTGTCATCCCTATATATATATATATGGCTAGATTATAAAGACGTGGCGAAACCACCAGCAAAAGATGTCTAGTGAACACAATAAAAAATAAAATTTTGACTACACCTAAAGACACAGCAGGTCCGTTAGCAAAAAAATATTAAATGAAAACAAGAAAGGTAAATAAATCAGATTTTGACTACACCTGAAGACAATTTTGAAATTAACAATATCTTTAAATAATTTAAATTTTGTTTTATCTCTATTTTTAATTTTTGCTTCTTTCACCAACCTAATAATTTTACACTTTAGAAAGTACGTGCAATAGATTCCTTACCCCCAAAAACCTATTTATACCAATTTCCAACACTTTATTTTTATTTTTTAATTTTTGTCTCTCCCTAATAATTTTAGACTTTCAAAAGTATCTATAATTGATAGTAATTACAAAACTGTGAATAAATACAATAAAATGCAAGAACTCGCAAAAATTATTTTGGATCAAAAGAAGACATAACCCTTCATCAGGTAAATAAAGTAAGCACAAGTGCTGCAAACAGAAGTGGCAACGCACAAGTACAAAACTTTGAATAAACACCATAAAATGTAAGAACTCACAACAATTGTTTTGAATCGAAAGAAAACACGACCTTTCGTCAAGCGAACAAAGTAGGCATGAGTGATACAAATAAAGTGGCAACGCACATTCAAAGTTTTGTACTTATTACTTTTAAATGCCAGTTCTGTGGTGCTTTTTTTATAATCTATAATTGATTCCTTACCTGCAAAAACCTATTAATATCAATTTTCGAAACTTTATCTCTATTTTTGAATTTTTGTCCCTCCCACTGCCTCCTGTCTGCATCCTAATAATTTACACTTTTGAAAGTATCTGCAATTGATTTTCAGACAGTTCGTCCTCAGCTTGATTTTTATCCCCCACTTGAGCAATATTGTCTGCATCAATTGCCTTGCCACATACAATAACATTTGGATTCACGTTGACATAGTCCTCATACAAGATTGATGGATCAGAATTTACATCTTTCCAATTATCAATAGCCAGCTCAGGATCAATTTCATCAATGCTTTCCACTACATTTACTCCACCAGTTTCTTTCTTTATAAATGTCACCTTATGAAAGCATTTCATAATCGTTTTCTCACTGAATTTGTCCCATGCCTGCTTACACATTCGTGATTCGTTACGCATGAAGAATGTTGAAATTTTTAATTTCAAAATCTCTGATGGGGATGCTTTCAACTAACAGACACCTGTACAAATGTTTAAAGTTTTTGATGATGCCTTGGTCCATTGGCTGAATAACAGATGTTATGTTGGCCGAGAAGAAATGACTTTCACATTTTCCATTTTGAGGATGCTATTATGAGCAGCACAACTGTCAATTAAAAGGACAATCTCACATTTTTGTTTTCCAAATTTCTTGTTCATATTTAAATGTGATTTTTCTAAAATTTCCAAGGTTGTCCATGCCTTTTTATTTGAATGACATTAAAAACATCTTTTGGTTCCTTATCTTGAATAATTTCTTTTAAATGTTTTTTCCACTCATCAGTTGCTTGAATATTAACTGCACCATTTTCATCACACACTGCTTTGAAAAAAATATTGTTTCTGTCTTTAAAACCATTAACCCAACCTGTGCTGGGTTTGAAATCTTGATTGCCTAATGCAGAGGCAAACTGTTTGGCTTTGACTCTCATAATTGGGCCATTAATTGAAATGTTCTTATCTTGTGCTTGTTTAAACCACTTTAGAACACAATCGTCCACATCTCTCTTTTATTTTTTCCAGTGTCATTTTCGGTGCTCAAAACTTTATCTTTGTTCTTCAAATATGTTGATAACATGTTGGATGGAATTTCTAAATTCCTTGGCAATTTCCGATTTCCATTTAAGGCCTTTTTCCACTTCCTTAATCGCTGCTATCTTCTGAGCTAATGATAATGCTTATAAAAAGTTATAGCTTCTGACAATTCCACAGTAAGAGAAGAGCATATAAACAAATTCTTAAAGCACAAGCACAAAATGAAAAATGTATGACTGAACTTTAAGAAGCATACTTAGAGCTTCTAAGAAGCTCTAATATTCATCTCTTAGACCTTGGAACCTTTCAACACGCTTTGAAATAGATTCTCCTGCCAAAGGGGTGTGTGGAATATGCAGATGGGCTTTGGATGACGTGAATGCAGTAGGGAGGGAAGGTAACAATGGAAGGTGGAAAGAAACGCCCTTAGAAATTCCCACACAGTGACATCCCAACCTCGCTCTTCTTTTCTTTTGAGATTGTTAAAATAAATAATGCACTTTAGCTGAGAAAAATGTCAGAAACAATTTTTTCTGCAATATTTTAAGAACAACATCATCAAACACAAGTTTAACAGAATTAAGTGCTGATTTCCGATGACAAAAAAGGATTTTTTTAATGCAATATTTAAAATGCAAAAAAGAACTGTGAAAAAATTTTTGTTTGTGGAAAATATTAGCAGTTACACGCCCCCTAAAACTTGACCCATATTTTTCATAGTGATGGGGTCTTGGGACCCCACTTTTCAAAAGGTCAGTGCAAGCCCTGTGTATATTATATTGTTAAATTATTAAAATCTCATAAGAAATTATATTTTTATCTACATTTTAAACCTTTAAAGAATACAAATTTTCTAATAAATATAGAACAATTCCTAGCTAAGTATTCAATGCAGATCAGAATTTCAAATCGATAACTATGCTTGATACTTACAATTCAAATTTTTGCAATAAAAGATTATTTCATTTAATCTCTCTCTCATTCAGATAATTCTGAAGTCTAATGTTTTGAGTATGAGTGAATCAGAAAATCCTAAAGTTGAAATTAGAAACAGCATAATCTCTAATAAACATTAAAAAATGCAAATAACTTCAAGAATTTTCTGTGGACCAGCAAAGTGTCTTTGCAAACCACTAGTTGTCCATGGGCCATTGATTGGCATCCACTGGCAAAGATCATATAACCTAAAGAAAACACATTTTGCTTTGCCATACACATGTAAATTGTTGCTATGGCATCCAGAACAAAGAAGTTAAAAATGTTTTTTAATATGTAATTAAATTCATAAAATGTTTGTTTATAAACCGATTTTTATGAAAATTGAAATGTGAGCTATTCAGATGTCATGTTGCCTGATTATTAGTTTCTATCAAAATTGGCTAAAATTTGAAGGAGTTAGAAAACTGCAATTCTTTTTGCCTAGTTTGGGGTCTAATTGTTTGTTAATGAGCAAAGCAATTCCTCGATAGCAGACATTCGGATGTTGTCCAAAAATAAGCATAAAAAAGAAATGAATGTTTACAATTAAAAACTGTTAGTTTAATGTCATATAGATTAGCAAGTTACATCATTGGACTAGAAAAAATTCCCTTATTTGTTAATACTGATTTTGACCTTTTAATTCTCCTTAAACTATTTTTAAACTCAAAATAATTTTTTTTAATATCTCCTCCCGGCAGGCTTTTGTGTCTCCATATGTCAATTTTTTAATTTCTACATTTCTTAGGGGACTGGACATAGAGATTAACAGACAGAAAAACATTTTCTTATAGATTATTATTGTTTTCACTTGACATTTGTGCATGATCCCGGTTCATTCTGAAAGCGAGAAATAGATACTGAATGTCTGAAATGTAAATACTCACACAATAGAAATTTTTTATTTATTTATTTTTAAATTAGTCATTCAGTTGAAAACAAATATTATATTCATTGTCATTTATGATTGAGTGAAATATAATTCCAGATAAATGTTACATTCATTGTCATTCATGATTCTGTGAAATATATTCTAGATTAATATCAACTAAACATATTCATTTGTAAACATGGGCATCAGTACATAAGAGCAAGGTGGTAGGACACTTACCCCTTCTGGAAAATTCTAATTAGTAAATTCTAATTATTTTTTAAATTATATTTTAAAGCTTTAAAATGATATCATTAGATATTAAATTGACAAATAAAATTTATATTACAGAGCCAAATTGACTCAACCCACGAGTTATTTTGGCTATAACCCTTTCCTGTAAATGAAGTTTGAGTCGATTTGACCCTAAGTTTTACAGATTGGAGTTACTTTGGAATAATCTTTATAATTTTTGTAAATAAAATGTATTAAATAACATGCACAAAAAATTATTCAACTGTATAAGTTTGGCTGAATTTCTAAAATATAACTAAATTTTTGCAATTTTAAGTTAGTCCTTTTATGAAAACTTTTCTGGCGACGCCACTGTTTGTAAACATATAATAAATATTATCTGTCATTATATGAGAAGAAAATTATTCTTAGAAGAGTCATTCAATAAAGGATTTCAAATTAAATATGTTAGAAAAGAAATCAGATCAACTTATCTTTACGAGTTTTTTTTTTTTTTTTTCATTTTAGCCAAAAGAAAGGCAGGAGATGTGTATAATCATTAAACTTTATTCGTTTACAAATAAAATATCATTATACTTGTGATTCATTTAAATATGCTTATTTTAACTTACAATCTCTTAAACATGTCCTCTTAATTTGGGAAATGAAAAGAAAGATTTTAATTTTCTATTTTTTTTTTTTTTTTTTTTAGAGCAATTTGGCATTTTATAATATATGTTTAAAATCAATTTAAGAAATTAAAGCTGAGATCAAGATTTTTTTTTTTTTTTTAACACGGCATATATATTTTATCAATATTGTAAAAATATATTAAGTTAAAAGGGGGACTTACTGAGTAATTTTTTTCTTTTTCACTGCTGAATCCAAGCCTTTCTGTATTTGATTTTGACCCTTTGCTAAATTTTCCAGAGTAATATCTTTCAGTATCACTTCATAAGATTTATCTACACTCACTTGAGCTATTCCAGAACCCATCAATCCTGCTCCAAGAACAGCAACAGTTCTAAGCAGAAAAAAATAAAACATGTATTTCTAAAACATGCATTTCCAATAATCTGTGTTATAATATTAACAGATTTAATTACTAGAGGTGATATACGTGATCCAATAAAATATAAGTTTAGTCTACTGCTGTTAATATGCACTCTTGAAAGTGCTTTTAACAAAAAATTATTTCATGAGTTAATAAAACTTTACTTTAAAAAGAGATTATAAATAACAATATAAATCCAATAAAAATTTATTGCTGTAGAACACATCATACCACATCAATTATGCAAAAAATCATAAGGGTAGGAGGAAGAAAGAAACTATGGAACATACAATTCAGAAGCGCAATATTTTGTAATCTGTAAGCTAATTTATGCACTAAATTAAACAGTACCACAGGCATGCAAACATTTTAATTTATTCCACAGCATTGTAAATATAAATATCCACTGTTTTTACACATCATTTTATTTGTAGTGAATTTTTCTACAATGTGTAATTATGATTAAAGAAAAAGAAAAATATTCTTCAAGAAAAATTGCAGCAACTAACAATGCTTCAAAATAAATTAAATTGTTAGCATGTCTGGTAGTGTACTGCACTGTGCAAAAAATAAAACAAAAGTAACATAGTTCTTTATATTTACATTTTTTATTTTAAAAAAGCGATAATTTGTTTTTGTTTCTTGTTAAGAGAAATGCTTTGTCTTGATCTCGCCCTTTTCCTGCATCTGCAGATAATTTGCAACATGCATAATCCGCCTGCTTATAAATTGGAAGTTTAGTGTATTATTCTTTTAGTTTTACGAACAAATTCCTTACAAGGAATTTTAAAATTGTTTGAAGCTTTTAAAATAAATATTACATTATATATAGATAGATAGATAGATATTTTAATGCACATCACTTTTTCTGATATATGTAAATAGAATAAAAGAAATAATTTAAAAATAAACTTCAAATAGTAAAAATTATGTTATGTCCAGTTTTAACAAAATTATTCTAAATAAAAATTTGACACAAAAATTTTAAATATATTTATGATGCAATTTCATTCCTTTTAATGATTACAGTATGTTATGAGCAATTCAAAAATATATACAAACACATTGATTTAAAGTGTTTGTGATTATGTACAATATTTTTACTATCGAAACATACATATGTAAGGAAAGTATTGTAATCATGTCAAAAATCCGACTTTGAGATTTTATAGTTTCTACACCTTTCTATGCCTCCTGAGTTCATTTTTGCTATCTTTACAATGATATGTGCGTGTGTATATATATGTAGGTGAGTGAACACGATAGTGGCTAAATGCTTTGTTTCAAATAAGTTGAAATTTTGTATGTATGTTGTATGTCACCATAATATGAACCCTATTGATTTTGGTGAATCTAGCACTTAGTTTTTTTTTTACAGAGACACAAAGAAAAATTCTTCATCCTTAATGCCTATGGGGCAAAAATTTTCAAAGTGCGATAGCATCTAAACACCTAATTCGTCCGAGCTAAAAATTTATACACATATTATAAATCACCATCATATGAATTGTATAGATTTTGGTGAATATAGCCCTTACAGATTTTTACAGGGACACAATGAAATATTCTATATCATTATGATCTATGGGCTAAAATTATATGAAGAGCAATAGCATAAAGTTAAACAATGGGGAAAAATACTCAAACCACCTAGTATATTTTTCACTTTTGCTTATTTAACTATTTGTCTTACTTTAATTTATTTACACAACTGTTCATTGCTTAATGTTTGGAAAGTTGAGTGGAGTCACTCCAGATTTTTGCATATAATTGACTAGCATTAAGCTGTAATTTTCAACAAGAGAAAAAAAAAATAATAATAAATGATACCGCTAATTATTTCTTCCTATTATTACAAAAAAAAAAAAAAAAAAAAAAAAAAAAAATGCAAATTATCTAAGGATGCACTGTTAATTATATTCTTTTGCATTTTTTTATTCACAAAGTCACTAAGTTAACTAAAGTATAAATAATTTACATAAAATAGCTTTTATCCCTTTGCATTATAATTGTTTTACTAATTTGTTCTCAGCCAACTCTGACTGTTTTTGTATTACATGTTAGGTATGAAGTAATAGCTTGCAGTCATTTAAAGTTTTATGTTTTATTAACAAAACAATTGTTCATACAGAAAGGATGTATAATATCAAAATATGAATAATTGGTTTATTGTTCTTTATGTTTTTTAAAGCATAGGCATAACTAGATTCTAAGTAGTGTGTGTGTATGGGGGGGAGTTCAGGACTTACCTCTGAATTGTCCCACTTGCCAACATAAAAAAATAAAAAAAATCTTGAACCTGAAGTTTAAATTTTAATTATGCTTTTATGTATATTTATAGGAGTTCAAGCATACGATAATAGATGTTGTCAACCTAAATTTATATTTAGGTTCTTTTTAATGTTATTTACATTTAAAATTATTTGACATACAAGTTATAATAGTATTCTTATTTCAGTTTTAAGTAATATTTCTTTTCTTCTCTACCTTTAATGAAATTTTAAATAAATTAATCTGCATTATGAAAGCCTTTATCTAAAAAGGAAGATAGAGTTTATTGATTATTATTAAATGCATTCTATTAAAATATTAGATTTTTTAATTTATGAAATATCTGTATGCAAAAAGAAATTATCTAAAAATTAGTAAGCAATACACTTTCATCATGTAAAATAGGCAATCAGCTAATAATTACTTGCCCCAGAACAAGAGGTATGCAGTAGGACAATTTTCTTTTTCTGTCCTTCATATAAAGGCAAAAATATTAGGCTTAAAGACGCTGTTCCATCTTTGTAGGCTATGTTAATAATTATTCACTACATAAGACTAGACCCCCTATAATATTATAGATGCCTTAATGGTGTAGGCTTCTTGCAGTGGTATGTCTGAGCTACAAGATTTCGGAGGTAAAACGATTCAACATTGTGGTGAATGTCAAGTCACCGCTAGAGTTTCTATTGTATTCAGTAAACAATGAATATATTTTAAAGAGTCAAATAACTGGCACATCACATAGTAAAATTAATAATACAGATAATTACAGATATATATATGAAAAGATAGAGAGATTTAAGATTTTAAATTACTATTTTAAACTAATATTATAGGATGATAATCTAAAGAAAATCTCATTCAAAATTTATAATTTGAAAAAAATTCGTAAGTTTACCCTGTAAAAGGTGTTTCACTATAAGACACTTTCAAAATGCAAAAGTCTAAAAAATGAACAACTTTTAAGAGCAAAATTAGTTGACCAGTATGCAATTTTCATGTGTCTGTTTTTATCCTGCATATCTGGATTTCTGTAACCTCACTGAACTGCCACTCATAAAGTTAATAACAAAAAAAAAAAAAAAAAAAAAAAAAAAAATGCAAGAAGAGATAAAGTCCTCTGGTGGTTCATACTAAAATGGGGCCTTTATAAGTAGCTGCAAGCAAAAATCAGTATTTATTTTTACATATAGTTTTTACTAAAGAAATTTAAATCAAACTCCACCCAGTGGGATTGTTGTTAAGATCGAAGCTGTTCATTTGTTATCCTTGTAATATTCACTGTCCTGATTGGTTTCAATAAACTGTATCATGATTCATGAAACACAAAATAAACTACTTAATAAATCCATTGGACTCTACTTGTGAGACAGAACTTTATGGATACAACCTCATAAGAATTATATATATATATATATTATTCAAATATTGTTCATTGTTTAAAAAAGAAAAAAAAATGTACAATTTCTTTTTTCTTTAGAAAATAGGGAAGGAGGTAAACTTCCAACTTCCTTCTATTTGGTTACGCCACTATTTTAAAGTATAGTACTTTTTAAAACAATCTCCTATAGGTAAAAATGGCTTTTCGCAAATAATGGCTTTTATGTACATGCATATAATTTTCAAGCATTTTTTTTTTCTACACCCCTACTTTTAGATATATGGAGATAATATTTCTTACTTAGGTTCTTTCGTTGGAGTTCCAAATCTATTCTTTTTGCATAATGTCTGGCCATTATACAAACCAATTAAAGCTTTTGAGTGAGTTGTCATGGCTAATGAACCAAAAGCATCACATTCAGCAGCATAACCTGCCATAACACCTTTTTCTAAGCCAGTCCTAACAACCTATGAGAGATAAGAACAATTTGGCATAAACATAAAAGAAAGTTTAGCATAAAATTGCTATCTTGTATGCTGAGTTTTAACTATTATATTACCATTCCCAAAGTACTTTTGATTTTTAATGACCCCTATGAAGCAGGGTTTGATTTGCATGGATATGCAGTGCCCATAACTCTTTATTTTATTGATTTTTTACATATTAAATGGAACACATAGAAACTCTTTAATATAAACACTAGTACTTACCAGTGCATCCTTTTTGAAAAATCAAAGTCTCAAACTGTTTTTTTTTTTTTTTTTTTTAATAATTATATATTCTATCAATTTCTTCTTCTTATAATGACATCTACATTTGTAATACAACTTAACTTTTTCTTCTATTTAACTTTACCAGCAAGAGACTAGTGGTTTATCACTGTCACTTTTTACACAATGGCTAGAAATTGATAGAATTAACCATAAATTTTTCTTTTACTGAGCAACAAACTGAAATCATGATTTAATCAAAATATCAAACTTAGGAAAATAAACAGTAATTTGTTTTCTGAGAAGAAAACAATTGATTTTACTGGAAAAATCCAATGAAAAAAAAAAAAAAATGTCTTGCTAACTTTTTTTTTTTTTTTGGTAAGATTTGATTTGTGATTTGCTGTAGTAAAATTTCTCAAAATTCTTCGATAGACTTGAAAATAAGAGACACATTAGGTTGGCTAACATTAGAACTTTTTCAAATTCCCTGACTATTTTTCACCATTTTCTCTGACTTTTACATGACTTACGGTGTTTATTTCCTGCAAAAATTCACAAAATTAGCGCACATTTTGGCAATTTACAATAATGCCTATTTCCATTAAATTTGGCAGAATTCCCTGATTATTCCATGACTTCTCCTGACTAACTTAAATTCCCTGACTTTCCCTGACCGATGGCTACCCTCCTGCACATACAAGCATAAGTTTTTAAGGTTAACATTCCCCATATTTCCTTTGTTAGAAATTAAATGCTTCTATGAAGTGAAATTTTGAAGAGCCATTCATGCAAAAAGTCATGAAAAGTGTATTTTGTGAAAAATTTAGAGCTGCAGTTTTATAAAAATTGATACAATTAATTGAATTTTTTTCATTACACAGAAAGTCATATTTATCCTTATAAAGGATGTCATTATAAGAATTCAATTAAAAAAATTATTATTATTTTAACTAAAACAAATGGAAAAATATTAAATAAGAATTTAATTATAGTCCCTTGCTTTCCCAAAGAATATGCTCTGGATAACAAAAAGTGATTATGATAAAATTATAATTAAAATGCATATAGGTGAATTTCATCAAAATTAAATCACAATCTAATTTTATAAACTTTTATAACAACATAGGGAAATATTTGGTTATTTTTTTACCATTGATATCACTATTATTTTTGTAAGTTAATCCATGTGAAATGTAATCAGAAAAATGATTAAATATGCTGAATTTCTAAGTTTAATTAAATGAACATTTCCATAAAACTAATATTTTTAAGTATTTAATTTCTAGCATATGTAGTGAAAAAATTTAAAATTGCAATTAAAGCAATTATCACTGATAATTATAGACACTTATGTTTCGAATTAATAGGATTTTTAAATACACTTAACATAAAATAAAGTACTTTATAAACAAATGCAAAACTGTGTAGGAAGTAAGTGGCTATATTTTAATTATTTATGAGAAAGCAAGAGTATTATTATACCTCAAGTATTTTTAAGGGTGCTGGATATAGTCCTCGTGTCTGAGACATTACTTGCTTCTTGGCCTTGCCAAAAATTTGGTCTCTCACAAAATTGAATTTAAGTGCCATACTTAAAACCCCTAAAAACATAATTTAAAAAAAAAATTAAAAAAAAAAAAAAAATACATAAACAAAAAAAAAATAAATAAATAAATAAATAAAAAATAAATAAATACAGTAATTTTTTTTTTTTTTTTTTTTTTTACAATTTGTTTAATAAAATAAATAAATAAATAATAATAATAATAATAATAATAATAAATAAAAAGAAAAAGAAATGAAGCCTTATGGAAAATTAAAACATAAATTTCTATATATATAAAAGAAAATGAGAGAAACAAAAATGCTGTATTATCATGTTCACTTCATATTATATGTATGCATATGCATTTAGAGTTTTAAAATGAATTTAAAACTATAAAATGAAATGTTTTCTTATCCTCCAAATATAAAATAAGTTACAAGTATAACTGTGAATCAACATATTGTGACGAACATGCTTAATCCATCAAAATGCTACAGCAAACTGATGAAATGAAAAGAGTTTCTCAATTGCATGATACTCAGATTTTCATTTAGATGAATTTTTATGGCTTCACCTTTAAGTAGCAGAGGATTTGTTTGCCACTACTTTAATATACTTGTTGCTTTTTTATAAAACACTTTTATTTTTAATCAGTAATTGAATTACTATTTTCTCTTGTTATAAATAATATTTTTAAAACCATTTCATTTTTTTTAATAATATTCTCTAAAAATACAAATTAATATAGATACAAATCTTTCATATACTGATCAATTTTAAAAGGTATTAAAAATACCACAGAAACAAATCTCTTAAAACTTTCAGAAGTCATCAACCCAAGTAAAAGATGCGGTCCATTAGCTGCCCCACAATCCTGTGAGAGTCTAAAAAAGTTGACCTGCAGCTTCTGATCTGCACCACAACTCGCAATAAAATATTGTTAAATTTATGTTATATAAGAAACAAAATTAAATTCCTGTTACATAAAATATAGTTATATTAGTAAACAGAATTTTCAGAGAATTAAATATTATACAAAAAATTATTAATATTTATGTCTAAATACAAAGGAAACTTCAGCATACAAGTGTACAATATAGCAAAATTTTAAAAATATGAATACCAGAGATGGAAAATCAAAAAATTCATTTTTGTAGATCGTAAAAAAACTACTTTGTGCATTAATAGTCCTGCAGCAGCTTTAAAGTGAAATAAATATACCTTTTTACTTCCTATTAATACCATATATTTAAAAAAAGAAAAAAAAAAAAAAGAAAAAGAATTATCTTTGAATCAAATTATTGAAAGTGAATTTTTATTATAAGTACATGCTTTGAAATTCCCTGAATCCAAAAATACGAAGCTTTAATTCCGCAATAATGCCCAAGATAGGAGATCCCATAGGGACTCCTTTATTTGTTGTGATATTTAATCTCAGAACATTCTTTTATTGACTTTCGTTTTTCTTGTTCCGGACTTTCTTTTTTGTTTTTTGCTTCCCGCCAACTGATTGTTCGGTGCACCTGGCGCATCACGTGACGATGTGTCGCGACTCTCTACGAGTACATTGTAATACTTTTTTCAATCATGTAACTTTCGTTATTCGGAACTGACGTTCCATTTTCTTATTCTATTTAATCATAATATTTTTTTTGTCTAAGATGAATAAATTTAAAAGGTAAAACATCTAGGCATTCTTTCATTACGCAGCAACGTGTGAATTATCCTAAATAATAATTGATCTACATATTATGTAAGAATTTCTCAGTCTAATCAACATTCATTATAGGAAAAGAAGTTGCTGCGCTTTAATACAGAAGTCATATAAAATATATATCCATGTATTTTTTCATCTAATTCAAGTGTACGATCTGATGATAAATTAAGAGGATTTTTCTTCACCAATGGAATATACGATTACCTGTGACAGCCCAGGTAAGTCAAACTTTATTTAATTATATGACTGTTGTTTTTTACAAAGAATTATCAGTAAGAATTATTTGTTATAAAATATATTTAAAATAACTAATTTGAGGAAACTGCGAACTCATGCATTCATTTATATAGTATTCTTCCATCATTATTTTGTTTGTAAATTTTGTTGTTGAATCTGAAAAAATTTTCTTTAAGAATTAAATTACTAGCAGAAATTAAAGTAGTCCAAATATCACTATTACTGTATTTTTCTTTAAGTTTGTGGTTAATAATATTACAGATCTCATTCATATCGATGGAAGGAAATAGGTTGACAATATCAAAGCTTACAAATTTATCCGAATAATTATAATTGCAATACCTTCGCAATATCAATTATAATTATTCTGATAAATTTGTAAGCTTTGATATTGTCAACCTAATTCCTTCTGTAGGAACTTAACTACAAATAACTAATTTTCGACGGACCATCTTCGTTGTTTTAATATTTTTAATTTGTACGATCACATACATCAAGTATTTACACTATTTACAACGAAGAATAAGATTTATAATAGGTAGAACATAAAATAATAATTGTGGGCGTCAATAAATTTAAAGTTCTTTGCCCACGTCCATTGTACTTGGCTTCTCATAGCCTTCTGCCCGGTGATCCGCGACGGGGTGGCGCGCATGCGTCAACATCCCGCCCGGCCTTGCTATGTTGTCATGCAAGAACTTACAATATTTTTTTTTTGCAAAACTTCAATTTTAAATTTCACATAACATAAATAGATAAAATAATAACAAATAAATGAATGTAACATAATATCACTATTTCACACAACACATAGAATTAGAAAAAAGATTAACTGATTATAATAAACAGAAATTTTCATAATTAACTAACAAATTTAGAGTAATATATATAATACAGTAAATTAATATAATAAATGTTCATATTCATTTTTACTCCTCGATAGGCAGCACACACAATCTGGAGATGGATCTTTTGTAAATCCCTTTGGTAGTTTTTATATCTACCAATCTAACTTTATTATCCTGACCAGGATATAGCTTTATTACACGCCCTAAAAACCACTTGCATGGTGGAAGATTTTCTTCCCTGACTAAAACCATGTCTCCGATTTTTAAATTTTCTTTATCAATTATCCATTTTCTGCGCTGTTGTAAGTTATTCAAGTAAGAAAGACTCCATCTTTTCCAGATTGCCTGAACTGACTTCGTAATATTTTGCCAAGCACTTAGGCGATTTTTCTCAACATTTAAAGAAGGTTCAACAACAGCCGTTATTGGCCTTCCAATAAGAAAATGGGCTGGAGTTAAAACCTCTAAATCTTCAATACTTGAAGTTAGCGGAGTCAGTGGTCTCGAGTTCAAGATCGCTTCCACTTGAGTAACAAATGTAAGCATTTCTTCAAATGTAAATTTTGAATTACCCGCTATGCGTTTAAAATGGTATTTAAACGCTTTGATATTTGCTTCCCATAGACCACCCCAATTTGGACTCCTTGGAGGAATAAAAACCCATTCTATTTTTTCCTCTGCAAAAAAATTGAATAAGGATTCTTCCTTATCTCTTACCAATTTATACAAGGCATTTAGTTCCCTGTTGGCGCCTACCATATTGGTCCCATTATCCGAAAATATTTTATGACACTTGCCCCTTTTCGAAATAAATCTTTTTAACGCAGCTATCAGAGCTTGTGAAGTTAAATCACTAATAAGTTCAAGATGTATAGCCTTTGTTACTAGACAAATGAAAATACAAACATAAATTTTGATTTCTGGACCCTTCCTTCCATATTTATTTTTGATTAAAAAGGGTCCAGACAAATCTACCCCAGTTGAATTAAATGTTTTATCTGGCGTTATTCTTTGTTTTGGCAAGTTTCCCATTTTTTGTACACATACTTTCGGATTTGCTTTAAAACAGACTAAACATCTGTGCACAATTTTTTTACAAAGATTTCTCCCATGAATGGGCCAATATTTTTGCCTAACCTGAAACAGAAGATGTTGGGGACCAATATGAAAATATTTCTCATGATAATATTTTACAATTAATTCCGTTAATTTATTTTTTGAAGGAAGTACATAAGGATGCTTAATCGAATAAGATAACTGCGAATTTTGCAGTCTCCCCCCTACCCTTATTAAACCATTGTCATCCAAAAATGGGGATAAATTAAAAATTTTACTCTTATGCGATACATTACCGCCACTTTTCAAGGCAGATATTTCAGTATGAAATTCCTCCTCCTGCAGCTGTTTCAGTAGGAAGTCTTCTGCCTTTGTCAGCTCTTCAGGCATCAGCGGTCCTTTCTTCTTTTCTAAAGGATTTCTTAGATTGTGAAGAAACCTGAAAAGAAAACTACATATACGTAATATTTTTAAAAATTTATTACTACGATTAATCAGATAGTTCAAAATAGTAAAGTCCTTTTTCAAATTTAGAGTCACTGCATTTTCAGATTTTAATTCAGGAGTGTAGTCTTCCTCATTTAGTTCTGAAAAGTCAATAAAAGATTGTTTGTTTTTCGGAAATTCAGGATCTTTCAGAAATTCAGCACCTGTCCACCATGTGGCGCTAGTTGTTAGGCTTTCAGCAGTCATCCCTCGGGACAACAGGTCAGCAGGATTTTCTTTACTTGCACAATGGAACCAAGAGTTAGGGTTTGTCAGGCTGGCAATTTCTTGAACACGGTTGGCGACAAACTGCTTCCATCGGGTTTTAGTACCCTTTATCCAGAAAAGCACTATCTGCGAATCAGTCCAGTGATATTCAACAGAAGGTCTTTTAAGGTTTACAGTATTTTTCACTTTGGTGATCAGACGAGCTGCGACCAGGGCACCCAATAATTCAAGGCGAGGTAGTGTAACACCGCTGAGGGGAGCTACACGGCTCTTGGAAGTCAAAAGTTTTACTGAAATACCATTTTTTGATTTTGTTCGTACATAAATGGCAGCGCCATATGCTTTTTTGCTAGCATCGCAAAAACTATGTAATTCAACTACATCTTCTGGGGAAGTGGCATCAAGGACGAATCTAGGGACTTCAAGCTCTTTTAACAAGGGTAATTCCGAACACCATTTCATCCACTCTTTTTCGATATTTGGTGATAATGATTCATCCCATTTGGTTTTAGTTGTCCAGATATCTTGAATGATAATTTTTGCCCTGACAGTGAATGGAGAAATTAACCCTAAGGGGTCGAAAATTCTCCCTACGGCTTGAAGAATGGTACGTTTTGTAATTTTATTTATGGATATAAAGTTCAACAAACTCTTGATATCTACAATCAAATTATCTTTATTAGTATCCCAAGATAGTCCCAAGATCTTTGTCTGATTTATACCTAAGCTGATGGTAGATTCTACAGGGTATGTATCAAATTTTTCGCTTTTCCACTGCTCTGTTAATTCGGTATCGTTACTTATCCATTTTCTAAGGGACATTCCTGCGGCTTCCATAATATATTTTGCACTTCGTGATAATTCAAGTGCTTCGTTAAAATCATTACCTCCAGAAATTAAGTCGTCTACGTAAAAACATTTATCTAAAAGTCGAACAGTAGCGGGAAATTCTTCTCTATACTTCTCAATGTGATGTCTAATAGTAGCAGCGAGTAAGAATGGACTTGAACACACCCCAAAATTAACTCGATTGAAACGATAAATCTGTAATTTGGGTTTTTTGTGTGCATGCGGTTCTTCATCACTCCAGAAAAAACGAACAGCGTCTTTATGTTCATCAGCGAGACAGATTTGTAGAAAGGCTTGTTTAATATCAGAACAAAATGCTATTTTGTTTAATCTAAAATTAATTAAAACATCCAAAAGATTCGGATTTAAATTTATCCCCTGCCATAGGCAATCATTCAGTGACAGCTGATTATTTTGATGACTCCCTGCATCAAATACAATTCTTGTTTTGGATGTTAAGCGACCTTCCTTTCTTACTGCCTGATGAGGCAAATAATAAATAGGTTTGTTTAAATTATTTTCTGCTGTACTGGGTTCAACTATTTCTATTATTTTTTGATTTACGTAATCACGAATAATCTCTCTATACTGTTCATATAATTCTCTATCATATTTAAAACGTCTCCATAAACTTAAAAATCGTTGTTTCGCTAACGTGTAATTATCGGAAAGTTCATTATAGGGTCTTCTAAAAGGCAAGTGTACAACGTAGCGTTTGTTTTTAAACTGAATCGTTTCATTAAAAATTTCTATAGCTTTATCACTTTCTTTTTGAATTGGATCGTCTCTTATTCCAATGCTCTCTAGATCGAAAAAGAGTTTAAGAGTGCTACTAAGGGAATCGTCTGACAAAACGAAACACTGTTTCGAATTATTCAGTTCTGTTTCTTCAACCTTTCCACACGCTAGCCATCCAAATTCGGTTTCCTTAAAAAACAAATCGTCATTTATTTTATAAGTATTATCCTTTAAAACTTTGAATAATATATCTGCACTGATTAACGCTTCTATTTCATTCGGTTCAAAAAATGTCTCGTCACTCAATTTCAAAAATTCTGGAATTTTTATGTCTGAAATGTTTAATTTATTGCATGGTGTAAGCCCAGTTATTTTATCTACAATCAAAAATTCTACTGGTTCACTAAAAGAACAATCTTCATTTGAAATAAAGGTATCTAATTTCCACTTAATATTTTGGGTCAATCCATTCAAACCTGAAACTGGAGTTTTTATTTTTTCTCTTTTAATTCCTAAACATTCACTCATCTTTTCAGTTAATACGCACACATTTGAAGCGGAATCCAGAACGCATCTTATTTTTATTCTTTTTTTGTTTTCGCATTGAACATAAATATAAGCTGTCGAAAACAGAATACTTTTTCTATTTTCTTTTAAATATCTGCTATTATTACTCAAAACGGAAGCATTTAATTGCGCAATCCGTTTGTCTATATCTGGTAATTTGGATGAATTTATTTCATCTGAGTCTGGAACCGGGGTTTTGGCGCCAGAAGAAAAACATATTAATCTGTTGTGCTTCATTCCGCAGGTGCATTTGAATTTTGATAAGCAATCATTTTTCTTATGGTTTTGCCTAAAACAAACCTCACAAAGCTTGTGAAGGCGTATTATACTTAATCTTTCGTTAATGTTTAATTTCAAAAATGCATCACATTTATAAATAGGGTGATAAGTATTTTTACAAACAACACAATTTTTGTTTTTATTTTCATGCATTAAAAGAGTTTTAGATTTGTTAATAGCCGGAAAGTTTTTGTTAGTATTTTTATTTCCGCTAGTCATATTCGTTCTATTAATAGATAATAAAACTGATTCTCGTTGTTCCAAAAATTTGATAAATTCTTCAAAGGTGGGAACATTTTTGGATTTATGGGACAACTCAAAATTCTTTCTAGATTCTCTGTCTAACTTTGCTACGAGAATATTTATAATGAAAACATCTGATAATTTATTCTGTACATATTTCAGAACTTTCAAGGCATGCAGATTTTTCTGTATACAATCAATCATGTTTCTTATCTCTTTGGGATTTTCCGTTTGAATTTTCTCAAAATTCAGAATATTTTGTACATGAATATCAACAATTAATCGCTCGTTATCATAGCGATTTTCTAATGCATTA
The DNA here is from genome assembly GCA_963930645.1 of Salticus scenicus. Lineage (NCBI taxonomy): Eukaryota > Metazoa > Arthropoda > Arachnida > Araneae > Salticidae > Salticus > Salticus scenicus. The sequence continues at coordinate 320,026,425 of OZ005648.1, read as the reverse complement.
TATAATGATTCAAATGTATCAAAATTACTAACTAGATTTTTAGCGTCATATTTGAGACAAGATCTAAGATAATATAATTTCTGCGACTGATTAATATGAACATTATTGGTTATTAAATCATCAAATTGTTCTTTAAAAGAACTGAATTCCTCATATTTTCCTGAAAATTCAGGTAATACTAAAGGAGGAATTTGAGTTTTAATTTCAAAGTTATCTTGAGATGCATTTTCAGTCGCATTTATTTTTTTATGAGAATCAAATTTCTTATAAGAATTAATAAGAGTATTAATTCTTACCTCTAATTTTTCCAGACGTTCTTCACATGAGTCAAGGTCGTCATCTATGGTTGCTTGTTCAGCATCTTTCAAGTCTTGAATTTCGTAGTATTTTTGTCGTAATTCATCGATTTTTGTTTGTAGCAGTTCTATGTTCTTTAATTTCACTTTTAATTCCACTATATCTATATCGTAATTTTCGGCATTCGTGCCTTCTACATAGTTTTCAATTCTAGTTATCTTCCCTTTCAAGGAAGATTTCAATTTATTATTTTTATCCATAAGTCGCTTATTACAAGCTCCTTTCTCGACGGAGCCACTTTTTGTAGGAACTTAACTACAAATAACTAATTTTCGACGGACCATCTTCGTTGTTTTAATATTTTTAATTTGTACGATCACATACATCAAGTATTTACACTATTTACAACGAAGAATAAGATTTATAATAGGTAGAACATAAAATAATAATTGTGGGCGTCAATAAATTTAAAGTTCTTTGCCCACGTCCATTGTACTTGGCTTCTCATAGCCTTCTGCCCGGTGATCCGCGACGGGGTGGCGCGCATGCGTCAACACCTTCCATTGATATAAATGAGATCTGTAATATTATTAACCACAAACTTAAAAGAAAAATACAATAATAGTGATATTTGCCCTACTTTAATTTCTGCTAGTAATTTAATTCTTAAAGAAAATTTTTTCAGATTCAACAACAAAATTTATAAACAAAATAAAGAGGTCCGTATGGGATCTCCTATCTCAGACATTATAGCTGAATTAAAACTATGCATTCTTGAAGACACTATTTTTGAAAAGTTTAGTAATATTAAATATTGGTTCCCATATGTTGACGATATATTTGCCGTTATTGATAACTCAATCCCTCCTGGACATATTTTAAATAATCTCAATCAAATTGATAGAAACATTCAATTCACTTTAGAAATCGAAAAAAACAATAGTTTAAATTTTCTTGATGTCACTATTCTAAAATACCCTAATAAAATTGAAACCACAGTTTATCGTAAACCTAACAATAGTAATGAAATTATTAATAATGGATGTAAAACCCCTTTTCATTATAAAATTGCTGCTATTGAAGTCTATATTAACCGTGCACTTAATATTTGTTCCAACCAAGACCTTCTAAAACAAGAACTTAACATAATCATTGATATTTGTAATAAAGCTGGTTATAGTCGTAAATTTATATATAAATTATATCATAATAAAATTAAAAAACTTAATAAATCACTAGATAATGCCCAAAAGACTCCTCCCACTTATACTACTTCTTTTCCTTATGACAAAGGTGCCTCTAATAAAATTACAGCTGCAGCTGCTAAAATCGAAATTAACATATACAGGGCCGGCGCCAGGGGTGAGGCAACTGAGGCAGCTGCCTCAGGCGCAATGATGCAAGGGGCGGCATTTGGCGTATTTACATTGAACATAGAATTCATTACGAGAAGAAAAAAAAAAAAAACTATTTCGTGGTTTATATAAATTATGAAACATTTTCTAACTTCATGTACTTACTATTATACTCTTTAACCTTTAAATTTAACTCTTTGCAGTATATTGTCCACTGCTAAGTCTCGAAATGACGAATATTCGTGGTCAAGGTTACGATAACGGTGCTAATATGAAAGGGTCTCATATAGGTGCGCAAAAAAGAATTTTAGAAAAAACTCTAAAGTTTTTTATGTACCTTGTTCATGTCATTCACCAAATTTGATTATTAACAATGCTACTAAAAAATCCGGCGAATTATGCAACTTTTTTTACTTACTCAAGAGCTCTTTGTTTTCTTTTCGACATCTACGTCCCGATAGTCAGTGTTAAAAAAACACATAACTTCATTAACTTTAAAAAGTGTTAGTACGACTCGATGGGAAAGCCGGGTTGAGACTGTAAAACCGCTTTGGAAGGATTTGCCTAATACAAAGGGCATTCCATAAAAACTGAGAGTAAAATCATAAAAAATCAAGAAATATATTTACAGCAAAAAATACATCATTCTTTTTCAAAATACCTTCCATCAGATGATATGCAATGGTCCCATCGTTCAACCCACTTTTCAAAACAAGTAGAGAAGCCCTTTTCGGGAAGCTGCTTCAAAGAACCCTCCACTGCTGAAATAACTTCAGAATCTGTATTAAATTTTCTGCCACGGAGCTTCTCCTTCAATGTTGGAAACAGCCAGAAATCGCATGGTGCGAGATCTGGACTGTAAGTGGGATATGGCATGATTTTAATATTGCATTTACTAAGGTATTGCTGAAGAGAAGTAGCGACATGCGGGCGAGCATTATCGTGATGTAATGTCCAATTCCTTACCAGTTCATGACGCTTTCTCGACATGTGTTGTCGCAAAATTTTCAAAACTGAAACATAATATTCACCATTCACAGTAGTTTTTGGAGGCACAGCATGCAGATTTGGTTTGTTGGATTTTTTTTCGGAGGCGGAGAATCAGTATGTTTCCATACACTTGTTGCAGACTTGGTAAGGGGATCATAATGATGCACCCAAGTTTTATCACCTGTTATTGTAGTCTTTAGGAGATTTGGATCATTTTGAAGCATCTGTTTCCATTCACATCATTGGTGAATTCTTCTTTTCATTTGTTCTTTAGTAAGGTGATGAGGGACCCATCTGGAACAAACATAGCGAAGCTGTAAATTGTTGTGTAGAATGCGAAATATCGACGTTTTCGAAATGTTTGTTGATGCCACTATCTCCTCACATGTCATTCGCCGATTTTCTTGAAGGATTACCCACACAATGCTAACATTTCGATTATTCACAAAACTTTTTGGTCGCCCACGCCTAGAAGCCAGTTCGCAGGCAAACGGCCTTTCTTGAAATCACCATGCCATCTAAAAATCGTAGACTCACCAAAACATTTGTCTTTGTAAGCTTCTTTCATTAACTGAACTGTTTCTGGAGCTGTTTTGTCCAAACGATAGCAAAATTTTATGGCAAAACGCATTTCGTTTTTTGGTTTTTTAACTCCGAATCACTCATCTCCATTTCTGTAGGGCAAATAAAACAGTTCTTTAAACAATCACGGAAATAGGAAAATAAAATCGTCTGCTTCATTTAGAATTTTATATAAACGTACAGTTAACAGTTTGAAAAAATCGCCTGCACTTCTATTTTTTAGTTTTGCAGTGTTGCCACTGCGTAAAAAAATAGCTCTCAGTTTTTATGGAATGCCCTTTGTATATATGATGCATTAGTCGAAATTTCTCTAGATGTCAAAAGATAGTGAGACAGTCTGTATGAGTATATCACTGGCTAATAAAATAGCAAAATTTAAATTCATTTGTAGTACTTTGGAGTGAAACTTTGACCAAAATAAATATTGCTTCAAAACATTTAGAAAGTCCAAAAATGGTCATACCGGAATCTATTAAGGTTTTAGAGTCGTTAAAATAATTTTTTAAAGACTTTCGTGAACCATCGTGTTCTGTAAGAATTAGACGCAAAAATAAACTATTCGCTTATGAAGGAACCGACACTCCTATCGAAGACCCATCAAAAAAATTTGAAATTGAGGTGTTTAATTATCTTGTCGATATATGCTAAAATTCAGTTACCGAGAGGTTTAAACAATTAAACGACTGTAGCAATGTTTTTCAATTTTTGTATGATATTCCTTCCTTAACTGAAGTAAACTCAAGCACTATCTTTAACTACTGCAATGTCTTGCATAATCATTTAACCGATGATATCGAGTTAAGTAATTTATTTAACGAATTGTTAATTTTTAGGAATACCGTAAAAAAAGGGGATGAAAACTGTTGATATTTTAAATCACATGCATAGAATAGAGGTGCCAATTTTCAGTAAGAGCTGTCAGTAATTAGAGTTATATATTTATGAAATGTGAACCGCTTTAAGGAATAATTTTTATGCACAAACTCGCATATAATAACGAATTGAACAGTTTTTCTAAACAATGATATAATATATTAATTAAAAATTCAGGAACATTTCTAAATAAAAGTAAATAAATATGTATTTCTTTACCTTCTTATAAAATGAAAGATTTATTTTATTTTTTTAAACCTGCTTTCTGTGTGTGTGTGGGGGGGGTAGAGTCCTGCATCGGGTTGGGTAACCCGATTTTACCCGAACCCGACCCGACCCGCGGGTCGGGTTCGGGTCGTTTTGACAGAATTTTTTCTCTTGCGGGTCGGGTTCGGGTCGGGTTGACTGATCTTTTTTTCGTGCGGGTCGGGTTCGGGTCGGGTTGACTGAATTTTTTTTCTTGCGGGTCGGGTTCGGGTTCGGGTCGGGTTTGGTTTTCAACAAGTCGGGTCGACTTGAGAACACCTTTCAAAATATTTTTTACAATTTCAAACAAAAATTTATAGGCATGTTTACAACTATGTAACTAATTTAAACATTCTGCACATACTAGACATGTATCGGTTGGTTGGTTGGAGTATTTAAGGCCGATTGACTCCAGATGTGTCCTAGGCCTATAGGGGGATTGCCCTCCGTTTGAGTCTTTCTAAGCGGCCTAGCCCGTATTTACGCGTGCTTCGGAGGAAACCACGGAAAACTCCGAACGGCAAGGTCGATGAGCGCGACCAGGGATCGAACCCAACACCTCCCATGTACCAGCTTCGAGCGCAGAACCGCTCGGCCGCTGGTGGGTAGACATGTACCGGAGCTCCCTATTCGTATTCGCGGAAATCCGCCAGAAAAATAGATCCGTATTTGTATCTGAATCTGTATTCTTTTCTTCAACGGAACTAATATGTATCTTTTGTAGAAATTGTATGAAAATTAGAGAAGTATTATAAATCTTTCTCGACTGTTGTTAATATATAAATTAAAGAAATACAAATACAGTGTAACCTCGCATTTGCATTCTGGAAATTGAAAAGATTTCGCAGTTTACAAGTTTTTTTTTTTTTTTTTTTTTTTACTTTCTTCAATATTTATTTGAAGAAGGTATTAGATTCTATCAACTTTTGGTGTCAACCGCTCGACGGTGGCACTGCTATACAGCGATTTCTGCAATTTCAGGGGAGGCTATATCTCAGGTTCTGTTGCGTATAATCCAACAAAACTTGATATGTGAGAAGACCAATATGAGATATGTTGATTCAATTTGAATGCCTATCAGCCAACAGGTGGCGCTGCTACTCAGCGATTTCCGCAATTTAAGGAAAGGTTATATCTCAAGAACTACTGTACATAATTTCATATAAATTTGTATGTAGGTGCCATTTAATATATATTAGCCCCTGTCAACTTTTGATGTCAACCGCTCAGCAGGTGGCGCTGCTACACAGCGATTTCTACAATTACAAGGAAAGCTATATCTCATGTTCTATTGTGTATCATCAAACAAAACTTAATATGTGAGAAGGCGAGATTATGAGACATTATGCTGACTCAGTTTGAATGCTTGTCGGCCAATAGTTGGCGTTGTTATACTGCAAATTTAATCGATAACAGGATGGCTATATCTCAAATTCTATGCCATATAACTGCACGAACCATGATATGTGAGATAACCATTATAAAAACGCATTGTTTAAGAAGTTATTTATAGACGATAAAACTGTATCTCTTTGGAGATTGTGTTAGATTTCCCTAAGATGAAAATTATTTGCATTCATCACGTTAAACTTTTTAATAATAGTTTTAATAAATTATTCGCACTTAGTGAATTTGACAGAAAAATGTAGAAGAATGTCTTGTGGTGACCACAACATACTAGTTTTTTTTTATAATTTACCAACTGTGTGACAATGAAAATTTACTTTATTTTATATCATGTTATATCATTTTACCTTGTTTTGCATGATTTTTAGATAAATAAGTAATGTTGGTTTATTTTTCGGGTTTCGGGTCGGGTTTGGGTTAGATAAGTCGGGTTTCGGGTCGGGTTCGGGTAGCAAAAAATTTTCTGTTGCGGGTTCGGGTCGGTTTTCGGGTTGATGAAAATTTTTTTGTCGGGTTCGGGTCGGGTTTCGGGTTGATGAAAATCTTTTTGTCGGGTTCGGGTCGGGTTTCGGGTTGATTTAAAATTCATCTGTTGGGTTCGGGTCGGGTAAAACCCGACCCGCGCAGGACTCTAGGGGGGGGGGGGGGGAACCACATCTGGATCGATCTCTCTCTCTTTTTTTTTTTTTTTTTTTGTTGGGGGGGGGGGGGGGGGGTGGTTACAAAAATTTATTTTATTTTATTTATTATTATTATTATTTATTTATTTTTATAGTCACTTTGGCAATAAAACATTGCATTAACACATTGTTCCTTTCTTTATGCATCTTGCATATTTTTTGTTTGATAATAAAGTATGCATTTTTAATTTATTAAGGAAAAACAAATAGATTCATCAAGTTCAGTAATAAAGCCTAAAAATAATTGCATATGTGAGGAATATTGAGCACTTCTATCACTTTTTTGGTTCTAGAAGTAATCTTTGATCAATAGCTGGGATAGAAGAGGGGCAGTCAAAATATGAATAATTAGATGAATGAGAAATGAAACAATTCTACTTCTTTATAGGTTCTAGAATCTAATAAAGCAAGTTTAAAATGAATATTGACATTTATGTTGCTGATGGAGGAAGATTGTGAAACTAAAGGCTTCTGCAGAGCTTTTAATCGTCCATGGTAGTTGGAGATAAGAAAAGAGGTGGGGGGTTTAAAAAAAATTACATCAGTGAGAAATATTGTATAATTCTATTTCTTTATAGTTTCCAGAATCTAATAAAGCAAGTTTAAAATGGATATTAACATTTATTTTGTGGATGGAGAAAGATTGAGAATTGGAAGGCTTCCGTTGTGCGTTTTATCATTGATCGTTAATGGAGATACTTTTTTTTTTTTTTTTTAAATGATCGATACCCGCGATTTTTTTAAAAGCGTATAATCCGTAATTTTTATATGTTGTCCGTAATGCCGTAATTATTGCCGTAAATCCGTAATAATTACGGACAAATCGTAATAATTGGCACCTCTACATAGAAATAACTTAGTTGAAGTGTTTCCAAATATCTATATCTGTTTAATTAACTTTGCCGATAACAGTTGCTATTAGTGAACGTTCGTTTTTAAAATTAAAAATTATAAAAAACTACTTAAGATCTACGATGGCTCAAGAGGGCCTTTCAAATTTAGCAATACTGGCAATTGAAAATGAAATTGCTTCTGATATTGATTATAATGATATAATTAATGATTTTGCAAAATTAAAGGCAAGGCGTGTCAAATTTTAAAAGAAAATGCTTAATTCTTGTCAGATTAAATTTTTGTAAATACACTATGACAAAAAAAAAAAAAAAAAAAAAAAGAACGCACCAAGAAGGAGTAATGTAAACTGAACACAAATTGACATGCATACAGATTTCGATGAAAAATGCAAAATTTTAAAGTTTGGCTGTCATCGAATGAGCATGTGACGCTGCAGCGCATCTTAACATCTTAACTGCGCAATTGGCAGAATATTAAAAATGAGAAGTTTTGATTCCATGTCAAAAATTCTTCGAGAATTTCATTCCGTCTACTCAGATAGACAATAACTATGCCTCGCATACAGGTGCGCAAACAATATGCGCAGATGACAGCATTTGAGAAAGGTGTGTAGTTGGGCTCAAAGAAGCCAGTTAGTTTAATCTGTGAATTGTTTGACAATTGGATAGGAGTGATGCCACTATTAGATGATATTGACAAGAATGGGCGAACCATGGCCGAACACAGCGTCAGGGAGAAAGCAGTCAGCCTAGAGAGAGGGCAGAACGTGAGGATCGATCAATCGTCAGAGCAGTACTCAAAGCCCCAATTCATCATTATTATCATCGATCCTACGTGTAACTGGTGCTTCAGTGACTTCAAAGACCATTAATAGGAGATTCCGAAAAATGGGGTTGAGCTCATGTAGCCCTTTGTGCGGACCACTATTAAACTTTGTATACCGACAAGCACGCTTGCAGTGATATCAGGATTGATCGAACTATAATGTCACTGAATGGAGTAGAATTGTCTTCAGTGATGAGTACCACTCCGATTTGAGCCCCGGTGACCAGCAAAAACGTGTCAGGAGACGCCCCGAAAAAAGGGGGGATTCCAACCCGACTGTCGCCAGCTATACGGACCGACAACCAGGAGCAATTATCTGGAATTTCATTTCACAGCAGGACCCCTTTGGTTGTCATCCGTGATATTTTTACAGCACGTCGACGACATTATATGTCCCTTTGTGTTTCCCTTCATATCATGCAATCCTGACCGTATATTTTAGCATGATAATGCCCGCCCGCACACAGAGATAGTTTCTACTGCTTGTTTTCTTGCTTGCGAAACATTATTTTGGCCAGCAAAGTCACCAAATCTCTCCCCCACTGAGGACGTTTGGAGCATCATGAAAAGGGTCCTACAACCACCTCGTGATTTCACCAATCTAACGCACCAATTGTACAGAATTTGGCATGATATCTCGCAGGAGCATAACTGCCAACTCTATCAATTAATGCCAAGCCGAATAACTGCTTACATAAGGGTCAGAAGTGGACCAATGCGTTATTGACTTGTTGACATTTGTGAGGCCGTTTCTCTTGATTAAACCATCCAAATTTTCTAAAACTCTAATAATTTGTTTTTCTTTGCATGTACATCACATCTACCAACTTTCGCCTCATTTGGATAATTTCTTCTTGGAGCATCAAGTTTTTTTTGTTATAAAGTATAATATTAATAATGAATACGTATATTTAATGCATATGTATATTTAATTGTAAATGAACACGTAATTTTAAAATACGATTATATTTATTACATAAATTTATAAAAACATTTAAAAACATGTTGGCTTGTTTAAACTTTTTACTTGTTTTGGATATGTTCTTGCAAATAATAAAAATACGTAAATGATAGCATTTTTCATCATTTGAAACGGATATGTGCAAATTCTGGAGAGTTTTAACGTATTCTTGCAGTCATTATATAATGTAAGTTTATTTTCTGTAATTTAAATATGAAAATGAAAGAATCCAACCAATAAAGTGGTGACAATTTCATAGAAATTTTGAACCCTTTGTTAATTACTTCTTACTATCATTGTTTCTGTCTAATTATATTTGTGCCTTTAAAAAAAAAAAAAAAAAAAAAAAAAAAGTTTACCTGAATCCGATGCCAATAACAGAGAACACAACCATAATTGTTTTCTGTTGTAATTTATTATCATTTACATTGTGGCCAAGAAAGAAAATCGCCAATTGGCAGTCTTTACACGGAATTATACCAGTCCTTCAAATTAGCATTTAGATTTTATGGTATCAGGATTTTATAGTACAAGGAAGTCTGGATTAAAAATATTGTTCAATAAAACACACAGTAGTATCAATATATTAAAAAATAATAATAATAATAATAATACAATTTCTTTTGCTAAATCATCCTTCTTTCATTATTTTATTCATTCCTCCAAACCAAGAATAAATATTTATTTTATTAATTAAATAAATTTTTTGGACAATTCCTCAAAAACAAGGATAAAAACTTTTTTTTTTTTCTTCTTTATTTCAATTTATTGTTTAGCAATGGCATCGGTTTCAAGCTTTACTTTCGATAAACTTTGGTTTTTTATTATTAAAAGGTTATCAAAAAAGTTTTTATTTATGCCTACTACAAGATTTTAAAAAGCTCTATAACTTGCTTTTTTATAATAGTGGTTTGTTATTTAAAATTTTACAATGAAGTAGGACTGCTTTTTAATGCACCAACATTTTTTTTTTTTTTTCCGTTAATGCCTTTTAAAAACTTTGGTTTTTTATCAGACTTAAGTTTTTTATTTAGTCTTTTATTTTTATTTATTTTATTCTTTTATTTTTTTTTACATTTATATTATCGATGCAATAAATAACTTTCATCATTGAGGTTAAGTCATTGAGATTTTCTTTTTAAAAATAAATAATCTGGTTTGTCGCTCACACAACTTTCGTTATCCTTCATTTCAATGCTATAAAGATAAATCGCAGGTAAAGCAGTTCCATTAATTACATTTAATAAAAAAGAACGTGTAGGTATTTTGAGTAATCCTGCATATTTTCTATAAAGTATATGCTCATCATATTGTTTACTTAAAATTAGTCCTATATGAAAAACACATCCAGCAAATTCAAATTATTGACCTAAAATATCCTGTATATTTTAATATGCTTAATACATACTTGGGTAGTCTTGCAAATGAATGTTTAATGATTTCCATACCACAATCTACACAAAACATGTTTTTATGCATATATATAAATGTATATAAGATCATTTCATTTTCTGTAGGACAGGCTATGTTACCCTGGACTTACCAGAATTTTTCCTCATTCCCCATCCATAGACGTAAGATATTTAAACATTCTTGGTTAAGATATTTAAATGTCTATGGCCTTGTACACTAACCATTTGCTTGATCCCAACAAAAAGTTTAGTGTAGCATCACTACATGATAGAAATATAGAATACCTAATGTGGACTTCCTGCTACTATTTTTTCTTGAGATATGTTGATAAGACACACAGACAAGCAGACAGACACAGACAGATCAACCACTAAAAACATGATTTTCAGATTCTGGAGACCTCAAAACGTGTAAATATAACAAAAACTCAATTTCGAAAATTTCACCCCAAAACAAAACTTTCTCTACCATATATACGGGTAAAAGTAAGTGTAATTATAGTTAGCATGTTGATTTTCTTATGCGAATAAACATTTGAGTAGTGATGACGTCATATGGGCGGCAGATTAATGCTTGCCTCAGGCGGCAAAATATCTAGCACCGGCCCTGAACATATATATAAAACCCAATAAAAACATATTTCAAAGAACTCGTAATGATAACGATAAAATTCAAAATCTAGAAACTGCAGGAATTTATAAAATTAATTTTCAAAAATATGGGGGGTTTCTGGTTCTTACTAATGACTAAGTGTATGTTAAATGACTAAGTGCAAATTAAAAGATAGGATTAAGGAACATTCCAATGATATTAAATTTAATAAAAATACAACTGCACTTGCTCAGGTTCACCATAACGAAAATATTAATATCGATTTCCATAACATTAAAAAATTCTCAAATTATAATAGTCATTATTACGCCATAAAAAAGGAAGCAGTGGAGATCATTACATGTGAAAATACCTGTAACACAACTGAAGCCGAAATCAATGAAAGATGACGCTGCATGCTGAGGCTCTCAGACAGATGAAGAATTCAAGTCATTCACCTATGATTAAGGCCATATGAATGTTTGGCGGAAAGTTCTTAGGATATGTAAGTGGCCTTTTTGTGGTAATATCTTGTTAAATTAATTTTTATCTTAATAATTTTTATCATATTTAATAGGTGCTAACCACTTTTATTTTACTGTGTTTTTTTCAAATTTTTAAGGTTGTTCTGAAAATCCAATTATTATTTTTTTTATTTCCGAACATACACATGTAAGGAAATTATTGCAATCATGAAAAAATTTGACTTTGTGAGATTTTGATGCATTTATATATTTTGAAGTCTCCTGAGTTCATTTTAGCTGTTTTTACTGTGTGTATGTGAGTGAACACAATAACATCTAAACGTTTTGTTTGAATGAGCTAAAAGTTGGTACAAATGTTATAGCTGTCCGTAGCACGGACCTCATTGAGTTTGGTGAATCTAGCACTTATATTTTTTTTACAGGAATGCAAAGAAAAATTCTTTATCATTATTGCTTATGAGCTCAAATTATTCTTTATCATTATGATGAATAGGCCCAATTTTTTTAAAGTGCGATAGCATCTAAACACCTTATTCAAATGAACTGAAAATTTATTTACATACTACAGATCACTGTCTCATGAGCTGTATAAATTTTATTGAATCTAGCCCTCATAGACTTTTTACAGGGCCACAACGAAAATTCTTAAGCATTATGATCTATGGGCCCAAATTATTTGAATTGCAATAACATTAAATTAAACAACTTACTACAAGGAGAAAAATACTCAAACACCCTATTTATAATTTTCTCTTTTGTTTATTTAATGACTTCTCTTTATTTATACACATATTAACTTAATGTTCAAAAAAGTCAAGCGAAGTCACCCAAAATTTTTCAGAATATAATCATTAATTCCATTAACGGAGAAGGAGTAAGTTATGCTATTTGTTATTAGTCAGATATACAAAAATATGCAAAAATTTTGCTTATTTAAATTTGTGTTTACCAAATTTAAATAACTAAATGAATTGCCAAAATTTGAATTCCTTGAAAGTTCATGAGAAGACTTGAGGGTATATTAAAAATAATCAAAACAAGAACAACTTTATTAAGAGGGGGATGTATTTCCCTATTAAATTGAAAAAGTAAATTATGAAACTTAGCTAAAAATAAATATGAATTTGACTCATTTAACAAACAAGACAAAAAATATAAGAATTAAACTAAAAAAAATTATTCAAATGTGATTTATTTTTTTAATTAAATGATCCAATATTTCTAATTTACAGATTATTAAAATTTACAGATTATAAAAATTATAGATTCAATTGAGAAAGAGATAAAACTTTAAATTATTTTTTTTAAATAAAAGAAATTAATATACTTTCAAACAAAGGCCTAGTTCGATCAACTTTCATTTTTTTCCCTGCTAGATCTTGAGCAATTTTAATAGCTACTTCTTCAAGATATTCCATTGTTCTTACTTCTGGTGGTTTTGTTCCAGGTCCTATGTTAAATATGATTTAAAAATAATTTTAAATTCTAAATCATAATAAATAAAACTTTCAAAAAATAAAAATTTATTTATCTTACCTAAAGGATCTACAAGTAAATCAACTAATCCCATTTTTTTGGCTTTGTCAGCTCTAACTGTTCTTCCTGTCAACATCATATCCAAAGCATTTGGTAAAGAGATCTATATATAAAATGAAGTAAAATATAATCATGTAAATTTAAAAACCTTTATTTAAAAATAGATTATGGTGAAATAATTTAAAATTATTGCCGTATAAAAAGAGGCAAATAACTTCAATTTTGGTATTTCATCAATAGGAATTTTGACAAAACTAAAAGCTTGTAATTTATATATTGAAAAATGAAAGAAGGAAACTCTGTTCAGGAAGTTTCTAATTTTTAGAAAAAGGTTCAAGTGCAAAGTTTAGCTCACTTTTAAATCATTTTATATTTATCAAAATTTTCAAAATACTTTTCAAATTTATACTTACAAAATCTGTCCAAATTTTAATCAGTTTAAGATTATATAGCAACTTTTAATAATATTGTAACAAAAAATTACATACAGAACTGTAATATAAGCAAAGCAAATATTATTGAAGATTGATTATTAAGATTGTTAATTTTTTCAATATTTAATCAATAAATAATGAAAAAAAAACTGTATATTAGAATATACTAAATAGGAGCATTAACATTCTTTTGTGTTTAAATTAGAGCTGTACTGAGTACTTAGCACAGAGTCAATTTGTCAAGTACCCTGAACTCAGCCAATTCGGAGTAGCTGAAAGTTTTTATTTTTTTATTTTATTTTTATACATTATTGAAAACAAATGTATTTGTTGAAAAAATCAGAAGGTAGAGGGGCACCAGTACCTCCAAACCAGACCGTCACGGGAACAAGAACTTTTTTTTTAATTATTGCTTTCCTCTGAATATATTTTTTAAGTACCGTAAAATCCCGATTATAAGCCCCCCCCCCCCTTGAAAGTAAGCCCCTCCCCACTTTTAGGAAACTTTGGATTTTTTGCATAATCCTAAAAATAAGCCCCCTCCATTTTTTTCATTTTGAATAAAAAATTATTTTCTGAAATCTTATGTGTATTTAATGATTTTAAATAAATGTATTCTTTTAAAATACTTTTTTGCCACAAAATTTATTAACTCCCTTCTTTTCCTTCTGTTTTAACAAAATAACAATGAGGTGAGGATGAGAACTATGAAATAAGTATATTGAGATTGTAAACCTATTTTCCGATAGATGGCAGCACTAGTCTTAATTCCAGAAAAGGTTCTTACAGGCTTCCTCAATGTTCATTAAAAAAAAAAAAAAAAAATTGAACCTATAAGTAAACTTTTCTTTATTTACCTTTCATATACTAAAGAATAAATAGAGTTCTTTTATTTACTTATTTATTAAAGGTTACATTAAAAAAAAAAATTATTAGCTTTTCTTTTAATTTAATTATTTCAATTAAAAAGATTGATGTCATATTTTTGTAAAATGTTATGTTTAACAATAATATATAAAATGAGTTTTATGCATTTAATATTCACCTAAATATATACTCTTATTATAAACACTATTAATTAATGTTTGATAACCTTTCAAGATTTACCTTGCCTTTACTTTACCAAAATCAGTTTTTTTTTAAAAATTAGTCTTTCATATTAACCATATGAAAAAATTAATTAAAATTATCAATTTAAATTAATAATAAAATAATTTTAAATTAATAATTTAAGATTTATTTCTGTAAGTTACATTCAATTCTGGATTAGATAATAAATATTAGTTTTATTCTCTGTTGGTAGATGGTGCCACCACAACTTTTTTTTAAAAGAAATTTCTAATAATCCTGATTATAATCCCCTCCCTACTTTTTACTGGTTTTGCATTTGAAAAACGGGGGGGGGGCTTATAATCGGGATTTTACGGTAAAATAAAACATTTTGGTTCCATTCGTAGACTATTAAACTCATGCTGAAATCATGCATGATTATTCGGCAGTGAACTTATTCTTTATTTTGTCATATGTTATTCAAATAAGAAACTTTAACCTGTATTCTATGATAATTCTTTAAATCAAGAGGAAAGAATGTAAAAGTTGAATTCAAACTCCCTTTGTGAAACAAATTTAATATTATGTGAAAATGACATTCTTTATTCGATATCTACTTCATCCAATGTACAAAAATGTACAATAATTTTAATTCGAAACTCTTTTTAAACGTTAGTCTATATAATAATTCTGTGAAATAATGATATTAAGTTAAGAATGATATTAAGTTAAGACTTAAGTTGATATTAAGACATCATCAATATTCTAAGTGAAAGAAGGTCATTAATTTCTAGTTCAAAATGAATTGGGATTCGTCATTTTTGAAAAGTGTTTTTTTTCCTTCAAGCATCGAGGAAATCCGGGAGAGCTGTGAGTAGAATTAAATTTAATCTTATGCATGCTAAATAATGTTTGGTTTTTGAAAATATTGATTCTTTAATAGGGTTATAAATATTAATGTTTTAGTCAACACTAACTCACAAACATAAATTTGGTCTGTCTACCCATGAACTATTGATCCCAGTGGCAGAAAGTTTTGACGCTGTCTGCGACAGGCTTTTAAAATTTCATAATCTGTCTGCAGCAAAATTTGCGTGTAATCAGGGGTGAAAATGGCTTACACTCAAAAAGCCTGAAAGCTGATGGGGACGGGGGGAGGGGGGCTTAACATCAGTGGTGATCTTGTGCAACAATACACGAATACAATTTTATTACAAAACGATATAGTATAAACAATTGTATTCATTCATCTCATTCAATTAAATATTTTAAAGCAATGTTTCACACAACACAATATAAATAATTATAAATAATACAAGTATTAGTTTTAGTTTTGATACAGAAATTTTTATAAGTGAATTGTTATCCGAAAGTTGCAGACAAATTTTTTTCTCAGTGCTGACAAAAACTGTCCGCAAGCCGTTTTTCTGTGTCCGCGACTATGTCGCCGTGTCGCGGTGTTTCTGCCACTGGGCTATTGATGATGTTAAAAAAATGAGATATTGAGAAATATAAAAATATATTTGATATGTATTTAATGTGTATTTGACATTTTTTATTCTTATTCGTAATCATTTATTCTTGAAATGATTTATTTTTGTTCTTGAATGTTTGTTCTGTAATTCGAAGGCCTATATTTATGTATATTTAAACTTATATATTCTAAAATGTCTCTGAAATTAACTAAGCAAGTTTTGTTATTTGAAAATTTATGTAAAGAGATCGATAGTTTTAGAGATAGAGTAAAAAAGTGTAGTAAAGATGAGCAATCCAAAGTTAATTATTATAAACTGAAGTTCAATCATATGATTCTGAATTTGCAGAAATATTTAAAAATTTATCTGTTAAAGAGAATGAGGATTACATGGATATGTATTTGAGATATAGGTGAGTTGTTTTTGATTTACTGGTGAAGATAGAAGACAAAACAGAAGTAAATGTGTATGATTCAGATACTCACTCGGAAAATACAGAAGAGAAAAATGGTAAAGCCTCTCTCATTAAATTACCGAAATTTGATATTCCAACATTCTTCGGTGAAAAAGAAAATTGGATTTCTTTTAAAGAATTTTTAATTCGACAATTCTAAATAATAATCAGTTATCCAAAATTGAAAAGCTACAATATTTACATTCATCAGTGCGCAGAATAACAGCTAAATTAATTTGAGGATTCGCTCTAAAAGAGGAAAATTTAGATCAATGTTGAGAAATATTAAATGAAAGATATGAAAATAAAAGACAATTAGCATTGAGTCAAATTAACAAAATATTTTCTATGAAAATTGTAAAAGCAAACACTGCTAAAACTTTATTTGAGTTATTAGATACTTGTAATGAAGCCATCAGAAATTTAAAAACTTTGGGTTTGGATTCTAATGCGTTAAGTGACTTAATTATAATAAAATTCACGATGGGGAAATTAGATGAATCATTAAAACAGAGATGGGAAATAATGTTGGATAGTGATAAATTGCCTGATCTTGATCTTTTTAGGAAAGTTGTTGAGCGGGAAGTGTGCGGTGTTGAAGAGATAAAATGTAAACCAGAAGTAAAATTCACTAATTCGAAGAAAACAAATAATGTACTTAGTACAATTGTGAAAAAGGATAATATATGAAATTCTTTATAATGAGCATCATGCGCTATTTAAATGTCTAACATTTAATTCAAACCCGGTTAAAGAAAGATGGAAATTCATTGAATTAAATAAATTATGTAAAAATTGCTTACGCCAAAATCATAGGCTGAAGAATTGTAGGATAAACATCAATTGTAAAAATTCTGCCGAAAAACATCACACCTTACTGTATGTTTATGGTAGAAGTCAAAATTGTGAAAGAGCGAATCATGTATCACCAGAAATGTCTGTTTCAAATAGTGCTCAATTTTATTCGAGTAATGTTTTATTATCTACAGCATTAATTAAAGTTAAATCAAGTATAGGTAAAATTATGCATTATAAAGCATTGATAGATAATGCAAGTCAAAATTCATTAATTACAAAGGAATGTGCTAAGCGACTAAATTTGCCATTACAAGAGCACGTTGTAACACAATTGGCTATACTGCAACACGATTGGCTATATATTCAAGGATTGCAACTAGCTGATCCACAATTTTATGTAAGTGGTCCTATAGATATTCTGCTGTGTGTGGAAAACAGTTTCATTCATCTGTAATGGCAGTCCCATTCAAGGGCCATCTGGAACCCCTACAGCTTTTCCTACCAAACTGGGTTACCTCCTTTCAGGACGAGTTGACAGTTTTTATGTTACGAACTTAACTTTAATACATCACACTACTGTTGATGATGAATTAAATAACAGTTAAAAAAAATTATTTGAAACTGAATCAATACAGAATTTAGAAAGTAAATGTACAGAAAATGATCCTGTAGAAAATTTCTAAAAGAAATAGTCATGGGAGATATATAATTCATCTACCGTTTAAGCGAGATAAGGCACTAGGTGACAATCAGTCAGGGGCTATTTCAAGATTTCTGTCAATGGTAAATAAACTTAAAAAGGATCAACAATTAAAGATAGCTTATTCTAACTTTATGAAGGAATGCATTTCATTGAGTCATATGACTCAGTTGAATCAAAACGAAATTGATGAAACGCCACATTATTATTTACCGCATCATGCGGTCGTAAATGAAAATAGTGAAACAACAAAATTACGTGCAGTCTTTAATGTATCGTTTAAAACTACAGACAATAAATCATTGAACGACATACTGTATATTGGTCCGAAATTACAATCACATATTTTTGACAATTTAGCAAAATTTCATTTATATCCTGTAGCCTTCAAGTGCAGATATAGAAAAGATCTATAGGCAAATTCTAATCAAAAATGAAGATAGAAAATATCAAAGAATCGTTTGGAGAGAATCTCCCAATGACCCATTATCAGTCTACGAATTAAACACTGTCACCTACGGAACAGCTTGTGCACCCTATTTAGAGTTATGCACTCTTAAGCAATTATGTGAAGATGAAAAACTAAATTTCCCGTTAGCAACAGAAATTGCTAAATTTTTTTTTTATATTGACGATCTATTAGTCAGAGCACAATCCATTCAATTAGCAAAAGATGGAATAATGGAGCTACAGGCTCTAATGCAATCAGGTGGTTTTCTACTTAGGAAATGGGCTTGTAGACAACCAGAAGCTCTCTCCAAAATTCCAGATGAGGAGAAAGCTAATTCGGTCATACATTTTTTTGATAAAAAAGAAAAAATAAATCAAAGACTTCTAGGCATGTTCTGGAACTTGAGTGAGGACACTCTTCAAGTCAGAACAGTAGTTGATCCAAAAAATCCACGTGAAAAGGCAACTGCTCTCCATAATTGTTCAAGTCTATGACCCCCTAGGAATTATTTCGTCATCTACCATCATTCTAAAATTATTTTTATGAAAATTAAACACAACATGGGATGAGCCGATACCTCCAGATATTTTACAAGAGTGGAACATTTTTTTAATGAAATTCACGAATTTAAATCTATGTCAGTACCTCGCTATTTAGGTTTAAATGCTAACGACATCAAATTTGAGATTCATGGTTTCTGTGATGCCTCTCCCAGGGTATGTGCTACAGTAGCATACTTAAAAGTCATCACAGACACCATCCAGATATTTTAATTGCTTCTAAAACCAGAGTCGCACCTGCAAAGGAACTTACTTTGTCAAAATTGGAATTGTGCAAGGCTTTACTCTTAGCAGAGTTAATTATCAACATTCAAAAATCCCTTAAATTTATTCATTCAACATACTTGTATACTGACTCTTCCATTCCACTAAACTGGATAAATAATCTTCCTAATAAAGGAAATTTATTTGTGACTTATAGAGCAACTAAAATAAGATCTCTTACCAGCTTGGAGTCCTGGGGACATATTCCAGGCAAAGATAACCCGACCGATTGTGCCATGCGAGGATTATCCCCAGCTAAACTGAAAGCCAGAACTGATTGGTGGGAAGGGCCAAAATGGCTTTATAACTTTGAAATACCCCACATGTATATCTTACATTCGGTTGAGTTCAGGAACAAACTAGTGACAATCCCATAGACTCAAGCTCTAAACCTCCCCGTGCTAATAACGAGTTTTTATCTCATATTTAAAAAATTTCTAATTAGCTAAAGTTTTTGAGAATTATTGCATATGTTCTGAGATTTATACATAATATCAAAAGCAAGGCAAAGAAAAGTAGTCCTTTAAAGGCCCTAGAGCTAAATAAAGCTGAAATTTGCATTGTAAAAATTATCCAAGGATTATTCAATTATCCGAATTTAAGGAAGAAATGGCTTTACTAAATAAAGGTAAACCTAGTTTAAAACCTTCCCACCATATGTTCTGCCTTGATCCTTTTATTGACAAATTAGGCAATCTTCGTGTTGGAGTATGCTTGCGGAACCATGCATTCCTACGATTCCAAGAAAAACATCCAATTTTGATACCAAAATCTCACCACTTCACATCCTTAATAATACAACATCACAACTTAAGTTCACATGCTGGTCCCAACTTAGTACTGTCACTCATTAGAAAAAAATTTTGTATCCCTCATGGACGCTCCACTGATAAATCAGTATTAAGACAGTGCCTAATATGTTTTCATCTGTCTGCTAAGCCGATAATACAAAAGATGGGTGAATCTATCCTCAGTCAGAATTACACCCATCCGTTCCTTTTTTAAAGTTGGAATTGACTTTGCAGGACCAGTCATGACAAAATGCCAACATAGGTGTAAAGCGACTACTTTTAAATCATACATTGCACTGTTCATCTGTATGGCCACAAAGGCAGTGCACCTTGAATATGTTTCCAGTCTTTCTACAGAGGCATTTCTCACAGCATTGTGACGCTTCATAGGTAGACGGGGATACCCCTCTGACACATTTTCTGACAATGGACGAAATTTTGTGGAAGCCTATTCTTATCTGAAAGTTATTTACTTTATTCAAAGAAGAAAAATTACAAAACTTTGCTTCTCAACACTGAATTACTTCGCATTTCATTCCCCTGTATGCTCCAAATTTTGGGGGACTTTGGGAAGCTTCTATAAAATTAGCCAAACATCACATTTAGTGAAAATCACACAAGGTGCTATTTTACCTCTTGAGAAACTTACGACGCTTCTATGTTAGATAGAGCCTGTTATTAATTCTCGGCCTCTTAACACCATTATCAAATGACCCTCACGATTTAGGAGCTTTAACACCTTTTTCATTTATTGATTGGATCTGCATTATTAGAATTGCCAGAAACTTCTTTAACACCCAATTCTATTAGTCTTTCTTCCAGGTATAAGCTATTGGCGCAGATGAAAGATATATTCTGGAAAAGGTGGACAGGGGTCCCACCATATTAAACTAAAAATATAGGATTTTTTAGAAAAAAAATACAGGAATCCACATGGGAAAAATATAGGATTTTGAAATAGAAAAATATAGAAATTTATACGCCATTTTCTGAAAATATGTAAAATTACTGATGAATATATATAGGAGGATCCAGAATCGATATTGTTCAAATATGACGAGAAAGAAGGTAATAAAAAATGAAAACTGTTTCAAGCAGGAAAAAAGTATGGGCACAATCTAATGCATAATAATTAAGAGTGTGCTGCATATCTATAATTTTTATTCAAGCACAAAACTATCAGAGAGTGGTCCTCATATCAAAGAAGTAATATCAGTTGGCATTAACTTGTTTAGTTTGTGAGAATATTACATAGTGATGCAATTTGGCCTTTATCAATCCACTGTAGGATGAAGGCAAATTCCTTTATTTCTCTACTGAAGATCGCTGTTGATATGGATGAATTAGAAATGGTATGCAGTCATACTATTAACAACTGAAATTAAAACTGAGTTAAACTTGTATGGAGAGCATTCGGAAGAAATAGCACTATATTCAAAAGTGATTCTCCTAATTTGTTTGAAAAGAAAAGTTTTTGATCAGTGTATTTTGCCTGTTTAACTTATGCATCATGAACTTGGTCATTAACATGTAAAGCTATATAAAAACTTCAAACAGTCCAGAGAAGCATGGAGAGGTGCATGATAGGATTCACCCGAAGAGACAGAAAGCGAAACACTTGGATTAGGAAGCAAAGCAAAGTTACCGATGCTATTTTTAGAGTCAAGAAGTTAAAATGGAGCTGGGCTGGGCACCTTGTTAAAATTTAATTGTTAATATTTACGAGTTGTTAGACAATGATACAATTTTATATGATATTATACATCACTATAATTTGCCCTATTGCTACAATTGCCCTTGATAAATATACAGCAGTTTCGGAGGAAGTTTCACGGTTATTTTTTCGCAATTTATTGATTTTTAAACATTTCTTACTTTGACTGTGCATTTTTTTTTGTATGTAATATTTTGTTGATATCTTGCTATTTAAAATGTTTCCTTCCTTGTGTTGAGTCATTATGATGATAAAATAATTTATATTTATATTTAATGCAAATTAAGAAACATTCTTTACACTGAAATTCTTAATGGATAAAAAAAAAAAAAAAAAAAAATCTAAAATTTTTATACAAATATGTGCGAAAATAATAAGCTCTTGTTTTAAACAAAGTTTTAACATAATACCATGCTATTTATTACTTCATAAAGGGTTACAAATATTCATGTATCATAAATTCTACAATAAATTATATTTTGTACAGATATTTGAAAAAAAAAAAATCTTTAGCTATATAAAAACATAAAACAATAACTAAAAAATACAAATGCAAGGTTTTACAATCAATAAAGTGTTCTAATATGTATTATTTTGAAATGACTTTTTTTTTTTTTTTTTCAACTATTCATCTAAAATTAAATGTTTTTAAAATACTTACAAGTCGTGGTAGTCTTTGAGTACCACCAGCTCCAGGTAGTAATCCAAGAAGTACTTCTGGAACTCCTAGGCCTGTTTTCTTATCTTTCACTGCAATTCGATAGTGACATGCTAAAGCGGTCTACACAAAATAATTATCACACATTAAATGCACACATATATATATATCTATATATAGCATTGATTTTGGGGGAGAAAAAATTACGCACAAACATATATGTATATAAATGTCATTTTTTAAATAGATAAAACATATCTAGCACAATTTGAGCATTATAAAATTGATTCCGCCCAAGGAACTTATTACAATTTGGGTCATTTTCAAAATTTGCTTACGTATGCTGTCCCAGAGAAAAAATAGAAAATTCAAGCAAAAATTAACTTTAAAAGTTTAATTTGAGCAGTGCATTGAGTAAAGAAGACTATATTAAATATTTGCAGCATTAAAAATAAATAACAAATCTATAAATTTTTTTTAGACAAATGTTTAAAAATGTGACTCCAGGCAAAAATGCCTGTCCCTTTCTAGTTATATGAAATTAAATGTCATTTCTTTGCTATTAAATTTCTTTATTTTTTATAAAAAAATTGATATATATTAAATATGAAGTATTAGTCTGTTATATTGATGGTAAATATTAATTTCTGGAACTTTCTACTTCAGCAAAATTAATACAATATTTTGTCTCCCACTTTATGTCAAGTCTGTTACCTTCTCATTATTTTAGCAAAAATAGGTTTATAATTCTGCCTAATGATGGCAGCACATACTTGAAGATATTGTTAAACCAGAGCCTCCTTAAGTAGATGCCTAGCGAGTCGCTCGAAAACTTGGCAACAGTACAAGAAGAACATAGCCAGTAGATGGCGCTTGATACCGTACGTAAAGTTATGTTTATTTCCCGCGATCGCGATGCAATTGAGCTTCAATTGAGTTCTGGTTTATGTTTTATTAATTTAACAAATGTGAGAGTTTTTTTTTTTTTTTTTTTTTATAATATGGTGTATTGCGTCGTTCCATTTTATAAATCAGACAGTAGCCGTGAAAATATATGTTTCCACGAAATACCAAGCAATGCAATTCAGCGTAAAAAATTGCTTCCAAATATTTCCAGACAAGGTATGTAAACTGCATAAATAATTAATGCAATATTGCCAACCCTCCGGATTTTTGAATATCAATAATATTTTTCACAAAAAACATTATTTTTCTTTATTATCGTAAATTGTGTGATTAAGACGAAGATAAATTTAAAAGAAATTATGATATAAAAATTCGAAGGGTTGACACCTCTCTGTTAGTAAGTTAGATTTAACAAATAAAAATAGTTATGCTTATTACAAAATGAAATAAAATTTTTATTTATTGATGTAGGAATACAGAAAAATAACTTGTTCTTAGTTACTTTCAAGTCACTCTATATTGGAGTATTTTGTAGTTTTTTTCATAAAATGAATAAAACTATAAAATACTCCAATATAGGAACAAGATTGATTTATATTTTTTTAATACCACTGTTTTTTAAAGACTTGTGTAAATGCGTATAAAAATTTGATTATTTCAGTTAAATCGAAACAAAAGTGTTGGGAATCTTGAAAAGAAAAAATAGAAAATTTTTATCTCTACTTTTGTTCTTTTTAAAAATATTAAGTTTTAAGATTCAAAACATTACTTTTATTAACCTTTTACCACAGAAATGGAATATGGAATTAAAAATTCATGTAAAAATTAAATATCATGAGTACTGATTTGAAAAATTATCAGAAAAATGAAAAATATCCCCACATCCATACACTCACATATATATACACACAAACACATATACTGGCTAAATATAAATCAGGGGAAAACTCGATATCGAATTTTTGGACCGAACACAATACTTTCATTACCTACGGTAGTAGGGTAATGGAAGTAAAATTATTTCAAGGATGTTATTAATTTGTCCTTAAATTTGCCAATCTTTATCAAATTTTTCAATTTGAAACCTAATACGAGTTTTAAAATACAATTGTGAATTTCCTGCATTTGTTTGTTTTTAAGTTTTTCTGATAATAAATATGCATATAAATCAATCGCTAAAAACTAAAAAAAAAAAAAAAAAAAAAGTTTTTTGTATTCAGGGAACCTCAAAACGTGACTTTATTCAAAAACCTGAGTTGAAGATAGAACTTCAAAAAAAATACTTTTTTTACATTATAGGTTCGAAAAATTAATTTTCCTTCTTCAACAGTATTCGTCGACATAAAAAAGTGTACCAAAGCACTTCCGTCAATTACATTCTACAGAAAAGAACGTTTAGCTTAATTTTGGATAGCCCTGTATGTTTTCAATAAACTATGTGCACATCAGATTGTGCATTTAAATTTAGTCTTATATGAAAAACACTTAACACAAAATGAAATACACTTTCAGCATTTTCCAAGTATATCCGAGATAGGCAAACCGACGCGCACAGACCAACCGCTAAAAACATTTTTCGTTTCAGGAGACCTCAAAACATGTAAACATAACACAACTTTATTTCGAAAATATCTATCAGTTTCGAAAGCATACCCTCTCGGAACTGATGGAGCTAATAAAATCTTGGGAAAAAAAAAAAAAAAACTTTTCGTGCGAGAGAAAACTTATACTCAAGAAATCCTTAATTTTAAAAATTTAAATCTTAATGGTTATTTATTTATTTTTTCTGACGGACTAGACAACAGATTGTTTTCTTCTCCAATTTTTATTACTGAATGTTAACTTATCTCGTTAATGTGCTGGTCTATTTTTCTTATAAATAATATAAAATTCTCGATTTAAGAAAAATAATTCACACCTAATAAGGTAAAAATGTAACGTAAAGGACATGACCAAAAAAAGAAAAAAAAGACATGATTTTAATAATTTATCATTATAAATTATTCATTCTAAACTGAACTCATTTAAAGTTCAGAGATTTTAATTTATATAAACGAAACTTTCATCTGATATCTATATTAAAAAAATTTTTGAAATTTTTATTGAATAAATATATAAAAAATAATTTAATCGCGTGATAGACATGCCATGTTTTTGCTTATTTAATTTTAAATTTCGTTTTTTAATTAATAATATATTTAAAAAAAAAAGGTGTTATTTATTTGATACGTTGTAATTCAATTAGTTGAAAAGCTAAAATAGGTCTTGTCCACTTTCGAAGAAAATTAAACCCTATACTTTTTTAAATATAAATATTTGAATATTTTTTTGAAAATATTTACGATAAAGCACTTTCACATCATTTTTTCAAATTAAAAGAAAAAAAAAAAATACAATTTTGGACTTTAAATTGAAATTAATAGCTAGATTTTATATGAAAAATATAACTTATCTATGAAACAGAAGAAAATTGTTGCTCTGCGTAGGTGCTGTCACCTAGCGTTAGTTTTGTTTTTTAAATGTTGCCTAATTTAACATTGGGATTCGAAGCGCGTGGAAGGCATCTACTTAAGGAGGCTCTGGTTAAACTAGTCTAGCAACTTTGTCTAATCATTTTTTTTTTCTTCTGCATTGCAGTTCTAATAAGAATCAGTTTTCTTCAAGGTAGGTATTTTTATTCTTTGTCAAGTCTGTTACCATAATTTTTAATATTAAAATAATATTTTTAGCAATTTTATGTTTAAATACTGTTACCTTGTCAAATTTAAAAGACATTTATATTATTCTTTAAATTTCAAATTATGTAAGTCAGTTTTTATTTCATGATTTTATTTGAATATCAAGTCTGTTACTTGTCAAGTCTGTTACCATATTACTGGGTAACGGATTTGACTGAAGGTAACAGACTTGACATTGTTTGAAAATAGTGGTAAATAAAGATTATTTTCAATGTAGGATGGCTTTAACACCTCCAGAAAAGCAAAGGCTATAGAGAAAGGCTAAAACAAAATAATAACAAGCAGTTTTAACTCTGTGTTCTAAATCTGTATCATAGAGTGATTTCACACTAAACTTTTTGTTAAGATCAAGTAAATGATTCGTAAACAACGACATCCAAGAGAATTCAAATATGGGGGGAAATTTTTCATAAGTACAGTGTAACATCTATAGGCTGCCCTAAACAAAATGGAATAAACATATTTTTCTATATGCATAAATACATGCTTCTGCAGATTGTGGAATGGAAATCATATAATTTGTTTACAGGGCTACTTAAAATATTTGGATATATTGGGACTATATTAGGAAATTGTTGGAAAATTGTTTCATTTTGTGTTAAGTGTTTTTCATATAAAACTAAATTTATGAAAACAATGCAATGTGTATATAGTTTATAGAAAATATACAGGGCTATGTAAAATTAAGCTGAACCTTCGTTCTTTTCTATTGAACATAATTTATGGAAATCCTTTGCTATATTTTATTATGTTCACGAACACTGCCTATCGATTTTCCTGAAGAAATCAACTAACGTAAGCGAACAGGTATCTGAAAGGGGCTTTATATAGCGATATTGAAAAAAAAAAAAAAATATATATATATATATATGTATGTATTACAGCTTTGTTTGAGATGCAGATTTGTCTTTTTTCGGTTTTCCTTGTCCCATTTCCAGTTTTATTTATTTTTTTTTTCACCAATAGTTAAAATATGAAGTTTTAATATAAAGTTCTGTTGTTCTAGCTTTAGATTTAAAAGATTATCAATCTTTGTCAGAAGATACATGCCCACCCCTACACACACATACATACACAATGAATAATTCCCAAAAACCACTATTTTGGACCATAAAAAATGTAAATCAGGTGAAAAATCGGTATCAAAACTGTATATGTTACTTCCATTATGTACAGTAAACAGGTAATGGAAGCAAAAATTGTTACATAAGATAAGTACTTAATTAATAATTATTATAGATTTTTCAAAGATCCGTCCCTATCTGTGGATAAAAACTGATATTCGTTTTCATATCTGTGTTTGTAGATCACAGTTTCTGATGATCCGACACATCCCTACTTATAATGTTCTTTTCATATTTATGTATTATGTGACATTACTTGATAAGTATTTGATTGATTTTTAAATAACACTGCTCGGCATAAAAATTGCCTCCGACACCATTTCAGCATATTCTTATGTAAAATGACCTCCTTAATCCGAATATGACGCCCATTTTGCCCTATCATCCTCCATTTTTTTAGGAATGGCCCCTATTTTTATCATTTTTTGGTGATTTTATGGCTATAGATTTGATTTTTAAGAGGGGGGGGGGGATTATTTTAACCGTTAAATAACGTCTAAGGGGCTGAGAGTTGGAAAATTCTCAAACATGGACATTTGCAGCAAGGGAAAAATTTTGGGGGAGATTTGCCACTGAAATTATGCATTACATATCTTTTATTTTTTTAATCAGTTATTAATGTTATTTTTTAAACTTTATGTTTTTTTGTTTTTAGGTGTTAAATTAATTATTTTTCATTCTTCAAATCAAATTCATGGTCATAAAATTATCGAACAGGGAAAGAAATTGAGGGGGGGGGGGCTGTATCTAGAAAACGGCAAAATGGGGGAGTCATATTCCGATTCAGAAGGTCATTTTACATAAGAATCAGCAAAAATGGTATCAGATCTCAATTTTTTTTTTTTTTTTTTTTTTTTTTTCTTTTCTGAGCAGTGCAAGATATACATTGATTTAAATATTAGATAATAAAATGATTTATTCTTAGCTTAAAAAAAAAAAAAACATTGGAATGATATATTATATAAACTTGAAGATATCATTAAAAACTGAGTAGCAACAAACTTAACATTTGGCAACAGATTATGATCAAATCTGTTACCAACTGTCAAGTCTGTTACCGCACACTTTTTGATGATATTTTCATATTAATATCAGTTTTTCCTTACTTTATTGTTATTTTCCTCTGAGATAAGAAACAGAGATGTGATTTTCCTACAATTCAATAATTTAAATAGTCATATTTTGTTTTTTATTAGAAAAAGTTCATGTATACATTTCTATGTGTTTAAAATCCCTGGCTATAAATGCCTTTCATTTCAATTTAATTTGAGAATTACTGAGAAATATTATGTTTTGAACTCAGGGGACATAATTTACTTCAAAATAGGTTGTTTTCTTTAACTTTAATAAAACTTAATGGTATGAATTTTAGGAATTTTTGTATGGTAACGGACTTGACAATTTGTACTGTAACTTGACACTGCAATAGCATTTTCATATTAAATTAACAAAAGTCTATGACCAATAACTGTTCCATGCACTTCAAACATTTGTCTAAACACCTATTTTCATTTCTGGAGAAAATTATGAAGTTTGAAAAAAAAATTAAAATTCTGAAATGTAAGTGTATGTTGAAAATGGCCCACTTAATAAAAAATTCACTAAAAACAGGAGATAATATAAATATGGTATCTTTTATAGATTACCTCTAAGCCACCTCCAAGACAAGTGCCATTTATTGCAGCGACAATAGGCTTATTGCTACTTTCTAATTCTAGAAATATATCTTGTCCAGCTTTAGATAATTCACAAACCTCCTCTTTTGTTTTACAAGCCTCTAACATTGGAATATCAGCTCCAGCTATAAAGCATCCAGGTTTAGCAGATATTAATACAACAGATGAAATACTAGGATCAGACATGACATTTTTCATTACGGTTTGAACTTCTGCCATGACATCTCTATTTAAAGTATTTACCTAAGAAAGAGCAAGATAAAAAAAAAAAAAATAGAATATCAAG
Organism: Salticus scenicus; assembly: GCA_963930645.1. NCBI lineage: Eukaryota > Metazoa > Arthropoda > Arachnida > Araneae > Salticidae > Salticus > Salticus scenicus. Next base: position 319,997,250 of record OZ005648.1, on the reverse strand, counting down.
CAATTTGCTCAAAATTAATCAATGCATAGAATATAGAACTACACAGGGGTGAGAGATTTGCAGTATAATGAATAATATTATTAAAAAAAATTTTTAAACATCGGCAAAATAAATAATGCTAAAAACATATACACAATTTGAATCATAACTGATTTTATTATTTTAATCTAAATTCATCTCGAAAGAGATTTGTCTTGCTCATATCTTAAGAATAATTAAATTTTGGGGGGAAAATTAGTTTCAGTTGTTGAGCATTATTTCAAAAATAGCCCTTAGTGTTAGTATATTTAATTATTGATTACAAGAAGAGATCCATTTCAAAGCTTGCAATACAGCAAATGTCACCACTTGATTATCTGAACAGTAAATTTATTCTCTTTAATTACTCCATCATTATGATAAACAAAAGCGGAACCAGTGTTAAAATTTTACCTTACTTCCATACATAAAGATTCAAAGAATATTTTCTTTATCGAATTCATTTTTAAAGAGGGTTTTTGTTTCCCAGGTCAGGGTGTCTACTGACTTGACAGAAAAAAATTTCATGACCTCAAAAAAATGTTTATGACCTGTTTTATCGACATATCCAACCTTTCTTTTTAAATTAACATATTAATTTTCCTTTTTTTTACCGATATATCACCTTCCTTTATTTTAAAAATTATTGTTTAACAACATTATTAGCTGTTAAAAAAAAAAAAAAAAAAAACTTAAAACTTTTTTTTATTAACAATCTAAGTAAATAGTAATGAAATCAATATGTACACTATTGGTGCAATGTTATAATAATTGTTATAATAATGTTATAATTATTCCACAGTTTAATTGAACTTTCAAAAGACAGGAACAATGGCTGACAGAACACAAGAAGCCTCATAAGAAATAGCATATGAAAACCTTTTATTATTATGTAAAGCAATTAACCTCTGAACAGTCATTAATTTAAGTCTATTATACTTATAAAGTTAAACTGTCGATCCAGGTAAGATTTGCATAAGGTAAAATTGCTGTTTCATAAATAATTTTTAAAGCATTTGACCCTTGGGTGGAATGCCTTACAGTTTGCTTTTGTTTAACAGCCAGTTCTACATTTTTGTGCATGTGTCAATTGTCAAGTCTATTGTGATTTTATCAAAATAATATTGGGTGATTGAATTAGTTCGTAGCATTTTCTATTAGATGGCGCACAAGTGGCATTTTCCAATAGATGGCGTGACTAGTATTCCCCGTAAACCTACTATCATTGAGCATCGTTATTAGTATATGTCATTTAGTTGAAGCGTAAATAACAAAATTTTTTACTTCATCGAATATGTCTAACTTTGTGCCGGATAAAGTGTTTTTGCGGGGAGTTCTACTTCATTACTTTAATATGAAGAAAAGCGCTGCCGAAAGTCATCGAATTTTAGTGGAAGTTTATGGAGAGCATGCACTAGTTGAACAAACAATGTCGGAAATGGTTTGCTCGATTTAAAAGTGGTGATTTTGAGCTGGAAGACAAGGAACGACCTGGGCAGCCGAAAAAATTCGAAGATGAAGAATTGAAGTCATTACTTGATGAAGATCCATGCCAAAAACTTCAAGATTTAGCTGAATCATTAAGAGTTGACTTTCAGCAGTCAGCAAACGCCTGAAAGCCATGGGAATGATCCAAAAGTAGGGAAATTGGGTCCCATACGAACTGAAACCTAGAGACGTGGAAAGGCGTTTTTCACATGTGAACAGCTACTTGAACGACAGAAAAGGAAGGGATTTTTCCATTGAATTGTAACTGGAGATGAAAAGTGGATCCACTACGACAATCCCAAACGGAGAAAGTCATGGGTTATGCCTGGCCAACCATCAACATCAACGGCAAAGTCAAATATCCATGGATCCAAACTTATGCTCTGTATTTGGTGGGATCAGCGTGGTGTGACCTACTATGAGCTGCTTAAACCAAATGAATCGATCATGGGGGAGCATTACCAAAAACAACTGATGCATTTGACCCGTGCATTAAAGGAAAAAAGGCCGGAATATGGCAATAGACACGACAAAATCATTTTCCTCCACGACAATGCTTGTCCGCACGTCGCAAAACCGGTCAAAACCTACATCGAAATGACCAAGTGGGAGGTCCTACCTCACCCGCCGTATTCTCCAGACATTGCTCCATCTGATTATCACTTGTTTCGATCCATAAGCCATGGCCTGTTTGAGGAACATTTCACTTCTTACGAAGATTGTAAAAAAAGGTCGATTCTTGGATTGCCTCTAAAGATGATTCGTTCTTCCGACACAGAATCCATATGCTGCCAGAAAGATGGGAAAAAGTAGTGGCTAGTGATGGTCAGTACTTTGAATAATCTATTTGTAATTATTTTTGCACAATAAAGCCTCAATTTTCGAAAAAAAAAAAAAAAGCTACGAATTAATTCAAACACTTAATAGTACGAAGTGTGGTACTTAAAAATGTATAGATCTTCATTTTTTTATCAACTATTTAATATGTCTCAGCAGATTACTAGTTTTTTAGAGTAGAATCATTCCATAGTTATATACCTGGCATCTACAAGATGTTTGATTCAATTCCTTGTCATAGCGTAAAGGCTTCGGTATTATTGTGGGGTTGTGCTACAGTGAGACTAAACAAGGGCATTTAGAATTACAATACAGTGTCCTAAGGGACATTCTAAATATATCTTCTTGAATAATTCTTATTAAAATTTGATTTTTATTTCATTATTATTCTTTGTCTTCCCACTTAATAAGTTTTTCCGTTTATGAAGTCTTTTTCTTCCACTCCCTTGGAAAACTTCTTAAGTGGGTTTCACAGTATGATGCATTTAATTTAAAATTTAATGTATTAAACCTGCAATTTCACTTCTTTCATATTAGAATTAATATTTCCAATGTTTTAAATTTCACACCTTAAGTTTTACAGCTAAAATTTATAAGCATGAAATCATGGTGTAAAAGAAAAAGTATCACATAGAAAGAGAAATAAAAACTTACTTTAGAATTAGGAGAATCAAATTTAATAACAGCAACTCCATTTTTTGTTTCTTGCTTAATATGGAGTCGTGCTAAAAATAAAAAATATTTTTATTAATCAATGTCAATAATAGTGGCACATTAAATAATAATAATATAATGTAGGGGAGGTTGGGGCACAGTTGTCCATTTTTATACTTTTAATTTTTCCATAAAAAGGAAAAACAAAAACGTATTTGAAAAAAATAGCAAACATTCTTTAAGCTTTTCTTGTCATGTCTTAATTTTTTTTTACAATGTTTGCAATACATTATTTAAAAAAAATATATTGTGTGTGCTTACAAAGTGGACCACTGTGCCCCCATCTCCAGAGTACAGTGGACCAATTTCTGTTGTTCATATTAAACTAATACAAATTACCCCCCTCCCACCCACCCCCTTTTTTTAATCACAGTTTCTTTAGAGTCCTGCATCTGCATGGGTTGGGCAAAAGTAAAATCCAACAAAATTTTTTTTTAATCAACCCAAAACCCTGAAATTGACCTAAATCTGATATCTTCCTACTCAAACCCCAAATTTAAATGAAAATTAATAATTCATCTAAAAATCATGCAAAATATTTTTAATTTATAAAATAATGTCAATTTTCATTATCACACTGTTGGCAAATCATTTAAAAAAGAATTAAAAATATAATTAATAATGCACTAAGTTAAAACTTTAAAAAAAAGATTACTAATAATTTTTAACCATTTATGTGTGTTGTGCATTTCAAGTGTACAAAAATGGGTTTCAAGCTTAGTGTTTGTAGTTTTATTGTTTAATGCTTATCACACACACAATAATATTAAAATAATGCAATGTTACAGATGCAGGGATCGATCAAGGTAAAAATTGGGACCCATTTGCTGCCCCATCACAAAATTCAAATATCTAACATGGGCCCCTTCACAAAATTCAGATTCATAACAACAGCTCTTTCACAAGATTTTTTTTTTTTTTTTAAATGATGATTTTGCAAAAATTTTCCATGTTAACAGTATTATTTTTAACGAGTGTCTATACTTGGTTCAATAATATGCTGTTAACTTGATATTAAATATCAGATAGAGAAAGTGAAAGGTTTCATGTGATAATTCTTTTTATTGCAAAAAGAAATTTTCACAAAATTAGCCCCCAAAAATTAAAACATGGATGATCCCGTGCAGACGCCAACCAAAAGTCTGCTAAACTTATCTAAATCTATATTCCTATAACTTCTTAAAACATCTGCAAAAGAAAATATATTAATTATCAGTTTAAGCTCACAGTCTATTTAAAAAAGATGTGAGTAATCAAAAGAGATGAATTCACACATCTAGTTACTGTGGGAGAAGTAGCTTGTTTTCAACAGCTTCTATTCTAAATAATAATAATAGTCTTTTTTTTTTGTTGTTGTTGTTCATTGCTTTAGTCAGATATGGATGTTTATTTTACTATAATAATTTGGGTAAGCATGTATTCATTACGGGTATATAGAGAAGGGTTAGCTAGATTTTGCCCGACCTGAAAAAAAACTGAGTCGTAGAGCTGCCAAGTTTCAATAAGAGCTATCAGTAATCAGAGATATATTTATGAAATGTGAACTGCCGCATGGAACAATTTTTGTCCACAAACTCACATACAATAACGAATTGCAGTTTTTGTAAAGAAATATATAATATATTATTTAAAAAATTAGGAAAATTTCTATACAACAGTAAATAAATATGTATTTCTTTACCTTCTGACAAAATGAAAGATTTAAAAAAAAAAAAAACACCCTGCTTTGGAGGGAAAAAAAAAAACATTTGGATATCTACCCCCCCCCCTTTTTTTTGTCGGGGGGGGGGGGGGTGTACAAAAATAATTTATTTTATTTTTTCTTTATTATTATTATCTTTTTTTATCTTTTTTTTTTATAGACAACAGTTTTTATGGCATTAAATACTAAAACATTATTCTTTTCTTTATGTATCTTGCATATTTTTTGTTTGATGATACAGTGTGTATTTTAAATTTATTAAGAAAAAACAAATAGATTCATAAAGTTCAGTAATAAAGTCTAAAAATAATTGCATATGTGAGAAATATTGAGCACTTCTATCACTGTTTCGGTTCTAGAAGTAAGCCTTGAATACTAGCTGAGATGGGGGAGGGGCAGTCAAAATATAAATAATTAGATGAATGAGAAATTAAACAATTCTACTTCTTTATAGGTTCTAGAATCTAATAAAGCAAGTTTTAAAAAATCCTAATAAAATCCGAAAAAACTCACTGGGCTGGATTTTTTCTGAAAAAACCAGTTTTCTCTCCAACCCTGATATAGAGCAAACAAATTCCTGCTTCATTACGATAAAATTTTTTTGAAAGAAATTCTTAAGTCGACCCGACTCATTGAAAACTAAACCCAACCCAAACTGCAGTAAAAAAAATCCAGTCAACCCGACCTGAACCTGAACTGCGGGTCAGGTTTCGGATACGGTAAAATCGGGTTACTTAACCCAATGCAAGACAAAGTTTCTTATTCCCTTCTAGTCTAAAAAACACAATGTAAACATTTTCATGAAATAAAATTACCAAAATTAAATTAAAATAAATAAGAAATCAAATTAAAGAAAGAAAATTTATTAAGTAAAAATATATTGTTTTTTTATTCTTATATAATTCAAACATTTATTAATTTTAGGTATTAATAAATATTATATTACTATTCAAAATATTTATTATTTTTATTAATCATTTTGAGATACCTTATATTACATTTTTAGGATAATTTTTTTAAACTAAAATATATAAGGTACTTCTTTTGCCTTTTACACATGTCATCTCTAAAACAACAATAACAAATTATATATTATTGATTTATTAAATCAGATATTATTTTTAATTCTTTTATTAATAATATATAATTCAAATGGTTATTAAATTCAGATATTAATAATTATTATACTATTACTATTATTTTCAGGAATTTATTTTACTACACTAGAAGGCGATGCCCACTTCGCTGGTCACTATATTTAAATTAATTCTCAAAATGAAATATAACTTAATATAAAAATCTCCTAAAAGCAAAAAAAAAAAAAAAAAAATTGAAATCAGTCTTTTTAACCCCCCCCCCCCCCCCCAAAAAAAAAAAAAAAAAAAAAAAAAAAAAAGCCAAAAAAGGGGGGAGGGATTCAGAAAATTTCTTTATAGCGTGTGCTGGGTACACACATTAAAAAAAAATCAACACATATTTAAAAAAAAAAAAAAAAAAAAAACATTCCTGAGGTAACTTGAGTTATTATTGGAAATGCATTTTTTGCCCCCCCCCCTCCCAAAGGGGGAATTTTTTACAAAATCACTTTATTCATGTTGGGTACACATAACAAAATATTGCTTTCCTCAGATAATTTTAAATAGAGTTACGCTTAAAAACATGTTTTTTGACCACCCACCTCCCAAGGCTGGAAAGGGGGAAATTTTACAAAATCCATTTACGATGTGTTTTAGGCACACATAACCAAGAAAGTAACAATTAGAAATGTGTTCTTTACCCCTCCCCACCACACACACACCTCAAAGGGAGGAAGGGGGCACACCTTTCAAAATACTTTTATAGTGTGTGTTGGGTACATATAGCACCACAGATACCAAAAAATTGTCATCCTCAGATAATTTGGAAGAGATTTCAGCTTGGAAAACTTTTTTTCTGCCCCACCCCACACCCAAAAGGGGAAAAAGGGGGACTTTACAAAATCTTGTTATATTTGGTGTTGTATGCAAATAACTAACCCACACACCAAAATTCGTTAATGCAGTTCTCACAGATTCCTCTTCAAGACAAATTTAACGTAAAAAGAAAGTGCTTGAATTTGTCTTGTAAATCCTCCCCCTCCCCTCAAAAAAAGCGAAAAACACTCAAAATACACTACCGCTCAAAAGTATTTGCCCACCATCCAAATAATGCTGTAAGACGATTTAATAATAATTTATTGTGACAATTCATAATAATTTATATTTTATTCAAAAATACAGATGTAAGTAAACTGAAAGATAAACAAAATAAATATTTAAATCATATTTTTGATTCATCAATATGGTTTCCTTTATTTCTTATTAATGCAGCACATATTCTTGGCATTCTCTTGATTAGTTTTTCCAAGCATTCCTTGCCGATTTTCTTCCATTCTGTTTGCAGAAGGCTCCACAAATGGGTAATTGATGTCGGGCATGATTTTCTGACTTTTCTGTCTAATTCATCCCACATCAATTCGATCGGATTTAGATCGGGAGACTGTGGAGGCCACTGCATTACTTTTAAGACATTCTTTCGTTCTTGTGTTTCCAAATACGCTTTGCATAGCTTTGAAGAATGTTTTGGGTCATTGTCATGCATAAAAATGAATTCCTTTCCAATTAATTTTTTCCCTGATGGAATAGCATTCTTTTGAAGAATTCTCTTGTACCCCTCTTTCTTCAATATTCCATCTATTTTAACCAGATCTCCAACAGAACCACCTCCAAAACATCCCCATACCATTACGGAACCACCGCCGAACTTTACTGAAGGTACTACGCATTGATCTAATATTTTTTCTCCAGCTGATCTGCGAACAAATATTCTTCTCTTAGATCCGAAAATCTCGAATTTAGATTCATCACTCCATAATACTTTTTTCCATTCTTTGGTTGTCCAGTCTTTATGTATTTTGGCCCACTGGAGTCTCTTTTTCTTATTTACAGCTCGTAACAAAGGTTTCCTTACAGCAATACGACCATGAAGACCAGCAGCTTGAAGTCTTCGTTTAACTGTAGAAACGCTAATGGGTACATCTCTATTTAAATTTACGTGGGCAGTGATTTCAGGTGCCGTGAGTCTACGGTTACGTTTAGATGTTGTAACTAAATATCTATCATCAGTAGAAGTTGTATTGCGGGGCCTTCCACTGCGTTTTTTATTAGCAAAACTATTTGATACTTGAAATTTTTTTACATTATAATCTACAGTTCGGCGTGGAATTCGTAAATCTTTCGCAATTTGGCGATTAGATTTACCACTCTGATGTAGACCAATAATCATAGCTCGTTTCTGAGTAGAAAGTTCCTTTCTTTTTGGCATAATTTCAATTTCTACTTGTATTAATTGAACACTGTCAATTTACTCAATTATTAATGGATTAAAGCACAAATATGGCGATAACCTATAAAACAAAATATATATGTCAGACACATAGTATATTATTATCATTATTAAATAATAAAATAGTTAATTAAGATCTCCAAATTAAAAATATAAGCCAAAAACAACGTCTATGAAATTTTCATTTTCATTGATGTTTTTAATAAAATCAATTTACTTCTTGAAAAATAATTATATCTTAATTAATTTATAATATTTAGTAATGATTAGATGTGTATTTTACTAATTAATAAAAATTATATGTCTAAAAAATAATATGGTAAAAATATTAAAAAAAAACAAGGTGGGCAAATACTTTTGAGCGGTAGTGTAAGTTTTTAGAAATATGCTCAAGAAGACACACAGCCAATTTCAACTTCTATGTGCCATCTTTAAAAGAGTTCTACCGTAAAATCCAAAATTTGAAAATCCCCCCTCACTCCCCACACACACACACACAAAAAATATTTTCCCACTTCCTCCCTTAAAATCGAAGAATTTGTTTCTGTTTATTAATTTTTGTATTTCAGTCTAGTCTCCCCATGTGCAATTTTTTCACCGTGAAGCAATTTGGAGCCAAGTTATTCTCTCAAACGTGTTTTTGCCGCCTCAAGTTCTGGTAACATAAAAAAGGAACCTGCACACAAGAGCAACATAACCGTTAGTAAGCAGCAGATGTTAACAGACAAACTCTTCTCTTAAATTTTATACTCTGGTTTTGTATGACTACTTCTGTCATGTGCACTGACAGCGGATCAAAAAATTCAGGGGGGGGGAAGCAGGCAAGTAACATATATATATCAGAGGTGAAACTACCTAACATGCAAAAGCCCTGAAAACTATTACATGCATTCAGACAGAGAAGAATTATCAATGATATACCTTATGGCTACCTATAATAAGTAATATTTACAGAGTTCTTAATACATTAGAACAGGGCACGAAATTTCCGCTTGCCAGCGGCGAGTGGAATTTTTACTGTGGCGAGTAAAAATTTGCTCTAGTTATAGACAATTCTTACACGATTCAGTGGCAGAAAACATTCTTTTTATAGATTTAAATATGACAAAACCTTGCCATCTTATAACCTCATATTTAACCTCTCCTTTTACTCTTCTCGGAATGCCGAGCCTGTAGATCGCCCTAGCCTGAGAAAGGAAAAATGCTTAGTGCATGCCTAAAAGTTTTAATCTCTTCGGCAGTTTCGTTTCTCCCACCGTGAATTCTCTAAACAGAGTAAGAATAGACAAGTAGATAGCCTCTTTGCCCGCTACCCACTATCCGAGAGAAGAGAAATGAGAAAGTTTGCCTATGCGATACTGGCGCATAAAAATATATGCCCGAGCCCTTTTAAAGATGCTGCCTATGTTTATTAATGATCACAAAACAGTTCACATTTTCCAGTGTTTCACTGAAACGCTAGGGATTGGCGATTCTAATGATTTGTAAGCAACAATTTTATTGAAAAAGTTATTCCAAATGACAATAATGGACTAGTTATACACATCAACATTCAGTTACAAGATAAAATGGACAAAAAAGACATTTCTCATTGAAAAAGTTAAAGAAATAAATATATAGGTAAATAAGGAAGCTTAATCTTTCATAATACAAAGGTTTTCACAGGATATTGTTTGACAAAGAATTTTTTTTCACCTTCTTTTTTTCTTTAATGACTCTTTGCAGTTACGTTTTTAGTTATTTTAATCTTTTTGAAATCTCAAATACAATACATTAATGATTTTTAATTATAGATGATTGTGAGACATGATATACGACACACTTTTAATATATTTAATTTTAGGCATATTTGTAAAAGGATTTCAAATAGTTAGGAAAAATAACAAGCCGAAAATGTGAAAAGAAGAAAAAACATGAGCATGAGAACTCTATTTGTGGCGAGTAAAACTTTTTCACATGTGATGTGTGTTTTAATGTGAGTTGAAATTTCGGGCCCCGCATTAGAAGGCAAATTAAACATTCAAAATGAGAAATTTCTATAAAAATAAAATAATTTAACATAAAATTCAGAGACAGCAAAATTTTCAAAAACCCTGAAAAGTTTCACCCCTGATATATGAACTGTATTCTGTTAAAATCTCATTTTAGGTAAAGGTCAAGACCAAGTGGCCTTTACTGTATTATTTTAATAATAAAAAAAATTATGCACTTCCACCGATTAAAAAAAAAAAAAAAACTTTAAATATTGTTTGAAAATAAATATTTTTTCAACATTTGAAATGAAAGGGGGTGGGAGAAAGACAAAATAGGCTGAGAAATCAAATCATCTTTCAATGATTTGGCTTTTGAGAGAAGATATGACTTTGTCTGATTTTCCTTTGAGTGTTTATGATTTTATTCATATTGGTGTTTTAAGAGTGAGTTCTATAAGCATCTAGGGTACTTATAGTAGCATATAATGCAACTTTTAAATGCTATTAATAGCTATAGTATTAGAAAGAAAATTTTAGTATTGAGTAAAAATATATGGACTTTCATAGTTAAGTATTAATTTCATTTTGATACGGAAAACAGCAGGCTATAATGATGACACACTAACAAAATAATGTTATTTCTCATACACAATTTCAGGGCATTTAGCACAACTCCATCAAAAATAAAGGGACTTTAGGGACCAAAATTGAAAAAAAAGGGACTTTAGGGACCTATTTATTTTATGCTTAAATATCAGTAATATACAAATATATGCATTCTTTTATGATCCCCTACCATGTATAAGCCAAATGTAATGCCCAAAATCAAATAATTTAAAAATATACACAGCCAGTGTCAAAAGAATTCATACTCTTTTGGTTTTGTTGAATACCTTAAGATACAGGCATTGAGTTATATGAGCCATGAGATTGTTGGTCCTCCAATAATTTCTATGATGAGCGCTCACATTTTTTACTGCTCTTTATGATGCAAAATGAAAAGTTTCAGATTTTACATTTAAAGATATGTTTGGCAAATAGAATATACATATTTTCCCATCAATTTATTGTCTTAAAAATTTGTACTCTAAGTGTGTGGGAGGGTCAACAAGAGGAACAGTCTATTACCTACTCAAGGTGCCTAGAGTGTTTTGTCCTCCATGAGGATCCGTTTAAGGATTTTAGCCTGTATTCATACGAGTTTCAGTGAAAACCACATTTTCAAATAGCTAGGCAAGGCCCACAAGTGTAACCCGAATCTGGCATTTTTATCAACTAGGTTGCAGAAGAGAACCTTTCAGCCACTCGTGTGGTTTGTTGCTTCAAAAATCTTTTTTGTAAACAACCTAAGCAAAACCATACTAACTATTAAAAGAATTTAGCTCTAAGGTCATTTTTTGCAGAATAGGGCAAATTGAACTAAGATGTGCAAAGAAAAAATTGCACAATAAGCTGCAGGTGCAGTCTGAGTTTTGCAGTAACTATGCTATATGCAACTGTCATGAACTGCTGCAAATAACAGAAAAAATATATGTCTATAAAAGTTTTAACGGCAGACAAAACATGTAATGCATTTCATGGTGTGACAAAAAAAAAAAAAAAAAAAATAATAATCATGACATTTTGATTAAAAGATACAAGCCCACTTCATTCTGTGTTGCTAACAAAGTTGGATATTAGCCAAATAAATAATGCAATTCAAAGCTACAAGTGAAAATAAGAATCATACCAACATCGGCTGCCACTACGGGGTTTAACCTGAGTTCATAATTTTTTTTACTGAAAAAGCTAAAATCAAAAAACCGTCTAAAGCAAAATGCTACAATACTATTAGGCTTATGATACCTGTTCGTATGCTATTATAGATGTCTCTTTATGTTATATTTTTCTTTTCCAAACTAAGTTTTAAATTTTATAATGACATCTTTAAAAAAATCTTAAGTGGCTTCCATCGACATTTTGAACATTTAGTATAGTTACTGGGTGTTTAAACAAATTTGAACCGCTGAATATTTCAGTAAATAAATAAAAGTGAACATGATGCCAGTATGTTTTAATTCCCAAATTCATATATCCGTCAATGGACATAACAAGTAATATATCTGAAATTTTTAGGCATCCCTGTAAAAGAAAATAAATAGTAAACATGTAATTTATGTAATTCTGTAGGAACAGTCTGAAATATATATTAGTTTCACTCCATACTTTTAAATAACTTAATTTGTTTTAAGAAAATTAGTCCCCATAGGATGTGATATAAATAAAATCTTTTATACTTCTCGATAAAAGAACTATGCATAATATGCCCATCATTTCATACGTTGATCATACATTAGTAAAACAATGTAATGCATATCAGTGTTTTTTAACACTTTCCAATAAGATTGAAAAGTATTAATGACTTCAGTTTGTCTGTCTGTCCGTATTCTATTTCCCGTAAATATTCATGGAATTTCTCAAAACTGATGTGTTATTCAAGATCACTATCCCATATTCCCTATTAAAAATGGAGTAAATACCTCTACTGGTTTGTGTACAGGAACACTCAAAAGTATTCCAAAGCATTGCATTCTATGAAAGGTATTGCAATAAACCTGATTTTAATATACTTTACACAAATCTTACTGAAATTAAAATATGTTATTCATGTTCACTATCAGATGTTTCCCATTGAAAATAGAGTAAATACCACTAATGATTTATGTACAAGAACACTTGAAAATATGCCAAAGCATTCATTCTACGAGAAGTATTTCTATAAACCATACAGGCACACACTACCACTTAGCACAAATATTAATGAAATTGAAATATGTTATATGTACAAAAGAATGTTTTCTACAGAATGTAGTACGAATAGCAATAAAATTTAAAGGGACTGTAAAAATATTCAGTTACATTAAGGACTATTTTTGAAAATTTGCTGCAATTACACTTTTGTTTACCTCAAGCATTTTTAACATCTAAAAATTTTTAAGTATAAATAAGATTTGAAATAATGTATTTGTCTGCCCAGCTGTCTGTTTGTCTATGTCTATCTGCTTGACTCCAGTGTTCGTCAATATTTTCAGATTTTCTTAAAAATGATATATGTTATTCAAGTTCATTATGTAATGTTCTCTATTTAAAATAGCATTAATGAGTCCTGCACAACTTGGTTTGTATACAGGGACATCTCCCCCAAAAAAGACCAACATATTGCTTTTATAAATCAAATTTTAATAACTATCTACTGCAAAAATCATAAAGAAGTTGACATTTATGTGAATATGATAAAATAACGTTTTGTATAAAATAATATGTTTAATCTTCAGATTTACAGGCCTACACTAAAATATTTAGATAGATTAAGAGCTGCAATTAGAAATTAATGGCTACATTTCCATAACACTTTCTAACAATGTTTAAGAGTGATATAGTTTACCTATCTGCCTTTTCATTGTGTGATAACGTAAATAAAGAATACTGAAGGTTATAATGACACAACAAGTATGTACAATTGGAAAATGCTAATAATCAATGCATACCACATGATTTTTTGTTCTTGTTTCTTTTTATTCTGTGTTAAAAATTTAACATTTATTTTATTTTATTTTTTTTAAAATAACAGTTTAATAAAATGCTTCAGCAAAAAAAAGCATAAATTTCTTGTTTAATTTTCGCATTCTGTATACATGTTATGCATTTTGTGGAAAATGCGACCGTAGTGGAAATCCTATGCCATTAACACTTTATGGGGCCACCCCTGGCCTTGATGACTTGCACAACAATTGGGCATTGAGATAATTTTTGGATATGTTCATTTAGTATTAAGAAGTATTTCATTGTACCAAATTTTGATAAGTGCTCCCTTAACTACATTAAAGGTACCAGATTTCCATTCAGACTTAAATCTAAACTATTTATTACCAGGCCAAAGTAAAGTAGTAATGTTACGTTACCAGGGGTCAACACAGGTTTTAATTTTTGGGGCCCATTTTTGTGAAAAACAAATAATTTTTGCGAATTTATTTATTTTTGTGAAATTTTGATTATTTTTGAGAAAAAAATTATTACTGTATGAAACCTTTCATTTTAGCAGTTATTCTGTCTGATGTTTAATATCAAGTTAATAGCATTTCACTGAACCAAGTATAGATACTCATTAAAATTAATACTGGAAACATGGAAAAATTTTACGAAAATGTCATTTTTACAAAACAAAATCTTATGAAAGGGATTTTTTTTATAAATCTAAATTTTGTGAAGGGGCCTATTTTATAGATTTGAATTTTGTAAAGGGACTCATTTTAGAAATTTGAAAAGGGGCAGCAAAAGGGTCCCAATTTTTGCTTGGATCGATCCCTGGGTACTGCAACATTTTTTTTTAACCTAAAGATATACCTATCTTTGCTATTCATCAGAGTTGAATTTGTAACTGGGCTCATTATTGAACTGAAAATAATTGAGCTTCTGACCTAATGCATGCAGTACAACTAACTATGCAACGGTGAGAGGACAGTTAGCACAATGACCTCTTTAATCTTAGCCTTTCCTTCCCCCATGGCCCATTTGCTGAATTATCTATGAATATTAGTGTCCCTGTTACACATTAGATAACTGCCTGCCAAAAGTTAGCCATTTCAGTATTCTGTAGATAATGAATACAGTATGTGCCTAAGCAATTTCATCGCATTTGAATGTTTTTTTTTTTTTTTTTTCCCCGGCATGCCTAAAAAACCTTAAGATTTTTGATAGGCAAAGAAAAAAAAAGGGACTTAGGGACCATTTTGCCAAAAAAAGGGACTTTTAGGGACCTAAAATAAATTAAGGGACTTTTAGGGACTTTAGGGACCACACTAAATGCCCTGCAATTTGTGTTTTTCAAGAATACTTACTTTGTCTTATAGAAAAATAAATGCAAAAATTTGATTCATTTAATAAATTTCACCTAGTGTGACATCTCTATCTCCAAACAGAAAATAGATGTGGTTAGAATTAGAAGAAAACAAAATTATTTTGAGTCTGGGGGAAGGGGGGAGGCAGAAGCAAAAAATCTGTTTTGGCATATTATCTGAGATTTAATTTTATTAACAGACGTGCAATCGCTAAAATTAAAAATTAGCTGAAAATTTTTTGCTAACATGATTGTTTAATTAATTGATAGAACATTAATAATGTCACTTTTAATAAATTGATTACCTAAACAGATATATATATATATATAGCTTTTATCTACATTAAACATTTTCAGGATTTTTTCCTTCACAGAAAAAAAAATTCTTTAATATAACTGCAATAACTTTTATATCCACATGTGTAAAGGAAGGGGGGAGAGTAAAAAAGTAATTACATGGGTAGGAAAGGAAATAATAAACTCTTTCAGTTCTACCTCTAGAATCTAACAAAGCAAGTTTAAAATGAATATTGACATTTATGTTATGGAGGGAGAACGATTGGGAAACAAAAGAATTCTACAGAACGTTTGATCGCTAGTTGGAGATAAGAAAATGGAGGAAGGGGCAAAAAATAATTACATGAGCAAGAAATATTTAACAATTCTATTTCTTTATAGGGTCTAGAATCTCATTAAGCAAGTTTAAAATGAATATTGACATTTATGTTGTGGATAGAGAAAGATTGGAAATCGGGTGGCTTCGTAGTGAATTTAATTGCCCATCGTTAATGGGGTTTCGTTTTTTAAAATGAACGATATCTGTGACTTTTTTAAAAGCAGAAGAAGTTAACTCGCAAAATTTCTTGAATTAGGGGGGAAAAAATCACAGATTTCCATGAATTCGCGAAAAAATTGCATGTCTGATTGGCGATTACAACAATTTTTTTGGATCGCCACTTTTTCAAATTAGGTCGCCACGTGTCGAGTGGTGACTGGGAATCTTGACCTCTAATTTTAGGTACATATATATGCAAGCTTTTATGTATATCACACGAAGAATATTATAATCAATTGTACAGAGTGTTTCAATAAAATTGACTTTATTCGGAAATACTGATCTTAGACATATACCACAATCCACAAATAAATTAGTTTCTTGAAAATGGGTATAGAATTTTATAAAATGAATTATTTTAGCGAATTCAATTTCAAAAATTACAAATTTTTATACTATCCCCTTACAAAAAATATCCAATTAATAAAAATTTCCCCTAGCATTAATAAAATCATGTTTCATGTACAAAACCCATTGCAGACACGAAATCTGAAAGGTAGAAGACAAGAATGACAAACAAAAGCACTTTTCAGTAACTTGATATAAGTTCTCCAGTTTTAAAAAAGGATGCCCACAGATATCATTTCATAATTCATGTAATAAAGTCATGAGTAGAAACAGTGATAATGTAAGTAATATACAAATTAGAGTTTCCCCTGGGTTTAAAAAAGGGCAGGATGCTGCTAGTAAATTAAAGGGCAGTTTGGCATTTTTAAGGCCATATTTTACATTTAAAATCAACACTCATTTCAAAATTCTATTATACGTACGCATAGTATACTTTATATGCATAATATAGGGGAGAGTGGGGTTGAATGGGTTGCAGGATGAATGGGACAATAGCTAGATTTTTATGTTTTACAAGCACTGGAAACTTGACATTTTTTTCTGATATATGGCAGTACTGAGATCATTCATCTAGCGACCCTTGACTGAGAGACAAGACAAGGTGTTAATGTTAATACTTTTTCATTGGTGGAAAGCTCCCTTTATCCACCCGAGGCGATTTCGTGCACCGCTACCATAGAATAGACTTAACGCAGGGAGAAATTGTGACTTTCAAAAATGCATATAATTCATATTAATTAAACGAAATTTAAAATTTTCGAAGCAAATTTTCATGTTCCGAAATGATTGTTCTATTAACAGAAATAAAAATTTTGAACGATTTTCGTCAATTCTTTTCTAAATAAGTGCTTTTATAAAAACAGTTTCGTTTTCGATCAATCAACAGAAGCAATATTATTACTTTATCTCATTATACTTTAATATATACAAGAAAAAAACTGAACAATTTTTATTTCTATAAGTTAAAAATGTAAGTTAACTAATTAACTAATAGGTATACACTTATTATTACTTATTTATTTTTGTTTTACCTGATCTTATTAAAAATTATTTTGATTAATATAACAAACATTTAGATATAAATACAATTGATAGAGTAAAGCATATTTTTTTTTTTAAATTTTAATGTTAAAAATATATAACTAATAAATAAAAAACCTTTTGATTATTTAGTTTTTTTTTTTCTCTTCAGGAGTATATAAATAATGGCTAGTATTTAATACATAAAGCATAAACTCAATGAGTGCCTTGTGTTTTTCTTATATTCATTCAAAAATACGAAATACGGGGAGAAAAAAAGAATAAGGTTAAAAATATTAAAATGTTTAATTTAATTTAATTTATTAATTTAAAAAACATAAAATTATTTTATTTGTTTACCTATTTTATTTTATTTATTTATTTTTTCTGAAGAAATCAAAATATTAATAGAAGGAAATTCCTCTATGGTGGCCAAGCGGTTATGCGATAAAAGTTGGTAAATGGGAAGTGCCAGGTTTGATCAAAGAATGCGCTAATTGGTCTAGCCGTTCGGAGTTTTCTGTGGTTTTCTCCAAAACTCACGTACATACAGGCTAGATCCACTTAGAAAGACCCCCACAGAGGGCATTTCTCCAATAGTTTAGGACCCTAGTGTAGTCAATAAGTCTTAAGCCACACAACCAATCAACCATTCTTTATGAGATTAACATACGCAAGTTAAAAAAAAAAATTAGTTGCCATATAATTTTACTAATTATTAACTTGCTTAGCATTCACTAATGAATGATGCAATGATAAAATGCTCGTTTGCGACACGGGCGTTACTGGTTCGATTCTCATTTAGTCATTTTTAAAAATTTGTAAATTTATATTAAAAATCACTAGTAATCTAAATTATTAGAATTTTATGTTATAAAATTATAATTGCTTATTTCTTTGTTTATTAATTAATTAATTAATTAATTTATAAGATGTCATATTTTTTTTGTCATATTCATAACACAGAAAAAAAGAAAGAAACACACATAAGGTTTAAAATATTAAAATGCTTATTATTTTTATTTATTTAAAAAACATAAAATTTATTTATTTACATATATGCAATGCACAAAAGGACGAATTAACATTTTAAAACTTTAAAATACCTTGCAAATCCTTTCACTTGAGCAGCTTTGGATATATTTCGACTCGCATAAAATTCGCGGTCATCTTCAGCTGTTTGTTATGCTGCTCTGCTGATCTTCGTCTTCATCCTCTTCCACATCATCCTCTTCACCTCCTACGTCATTCTTCGTAGGAGGAGGTGAAGAGGATGACGTAGAAGAGGATGAAGACGAAGATCAGCAGAGCAGCATAACAAACAGCTGAAGATGACCGCGAATTTTATGCGAGTCGAAATATATCCAAAGCTGCTGAAGTGAAAGGATTTGCAAGGTATTTTAAAGTTTTAAAATGTTATTTATTTACTTATTTTCTGAAGAAATCAAGACTTATTAATAGATGTAAATTCCTTTTAACATGCAAATTTTTAAAAAGTTAAATGTCATGCAATTTTACTAATCAGTTAATTGCTTAGCATTGCCTGGTGGTATGATAATAAAATGCTTGTTTGTAACACGGCCGTAATGGGTTCGATTCTCTTTTAGTCCTTTTGAAAAATTTGTAAATTTACATTAAAAATAACTAGTACCTAAATTGTTAGAATTTTATGTTGTAAAATTATAAGTGCTTATTACTTTATTTTATTACTTATTTATTTGTTTATTAATTACTTTATTTATTTATTTATTTATTTATTTATTTATTTATTAGGTGACATTTTTTTAATCATATTCATTCAAAGGTACAAAATACGGGGGGGGGGGGGGGGGGATATAAATATGTCATATTAAAATAGACAGCCACACGTTAAATAATTAACTAAGTGCAGTCAGTGAACCAAGTGGTGGTTTTATTAACTCGAGATATTACAGCATTCACGCGAAGGTGAGCCATCCTTGTAGACTTACATCTTAACAGGGCCCGCTTTACCATTAGGCGAACCTAAGCGGTCGCTTAGGGCCGCCAAAAAATTAAAAAAACTGCATAAAAACATTTAAAAAAAAAAAAAAAAAAAAAGAAACGTATCGGGAAAAAAAAAAAAAAGCGTAAATCATAAACTGATTTTTGGTTTTCTCTCTTTTAAGGCATATATGCATAATAAACTGTAAATTAAAAGTAGCATTCTTTGATGATTTTAACCTAGCATAAAAACACCATAAGGTACTAAAATATTTACATTTAATAAATATACGCTGTGAATTGTATTGCGATAATGAATGAAGAATAGATCTTTTTTTTTTAAATTACGAGGAAAAGAGGAGGGGGGTTGAAGTAATTTGAAATTGCAACATGATAATAAAATGGCACCATTCGATTACGATTTAATGATGATGATAATAAACAGAGACAGATGTACTTAAAACTATTTCACTGCTAAGGCAATCCTTTATTGGCGCCAGAAGTGAAACACGGAAATATAAATTATTATTATATATTATTATGTTTACAAATTGTTTATTTCCAAAATACATAAAAGTCAAAAGAACAAAGCCTATGTCTATGTACTATTAGCAAAGTACTTTTTATTATCATTATTATTATATTAGTGGTAAAAAAGTATGTTCATTTTAAACTCCTAGCAACTCTGAAATTGATATATTTCATATACACACACGCTGAGTTAAAAGAAGACTTTTTTTATTAATGCTTAAAGAATTGTCCACGAGAGAAAAGACTGTGCTGGAAAAAAAAAAATATATATGGCATTATTGTCTGCTCAGTAGCAACCCACTAAAACTTGAAAGTGCATTTGTCAGCAATTCTAAATAATATGTACAAATGTAATTCAGTGGTAGAGTATGGTTTTAAGGTTGATGTTTATTCATGAGGTTCCTTCTTTGTAGTTGCAGTAGTTATATTCAGAATTTTAATGTGCTTTCATAATATTAATATGCTTTTAATATAGTTTATCATCTTATCTTTTTTTTACGCATTTTTATTGTACAGTAGCCGCATTTGCTTCATTTTAAAAGTAACTCTTTATACAGTACGCAACTTAAACATGTTTGGAGTGCGTGGTTGCAAAGAAGATAGGGGAGCGGACAAAAGAAAAAGAAAAAAATTGATAGAGCAATTATCTTTATCACAAAAAGGAGCAATTTTTAAGCATTTCAAAAAAGTAGCAAATGAGAATGAAGAAAATTGTAGTCAGGTTGAAAACGAGACGGTTAATATTTTAGTTGAATCTACTGCAGAAAGAGATACTCCTGAACCATGCACATCTACATCTAATATTTCTCCGTCCACAGATTCTAATATTTCAAATTTCGAATCTAAAACTCCAGAGCTGGAATTAAGTTTGCACCATGAAAAAGAAAACCCAAAAGAAAGTCATTTATTAAGCATTGACTTGAGCGACATTGGATTATGGCCGTTAGAACTGTCAAAAAATCAAATAACTGAAATAATTGAAACTGGACCAAACAGAGTAACAAAATTTGAATTTCCCCGAGATGTAAATAATAGACATTTTTCTGCATCATTTTATACAAGAAAACTTTCAAACGGAGAAACTGTTGACAGACGCTGGCTTGTCTATTCCAAACAAAAAGACACTGCATTTTGTTTCTGTTGCAGACTCTTTTCCGATTCAAAAAGTAAATTTTGTAGCTTCGGTTCAAATGACTGGAGAAACATTTCCAAATTACTTAAGGACCACGAATCTACCATAAAGCATTTATATGCTTTACATAAATGGCTAGATTTCGAAAATCGTTTAGTTAAAAATTGTGTAATCGATAAAGATTTTGAGCGCATTATTGCTGCGGAGAAGCAGCACTGGCGTAGTGTGTTAGAACGCCTTTTAGCAATTGTGCAGTTTTTGGCTTCTCGAAATTTAGCCTTTCAAGGAGCACATGAAAAAATATTTGAGCACGGTAATGGAAATTTTATTGGACTGGTAGAACTTATTGCAAAATTTGACCCTGTATTGCGTGAACATCTTCGTAGAATAACTAGTTCTGAAATTAAAGATCATGATTTAAGTAAGAATATTGAAAATGAATTTATCCTATTAATTCATGATAAAATATTAAAAACAATTGTCAGCTGCATAGTCAAAGCTAAATATTTTTCAATTATATTAGACTGTACTCCCGATATTAGCCACAAAGAACAAATGTCAGTCATCCTACGTTTCGTGCAGTTTAAAGAAAAAGCATTTGAAATAGTAGAAAGATTTGTTGGATTTTTAATTGTCAATGAAACGACTGGATTAGGCCTTCAAAAAACATTTTTAGAAAATCTAGAAAAATTAGGTTTGTCAATTGACAACTGCCGAGGACAAGGTTATGACAACGGATCTAATATGCGTGGCCATAAACAAGGATTGCAAGCACGACTTTTGGAAATTAATCCTAGGGCATTTTATGTTCCATGTGGCTGTCATAACATAAATTTAGTGCTAAGTGATATGGCGAAAACGTCAGTTTATGCTAGAACACTTTTTGGTATCATACAACAAGTTTATGTATTATTTTCATCCTCTACTAAACGGTGGCAAATTTTACTAAGCCACGTCAAAGTTACACTAAAACCATTATGATTATGTGATACAAGATGGGAAGCTAAAATTGAAAGCGTTAAGGCATTAAGAAATCAAATGGGAGAAGTTTATGACGCACTTGTGGAAGTGTCTGAGACAACAAATGACGTAAAATGCCAAACAGAATCGATATCATTGGCAAATGGGTTAAAACGTTATCAGTTTCTGGTTATGCTATGTGTCTGGTATGATATTTTGTCGCAAATAAATTTGATAAGTAAATTGATGCAATCTCAAAATATAGCAATAGATGAATCTTTGCATTTGCTAGAGAAAACTACCAGTTTTTTGAGTGAATTGTGAATATAGAAATATTGGCTTTGAGAATGCCAAAACAGCAGCTAAAGAGTTAGCAGAAAAACTGGAAATGAGCTCTGAAGAGATGGCGTTTCCTGCAAAATTATCTGTCAGAAGAAAATGCATCCGCAAACAGTTTTCATATGAAACAAATGATTCAGCAGTGAGCGATCCAGAAGAACATTTCCGAATAAATTTTTTTAACACCTTACTCGATCAGGCAATCATGTCTTTGGATGAAAGATTTCGTCAGTATGAAGCATTTAAGGAAAACTTTGGTTTTCTTTTTGATATCGCAGCCCTTAAAAGTGTAACTGATTCATATTTGACAGATAAATGCATGAACTTGCAAATAATTCTGGCTCACAAGGATGATAACGCAACAAGTGATATTGAAGGAATGAATCTTTTCACTGAAATTAGAACTTTAAGCAACATTATTACACAAAATGCGAACACTTCTCCCACTGAGTGTTTGCAGTATTTACTTACAAATAGACTTGATGAAGTTCTCCCAAATTTAACCATAATATTACGAATTTTTTTAACTATACCTGTGACAGTTGCATCTGCTGAACGCAGTTTTTCGAAATTAAAATTGATAAAAACATACTTAAGGTCCACCATGTCTCAAGAAAGACTATCTGGGGTATCATTGATTTCAATTGAAAATGATATAGCAAGCTTAATTGATTACACAGAACTAATTAACGAATTTGCGAAGAAAAAAGCCAGGAAAGTTGCACTATAATAATAGATTACTCCATACTTTTGGTTTTGATGTTGCTGTTATGAAACGAATACAATTGTAAGTGTTAACTATATTATACTTACGTTGACTATAGTTTTGTGATAATCCATAAATCTATTTACTTTTAACTCTCAATTAACTTTTTAAAAAATATAAGTATACATTATTTTTTAATAATTAATTTATTGTAGGATATTAAATTAATATGATTTCATGTTTTAAATTTAAGTTTTAAGCTTTTTTAAATAACATTTGGCCTTCTGAGATATTCAGAAAGCCTGTTTCATTCACAAATACATAAATGTATGAATTTTTCTAACATGACTTTTAAGGGCCTAAGAGTTAAACAGCCTTTTTCAGAGTATTTTAAGCGGGATGCATTTCCTGCTACAATGAATTGCTTTCCCGAATTTCTAAGTTTTCAAAATTTTCCTATAATACCCATTTTTATCCCTTTTCCGCAAAAATCTTTATCATAATAAAACGATAAAAAACGCTTTTCAATTTCTAAGTATCTAAGTAAAAATATTTGAAAGTTTCATATTTGCGAAAAAATGCCTTAATAAAAAACAGATTTCAGAGTCTTAACGGCCCTCTTCACTTACCGTCGCCGGAAGCCCGAGCCAATGTTATTCTATGGGGAAATTTTCTTTACAGATAACTTATTAACTAATACATATTTTTAAATTCTGTTTTCACATCCAGAAAATTCCCAACTGTTAAATTGACGGACCTTTTGTAAAAAGGTATTTTTTAAATTTTTTATTTTGAAATTGCAAAATGAAAAAAAATTCACATATTGAAAATTTGTATTTTGCAGCTTCAAAATAAAATATTAAAAAAAAAAAAAATAATAATTTTTTAAAAGTCCGTCAGTTTAACAGCTGGGAATTTTCCGAATGTGAAAACAGAATTTAAAAATATGTATTAGTTAATATGTTATTTGTGAAGGAAAATTTCCCATAGAATAACATTAGCTTCGGCTTCCGGCGGCGGTGAGTGAAGCAGGCCCTTAAGAACAGATTTTAAAAATATAATTAATTGCTAAAGTTAGAAAAGTTATGGGATACTAAACTTCAGACTTAAAATTCTTTTTTTCGTGTGAGGGGAGGGGGGGGGGAGCAGTTTTGTAATCAATTTATGTTAATCATAACTAATTGATCAAATACTTTTTTCTTTGTCAATTGCTAAATGTACAATCCAGACTGATAAATGAACTTCTGTTTATTGTTTAAATTAAATGAAAACAAAAATACTGCAAAAAGAAATTATGCTCTTTATTCTTTAGCTTTTTTCTTTTCACCCCCTTTCAGCACCGATTAAAATAAATAAACATAATTTCTCCTCTGAGTCTATGAACTTTGACTCTACGGAATGCATCCTGCCATCAAAGTGTTTATTTATTTATGTGTCTTTTGCGATGAATCTTGTGGCTTGTTAGCTAAATTGCAAAAACAATTAGAGATTTTTTATTTTCTCTAGTTTAAATAATTATGAAATATTTATTGTAAAATTTCAGATACTTTGCAGGATAATTATGCTCTCACATAATTTTATTTGTATTCCTTCTTCTTTTTTTTTTTTGATTACTTACGACGCGCCGATCATAATGCATTTGAAGAGATGGGGGGAATTCCTATAAAGATATATTTTATTTCAGAAAATTGTGAGTGTTTCTTGCAATCCTATATTTTATTTTGAATGCTGATTATTTTTTTATTTTACAAAGTCATTTATTGTATGTAACAAATGTTTTTAAAAAGAAGTACGGATTGTAACATAAGAATACAGCTTTTAAGAAATACAAAACTTTGAATAAACACTATAAAACGCAAAAACTTGCATTAATTGTTTCGGGTCGAAAGAAGACACGACCCTTCATCAGGCGAACTAGTAGGCACGAGTAATAATTACAAAACTTTGAATATAAACACCATAAAATGCAATAAACTCGCAACAATTGTTTCAGGTAGAAAGAACACACGACCCTTCGTCAGGCGAACAAAGTAGGCACGAGTGCTGCAAAAAAAGCGGAATTGCTGCGAGTTCTTCCACTTAATGATGTTTATTTAAAGTTTTGTACTTATTACTTTTAAACGCCAGTTCTGTGGTGCTTTTTATATAATACAGCTCTTATAAAACGGAAATGACAAATCTATTGAAACAGTTCCTAGTTTATTGTTTCAATAAATTTGTTATTTCCATTTAATTTTCTTCTAAGAAAATATACTTTCAAAAATTTCCCAAATGGCCAAAATTTCTCCCGAAGTTCGTTCGTGCGTCCGAATATATACTGCACCTGTACCTGCATCTCTGCTCTAAAACTTCCGCAAAAGTGCTTGTGATGCAATGTCTTGTACAGAATGTGGGTTTGTATATACAGAAATTTTCAGTCAATTTCCCTAAGAGCACACTTATCCACAGTACATCTTCATGATGTTTCTGGGATGTCTTTTCATCCTGAAGATATCTTGAAGAAATCTTGGGTAGAAGATGTGCTGTTAGGGCTCCAAATTAATCGCTTAGCACTTACAGGTGGAAAATCTAAAGTTTTATTCAGCCTGTTTATTTTTGTTATTCATAAATATGGCCCGTCCTACCAAATTTTTACAAAAACTGTGAACGTTTTCTATTTATCTTCACTGTTATTCTTAGTATAAGTTAAGTTTTCTTTATGTAGTTATTCATAATCAAAAGGCTTTTTCTTATTGTGATTTGTTTTTTGGGGAGGGAGGGGGGGGGGGGTTCCGAGATCTCAAAAAATTTAGCTGTGGTCACATAAAATATATAAGCTGCCCTGGCGTATTAGTGGGGGCCGCCAAATGTCTATTGCCTAGGGCCGCCAAAAGGGTAAAGCGGACCCTGCATCTTAAAAAACCTAACTTCAGACGAACAACCTAACAACTAGCAAGTAGCCACTGGCCTGAGACTGACTGAATATTCCTTTTCGCGGGAGCGATCACGTGATGCTGAGAGTGCTCTAATTGGCTTAGGGGAGTCATACGATACCAAGGAGGGGTCAGAATATTCTGTATTACATTTGCATTGTGCAATATAATAAATAACAGTTTTGTTTCATCGGAAAATAAAATAAAAATACCTTTAAGAATTGAGAACAAGTTAAAGAATTTGTAATTAATGAAATATCTAGAAAATGATTTAATAAAGAATTAATTAGGGCACTATCAGTGGATTAGTGGGAGGTAAAGACATTTAAGTTTGAGAAATAAAGCTATAATTTTAAGGGGGCTTTTAATTATATTTCATATATATACCCTGTGGCAGAAAGTTTTGTAGCTGTCGGCGACAGGTTTTTAAAATTTCATAATCTGTCTGCAAAATTTGCATATAATCAGGGGTGAAACTGAAAATGGCTTACACTCAAAAGCTTGAAAGCTGATGAAGGTGTGTGCATGTGTGTTTGTGGAGGGGGGGGGGGGGGCATAACATCAGTGGTGATCTCGTGCAACAACATATGAATACAATTTTACTACAGAAAAAATATAGTATAAACCATTTTATTCATTCAATTAAATATTTTATAGCAATGTTTGACACAACACAATATAAATAATTATAAATAATAAAAGCATTAGTTTTAGTTTTGATACAGAAATTTTTATAAGTGAATTGTTATCTGAAAGTTGCGGACAAATTTTTTTTTTATCAGTGCAGACATAAACTGTCTGCAAGCTGTTTTTCTGTGTCTGCGACTGTGTCGCGGTGTTTCTGCCACTGGGTATATATATATTTGTACATTTGTATTACATTTGAAGGAAAATAAACTTTTCATATGAACAAAAAGAATGTATAATACTTAAAGTTAATAAATATTTTTACAAATATTCAGATTATTTATGATTATGCATTTAACTATAAAATATTGGTATGTTTTTAAGTATTAAACTAATTCAATTTTTCTAAAGTGAATTATTTTAAGAAAAACATGTTAGTGTTAATGTGCCAGTTGCCTACAAGAAAGGCAGAGGTATGGGTTGATTAACCCCAGTAAGGGGTGGTCTTTTTAAGGGGTCCTAGCCCATATTTACGCTAGTTTCAGAGAAAACTGCAGAAAATTTCGAAAGGCTAGCCCGATGAGCGCTAACTTGTATCGAATCTGATATCTCCAATCAACCAGCTTTGAGAGCAAAGTTAATGTTACAGTCCCAAAAACATTTGACCTCCTGAAAATCCTTTTAAAAAACAACTAAAATAATTTTTAAAACAATTAACTTTCAGTAACTACAAGGACAAATTTGATAAAAAAATTATATTTTTTAAATAAATACAAATAATTTTTGTTATTATTATTATTATTATTATCAGTTTGTGTAAATATATATTTTTAGACTACAGTTCCATAGTATGTTATTAAAAACTAAAGAGTGTTAAAATTCAGAATTTCTGATCTGCAATATGATAGATAATATAAATTATTTCTATGAATATAGAAAAGTAATCTAAATTTAAAATAATAATAAAACGAATGTAACATAATGCATAATGTATTTTAGTTTGATTGCAAAGAAAAAATTTTTTGCTTTGCTTTAAAGAATATCTTTAAAAACTTACACCGATAAATCACCAAAGCACCAAGCATTGTAAAATGGGTTACTGTAGCAAGAGGGAATCTGGACAAGCGTTTGTCCACTGAGCATGCATACTAAGCACCTGTCGCATCTCAGAGATTATCCAGGGTTTCTACATTCATCAAGTGTAGTTTCAGTATTGTGCTATCCATACAAGAAAAAAATCTGGAGTGACTCCACTCGACTTTCCGAACATTAAGTAACTAACAGTTTTGTAGATAAAATAAAGAAAGAGGAGTTGCTAAACAAACAAAAGAGAGAAAACCATAACAGAGTGTTTGAGTATTTTTCTCCATATATTACACGATGTTTTATTGAACGCTACTGAACTTTGAGCCCTTAGATCATAATGATAAAGAATTTTTCGTTGTGTCCCTGTAAAAATCTATAAATTCTAGATTCACTAAAATGCTTATAGTTAGTGCAACTGTGATTTATAATATTCATACAAATTTTCAGCTCAATTGAATAAGGCGTTTAGATGCTATCGCACTTTTAAAAATTTGGTGTCATAGGCCATAATGATAAAGAATTTTTCTTTGTGTCCCTGTAAAAAAACTGTAAGTGCTAGCTAGATTCACCAAAATCTATACAGTTGGTTCAAATGTGACCTATAACATGTGTACAAATTCTTTGCTCAGATTAATAAGGCGTTTAGACGCTATCACACTTTTAAAAATTTGGCAAAGAATTTTTCTTTGTGTCCCTGTAAAAAAACTATAAGTGCTAGATTCTCCAAAATCTATACAGATTGAGTATCTGTGACCTATAATATGTGTATAAAGTTTTTGCTCAATTAAATAAGGCGTTTAGATGCTATCGCACTTTTAAGATTTTGGTCCCTTGGCCATAATGATAAAGAATTATTCTTTGTGTCCCTGTAAAAAAAAAACTATAAGTGCTAGATTCACCAAAATCTATAGGGTTCGTACTATGGTGACTTACAATATACGTACCAACTTTCAGCTTATTCGAACAAAGCGTTTAGACGCTAGCGTGTTCACTCACAGACATACACACATACATACACACACACACATACATCATCGTAAAAATAGTGAAAACGGACTCGTTGGACCTCGAAACGTATAGAAACATCAAAATCTCGAATTCGGATTTTTGACATGATTACAATACTTTCCTCACTATAGTGTTCGGAAAGTAAAAATTAAAGTGTCTTTTTCAGTTGCCAAAGTAAGTTTTTACTGATCAATTAGGTAGTAGTTAAGATATTATTTGCTTAGAGCTAATATAACTCATATATGGTGAAAAGGCAAAATCTTTTATTGTGTTTATGATATTCAAGAAGAATACTGACAATTGTTCATTAAGCCTATTTCCAGTTTTATGTGATCATGTGGTGGTTGGGATGAATGGGACAGTTTGAATGGGGATGAATGGATTCCCCAGTCCCCACTATGTGCTAATTTAAAATTGTACACAAGAATTATATTAAAACATACCTTAAATAGATTTTCAATACATTTATAACTTGTAGTTCAGTAGTTATAACATGGAATTACAAAAGTAGCATGGATTTAGAGAAAAATAGATTGAAATTAATTGTTCTGATTTTTGTTTATAATAATTATGATTAAAAAAATTATAAGTCAAAATATTCAATGCAACTTAAATCAATAATTAAAAAAAATAAATAAATAAACTAAAAATAATTTGATTAAAATCACAATTTCAATCAAACTAATTAAATAAATCCTGGTGATTATTAATGTAATACAGAATAGAATGCTGATTTTTCCCGATCAGTCAGACCGTCGACAATTGCTCATCTGCGCAGCACTAGTGTGACGTAAAAACCCAACCAACCCGATCAGTCGGAAACAAAAATTTATCTGGATAATTTGTACTACTCTATTATAATGATTTATCTCTTTGTAGTATCTCATTTATTTAAATTTATTTTTAGATTAGATCTTATTAAATTATCAAAGCCTAGAGCACTAGGAACTGTGCGAACCAAAGGACTTTTGCCTTTTGATGTTAATTTGAGTCAATACATCAGTTTAATGTTAATTTCAGTAAATTCATAGTGTGTAATAAAATTACATAAACCAATTAAACTTTAAAAAATTATTTACTTTTCATTTTGTTTTGTTTTCTTTGTTAACTCCAATCCTGTCCCATTTATCCCCATAGGTGGGGATGAATGGGACAATGCACATGCATATTATATATTAATTAAAAATGATAACTTTTCATTAAAGTTAGTATGTTTATATGTAACTAATTACTGAAGTGTACTTATGAGCAATGTTACAAAATTCTGAATTACATATGGTGAACGTTTTCAGTAAAAATATGAAAAATGTCCCATTCATCCCCACTCTCCTCTACATAAATGCTTTTTTTTATTTTATCTTTCTTTACTTTTGCATGTTACTAATAAATGAGCAAGTGTTGAAGGTCACACACATAGTTTTACTTATCTATTCTTCAGTTTCTAGATTGCTTTCTCCTAAATTTGTGGTTTAATACTAAGAGGCAATAAGGGTGCAATTTTTTTTTAGATAAGGGTCATGAAGGGTTTATTTTTTGGATTAGGAAAAGAAGGGTGTTATTTTTCCAACCTAAGGGCAGGCAAGGCACAATGCCCTCCTGAAACTGTCTGGGGGAAACTCTGAATAGCTATTTCAGTTTTTCATTAAGTCTTTATAACAACTATATGTTTAAACGTATCTCTAGGAGTTTTTGTGATACACTAATGAAACTGTCACTTACTAGGGCATAGGTACGTGACTCATTTTACTTATTAGAAAACTTCTTACATAACTTTTTCTCACCTTGCAAGTTGTAGGGTATAGGTATGTGACTCATTTTACTTATTAGAAAACTTCTTACATAACTGTTTCTCACCTTGCAAGTTGTAGGGTATAGGTATGTGACTCATTTTACTTATTAGAAAACTTCTTACATAACTGTTTCTCACCTTGCAGGCTTTAGAAACAGTCTTATTTTGCATATATATCTATCTGAGGATACATGACTCTCCTCAACCCCACATTTAAATATTATTATTCCCATAATAATAAATCTTAAAGCAGTTAATACAATAGAAAATATTATTTCAAAACTTTCACAGAAATTTATTCACACTACTATTTGAAGCTTACTGAATTATTTAAATATGCTAGTTAGCAAATGTTTTCTACTTGATACATATTAAGCAGTGGTTAAAGGGAAAGATGCATTTCTTTTCTGTGACTGGAAGGCTGATGCAAGTGATCACCTATCACTTATGATGTGTAAATTATAAAGATAAGTGTATAATTTGTTATTTAGTAAAAAATATAATTTTCTATAAGAATACAGATTAGCCAATAAAACATTAGAGTACAGCAAAAATATACAAAAATCTGCAGCGATCGATCAAAACACAAAGATAAGAGAAAATATCTTAAGGATAAAACAGGTTTATAAACACTAGTTAAATGATATATAAATATATGTAAATTCAAACATAATATCTATGACATACGAACCTCTTGAGCATACAGAGTGGATGATCCTAGTTCTATTAATTAATTTAAAAGCATTTAATAAACCCATATTAATAATTTAGAGGAATAACACACTGCTCTAATGTATCGCTTAACTCGACCGCTATCTGAATCCCCTCTTCTCTTCCCTCTTCTGCTACTCACGGAAAAAGAAATACTTTTCAAACTATTGCCATAGAACTGATTAAAGTATTTCATATTATTGTAATATGGAAAGGGAAGATAAAAATTTCTTGTAACTGTAATATAATATATTCTGTTGAAGATAACCAAGTAGGAACTAGTTATGGATTGAAAATTGTCACTGTAATGCATTGTACAATTAATACAATAGAAAAATACATAAAATATCGTTACTTTTATAGTGAAATTGGCAACACTTATAGATATAAGTTTGTTTATCGGATTAGGAATTTTATCGTCTGCATGGCAAATATTTAACTTATATTAACAAGTAGTTGTACTATGCATGTTTTGGGGTAATTTTTGTATATATCATTTTAAAAAAGTGTCATGATTAAGGCAATTTTAGTATTTAACAATCATGGGAAACCTAGGCTTTCCAAATTTTACCAATATTATGTAAGTTATGTTTTTAAATTGTAACCTGTCATTACTTTTGCAGACTGGCATGTACAAAAACATATTCGTATTCAATATGAAAAACTTGTATTTAAGTCATTTGAGGCTACAGGTGCAGATTTCTGTGATAAAGCGTCACGTTTTATAGTATGACTCATTTGATCTACGTTTATTCTAAATGTTGACAATAATACGTTCGAATGTTAAATAGCCAAATTTGTATATTATTTCCTCGTCTTTATACCCATTTTTTTTTAATTCCACAATTCAGCTGTAATAGTTGCAAAACCAAGGTTATATACCGAATATATTATTATGTACACCGAATCCATAGACTGGAAATAATAAAAAAAAAAAGATATTAAACGTTTTTGCTACAAACAATTTCCTTTTGCAAAACAACTTATACTAACTTAATCGATGATCCAATCACAAAATATTAGTTAATTTCTTTATTTATCTATTATTTATTTATTTTATTTTGTTTTATTTATTTATTTTCAAACTCTTTTATTATTGCGAATGTAACAATGAATAAGTTATTTTAATGCATTTTCTTTCTTTTCTACATTATAAAATACTGTTGATAAGTAACAGTTAAATAAACCGCTAAAAAAGCAAATTAAAGTTATTAACAAAAATCCAAAATTGAAAAGTTAAAATTCTTCATATTTTTAGAACAGATGTGCAAAAAATGCATCTATCTATATATGTAGGAAGAGAGACATATATATATAGATCATGTAAATTTTCTCACATATGCATTGACAAAATTTCAAATTAATTGGAGTAATTCAAAGCTTTAATTATGTTTTACCTACCATTTAAAAAAAAAAAAAAAAAAAAAAATTCCCATTGCTAAGAGGTTTTTTTTTTTTTTTTTTTTTTTGCAATTATTTTAATTTATATATTTTTAAGTTACATATATCCTACTTATGAACATAATAAAAATATTAATTCAGTTGGTAAAAGTTTGTGCATTATTTTATTTTAATAATTGGTTAATCATAGTATAAAAACAATAACTGTTCCACATTTTGGGAAAATTTTGTTAAGCCTGATTTCATAAAAGATGCTTGTTTCTGAACACAGTCTTTTATCGCATAATAAAATTCAATGTTTGTTTTTGATAAAATAAAAAATTAAAATAATCATAAGTTTTTAATTGTTTAGCTGGAAATAATAGATTTTAAAGAGTGCTTAATCTAAGGTAGGGGAGGAAGGGTAAAAAAATCTGGCATCTGGCCATAGTGATATTTGTTGCATCTCTACTAGTAAGTAATATTATGTATAGTACTAATAAATGGGCTACTTGTACTAGATATTATACTAATTACTATACTCAGTGGCAGAATTTTCTGCATGTATCTGCAGCGAAATAAAATTTATTTGCAATTCAGGGATGTCGAACCAAGTTTGATATCACAAGAAGTATTAGAAATTCATGAAATATCTAAAATTGGAACAACTATAGTATTTCCCCACAACTGAATTTGGCAATTTACTTTTGGCGATTATGGCTAAATCATAAATCTAAAAATCATAAATCATATAGCACAGATGATAAAATCATAAGCTAAATTATAAATCATAAATCCAAAATAAATAGCATGCAGGCTGCCATATTATATCGCAAACAGTTCAGAACGACATCGTTATCGTTCAAATCGGTGCCAAAGAAATATCGCCAAATTCAGCTGTGGGGAAATACTATAGTTGTACGCTAAAATTTGCATCAAGTCAAGAAAATAAAGGATATATGGTAAGTAAATGCTGTAATCTAGAGACGTAATGCAAATTCTATTAGTATTTTTAATCAGGAGCGTATCCGGACCCCCCCCTCCCCCTGAAATTAACTGAGACAAATGTTTTCATGATCTACTCATGGGCGTCAGCACGCACTTGCCCCCTCTTAGAAAGTTCTAATGAGTAAAAAATTTACAATTAAATCTTCAAAGCTGTGTCATTAGAATTCAAATGACCAAATAAAATTTGTCACAGAGCCAGTTAAGAGTCAAACCGACTCGACCTTCATTTATAGGTTGTCTCTAACCTTTCCCTGCAAACAGATTTTAAATCGATTTGACAGCACGTTTTCTGGATTAGTGTTAGTTTAGAATAAACTGTATAAATTCTATAAGTAAAATGTTTTATCTTAAATTGCAAGCATAAAAAAATGTTGTAGTAAATGCTTACACACAGGCTTACGTAATCACTTCAATCAACCACCCAATCATTTTAATCTAACTGGATTTTTAAAAACATGCTGAAATTTAGCAATTTGAATTTTGTCCCCTCCTGAAAAAATTTCTGACGACGCCACTGGATCTACTGACTAGAAAAAAAATATGAATTTTTTCTCCACAGTATCTTTTTTTTTTTTGTTGCTGTTGTTTGTTTGTTTGGGAAACCTTATTCATTAGCAATTTTCTGTCTTGTAAGTCCAAAGTATCAAAATGCATATTCACTTTTTGTAAAAAACACCAAAAAGAGAACTTTACGTACTTATTGTAGAATACAGTAATGCGTCTCCTTTCTTTTTAAATACTTGTCTTGTCAGAAACAGTGTTTCAGTTCCTTGTAAGACAAAAGATTCATCATTCACAAGTATCACAATTGTGTATGGAACTTCTAGTTTGTCAGTTATGCACATAAATTTCAACAAAAAACATCGACTATAAAGTTGACTTTACAGAAAGACATACTTGCCAACTTTTCCGGTTTTCCCGAAAGACTTCCAGTTTTTTAACATAACTTCCAGACAGATGATGAAATCGTCCGTTTTTAAAAAAGTTGCGGATATCGTTCGTTTTAAAAAAAGAAACCCCATGGAGCAATCGGCGATCACGAAAGCTCTCAATTCCCAATCTTTCTCCATCCATAACATAAATGTCAATATTAATTTCAAACTTGCATTATCAGATTTTAGAACCCATAAAGAAATAGAATTGTTAAATATTTCTTGCTCATGTAATTATTCCCCCCCCCCCTTTATCTATCTCCAACTAGTGATTGGCAATCAAATGTTCTGCAGAAGTCTTTTGTTTCCTAATCTTTATCCATCTTCAACATAAATGATAACAACTTAAAAATTAAAATAACCTTACCTACTTCTTGGAAATAAGCCTTAGTACTTGCGAGAAGGGGCCCCTCCCATCGTCAGAGGCAGCACTGTGGCGGCTTGCTTTGTTGTTCTGTGATGACTTGTTCTTTTGCAGTCTTCGCGATTCTGCACCAGTTACGGTTAATTTCTTGTGCTGGGTTTTGCCATTACAGGTTTTTTTTTTAAATTTTATTTAAAAATTCATTTTATTATTTTTAATTTAATTTATTTATATTTTTTTATTTTATTTTATTTTAACGAGGGTGTGGCGGTGTCTGGTCCTCGTTAATCTGTGCTGCACCGTCAAGTGCTCGATGGGGTCGTTTAGCAGTCATCGGGCTCCATAACATAAATGTCAATATTCATTTCAAACTTGCATTATCAGATTTTAGAACCCATAAAGAAATAGAATTGTTAAATATTTCTTGCTCATGTAATTATTTCCCCCCCCCCCTTTATCTATCTCCAACTAGTGATTGGCAATCAAATGTTCTGCAGAAGTCTTTTGTTTCCTAATCTTTATCCATCTTCAACATAAATGATAACAACTTAAAAATTAAAATAACCTTACCTACTTCTTGGAAATAAGCCTTCTTAGTACTTGTGAGAAGCGGCCCCTCCCATCGTCAGAGGCAGCACTGTGGCGGCTTGCTTTGTTGTTCTGTGATGACTTGTTCTTTTGCAGTCTTCGCAATTCTGCACCAGTTACGGTTAATTTCTTGTGCTGGGTTTTGCCATTACAGGTTTTTTTTTTAAATTTTATTTAAAAATTCATTTTATTATTTTTAATTTAATTTATTTATATTTTTTTATTTTATTTTATTTTAACGAGGGTGTGGCGGTGTCTGGTCCTCGTTAATCTGTGCTGCACCGTCAAGTGCTCGATGGGGTCGTTTAGCAGTCATCGGGCTACCAACGTGGGGTACCATCCCCCCGTGGTGGATC
This sequence comes from Salticus scenicus, assembly GCA_963930645.1. Lineage (NCBI taxonomy): Eukaryota > Metazoa > Arthropoda > Arachnida > Araneae > Salticidae > Salticus > Salticus scenicus. The sequence continues at coordinate 319,961,685 of OZ005648.1, read as the reverse complement.
AAAATTGCGATGGTCCCTCTTTCTCTTCTCCATTCGGCCTCCCTGCGCATAGTAATATTCCTCCCAATTAGGAGTGTTTAGGCCTTGCCACTTCAAAAACTTCTAAATTTTCACTATGCACCTAAAAACTATCTTCCATCCCCCAGTGGCTTCACGTAATCATTTTTTTAATTTTTTTTATTCTCATTGTTCCTTACTCATTCAGCTTGTCTTTCTTAAATCTTAAGTGTTGTCCCCTTCCTCTTTTCAATTGGCCTCCTCTTTCGGTTTTAATTATTGTGTGCACTACTAACTTTAGCAGCTCCCCCAGCGTTGTTTTTTTTTCTCCCTCCCTGCCTAAATTCAAAATTGTTTTAATTTTGTTGAATTCCGGTTATTTCGACTCTCAGCTAGTAAGTGCACTTATTCCAAATTTCTTAACATCCTGGAGCGTGTCTGTGCGTTTCCACCGTGGCTATCTATCTTGGAGGGTGTGGTGTACAAATCGAGCTATGTGTCCAAAGCAGAAGTCGATACCCTGCAATTCCTGAGCTTTGGTGTTCTAGTCACATTGCTGCCCAGAAGTGGCGTAGCAGTTCCATCTAGTTCCTGAAGATGATGGGGATGGCTGAACGAAGAATCTTCGGACACAGCTTGCTCTAATTAGCTACGGGTCATTCCATGTCAAATCAACCAGAAAAAACAACATTTGTAACCCACCATCTCGGATTTTCTTGAAAATTTGCTGATTTGTTCTGACTATTATGTAACTAACTCCAGTCAATTTTTTTGGACCTAGGGCAAATAGTTTTTGAAATAAAAAATATCAAAGTTTTCAAGAATTTCATGAAGGAGCTATCAATGTTGCTCTTATTTTCATATGCACTATATTGCAAAAAAAATCATATCTCAGAGTGTGATCATGCTATCATTTTTAAAATATTAGGATTTGAAGGTTATATTACACATAATAATAAAAAAAATAATATATGATGTTTGAATATCGGCAAGAATTAAAAAAAAATGTTTTTTTCTGCATTTAACATCATTTTTTGAACAAAATTTAAGATTCACAATTTAAACATTTTTGTACTGAGGCAGAGCCTTAACCAGTTACTTTTTTTTTTTTAATTGTAGTAAAAAGTGTACTCTAATAGGGTTTTAAATAAAAATAGTGGGTTTTTGACTGCTTTAGCAAGTATTTTAGCTTTTTTTTTTTTTTTTTTCCCAATCAATACATTGCAATTGCCTGGAACTAATACAAAATATCCCTGAGTATACTTTATTTTGTGTACATACTTATTTAAAAGAGAATATTAAACAGTATCTGGATAGCATTTTCAAAATATTAATCATTAATAAGAAAAATAAAAATTAGTTGTGATTGTTTAACATCTAGGATGAACATTTCATGGAAACATTTTTGTGCTCACATTCACATAAGTATTTTAAAGTATAAAATCAAGCCTATCATTTAAAAATTTTTAGAGGTTAAAGGTTATACAACACAGAATGTTAAAAAAAAAATTAATTTATGAGGTATATATATATTTTTTAGAATAAAAAATAAATAGTTTTTTAAACATTTAATATATATATATTTACAAATTTGAAGTATTACAAATTAAATTTTTTTGCATTGAGGAAGAACCAAAACCAATTCCCCCCCCCCTTTTGTTTAATTGTAGTAAAAAGTGTGCTAGGATTTTCAATGAAAACAGTGGGTTATTGACTGTTTTAGAAAGTATTTTAGATTTTTCTTTAAAGCTTCATTTTTATCAATATACTGCAATTATTTAGAACTAACATGAAATATCTTTATCTGCACTCTTCTCTTTATTTTGTGTACATGATTATTTAAAACAGAATATTAAACAATATTTCAAAAGCATTTTCAATACATTAATCATTAATAGGCAATATAAAAATTATTTGTTATTATTTAATATCTAGTAATCAATAATTCACAGAAAAATTGCTACACACTCAAAAAATACTTTGTATAATTGAAAATATTTTATAAAATAATCTGAATAAATAGAATGCCATATGTACAATAAGTTTAGACCTTATTCTATATCATTAACTAAGAATTTTCATCCTTTAAGTCTCTCAGTCCTTTTTGTTGCAATGGATTTAAAAGACTCTTCTTATTTCGTATGTTTTGTAATTGATGCAAAATGCTGAACATATATTTGCTCAACTTTAGTGATTTCTTCCTCTTCAAAATAATACCTTCTTCCAGTACCTTTTGTTACAGGTATACTGATGCAAGAAATTATGTTGCAGAAAGGTACATAGCATATGTCTTCTTTATGCTCAGGAGGCCAATAAAAAGATTTTGCAGGACCAAAAGGGTGCATGAACTTAACCTTAATATCACTTTCCTTTTCATTTTTTAACAGTACTAATCCAAAAAACCAATGATTATCATATGTACAAGCAATATAGGAATTAGTTGTAATATTAGCAATATCTACAAGGTTTGGATTATGAGATTTAAAACAAAAAACTGACGAATAATTCTCATCTGAGCTGATTCTCTTTGTTGCTATTGAATCGTCATTTAATGGTATGAAATGGTGGAAACTTCTTGTACCAGGAATTGTTCGTGAATTTAAAAATCTTTCTTTCAATTTTTGACGTGTCTCCAAGATCTGTTCTTTCTTTATTAAGTCAAACAGTATGTTTTCTACTGTTGCTTTGCAGAATTTAAAAACTTCCTCTGCTGAGTCTATGGCATCTCTGTAACATCTGCGAAGGCTTTCTTTCGTAACCAGTCGCTTCACAGTTCCTCCTATTCCGTCACATGTCGATTTGCCGTGACTGGTAGCGAAAAATCCCCAGGATGCATCTAATGCAAAATCTCTTTTGTGATGGCATAAATTCAAAAAATTTTTGCAGTTTTTGTACTGTGCAGCACATCCATCACTGTAATAAAGAACCTTTTGTATATTTGGAAAATTTTCTTTTATGTAGTTAATGATAATTTTTTGTGTCTCATAAACAAAAGCCACATCATGTTCCAAATCTTCAGAAAGGATACACATACTTGTGGCTTTTGCTTGTTTCTCAGTTTCTGAAATGCAGGTATAAATTACAACTGTGTGTAATGAGCAACAGTTAGTGGCCCAGTGGTGTCCCTGCACTTCATCTTGAAATACAAAAGAGAAATTTTCACTAAAATCTAAAAGAACAATAGCAGTATGCACATCTAGATCCTCTTTCATTGATTTTAAAAAATTTGATTGTTCTTTTGCAATGAATGAATGTGGAATGAGTTTTTCCAGTTGTTCTAATAGTTTTGTTATGTATTCATCGCATGTTGTAGTACACTTAACTAATTCCGTTCGATCTGTAGATAGCCATTGACTAAATTCTATTTCATCATCAGGATCATATCTTTCGAAATTGTCTAGAAGAAACTTTTTCAAAATTTCATTTGATGGACATTTAGAACAGTGCCTTAACATGCAATCTCGATTATCAGTTCAACAAACTAATTTGGAAATGAGATCTTTATAAGTTGCTTCTATATGGCAAGCATGTAATAGAAGGATCACATTTTGGTGATACTTACAAACACATATAGAGTGTGTTCCAGATGATCCAGGAAAAACACACCATTTAGGACGCAGCATGCAAAATTTTGAAAAGCCAATTTTTAAATGAGGATATTCAGATTTGAAAGATGAATATAATTCTTTTAAATTAACAAGTAAGAGCCTTTTTTGCATATGACAATTTTTAAAAACACTTTTAAAATCCTTTTTACCTGGCATAATTCTTGAATATTCATCATTTTGAAAGAAATCTGTAACTTGTTTAATAACATCTTCATCTAATTTCTTACCTTTTTTGGGGTCTGGCAATGCTAAAATTCCTTTCTTTTTTAAGAGATCTCTTGCCTGTCTTACTGCATACTGACTGACATTGAATTCTTCCATCACCCTTTTTCTGCTCCATGAAGATGGGGCCAATGTTAGGAGTTGTATTTTTTCCCTTTGTGTTAATTCAGTTTCCAGTTTTTCTTTCATCAGATTTATAAGGTGATCCATGTCATTTGCCTTTTGAATTATATCATCAGATATTAAAGTTTCTTTTCTTGGAGAAATTTCCTTGTCCAGCACAATGCCAGCTTTTTTCTTCAAAGATGAATAAGCTGTTTGAATTTTTCTTTTTGTGTAAGAAGACCTACTGTGAGAGGGCATGCTATGGAATTTTAAAGGGGACTGCCCTAGTTCTGTCAAGGATGAATTAATGGAAGCAATTGTTTCATTTTTTTTAAGTGAAGTCTCTAAATTACGATTACTTTGGTCACTGTCACTGCTAACATCAAGTTCTTCAGTGCAAAGGTATTCACTTAATTTAAGTTGTTTTTGGATTTTTTGTCTGCAAATATCACATCTTTTTTGTCCTGTATTGATTTACCAATATTTTCAATTTGATTAATTTTTTCAGAGAAATCCAAGCTTATACTACGAAGTGACCTTTTAATTTTTTTTTTTGTGACATTTGAATGGATCAAAGCAATGAGTTTGTAATGTATCATACTTTCGAAGATAAAATATCTTGTGATGTTCACAAACATTTTCAATCAGATCAGAATTAACTTCACTTCTAAGAAACAGAATCTGTTTTTCATCTGCTGTTAGTTCTTCTATCGAATTTAATTTGACTAATTTAGTATAATTAACTTTATGACATATAGTTTCAGTTTCCTTTCCTATACTGCACTGTTTGGTAGTTGACATATTGTCAGTCATTTTTTTTTTTTTTTTTTTTTTTTTTTAACCTCTTGAACAAAAGTAAAGAATAGTTTACTACCTTTTCTACCAATAAAACAAAAATTAAGTAAAAGAGGAATGATGTAAATTACAAGATTTTTCAGAGACCATAATATCACAAGTGAAACACACAGATAACTAATGTAGACTGACTTAAATAGCTGCTGGTGCATCCACAAGATGAACACATGGCCCATGGTAAGTTTTTGTTTATTTACTTAAGGGCCTCAAGTGCATGCATGTGCTGTTTATTGGTGCCTGTTTGAGAGATAAGAGTTTTTAAACTCTTCTAATGGAACCAATGTTAAGCATTTATTTGCACAAAAAGAAGCTGTTTCTTTGTTCAACACCCTATTAGTATTATATATATAAATTAATCTAATATAAATTGTCATTCTATATATAAAGATACAAGACAGACAGACATGATTATTTTTTATTTATTTTAGAGGAGGGGGATTCAATATCTCAGATTAAAAAGTTAAAATATAAAATGAGTTTTAAATATGTAAAATAAAATGCAGCCACCTTATTTCTGGAATCAGTTAAGTGTCAATTTAAATATTAATGAGTAAGGTTGTGTGTTAACCTTTGTTAATTGTGTTAAATTTTTATTGTAGCTGTCTACTTTTTGTCAAAGAATTTTAGACGAAAGAATATTATTTTAAATCTGTATATGGGGAATTTTTATAACTTGGAAATATGTATTTTTAGTTTTGGAACAGGCAAAGTTAATACACCTAACTATCATATGTCTTATTAGTCCAGATGCTAATATATTAACCAGATTTTATTTGTTTTTAATTTTACTTTGGATTGATTTATTAACATTTTTATAAAATTAAATATTTTGAAAAGAACAATTAATACACAATGAAACAATCATCAAAGGAACATTCACATAAAAAGCACCAATAGTGACATTTATCAAATCTAAAGCAGCGAGAGTATTTTGGTTATGAAATTAAAAAATAAATAAGAAAATAAATAAATGCTGAAATATTGCTGAAAAACTCAAAAACTAAATTTTATACTTTACAATACTTTATAACTTTATAATAAGTTTTATACTTTAAAATACTTATGTGAATGTGAGCACAAAAATGTTTCCATGAAATGTTCATACTAGATGTTAAACAATCACAACTAATTTTTATTTTTCTTATTAATGATTAATATTTTGAAAATGCTATCCAAATACTGTTTAATATTCTCTTTTAAATAAGTATGTACACAAAATAAAGTATACTCAGGGATATTTTGTATTAGTTCCAGGCAATTGCAATATATTGATTGGGGGAAAAAAAAAAAAAAAAAAAAAAGCTAAAATACTTGCTAAAGCAGTCAAAAACCCACTATTTTTATTTAAAACCCTATTAGAGTACACTTTTTACTACAATTTAAAAAAAAAAGGTAACTGGTTAAGGCTCTGCCTCAGTACAAAAATGTTTAAATTGTGAATCTTGAATTTTGTTCAAAAAATGATGTTAAATGCAGATAAAAACATTTTTTTAAAATTCTTGCCGATATTCAAACATCATATATTATTTTTTTTATTATTATGTGTAATATAACCTCCAAATCCTAAAATTTTAAAAATGATAGCATGATCACACTCTGAGATATGATTTTTTTTGCAATATAGTGCATATGAAAATAAGAGCAACATTGATAGCTCCTACATGAAATTCTTGAAAACTTTGATATTTTTTATTTCAAAAACTATTTGACCTAGGTCCAAAAAAATTGACTGAAGTTAGTTACATAATAGTCAGAACAAATCAGCAAATTTTCAAGAAAATCCGAGATGGTGGGTTACATGGCCTGGTTGAATTGACATGGAATGACCCCTACTTGATTACTGTCTGGTGTAGGCAGCTTCCATGCGGTGCTCTGACGATTTATTCGCTCCAGCAGACGGCATCTAACCCGTTAAGCTTGGCCGAGCCCAGGCAGGCAGGGGCCGTCCAAAGGTTTCTAAGGAAGTATAGTAATCCCAATTTGAGAAATAGATTTTGTATTTCACATTGCTTGAAAACGAATGATCGCTGAATGTTGCCTATTTATACATGTGACTGTCATGATGTCTAGTTGTACACCTGCAAGTGTCGTCTTAACATGAGCTCTCCTTTTAGATATATAAGCGACTTTACACAATTTTTTGTGATGTCTGTATGTATGTGTGTCTGTCTCTCTCTGTGTGTGTGTGTATGTCGCATAACTCAAAAACGATTGGACGTAGAAAGTTGCGAATTGGTACATAGGTTTGTTATAACATATAGTTGTGTGCATCCCTTTTTGGACTTTGTGTGATTTTCTGTTTTGGAGATATTTAGGAAAATTAGGTTCATAATGACCAAAAATACAATAGGTTTTGGCCATAATGTATCAAAAAACGGTAATAACTCAAAAACGGTTTTGACAAATGTTGCAATTTAACTGACTTCCTGATTAGCTAGACATTTGAAACTTTCAGAAAAGCTCAGAACACGTTGACAATGCATTTTTTAAATATTTTTAGCCAACTGTTTCCAATACCTGCTGCCTTCAGCAGCATTTATGTGATTCAACAGAAAATTTATTTAACTAACTTCCCGACTAGCTAGACATGTGAAACTTTCAGAATAGATGAGAACACGGTGAAAATGCATTTTTAAAAATACTTTTAGCCAACTGTTTAGGGTCCCTGCTGCCTTCGGCAACGTTACCAGTACAAATCTTGCAATCGGTTTTTAACTAACTTTCAGAAAAGCTCAGAACACGGTGATAATTCATTTTTTTTTTTTTTTTTAGCCAACTGTTTTGGGTCCAATGTGTCAATGTTTTTTAACATTATGTATATTTCTAAAAGTGTGTAAGGAAGTCATGTGGTGCCCACATCAGATTTTTAGGTATTTGTGTTAGCTATGTTTTAAAGCAAAAAATTTACGGATATCTGATTTTTTTGTTTGAGATGTGAAGGATTTTGTGAAATCACATTTTGCCCTGCCACTCCCCCTTCGGGGACGAATTTTGTAAAATCGATGTCTATGTAACACAAGGAACATTGTGTTTTTGTTTGAGATGTGAAAGGATTTTGTGAAATCACATTTTGCCCTCCCACTCCCCCTTCGGGGGCGAATTTTGTAAAATCGATGTCTACGTAACACAAGGTCACAAAATTTCATGCTTCTAGGTCCAGGGGTTTGAACTGGAAGATGATGAATCAGTCACTCACTCACTCACTCACTCACTCAGGACAAACGATTTTATATCTATAGATTATTATTATTAATATTATTGTTTTATTTATTTATTTTTTGTGTGTGTGTGTGTGTGTGCGCGCACACACACACGGGGTTTGATTACGAGTGTGGGGGGGGGGGGGGGGAATTGATGAATACACAATCGAAACTGATAACTAAACAACTACACGAAAAAAAAAAAAAAAAAAAAATTTTCCTATTTCTTTCTCCCTTTCTTATCGGCTAAAGTAAACAACACATCCTTTTTCCCATTCGCGGGTATTAAAGTGTTTGTTTATTAATGTGAATTGGATAAAATTCTTGTAGCATTTTAGTTAATAAAAAAAAAAAGAAAAAAGTTAGAAATTTGATATTTTCTGTAGCTTGAATGAATCACTAAATATATATCACCAAACTTCAAATACTTAAATTTTTTTTTTTTCGTGTTGAGGCGAGGGGGGGGGGGGGTGTAAGTAATAGGAATAAAAAAAAAATACACTTGTAACAGAAGAATACAGCTGTCAGTTTGTTGTTTAATATTAGAAATTTTGTTTTTTTCAGTATATTTTTTTTATTTCCCTTTGCATTTTTATTTTACTCTCAGAAAATAAATATCCAAAATTTCTCCTGAACATCGTTCACACGTTCGTACATTTTATAGATGCTGAGATACAGTTATCTTTAAAATTGTAGTTCTTAAATAATAGCATATCTACCTGTCGTCGATAAATATCCAGATTGAAGTGCCTGGGAAAGACCTTTTTCGTAGGCAGTGTTCAGATAAGTTAGCTAAAAAAACAAAGAAACCTCAAAGAAATTAAATGGCAACATTTTGATTCTATTTTAATTGAAATTATCTGGTATTTATTTCATAAAAGTAAGAAATAGAAATAATTTACTGCTGTAATGATTTTATTAATACTGTTGTTAACTGTAAACTCAATTAGTGCTATTTCTAGAATAAAAGGTCTGCCAGGGAAGATCTCAGTAAATTTTTTCAAAAAAGGCGCAATTTGCTGTCATGTATGTTGCAATTTTTGTACATCAAAAGTAAATTACTAAGTTTATGTGTCCCAGCGACAGAAACATCGCGACACGACTACATAGCCGCGGACACAGAAATACGGCTTGCAGACAGTTTTTGACTGCACTAATAAAAAAAATTAGTCTGTAACTTTCGGACACTTTTTGTCTGCACTTCACTTATAAAAAAAAAATGCCCACAACTTTCAGACAGTCTTTGTCTGTAGTCATAAAAAATTCTGTGCAATTTACTAACATTTTTCACCCGTGATAATGCGCTACCGATGTATGACATCTTAGATGCTCTCTGATAGGAACTCTAGAGCCCTCCTATAGGTGCCTTGATAGGAACACTCAAAACAGTGCTTAACAACAGCGATCTAGGGAGCCTAGATCTCCCTTGATAGACAGCGTTATGCATATATTCTTTTCTCCTGTTACCTGTTACTGAGATTCTACGGGAACATAGAAAAGTGCTAATTTTATTTAAAACTGCTCCAAAACTTCTCCTCCACTCAAAATTCACTTATAAAAAATTTCTGTATCAAAACTAAAACTAATACTTTTATTATTTATAATTAGCTGTTTATATTGTGTTGTGTCAAACATTGCTATAAAATGTTTAATTGAATGAGTTCAACTTATTATTTTATAATTGTTTATACTATATTGTTCTGTAGTAAAATTGTATTCATGTTAATGTATTGTTGCTCGAGATCACACTGTTGTTAAGCTCCCCCCCCCCTCCCCCCCCCCACACACACCAAGATTGCCGCTATCAGCTTTCAGGCTTTTTTAGTGTAAGCCATTTTCACCCCTGATTACACGCAAATTTCACAAACAAATTGTGAAAATTTAAAAGCCTGTCGCAGATGGCTACAAAACTTTCTGCCACTGGGTTTATGTGTATGTATGTAGGCTATATGCATTTATTTTTGCAAAAATCTGTAAAACTATTCCTAGAAGGACACATGTCAGGAAAAAAGTATTTAAAGTCCACTAGACATTTAAAATGTAGAAAAGGTACCTGGTTCTAAAAATTTTTTTAAAGGGCTGTCAAGTTCTAAAAGGGGTTGAAAAAGAGTGAGAGCCACCAGGTGGAGCACCCTACAGAATTAGCCTATAGTCATCACTGTCAATTAGATTATTATTTTGAAAAAATGAGTTAATGCAGAAGTGCTAAACATTGTAAGTTTTTTAATTTAATACCTATCTAGCATTTTATCTATATTTAATTTTTTCTTCTTTATTTCTGATTTAAGCCTGAAGACATGCAGCAACAAATAATTAGAGAAACTTTCCAACTTGTCAGTAAGAGGGATGATAATGTATGTAACTTTTTAGAAGGTGGGAGGTAAGTATATGTTGCTGTTTGTTTTCTCATTTTTATAACCATATTTAAGTTTTAAATTCCTAGAAAGGGTACTTAGATGGAAATTGTTGAATTATGAAAGATGCATCTCCTAAAAAAATCTAGATTCTTATCAAACCATATTTAATTCAGTTATGTTTTTAAGATGAAAATTTTTGTTAAGGAAAAAAATTATGGACAAGGTGATGGACTCAGTCCAGTTCCCCTTGTTCTCACAAACTTTTACAAAGAGGCATACTATATTCATGTTAAAAAGAAGATCAGTATTAAGTATACTGATCACTCGGCTCGGTAGCAAAATGAAATGCCCCAATCACCAGGCTCAGGGCGACTAAAAGCTAGGGGCGGCTAAAAATTCTCATCTCTTATAATATAGACTAAACCTCATCTCTTAAATTATGGAAGCAATAAAAATGTGTCCACGTTCTTCCCCTATAATAAATTTATTACAATGAAACAACATTTAATCATCGTTCTTAGGATTAAATAAGTATTTATTTTCCTTGCAATAAAATAAGCATTTATACTGTTTTATATTAAATAGGTATATTTCACATAGAAAAAATGGGTATTATTATTCTAGAAATATATTGACGTTTCTTAATAATGTTAGAGATCTGCGGAACTTTATATTATGAATTGTGGTCCGAGGGAATTTTAGTTGTGAGTTTGGTGGTCTGTGAAATCAAAAAGGTTGTGACCGCTGCTATAGACCAAGTTTTTCACTCTCCGTGACGTGATTGTGCAGTGCTTTTTGAAATTGTAGGTTGTACGCTAGATGTTTGTTGGCAATCTTACCTAGTATGGTGGCTAAAATCTTTTGCCTAGGAGGGCGGCTAAAAGTGTAGGCATGGCCCTGATTGGGAACTTAACTAATTGTAAAATTTTTCAACCTTTTTTTTTTTTTTTTTTTTTTTTTTTTTGCATGATTTGAGGTGCGAGGAATATAAAAACAAAAATTGATATCTATTTCTCTGTATGTTTATCACTTAATGAATTAACTAGCAGGCTTCGCCCGCTTCGCTGGGCACTATATTTAAAGGATTTCTTTTTAATTGAATAATTGAAACGTTTAAATAAATATATTTCAATTGGCGACTATTTTCTTCACAGTTTTAGTATGGGATCTCCTTGACAATATCAAGCATTTTTTAAACTTCTCAAATCTGTGCAACAAAACTATTATAACGAATATTCTCGAAAACACTCAAATAGAAATGTTAATTCTTCGAATATTCTGGAAACAGTTGAAGCTGTTACTCGTACAGTAAAAGTCACTATTCGATGAATGGTCAAAACAGGGATCAGACGCAAGTCGTTTTCGCAGCAATCACTATAACGCATGTATGTACGCTTCACACACACGAAAAAAAAAATCACTGGACAGCCCTACCTCGCTATGCTTGAATCTCAGAACACACGAAACTTGGTTCCGTGGCAATCACTATCACACTTGTTAAAACAAAAAAAAAAACATCACTAGACACCCCTACCTCGCTGTGCATGAATCTGAAAACGCATGAAACTTGGTTCAGCGGCAATTACTATCACGCATATTAAAACAAGAAAAAACATCACTGGACACTCCTACTTCGCTGTGCATGAATCTGAAAACGCACGAAACTTGGTTCCGCGGCAATTACTATCACGCATATTAAAACCAAAAAAAACATCACTGGACACTCCTACTTCGCTGTGCATGAATCTGAAAATGCACGAAACTCGGTTCTGCGGCAATCACTATCACGCGTGTTAAAACCAAAATAAACATCACTGGACACCCCTACCTCACTGTGCATGAATCTGAAAATGCACGAAACTCGTTTTCTCAGCAATCACTTTCAAGCATGTTAAAACCAAAAAAACATCACTAGACACCCCTACCTCAAATCAATGAAAATCAAATAAACCAATCAAATCTCTCATAATTCCTCATAACATAGCTTTAGTTCAATGTAAAATACACTCAAATCAATGAAAATTAAATAAACCAATCAAATCTCTTGTAATTCCTCAAAACGTAGCTCTAGTTCAACGTAAAATGCACTCAGATCAATGAAAATCGAATAAGCCAATCAAATCTTTCCTAAAATTCTCCATTCTGCTTCATTATAGAAATAGGAAGTTTTATTTTCACATTTTTATTGATTAAAAGAAAACTAATCAAAAATTCGAAAATCTGACTTCGATGTGCATTCGGAGGGCACCTTTGTGTTAAATCACATGACTGTCCGAGCTACCGTTTTCGAGAACAGTGAAATGTACATATATATATGCAAATATTGCTCACTTAATAGTATAAGATATATGGTCAGATGATCATAGAAAGTTTGCACAAGTTTTAAAACATTGCTCATGAGGCTGGCCAAACTTTATTGAATTGCAGCATTTTAATTTAAAAACTTCATACATTATCAGAAATTTAAGGTTTTCTTAACTTGGGAGAATAAGGCAAATTTTCACTTAAATGGGCATTAAATGGAATATTTTTATTTTAAGGATTTCTGACCAACTTTAAAATATCAATTATAATGCTTGTATAAATATCATTAACTATGAAAATTATGCTTTTAAAATTTCATATGTTATTCGAAATTTATGAATTTCTTAACATTGTAGAATAGGACAAATTTTTGCATATATGCTTATTTTTAGAAGCCTATTCATCGTAAAAATATCAGATAATTTTTAAATATGATTTCAGGCACTAGAATGAGCATCATTAACTATAAAATTCTGCTTTAAGAACTTCATAAGGCATTTGAAATGTAAGATTTTCTTAACATGGCATAATAATGCAAAATTTCACATAATCATCCATTATGAGAAATAGTTTCATCGTAAAAATAGCAAACAACTTTTTAAAATAATTTATGATATCAATATAAACACCATTGACTATGAATTTCTAAGATTAAAAAATTCGAATGTTATTTGAAATTTATGATTTTCTTAACATGGCAGATTAGGGAAAAAAATTGCATGAACATTCATTATAAGGAATATTTTCATCATAAAAATGTCAAACCACTTTTAAAATATCATTTATGACACTGGCTTGATTATCACTGACTACGAATATTTTAATATTAAAAAACTTCATAAGTTATTCAAAATTTAAGATGTACTTAACATGACAGAAATAGAGCTATATTTCACATAAACTTGCATCAATGCATTGGGAAGAGAATAAATAGTATGGAATTGCTTGAAAAATGAAATATGAAACTGATACTAATAAAATCAATGAACCCTTTGGGTACATTTGATGATTGAGACTCGTCATATGAATTTAAGAAGCAGGCATTGACGTTTGCAGCACCCCTGCCAGTGGGCATTGATCACAAACAATTGCAGGGGTCGTAATCTCCGCCCTTTTTTCAGGTCACTCTGAGGAATGAAAATTTTTTTAATTCATTGTTGCCACTAATTTTATACAATAATTTCTACCCTGTCTAATCGTGGCAGATTACAATAAATGTATCCAGAAGTTTTGCTGCATAAAATTAGTTGTGGCAAGAATGACAGAAATTTCTTATCTTTGTGAGTGTTCTGAAAAAAGGGTGGAGAGTAAGACCCCTGCAATTGCCTGATGTTTGTTTTTGACATCTTAACAGTTGCAAATAAGGTTAATTCCACTTATCTTTATTATTACCCCTGTTTTTTTTATACGCTACCCTAAGATGTCTGAAATAAGAAATTCATTTTATGATAGTTCCAATGAAGTAGAATTAGAGCTGTATGATAACAGTGATTACAGTAAATTGGATGGTGAAAATAATGAAAATGACAGTGAATTGGAAAGTGATAGTGATGATAGTGAAGTAATACAAGTATGTCGAAAATGCACGAGATTGTAAAATATGTAATAAGAATAATAAAACAAATGGTTTTTAATTCTTGCATCTTTTCATAATTAAGTATTAAAGATTGCATTATTGTACTATTTGTTTAAATGAAATTTTTTAATTTTATTATGAATTAGATAGTTAATGAAACCATAGCTATTATAAATCAATTTATACTTTTATTTTTTACTGTTTGATTGATGAATCAACATAATATTACTCTATATTTTATATTATGTGTACATTCTTTAGAAATGTAAAATATACATTTTATTGTTCATATGTAAACTTTACATGTGAACTATTTAAATTGTAGTAAAAACATGTTAAAAATATATTGCCAACAAATATTATTTGAAAAATGCCATGTATGTAATCAAACAGGGAAACTCAGTGGTAGAGCATCCACATGGTAAGCGAAATGCTCAGGTCGATTTCTGACTCTGGCATTTTTCACGTAGTTGGTATTTGAAAAAAAAAGTCAACCTTACACTCCAAATTTTTAGAAATTTTTTATTTATAAATGCATTAATCGTGAATATTCATTTTAAATAAATTAAAATGTAAAGGTTGATATTTTTATATACACCAACTATGTGAAAAATACCAGAGCCAGCAATTGAACCCAGGCCCTCCGCTTGATGCACGGATGCTCTACCACTGAGCTATCCTGGCTGATAACCAGCTCGGCATTTCTCATATAATATTCGTTGGCAAAATCACCGAGACTGCAAACACAGATATAACAGGTGAGACAATATTAATCGTAGCACAATTCCATAGACCATGAAATTTCAATTTTTAGAAATTTTTTATTCATGATTTCATCAACCATGAATATTCATTTTTAGTAAATTGGATTGTAAAGGTTGATATTGTGATTGAGATAAAAATATTAACCTTTATACTCCAGTTTACTTAAAATTAATATTCACAGTTAATGAATCCATAAATAAAAAATTGAAATTTTGTGGTCTATAGGGTTGTGCTACGATTAATATTGCCTCACCTGTTATATCTGTATTTGCAGACTCGGTGACTTTGCCAACGAATATTATTTGGGAAATGCCTAGCTAGTTATCAGCCAGGCTAGCTCAGTGGTAGAGCATTCGTGCGTTAAGTGGAGGGCCCTAAGTTTGATTCCTGGCTCTGGTATTTTTCACATACTAGTTGGTGTATATAAAAATATCAACCTTTACACTCCAGTTTACTTAAAATGTCTAAGTAAGTTCTTGATTATTAAAACTTGTGCTATTTATGTTATAAATTAATTTCTATTTTTATATTTTGTAGTTTAATTGGTGGATCTGACTACAAGTTAATTTATCGACACTATGCTACTCTATACTTTGTATTCTGTGTAGATTCTTCAGAAAGTGAACTTGGAATATTAGATTTAATTCAGGTTTATAATATTTATTTGCTACTTTAGAAACTGTTTCAAATTCTGTGCTTTTTACCTCTTTCCAAGAAATTTTATTGCTTAAATTATCTTGATTAATTTAGAATGCAGCTTTTTTTTTTTTTTTTTTTTTTTTTGTCAATTTGCATCAAGAATATGGATTTATATTGTGTTTTTCAAAATCTGTGGAAAATGTCATCATGGTTTAGATGCAAAATATAATTATATATATAAAAAAAAATCTGGTGTGAAACAACCTCACGACTTCCATTACCCACTATTACACGTATTATATGCATTTTTTGGAGATAATGTGATCAGAAGATATAAAAGTGACCTAAAAACGTAGAAACCTAAAATTTTTCGGTAAAAGAAACTTTATACACATGTAAAGACATATAAAACAAAGCTTACATATAGCAAGGTAAAAAAAAAGAAAAAAAAAATCTGGTGTGAAACAACCACATGACTTCTATTACCCACTATCACATGTATTATATGCATTTTTGAGAGATAATGTGATCAGAAAACATAAAAGTGACCTAAAGAAGTAGAAACTTAAAATTTTTCCCGTAAGAGAAACTTATAAAGACATATAAAACGAAGCTTGCATATAGCAAGGTAAAAAAATAAGAGATAAAAATGGTAAAGTTATTTTTTTAAACACAAATTTCCGAGATTTGAAGATGACCTACCTAAGCAGAAAGGCTTTTAATTTTCCTCTAACGACCATGTAATACACAAGAAAGAAATGGATTTATATAACAATTTTCAAGAAAATCGTTAGAGCCGTTTTTCAGATACCAACTTTTACAAAAAATCAATTATTGACTGGAAAACAATAATTACATACAAAAGTATATATAAAAGTGAGTTAATGTGGCGAGTTTGAAAAAAATCCGTACAGCCGTTTTTAAAGGAATGCACTTGCAAGACCTCAAATTGAGCTATTTATACAGGACGCCTATCAATTTTCCTGAACTAACCAACTATATCATTCGAAAGCACATCTAATAGAGTGTTTATATAGCAAATTTGAAGAAAATCGTTAGAGCAGTTTTTTAGATATGGACTTACAGTCTCAGATGTCCCACTTCTGGTTTTTCAATTTTCACCAAAATTTGGAAAATTCATCTGTACACCAGACCTGTCTTAATTTTGAAGTTTTGTAGTTCTATCTTTATTAGTTTCGGTGATATGATAGCCAGAAGATTCCCCACACACATACACACTGACCAATTGCCAAAAACTACTTTTTTGGACTCAGGGGAGCTTCGTGTAAATCAGGTGAAATCTCAATATCGAATTTTCAGACCGAATACAGTACTTCCATTACCTACAGTAGTAGGGTAATGGAAGTAATAAATGTGAGAAATCATTTTTCGAAATTAGCGTCATATTTTTAGAGGTGCCAATTATTATGATTTGTCCATAATTATTACGGATTTACGGCAATAATTACAGCATTAGGGACAACATATAAAAATTTTGGATTATACGCTTTTAAGAAAATCGCGGATATCGATCTTAAAAAATATATATAATCCCTACTAACGATTGACAATAAAACACACAACGGAAGCCTTCCAAGCCTTTTTAAAGAATGTACACAAGAACTTTTAAAGGTGCTCCTTATTACATACGTCCTTATTACGTACTTTTTATTACACTCTTTATAATATCATTAATAAGCTTTAAATATTACTTTACTGAAGTTAATAAAATCTGCAACGTTAATACTTTAAAATACTATTAAATGGAAATAGAGTTTAAATTTTTTTTCATCATTTAAAATTAAATTTATTTTCAAATTCTGCTACCTATTTCATCTAACGAACAAATTGGTCTTTTTTTTTTTTTTCAATTTCAGAATGATATGATGTGTAGTTTATTTATAGGTACATTGGATATTGACCGCCAGAATATAATGTACTTTGGCAATATGACACAAAAGAGCAGAATTTTTGTTAAATTTTAGTAAAATGATAAAAAATTTGGGAATCAGCTTTCAAAATTTTTTTACTAAATTATTACTTAACTGGGCAGTTGGATCAAAAATATCGCGGAGAATTTATCAATCGACTTGCAAAAAATTAAATTTTTTTTTTTTAAAGAATGCGGAAATTTAATTTACTGACTGTCGTAAAAGACAAATTTTAAAAATTAAAATACAAAGTTCAATATTCCATCACATATCAGGAACACACAAAAAAGGGCTAAATAATAATAATAAAAAAAAAAAAAAACTGTTGTGCCAAAGGCCATGAAAAACTCTCTTTAACATCAATATTTATAACAATGCCCCCTAATATTAATCATCCAGAAATGTTTAATCAACATAACTTTTCTTAATAAAAACTTTACAGTTTGAACTGCATAATTTAAAATTTTAATTTTAAATTATGCAGTTTGGCATAATTTTAAGCCATAGATGCTGAGTTATAGCAATATGGGAAATTGCAGAAAATAAATGAGTAATAGCAGCATTGCTTTTTGGTCATTATACTATTGATTAAAAGAGTTGTATATGTAGGAGGGGTCGGGAGGAGGTATTTTCTAAAACAGTGTTAAATCAATTTATCTCTATATTGCGATATTAGATGGAAGATAAATCGATTTATAGAATCGCTACATCGCCCAGTCCTAGTCCACAGGTAAGTATCCCATTTCAAATAGCACCTCCAGATTTTCCAAATTCTGCAGTGGCTTCAAAGATTAGATTCTACCTGTGACAAGGGATCCTGGTAAGTACTTTAAATCAAAAGTGCTAATTTAGCAAACTCAGTATAAGACGTGAAGCAACTAAGTGGCTTTTAACACTTTATTTTTGTGAAAGATTAAGACCGACAATTAATTTAGTGACTGAGCATCGAAAGTTTGGCTCAGTGGCTCTTAAAAGTTCCTAACTTAATTTTTCAGAGTCCATGATCCCCTATGATATTTTACCCAAAACAAATAAACAAAACGAAAATCACTAATATTATTAATCATACTTCTGAAAACAAATTACTTATATATTGGGGGGGGGGGGGGTGAAATTATTTACATTAACACATTTGTGACCACTGACATGTATTCACATCATTTCAACTTCTATAACTAGTTGCCGCTGACGTAAATTCACGTCTTTTTAGATTCTATTCCTGGTTACCACTGACATGAATTCACGTCATTTCAAGAATTTCTATGGAAACAATACTTCAGTATTATTTTGATAGTATTATTGGTTCGTTCTAATATTATATAGTTAATCTTCATTCCAAGCTTCAGGTAATTACAAGAGTAACATTTCAAAACATTACATTCAACTACATACCACGTTTAAACATCAAAAGTTTGCGACAACTAGCTTTAGTTTACTTCAATATTCCCCGGCAATCAGTTTTAGAAGAGGCAAAAGTATGGCAGTCACAAAAGTGTTATATACAAGATAACAGTCTTGGTTAACTACAGTAATTTTATTTAAATGCTAACGAGTCATGTGACATTTTTTGTTTTCTTCACAGGACAAATTTTTTGTATGAAAATGTGTAAAAGATGTGAGTATAGACTCGGACATTTTAGGAGAAATGAAACATTGAGTATTTTATCTAATTGTCAAGTTTTTGTGGCTTTTGCCCCAAATTTTGCCTAAAAACCTTCAACAATATTTAATACACTGCATTTGTGTGGCATTCAATATTAGTTTATTTTCCTATTCATGAGGTCACAAGGCTATAGGCTTGTTTATACTCAGATCAAGATACCCATTTGATCAGAGCATTTGATTTACTGTATTGATGCGACCGGTCCCCTATGACAAAATACCTCAGAATTATTTAGTACTCATACCTACGTCTCTGCAAGATTGATGATTGAGTATTGAACTTGAGTCAAGATATAAAAGAAAGTAAAATTTGATATACGATATGTAGTATGTGTTGTTCATGATGAGTATAAAACTGATTTTCGAATAATCGATATTCTACTGTATGCACAATTAAAATTTTAAAGATTATAATAATTTGTTTTTACTACTAATATTTTCACTTCATTTAGCAAGATGAGTAAATCTGATGTTTAATGTAACACATTAGATTAATGATACTAGTAAGCAGTAGTTTGCTTGGTCAGATTTTTCCTGGGACATGAATAAATTTGTGGGTTTGCCAAGGGGAGAAGGTAGCACAGGCACCTGTGAGCAAGAGTTTGCTGTAGTTAGGAATTTATCGGTTCTTTGAAAAACCTGAATTTTTTTGCAGTGGTCGGAATGGGTTAAAGCAACACATCAAGTTGAAGGTGCTGCAAATGTTGTCAAGTGAGAGTTTTCTACAATTTCAGAGGTTGCAAACCATTTGGATGTGTCTTGTATAAAATATTTGTCTGTAATTAAAAGTTTTGATTTTCAGATAATACTATAAAATAAGCATCTTAAGATAAATTCATTTTCTTGTAAAGGTAAAGTTGTCCTTGCATGGAACAATTTTTTAAAGTATTTTAATATTTTGAAAATTTTTTAATTGGAGAAATCAAAATCCTATACAGATTATATGTATTTTCTATCAGTTAAATTTCTCTATCAATGAATATTGAATTTTGATACAAATGTGTTTGTATTGCTGTGTTTCATATTTATACAAGGGCAGTTTGATAAGTCCGTGATTTTTAAAAAGGTGGCGCTCTGAACGTACTCTTATTATATTTTCAATTTATTATTATATGCGGCAACATCCGTGAGATTTGCAGACGATATTTTTAATATGTTGTGTTCTGTTGGATTAAAAAACAAACGAATGGCATATTTGTTTTGATTAAGGAGAAAAAAGAATTTTGTGTGTTGATAAAACATTATTTTTTTGTGCAGTAAAACAGTTACCAAAACTGAAAAAAAAATAGACAAAATATTATGGAGACTCTGCTCCATTATATGGTATGGTTCACAAGTGGTTTACAGAATTTTGTTGTGGCTGTATGAGCACAACAGATGCAAAGTGTTCTGGATGTCCAATTGAGATCACGACTGAAGAAATGGTCAACAAAATCCATGATATTGTGTTAGAAGACTGCCATGTGAAAGTGCGTGAGATAGCTAAGAAGATAAACATTTCAAATGAACAAGTATTCAACATCTTGCATGAACATTTGGGCATGAAAAAGTTATCAACAAGATGGGTTCTGCGATTGCTGACAGTGAATCAAAAGCAGACTCGTGTAACCATTTCAAAGCAGTGTTTAGACAAGTACAAACACAATTCAAGTGAATTTTTGTGGTGTTATGTTACAGTTCATGAAGCATGGATACATTACTACACACCAGAAATGAAAGAACTGTCTAAACAGTGGACTTTTTTTAATGAACGTACTCTGAAAAAGGCAAAAACACTTCCATCGGCCGGAAAGATCATGGCTATAGTTTTCTGGGACTCAAAGGGCATAATCCTCATTGACTATCTGGAAAAGGGAAAAACGATCACCTGACAGTATTATGCTGTTTTATTACAAAATTGAAAGAAAATCAGCCCCATTTGTCCAAGAAAAAGGTGATTTTTCGTCACAACAATGCACCAGCGCACTTGTCTGCAATCGCAGCCGCTAAATTGTTTGAATGGGGAAGTTGCACTTGGGAGAAAAACACTTTCTTTTAATTGTAATCGGTAAATTCAATCTTGTGAATCTGAAAAATCCAATTAAAATCATAAAATTAATGCAAATTAATTTTTAATTAACATTTTAAAATCACTAAAAAACAAAATAAAACCGCGTGATCTGAAAACGCTGCGTGATTGGGTTGACGTCACAGTTCACAAAGTGCGAATGTTTACACTTAATGTACGTTCTTTTACTTATTGCTTTTTCTGCTCGCTCTGTTTTAATCTGTATTTTATTTTTTATTTTAAAGTTTTTGCCTTTTGTGAGAAATAACTTAAACCTTAATTATTTTCTATTTTTACTTTCTCTTACCCATAGGGTTGAGAAAGTATTGTTTTAGGGTCAAATTTTCGAATGTGAGTTTTTGTTATATTTACATGTTCTGAGGTCCTCTGAATACAAAAATCATGTTTTCAGCGAATGATCTGTCTGTCTGTCTGTCTGTCTGTTTTCAGCATATCTCAAGAACAAATTGTAGCAGAAATTCCAAACTCGGTATACTAAATGTGTATGATATAGGGATGCTACACTAAGCTTTTCGTTGAGATGAAGCAAATGGTTTGTGTATAGGGACAGTCAAAAGTATTCAAATACATTACGTCTATGGAGGAAATTACAGGTAAGTAGAGTTTAACATCTATAGACTGCACTAAACCAAATGAAACAAATATATATTTTGTGTAATAGAGATAGTCAACTGGGAAAAAAAATTTGTGTACGTAGGAGCCTTGCCTCCCCCCAACCTCAAGGGGAGTAAATTTTTACGATGGGTGTCTTTCAAAAGAGCTCGCCAATACCTTTAAAATGAATGGTTGAAGCATCGATCTTCAATAATTTAAAATAAAGTTATCAATTTTTGTCATTTTTAACAAAAAAAAAAATTTTTTTTTTTTTTAGTGTAATATTGAGAATAAATTCAACTTTTTTTTTGGATATTTAGTGTTATACTACTTCTCTAATATGGAAACCGTGTGCATTATCATGGAAGATAATTTTTTTAAATAATAATTTTAATAAATTATTTTTACTGAGTGAATTTGTATAGGAAAATATAGAAGAAAGTCGTGTGGTGGCCACAACACACTAGTTATTTGTTGTTAGTGGATGTGCTTAACTAATAATATTTTACCATTTCCAGGAAAGCTGTTCGGGAATTGAAATAAATTCCTCATAGAGATATGGTAAATAATGTATGTTTTAAGCTAAATATTCATCGCTTGTGTTTTGTACATTAATGAAACGGGGGGGGGGGGGTTGAGGGGGGCTACCGCCTCACTCACACAGAACTACTTATCATATAAAACTCTTCCTAAGCCTAATTTGAATTGTTTAACATAGGTTTACATAGCAGTACTGGTTATCTTACCTCTTAATCTCCAACCTGTATTTATAGTATTAAATTTCAGGGTAAGAGAAAGTAGTGTGAGTGACACACCAGATTATTTATTATATTTTTATTGATAAAATGTCGATCTTTGATTTGTAAAAGGGCAGTCGGATAATTTTCCTAAAATATATTCTCTTTCCATATTCTCATTTTCGATATTCTCATAATTCTCATTTTTCCATATGCTTATTACCTATGTCTTAATAATAGAATTTTAATATTGTATTAACTTAATAGTAGTATTTTTTTACATTTCTCTAATTTTTTAGATGCTTGTATGTGATAATTTTTCTTTTTTCATAATGTATGCTTAAAAATTTAATTATAATTAAAATACTCACTAAAATTTTATAGTGCATAAAAATATATTCTACTGATTTACTTATATATTTTTAAAAATTTAACCAGAATTTTTTAATCCTGTTATTTTACAAAATATTTATGATTTTTTTTAAAGAACAGTCATTAATTATTAATGGCTGTATTATGAGATCAGTAGTATTTAATATTTACTTCATCCTTCATGTTTTTACAACGAAAAAAAAAAGTTATTTTAAAAATGCATTATTTATGTATTTTTTTGAAAGCAGGAAGTTTAATTTTCATAATTATTTCAGTAACTTTTTAAATATATATCATTTCATTCGAATTATATTGTTCCACATTGCTTACAATAGCAACGATTGTTATTTATTTATTTAATTAAATCATTTGAAAATGAAAAAACAATTTAATGTATTTACCAGAGAAATGTTAATATCAGAGAAAGGATTTCTCTTATTGAAATTTAAGTTTAATAAACATTTATTTATTTATTATTTTATACCTTTGAAAGGAAAATCTTTTATTATTTATTTACTTATTGTATTAATCGAAATTAAATGGTAATATAGCAGAAAGAGTGAATGTAATAAAGTACATGGTGTCAAAACTAAAATGTATTTAATAGATGCTGATATACAGCTGTCCTTAAAATCTTAGTTCTTGAATAATAGCAGCTTTTGTCATCTGGTAAGTACCCAAATTGAAGTGCTCTGGAAAGACGTTGCTACAGGCAATAAAAACCCAAACCCAATAGAGGAGGGTACACTGGCGTGAAGGCTGCTGTATGCAGCGGGTACCCGAAACGAAGTTGATGAGAGCGCTTTCAATGAATTTATTTTTTAATTATATATTTTGTTAGTTAGTTAGTTTTTGTTTATAAAATGACATAAAAGAAATAAGAATTTAAAGAAATATATATATATATATATTTATGTTTGAATGCTGAAATTTACTGCAAGTTTTTAATCAGTTATTTAATGTCATTCATATTTAAAACTAGATAGTGTATAACTTATAAGGTATTATTACATTCAACGTATATTTCATATATTTCATGCATTTATTTTATTTTTTTAAGCACTTAAAAAAAAAAATCTTTCTATTACTAATTATTATTATTTTCTACTGCTATTAATCTTTTTTTCTTTTTCTTTTTTTCAATTTTTCCAAATAAATAAGTAATTAAAATAGCTAAGCATGTTTCTAAATTCTGAAGAAAAAAAAAAAAGTAAATGGACCTCTTTTCTTTTTTATTTATTTAGAATGATAAGTACGTATAAATTTCGTTAA
Organism: Salticus scenicus; assembly: GCA_963930645.1. Lineage (NCBI taxonomy): Eukaryota > Metazoa > Arthropoda > Arachnida > Araneae > Salticidae > Salticus > Salticus scenicus. Next base: position 319,937,421 of record OZ005648.1, on the reverse strand, counting down.
ATACTTTTCAATTTCTCAAACTGCATCACTATAAAGTTTTTAATTATTCACAATCTTCAGCTTTTATTTTAATTGAAATACTGTTAAGTTATAATATTGAAATGTATTAAGAAAGTTATTTCTAATTTAAAATAATTAGATTTTTGGTTGCAGACTCTAACAAGGTTGCTTGCAGTATAAATATTTGTTATTATTATTGTTTATTGATTTTTTTAATCTCAATTTTGTACACAGTCTAAGGGAAAAATATGTATACAGATATACTGGCATCTCATAATTATAAAAGTAATCTAATTTAGGTTAGTTCAGTATATACTATTCTAGATTATTTAAACAATGAAAATGTACATGTTATTCAGTTAAATATTATTACCCAATCCCGATATTTTATTTCTGTACTCAGTCGAGAATAATAATAATAAATCTATAAAACATAATAAAATGAAACAAAACAAGTATTTAAAAAATATATCTTTAGCATGCTAAGGATTTTTTTTTTTTATTATTATTATTATTTTTCTATTGATCAACTACTATTTCGATCATATTTTAATTTAAATTAATAGCAGGACGCGAGTAAAAAAAAAAAAAATCTCATTGAAACTTAGTGTCATTTATAGAATGAAGTGATATTTAAGGGAGAAATGCAGCGAGCAGTTCATTTCGTGTGTAGTGACATCACGATAGGTTTAATCACGTGACACAGAGTTTTCGCATCAACATGAAAACTACGTCTTTTAAAGATAATTTATTAAAGTATCTGGTTTTCAAATATGCATAAAATTGGTATCAAAATGTTTGTATTTTCATGCTCTATCATTTACAAGTCAAAATGAAAAATGTGCAGTTTCTCCATTCTGATACGAATTGCTCCGTCATCCACCCTAATCTCCTGACTTGGCCCCTAGTGACTTTTATCTTTTTCCAAATTTTAAAAAATGGCTTGGTGGAAAGAGATTTTCTTCAAATTCTGAGATCATTAATGTTGCAAATGCCCATTTTTAGGACTTTGAGAAATCTTTTATTTTTTGGAAGGATTAAAAAAGTTAGAGCATCATTGGAAAAAGTGTATCATTATGAAAGGAGATTATGTCAAAAAATAAAATGCATTTTGGTATATGTATATTGTTTTTTTTCATTTCAAAGTCACAGATTTATCAAACTGCCCTCATATATATATCCTTGTTGTTTTGTTTTTCTAGTCAATCTTTTATACATGTATTTTTGATATTTAATGCAAAAAATTTTTATTTCAGGTATTTGTTGAAACATTAGACAAATGTTTTGAGAATGTTTGTGAATTAGATTTAATTTTCCATGTTGACAAGGTAAACTTAAACATTTTTTTTTTATACATCTTTACTTAAAAACTGTAACTTATAGAAACTTAGCAGATATATTCACATCCTCATTTAATGTCATTTTGTTTAACATTTAGTGTATATTTTTTTGTAAGTGGGAATCAAGCTCTCTTGCATTATTTTAGGAGGAGAAAAACATTATCTTTCTATATATATGTATATAAAGTTAATTAAGCAGCTATTAATTTTGCAAAACCCTTAAGAGGCCTCTCCACTTATCGTCCCCAGAAGCCAAAGCCAATGTTATTCTATAGAGAATTTTGCCCCATTATAACTTATTAACTAATGTATATTTTTAAATTCAATTTTCACATTCAGAAACTTCACAACTATTAAACAATTTATCGCTTTCTAAAAAATAATTTTTTATTTTTTTATTATTTTACTTTGAGGTTGTAAAATGCAAATTTCAACAATGTGGTTTTTTTGTATTTTTGAGCTTAAAAATGAAATCTTAAAAATAAAAAAAATCAATTTGCAGAAAGCGATAACCTTTTTAACAGTTGTGAATTTTTGGATAGTGAAAATGGAATTTAAAAATATGTATTAGTTAATGAATTATAACGGGGCAAAATTTCCCATAGAATAACATTGGCTTCTGTTTTTGGAGACAATAGGTAGAGAGTCCCTTTAACACAGGACCTGAAGGCCAGCATAATTTCAGTTAGCAATTTAAAATATGTTGATAATTCTGGAGCAATCTCAAAATTCAAAAATCCCTTTTTGACTGCTGCTTGTCCATTTTATTCCATTAATCATTGAAATCACTGCTAGAAAGCAAAAACTTCACTTACAATCTTCTGTTGGTTAGTGGTTATAATCTTTATGTTTAATTAGCATCATTCTAAAAGTTTGACAAGATAGCTAAGTTAGTTCAGATTTCAATTGTTTTGGAATTCAAGCTGTTCTACATACTATTACAAATAATATATATATATTTTTTTATTATTTATTTGGATTTTAATAAGTTATTTTCGATTTTAAATCATTCCAATTTCACTGAATTTAAATTAAATATTTAACTAGTTTGTCTGTGGTTACCTATCTTTTAATTTTTACATGTATATTTCCAAATTTATTTATTTCTCCTTAGTTCAAATTGCTAAAAATTGGTTTACATGATATATTTTTTTTAAAGACATCATCTTTTGTATCATAATATTTACATGCAGGACTGTCCTCCTTAGGGAGGAGGTGAGGGGGGGGGAGGGGCAACTGGGTGGTCGATCATGGCAGCTAAAATCTAGAGCAACTAAAAATTATGAAGGAAAAATTAGATCTACTGAAATTAGCTGTCAGTTTTTTTTTCTTTTTACTGATAAAAAAGGAAAAACAACCTTGATAACCTTTCACCTGTGGCAACCTGGCAGTTTTGGGTAGTTTAGGAAAGTTATAGGAAAGTTTTCAGAAACAGAAAGAAATTTTAGCGTTGCTTTTTTTTTTTTTTTTTTTTCTGGTGGCTTTGTTTGCTTTTTAATACTCATGTGTTTTTCATAATGTTCTTTATAGAAAAATATCATCTATCACAGGGGCATCCAACCCGCAGCCTTTGGGTCAAATTCAGCCACAGAATTTGGAAATTTATGTAATGCTGTTTTATGTTAACAGCTAACAACATTCGTTCTTGCTGTTCTAGATGAAAACGATATTGAATTGGTTGTATGTGTACATATATATACGCACACACAATGTGGCCTACCACTTGCAATGCAGCCCTCAAAGGTCTTTTGGGTTCGATAGGTCTGATTCTATTATATACTTTTAAAACTTGAGAATTTTAAATTAGGATGTTTAATTAGCCATTTTCAACAAATATTTTGTTAGTATTTAAATTTTTTAACATTTTTCATATAGTTTTATTTGTTTTATATTTTTTAAATGTTACTTATTTTGTAAAATTTTTATATTTGAAACTTTCTGTTCTAAACTTTTTCATATCCTTTTGTAGCCATGTATTTTTTTCTTCCTGGAACATGCAAGGGTTTTTTTTCCCTTATTCTGATTCAAATTTTAATTTAATTTTTACCTTACTTATTCTCAAAAGGCAGCTAATAGCAGATGAGAAAGAAAGGGTGAGCAGTGACAAGACATATATTTTGCACATGCTCAAAAGCTAGAATACTAGAAGAAATTTAAGAATCAATACAAGCAAGGCATCAGGAACATGCTCAAAAGAAAGTTAATAGAAGACAAAAAATAAAAATAAAAATAAATAACGACCAGCAGAAGACATATACAGTACATAAACTCAACAGACAGTGGCTAGCCAATAAGATGAATCTGAACAATCAAGAACAGTCTGAAAGGAAAGCTGTTCGAATACCAGAAGAAACTTATGAACGTCGACAATCCATGTTTCATGCAAATGCTCAATAGGCAACGGCATGAAGACAAGACCCAAAGGACATGTATAAGCCAGATGTCAGGGATGTGCTGAAATAGCTCATTAAAGGCAAGAAGAAATTGAAGAGCAAGAAGCCTGTGGGGAATATTTTTTTATTCCCTTATCACTTAGGCCAAATATCATACAGTGAAAAAAAAAATGGATAAGATCCCAGGTTAAAATTTTAAAAACATTAAACAAATATTTTCACTTATCTCTGTCTAATTTGACCGCTATTTCTTTCTTTATCTTTTTTAATCTGAAAGAAAAATTCTCATAAAGAGCACTCATGATATTTAAAGAATATCCGACCATTAATCTAATGCCTTGAAACTAAATATTTTTCATATACTTTTTATTTATTTATTTTTTATACACATATATTTATTTTTTATTGGATATTCATTTATTTTATCGCAATTGCTCTTCACAGTTAATCTCTATGCATACATTTGCATAAATAAGCAAAAAAACATAAATACTCTGAATGTATTTCAAGATATCTTTTTTATTTTCTTTTATATTACTTTATTCCTTTATTATTTTTTTTTTTAGTATTTAATTTTTAAAGATCTCTCTTGATTACTAATTAATGCTTATGAATATCCCTGGTGATTATATTAAATATGTATACATATAATACCAAAATTATATCTCTTATCTATATCTCTCTATATTCTCTGGTCAAATATGTATTAACTTAAGGCACTAATGAGGCACTTACCCCACTGATGAGGAACTTGAAGGCAATAAATTTTATGTATCACAGTCCATCATCACTGTTCAGTATTTATTCAGTTCCTTTTAGGTACAATATATATGTATCACCATAATTACAGTTCATTTAAAAACGCACAGTCTAATGAGATCCGAATCCATCAGGTTTATATAAAATAAGTAATGCACATAAAATATCATTTGCTTCCGTATAGTCTAATGAGATCTGAATACATAATGATTATATAAAATAAGTAATTCACATAAAATAATATATCACTTGCTTTCCATAATTGAGAAGTCTTTTGATCCATTGGAGGCGTCAACAAAGTAATTTAGATTTTGCAAAATGGCGTTGAACTTATCTGGTCTCTTTGCGATTTGTGCCATGCCGAAGACAATTCGATAGACAAAATAATCAATTATCTTCATTTTTACTAATTATCATCTAGGAATTATATTTTATGCAGTTTTAATATTAGATCCTTTTATCATTATTAAATAGAACTTTCCATCATTTTCTGGGACAGAAAACATCTCACACTCCCTGACTCTTCCTTCCTTCCTTCTTCTATCTTACCCATACATGGGGGTGGTAGGGAGTTTTTCTTTCTTTTTTATTTTTTCGGTCTGTCAGACCAATCTACGTAGAGTTGTGTCCATTTACGTTTTATTAATTTGGTGATTTTTCTCCAGAATTCCTGTATGTGTACTTGAGAGGGGAGTCTTATCTTAGCAAAAATCTTCCACTTTTTAACTAAGGTTCAGAAATACCAGTGGGCAGTGGGGTATTTGTATGATCAGAGATGTTTTAAATTTTATTCTTATTGATTATTAAAATCTTCTCTACAAAGCCTTATGTACTGATACTCAATGGTCAGTGATTAGAAGACAAGAAGAAACTGAAGAGCAACTTCATATTTGAGTTGAAGCTAATGCCAGACGTAATACCGATACCTATCGAGCATTGAATGCTGCCAGTTTGATTCTATGTGCGTTTTACAATAATCGTACTTTCGATTAATGCTTTTCAAAGTATTATTAGCATAGCATGAATGGCAAATGTTTATGTAAATTGTAGTGCGCAAAAGTGGCACAAAAAAATCTCCTAGAATGAGTTGTCCCAGTGAAAAGGTACAAATGCCTCAAATTTCTGAATTGCCAAAAATTTTAATAATTCTTAAATTCTATGAAAACTACTTTAGTCTTTTCAATTCTGTATAGATCCTACTAATGACAAAATGAAGTAATAGATAAATAAAACCATGTTAAAAATTTATTCCTTCCCCAACATAAAAAAAAAAAAAAAAAAAAAAAAGAGAAAAATCTAGAGTAATTTTTTGTCCTGCATGTGTACATGATTTACTATACACCTATAAAAAATATATGAATGCTTCAGGACAAAATATCTTCTACACATCTTTTTTTTTTTTTTTTTTTTTTTTTTTTTTACAAGGATTGAAATATACTTTCCTCACATTGCAGTCAAAAAACAAAATCTTCAATTGAGAACCCATAGACCAAGTTTTTCACTTTGTATGGTTGTGCAGTACTTTTTGAAATTGTAGGGTGCAGAGGCTAGATGTTTGTCGGCAAAAATCTTTCACCTAGGTACTAGGCGCCTACAACTATCAAGGCCCAGGGCAAAAGCCTCATTGGGGCCTTTACTATATTGAGACCCCACCTAGTGATGTAAAATTTCTGGAAATTTTGAGGTGGTGAAAAAAAAAATTCTGCAAAAATTGATGTTTTACAATTAAAAATAAGGTTTCTTAATAATTATAATATCGCATTAAATATAAAGTGTTAAACCTTTAAAAAATATGCAATCCATATTTTTTTCTTCTTAAGAAAAATATATAAAAAATTTTACTATTAAAAAATTAACTTTTCTGTTTCATAACTGTCAGTACCTTTCTTTGAACAAAACACCAAAAACTAGTCAAATCATCATTCAACCAATAATTTTGGGTAGGGTGTGCATTCCTATAGAATGTTCATCTCCCAGTAGCATTGATTCAATGAATTCAGAGTTAATAATTGAATTCAGTAATAATTATTATTATTATCAATGCAATTATTGACACTAAATTAAAAATTTAAAAATCTGAAAAATGTATTAATAATAATTTTTAACCATTTATGTGTGTTGTGTACTTCAAGTGTACAAAAATATACTTCAAGTTTAATTTTTGTAATTTATTGTTTAAAGCTTGTACTCTGTAAATGCATATGTTTAATTTTCTTTGTTAATCGCCTTTCTCCATTATGTAAGTTTTATATAATGCATATATTTAATTATGGGAGTATATAATGTGTTTATAATAATTATATCAAAGAAATTTCTGTTATTATGATAAGATTTTTTGAAAGATGTTTTCAAGTTGACCCCACTCGTTGAAAACTAAACCCGAACTGCAGGAAAAAATTCAGTTAACCTGACAAAAACTCAAACCGCAAGAAAAATAAATCAGTTAACCCGAATCCAACCTACCTCGCAGGAAAAATATTCAGTCAGTTTGATCCGTAAGGAAAATAAATCAATTAATCCTAACCAAACCTGACCCACACGAGAAAAAATGAGTCATTTTGATCAAAACCCGACCTGATGCATTACTCTAATACAGATTCTGACTTAGAATGAAATTAATTACAAAAAAAAAAAAAAAATATTGATATAAAAGTTGTTAACTCAGATGTAAAGCTTATAAATCAGGTAGGTTTTTTCACATGTGATTTTTGTAAATTGTGAAATTTTTTTAACAAAAAGTTGCTTAGTTTTTTTTTTTTTTGTAAGTTTGTTGCATACATTTGTATGTATATATATATACGTACACACACATTAAAATAATACAGTTAGACAATTTTAAGTATATATATTCAAGAAAAAAAGACAGAAGCATAAAAGTGCTTGAAAAAGAGTAAATAATTTTATAGGCATGTAATGGGAGGGAGGTCATTATAATACTTAAATATTTCAGGATTACAATTTGATTATATGGTTAAAACTTTGATAATGTTCATATTTCAAAAATAAAGTTACTGTTTTCATGTGGGAATATAGAAAAAATATAGAAAATATAGAAAAATATTCAAAGAATAAAGCATCGAAACATAAATATTAAAAATTTCTCAATATATTATTTTATACTAGAAATTTCAAATTTTTCACTTTTTCTAAGTGGGAATAAACCCTTTCGGAAAAAACCTTTTTTTCCCCAAAAATTTCTGATTTTTTTTTTTTTTTTTTTTTCGGACCATTCCCATCTCTAACCCCTTCCTCCCCCCCCCCCCCCTCCTCTTCAGTTCTTTACTTAAATTTATTACTATAAAAAAGCAATGAAATAAGTTTTAAGATTGATTCAGAAGCCCAACTCATCAAAAGGCCCAGGCGCATTGGCTCCATTTGCATTGCCTTAGTCCGGCTTTGCATAAATGCATTTTTTTTTTCTTTTTATTTTTTCTTTGGAGGGGGGGGGAAGTTGTTACTCTATAGCCACATTTTGTACATTAAGGCTTTTCAGAAGGAATCTGTGGCTTAAAGTGAAATTGTAACAAATGTTTAATGTTAAAATAATGGTACATCGAATTCACATATACATATATTTAAAGGTTAAATTTCTTCGGAGGTCCTCTCATGAGGAGAGGCTCAGGGCGGCCCGCTTTCTCCGCCCCAACGGTATGCTACTGCTCCTAGGGTGGCTAGAAGTGTAGGGCTTTACATTACAAGTTACATTAATAAGTTTGTTCATTTATATTGATGACTGTGAAAAACCAAATTATGTTTATTGATTTGCCTGATAAAGAAATCAGCAAAGCAATCTTTATTGTCCTTGTCAAAAAATCATTAAACAGTTTATCAATAAACATTCAAGCTCCAGCGTTGGGCTGAAAAGTATTTATTCTATAGTCCTGCATCAGTCTGTGGGATATTGCTGAGCTGTTTAATTAATTTTTATCAACAATAAAGCAAGCCGGATATTGTATTTAAAAAAAAAAAGAAAAGAAAAAATTGATTTTTTTTTTCTGCAAAAAATGGAGTTATTTAAAACAAATGATTTTCACAAATGTGTGAAATCTTGTCACGAGTTTCTACAAAAAAGTTCTATGAATCTCGATTTTCTATTATCTGTACTTTTTATCAATGAAGATTCTTTCACTCATGAATATGTTTTCAATACATTAAATTCATTGCATTTCATACATTAAATTCACATATGTAGACATTTAACAATCTGCATAATATAAGAAGTGAGAAGTGGATTTATTCTTAGTATGTGCATTAATTTTTTTATGAGACAAAGTTGGTACCATAGTAATAATAAATTACTTGAGAATTTGTAAGATTTTAAAATCACTATGGAAGATTCAAAGGTTTCTAAAGTAAAGAAGGTGTTTATAATATTTCTGTCTGGGGGAAATTAGATCCTTTTTATTGAAGAAGTTTCATTTACTTAGATTGAGAAATAAAATCTTCTATAATGCAAAAAACAGCAAATCCATTAATCACATTAGTCCAAAATCAAGGAAAAACCTTTTATTTGTTCAACATCTATAACTGATGCTTCTTGTCTTAAAAACTTTCTCCTTCTTCAGGTTATGAAAGAAAGTGTGGAAAAGGGGTTGCCTTTATTTGATTTGGTAGTTTTAGAAAATTAGCTGTATTGAAGAAAATTAGCCACATAGCATTCATAAGTCTACTGACCTGTTTTTGGTACGAGGAAAAAAGAAACTGCTATGAATTTTTAGTTCTTTTGATTTGCCATTTATTACAATGAGTTATCGCTGGCAACATCTAGGAAATACTGAAAATTTTGCAGAATCTTCGCCATGAGTTAGTCATATATATTACCTATCTATAAATGACTAGACACTCTCAATTTCAAGCATTTTTTCAAATATCTCAAAAAGTAATATATGAATCATCTTGTAATTTCAGAACTGTAAAGAACATGTTATACCTCATATATTTCAGTGAAAGTTTTGCCCCGAAAGGGAAAGGGGGACCAGTAGGAAATTAAAGGAAATGTTTGGGATCACCCTATAAATTGGTGCTTGAAATGCGATCTTACTGTAGCATGCGATTATGAGGCTCTTTCTTATTATCTGTATGAATTTTTATGAGGCTGTCGCATATATTCATGGATATATAATGATTTCTTTTTTTAAAAAATTGCAAAAATTTTTTTCACTGTTTTAGCGATAACATGCAAGGTATTAAACTCAGAACAAAACCATTTTCAGAAAACTTAAAATACGATATTAGACACAACATACTGCAATCAGAGTGCAAAAATATTAAATATCTAATGAAATATGATCAGTTTTACTAAATAATTTTTAACTGCACATGTACAATGTTTAGCAAGATTTCCTTTGCATTATTTAAAAGACAAATGTATTGAGCTACTTATTTGAAAACCCCAAAGAAGTATGTAAATTAAAAAAGTTGTACACAATAGAATGAACTGCTTTTCAGTTCCTCTCAAAAAAGCTAAATTATAAGGTGTTAAACTCACATTTTTATTTTGATTCAATCAATGGTACTAATACAATATTTGTTAATTGTAAATGAATATTAATAAAATCCCCTTATCATTTTTCTTATTTTGAGAGAAACAGAAAAGCAGTTCATTCTATCTTTTACAACTTTTTGAATTTACGTGACGCTTATTTGGGGTTTTCAACTCAATACATTTGCCAATTAAATTATACAAATAAAACTTTGCTAAAGCTTGTGCATTTAAGATGCATTTAAAAATTATATAGTAAAAATGTTCATATTTCATTAGGTATTTAATATTTTTGCATTCTGATTGCAGTATGGTGTGTCTAATGTTGTATGTCAAATTTCCTGAAAAGGGCATTGCACTGTTTTTAATAAAACATGTTATAAATAAAAAAGTGAAAAAAAATTTTGCAATTTTTTTAAAGAAATTATTATATTGTCATGAATATATGTGACAGCCTCATAAATTTTTTATAGATAATTAGAAGGAGACTCGTCACATGTTACAGCCGGATTGCATTTTAAGCATTATTTTTTACCCAAATACTTTAATTTTTATTTAATTTTTTACAGGTCTCCTTTTTACTTTTGGGGCAAAATTTTCATTGAGATATATGAGGTATAATATGTTCTTCACACTCCTGAAGTTTCAAGATGATTTGTCTAATACTTTATTTGAAAAAACATCTAAAATCAAAAGTATCCAATCATTTATGGAAAGGTAGTGTATTAGTAAATAAATAACATCATATATGAATCTATAAAAATTATTAAAGAAACAAATGCTATTTCATTCATTGACTGGAAATAAATACTGTCTGACTTACTTCCCTTCATAAAACCACATTCTTTTGCTATTTTCCCATCAAATTTGAATAGTCAATTCTGAATCACACTGTAGAATGCATTTAGTGTGTCTGATCACTTATTCATAGTTGTTTTAAAGAAATTCTTTAACTATATTTATTAATTTAATTATACTTCTATGTTGTTTTAATAATATTGTTTAAATTATCTATGTTTACTGCATAAATAATTACATAAATTGGCTTTATGTCAAATAAATTTGCATAATTAATTATTTAACATTGTTTACATCTAATTATTATTATTATTTTAAGGTACATTATATTCTCAATGAGCTAGTCATGGGTGGCATGGTTCTTGAAACAAGCATGACAGAAATCATTACAAGAGTAGAAGAGCAAAATAAACTCGAAAAACAAGAAGTAAAATATATATTATTTAGTCTGTTCATATTTCTACTTTATTATTTTTACTTTATAAGAATGATTTGTTAAATTTATTTTACTGCAATTTAGATAGTTTCCAAAGAATAGGTATATAATTTATAATAATTTAAATATCCTTACAAAATCTAACAAGACCATCTTTCAACGTATCCGTATTGTTAAAGACTCTAGAAATCGCAGGCATTTGCAATTTGAATACCAAACTAAAGAGAAAAACAAGTCATTACATTAGTACAACTGAACAAAAAATATGTAAAAGAATTAAAGAACACGAAAATGATATTAAATAAAATTAATACAGCTTTAACAAAAACTAATAAAAACCAAGACATAGACATAAATTTCAAAAATATCAGAAAATTACGTAATTATCACAATTATAGCTGCGCAGTTGCAATTATGTTATAAACATAAGAAACATATGAGTGATATAAATGGTGCTTTATTTTATATAAATAGTAATATACAGGTGTAGCACAAAATAATGTAAACACTTTCATTTTTTTACATTTTGTCAAATACTCGAAAAATATTTAATGTGGTGTTCTTGAATTTTGGGAATAAGGAAAACATGTCTTTCTTCATATTTTCCCAGCAACGATTTTGTCACAAACAAAAAAATTGGAAAAAAAATCCAATAAAATAAAAAATATTTGTGATTACCCTGTATCTGATCATTTCCAAATTTTAGATGTGGTTATAGATGTTATATTTTATATGTGTGTAGAGTTATGTGAGGCTAGCTCAAATATTTAAAAAGTTATAAATATTTTATTAAAAAATGTAAAAAATTTTTGCAAGTTTTCTCTCTATAGGTTCAACTCTATAGGTTTTTTTTTTTTTTTTTTTTTTTTTAGAAATTTCATGAAACTTTCAGAAGACATAACAACATATACCTAAATCATTATACTATAGTTTAAAATAAATACATTTAATATTCAAAGAGATATGGACAGTTGTAGTAAATAATTTATTATTGCACGTGCGAGGGCTATAGCAAAAAAACTTTGACATAGTTTAATACTCAACAGTATAGAATATCTTATAAAAAAAAAAAAATTCAGTTCAATATCGGGAAAATTCTTAGAGATATTGGTGATTAAATGAGTTGTTTTTCAGCTGTTTTCTAAAAAGGTTTTTACAATAAGGGTTTTTATGATACAAATTTTCATTTCTATCGTAAAAAAACATTTCATTTTTCTTTTTAAACAATTAATCTTTCTTTTTTTATAGGTATGTAGTACATATCTACAAAAAAAAAAAAAAAAAGAAAAATGAATCACAAATATTGTATTAAGTTTTATTGTGTAACATAATTTTTTTTTATACAAATTTTCATTTGTGAATAACCCCTTATTGTAAAAACCTTTTTAGAAAACGGTTGAAATACAGCTCATTTAATCATCGATATCTCTATGAATTTTTATGATATTGAACTGGCTTTCTTTTTATAAGGTACTCTATGCAGTTGAGTATTAAACTATATCAGCTTACTTGCCAACTTTTCCGGTTTTCCCGGAAGACTTCTGGTTTTCCTGGAAAACTTCCAGTTTTTTAACGTATCTTCCGGTCAGATGATGAAATCTTCCGTTTTTTAAAAAAGTCGCGAATAGCGTTCGTTTTAAAAAGAAAACCCAAATATTCTACGAAAACTCCTGATTCCTAATCTTTCTCCATCCATAACATAAACGTCAATATTCATTTCAAACTTGCTTTATGAGATTCTAGAACATGTAAAGAGATGGAATTGTCAAATATTTCTTACTTATGTAAATATTTTTTGCCCCCCCCCTTTTTTTCATTTATCTCCAACTATACTCGGGGAAAGCAAAACTTGAGAGCATTGCAAAGGCTACAGACGCACTTGGCGTTAGTTGGGTTGCGATATCGGGCGACTTAGTGATGATTCGGAAAAGTTTTTTTTTTTTTTCGATTAAAGTAAAAATATTTTTTCAGATTATATTTTTTAGTTTCTTTAGAAATGAATCTACACTAAATTCTTTATTTACAATTTATTGTAAATCCATATTACTGCAAATTGAGTAATATACTAAATTTTACCTTGAGAGAGAGAAAAAACAAAAAGGTTAATGCTTAAATATTTTGAAAAAGGAAAAAATTATATTAAATATTAACTGTATGTGTATTTTTTGTCTTTGTTTTCTTTAAAGAGAAACTGATTATTATTTTTAATAATTTAAATATATACTTTTAAAATATTTCGAATTTATTTTGACAGAAAAATTATTTTATCATAAGATTTAAACTGTGATTTTTAAATGGCAGTATCTTCTGAGGAGAAAATGAACAAAAAGTTCTAAATGAACAAAACGTAATAGATTTTCAATGTGCATTATTATTTACCGGTTAATCAGTAAATCTTAAAAGCAGTAAAGAAATGAGAAAGTGGAAATAGTTTAATGCTTTTATGAAAAAGTAAAAAAATATATTAATTTAAAATAAATAAATAAATATAGGGAATTTTCATATGCAGAAGGCAATCTCTGTTTACAATTTGTTTGTACATTCATTTTGTCTGTTTCCCAATTTTTTATGCTAAATGTGAATATGAGAATTTTTATATTCATTTCTGAATAAAATTAAGAAACTCACAATTTATGTGAAATGGAAGCGAATTTTAATTTACTTGTAAATATGATTTTTCTTGATGTCTTTATTTAATACTGATAAACACACACCTTTGCGATTGTATATTTAAAAACTGAGTTGAAACATTTATTTTCATAGCATTTTTAGGAGGTTGGATTGAGATTTTTATAGATGAGAAAGAGGGAAATGTTACGTTATTCGATTCTTTGGAATATGAATGAAAGCATGGCATTTCACGCATTTTCAATTAATTTTTATATATTAAATCGATAAGAATGCTTTGATATTAATGTGATATTAAATTTAAAAGCAATCTTAAAATTTTCAGAAACAATGTTTCCAAACTTTTTTTGAGGACTATTTCTTTCCGACAGCATAGACTAAATAAAAATGATTTATCTCTTTATTTTGTGATTTTGTTTTCTCTTTGGCACAGTTAAAAAAAATATTAAAGGTAAAATTGAGAGATAATGTTCGACAGAAATTTTCAGAAATTTATATAGTAACCGTTTCAAAGGGCTACAATTTATAAACAAAGTTAAGAACCCCCTCCCATTTTTTAAAGGATATTTGTATATTTAAATCGAAAAATAACTATTGTAGTAAATTATGTAGAGCAATTGCAGAAAAGAAAATGAGTCAAAATTCCGTCATACTTGATACTGAAAAACTTAGCAATTGAATGAATACCAATTTTGTAGCCATTTGGAATTATTTTAGATATCTGAAAATAAAAGGTTTTGACTTTTGTATAGCTTTTGGAAGAATTTCGAAGCATTTGTATGAATATAGGAGGCTTTTGGCTCTAAATTCAAATCTCTAAAAGATAGATTTATAAGGACGACAGAACTATTTCTTTCAAAGAGCCAATAATAATAATAATAACTGTGTTGTTAAAATTTTGCTGTAGACTACCTTGATTAAAGCAGGCAGTGTCAGGAGTACAGTTTCATGCATACACAATAAATAAATAGGCCACTTTCACAAAATTATACTATGTGCAGGACAGAATTTAAATTTCATTTCAATTCACTTGACCCCTATCAGCCCTTATTTATTTATTTATTTTTAATTTAATTTAAATTAATTTATTATTTTTGTTAAATAATGTAGTTTTTATTCACTTGATGAAATTATTTTACCAACTAAATCCACAGAATTATAAGTAATAATTCTATTCAATTTAAGCTTTTTCTAATCAAATTTTTTTATAATATCTTTAAAAGTAAATATTTTAAACTGCAATATAGAAAATCCTACATAATTGCTCTACATATCTTTAAAATTTTGTAATTCCTCTCCAAGGTATCTATCAATTTATTATAAAGTCTCAAACAGTATTTATTTCCCAATTCAATTTTTTTAAGTAAATATCCATTAAAATAAATTTTTTTTTACAATGTAATGTAATTATGTAATTTCGGCTTTAAATAATTGATCTGTCTCCCATTTATATATAAATTTTACTTATGTAAGTCTGATATATATATATGATAATAATAATAATTATTATTATTATTAAAGATAATTATGTTTTTCTTTTATTGTTTTGTTCCAGAAAAAAAAAAAATAAATAAATAAATAAAATCTTTAGTATATAGTGCATAGTATAAATTAATGTAAACACTATTAGTTGTTTGTATTGGAAATAAAAATATTTTATATAACAGTGCGTAAACGAATTGAAATTATATTATCAATGTAATAATAATAACGAAAAAGAAAAAGTATTTGTCGAAAAATATTTTTCCTTATTCCTGTTAGTTTGAATATTTCATTGACATATTTGGTGTGAATCTGGTGTGAAAATTTCCCAAAAGTTCAAATCCGTCAAAATTTTTACTCTATTTTTAATAGTTGTGAAATTAAAGAAACGGACTGTGCATTAATTATCTTGAAATTTTCGAAAATAAACTAATCTATTAGCCCCACCAAACTGTTTCGCCCTCACAATAGGGGTTAAAAGGTTGCTTCGGTATTCCCTCTTCTGCCAATATTTCGCCAACAGACTTTCTTCGCGAAACAATACATTGATATTGCTTATCTATTACAAAAAATTCCATGTGTTAACATAAATATGTTTAGTTTAAATAGTTAATCATTTTTCAGTTTACCAGAATAAAAAAAAATTGAGAAAAAGTTTATTACACTTAAATATAGTAAAGAACTATTTTCTTTCGCGGATGTGCAATTTCTACAGGCTTATACACACTATCAAGTTATCCTTTCCCCGAGTATAGTGATCAGCAATCAAATGTTCTGCAGAAGTCTTTTGTTTTCTAATCTTTATCCATCTGCAACATAAATGATAATTAACAAAACTATTTAAGATATATAACCTTTTACTTATCTTCACGTTACATCTTTGGTAGACTAGTTTCATCTGGGGCGCCCCAGCTTGGTCACTACCTTGCTTTGGTGTTCGAAACTGTGGTCTTCTTGTTTTCTTGTTCTTTTAAAGACTTTACGCCATTGGAAGTTAAGGATAGCACCCTCGTTGCCATTACAACTGTCAGAATTAGCTAAAATTTCAACAGACTCCCTGATCGCTGCGTCCAGAAAATTTAGCTGGATGTAAATATCAGTCGCCATGCTAATAAAATAACCACACAAGTTTATAGAAAACCCAATAGCAGTAATGAAATAATCCATAAAAATAGTAAAACCCCTTTTAAATATAAGATCAATGCTATCCAATCCCACATCAACCGTGCAATAGTAATTTGTAAAGACAATAAAATTTTAAAAAATGAAATAAAAAATATAAAACAATTCACACAAAAAGCAGGATACTCTAACAAATTAATAGATAAATTATTTAGAAAAATATTAAAAACTCTTAATGAAATCAACAATTTTCAAAAACCAAAGTTTAAATATACTACCTCCATACCTTATGATCGTGGAATATCTAATAAAATCAAGAAAATTGCAGCAAAACATAATATAAATGTACCCATAAAACCCAACCCTAACATTTTTCAATTAATAAGAAGTGACAAAGATAAAACTAAACCCTTAGAAACTGCAGGAATATATAAAATACCATACAATAACGAACAAGATAAAGAAAAATGTTATATAGGAAAAACAAAAAGAAAAATAAAAACCCGTATCAAAGAACATAAACACGATATAAAAACAGGTAAATTAACCACAGTCTTAACCCAAGTAAACAAAAACGAAGAAATTAATATCAAATTTGATGAAGTAAAAAAGTTGGCCAACTACAACAACCACGGATACGCAGCGATCAGGGAGTCTGTTGAAATTTTAGCTAATTCTGACAGTTGTAATGGCAACGAGGGTGCTATCCTTAACCGCCAATGGCGTAAAGTCTTTAAAAGAACAAGAAAACAGGAAGACCACAGTTTCGAACACCAAAGCAAGGTAGTGACCAAGCTGGGGCACCCCAGATGAAACTAGTCTACCAAAGATGTAACGTGAAGATAAGTAAAAGGTTATATATCTTAAATAGTTTTGTTAATTAAATTGCTTCATGGATAATATGTTTCAAGTATAAATGATAATATTAATTTTAAACTTCTTTCATTAGATTCTAGAAGTAGAGATGAAAGAGTTTAATATTTCTTACTCTGTAATTATTTTTGTTCCCCCCCCCCCTTCCCCGGATTGTGATCAATGATCAGTTCTAGAAACAATAAAGCAATGGAAGTGTTCAATATTTCTCACGTATGTCATTATTTTTGGATCTTTATTGCTGAATTTAATGAATGTTTATTTTTCCTCAATTAAATTAAATATTTGTATGTCATATTTATACCAAATGTGTAAACATGGGGAAAAAAATGAATAATTTTTTCAGGTAGGAAAATTTTTTCCAAATCAATTTAAGAAAATTCATACTCAGTTAATTTTATGCACGTTTGAAACTGATAATTAGCTACTGCTACTTTTTTTTTTATATGTATGATTAATGTACATACACAAAATTCATATTATATTTATTTAAAAAATTATATATACGTTAACTTAACTAAGTTTTTTGTCTATTTTAAATAAATTTCTTACAGATTCTGTTTTGTAGATATTTATATGTTGAAGAGGAATAACTTCATTTAAAACTTTTTATATATTTAGTATAATCATCTATAGAAAAACATTTTTATAGATTGCTTCTAAAAATTAAAATTGTAAAACTGTATTGTTTATTACGTGAAAGAGAAAAAAAAAATCTTCCCTTTTTTTTATTAAAATTGGTTGGCAAGTTTGTATTTTTTTTTTTTTTTTTTTTTTTTTTTTGCTACAGTCCACACATGCACAGTAATACTCTTTGAATATTAAACGTATTTATTTTAAACTATAGTATAATGATTTAGGCATACGTTGCCATGTTTTATGATTTTTTTTTTTTTTTTTGAGTTATAAAGTAAAAACTTGCGAAATTTTTTTTAATTTTTTAATAAAATATTTATAACTCTTTAAGTATTCAAGCTAGCCGTCACAAAACTCTGCACATGTACAAAATATAATATTTATAACCACATCTAAAATTTGCAGATGAATGGACACACTTTCAGATACAGAGTAATCACAAATATTTTTTATTTTATTGGATTTGTTGTTCGCCCCCTGAAGGTGTTCATGACAAAATCTTTGCTGGAAAATTTGAAAAAAGACATGTTTTCCTTATTCCAAAAATTCAAGAACGACACATTAAGTATTTATTGAGATATTTGACAAAATGTAAAAAAATTAAAGTGTTTCCATTATTTTGTCTAACACCTGTGTGTATATATATACAGTCTACTCCTTATAATCCACCGACCTATAATCTGCAGATCCCTCTAATCCGCAATTGAATTTTTATGTAAATAAAGAAATTTATAGCTGATTTTTACTTTTTTTTAAATGAAATTTTTAGCTTAATCTTTGCTTTCAAACACAATTGAGGAAAAAAACAGTAAGATTCTTGTATTTATTATCCTGCAGTTCATACAGACTAGCGCTAAGGCAAGCCAAAAAATGTCAGGAAAGTACATAAAAATTTAAAACAAACTACTATTAGATTAATGTTTAACAAAGTTAAAAATAACCAGTTATGAATATTATTTCTGTACTTTTAAAAATACTTTCTCTTGTATTTTTTAAGTAAAATGTATGTTTACATTTTATTGGTACGTATTATTTGAATATGCTTAAATTATTTACCATCATATATGAATGTGATTGATTAGTTTTATTAATACTGGAAGAAATATTTTATTCTAAAATTTATTAGAAATCGGTTTTCCATTTTGATGTCTATTTATGAATTAATAATAATAACTGACTTTGTATCTGCAAAAGAAAACGAAAACAAAGACAATGACCTGTAATCTGCAAATTCTTATAATCTGCACAACTTCTGGACAAAACTTTTGCGGATTAAAGAGAGTTGATTATATATATATATAAATTAAAAAAAAAAAAAAAGCAGAAGGCTTGTTGCATTTACTTTATATTACTATGCAAACTTTCTTTTTCCATTAAAATTTCAGTTTCTTCTTTTTTGAGTTGTCAACTATTCTTAAAATTCTAATCATACTATTAAACACATTGTAATCAATCAATAAATTTCATTGCTGCTTTGTAGATTCATTATTATTCATCTGCTTTGAAATTGTGCTTTTTTAAATCCATATGAGTTCTATTCTAGTCTTGGCAGGCTGGGGGAGTGTTGCCAGAGTGAAACTAGTTTAACCCCACAGGCAAGTCACAAGTCTTGCCGCCTGCCTCCTTCCTTCCTTTCTGCAGTTTCTTAAATTATTTTTTCATAAATTTCGATATAGTTTATGTTTTTAAGTTAAGATTTGTTGTGTTAGTTTATTGATTCGAATTTGTTTTGAAGGCTGTTAATTAATAAATCTGGTTTCTTTAAATATGTGTATTTCATCCTCTGATGAATTTTTTTTTTTTTTTTTCTTAACTTCTCTTACATAAAGGAGGGGACGGTCTGCTCCGGACCTCTGGTTATGAGGGGGCCTCCGAAGGAACGTAACATAGAGTCCTACCTGACCCGAACCCGACAGACGAGTTTTAAATCAACCCAAACTGGATAAAAAATTTTTCATTAACCTGAAACCCAACCCGACCTGACAAAATTTTTTTCATCAACCCGAAAACCGACCCGAACCTGCAATAAAGATTTTTTTGTGACCCGTACCCGACTCAAACCGCTTTCTTTTATATCCGAACCCGAAAACTGAATGAACATTAGTAATTCATCTAAAAATCATGTAAATCTTTTTAAAATTATAAAATTTTGAAAAACGGATTAATAATAATTTTTAACCATTTATATGAGTTGTGAATTTCAAGAGTTCAAAATTAGGCTTCAAGTTAAATGTTAGTAGTTTATTGTTTGTTTAATGCTTATATTCTTAAAAAAAAAAAAAAAAAAAAAAAGAAAAGGAAAGAAAGAAAGTTGGTTGGTTGTTTTACATCGCACTAGTGCTGTGCAATGGACAATTGGCGATGATCTGGGACTCATCCCTAGAGGTGTTCCGGAGACATGCCATCACAATTTCGATCCTCCATGGAAGGGATGGCTCTACCACTTCGGTGACCTCCAGAGGATAATTTTTTATGGGAACATGGAGGAAATTGCGGCCATGACAGATTTTACGTGCACCAGCCACCATTAGTGTACACGACGGTCTTTGACCAGCTCGAGTACTGAACAAGCAATCTTCCAATTACAAGCCCAGAGCTCTACTGACTGGGCTTCAGAAAGAAGAAAGAAAAACAAAATATGTATAAATATTTATAAATATTTAAATAATTAGAAAGACGAATTAACTTTAATAAACTTTAAGTACCTTTAACGATCCTTCTACTTTAGCAGCTTTTAAACGCTACGGCAGCACAATCCAAAAGAACCAACTGACCCCCCATAGAAACATAATCATCTCTATTAGCGGCGAAGTCAGCATCAGAGTATGAAATTATTTTAATGTCTGTGCAATTGAGATAGAGTTTATAATGACTGGTGTATTTAATGTAACCTAAAAGTTTAAGTAAGCCTTGCCCAGCGCCGGCTCGAGCAAATTCGCCGCCCTAGGCGAGAATTTTAAATAGCGCCCCTTTTAATGACCTTTAAATGGCACCCCTTTTTCATTTACTTAAAAATGATATGTTATTCAAATCCACTATGGAATGTTCCCTATTTTACGAGTAAATAGCATTAGCAGGTCCTGTTATAAATGGTTTGTGTACAGGGATCCCCCCCCCCCCCCCCCCCCAAAAAAAAAAAAAAAAAAAAAAAAAAAAAGTGCAAATAAAATGGCTAATTCCGTAATTATCACTTGTACTGTTTGAAGGTATAGTAATATGAGATAGTATCTCTGCAAAAAATTCTAAAAATATTAGCATTGAAAAGTAAAAACCCATCACCTGTATATATTTAGTGTTTGTTATCAAATAACTTATTTTTCTAAAAATATTTTTAATATTAATTAGATTATAGTTTAGATTTGACATTAAATTTATGCTTTCAGTGTATATACTCCATAAATTTTAATTTTGAACATCTGTTTTGTCTTCTGGATGGTTTCATCCATTTCTTCCAGTTTCTTCCGGTTTTTTCCAGTTTCTTCCACTGTCCTGGAAGAAACTGGTTTCTTTCGGAGGAAACCAACCCTGATAGAATAGTATAATATAGTGTAATAATAATAACACACAATAGAACAAAAATTAATTAAATCTTACCGAAAATTAAGATTATCTTCTTTAATAAGAAATGAAGAGTTTTCGGCAGGAGGTCATAGAAAAGTAGTGCAGACAAAAAGCAAAAATAATTAAAATGACTGTAGTTTCCAGAGAGTCTAGAACAATCAAGTACAATTACAATCCAAACATCGAAAGAGATTGCATCATCTGGTGGACGATGCAGAGAACTTTATTTTTATTTTTTTAATTGTTCTTTATTACTTTCTTCTATATTCAATAGAAGAAAGTATTGGATTCGTAAAAATTTTCGACCTCGGGTTTTGATGGATTTACACATTTTGAGAGCTGCAGAACACGATTTGACCATTTTTAGAAAAAGTCTGTCTGTCTGTGTGTGTGTGTGTGTGTGACAAAATTTTGTGGCAACTGTATCTCAGGAACTACTGCACAGAATTTCATACAAATTGGTATGTAGTTGCACCTTGACATAAATTAGTGCCTATCAACTTTTGGTAAAAATTGTCTTGCAGGTTGTGTTGCCATCCCGCTTTTTCTAAATTTTTAACATGGTGATATGGGACAAAATTTTGCATAAATGTGCATAAAGAGAATTATTTTTTAGTAATCATTATGAAATTTACAAGAATTATTTATAATACAGATAGTAAACTGGGAATTTTTTTTTATATGTGTAGGAGCCTCGCCCCCCTCCTCTTGTGGGGGGGGGGGGGAGTCCCCCCTCGAGGGGAGTAAATTTTCAAGATGGGTATCATTCGAAAGGTCTCGTCAATATCTTTAAAACGAATGTTTGAACTATAAATCTGTGATAATTTAAAACAAAATTATCGATTTTTTTTTTTACTTTTAACAAAAAAAAACTTAGAAATTTTTTTTTTTTTTTTTTTTTTTAACGAAATTTAACTAAACTTGGTATTTAGTTGACCCCTGACATAAACTGGTGCTGATTAGATTTGGGGATCAATCGCTCAACAGGTGGCGCTGTGATCGTATTTTTTCTAAATTTTTAACATGGCAGTATAGGACAAAATTTCGTATAAATGTACATAATGAGAGTTATTCTTAACCTGTGATTGTAAAATTAATATGAATTATTGATAATAGTATTAGTTAATTAGGAAAAAAAATTGTGCATGTGGGGGCATCGTTTCCCCCCCCCCCCTGGTGTGAAGTACCCCCTGGGGAGGGGGTAAATTTTCAAGATGGGTATCTTTCGAAAGGTCTCGTCAATACCTTTAAAACGAATGGTTGAATTATAAATATGTGATAATTTAAAACAAAGTTATCGATTTTTTTTTACTTTTAACGAAAAAAACTTTGAAAAAAAAAAATCGTATTTTTTTTTTTTTTATGGTGTTGCTGAGGGAATTTGTGTAGGAATATATAGAAGAAAGTCTTGTGGTGGTCACAACATACTAGTTTTTCTACGTGAAAAAGAAACATCTTTGTGGAATGAGTTATGGTTTCGCTTGGTTAGCGATAACATCTTATGCCTGTGTGGCTTGGCTTTTTTGTTATTATTAATCTGAAATGGGTCCTAAGTGGACTTATGTTTTGTTTACCTACGTGGTCATACATTAGTGTAAATATTTGTACATGTTTATTTTTTAATTAAACTTTAATTAATTAGTAAAGCTCTTTCTAAGTCTTTCTTTACATATATACACACAAAGAGAGATAAACCTCTAGTAAATTATAATCGAACAGAAGCGATTGCATTATCTGGAGCCAGACTTCTAAATTAATGTGAGCTATCAAGGATGTGACTGAAGAACTTTTTTATTTGTTCTTTCTTTCTACATGTTAAGAATATATGTTTTGTACAGTTAGTTATTATTTTGCTTTGCTAGCTGTTAGCTGTATCAGCTAAAATAAACCTTTGTGGCTTTTTGTTCTTATAGTTTTTAAAATTATAAACTAGTTAGTAGTATAAAAGTAAAGCATTCCCTTCCCCTCTCCCAAAAAAGAAATATATCAAGGTTCGAATTTCACACACTGCTAATTGCATATGCAATATTGAAAGCCACGTGTTTGTGCATGCGTGATAGTCCACAGTAGGCGGCTGATTGTGGATATTTTTGGTGCAGCCACACAGTTGGAATTCACAAGGGGATGAACTTAAACATCAGTTGTACTATGTTTATACGAATTATGAAAATAAATAAAGGATACTTAGGACTTATATTTTCTTTTTTTTTTTTTTTTTTTTTTTTTTAAGTAAGCTGGCTTATTTACACCAGAAAACAAAAAACGCTGTTTTATCGCCGCCCCACAGTTTCCAGCGCCCTAGGCGGTCGCCTAGTTCGCCTATATGGTTGAGCCGGGCCTGGCCTTGCCAATGTTTAAAACCAGGATTTTGTTGGAACTGAGAAAATATGTTTGTGGCATATGCAATATCGGGTCTTGTACGGTTTGCTAGAAAAGAAATGCAACCTAAAAGATGATGCAAGAAAAAAGATGAAAGAAATGCAACCTAAGGCAAATGAGATGCTTCTTCAATTTCAGACTGAACAACTGGACAATCACTTTTAGAAAATTGTACACCTTTAACTATAGGTAAGGAAGAGACAGGTATCCGATGGTTTTGAAACCTCTCATTAACTTCGGCAATATATTGACCCTGATGGATCAAAACCCCAGTATCCGTGTACTCGAATTCCACACCTAAAAGCTTACGAGTGGTACCCAACATTTTTAAGTCAAATTTAGACTGTAAAAGGTCTAAAATGTTATTTGCCTGTGATTCAGTCCTAGAAAAAATAACTATCATCTACATAAACCAAGAAAACGGAAAAATCAGAATATGAATATGCACAATTACAATTTTCAAATTTATTAAAATCAAGTTCCAACAATACTTTATTTAACTCATAAAACCATAATCTACCAGATTGATGCAGTCCGTACAATGCTCTGTCCAATTTACACACCCAATCTTCTTTGCCTTTTTCAGCAAATCCAGTCGGTTGCTTTATGTAAATTTCCTCTTTCAGAGGAGCGTATAAGTAAGCGCATTTTACATCACATTGCACGTTGAACCACCCGCAGTATGAGACCAGCAAAGAAAAGAAAAATCTTACTACGGAAAAATTTATAACAGGTGAGAATGTTTCATCATATGATTCTCCCTGGACCTGGTTGAAACCTTGCGCGACTAACCTTGCCTTATACCTAACTATGGTACCAGACTCGTCACGCTTGACTGTATAGACCCAGCGGTTTCCTAACACAGATTTATTCACAGGAAGTTTCACAAGATGCCAGACACCTCTGGTAGTCATACAATCTAATTCTTCCAGCATAGCCTCATGCCACTTATCAAACTGTTTAGATTTTTGAGCCTGCTTATACGTTCACGGGACCACCACATCTAGTCAACTAGCAGTGCTGGACGCGGAAGGTATAATGCTAGGATTAACAACACCAGAAAAACTATTAAATTTAGAAAAATCAAAATTATTAGGATTAAAAACTAAGCCATTATCATTACAAAATTTCTCAACTTCCTTTGGGGTGCGTTGACATGACCTCTTGCCTTCACCGTCAGGGTAGTAGTAAATGTCGATCTTTTTTCTTATGTGCAAGTGTTTCATTCTCAAAATAAAAGACTGACACCAGCACTCGTTATCAATAACTTCTATTATTTTCAATCGCAATAAATTAAACCACATGTATGATATAAATTATTGATAAAAGTACGCTGGTATAGGTTTTCCGTGCTGAGACGAAAACTCTTGCACCCTTGTAATAATACCAATGATGTAATATTTATTTTAAAAACTATTTTATAATAATAAATAAACAAGGCAAGCAAATATGAAAATGCTATTTTAACATTTGTTATTAAAATGTACCAATTAGTAATAATAAAAAAAATATTCTATTTAATTGTTATCAGGGATCTTACATCTAAACTTTCTTTTCAAGACACTTTTACGGATGATAATTTTTTCTAATTTTTTCTACCTTTATTTTTATACACTAGTCTCTATCCCGTTTAATCATCACATATTACTATGAAAATACTGATATAAAGATTTCTGTATGAAAATAGCATAGATGCCAACATTTTAATTTATTCCGGGGTATTTTTAGCGCCGCCTTTTTTCATGCATCTGTCAAGAGCTGTTTCTCCATTCATAGTTCATAATGGCCATGCCTTTTTTCAAGAATTCTAGCACAAGTTTTTTTATGGAATAGATTTCCTTTTAAATTTTAAGACATTTTAAATATAAAAAATTGCTAAATATTAATAGTGGTGCAGAAAATTAAGAAGTTTCAAGGATTGTACGAACTATGTCATTTTTGATGGGCGGAGCTATGTGAAAGATTTATAAAGGATGTTATGTTAGTTGTACCTGATTACGTTTAACAATAGTAGATGATTTATAAAAATCACACTCGTAAATAAATAAATAAATGAATAAAACATTGTGCATGTAGAATAAATGAATTGGTAGACCTTTATCAAAGTATTATTATTTAAAAGAACGGAAAAACTTATAAATATACTTTAGCCAAATTAAATAGTACTTTTCAGACATATACAATTCTGTGTTGTATGTCAAGGGGTTCATTCTCTAGCAAAGTTGTTACAACTTATATATTTAAGTAAGCGCAAAAAGATTTAAAAACTGAGAGACTTCAAATTCATTCTGCAACATTATCAGTAACTGCGTAACAATGTTACGAATTAAAATAAAAATGTTGGCAGCTATATTTACAGCTAATTATATGGCTCATATTCCATGCCCCCTTTTACACGTTCGGAAATGGGGAAAACACCCGCTTTATTTTTTATTTTTTGCTACTGCTATTTTCATAGATGCCAATATTTTGATTTATTCCGGAGTACTTTTAGCCCAGCCTTTATTTACAGAAAAATTTTAGGGAATATATAACTTCCATAAAATCAGGCAATTTTATCCTTAAAAAATAAGTGGTATGGAAAATAGGCGGGGCTAAAAAATACTCCGGAATAAGTAAAATTTTGCCATCTATGCTATTTTCATATAGGAATTTTTATATCAGTATTTTTTAAGTGTTGTGACGTGATTAAACAGGATAGAGACTATTATGTAAAAATAAAGGTAGCAAAAATTACGGAAATTTCTCATCCTTAAAAGTGTCTTGAAAAAAGGGCGAGATGTAAGATCCCTGATAATAAATAAATATAATTTTTTTTTATTATTATTATTGCTAATTGTTACGTTTTAATAACAAATGTTAATAGAGCATTTTTATATTTGCTTTCATTGTTTATTTATTGATATTAAGTTGTTTTTAAAAATAAATATAATACCATTGGTATTATTATTAAGTGATTATTATTTTTTTCACTACGTTCTACCAATTTGACCCTTCTGTAATTTTTATATGTAATAGCTAACTAATAAACAAATAAACTGTATTTTTTTTGGTAGGTGTCACTTTGGTGGAAAGTATAAAAAATCGCCCATCAAAAATATACTTATCATTTTCTACCGTTTAAAATCGAGTGAAAATTCTGAAAAACATATATATTATGTACTTCATAAACATTTATAAATAGTTTCAACCTCGTTAAGATATCTTGAATAGTTTTTTTTAAAAATTAAATTTAACGTTTTAGGTTGCCACCCCCATTACTCCCTAATCCTCGAGGGTAGAAGTCTAAAATTGTGTGCAAAAGATGTTTCAGATAAAGAACAATAAATAGCAGGCAAGAACTCTTCATTCGACGCTGGTGCAGTTTTCATACGCTTATCCTGCAATACCCTTTCAGCATCCAAATTTAGATCAACATTAGTTTTAGAATTCTGCCCCCCATTCATTTTAACACTGATTATTTCTTATGATTTTTGGAAAAGTATAATAAATCCCGTCATAGAGCTTAGCAGAAAAAAGAAACTTGCCAAATTTATCGACCACGTTTAGTTTACCAGCCTTACCAGTAAATTTAGCCCCGCCCTGGTCGAATCTAGAACCACTTAACAGATTTTTCCTTAAGTTAGGAGAAAAAAGAACATTCCAAAGCTTTATAATAACACCATTGAAATCTAATTCTACTTCCCCTTTACCAGTAATGGGGAAAGTAACCCCGTCAACAGCCACGTGCAACTCATCACCAGAAATTTCGGTGAAATTACAAAAGGAAGATTTATCTTTACAGAAGTGGTGAGAGGCGGCGGTATCAAAAGCCCAGCTTCCCTCTCTGTTAAAACCACTTAAATTAGCTTCAGCAATATAATTCTGAGCTTTAAAACCTTTATTTTTACAGGGGGGAGTTTTATCATGTTTTGGCTGTTGAGCGGAGTCACTTCTTTTTACAAAATTACCTTTAGATGTATTTTCTCTAGCAGATTTATCATTATTTAACTTTACCCGACAATCTTTACTAATATGACCTTTTTTCCCACATCGCCAGCAAGTGAAAACAGGCCTTTTCTTAAACTTAGCACTTTGGGCTTCAATGTTACAATCCACCCTAGATTTATCAAGATTTCTGAGTTGGAGATGTGTCTCCTCAGCACAAAGTTCAGTTACAATATTTTTAAACTCAAAATCTTTATCAGGCCATCTTAAAATTTGCTGGACATCTGGTCAAACTTATCAGGCAAAAAACGTAAAATTTGAAAACATATATATTCATCATTTATAGGTTTACCAATAGATTTTAACTGATCTGCTATTTTTGAAATTTTAGCTGCATAAATTCCTATAGATTCGACAGGGTAAAAAAAACAGGAGATTAATTCAGAATATAATTTCATATGGTGACTTCTACTGTCTGGTTGGAAATTGATTTTAAGAATTTCCCAAGCTTTAGAGGGATCATCACATTCGCTTATTAAACTACGTTATTCCGGTTCAATGTTTAAATAAATTAAAGACATGGCAGCATTCTGCCTTCTCTTAAAATCTTTTATAGCATCAACAGTAACTGTATCACTCTTAACAGGTTGCTTTTCGTTACCAGTTACGATATCGAAAGCATTTTTTTCCATTAAAAGGAACTTCATATCACCTTTCCAACCAGAATAATTATGAGAATTAAGTTTAACTATTTGAGGAACTATATTGTAAGCCATAATTAAATATACCACAAATTAAATTTACTGAGTCTGCAAAAAACTAGTCAAACCCCGCCCCCCCCCCCTTTTTTTAAACTGGGCCCATAACCCAAATTGTCAGACACTTTAAGGTCTGTCTTAAATAAAATTAATATTAAGCAGATAAATCCTGCAGTAGAGTTATTTAAGTTTAGAGGATTTCAATTTGAACTAATTTGACTAGTATGTAAAAGTGTTAGACTCAGTAAATGCAAAAATATTTAAAACGAAAAATAAATTTATTCATGAAGATATAATAAATTCAAAACAATTATAACAATAATTAGAAAACGATTTAATATAAATATATAACAAAATTTCAAATTCAATATAACAAAGTTATTTTTAACAACAATTCAAAAATTATATTACCTCCTCTTTTAGCACATTAACGTTACTTGTTGGTACATGGAGAAAGAAAGTCTTTTAGCATGCCATTCAAGTTTATTTACATGGTCGCCGCATGACCAATGTGGAAAATGGAAGAACAAACATTGCTTCACACCGGCACAAGCATTTTTACCATTTATTGAAGGATGATCAAACACACACCACGTAACGTAGAAAGCATATTGAAGAAACAGACGAAACTAGTTGAAAATTAAACTTGACACATAATTTAACGAAGATCGCGGTCGCCAAATGACCAGCGAATGCCACTGAATTGAAGAAAAACAAAGTCAACTAAACGATCTCAAACTTCATGGTCGCCAAATGACCAATGAATAGAACATGTAAAAAGATCGAAATTCAATTTAACTTTTAATAGAAGATTCAAATCAATTCGCAGTCGCCGCATGACCAACGATATCACAATGACCAGGAAAACAAAGTTCAGAACAAAACTTGGCATAAATAAGTCCTCACGAAAACTATTCATTTAAACTTCTGAAGAAAATATTATAGATTGAAAAAAAATTTCTAAACTTAACCATTGTAAACAATATTCAACATCATCAAACTATTAAACTTAACAGAACAATTCAACAATCGATTTACTTTATATTTAAATTTGAGTTCAGCATATAAAACATGAGCAGTCCACAATTTATATTCATAGTTCAGAACAGCCGCCAGCAGCTATTCAACGGAACGGGGACTCCAAGCCAAAACTAGCTGGAGCTCATTGAAACTAGAACTGAACTCAGCTGAAAACTGAAGTATCTTCAAACATCACGACCTTATATACTACTCTACGCAAGTTGATCAGCATAATGAAATTGACTGCCGCGCCACGACATCCGGTGGTGAAAACCAAAACATAATTTAAAATGACAATTTCCAAGAAGTGGCAACAGCACAAATAGAACAGATTATGCAGACTGGAAATGGCAACGCCGATATAGTAAACAGAATAACGATGTTTGTAAGATGAAAGCAAAAGAGTTTTAAATATGGAAAAGGATTTAATAAAATAGATAAAGGTAAGTTTTAAATGCTTTCTTGAATGAAAAAAAGTAAATTCAGATGTTTTATTTAATATGAGGACACTGATGGATATCAGATACAAATACGAAGCTCCGACACATGTTTAGTATACATAGTATGTTAATCCGTTATTAATTATGTCTACAAATTTATGCTTATAATTATATATATATATATTTTTTTTAATGATGTTCTCAATTTGACCCAACTCGTTGAAAACTAAACCCGACCCGCAAGAAAAAAAATTAAACAAACCCGACCCGCAGGAAAAAAAATTATCAACAAACCCGACTCGCAAGAGAAAAATGTTTGTGAACCCGACTTGCGGGTTGGGTCGGTTTCGGGTAAAATCGGGTTACCCGACCTAATGCAGGACTCTAACGTAACCTTTAAGGACCCGCTTCACTCACCGTTGCCGGAAGCCGAAGCTAATGTTATTCTATGGGAAATTTTCTTTACTTATAACTCATTGACTAATACATATTTTTAAATTCTGTTTTCACATTCAGAAAATTACCAACTGTTAAATTGACACACCTTTTTTAAAAACATATTTTTTTAATTTTTCATATTTTATTTTGAAGCTGAAAAATACGAATTTTCAATATGTGAATTTTTTCATTTTGTAATTACAAAATAAAATATTAAAAAAAAAATAATAATAATATGTTTTTAAAAAGGTCCATTAATTTAACAGTTGGGAATTTTCTGAATGTGAAAACAGAATTAAGAAATATGTATTAGTTAATTAGTTACAAGTAAAGAAAATTTCCCATAGAATAACATTGGCTCGGGCTTCCGGCAACGGTAAGTGAAGAGGGCCGTTAAGTATATTTATGTAATGAAGTTGTCATTATTTTAATCTCATTGTGTCATTATTTATCGTGCCATTATTTTAATCTGAAACATTCGCTGCAATTCCCCTTTAAACCATAGGTTCCTGTCAGTCATAAAATGACAACTTCAAAACTAGGGCTGGATTATTTATCAATATATCCCCAAGTATCGATATTTTTTTAATATCCCGATAACAATATTTAAGATCTAGCTCCTCCAATATATCCCTTTTAACGATATTGCCGAGTGCGCACCCGAGTGAACGAAACTCGAGCGAATGAAACCCGATCAGCCAACATACAACAGATAACGAGAGCGAGACACGAAGAAAAAAAGCGCCGAATATCTTATTCTAATACTCATTTTCTACTTTCCTCTAATTACTCACTGATAAACTAGAAAAAATAGCCCCACGCCAAACGATTTCTATTGCAATACATATACATATACTTCCTCATCCTTCATAAATCATAACCTCAAATATAAACATCACTGCTTTAAAAAGGCCACCGCATAATAAAAAAAAAATAAATAAATAAATAAATAAAACAGTATTTATTGAAAGCCATCTGCTTTGATTATCCCGTGAATAAGCTGACTTCTTTCAAGGTCACGGTTCTACCCCTTCAGAAAAAATTCATCAGACATACTCCAATATCACAATACCTATAATCAGCAGGTGTGTTTACTAGGAAAGAAATTTGATATTAGTCGAAACGATATATCCCTATCCGAGATATCTATTATGGGTTCTGATATATTACACTATATTAATTCCCACTCTACATTCATGCATATCGTAGGTGATGGAAACCACAGAAAAGGCAATATGACGAATGAAAACAATATCTTCTGTTTTAGCTCCTTTCCTGCTATTGGTTCATTGATATCGGTCTATTTCAAAGTGTCGATATAAAATGGCCAATAACATGCTTCAACATGTGTTTAAAAGATCATCAAAGCCGAACTGATACAGTGATGCCAGATTGGGGATTTGGTCCCCATTTTAGGGAGTTTTGAGGCTTCTGGGGACAATTTTGGAGACCAAATGTTTGTGGGGAATTCTCTGGGGCGTTTTTCAACTTTCTGTCAATGTTGGTAACGTAATGATTTATCCCTATGTCTAGAGACTTTCAATAGCTTTATTGTTATTTGGGGATTTTTTCAAAAATTGCCTTCATTTGGGGAAAAATCTGAGCTTAAATCATAGAAAAATCTGTTTGATATATATATATATATTTTTTTTTTAATTTTATTTTCCTTTTTTAGTAGAAATCAAGTTGGGGATTTTTTCGAAAGAAAAAAAAAAACCGCGATTTGGGGAAATTTGAAGACCTGTTTGGGGAAATAATTTTCGACCATCTGGCATCACTGAACAGATATCTACTAGAAGAGTTTTTTTGCAAATTTTCTTAGCGTTTAATAAAAAACTTCTGAAAATATAAGCAATTATGGAATGTATTTTTTTAATATTATTTTATTATTATTAAATATTTCGATAAAATATTTTTTTTATTAAGACTGTACATCAGTCAGATAGCTCCCTTTCTCCTTTCCCATGTTATCCAATGGGATTTTCGTTGCTTCGTTTTATAAAAATATCTCATTCAAAAATGAAGTTTTTCAAATTCTGTTTTTTTTTAATATTACTCTTTGAACGGATCGCCTTTTAGCTTAGTGAGCAATTTTTCGAAAAAATTAATTTAAATATTTTATTTCAATAAGTAAATTATGGACTCTGGATCTCTAAGTAAAATATTTAAATTTATTTTTTCGAAAAATTGCTCACTAAGCTAAAAGATGACCTGTTCAAAGAGTAATATTGAAAAAAACAGAATTCGAAAAAGTTCATTTTTGAATAAAATATTTTTATAAAACGAAGCGACAAAAATCCCATTGGCTAACACGGGAAGGGAGAAAGGGTGCTATCTAACTGATGTAAAATAAAGTTTTATCGTCAGTAATTTTACAGTGACAGTTTCTTTATAGAATTATATAATATTGAATAGTTTATTACTTTTTTTATGTAGCATTTATTTTTTCTCTTTCCATTTATTTATTTATTTATTTTATTTTTAAAGCCGTACATGTTAAATAAAATTGGTTTAAATGCAAAATGAGTTACTTTAAGTAACAAAATGAAACTTTAACATAATTTTGTTTAAATAATATAATTTTTATACTGACAATGTATACATATAATATATATATAATTCAATTTTCAATTATTGTGAAACTATTACGAATGTGAATTGAACACATATACGTTTAAAAAATATTGTAATGATTTGGTAAGCAGATACAAAAATAAAAATGACAAGTAACTGACATTTAGGATGCATATAAGAGTTTTAAGTAAAAAATATTCTCTCTACGACCAAAAAAGGTGTATTCAATGGCAATTCTGAACTATTTATAATGGCAATTCTGAACTATTTAAAATGATTTTCATTTTTATTTAATACCTACATCTTAAGACAATTTTTCTGAAGCTTTATTTTTAGTAGAATTATGAATTTTGATATACTTGGTACAAATAAAACACAGATCACATATTAGCTGTGTTAAAATATGTTAAAATAATTAAAGCTTAATGTGTTAAAATAATTAAAGCTTAAAATGGGAAGAACAGAGGATAAACTATACAGAGGTATACTAAAAAGCAATAGTATAAGGTGAACACAAAACATTACATTAATTCACAGTGAGAAACACAAAACATTAATTCACTTTTTATGATTTTTTTTTTTTTAATGATAAAGTTATGGTAGTAATATACCAGAAAATACATGGAAAACACTCTATACTTGTATACTTTAAAATTCGTGTGCATATGTTTTTAAAAAATAACAAATGTCTATTTTTTCCTGCCTTGAAAGAAATATCGCAATATATCACTAATATCGATATTAACTTGGTAATATATCACGATATTTAATTTCTGATATCGTCCAGCACTATTCAAAACCAAAAAAAACTCATTATGCCAAGCTTGGCCAATGCCCCTGACGTTCTTGTTTGTTTGGCTTCTGAATAAATCTTAAAACTAACTAACTTCATTGCTTTTTTATTGTAATAAATTCGTAAAGAAGTGCAAGGGGGAGAGGGGGTCTCAATGTAGTAGGGACTCTAGAGGGGCCCCAATGAGATTTTCGCCTCGGGCCTCGAAAGTTGTAGGTCTGCCACTGCCCCATACGAGAGTTACTCAGGAATAAAGCTTTCAAGTCAGGTTGTTTTTAGTTTCTAATCTGAATATATTTATTTCTAAATAACATAAGTTTTACCTATCCTTAACTCATTTAATTTAAAAATAAATTTAAATTTTGTTCAGAATCAATGTTTAACTTTTTAAATATTATAGAATTTTCAAGACAGTTATTACTTTCACTTAATACTGAACGAAAAGTGCAATAGTTATTTTTCTGAAATATTATATGTTATAAAAATTTTCAGATCCATTTATATTTAATCATTTTAAAGAGATTTTTAAAACTGACCACTTAAAAGTAATGTTAAGCATATAGTTATTATTATTATTATTATTATTATTTTCAAATGTTTCAGTACCTGCGAGTGTGCATTCACCAGGGTTTGCTGAACTAATGGCCATTTGTAAATGAGCACCCAATGGGTAGCCATCGCTAACCATAACAGGGACAATAGGGACCTGCCTTGTCCGGGATTCGAATTTGAGCCCTACCATGTGGAAGTCAGGGGCTAATCACCACTCCATGTGGGCGGCTATAATTAAATTAGTCAAACTCAAATAACACTTTTAAAAAGTTTGTACATCAAGAATATTGAGTGTTTTGTACAATGTGAAAATTGCAAGATCTGTTTGAGTGCTTACATTTGTGAAATAAATTAATTTAATAAGGAATCATGTACAGATTAAACCAAAATGAACAATTTATTTCTGATTGATTCTTTAAGTTCAGTTTGTCACTCTACAGTCATTTTTTGCTTACTGGAGTTAATTGTACAAAGTTCCTATGACCCCCGCCTTTTTTGAATGCCTATTCTACTCCACCACTATTATCTATAAATAAATTTCTTCTTAAATGTACAAGCTTATTTTATAACAAAATTTGCTACATAAACTTACTGTTTTACAAATTTAAGGTTGTGGGAACCCTTACAGCATGTTTACTGCTTAAAGTGGATTTGAATTACTACAAACAATCATGCCTAAGAAAGATTCGATCCTGGCACCCATTAACCTAAAGCCAGCACGTTAACCATTTAGCTACGAGATAGGTGTTGATTTATTAACGCATTGTTGGAGCAGTCTATTCTAGAATTGCAACGTATTTTTTTTTTTTTATTTTTTTTTTTTTTTTTAAGTTTGAGGACACAAACAAAATTATTTAGTAATGTTTAATGAAAAATACATTTTTTTTTTTTTAATGATTTCAAAAAATTAAAATATCTAATTTTCTTGGTAATTTGAGAATTGGAATTATTTTATTTCAATCAAATATATATACAGGGTTCCTACGGTCAGGAAAAACCTGAAAAAGTAAGGGAATTTCAAAATTACTCAAAAGTTAGGTTTTTAAAAATATTCAAAACTTTAATATTCTATTTGAACAACATTTTTTTCCTCTGAAACAGCTTCTAAACCTTCCTGATTTTATTTTTATGGCAATTCTTTGTTAACATACCAAAGGTTTCTGTTACTGTGGGATGGGTAACCTGAGTTAGTTTGCATGTTTTTGTTTATAATAAACTACTCGGAAGTGAATAGGATGATTTGAAGATTTAAAGTAAATACACTTTCTTTTTTCTGAGTTTAAACTTCAGGTGGAAGAAGGGGGAGGGGGATATTAAGAAAGGAATAGGAGTAGTAACAATAAGAGTTTGAGTAGATAAAGAGGTTTGTGCTTGCTTTTATTGCTGGGAAATAAGATTACTGAATATCCGTAGATTTCAGAAATTAATTATTTTTATTCCTACTTCACTTAGTATTGATTATATGAGTTATGAAATAGATACGCTAAAAAATTACTACAGGGTTAGAATTAAATTTATAAACAATATGGCTTACCTATAGACATGTATTAATACTATCGTAATCGTAATATTATTTTATCCATTAAAATTTCATAATTCAAAGACAATGGAAGGTTTTTTTTGAATATTTTGTTTATTTAATCTCATTTTAAAAAATGGCTTATGGTTTTTTTTAAGAGTATATTTATAACAAAATACAGTTTTGTTCGTTGTTTATTTTGATTTTCCTTTATTTAGGCTGGCTTGTCAGCGGCTCCTGCTCGAGCTGTTTCTGCAGTTAAAAATATGAATATTCCCCAGCAAATTAAAGACATGAAATTACCTGATTTACCATCAATTGGTACTTTAAAATTTTAAATTAACCATTTTTGTGTATTATATTGTTCATCATGAGATCCTGTTTAAAAAGAAAGCACCAAAATTAAAATGGTGTTTCGTTTTATATAATTTTGTTATTATTTTTCTTTTTTAATTGGAGCCTGTATAGATTTTATTTCAAAATATTTGTCTGTTCTATACTTGTTACTAATATATTATGTTATTTTAGCATTTTTTATTATTGAGTTGCTAAAGTTTTGTATAGGTTTATTTTTATACTTTAATAATTTTGCTCCTTACATTATTAAGTTAATTTTATATAGAAACATTTTTTTTTCATAACTTTTCAGTCTTATAAAGCAGTTTTTTTTTTTTTTTAATTAAGTTCTTGGGTATATTTTTAATATCCTTTATTAATTAATGAATAATAATAAAAGACCTCTGTAGTCTGTAAAACAGTGTCCTTTCGATTTCATGAATGAATGAAAAATAACTACATGTATTTTTTATGTAATATTTGTAAATATTAAGTATTACACAGCCAAAAAAATTTCAGTTATTGAAATTATCATGCTGTAATAAAATTGTATTTTTTCTTAGTAAAAAGTTATATGTTTTTGTATATCATCATAATATACTCATATTAACATTGCATTTTAAAACTATAACAGTATAAATTTTGTATAAATTTGAATTTGTGCCTGTATGATACTATTTATTGTTTTGAATGTTTGTCAGTTTGTCCTCAAACTTATATTGATTTGATCTTTTAAATAAAGAATATCTTTTAAAGCTTGTTAAAAATTACTGCATTTCATTATTGTTCTTTAATTCTTATTTTAATTTCTTCAACTTATACATTGGATGTTCTACTGAATTGCTACTCACATTCAGTTAATTATCTATTTAGATACAATTTTGTAGTCTTTTTGTATTACAAAATGTTAATAACTAATTTAGATTTTTTTTATCATGTTTTATTTTTATTATAATTTTATTTATTTTTTTCTATTTGAAAACACATAATTTTTCAGAACAAATTTATTATTGCACATATTTGCACATTGAAAGGCTTGTTTATATCATAATCATAAATTATATTGTGTTAAAGTTGTTTTAAAAGATTGTATCTGGAGATGATTCTTTCATTTAATTTTTTCTTCACAATTTTATATGAGTATCTGGAAACTGAAAAATGTTTATAACTTTTAAAAGATTCATATTTATGAAGCAATAAAAATTGCATTTGGGAGTATGTGTGTGTTTTATTCATTAAACAACATTTTTACCCATTTTTGTATTAATTCAAGTCATTTCATACATAATTTACATAATATTTAATATTGTTACACTTGACTATCAAAATTGATATTCCATGTATCCACCACATTGTTCCACTCACAAAAAATTATATTCCCATATAAAACTTCAGAAAAGGTGTGCTGACCCACCAATGGTATATGCACCCAAATGTGAATATTACTGTGTAACCCTGCCCCTAAAAAAAGAAAGAAAGGAATAAAAATTTATAATCCACTAGTGTGTCATGCAGCAATTAAAGTGTTAATAGTGACATTTATATTCAAATTTGGGCACTATTTTTATTTTCCTGATAGCAAAAACTTTTTCTAAAATGTTGTTTAATTGTAAAAATGACAACTGCATATCAATTCTTTCAATTTGAGAATAAATAAAAGTCTGCTGGATTTGTATTTAAGAGATGTAATATATGATAAATGTGTTTGTTTGCTCATTTTTACTTTCTCTTATTCATAAAAGTGTTGTTTTTTGGTCGGATATATGACATTGAGATTTTGCTATAGGTGCACATTTAAAGTTCCCTGAGTCCAAAAATAAGGCTTTTAACAGTTGGCCTGTGTGTCTGTCTATGAGACTGTTATCAACAAAACTCAAGAACAGATCTTAGCAGAAAATTCAAACTCTGTATTCTAAACTCTATCATATGGCATGTTACTTGAAACTTTTGATTAAAATTGGACAAATGTTTATTTTACAAGGACGTAGAAAACGATAACCATCTCACTGCTGCAATTATTTATTTTTAGCTTATTTTTAAATATGGAGGTCATAAATTATTGTCATAAGGTTCATTTATTGGTACATAATAGTTATATTTTTAATTTCAAATTGAAATAAGCATTATCTTAAGGAGATACTTCACCTAATTTGACTGGCAGTCTAACACCATATTATTCTATGGAGAAATTTGTTTTATAAATTACTCATTATCAAATGTATTTTTTAAATTCTGTTTTCACATTTAGAAAATTCACAATGATTAAAATGCTTCTCGTTTTTCAAAAATCAATAAATAAATGAATGAATTAATAATAATTTTTAGTATTTTATTTTAAGGCTATAACATGCAAAATATATTTTCTGAACTTCTCCTATATAAAGAAATTTTTAATCTTATTGATCATTGGTGTTTCAGTGATCTTGTATCTGTTGCTTGGCTTCTACTATGCTCAATAGATCATCATTATTATATATATAGTTAATTTTTCAAAAAACAAGAAATGTTTTAATGGTTGTGATTTTTCTAAATGTAAAAACAGAATTTTAAAAAATACATTAGGTAGTGAGTAATTTATAAGACAAATTTCTCCATAGAATAAAATAGGGTTAGATAGCTGGTTAAATAAATTAGGTGAAGTATGAAAAGTTATTTTTTGAAAAACAAGAAACATTTTAACATTTGTAAATTTTCTAAATGTTTAAAAAAAAAACATACATTTATAAAACAAATTTCTTCATACAATAAAATAAAGTTAGACTGCTGGTGAAATTTCAGTGAAGTATCTCCTTAATACGTTCTAAATATTATAAAATTATAACAACATTACAATTTTACCTTTTTTAAAGGCGTTAAGTACATTATGTGTACAGGTTAAGTACATTATGTGTACAGGAGAAATTTCATATAGGTACAGTTTAAAATCTTCAGATTACACTAAGCCAAATAAAACTGAAATACCTTTTATATGTGTATAAAAGTGTGTTTCACATAGAATATGGCATGAAAAGCCTGCACTCAGAAGCAGCATAATTAGTCCACAATTCGAGAGCCCTGAGCCCAACTTTCACAGTTTTCTGTGTGTCTTTTTACTAACTATTTTTTGTGCATTTTGAAACAGTGTCAGTTGATTTTCTTTGTTCTTTTATATCATTGTGATTGTGAAATTTATTTTCCATGCTTTTTTTTTTCTTCCATTATGTAAAAATGCAGTGGTGGACACAGAAATCTAGATTCGATTAGGTTACAACATATGGTGGCGAGACTTTTGAAATACAGAATAAATC
The DNA here is from genome assembly GCA_963930645.1 of Salticus scenicus. NCBI lineage: Eukaryota > Metazoa > Arthropoda > Arachnida > Araneae > Salticidae > Salticus > Salticus scenicus. Next base: position 319,897,888 of record OZ005648.1, on the reverse strand, counting down.
TAATGTTCACACCAAGAAAGTATTTATATATAGCAGATTATTTGTCAGGAGATTCAATGCAAAATTAACTTAAAAACAAAATGTTTGGAAGGCCATACAAAAACAGCTCATACTTTGCTTTGTATGATAAATTAAAAAAAAAAAAAATGTATATGACTACTTAAAATTAGTTGAATAAAATTCAGAGTGCTGTGTGTGGTATTTTCTGAATTAAAATAATTTTTAAAATGCAATAATAGCCTTTAATGTTTTATGAATGTAGCTACAGTATTCTAATGACGATAGCCTCTTTCACACAAAAATGTACATCAAATAAAATTTTCTAAAATTATTTTGAATTGTTTAATGTACTCCAGAAATGTTGAAATACAACACCCTATATCTTACACCTCAAACTGTAACAATATTTATATGTTAATGTTGGTTAAGACAAAGACTGTGAGTGCCATACAAAAATATTATTTGTGGTCTTTGAATTATTTATTTGATCTTTCTCGTGTTCAGTCATGTCAAAATGTGTAAAATCTACACAATTCTTGCATGAAATATCATGAGCACACTCATGATATGTGATATAATCACACTCATGATCATGTGATATGATCATACTCAGATGTTATCCCCTTTTTTGTTAAGATGGTCAGTTATGATTTTTTGGTAATGACAATCAAATAAAACCAATGTAACTTTTAAAATGAGATAAAAAATACAAAAATTTAAAACTTAAAAATACATTTTAATTAAAAACATTAAAACACAGGACAGACGTTTCAGCTAGAACACTAGCCCTCCTCAGTGTCAAACATACAAGCACAAACAACATTTACAAAATTCATAATACATCATAGCAAGATTAAATATTCAGGAGGAATAGATTAGATAGGAGGATATAGTATCATATATCCTCCTCATATCATATATCCATATAGAGGATATATATCAGGAGGATATAGATTAAATATTCATAGCAAGATTAAATATTCAAGCTTTAGCCTCGTTCAAGGCAGAATGTTGCATTTTGGCAAAAGCGCCCTCTAGAAAAATACGGGATTCATAGATATTTATATTAGAAGCTAAAATTTTAAAGTTTTCAAAATCCGGAATATGATCACTATTGAGAGAATGGATTACGAGTTTTGATTTTAAATCTCCTGTTTTATGTGAGTGTTTATGTTCCTTTAATCTAATTTCACCTGTTCTGCCAGTTTCACCAATATACCTTTAAACCCGCTATACCGATCACTTTAAACCCACTGTCCCCCCTCTTAAACGTCTAGGTGTAATCTATAGTATTCCTTGTAAAAATTGTGATTCTACAAGTGGAACATCCAGTGAGAATGTAGAAATAGCACCAGACATGACATACAGTTGCATGCATGCAACTCTTAGACCAACAACTTTTGCATGCAAAAGTTTCGGGCCAAACTAATTTTTACCAATAGCTTTTGAATAAATTAAGGTAAAAGGAATTTAAATATTGTACTGTAAACTTTATCAAATATACATTGGAAATATATAACAAGCAAATTTTTACAATGAAGGTATTTAAATATATAGTGAAATATATATAAATCCGTTGATCAAAAGTTTCGGGCCAAGCAATTAAAAGTTCACAGCGACCTTAATGCCCGGAAATGATTGGTACATTTAAGAAGAAACATGACTATTTAGAAGAAGATTGAGTTTTTTTTACACTTGTGTGTCAGTACTGTGATGTTAAGATGCTACAGTGCACTCATTTACAGAACCGTAAAACTGTTTTTAAATTACACCAGATTAACAAAGTTTTTCGTGATATTGCTTCAACATTATCTATTAGAAAAACAACTGTTGATAATATTATTAAAACATGGAATGGAACAAACACTTTGGCAGACAAATCAGTACCTGAAAGATGCAGAAAAATGACTAAGTCAGTTGATAAAGTTATTAAGAGAAAGGCAGTTGTAGATCCAAAAAAGAATAATGCTATTATAGATAGCGCATGATTTTTTGGAGGAAAACTTGGGTTGATTCATCATAGTACTGTTTGATGCGTCAGAGCAAAGAAATCATTGATTTGTACAAAGAATAACAAGGCAAGATTAAAATTTGCTAAAGCACATGAATATGGGACAATCGAAGACTGTAAAAAAGTTTCAGATGAATCAAAGATTAATCTTTTTGAAAATGATGAAAAGAGATACATTCAACAACCAAATAATGCCAGGTGTGATTCTAGATAGAAAATGTTGACTGTAATACATGGAGTTTTCAATGGCAAAAAAATTGTATCCTAGAATGGCCAAGTCAAGCTCCTGCCTTAAATCCCATTGAACATTTATAGGAATAGCTAAAAGTAAAGGCAGAAGCTATTAATTCTTCAAATAAAAAATATTATTGGAAAAAGCTCATGAGAAATGACAAAAATATTGACCATACATCATACATGGATACTTTGAGAGTCAATGCCTCATCGATGTTCTGCTATGATAGCTTCAAAGGGCATATGACCAAGATATTAATGTTATTTGACTTTCTGATGTGTTAGAAAAAATATTTCTTACTATTTTGGTAGTTTGTTTTTCATAAGTTTGTTTGGCCCGAAACTTTTGAACACACAAATTTTATATGTTTTGTTATAATTTTAATATTTTTGTATTAACAAAATTTGTAAGTCATTTAGCTCGACAATATAACTGATTTACTTTGCATGATAATACTACATTTTTTTTTATCTTTATTCATATAATAATTAATAATGAAAAAGTGTTTGGCCCGAAACTTTTGCATGCAACTGTTTGTACCTATTAAGCTGGCCAATTTGCTTATTGCAAATGACTACTAGTACACTCCTTTGACCTGTTATGTCCTTCCCCACGCTGATTCCCCCCCCCCCAGTAAATCGGAAAAGGAAGAATACAACAGCAAAAAAAGAGCAGACAATACTTAATCGTTTCAGCAACCAAATCCCATGTTATTCTATGGAAAATTTGTTTCCACAATGACTCATTGCTTAATGCTTTTTTTTTTTTAATTCAGTTTTAACATTCAGAAGTTTTTTTTTTTTTTTTTTTTTTAATGGTATAGTTAAATTGAACAGTAAGAAAATGCATATGGTTTTTAATTCTTTAATGATCGTTAGCATATGATATTTAAGCTAGTATTTTGGTCACTAGGCTACTATTTAGGCAACTATTTTAATGCTTATAGGCTACTAAAACAACTATTTTTGTTATATTTCTTTTGTGGCAACCCTGTAGTATGTAATTGCATGAAAACTAAACTATAAAACTGATCACAATAAAAAAAATTAACAAATTAGGATTAGGTAAATATATAGAACTTAATGGTGGATAGCCTATTAGGTAAGACATTTCAGTCTGTCACTGTATTGAGTGATTCATCAGAACTAAATCTGATGAATGGAATGTGTCAATAATGTAATGAACAAGAATGTAATATGTCCTAGAAATTTAGAAGTAATATAAGTAGTGTAAAAAGGGGGGTTCACCAACAGAGTTGTGGCATAGGGTGGAGGTGCGCCACCACACTGTCGGTCAACACCCCCCTGTCGGTCAACACCCCCCTTTTTACACTACTTAGTCATTATCTTGGATGAGGGTTCTGTTGACACTGGAAGAATAGAAACTTTTAGAGCGTCAGGAGTGAATGAGTCATCACCTTTCACGAGGGTTTCCAGGATGAGTGCTGCCATCTATCGGGGAGAATGGGAATTTTTTATGAATTTCACAGACTTCAAAATTTTTTTGAGTTGGAATTTTTGCAGGAAGTGAGATTCGAACCGAAGGTAAAATAGTTTCACAGCTTGATAAGTGGATAAGGGTTTTATTTATGAAGCCATGAAGCTATGCTTGTGAGTGCACTTATAAGGTATATAAAGAGAGGCGTCGCGTCAGTGAGTCATTCTGAAAAGTATCTTCGTACGAGGAAGATATGATGCACTTTCGTGTGAATGTCAGTAAAAATAAAATTTTGTGTTGTAACGATGGATATGTATCAGGATCCAACTCACGCAGGAAGTTTTGGTGGTGTAAATGCCTTGTTTCGTACTGCCAAAGGCAAAATCTTGAAGAAGAAGATTCAGGACTGGCTGATCGGAGGCGATGCATACACGCTGCACAAACCAGTTCGAAGAAAGTTCCCGACCAATCGTGTGATCGTATATTCTATTGATCAACAGTGGCAGACTGACTTAGTGTATCTCGGCAGTTTGCAAAAGTTCAATTGAGGGTACCGCTACATCCTGACCTGTATAGACATTCTGTCTAAATTTACATGGGCAGTCCCTTTGCAACAAAAACGGGGTGAAGATATTGTAAAGGCGTTCCGGTCTATTTTCGCGACGAGGAAACCCAAGTCCCTGCAGTCGGATGACGGAAAAAAGTAAAGAAACAGACTTTTTCAAAAAATTTTGAAAGAAGAAGGCGTGCGGTTTTTTACGACGAATAACAATACGAAAGCTTCTGTCGTGGAGTGATTTAACCAAACTTTGAAAATGAAAATGTGGAAATATTTTACTCATCATCACACCTACCGCTATTTAGACGTGTTGGTTCAGTTGTTACACAGTTATAATCATACTTACCATTCGAGTATCAAGAGAGCTCCTGTCGAGGTGACCCCAGAAAATGAAAATGACATATGGGATACTTTATGCGGTGACATGCAAAATGCGAAAAGAAAACCCTGTGTGTTTCAACTGGGAGACGTGCGAGTTTCCAAGCAGAAATTAACCTTCGAAAAAGGATATGAAACAAATTGGACGGAAGAATCTTTGTGGTGACTGAATGTGTGAGAAGAGACCCTCCCGTCTACCGAATCAAGGACCTGTTAGAAGAACCCATTAAAGGAACTTTTTACCCCCCAAGAACTTCAGAAAGTGAAACCAAAAGAGAATTATAAGATTGAAAAGATTTTAGACAAGCGAATTCAGAAAAAGCGTGTGGAATACAAAGTGAAATTTAAAGGTTATCCCAGCAAATTTGACCAATGGATTCCGTCCTCTGATTTATTCGCCTTATGAAACAAGTGTTTGGATTGTTGAAAGCTCATTCGAAAGCATGTCGTTCTACGTGACGTTACCTTCGGACAGTTCCAGGAATTATTTTCCTGAAAATAAAATTTTTCATTTTATTATGCGATTGCCCGCCCCCGTTGAATTGAAAGGGGAATGGGAAGTAGGCCTCGTCGAATTTATTTACCCCCACACCTGGTATAATGTGAACCAAAATAATAATTTATTTGGTTTCGATTTGAATGACCGGAAATCCCCATTTGGTAGATGAATTCCCCCTGGCTTTTACGAATCGGTCGATGACATTTTAAAAGCAATGTCTATTAAAGAGATTAAAAATAAAATATCTTTCACTTACGACCCTCACACGAAAAAAGTGTGTATTAACGTGAAAGACAAAGCTAAACTGATATTGCATGAGGGGATAGCACAGATGTTGGGATTCAAACCAGGTGAAATCGCATCGCTTGATATAAATATCAAGCAAACTATTTTTAGTACCTCAGTCGCAGATCCCTGTGTGCATTATAGAGTGCTGATGGTTTATTTGGATATTGTGGAACCCCAAATTATCGGAGATGTGTTAGCACCCCTATTACGAATTGTCAATGTGAGCGGAAAAGATGGAGAAATGATTTGTGAGATATTTGACCGACCGCGCTATTTACCTGTCAGCCGAAAATCGTTATAAGGAACCACCTCGGCGAACTCACGCCATTTGAACGTGGGCGCTCGTACGTGAAGCCTCACTTTCGTCAAAAATACCTTTCGTGATGCTTGTTCCTTACCAGTGTTGTGCGAAATCTTTTGAAGATTACTATTCCCATCAGTCGGGTAGTGGCCTAAATTATTATCAAGGCGCTACTTTACAAAAGGGATATGGATTCGGTGGACTGTTTCGGCCCCTTTTTCAAGCAGCGGTACCCCTCTTCAAATCGGGGGCGAAAGTGGTTGGCAAGCAGTTGTTTCATTGCGGCATGAACGTGTTGAGTGACCTGTCTCGCGGAGAAGACATTAAAGTGGTCGCCAAACGAAAATTAAAAGAAGCTGGACAGACCTTAACCGACAAAGCCGCTACTAAAGTGAAGAAGATGATTGGTTCGGGCCACCGGTATAGAAAGAGGAAGTGTATCTTATTTCCAATACCTCCACAGAATATCCTGATAATGTAATGTGAAGAAAACGTGTTGTTAGAATATTATTGTTGCTTTTATTGCCCGATCGTAGCTTCAGATGAAGATTTCTTAAAATCACAAGAAAGCGATAAGGACGCCAAGCAGGAAAGCTGTCCTCTCCTGAGGCAAAAAAAAAATGGTGGTGATCCGTCGGCCTGGTACCTGAACTACTCAGGTTTAAACTGTGCATGCTCAAAAGAATTTGTTTACTCGGAAGATGCTCCATATTTAAAATTAAAATAGAATTGGGTTTGAACGAATTCACATCTGAGCAAAAAAATTCATGTATTTTTAAAATAGTCATATTTCGCATACTTTCCCGTATTTTAAGATAAGTTAAAATTTTACAATTAATTTTTAAAAAAGTGCTTTTTCAATACTTCTTACAATTTATTTATATAGTTAGTGAAATCTTAATCTTTTCAATTTTTCATTCATTACGGATTAAGAGAAAATCTATGGAATTTTGAATTTGTTTGATTTGTTATGTATGAGGTTAAAACAAGTTAGTGTATATTATATTTGTTCATCCCTAATCGTTATTTTATCATTTCTAAATGTTATTTTAGTTATGGATTTGGTTATAAAGCAATTACAAATATATTTTGTTTAGATGATAAAATTTTTGCGAATGGTTTCGTCTGCGTCTGATTGATTTTATGCAACATGATATATTACATTTTTTGATAAAAGAAATAATGATAAAGTTATCTTTTATAAACGATTCCTTATCCAAAATTTTAATTTCTTTCTTTCTTTCTTTTATTTTTTTACTAAATATTATTAATTTCAAAAATTGCGTACATTAACATTTTCTACTCCACTTTAACCTGCAGGAAATTTAGAAGTTTCGCGAAATCCCACTAAAGTACATATTGTGTACACTTAATCAACACTCACACACCAAAAATTGCCATTCGAAAATAATTTGAAGCACATTTAAGCTTGAAAACTTTTTTTTTTTTTTGGCACCGCTGGACCCTCTTTATGCATGTTTCATACATTCACATTTTGAATATTTAAAAATTGTCATATCTTGCAAAAGTGAAATATCTATATTTTTCTCTAAAATTTCCTTAGTGTTAAAACTTTCATTTCTTTATAGCATGTCTTTGCACAAAAAATTTTATTTTATGCATTTTAGAGCTTCACAATAAAAAGCTTCTAATGTTAAAAAAGGTTTTTTTTTTTACTTAAATTTTTATTTTGTACTTTTTAGTTATAAAAAAAGTTTATTAAAAATCTAATCAAAATTTCTTAGGATACTGTGTAAACAACTAAAGATTTTCTTTTATCAATTGACATTTTTTTTTAATTATCCGAAAAATAAAAATAAAAATAGCGCATCGGCCTTCGAGGATCGAACCTACGACCATCGCGTTATCAGCATGACGTTCTAACCAAAAGTCAAAAAACAGTCAAGAAAAGTCATAGAACATGTTAGAAAAATCTAATAAACAGAAAAAAAGATTATTCTTGAATGCTTTTTAAAATATTTGGATATTTAAAAATTTTCATCTCTTGCAAAAATGTAATATCGATATTTCTTTAAAATTTTCTTATTGTTGACACTTTTATTTTTTTTTTATAGCATGACTCTACAAGAATAAAATTTTATTTTATGCTTTTTAGGACTCCACAATAAAAAGCTTCCGGCATTTTTTATATTTTTATTATTATTTTATTTATTTATTTTTTACTTATTTATTTGTATTTTTTAGTTACTAAAAAAAATAATCAAAATTTCTTAGGATACAGTCTAGACAATGAAAGGTTTTCTTTTAAACAAATGACATCTTTTCTAATTATTACCCGTAAATCGCCTTTCGAACCCACCACTATCGCGTTATCACCAACTGAGCCAACGAACGATGTATAAAATAAAGCTATAAACTTGCTTACATTTACTTTAAAGTGGAGGTGCCTTGTTTTTAAGCATGACACGAAGACGCGGTGACAAAATCCAATTTCAATAAAAAGCTTCTACAAAGTAATTGTATACAGTTTCTGAAACATATAAACCCCGTCAAAAATGACGGAATGTGAAACTAATTAAGGTAGTGAATCAACGAAGGCTTTACTTGCTTCGCTGGTCACTATATTTAAAGGAAACTCTTTTCTATATCACTTTATAAACAAAAATAAAATTTAAAAAAAAAACCACAAAATTGCTCAAAAGCCCGGTTATTGTCCCCGCTTCCTTTGGCAGCGACCCACTCATTCGCAGACTCTCGGGTGCCTGTCCCTATTGCCTGTGACAATAGCTTACAGTGGGCTTCCATTTGGGTGCTTATCAGATGAGTTTCGAAACGGACAGTATCGAAAAAAATTGAAGTAGCAATTTTATATTTTAATCCTAGTTACATATGAACAACACTATACGTGGTTTACATAATATTTTCTTTCATGTAATTTTCTATATTTATTTGATTTATTCAATCAACTATAAAATGACAACAATGTCACGCCAAATATAATATTACGATATGCTATGATCGGCTACATCTATCGCATGAGACAATTTTTTGTGGTTATAATAGTAATTGAGTTAGTTAATAGTAGTTGATATATAGAAAAATAAATAATTAATTAATTAAATATGTAAATCTGATCATAGTACAGCCTTAACATAGCTCCCCTTGTTGACTTTTGAATTTTTATGGCCATTTTAGACAAAAATACATAATTTATGCGAATATTTTTTCTGTTTCTTTCTTTTCTTTTCATTTTCCTTCCCTTTTCTTTCTTTTCTGTTTTTCAATATCTTATAATTTATTTATATTTTTTATGCGCTACTTGATTTAAAGTGGCTTTCACAAAAGTAGAGTCCTTGACGAAAAATGTCCGATCTATTTCAGTATCAAAATTTTAAAATATTACCCAGGATTATCAATGAATTAACTTTCATGCCAAGCGCGATTCATCTGTGCCAAAATCATGCTATTTAAACATAAGAAAAAATAAAGAAATCTAAAATTGAAGTATATTAAAAAAGGTTATGGTTGTTTTTTTTACTCCATTTTCATATTTTCCTATGCATGAGCAAATTTAATATATTTTTTTTTTTTTTCGTGTGAAAGCACATTTTATTTTACACTTAAAAAAAAAAAAAAAAAGAATTAACTGGTTTTTTTTTTTGGCAACAATTATAAGTTTAAATGTCCAATTTTGAATTTATTACCAGGTTATTTTCATATTTTAATTAATTTTAAAAAATATAATCAATACTTCGTTACAAATAAGGTACCAAATAAAAGAAGCGATTTTTCTGAATCAACTAAGCCATGGAGTGACAAACTGAACAGCTTATATTTACTTTAAAATGGAGGCACCTTGTTTATTAGTGTGACACGAAGAGACAGTGACAAAGTCAATTTCATATAAAAAGCTTCTAAAAATGTTACTAAATAATACATAGATATATGTGAAGAATATAATATTTTTTATTTTTCAACATCATTATTTCAGTCTTTTCTATTTCTGATTTGTTGGAAAGTTTCTTTCAGTTCATCCCAGATAGTTCCCAGTTCATCCTTGTATTGCTTAAAAAATTCACTAGCTTCAGCGCCTACTTCTTTGCTCACATTCTTTGCATGTCTTGCAAACTAAAAATAAAAAAAAATGATGCAATTTAAGTGGGATTTTAAAGTAACATAAACTTGCATGAAAATTATATTATTATCATATTTTATTCTGACACTGGAAAATTGTTAATTATTATGTACAAATTAATGTGAAATTATATATTTATTATGCTCTGTTAACACTGCATTTATTGAGTAACAAACTTGTGTTTATCTTGTGGTAGGTAGACCTAATTAGGTAGTCTTAGTCTGTTCAGACCAAGACTCCCTATATAATATCAGACTTGCCATTCCGGTGGTCTTCTATGCACTGTTAAAAAAATGCAGGAAAAATACAGAAATTCTCTGTAATTTCAGAAAAAAAGTCGTAAAATACGTTTTGTCTACGTAATTTTTCCGTAATTTACGCCTTTTTTTCTGAAATTACAGAGAATTTCTGTATTTTTTCTGCATTTTTTTAACAGTGTGGGAGAAAATGTCCGCCTTTGAAAGTGTATTACTCACTAGATGGCTCTTAGAGTGTGGGATGGAATTTCTTAAATGCCCATTGGATAACATGGTAGCGTAGACAAAATTGTAAGAGCTGTTTTTTAAATACAGTCAACTCTCAAAAATCCGCAACCCTAAAATCCACAATTCTCTAAAATCCGCATATCATTTGCAGTGTAAACAAACATTGTCTTGTCACAACTGATTTGTTGATTAGTGGATTGCAAAAATTCAGCTGTATTAGGAGATAAATCAATTATTAACTTGTGCAGGTGAATCACCAATCACTCAACATGTTATAGAGGAGGAAATGATAAGTGTAATTATATAAATTTATCAAAAAATAAATCATATTAATTTAGAGGAAGAAGGAGAAAGACAGTTTTCATGAAAGATTTCTCATGAAGATAAATATTCAAACTTTCTTTTAGCACAAACTTATGTGATTGGCCAAGAATTGCTGACTTTTTTGCAGGTTATAGGAAAATAAATATGTATTAATATTCTTATTTAAACTGCTATTGATCAGACTTTTCAAAAATCTAGATAATTTGCAACTATAATATGATGTATAAAATTTGTTCTTTGAATTAAAATTTCATAAAATATTTGTACTTTTATTAGACATACTTTAATTCAGCATTGTATGTATAACATATAAATTGTTTCTTAAAGATCTGCTACTCAAATAAGGTTCTAAGATGTAAATAAAAAAATTATTTTAAAATCTGCAAAATTCAGAAATTCGCAAAACACTTCGTTTTAAGCTGTGCGGATTTTTGAGAGTGTACTGTACTACATAAGTATCGCGTAAAAAAAAAAGTTTACCTCCCACAATAATCAACTAATCTTTCGAAATTATAGAAAAAATGAAAGATTTAAACATAAATTATAAATTGCGTTTAAAAAGAGACTCAGAAATCCCTACAGTGTTGCCAACTATAAGAATTTGTCCCTAGACATAGGGACTTTTAGCAATATTTTCAGGATGTAGCAATGGGTTTTAACTTCCTAGGGACTTTTGTGTAGTTGTTTTGTAAGAAATTTCATGTGATTATGCATGGATTAGGCTAATTTTTCCACTTTTTTTCTCAATTATCCCTAACGTAGGGATATTCATCGTCAGTATAGGGATATTATGTAAACAATATCCCTAGAAGACCTAGGGACCCTCGATAGAGAGAGACTGGACATTGGCGCGCCGGCTTTTTGACGAAATTCTCCATTTTAGTGCCAGTTGCTCCATTGCTTATCATTACGCTGAGAAGAAATTTTGATTATTTTACGTCATAATCGAAAAATAACTTATTTATTGCATTTTTACTTTGTTGGGAGATAAATTGCTTTAATTTCGGAATACTTTTAAAAGATAAAAATGCATAATTATTTATTTTATATCATGCTTTAAATACTTTAAATTCTCTTATTGCATGCTCTTTTACGTATTTATTTCCTAACATATGAGATAATTACATTATTTATTTGCTAGCTATTAGTTTTTAAGTTCTGTTGTGCAAAAATTTAATATGTTAGTTCTCAATGTAGTTTTCTGATATATTTTAAAATACATATTTAAAATAACTATATAAAAATATATTTTTTGGTTTTTTGCTAGTACGCAAAATGTATCAGATTTCTTAAAATAAATTATTAAAAATAAAGAAAATAAGGTATATATAATTTGCTAACATATGAAATATTAATTTAATTTAAATAATAATTGCCATAATAAATTTTATAAATAATATTTAAATAAGTAATTATTTTTATTTACATAATATTTAAAAAAACTAAAAGAAAAAAAAAATCAATGAAATAAGCAAATGTAAATAAAATAAATAAAAACATTTTTTAATTTCTAAAGATATTACTAGTTAATATTTTTACAAATTATTATTAATAATTTTTTTTATATTTAACTAAGTCCTTATAATAAATAATGCGTAATTGAAATAAATAAAATTGTATTTTTACCTTGTAAAAATATTACGTAAATATTTTTATAAAATAATAAAAAATTATTTCTGTTCTTCTGCCATAGTTTTACATTTATTCATGAATTACTTGACAAAAACTAAGATTACCATATTTTTGTTAAAATTTTTCTAACTTTTTATATATATAATGTATGTCCTCAGAAAAATAAGGTAGAATTACTTTCACTAAGGTAGAATTGCTTTCACAGTCAACGTATTTTGCTTAATATAAAAATATACAACAAAAAATTCCTCTGTTTTCTGATAGGAATTGAAAAAGTAACCATGTCGAAGGTTAAAACAAATTTTGTTTTTCTTCAAATTCTTTTTCTCTAAGACGAAAAAAATTACATATTTATATTCTGCATTACTTTCTGCACAAATTCAACACAACTTCCTTTCATTTATGTTGTATAGTAAAGCGCCAATCGCGAAGAAAAAAGCATTACGTCCTACGGGGATCGCTCCGAATTGGCACTAAAATGGCCGACTTTCGGTCAATGTCCAGTCTCTCTATATATAGGGTCCCTAAGAAGACCTAGGGACCCTATATAGAGAGAGACTGGACATTGGCGCGCCGGCTTTTTGACGAAATTCTCCATTTTAGTGCCAGTTGCTCCATTGCTTATCATTATGCTGAGAAGAAATTTCGATTATTTTACATCATAATCGAAAAAGAACTTATTTATTACATTTTTACTTTGTTGGAAGATAAATTGCTTTAATTTTAGAATACTTTTAAAAGATAAAAATGCATAATTATTTATTTTATATCATGCTTTAAATACTTTGAATTCTCTTATTGTATGCTGTTTTACGTATTTATTTCCTAAATATGAGATTAATTACATTATTTATTTTCTAGCTATTAGTTTTTAAGTACTGTTTTGCAATATATTTAATATGTTAGATCTCAATGTATTTTTCTGATATATTTTAAAATACATATTTAAAATATAACTATATAAAAAGATATTTTTTAATTATTTGCTAGTACACAAAATGTATCAGATTTCTTAAAATAAATTGATAAAAATAAAGAAAATAAGGTGTATATTATTTGTTAGCATATGAAATATAAACTTCTTTTAAATAATAATTGCCATAATAAATTTTATAAATAATATTTGAATAAGTTATTATTTTTATTTACATAATATTTTTAAAAACTAAATAAATAAATAAATAAAAATCAATGAAATAAGCAAATGTAAATAAAATAAATAAAAACATTTTTTTAATTTCTAAAGACATTAGTTAATATTTTTACAAATTATTATTAATTAAATTTTTATTTTTAATATTTAATTAAGTCATTATTATTAATAATGCGTAATTGAAATAAATAAAATATGTATTTTTAGCTTGCAATTTTTTTATTATTTGCTAGTACGCAAAATGTATCAGATTTCTTAAATAAATTGTTAAAAAAACAGAAAATAACGTTTTTATTATTTGCTAGCATATGAAATATAAATTTCTTTTAAATAATAATTGCCATAATAAATTTTATAAATAATATTTAAATAAGTTATTATTTTTATTTACATATTTTAAAAAAACTAAAAATTAAAAAATCAATGAAATAAGCAAATGTAAATAAAATAATTAAAAACATTTTTTAATTTCAAAAGATATTAGTTAATATTTTTTTTTTGCAAATTATTATTAATTAAATTTTTATTTTTAATATTTAATTAAGTCATTATTATTAATAATGCGTAATTGAAAAAAAAAAAAAATGTATTTTTTTAGCTTGTAAAAATATTACGTAAATATTTTTATAAAATAATAAAAAATAATTTCTGTTCTTGTTTCTAGTTTTACATTTACTCATGAATTACTTGACAAAAACTAACATTACCATATATTTGTTAAAAAATTTTCTAACTTTTTATATATAGAATGTATGTCCTCAGAAAAAATAAGGTAGAATTACTTTCACTAAGACAGAATTACTTTCACAATCAACGTATTTTGCTTAATATAGAGATATACAACAAAAATTCCTCTGTTTTCCGATCGAGTTGAAAAAGTAATCCTGTCGAAGGTTAAAACAAAATTCGTTTTTCTTAAAATTCTTTTTTTCTAAGACGAAAAAATTACATATTTATATTCTGCATTACTTTCTGCACAAATTTAGTACAGTTTTTTTTTCATTTATGTTGTATAGAAAAGCGTCAATCGCGAAGAAAAAAGCATTACGTTCTACGGTGATCGCTCCGAATTGGCACTAAGATGGCCGACTTTCGGTCAATGTCCAGTCTCTCTCTATATAGGGTCCCTAAGAAGACCTAGCGACCCTTTACTGAGAGATACGACAAGGTGTTCATACTTTTTGATTGGTGGAAAGCTCCCTTTGACCGCCCGAGGCGATTTTGCGCATCGCTACCATAGACATCAGGCAGGGAGAAATTGTGACTTTCAAAAATGCTTATAATTCATATTAATTAAATGTAATTAAAAATTTTTGAAGCAAATTTTCATGTTCCTAAATGTTTTACCTATTAATAGAAATAAAAATTTTCATTGATTTTCGTCAATTCTTTTCTAAATAAGTACTTTTCTTAAAACAGTTTCGTATTTGGCGATAACCAATAATTACACAGCCAACCTCTTTCGGAAAATATCGCACTTTTAACGTGCGGCGTTCGGTTTCCCCCCTTCTTTTTAGAACAATTTTGAAAATAAATTATGTAAGTTAACATTAACTAATATACACTTGTTTTTATTTTATTTATTTATCTATTTATTTTTGTTTTACCTGATCTTATTAAAAATTATTTTTAATTAATATAACAAACATTTAGATATAAATATAATTGATAGAGTAAAGCATATTTTTGGAAATTTTGGTGTTAAAAATACATAACTAATAAATAAAAAGGCCTTTTAATTATTTATTATTATTTTTTTTAATTTCTTCAGGAGTATATAAATAAAGGCTAGTACATTCATTTAATGCATAAAGCTTAAACTCAATAGGTGCTTTATATTTTTCTTATAATTATTCAAAAATACGGAATATGAGGGGGGAAAGAAAGAATAAGGTTAAAAGTATTAAAATGCTTATTGTTCTCTTATTTATTAATTTAAAAACAAAATTATTTTATTTGTTTATCTATTTTATTTTATTTATTTATTTTTTATGGAGAAATCAAGGCATTAATAGAAGTAAATACCTCTATGGTGGCCAAGCGGAACTGCGGTCAAAGTTGGTAGATGGGAAGTGCCGGGTTCGATCAAAAAATGCGTTCATCGATCTAGCCGTTCAGAGTTTTCCGTAGTTCTCTCTAAAACTCGCGTAAATACGAACTAGATTCACTTAGAACCCCCCCCCCCCACGGAGAGCATTTCTCCTAGAGTAGTCAATCAGTCTTAAGCCATACAACCAATCAACCATTCTTTATGAGATTAACATATGTTAGAATTTTATGTTGTAAAATTATAAGTGCTCATTTCTTTATTTTCTTTATTTGTTTATTAATTAATTAATTAATTTTTTAGAGTCATATTTCTTTTTATCATATACGTTATTTTCTCTCTCTCTCTCTCTTTTTTTTTTCATACTTTATTCAAAGGTACAAAATACGAATATATATATATATATATATATACATATATATATATATATTTGTATTACATTTGAAGAAAAATAAACTTTTGACATGAACAATAAGGATGTATAAAACTTTTAAAGTTAATAAATATTTTTACAAATATTAATATTATCAATGTTTATGCATTTAACTATAAAATATTGGTATGTTTTTAAGTATTAAACTAATTCAATTTTCCTAAACTGAATTATTTTAAGAAAAATATGTTGGTGTCAATGTGCCAGTTGCCTACAAAAGAAAGGCCCAGGTATGGGTTGAATTACTTAAGTAAGGGGTGGTCTTTTTAAGGTGTTCTAGCCCATATTTACGCTTGTTTCGGAGAAAACTGCAGATAATTTCGAAAAGTTAGCCCGATGAGCGCTACCTGGTATCGAACCTGATATCTCCCGTCTACCAGCTTTAAGAGCAAAGTTAATTTTACAGTCTCAAAAACATTTGACCCCCTAAAAAACCTTTTATAAACCAACTAAAACATTTTTTAAACATTTAATGTGCTGAGAATGTATAATATTTGTAAGTTATTGCAATAAATAAAATTAATCATAAAGGTAAACGGTCATCTCTCAAATGAATATATCAAATCAAGTTAACTGTTAAATCATCAAATTTTTACCAATTAATCTTAATATCGATGAACTTTATTACCAGTAACTACAAGGACAAATTTGATAAAGTAAATTATTTTTTAAATAAATAAAAATAATTTTATTATTATTATTATTATTTTTATTATCAGTTTGTATAAATATATATTTTTAGACTACAGTTGCATAGTATATTATTAAAAACTAAAGAGTATTAAAATTCAGAATTTTTGATATGCAGTATGATAGATAAGATGGTGTAAATTATTTCTATGAATATAGAAATGTAATCTAAATTTAAATAATAATTATAATAATAATAAAACGAATGTAACGTAAAGCATAATGTATCTTAGTTTGATTGCAAAGAAATTTTTTTTTTTGCTTTACTTTAGAGAATATCTTTAAAAACTTACACCGATAAATCACCAAAATGCGCGATCAGCGCCAAGCATTGTAAAAGGTTACTGTAGCAAGAGGGAATCTGGACAAGCGTTTGTCCACTGAGCATGCGTACTAAGTACCTGTCGTATCTCTGAGATTATCCAGGGTTTCTAAGAAGACCTAGGGACCCTATATAGAGAGAGACTGGACATTGGCGCGCCGGCTTTTTGACGAAATTCTCCATTTTAGTGCCAATTGCTCCATTGCTTATCATTACGCTGAGAAGAAATTTCGATTATTTTACGTCATAATAGAAAAAGAACTTATTTATTACATTTTTACTTTGTTGGAAGATAAATTGCTTTAATTTTAGAATACTTTTAAAAAATAAAAATGAATAATTATTTATTTTATATCATGCTTTAAATACTTTGAATTCTCTTATTGTATGCTGTTTTACGTATTTATTTCCTAAATATGAGATTAATTACATTATTTATTTTCTAGCTATTAGTTTTTAAGTACTGTTTTGCAATATATTTAATATGTTAGATCTCAATGTATTTTTCTGATATATTTTAAAATACATATTTAAAATAACTATATAAAAAGATATTTTTTAATTATTTTCTAGTACACAAAATGTATCAGATTTCTTAAAATAAATTGATAAAAATAAAGAAAATAAGGTGTATATTATTTGTTAGCATATGAAATATAAATTTCTTTTAAATAATAATTGCCATAATAAATTTTATAAATAATATTTAAATAAGTTATTTTTATTTACATAATATTTTTAAAAACAAAAAATAAAAATAAAAATAAAAATCAATGAAATAAGCAAATGTAAATAAAATAAATAAAAACATTTTTTTTTTTTAATTTCTAAAGACATTAGTAGTTAATATTTTTACAAATTATTATTAATTAAATTTTATTTTTAATATTTAATTAAGTCATTATTATTAATAATGCGTAATTGAAATAAATAAAATATGTATTTTTAGCTTGCAATTTTTTTATTATTTGCTAGTACGCAAAATGTATCAGATTTCTTAAATAAATTGTTAAAAAAAACAGAAAATAACGTTTATATTATTTGCTAGCATATGAAATATAAATTTCTTTTAAATAATAATTGCCATAATAAATTTTATAAATAATATTTAAATAAGTTATTATTTTTATTTAGATTATATTTTTAAAAAACTAAAAAAATTAAAAAATCAATGAAATAAGCAAATGTAAATAAAATAATTAAAAACATTTTTTAATTTCTAAAGATATTAGTTAATATTTTTACAAATTATTATTAATTAATTTTTTATTTTTAATATTTAATTAAGTCATTATTATTAATAATGCGTAATTGAAATAAATAAAATATGTATTTTTAGGTTGTAAAAATATTATGTAAATATTTTTATAAAATAATAAAAAATAATTTCTGTTCTAGTTTCTAGTTTTACATTTACTCATGAATTACTTGACAAAAACTAAGATTACCATATATTTGTTGAAATTTTTTCTAACTTTTTATATATAGAATGTATGTCCTCAGAAAAAATAAGGTAGAATTGCTTTCACAATCAACGTATTTTGCTTAATATAGAAGTATACAACAAAAAATTCCTCTGTTTTCCGATAGGAATTGAAAAAGTAACCATGTCGAAGGTTAAAACAAAATTCGTGTTTCTTCAAATTATTTTTCTCTAAGACGAAAAAAATTACATATTTATATTCTGCATTACTTTCTGCACAAATTTAGCACAATTTCCTTTCATTTATGTTGTATAGTAAAGCGTCAATCGCGATGAAAAAAGCATTACGTTCTACGAGGATCGCTCCGAATTGGCACTAAGATGGCCGACTTTCGGTCAATGTCCAGTCTCTCTCTATATAGGGTCCCTAAGAAGACCTAGGGACCCTATATATAGAGAGACTGGACATTGACCGAAAATCAGCCATCTTAGTGCCAATTCGGAGCGATCCCCGTAGAACGTAATGCTTTTTTCTTCGCTGTTGACGCTTTAATATACAACATAAATAAAAGGAAATTGTGCTAAATTTGTGCAGAAAGTAATGCAGAATATAAATATGTAATTTTTTTCGTCTTAGAGAAAAAGAATTTGAAGAAAAACGAGTTTTGTTTTAACCTTCGACATGGTTACTTTTTCAATTCCTATCGGAAAACAGAGGAATTTTTTGTTGTATATTTCGATATTAAGCAAAATACGTTGATTGTGAAAGCAATTCTACCTTTTTTTTGTGTGAGGACATGCATTCTATATATAAAAAGTTAGAAAATTTTTAACAAAAAAATGGTAATCTTAGTTTTTGTCAAGTAATTCATGAATAAATCTAAAACTACGGCAGAAGAACAGAAATTATTTTTTATTATCTTATAAAAATATTTACGTAATATTTTTACAAGCTAAAAATACATATTTTATTTATTTCAATTATGCATTATTAATAATAATGACTTAGTTAAATATTAGAAATAATAATTTTATTAATAATAATTTGTAAAAATATTAACCAATATCTTTAGAAATTAAAAAATGTTTTTATTTATTTTATTTACATTTGCTTATTTCATTGAATTTTTTTTTGTTTTTTTTTTAGCTTTTTTTTTTTTTTAATTTTGTGTAAATAAAAGTAATTACTTATTTAAATATTATTTATAAAATTTATTATGGCAATTATTATTAAAAATAAATTTATATTTCATATGTTAGCAAATAATATGCACCTTATTTTCTTAATTTCTTTTTTTCTTAATTTCTTTTAAGAAATCTGATACATTTTGCGTACTAGCAAAATATCAAAAAATATATTTTTATATAGTTATTTTAAATATGTATTTTAAAATATGTCAGAAAAATACAATGAGATCTAACATAGTAAATATATTGCAAAGCAGAACTTAAAAACTAATAGCTAGCAAATAAATAATGTAATTATCTCATATGTTAGGAAATAAATACGTAAAACAGCATGCAATAAGAGAATTCAAAGTATTTAAAGCATGATATAAAATAAGTAATTATGCATTTTTATCTTTTAAAAGTATTCCAAAATTAAAGAAATTTATCTCCTAACAAAGTAAAAATGTAATAAATAAGTTCTTTTTCGATTATGACGTAAAATAATCAAAATTTCTTCTCAGCGTAATGATAAGCAATGGAGCAACTGGCACTAAAATGGAGAATTTCGTCAAAAAGCCGGCGCGCCAATGTCCAGTCTCTCTCTATCGAGGGTCCCTAAGAAGACCTGGCTGGTAGCGCCATCTATAACAATTCTTCACGGACAAGTGAAAATCAGCGAATGGGTAGCCTGTATTTTTAGGAAGCCTTGGTTCAGACATTCAGAGCCTACCCAACTGGGTCTTTTGGTGACCCTAAGAACAAATTTGCTGTACAGTTCCGTGCATATGCAATCTAATAAGGACAATATTTGTATATATTTCTTTTCTATAACTTTTATATATAGTTTTAAATTTTATTATCGAAAGAAGTAAGTAATAGGGAATTTTAAGGTGTTATACTGGAAATAATATCAAATGCTTTACATAAGTTTGTATGAAAATTGTATGCATTTATATTCATTCTCATATTAAAGCATCTTCTTAATAATGAAAGCTCAAGTTTCTGGAAAGTGATGTTATTGCAGATGGAACAATATATTGAAATAAAGAAAAGAAAATATTATGTTTTCAAAAGTTTTTTTTTTTTAAGTTTAATTATACAGAAAAAACGATGTCACAACTGCAACAATTTACTGAATAAATAAAATAATAATAATAAATAAATAAATAAAATTTTATCTGTGTTTTTAAATAAAGAAATGAAAAGAAAAAGAAAAGGTAATTAAAATAGAAAGAAGATCAAAGTAAATATGTAGGTCTAAGCAGGTTTGTCATAATAATTAAAAAAAAAAAAAAAAATTGTAATTTAAAAAAAAAAAAAAAAAAATCATGTAAATCAATGATAAACAATTTAAATTAGCATGAGAAAAAAGTAATAAATATGCAGTATCTAGATGCTATTACCTTGTTAACAAATAAAGCGTCAATTTTAATGAATTTTACTGAAGTTTGTTTTTTTTATAAATAATTAAATTTAAATTAATTAATTATTCGAATTCTATTATTTTAATTAAAAAAAACATAGTGAAATTTTAAATAATCTTTTTTTAATTATTGACTATTTATTACGATATTTAGTAACTATTTTTTATATATTGAATATGGTTTGTTGGGATACTATGCAAGCACAGCAAATTTGGAAATAAATTCATTTGGAGATATCGACCGCTAGGTCGACTAGTTTCTTAATAAAAGCTTGCATAAAGAACATTTAAGAAACAGTTTATGGAAAATATGAGGAAAGGTGTTTTTTTTTTTTTTTTTTTTTTTTTTTTTTTTTTTTTCCTTTCTCCCCAAATGAAGTGCAAGAATGATGCTTTTTATCATAAAGTTAATTTCACAGGTTTAAAAAATACAAACTGAAAAGCAAACGTATATCAAAGAGTATATAGAGACTGTATAAGTATTTCATTAGACAGAATGTGCAGGAATTTCATAGTCAATAGAATAGTGTGCTTGCTAAAATAACTTGAATTTGTTTAATAATTTGGCAAATTGTTTACAATTCAATTTTTAAAATGTTCTTTTTAATCAAATATTTATATTTTGCTTGAGGATATATTAGAACTCTGAAATTCTATTGCATTTTTCTATAAAATTTCATCTACAGATTGGGAGCTCATTTAATGAGAAGCAATAGGCGTAGCATATGTTTTACGTTATAGTATGGCCCTGCATCTGTTTTACACAATGTTAGCCATGATTAGGTTTAATAGAAAAAAATATATATTAACTTATTTTCTAGGCTTTTGGGGCATTACATGCCTTTAAATTTACAAGATATGTTCAAGGTGTGGGATGAGATAACATGCAGCATTAAACTGTATGACTGCTTTGTTCCATCACATTACTTTTTAAATATTATAAAAGAAAGGATACCACAATTTTTATAAAAAAGTTCACTGTAAAACACGTATAAAATATATTTAATTAAAATCATTAAAAATTCATCGTGTCAAGGCCTTTCACCCTGAACATCAGAGCATCATCAGGACAGAGCCATTTTAACTAGAAGTACAGTAACATTTGATTTATATATACATAAGAACCATATTACGGTTACAGTGTACGTATATATAAATCAAATGTTACTGTACTTCTAGTTAAAATGGCTCTGTCCTGATGATGCCCTGATGTTCAGGATGAAAGGCCTTGACACGATGAATTTTTAATGATTTTAATTAAATGTATTTTATACGTGTTTTACAGTGAACTTTTTTATAAAAATTGTGATTTTCTACAAATACACGTGTCGTTATCATGTCTGTGTATGAGATGTAATTTTATATAAAAGGAAGGATAGTTTACCTCCTTGGCAATGGCCTTTATGTTTTCCATTTTATCCTTAGAGTGTTCCATTCCTTTATCATATACTTCTTTCACCCATTCTCCAAATTTCATGTATTTTTCTTTAAGGTCGATTTTCAAATCTTTGAAGTAATCCTTTATTTTCTCCCAGTAATCCTTGATGGATCTGGATTCCCTACTTTCATCTTCATCATCACCAAGCAAAGCGTCTATTAATAACTCTAATTTTCTTTTGCCCTTTTCTTTAAGAGTTCTCAAGAGATGCTGCAGAATCTGAAGTAAAAGTGAGGAAGAATAACTTTACTATTACTAGCTGTCTCATCATAAATGTTTAATTTGTACACTAATATATAAATAAATAATAATAATAATGATAAAATTACTTCAGATCCTTGTCCAAAGATTTTTTCAATTTTTTCTTTTAATAGCTCAGGGTCAACATTCTTTTTGAGCTATAAATAGAAAAATAAATAAAATTTACAGAAAGAAAGAAATGAATTTTTAAGTGAGTATACCACTGAAATCAAAATACCAGATTTTATTTGAGTACTAATTTTTACTTTAGTACTAGTATTTTTAATCATGCATGTGTATAAAGATTATTTAAATAAGAATTTTAAATTAGTATATTGTGGCCAACACAAAACTTTCTTTTATACTTTCTTATACAAATTTATGCAGTACAAATTACTTATTAAATTATTATTTAATAAAATTATTTTCCATGATCAATGCAGAGAATTTTCATCTCAGAGAAGTTATAACATTATATGCTGAAATAAAGTCAGTTTTGTGCCGACATCTAAAGGAAATGCTTATTATTATTATTATTATCATTAAAAAGAAAAAAAAATGATAATTTTGTTTTAAATTATCACATATATATGGTTCAATTATTCGTTTTAAAGGGATTCTTTTGAAATATACCCGTTTTGAAAATTTACGCTCCAGGGAGGGAGCGATACTTCTACATATACACATTTTTTTTTTCTTAGTTTACTATTAACTTTTCAATAATTCATATTCTTCACAATCGTTCATTAAAAATAATTCTCATTATTTACATTTATATAAAATTTTTTCCTATACTGTCATATTTAAAATTATGAAAAATGGAATGACAGCATCACCTGTTTGGCGATTAATCTCAAAATGTAATTAGTACCAGTTTAGGTCAAGGTCGAAATAAATAGCAAGTATGATTAAATTTCGTTTATTGGTTTGTGAGGTACAACGTCCACAAGATTTACGATACACACACACAGACAGACTGCCAGAAAGACTTTTTTTTTTTTTTAATGATCAAACCATGTTTAGGATTTCCCAAAATGTGTAAATTCATCGAAAAATGTAGGTTGAAAAATTTCACAAATCCCTTTCTTCTTATATATAGAAAACAGTTAAAAAAAAATAAATAAATACTTCTTTTCTCAGCAAAAAGTTTTTTCTTCTGCATAAAATTAATTTTAAAGTAGTTTTTTTTTTTTTTTTTTTTGGGGGGGGGGGGGAGAACGGGGTAGGAGGAGACTTAAATGGCAAATTTAACATGTTTTTCATATCTACCATTTATATATATACACACTTTTTTTTTCTGAAAAATTTATTACATTCAGATATTTTTTTCCAATTCCGTACAGAAATTCGTTATACAGGGTATTAAAATTTTCTTCTGTTTGTTATAAGTAGACCAAAAAAACAAAAATGTTATAAGTTGCTTGGAATTAAAAAAAAAAGTTTTATTTACTTAGCTTTTAAGATCCCAATTATGTTGTATAATGCTGTATCTTAAATAATTCTCTTTTACTCGTATTTATGTTTTATCGACCAAGGACTTTTGCTGTCAGAAGTAATGCATTTCTGTATATAATTATTGTGTCATTCACATTTTTTTTTTTTTTTTTTAATTGCTTTCTTTAATATTTACAAGATGAAAGTTTTTGTTCATACAAATTTTTGATTTCTGGTTTTTGACTGTTTTATATGTTTTAAATGGTTCTGAACATGTTTTGACTATTTTTGGAATGCTCTCTGTGTTGTGACAAAAATTGTGTGAAAGCTCTAAATGAAGAATTAAGGCATAAAATTTCATCCAAATTTGACTTAAGTTGACATTTATCAACTTTTACTGCATACCATTCTGTATTTAACACTGACTCCGTTTCCTTTCCTTTTTTCTTTCTTTCTTTTTTATAGTTTTTTAATATGAAAGCATAGAACAAAATTTCATACATTTAAAAATTAAAGAAATTTATCTATTCTATACTATTGTATAAATAGCAAAACTTTGTTTGTTTGAAGAGGGTAATCTCTGAAACTACTGAACCGATTTAAAAACTTCTTTCACTGATCAAAAGCTACACTATCCCTGAGTGCTATAGGCTGTATTTAATTTTGATAAAATAAATTTTAGTTCAAAATTTGAGTACTCGTATTTTAATTAAAATCCCCATAAAAGCCATAATAGAAATGGAAATAATGAAATATTAAAAAATTCAGCTGCTGCCAACATAAAACAAACTTTTACATGTTCATTTTGTTTTTAAAATATCTTGACAGGAAAAGAAAAGAAATATATTTGGCTCAGAACCCGGTGGCAACACAATACTTCGAAGTCAGATTTTCGAATAGTTTTCTTTTAATTAATTAAAATATGAAAATAATAAGCTCCTTATAGCAATAAAAATAGTCATTAAAATATTAACTATAATTTAATTGTTGCCAAAAAAATTACGAGTTCATTTTGTTTCGACATAAAAATAAATACATTTAATTAAACGTGAGCGTTAAAAAATTGTAAAAAGTTAAATTATGCATCTGGCAAATATTGACGTCATTATCACTTTAAAGATTTTTTACACATTGATAAAGTGCTAATGTAGTTCATTATGCAAATATATGTTGTTCTGAAAGGATTAATATTTTATTTTTAAAACCAACTTTTTTTTTTTTTTTTTTTTAATTCAAATTTTCCGTAACTCGTTAACTAATCACATTAGAACGTCCATCTTTGGAATATCGATAATAAGGATTTTCTCGTCAAAAGTCACCAAAAAGTTGCCAAATTTCCATTACCTGCCTATTGGAGCTTTTTAATGTTTTTTAAAGGGAAAATTAAGCTATTTTTGCGCGAAAAAGAGCTGAAAATGCAAAAAATTGACATTTTATCAATTTACTAAGCTTCTTTGAAAGAATTTATACAAAAATAAATACGATTATTTACAATTTCGTAACAATACGCATTGATAAAGTGCTAATGTAGTTAGTTCTGTAGCTGTGATTCAACAGAAAATTTAAAAACATGGTTTATAAAAAGTTTTTTATCTTATAATTATTTTTCGATTAATATAATATGATATGGTATGAATAAAGAGATTATCACTGGCTTTGTTCAAGAGCAATAGTATCACCCAGAAACGAAACAGTCAAGGAAATAAATAATTTTATATTGCAAAAAGTTCTGGCCAAATAAAACTATATAAATCTGTTGATACTGTCGCTACTGTTGAAGATATAATACACTACCCACAATAATTTTTTAATTCCTTAAAACCCTCTGGCCTAGCCTACCACTACACGAATTGATGTTAAAGATAGGTATCCCCATCATGCTGTTAAGAAATTTAAGTCCACCTGACATGTGTAATGGAACAAGACTGTTAATTAAAGATTTACGAGGTAATTTAATTGTATAGCTACCATTCTCACCGGGTCAGCAGCTGGACAACTAGCACATATTCCGCGTATATCAATGATCGACTGATTTACCTATATCTTTTAAACGCTTGCAATTTTCGGTACAAGTGTCATTTGCCCTCACAATAAACAGGCCCTGATTACCCAATAGGCACGAGAAGCATGTGCTTTCCCTGAAAATTTTTGAAAAGGCCCCAAATTTGCAAAAAATGGGCCCCGAATTGTAAGCTTGTGGTCTAAAAGCATTGTCTGCTGATAAAAAGTCACAGTACACCTGACTGCACAACTATCATTTCTATATAGGAAATATGCTAATGAGCTTTTACACATTTATTTGTGATGGAATAATTTCATATACTGTGGTGAATATAGGTTGCACCAGTTTATATTTTGGTACAAAAATTAAATGAATTTACTTGTCTACATTTTAAGCGAATTTACTTGTCCTCAATTCCAGATAACTACAAAATTTAATGAAAAATTTATACATTTCTCGAGATGTTTGTATGAGTCTTTAGACTAAGCAGTCAGTGGGGGCCCCCAAATGGATTTGTGCTTCCCCTCAGTTGTAAGGTTAATCGGGCCCTGACAATAAATAAGTCTCGAGGACAAACATTTTCGTTTGTGGGTGTAGACTTGAGAAAGGAGTGCTTTTCCCACGGACAGTTATATGTTGGTTTATCACGAGTAGGATCACCTGAAAACCAATATATTTTGAAACCAGAAAACAATCGAACATTAAACATAGTATACGGAGAAGCATTGATGTAATGTACTATTGTTAATCTTCATGGCTAAATTATTCATTAATATTTACATTTAAAAAGCTATTTCATCCTACTTCCAGTTAAATGCATTAAGATGTTACGATAGTTGCTTTCTGTTGTTTTATAGCAAAACTAATTTAAAAAAAAAAGTAATTATAAAATTATATTTTGACTTTTCAGTTAATAATATTGCCTGACTATAACATAAACTGATATATTTGTTAATTTTTTATATGTTAATCTATCTTTAACTAAAATTTGTTCATCCGTGCGAAGCCGGACGGGTCAGAAGTTTATAATAATAATAATCAACCAGCATAAAAACATTTTTTTACGTAATAAGGCCCAAAATTTTGGCTTTCTCTAAACGCTTTAGGGTTATACCTTTCTGATATGAAAATCATCTGCATTCGCCATGGAAAATTATTTTCTGATATCTGTATCACATATGAAGGCCTATCTCAGAATTAATTGATTCAATAGTCACAAAACTTAATATTTTATGTATAAATAAAAGTAAAAAATGGTACATTTTCACTAAAATCGGTCATTAAGGGATGCTTTTAAAAAAATGCTCAAGAATTGAATCTACTGTACATGCATAACAGACTTTGTTAATTCTGTAAATTTTTATAAAACAATATAAAAGAAAGTTTTGTGGTTTTTATGACAAACTAATTTTTATTTTATTCACTTATCATTATTATTATTATTACGAGTTTGTGGCTATATATTTCTGAATTATCATCATAATCAATAAAACGAGATGTTTCTACTATGGCTGATTACAATGTAAAACTAGTATGTTATGGCCACCACATGACTTTCTTCTATATTTTCCTAAACAAATTCACTCAGTAAAAATAATTTATTAAAATTATTATTTAAAAAAAATTACCTTCCATGATAATGCAGACGATTTCCATATTAGAGAAGTAGTATAACACTATATATCAAAAAAAAAGTCCATTTTATTCCCAATGTTAAAAAAAAAAAAAAAAAAATCGATAAATTTGTTTTAAATTATCACAGATCTATAGTTCAACCATTCGTTTTAAGGGTATTGACGAGACCTTTCGAAAGATACCCATCTTGAAAATTTACTCCCCACCCGGGGGTACTTCCCTCCTACGGGGGGAAGCGATGCTCCCACATGCACAACATTTTTTTCCTAGTTAACTACTACTATTATCAATAATTCATATTAATTTTCAGTCACAAGTTAAAAATAATTCTCATTATGTACATTTATACGAAATTTTGTCCTATACTGCCATGTTAAAAATTTAGAAAAAATACGATTACAGTGCCACCTGTTGAGCGATTGATCCCCAAATCTAATCAGCACCAGTTTATGTCAGGGTCTAACTAAATACCAAGTTTGGTTAAATTTCATTCATTGGTTTGTGAGATACAGCGTCCACAAAATTCGTGATAGACAGACAAACATTTCATTAAAACTATCAAATCGTGTTCAGGACATCCCAAAACGTGTAAATCCATCGAAAACCGGAGATCGAAAATTTTCTCGAATCCAATTTTTTCTCTATATTACATATAGAAGAAAGTAAAAAAAAAAAAAAAAAAAAAAAAAAAAAATAGTGGAAGAAGAAAGTACATCAAGATTTGTTTTTTCTATCACCGCATTTAGACTTTCTTTGTCGCTTTATTCCTTGTTTTGTACATTTCATTAAGTTCATCGTTAGAAGATATTTCTATAGATGCTTAGTTTCTTTGTTTTCATAAAAAATTAATTTTAAATGAACTTATGAATACAAAATAACAATTGAAATAAGAAGCATCCAGCATCTTTTAATTAACATCTACCAGTACCAACATTAACCTTTACAGGAATTTCTTAACTATTTTTTTAAACATTCTTTTATGAAAAAAATGCACATTTTATTAAGTATGACTTCAAGATTTTGGGAGAGAAAACCCTTTTTTAAAAAAAAAATAAAGTAATTATAAGGTAAGTGTGTTAAGAGACTGTTTATGAAACTTACGTGTTCTTTCAGCATTCTGAGCATATCTTTAAAGTTAATTTCAGAGAGAGCTTCTTCAACTCTATTATCAGCAGCTCTCTTATCAAGTCCATACTTTTTCAGAAGTTTCTTTAAATAATCCCTGGCTTGTTCCTTGATCTCACGCATAAGCTCTTTGCCTTTATCTCCAAGATCACCTTTGATTTCTCGTAGTTTGTCTCCAAGTTCTTTTAACTGGCAAATAAAAATAGTGTAATATTTAATGATTATTTTCAGCAATAAATATAATTTTTGTAAAAAAAAAAAAAAAAAAAAAAAGACAGTTTAATTAGGTACTGAAGTTTGATTTTACAAGTCATAATTGAAGAAATATTAGAAATTTCAATTTTGAAGACAAATCAACAGAATTTGTCTTCTTCCATTCCTTTGGAGATATTATGTTTACTTTTCGAACATACATATGTAAGAAATGTATTGTAATCATGTCGAAAATCCGACTTCTATATTTTGATGTTTCAATACGTTTTGATGTCCCTTGAGTTCATTTTTGCTATTTTTATGATGAGGTTGATATGTGTGTGAGTGAACACGATACCGTCTAAACGCTTTGTACAAATGAGCTGAAAGTTCGTACGCACACTAAGGGATTAAAAAAAAAAAGTCGCACACGGATATTTTCCTTTTCTTTTTCTGCAACCGTCAATTTTATTGTTTTAAAAGCAAATTTTCGAGCATATTTTATAACGTTGTCCTTCACATACAATTTAGAAATGAGACAAGCGTTAAAAACAAAATGCAGTTGTCAGGAAAATTGTAAATATAGAAGGTACTTCAAAAATGTTAAGGATAAGGCAATTAATAATACCACAAAAATTATTAATTTTAGAATAAAAACCAAAAAATATTTTAATATGCGAGATGGCAAAATAAATAAACGTTAACGAAATTTTAGTGAGATTGTTTATAGCAAGATATAAATTTTTTTAGCTGTTTAAACTGGAAATTTGGCTCTAAGCGGCTACGTTGCGTATCCAAGCAAGATGACCGCAAGTTTTAATGTCAGTGCTTAAAAAATCGGTTTATATTACATTTAGAACATAGAAGGGATTCAGAAAAAGTGTTTAGCAACATAATTTCTCTGAATACAGTGCAACAACGATTAAGCAGAAAAGATTTAAATCCCAGAAAATCTGAAAAAAAAAAAAAAAAAAAACATTTTTAATGAAAAGAATTAAGAAAGCAAGGTTTCAGTGGGCTAAAGAAAAAAAAATATATACAGAGTTAAATATTAGGCTGAAACTGTTCTATCTGATGAGTCAAGTTTAACTTATTTCGAGCTGACACAAAGAAGCAGGTCTGATTATGAAAATGTGACCAACTTATAAAAAATATACTCTTAAAACAGCGACACAATCTCCGTACATTATGGTATAGAGATGCATGAGTTTTCAAGTAATCAGACAAATTTACATGCTCAAGGCATCAATTAACTCGAAATAAAACTTTTTTTTTTTTTTTGTTTCTTTTTTACATGCTAATGCGTTTGTGGCAAGTGCTTGTATTATGTCTTGTGGAAAGCACGCCACATTTTATATATTTATTAGTTCCCCATCATACTATAGGTATGGGGAACTTAGGTAATCGTGAACATTTTGGACCTCGGTTTTTTGACTTTTTTACACGTTTTTAGGTGTGAGGAATCCGAAAATGACAAAATTTGTATGGTGTCTGTTAGTTTGATAGTCCGTTAGTTTGTTAGTCTGTGTACACGATATCTCAATAACAAATAGTCGCAGAGAAGCCAGGTTAGTTTTAAAATATTACTTTCGACACTGGCAAGAAAAGAACCCTATTCATTTGCAACATTCGAATTAAAAAACTTCGTAAGTTATTAGAAATTTACGATTTTCTTAACATGGGAGAATAGGGCAAAATTTCACTTAAACGAGCATTAAATAGAAAATTTTTACTGTAAAAATGTCAGACCAGTTTTAAAATATCAGTTTTGATGCCGGAATGAACATCAGTAACTATAAACATGCTACTTTGAAAGTTTCGCAAGTTATTTGGAATTTACGAATTTCTTAATAGTGCAAAATTTCCACATAAACGTCAATTTTGAGGGATATTTTCATCGTAAAGATGTCAGACCACTTTTGAAATATTATTTAAGACACTGGCATGAGTATTATTGACTATGAATTTTCCAATATAAAAATTTCGTAATTTATTGGAAATTTACGAATTTCTTAACATGGCAGAATAAAGCAAAATTTCACATAAACGTCAATTTTTAGGGATATTTTCATCGTAAAGATGTCAGACCACTTTTTAAATATTATTTAGGATGCTGGCTACTGGCATGAATATCATAGTCTATGATTTCATGAATATCATAGTCAACGATTTTTCCAATTAAAAAAATTCTTAAGTTACTTGCAATTTACGATTTACTTAACATGGCAGAATAGGGCAAAATTGAGCATAAACGTCCATTTTAAGGATGATAAATATATCATACAACTTCAAAATAACATTTATGATACTTGTTTGAACATGTTTGACTACAAATATTCTAATAGGAAAATTTCGTAAGTTATTCGTAATTTAAAATTTTATTAACATAGTGAAATTGAAAATTTTTCATGTATATAGGAATTTTGAGTATTATTGCATTGGAAATAGTAGCATAAAAACTAAACAATGGAATTGACCCTGATAAAATAAATTAATAGATTAGAATAAGATAAATATATCGAAGTGAACGGTGGATAGCCTATTAGGCGGGGATTTCATTCTGTCACTGTGTCAAGCTTTGGTCAAATTCATTTCTCTTAACATGATTATAATATGTCTCGCACTAGAAATTTATGAGAACATAAATATGATGGGGAACTATGATGGGGAGCAGACCTATGACGACTAGTTTTTGTTTTTACTTTATTTAGCGTTCAAATTTTCTTCACTTATGAAATTTTGAGATCATAAAACAAAATTATCAGCTGCTGACTTTTACTACTGAGTTTTTCACATTAGATAGTTATTAAATGTATATCGTTTCACAGCTTTAATCGAGTTAATAACCTGTTTGAAACACTGGGTATTTTTTAGTTTTCCAAAAGAAATTTTCCCTTTTGCACATAAACCACACTTAATACAGGAATTGTGGCAGTTCTGTGTTGGTTAAACTTCAAAAACCATGATTTTTTTTAAATCTTCATTTATTGAGGTTTACATTGTTCTTCAGTAATTAAACAATTTAAAATTCCTATATTCTTTTCAATATAAATAATTTAAGTAATTTATTATTTACCTGGCATAAAAAAATTGCTTAAACAATGAACTTAAATATTCTGCTTAGTTTCTGAATTTATTTCGTAGTTTGTTTGTTTTTTTAATCAATAATTTAACCTTTTTACCATGTCTAATGGCTTTTCCTGTCATTCAGTAGTTGAAATAAAAGGCCGGTATGACAAAATTTTGAAACATATGTTACTTGTTTTCTAGAGAGTAAGATAAATAAATAATTGTAGTATTCATAAAAAAATAATAATAAAAATAAATGATAATAATAATAATAATAATTCTTGCACTTTGCATGGTATTTGTTTTATAAATTTTTAAACAGATATGCTGAAAAACTGCTACATGCTTAAAGGATTTTATTAGTGAATCCTCACCTTACTGAGCATCCCTTCTTTTAATTCCCTTCCATCTTTCACCGCCTCTTTTAATTGCTCCAGAATCTTTTCAATTCCTTCTTTCAATTTCCTTCCAAGCTCAGTTTTAATCTCATCTTCAGCCCTAACAGAAAATAAATCTTATATATATTATAAATGTGAATGTCCGTTTATTTGACTGAGTTTCACGCTAAAACTGCTCGATGGATTTCGATAAAATTTGTTATGGAGATAGCTTATATCCTAACTTAAAAAGTTGGCTACCTTTTATTCCGAAAAAAAAAATTGTTTTTGCGATTTTTATGCATAAAATAGCAATTTTGTAAGCTAATAATAGCAAAAAATTAGCCATTTAAATTTATCCATAATTTAATTGTTGCCAAAAAAAAAAAAAAAAAAAAAAACCGAATTTATTTATTTTTTTCAACAGGAAAATAAATACATTTATCTAAACGTGAACGATAAAAAATTATAAAAAAAAATTATGCATCTCACAAAAACTGACGTCATTTTTAATTAAAAATTTCTTTTACACATAAAACGCAATAACTACTAATACGCAAGCGAAGTGATGACGTCAATGGCCGTTCATGGATGCAAGAAAAATATTTCCTATGTTAAACGTCCATTGGATTTTTTTGTAAAAAATTATTAAAAATCGAGGAAAATTATTTCCCGATTTTAATCCCCATATTTAGGTATAGGTATGTATTAATTATTATGTCCATGCGTTAGATTAAGTTATTTTTGTTGTAAAATTGACAAAATTTGAATTTTTAATTTCAAAACTCTAGGAATAAAAAAAAAAAAATGGCAAATTTCCATATTCGATTGAAAACACAAACATTTCATTTCAAAAGATGATATTTACACAATAAATATCCAACTAATATACTAATTAAAAGGAAAATGATAAATATTCTATCATAGTTTGAAGTAAAATTTGTTTTCAAATGTCTAAATAAAGTATCTGATATAAGATACTAATATGTTGCAGCGGAATAGATTTGATATCGGTCATCCTTAGCAGAAAAAAAAAAAAATATTGACGAATTATTTGGCGAACATAATTTAATTCCTTTCAAAAATCATGGTTATTTTAACAACTTATATTAAGAGAGTAATGAATAATATGAAACAATATTTCGTACAATGCATATTACGAAAATATACATCTGGCATGCATATTTTCGTATTACGTTTTTGATCACTAAATACAATAAGCGCCAAGAACGACAGAGTTTTGAAATTTAAAATTAAAATTTTGTCAATTTGACAGCAAAATAACTCAATCTAACACATGCACATGATAACTAATCTATACTAATATTATAAATGCGAAAGTTTGGATGGATGTTTGTTACTCAATCACGCCACAACGGCTAAACGGATCTGAATGAAATTTTGTACAGAGATAGATAATAGTCTGGAATAAGACATAGGCTTCTATTTATACCGGAAAAAATGTAAACTTTTAATTAATCTTCTATATACAAGGATGGAACACGGGCGCAGAATTCATACAACTATCAATGTACGAAAACTTTCTACTTCTTAAATCAACGATATCATAAGTAGAGAAATTCCTTAAACAGATTCCGGTATGAATTCTGCGGCCGTGTTCCATCCCTGTATATAATATAAATATTTCTTCTATAATAAAATTTTAAAATAATTTATTTTAATTTTTAATTGTTGCCAAAGAATATTTCACGCGAATAATAATAAAAATAATAATAAATATTAAATTTGCTTAGGCACATGACAACATAACGTCATTATCAAAATTAAATAATAAGAAAATGAAAGCTAATTCAGATCTCTATTAAAGAGCTTTATTAGTTGATAATCCTGGGTATATTTTTAATTTTAATACTGAAGTAGATAGGACATTTTTCGCCAAGGACTCTATTTTTGTGACAACAACCTTAAGCCAAGTAGTCCATAAAAAATATAAACAAATCTGTACATATAAAAGAGTAAACTCAATGATTCACTGACTCAACACTGCCATGACGATTCTGTGGGAAAGAGGGTCACAAATTTTAGTGACCAGGTTGGTTTTCGGAGCCTGACCCCCAACTAAGACGGAATTTTGCAAAATACCCCCCCCCCCTGTCTCCCTTGGGGGGCAGAAGGCTTATCTCGGCTCCAAATTACATAACGGTGAAGAAATTGCAGATGGAAAGACCAGACTTGAGTACAAAAAAATTACTTTCTGCGATTTTGGATTTTTAAGGGGGAGGGGGGGAAGGGAAAAGGTTTTGGAAGAAGGGTACTCAACACACGGGGAAATCGAACTGAACACACACTACAAAGGGATTTTATGAAATTCCACCCTACCGCCCTTTGGAGAATGGGGGGCAAAAACATGTATTCATGCGTAACGCTGCACTAAATTATATAAGGTTGGACATTTTTTATGTAAGGGACGATTATATGAATCTAACTCATAGTATGAAGAGATTTTGCGAAATTCCCTCCTTTAAGAACGGGGGGAGAGATTAAAAAAAAAAAAAAAGTTTTAAAGCATAACTCAGCTTTAAATAATTTCATGATCTCAATTTTTTGATGTGTCTGTTAGGTATGTGTATGCAACATGCAATATGAAGTAATTTTGGAAATTTACCCCCCCCCCCCCTCCTTCCTCTTGGGGCGGGCGGGGCAAAAACCACATTTTGAAGCTTAAATCCGTCCAAATTACCTAAGAATGGCGAATTTTGGTGTGTGGGTGTTAATTAAGTGTGCGAAATATGCACTTTGATGAGAGTTTGTAAAACTTTCAACTGTAACCGCGAGGGAGGGGGAGTAAGAAGCAGGTAAGGGACTGCCGAAGGCATTGGGCAACTTAAAATTAGATTTTGACGGATTTCAATGATTTTTTTTTTTTTTTAAAGATATTTTATTATTATTAATGATATGCTGTTTTGGGGATTCATTTTAATATAATGACCAGCGAAGCGGGCAAAGCCTGCTAGTGAATAAATAAAAACAGAATCTTTATTTTAAGATTTTTGACGGTTTATAATCAGACTTAAACATATTATTTCTAAGTATATATATATACGATCTTAGGATTATTATTATAACATAATTGAGTAAGGAGTAGGATTTAAGTTGTCATAACCCTCTAGAAACAGCTTCTTGTTTCCTTTCATTTAAACACTTACTTCTTTTCTTTACAAGTACAAACCTCATTTTGTAATTGTGAATAGGAAGATCATTTCAGAGATCTAAACCTTTAAAAAAAAAAAAAACTTTTTTTAATAATGAATTCAAACTTTGAATAATGAATCTAGTAATGCAGAATAATCTTTCGACGTTTCACTAACACAAAATTCAAACTGTAGAAGAATTATTTTGACTTTCTTCATGATTAATGCCCTTATTAGTCAAGTACTATGAGAAAATGTAAAAAGAAATGACCTGGTGACATTGACACTATTGTTACTATGGGCAAAACTGCATATTTAGAAATCACCAACACTGATGAATTTAAATAGAAGTCCAATGTTGAACAAACTATTGTAAAAAAGAATGAAAGAAAGAATAAAAAGTAGTAGTAGAATTTCCTACAAGCAATTGGCAGCAACTGAATTCCTTGGTTTTAAAATAAAATTAGTTTTAATAACATTAAAGCAATTTAGAGGAATTGGTTAACAGAGGCATCCGAATCAAATTATTATTTCTAGATTTATCTATATTTTACATGATTATGAATGATTATATTACATAGTTGTTTAAAGAATAAGAAATTTTGTAATACATTTTATTTATTTATTTATTTACTTAATCTCTCGAGACGAACTTAAGTATGGATTTATTCTAGAAGATAATAGGAAATTGTGTTTCAAAATACCAAGTTTTTCAGTTTCACACCAATACCACTTACAAAAATAAACCACCTTTTATAAATTGAAGTAACTAATCCAAAAGAACGTACGGGTCTCATAGTTTTAAAGTCTCATCATATTTTTTCAGATTAGTTATTTGTAATTTTTGTAAACAACATAGTTGCAAAGGAAGAGACAGGAAACGATTTTCTCTAAATTCTTAATAATTTCTACACAGCCTCCTAAACTACATGCCTGTCGTGTGGCTTGGAAACTTGGCAACAGTTGAAGCTGTAGACAGCGCCACCTGGTAGAGATTGCACGACTTTTTTTATTCAACTGTCACCAATAATTTTAAGAAGTGATATATGATATATATAATCGACGTTTCTTCGATTCTATTCGCTTTTTATGTATATCATATCCCACTTTAAAAAATTTTTGGTGGCTGTTGAATAAAAATGTCGCGAAATCTGTACCAGGTGGCGCTGTCTACCGCTTCAACTGTTGCCAAGTTTCCGAGCAACGCGGTAGGCATCTAGTTTAGGAGGCTATGATTTCTAATTCACAGCAACTTAATTTTGTTCTTAACCCATTTTAGACCAAACATAGAAATTTTTATAAAATGTGGTATTATTTTCATTGAAATATGTTTAAATTACATTCATTAAGACACAAAAAAAGTTTTGTGCATGAAAAATGATATTTTAGTTAAGAAATAAAATGGTACATATTTAAATAAAAAAAATTAAATAAAAAATAAATTTAAATGAAAATTTCTAAAATTTTTAGGACATTTGTTTTATTTTTATTCTATTTACAGAACTTGCAACATTAATCCATTATAAAAACATATGCTTAATCTCAATTGGAATAATTATACATTTTCAAAAAGTTGAATTTGTCAATAATCGTTTCAAGTTAGAACACTTGCGCAATTTGAAAATTTCTCAAGAGAAAGCGTTTACTCCAATTGAATTACTAATATTTTATAGATGTCTTCAGAACCCTTAAAAATAGCAGAAAAATATACGTCACAGTGTTAATAAAAAAATATTTATTGAAATGGGGCGTTTACGCACCTTTGGCTGAAAATGGGTAAAACAGTACGTAAAATAAGTTTTTAAAACAATGTTATTGTGGTGATATTCTCTAAACTCTTGTGAAAATTTCCCATTGTTTCTACGAATGAATTCATTATACTTATTAAAATCAGTTCTTCCCCCCAATATATATATATGAATGAGAATTCCTTTAGTACATTAGTATATATAGATGAATATAAATAACGGATAAACGTTGTACTTTACGTCTGTTTCATGATCCTGGAGAGTTCTTGGTGTATAAATATAACAGATTTCTTATTTCGATAGAAAAATACCTTGTTGGAAAGCAAAAACACATTGGTAAAGATTGATTTGAAGGTTTAAGCTAAAGATCTTCAGGGGCCAAAATTTTGAGCCCTAGGATTTTATTTACTTATTTATTCATTTTATGATGTATGGCCCGGGCAAAAACCGATAACATTAGACTCGACCCGGCTCGATAAAAAAAAAAAAAAAAAAAAAAAAAAAAAAAAAAATGCATTTCCATTCAAAACTTATCTACTTTTCAGATATTTTATATAGCCAAGCAATAGAATATCCATTAAAAAAACTACTGATCTTTTAGAAGACAATTACATATAAACAGAAATTTATTATTACGGACAAACATACAGAAAGCCAAATCGAAAATATTAGTATTCATCAAACTATGTAAGAAGATATTAAAGATATTTAATGCTACTAAAAATCTACTTTGAACCATTTACCATTTCCACTTTTAGACCGTAATTTATCAGAATCTTTTTATGTAATCTTGTAAACAAAACATTAATGCTAATCTACCACTTTCAGTAGGAAATATGCTTTTGCGCATCTGAAAAATGATGCTAATTTCATTGCATTTAGTGCCCTGGAAAGTAGCGGAAAAATACTTAAAAATATCCTGCATATGCCCAAGATTCTACAGACAATAAGACATAAAGCCTCATAGACCGTAACGTATCTAAACTCTTTTGTTTGCACACTTGCACAAACTAGTAGCGATATGCATATGTTATTTTGAATTGGAAACCGGCTGTTGTGATTTTAAATAACATATATCAGTTTCAAGACACGTTTGCGGCAATCAGAGCACGATACACAGACAGTCAGACAATCAAGTTTAAGTTATAAACAATTTTAAACAAAACGAAATTTCATGTGGCAAACTAGCCTATAAAATTAGGCAAAATAAATGACCAAAGAAACGTTTTATCATTTACTTTATTCATTAATTAACGAGGAAAGTAGAAAAGAACGTCTGGGCCGATTTGTCCCGTTAAATATTTAATTGAAGCCCGGCTCGTGTATACATACGTGCATCTTCACCTGTCTGTAATGCACTTTTGACACTCTTTCTTATTTAGTTTCCTTTGCTAAAATTGTTTAAATTTTTCATTCCTTCCAATACTTACTTTTGAGAAAAATTGAAATTAAACCAGTTTAAAATATTTTGCTTAAGTTAAAATTGTATAAAATTTGATTAATGATTTGGTTATGAATATGAAATCTAAATTTTATATTTATATGTTCATTTGTTTCAAAATTATGCGCAAAAGACGAAAACAGCTTGTATCTTAACTTTTGGAAGTCAGTGTATATCGAATTTGCCTGTAAACATGCATACAATGTTCAAAATTTATTCTTTTTACTTACAAGGAAACGTTCTTTAGCTAAACGTATAGAATTCGATGAAATTGGTACAGGTGTTAGAAGAACTTATAGGAAATTTATACTCTGAAAATTAGCTGCTTAAGTTCATTAGGAAAAGTTTAGACTGAAAGTGTTACAAATATGAGGCTCATTGAAGAAATGCGTGAAACAGAAATATTCTTTACACCAACTACAGCGAGCAAATATTTTGGATGCACAGTTTTGTTTCCAGCAATCAAGTACCATATTGTTTGCATTGAATATGAAATCAACAGGATTTTCGAAATACCCAAGATTATTTTCTGTGTATGAGCATGCATGCAACGAATATTTCCCCACGTTAACGTAGAGTGGAGACAAAAATTGGTGGTTTGCAATGG
Source organism: Salticus scenicus (assembly GCA_963930645.1). Lineage (NCBI taxonomy): Eukaryota > Metazoa > Arthropoda > Arachnida > Araneae > Salticidae > Salticus > Salticus scenicus. Next base: position 319,858,522 of record OZ005648.1, on the reverse strand, counting down.
ATTGTATTTTAAAAATATTGTCTCGATGATACAAATCGATTGGTAGTTGTTCAGACATAACTAAATCTGAAAATTTTCTAATGAAATTTTTCCACACCCGAAAACCGTACCTATATATCATGAGGTTGAATTAGATGAGTAGTTTTTTAAGTAAATTGGAGTGTAAAGGTTGATATTTTTATATACCAACTATGTGTAAAAATACCAGAACCGGGAATCGAACCCTGGGTACAGTCGGTAACAAAAGTCTCCGAACACTAGCGGAAATTCCTATATAAAAAAGTACACTTAATACAGTTTTGTTAAATAAATCCTTGTCGAATCCTGTTCTTAATCAGTCTAAAAACAGGATTTGACAAGGATTTATTTAACAAAACTGTATTAAGTGTACTTTTTTTTTGGAATTTTTGCTAGTGTTCGGAGACTTTTGTTACCGACTGTACCTCCGCTTAATGCACGGATGCTCTACCACCTACCACTGAGCTACCCTGGCTGACAACCAGGTAGGCATTTCTCACATAATATTCATTGCAAATTCACCGAGTCTGCAAACGCAGATATAACAGGTGAGACAATATTAATCGTAGCACAACTCCATAGAATATTATGTGAGAAATGTCTAGCTGGTTATCAGCCAGGGTATCTCAGTGGTAAAGCATCCGTGCGTTAAGCGGAGGTGCCCGAGTTCGATTTCCGGCTCTGGTATTTTTCACATAGTTGGTATATAAAAATATCAACCTTTACACTCCAATTTACTTAAAATGAAAATTCACGGTTGATGAATTCATGTATAAAAAATTTCTAGATGAGAAGTTTTAGCTGGCATAACAAACACATGAACGATTTTTTTCGGTGGCGTAACACTATCAATCAAGTCCTTGTTTTTGAAGGGTGACCAAGAATCTACTAAAAGTACTGTTTCATCTGGTGTGATTTTAAAGTACACTTCCGATAGATATTTGCATAGTTCTTTCGATCCCATTTTTCCCGATTTCGAAGCGACGGAATATATATTGTCAGCTTGAAACATTTTCTGCCTAACATGGGGTCCAAATTGTCCTTTAGGTTAAACGATAAATAAAAGTGATAGCAGCATTTCACCTTTGCTGATTGTTGGCATTGTAGTATACGAGTGAGTCTTAGCATGGATAGATTGGGCAGCACTTTCAATATGTTTTGATCCCAAGAAATCCAGTGTTCTGCCTGAATGAATTTTTCTATTAAATCCCGATTGATTAGTATTGAGCATTTGATTATTGTTAAACTTCGAATCTTTAATATATATATATATATATATGTATATGTACGTCGTTTAAAAATGCTTTTGAAGTATTTGCAATGTGATCGTATTGTTAAATGTGCTTTTGGGAGATAACTTTAGTGATTTTCCTAGTGACTAATCTATATTTCTTTTTAAAATCCCGGAGCTAAAGTCCGGCTTTGAAAGGCATCTTTAGGGAGTGAGCTTTTTCCCAAGCCTAGCTTTTCAAGTCAGAGTCATGCACATTCACACGCTTGTTTCTGGCATCCTAAAACTTTTTAAAAACACATTTTTGAATTTCGTGTAGTTTGTGTTTTTTATCACCCAGTTTGTTCATTTGCTTTTCGCACATATACATTTGAGACATACTTTTTACAAACCTATACCTTCTTTGAACCACTTGTTGTGTGCGATGTTTCATTTTCTTACAGCAACGCGCCAGTATTCAACAACTGCTTGTTTAGTTTCGAATGGAATACTCAGGACTTCCTCCTTTTCTAATTATTTGTCTGCAAACGTTTCATTATTTTCGTCTATACCAAAATCAGAATCCTCCAAATCACATTCATCAAAATCTAACGTGTCTTTCGCTTCATCATTAAACATGTCACAAATAGATTCAGGTTGGTGGTTGGTTCAAAATGTCTATTATTTTATTTTTTACATTGACTTCGGCTTCTGTAAAATCGGTCAACTTCATCCCTTTAGCGCAGAATTCATGATACAGTATCCACACCACACTGAACACACTAATATGTGGTGGCATTTTCTATTTAAAAGTCACTGCTTCGTTAAACAAATAGATTCCAAAATATTGATATATATATATATATATATATATATACCGGGTGATCCAAAAGTCAGGACAAACTTTAAAAATGAATAATTCGAAAACGAATCAAGATACAAAGATACGGTTTGCACCAAACGGATTGAAAAGAAGCCGGGGTTTGTGTGGCAAAGAAAAAAATAGTTCTGTTGGCGACCAACAGATGGCGCTGTCGTATTTCTGATGTAGGATTATGCAAAGCAACAAACGATATAAAAAGGAACAACTACAGCAGGTAATGGTAGTCGAAGCTTATATGCATCGAAATATCGCATTCTCAGTCGCTACTTTAATCACGCATGGCCTCCAGGATCTCCCGATCTGACACCCTGCGACTTTTGGCTGTGGGGATTCTTGGAAGTCAAAAGTGTACCGTGACCAACCGGCATCACTAGCAGCACTGAAAGATGCCATCCGCCAAAATGTGTCTGCCATAACGCAAGAAATGCTACTAAATGCTGTGAACGATGTGGTGAATCATCTCACAGCTGTACTTCTGAATGATGGACATTGAAAAGTTACTGTAGTAGTACTAATTAACTGTAATTAAGCTGACTTGTAAGTTGTCAACATTTTTTTCATTTGTAAATCATCTTTTGGTGAAATAAAACACTATACAGCCATCTGTTGGTCGCCAACAGAACTAATTTTTTTCCTTTGCCACACAAAACCCGGTTTCTTTTTCATCCGTTTGGTGCAAATCGTATCTTTGTATCTTGATTCGTTTTCGAATTATTCATTTTTAAAGTTTGTCCTGACTTTTGGATCACCCTGTATATATATATATATATAAATCATGCAAAGGACTTTTCAGCATTAAACTAAATAAAAAGTAATTTATAGCACCTCGCTAATATATACTTCAAATAAAAGGGTACAAACTATCATATTAGACAAACAATATCTATTCAAACTGAACCTGAAATAGCTTTGAAAGCAAAACATCAAAAAGTGACTTTGAAACAGCGTTAAACTGGTACGGAGGACACATGGGCAGTTCATTTAAGAACTTAGCGCTTTTCTCTGCATCCTCGCTAAGTAGGGTTGCATTTGACGTTAAAAATATTCATTTTTGTTAATTTTTTACCGCTTTTCCGTTGCAATAATTGCAGCTAATTTTTTCACCGTAGATATTTTGAGCCATCTACTATCACCTGTAATTTTTTCGCTGAATTCTATGAGTTTAGCTGAAGAACGTTTCCTTGTTAGCTCTGACCAGGTGAAAATAAATTTAGGCTTCTCGTTGGATATTGTTTTTGGTGTAAAACGTTTCTCATATTAGGATAGAGCAAAGCAATACTTACTGCATAATCTCTGCACTATGTTCGACTCCCAAGTGTTCGGAAAGTGAAGGAGCTTTATGCATCCCTTCCAAGAAGCTGAGTACGAGATCGTGGGCAGCATCGTCCAACACTAACAAGAAATAATTAAAATTAAAAAGCATATCGACACACCAAAAATAATTTTGACAAAATAGCAAGATGATATTTTTCATTAAAATGAACACTATATGGAGATGAAACATCAGATCACTTTCCATTCTGTGTAGCAAAAAGGCGTGAATTAAGATGTCCACACTAAACTGTCAAAGGAATCATAAATTACACAACCCGATTTATTGACATCATAAAAAGACTAAATATGGCAACCAAATGTTAAGTTACAACATTCACATACCGACGAATGAAAGATTAGCAGGACCCCACTGCAGGGGCCCTCATCAGTGATTTAGACTTTCTGCTCTCGAAACTGCTGATAGAAGATGTTAGGTTGAAACCCAGTTCGAGTTCCTCGACTTAACCGTTCGGAATTTTCCGTGTTTTCTCCGAAATTCAGTGAAGGCAGGCTAGAGCATCTCATTCAGGCCCAGGCCATGCAATCCAAGTCTAGGATTTTCATGTAGGCAGTCGGCTTTTACTTACATACCAATTCTAGCGGGGAGGGGGGGGGGACGAGGACGAAAGGTATTTCTGGTCCCCTAGCGCTGCCCCCAATGAAAGAAGATTGCCGGAAGTCTTCCTTCAATATCTTCACAAATTTCCAGGAAGAGTTTTAGCAACTGTATCAAAAAGTACTTTCTTCAATTTTAAGAAGCGAAAATTGAACAAAAGCAGCTTCCAAGTATGATATCATCCACTTGTTCCAATTTGAATCGGATATCAGACGTTTTATTTTATCATATATAATTACTTTTCCTTCTTTTGTAGTCACATGATTAAATATAATAGTTTATATCATGGTTCATACTCCTCCAGAGAAAATCTAGAATATTCAGGGAGTTACGATTTCAGTTCCAAATCTTATGAAAAATGAAAATTTTCATTAAAATTGTGGAAAAATTGATTGTAAGATCTAGTAAAATAAGATTTCTCCTTCTCACTCATATATTCTTCATATTTATGTCTTTTTTAAATGATAAAGTATTTCCAAACTATGCAAAATTCGTGTTACTAAGAAGGATAGTAACATACAATCATAAAATCTCCAATAATTTTACAAAATATATCAAATAATTATCTCATCGGATACCTCCCTATACGATCATGCAATGTACTGCTAATATTTTTACTTTCTCTTACCCATACAGTAGTGAAATATGATTTTTGGGTCAAATTTTAGAAACTTTTTGTCATATTTGCATGTTTTAAAATCCCCTGAATCCTAAAATCATGTTTTTAGCGGCTGGTCTGTGTGTGTGTGTGTGAGTTTGTCTGTTATCAGCATATCTTAAAAACAAATTATAGCAGAAAGTCCAAACTTCGTTTTCTAAATGTGTATCATATAAGGATGCATGCTACACTAAACTTTTCGTTGAGATCAAGCAAATGGTTCGTGTACAGGGACACCTAACATAATTTAAATACATTATGTCTACATGGGAAATTGCAGATAAGTAGAGTTTAATATCTATAGACTGCACCTAACCAAATGAAACGAATATATATTTTTTATATGCGTAAATACATGTTTCATGTAAAATAGGGTACAGAAATCCTTCATTGTTCGTTTACAGGGCTACACAAAAAAACTAGATTATAGTGCGACAATATTTGAAAATTGATGAAAGAGTACTTCAGGTTGTGCTGTGTCGTATTAATATAGGATTATATTTATGTGCACCATGTGATGTGTACGTAACTTTCAGAAGATATACAGGGCTGCGAATATTTAAGCCATAACATTTTTTTTATTGTTAGTGGAAGTGTTTTACTATAATATTTTACCATGTCCAGGAAAGCTGCTCAGGAATTCAAATTAATTCCTCATAGCCATATGGTAAATAATGTATTTTTTTAAAGCTAAATATTTAGCGGGTTTTTTTTTTTTTTTCATATGTGCATGTTTTGAGGCTTCCTCAATACCAAAGTCAAGTTTTTAACGTTTGATCTTTGCCTGTGTTTGTTAAAGTAAATTAAAAACAAATAATTTCAGGTGATCCAAATGTTGATTTTGAAGTTAATACGATTGTTACTAGAAAAGTTTGTTCAAGATTGATGAGTTTAAAGGAATGTTGCCCATGAAAGTTGTCTGAATAATTTTAAATGAGCTTTGGAATTTAATATACGTTTGAATTAGATTTGAATTCTATATACATGTAGATACAATATTGGAATGGGGGGTTGAGGAGGCAGTAGCCCCCCCCCCCACACACACACGCGCACACAGAATTACTTGTCAAATGTTCTGAAGCCCAGTTTGAATTGTTTTAACATAGGTTTGCATAACAGTACTCGTTATCTTACCCCATTATCTTCAATCTGTATTTATAGTATTAAATTTCAGGGTAAGAGAAAGTCGTGTGAGTGACACACCAGATTATTTTGAAAATAATCCAAAAAACTATTTTTTTTTTTTTTTTTTTTTTTTTTTTTAAGTACATTATTTATATATATTTGAATATGAACTCTGTTTATATCGATTGTACGTGCATATTTTAGGAATCGTAAGATTATTGAAGAAAAAAAAGAAAAGAAAAGAAAAGATAGGACAGTTATTTAAAAAAAAAAAAAAAAAAAAAAAGGAGCTGGGATGAGGCATACTTTTACATACATTGGGATAGTTCTTACGTTCAAAGCAACAAACCTAATAAGGACAGAAAAGGAAAGGAGGTATTTAAAATTTTTTAAATAAATCTAGAACCTTGAAATCTGCTGAGAGGAATCGATTGCGCGTGCTTTTGCAGATGTAAATCTAATTGTATGTGTGTGTGTGCGGGGGGGGGGGGAGTGTAGGGATAAGATATTTTTAAATAAAGCTAGGGGCTAGGGGAAAGAAAAAAGTATTTCTAGGTTTGTGATATGTAATTTCGAAAATTCATTTAAATGTAGAGACCAGCTAATAAAGCCTGCTAGTCATCTTCTTAATAATAAAACCCCAAGTTTACAGGCAATAAGGCTAACGTCATGGTTACAATAATGTGCAACTGAGGTCCTAGCAACAATAGTGTATTGATATTAAAAAAAAAAAAAAAAAAAAAAACTTGATTTTGATGAATAAATAAAACAATGGTAAAAAAAAAAAAAAAAGATTTATCAGGCGGGAGGGGGGGGGGCAAAGTCACAATTGTGACAATGTATTGTGGAAAAATAATCCGCAATTTGAAACAAATAAGTCGAAAAAATAATTTAAAAGAGAAGGTATATATGAAAAACCGTCAGTTGGCAATTTGGCGGTTTTCTTTCTCGGCCCTTGATAACCAAATATATGCCAAACTATGTGCAAAACATTAAACTAAATTAGAGGAAAACCTAAAATATAGTTCAAATAAATATAATAAATAAGTAATTTAATAATATAAAAAATTATTTAATGAAAATTATTTCTTCGAGCTTTTTGAAGTTTAAAATGTTTTTTTTTTTATAGATGTTAAGATGTAAAAGATAATGCCATTAATTTAAAAATATGTAAACTGATGTTAAAGGGTTTAATTTCACTTGAGAGCCAAACAAGAAAGATGTTACAAAATAAAAAGTACATTTATTTGGAAATATCGACCGGTAAGCGGACGAAGGCCGACTAGTTATTAATAATGGTGAAAGATACTTACTTTCGTTGAACGATGCCGATGCCAAACCTATGAGCAAGAAAAATGCCAAAATCTTCATGGTTGCTGAAAAATAAACACAAAGGGGAAAATTAGATCAGCAGAAATAACTTTAACATCTAATTACAAAACTTTTTTTAAATACATTGCAAGGATGGAGCATTGGCAAAGAACTTGTACCACTATGGAACAAAATTTTCTTCTTCTTAAACCAACGATTTTGCAGGTAGAGAAATTTTTTAAACAAATACTGGTATGAGTTCTGCTCCAATATTTCATCCCTGATATTGTGAAATGTATGTAACGTAATTATGTACATCACATTTACCGTGAAAAAATGGTGCAGAGAAAGTAGTTATTACTGTGTTTTTCTTATTGTTTTCTCGCTGGAATTTTGTTTCCAACATGAGCTTCAAATCGAATAATTACTTAGAACCACAAGCAGGCTGGTATTTTAAAAATTACTTATAACTTCAGTATCAGTAAAATAACTGAAAATATAGAATTTTTAATATTATACAACAGTTCCACAAAGGAATAATACTAGAAAAATTCATTTCTACTTATAAGTAGCCTATGTTAAATTTCAGTGTTATTTTACTTATACAAACAGATTGCTTATACAAACATTGCAATAAAATGTTTATTTTATTAAATAAGTCAACATACATTATTTTCTCATAAAATATATTGCTAGATTTTTAACATTTTCCAACAAAATTGAAAAATGTTTATAACTTCGGTTTGTCTGTCTATCTTCGTAAATGTTTGCAGAATTTTTTCAAAGGGACATAAATAATTCAAGTTCACAATGGCATGTCTCTTATTGAAAATGGTACAATTAGCACGATCAGTTTGTATACAGGCATACCCGAAAGAATATTAATGCATTGTGAGAGAAGAATTTTTAAAAATAATTTTTGAGTACCTTTCTACTGCATAAATGATAGTAAAATTGATATTTATTATTCATATGCAAATATATATATATATGTATATGTATTTACTTTAAATATGGTATGATTAAAGCAATACATAAAAGCAACATAACAGCAACCTTTTCAGTACTTTCTCTTTGGAAATAAAGTTGTAAAAATCATTTTGCGAGACTCTTGAATGCATTGTTCAAACAAACTATACCTTTGTTAGGCTTGCTGTTTTTAGACAATATACTACGAAGATAATTACTAAGTGATAACCACACAAAAACAATCTATTATTATTATTTTGTTTTCTCTAAAATAAAGAAAATTGTATAAACATTTTTGCTAGTTTTATTCTTTTCTATAATAACTAAGGTGTCATCATGGAGGCAAATTCATTGAAGGTTAAACTATGCGACTAGTACAGACAGTTGGAAAATATTTACACTCTATAACCAAAAAAAAAAAAAAAAAGACGCACCAAGAAGGAGTTATCATTGGTAGATGTGATGTACATGTGGAGAAAAACAATTTGTTACAGTTTCAGAAAATTTGAATCATTTAATCAAGAGAAAGGGCCTCACAAATTAAACAAGTCAATAACGCGTTGGTTCACTTCAGGCCCTTATGTACGCAGTTATTCAGCTCGGTATTAATTGATAGAGTTGGCAGAAGTGCTTCTGTGAAGTATCGTGCCAAATTCTGTCCAATTGGTGTGTTAGATTGACAAAATCCCGAGCTGATTGTAGGACCCTTTTTATGATGCTCCAAATGTCCTCAGTGGAAGAGAGATCCGGGGACTGAGCTTAACCCCATTTCCCTGATCCGCCTAGTAAGAGTCTTTGAAGTCATGGTTCTCCAATTCCTGTCAGTATCATCTATTGGTACCGCTCCTATCCAATTGTCAAAAAAATTCGCAGATTAGACCAACCGGCTTCTTTGAGCCCAACTACACACCACATTCAAATGCTGACATTTGCGCACCTGTATGCGAGGCATAGTAACTATCTTTCTGAGTAGTCAGAATAAAATTCTCGAATAATTTATGACCTGGAATGAAAATTTCTCATTTTTAATATTCTGCCAATTGCGCAGTTAAGATGCGCTGCATGCTCATTCGATGGCAGCCAAACTTTAAAACCTTGCATTTTCCATCGAAACCTGTATGCATGTCATTTTGTGTCCAGTTTGCATTGCTCCTTCTTGTGCGTCGCTTTTTTTTTTTTTTTTGTTTGTTTGTTTGTTATAGAGTATATAATTTATCAGATCCGCATTATTTTTCGTTCTTGTTTTACACTATTATTTTATGGTTTAGTATCTAAAATTGAATTCGTAAATACAAAATAAGTGATAACAAAAACAACTGAAGTATTATGATTAAATTTTATACATAATTGAAATTTCATACATAAGTGAAATTTTGTACTATACGATATCTATAACAAACGAAATAAGACAAGGAAAAACTAGTATGTTGTGGCCACCACAAGACTTTCTTCTATATTTTCCTATACAAATTCAATCACTAACAAAAAAAAAAAAAAAAAAAAAAAAAAAAAAAATTACGTTTTTCAGTTTTTTTTTTTTTTTTGTTAAAAGTAAAAAAAAATCGATAACTTTGATTTAAATTATCACATATTTATAGTTCAACCATTCGTTTTCAAGGTATTGACGAGACCTTTCGAAAGATACCCATCTTGAAAATTTACCTCCCCCTGGGGAGTACTTCCCCCCAAGGGGAGGGGGAGCGATGCCCCCACATCCACAATTTTTTTCCCTAATTAACTACTACTATTATCAATAATTCATATTAATTTTACAATCACAGGTTAAGAATAACTCTTATTCTGTACATTTATGCGAAATTTTGTCCTATACTGCCATGTTAAAAATTTAGAAAAAATACGATCACAGCGCCACCTGATGAGCGATTGATCCCCAACTCTAATCAGCACCAGATTATGTCAGGGGCGAACTAAATACCAAGTTTGGTTAAATTTCGTAAAAAAAAAAAAAAAAAAAAAGATTTTTTTTTTTCGGTTTTTTTTTTTTATTAAAAGTAAAAAAAAATCGATAACTTTCTTTTAAATTATCACAGATTTATAGTTCAACGATTCGTTTTAAAGGTATTGACGAGACCTTTCGAAAGATACCATCTTGAAAATTTACTCCCCTCGAGGGGGGACTTCACCCCCAGGAGGGGGGGGGGGGCGAGGCTCCTACACATACAAAAACTTTTTCCCAGTTGACTATCTCTGTTATAAATAATTCTTGTAAATTTCATAATGATTACTAAAAAATAATTCTCTTTATGCACATTTATACAAAATTTTGTCCTATATCACCATGTTAAAAATTTAGAAAAGCGGGATGGCAACGCAACCTATAAAACAATTCTTACTAAAAGTTGATAGGTACTAATTTGTGTCAAAGTGCAACTACATACCAATTTGTATCAAATTCTGTGCAGTAGTTCCTGCGATACAGTTGCCACAAAATTTTGTCACACACACACACAGACAGACTGACAGACAGACAGACATTTTCTAAAAACGGTCAAATCGTGTTCTACAGCTCTCAAAACGTGTAAATCCATCAAAAACCCGAGGTCGAAAATTTTTACGAATCTAATACTTTCTTCTATTGAATATAGAAGAAAGTAACAAACATAAATGCAGTGTTTGCAAAATTATCAAAATATAACTATACGGTATTATATTCCGTTATGAAACCGTCTAATAATAGAGTATGGCAACCCCACACAACTACATGCATTATAAGTAGACCTCATATATTTTATGAGATACGTAAAATGCTGCAACAAATTATTGATTTTAAACCTTCGATTTTAGGTTATGATGAATATTCGAAAGGAATTGAGTCATGCCGTGCTCAACGTGTCTTCGTAGAGTACTTTAAATAAGCTCCATAAGTTTAAGATCCTACGACCTATTAGATTTATCCTTCCATCCCTCACGAAAAGTCAATAAGTTCTGTTTGTGGTTTATTATTGTCTGCTCTAAAATGAAGTTTGGACTGGTAACTCATCTCCTTTAAAAAGTGAAGTTTGGAGATATTCAATATTTTAAAGGGATTAAATGGGAATAGAGGATAGAAGGAAAAATTAACAGCCTTACAGGAAAACCCAAATGGAAATTTCCAGGCAAGAAAAGACATCACATTAAAATCATTTGATGATAACTGGCGTTTTGAGTTTTTGACGTGATTTCATATTAACAGACTATTATTCTATTAGCGAATATCTGGAAAAAAAAAAAAAAATCTAATTTTTTAATTGAAACAATTACAAGAAAACTAACTTTATGAACTAAATAACTAGAATAGCACTGTTTGAGAGAATTTGTTCGATTTACATTATTATTATTATTATTACTATTATTATTATTTTAATGTGTGGCAAAAGCAAATGCTAACCTTTGCAATTAATATTACGTACAGTACCCATTCAGATTTTTTATAATTATAATTATTCATTTGCATTATATCTATTAATGAACAGTTATTGTAAAGAGGTTAGAGAAACATAATCATGTATTTATATCGCAAAATTTTCATAATTAAAATTGGCAATTAAAAATATTTTACTCACCTGAAATGCGTCAAATTTGAACAGGAACCTAGAAAAGCCTTTGAAACATTTTATATCACTTTCCCGGATCATGCATCACCTGGAAAGATAGGATTTTTCTCAAAATGCTGTCAACAGATGTTATTTCTCATACCTTCTTTCTCTTTTTTCCTTGGGATATCGTAAGTGTTACGTAAATTAAAATTGAGTAGTTTTTTTATTTATTTATTTTTTATTTCTTTCCTGTTTGCAAAATTGTTTCTTACTTTCTTTCATTAATAATTTTAGAATATTTTATCCACACGGAGAAAAAATACACTGCCTTCATTTAGAAGGAATAAGTAGACATATTCTGAATCCCTAACTAGAAATATAAATTTCCGAGCTATGCATATAAGGTAAATAAATAAACTGAATAGACGAAACGATTGAGAATGTCTTGTCTATGTTTTTCTAGATGTGAAACAATATTAAAAATCCTTTGCATTGGCAGAAATTCTTGGTTGATTTCTTAGAATTGGGCCATAAACCAAAATTATAGTTACTAAAATTTGTCCTTTGTGTTTGCATTTATTTGCAAAGATTCTTAGATAAATTTGGCTACGATAACGGAAATGTTCTAGAATTCTAATAAGGGCTTCTAGAACTCTCTTGCAAAGGGATCTAGAATTTATAAGGATGACATGGAACTACTTTTAACCCGTTAGCGCCCAGTGTCCTGATTTGAGGCCAGCTAATAAAATGGCACGTATACTTTTTATGGTTTCTTGGAATGATTTCTGCTTTTTCAGTGACAGTTTATAGCGTCACTCTAAATGATCCCTAAAAGTTTTATGTGCCCTACTATTGATTATTATTTCATAATTTTGATAACCATTTTACGATTTTTCATTCGTCGCACATATATTTGCTTTTTGCGCAGGTATGCTAACTTAAATCAAGTTGAATAATATATATATATATATTACTTTACTTTCGAGACCTTTGTCAACATATAATAAGAAATTAATCTGTTATCTCAAAGTTTTTCTATTTCGAAGTTTTCTCGCTAGAACACTAAAAGTCCATAAATGAGGATAGGCTTTAAATTTAAAACTATCAGAAAAATTATTTAAGTTAATATATTTTACTGTCAGTTGTCTGTATTAATTTAGAAGTGAAATAATCAGCTAATAATATTTTGCAAAATTAATTTGGACGTTAACGGGTTAATAGAGCCATAATTTATTTTCGAGATGTCAATCATAGAATTATATTTTTTTTTTCAGTGCATATTTTATTGTTAAAAATATATTTATTAAATAAAAACGAACTTGAGAAAGGTATCCTGTTTAAGAAATAATATAATTTTCCGAAATTTGTCAAGTAACCTTAAACATAGCTGTTTCAAAAATCAAATATTATGATGAAATTGAATGTAAAAAAACAAAAAAAAAAGTTTCATACATATGTTTTATTCGATATTAGGCTTATAGCTTCAAGTTTCAAATCCTTTAATAAATATAAAAATTATAAATTGGAAATAATTTTGTTTGCTTTGAAATTAAATGTAAAATGTACTAAAATATACTCAGTACATATATTGATGATCAGTTAGTATCACTACTAACTTATTATTGATGAGTATGATATTCTTAATATTTCCAATAACTATGTTAATTATATAGCCTTGAAACATCTGATAATCTCTGCAATTTTCCGCTCAGTATATGAATATTAGTAATATTTTCATTTATAATGATAGTCTTTTTTTTTTTTACTTTCTTCTATATGTAATATAGAGAAAGTATTGGATTCGTAAAAATTTTCGACCTCGGGGTTTTGATGGATTTACACGTTTTGAGAGCTGTAGAACACGATTTGACCATTTTTAGAAAATGTCTGTCTGTCTGTCTGTGTGTGTGTGTGTGTGTGTGACAAAATTTTGTGGCAACTGTATCTCAGGAACTACTATACAGAATTTCATACAAATTGGTGTGTAGTTGCACCTTGACATAAATTAGTGCCTATCAACTTTTGGTAAAAATTGTCTTACAGGTTGCGTTGCCATCCCGCTTTTTCTAAATTTTTAACATGGTGATATAGGACAAAATTTTGTATAAATGTGCATAAAGAGAATTATATTTTAGTAATCATTATGAAATTTACAATAATTATTTATAATAGAGATAGTCAACTGGGAAAAAATTTTTGTATGCGTAGGAGCCTCGCCACCCCCCCTGGGGGGGAAGTCACCCCTCGAGGGGAGTAAATTTTCAAGATGGGTATCTTTCGAAAGGTCTCGTCAATACCTTTAAAACGAATGGTTGAACTATAAATCTGTGATAATTTAAAACAAAGTTATCGATTTTTTTTACTTTTAACGGAAAAAAAAACTTAGAAAAAAAAAATCGTTTTTTTTTTTTTTTTTTTTAACAAAATTTAAACCAGACTTGGTATTTAGTTGGCCTCTGACATAAACTGTGGCTGATTAGATTTGGGGATCAATCGCTCAACAGGTGGCGCTGTGATCGTATTTTTTCTAAATTTTTAACATGGTCAAAAGTAGTACAAAATTTCGTATAAATGTACATAATGAGAGTTATTCTTAACCTGTGATTGTGAAATTAATATGAATTATTGATAATAGTAGTAGTTAATTAGGAAAAAAATCTGGGGCATCGCTTCCCCCCCCCCCCTAGGGGGAAGTACCCCCGGGGGGGGGGGGGTAAATTTTCAAGATCGGTATCTTTCGAAAGGTCTCGTCAATACCTTTAAAACGAATGGTTGAACTATAAATATGTGATAATTTAAAACAAAGTTATCGATTTTTTTTAACTTTTAACGAAAAAAAACTTTGGAAAAAAATCATATATATATTTTTTTTAAATATTGTTACTGCGTGAATTTGTATAAGAAAATATAGAAGAAAGTCTTGTGGTGGCCACAACATACTAGTTTTTTTATGGATTTTAGCAAGTTTGTTTCATATTGCATTAATATATTCGTGACATATACACATATAGATAAGGGTGGTGTTGGTTGGGTGGGTTGTTGAACTTAATAATTAAAAGAGAGAGAGCGAGAGAGAGAATCACTGCATTTCAATATAGATTATAATTAATTTGTTATCCTATGTATTTCATACAACAAGTTTACTTGAATTGTTCTATATTATAAGAATTTTAATATTAATCATTAACAGTACTATGTAACATTTATTGGTTTAGTAAACAATGTAAGCTTTAAAATGGGGGTTTAATGTAATTGATATGTAACATAAATTTAAATTTACATCACCGTAATTGTTATTATTATTATTATTATTTTTTTTTTTCAGTAATGCTAGTAATAAAGGTGTTTAAGATAATAGTTAAATTATTATATTTAATTGAAATTTATTTTAATGCGTGTCTTTAAATAATATGTGTCTACACAATTGTTTAAATTCTTAAAATTTCTCAACTCGTAAATATAGTCCGTGGGGCGACAGGCGAAATTATGCTTAGAAATCCAGTTTCGTTTGCCACATCTGGTAACAAAGAAATTGCTTATTTTTCTAAAAGATAAATGTATATAGAGTAGAAAAATACAATGTTCCCCAAAAAATAGTTGAACATTATTATTTTATAAGCAAAAAAGTAAAAAATCCCATACAGCCATACTTTCATAAAAGCTATTTAAATGCTTTCAAATTTTATACTTAAAATTTTAGAATATATTTAATTTTATTTTCCTAAGAAAGAAAAAGAAAGAAAAGTGTTTTAAAACTGCCTATAAAAAATAAATATGGAAAATAACTTTTTTTAGTTTCTCTTACCCATAAGGTAGAGAAAGTATTGTTTTTGGGTCAAATTTTCGAACGCGAGTTTTTGTTATATTTACATGTTCTGAGGTCCCCTGAATACGAAAATCATGTTTTTAGCAAATGGTCTGTGTGTATGTCTGTGTGTCTGTCTGTTATCAGCATATCTCAAAAACAAATTATGGCAGAAAGTTCAAACTTGGTATTCTAAATGTGTATCATATAAGGATGCTACACTAAACTTTTTGTTAAGATCAAGCAAATGTTTCGTGTACAGGGACACTCAAAAGTATTCAAATACATTACGTCTATGGGGGAAATTGCAGGTAAGTAGAGTTTAACGTCTATAGACTGCACTAAACCAAATGAAACGAATATATATTTTTTGTAATAGAGATAGCCAACAGGGGGGGAAAAATGTGTATGTAGGAGCCTACCCTCCCCCCTGGGGGTGAAGTCCTCCCTCGAGGGGAGTAAATTTTCATGATGGGTATCTTTCAAAAGAGCTCGCCAATACCTTTAAAACGAATAGTTTAACCATCGATCTGCGATAATTTAAAACAAAGTTATCGTTTTTTTTTTTTTTTTTTTTTTTTTAATTGAGAATAAAATGGACTTTTTTTGGATATTTGGTGTTATACTACTTCTCTAATATGGAAATCCTCTGCATTATCGTAAAAGATATTTTTTTTAAATAATAATTTTAAGAAATTATTGTTTTAAAACAGAATTTTTTTTTAATAACCGAATTAAATTCTATATCATCATCATCATCACGGGCTTTAGAAGTACCTACCGCTGTCGAAACAGCCGCTTACCTTCACCAGAGGAAGACAAAACACAGAAAGAGGGCTTGCATCTTCGAGAGGATCGGACCCAATAAACTAAGGGAGTTCGAATGGAACTCCGGCGTGATGATTAGACGACGACATAGCAGATAGGTGATGGTAACATAACAGCATGGATATGGATGCAGAATGGTTCCAAAAAAAAAAAAAATAATAAATAAATAAATAAATAATAATAATAATAAAAAAAAAAAACAGAAAGAAAGGGATCCTAACGGGGATGGGGGGGGGCGGATTCGCAGACAGTCTGTATTCACCGGCACTCGGTCTGTCTAGGACAGTGTAGCCTTGAAAAAGGCTCCTTTTCGGCATGAATAACAGAACTGAATGCTAACCGCCAAACCTAACACTAAAATAACAATTAATAAAATAAAATAAAATAAAGGAGAGAGTTTAAGGATAGTTAAAAATAAATTAAGTTAAAAAGAAAAATAAACAAAATAAAGTAAAATAAAAATAAATAAAGTTTAAATAAAATAAATAAAAATTACAAACAAAAAAGAACCAGTGCATTTTTACTCAATAAAAATAAAGTCCAACCACCATTTAAGGTAGTTGGGATGACTGTTCTCCGAGGACTTCCCAGAGAATACCAATTTTGGATATAACATCCTGACAATTTTTCATTTTATTAAGAGCAATTTTAAGTTTAGAAAGGAGTTCCGAAAAGTTATTAACATTTAGTTCCCTAGCGATTTCATTAAGTACATTAGAAAATTCATTAAGCGAATTGGGGGGGTTAAGAGGAATGCTCGAGGGGGCTGAGTTGAGAATAGGAGAAGTAATTTTGGCATAACTAACTTGGGGTTGGACTTTTTTAGTAATAAATGTCTTTTTCCTATTCTCAGGGAAGGATGGGCAGCCTCGATAACTGGCAGGGTAGTCCCCACCACAATTACAGCATTTAGGTGTTTCAATTTTTCCTTTGCCAAGCTCGCACTCTCTGGTTTCATGTTCACCTGAGCATTTGACACATCTTGGCTTCATTCTACAATTATTTGCAGAATGATGGAAAAATTGACACCTAAAGCACTGAATTGTACGGGAAGGACTCCTGTAGTTCTCGACCTGAACCCTGAAGTACATAAGCCTATCAATTTTGAATATATCTTTACTATCATCAGTGTTGGCCAGTTGAATTTGGAATAGGGGAATAGGTCCTCTTGGTTTTAAAACTGACCATTTGGATGACTTTCTTAACGTCGAAATTTTGAGAAGAGTATCCTCGATATCCAGAACATTAGTATCAACGGGAAGTCCACGAATAACAGCCTTAAGGGGAGGATCAGAAGCCTTGTCTTGCATTAAATAGCATTGAACTTTCATCTCTGCTAGCTTTGACAAGATTGAGTCGTTATCTTTAGGAGAATCTGGGTAGATTTTGAGAAAATCTCCCGCCGGGACGGCAGTAAAATTACACTAGTTTTTCCGATATTTTTAAGAACCTGAGATTTATTACCACATTTAACAGTTATGAATTTGCCTTTAGGAGGCTTAATTTTTCTTTGACTATTACTATTATTAGAGCTAGGTTGTGGAACAGAGTTATCCATTAAGACAGTTTCCTCAAGTTGTTCAAATTTATTATTAGTAGGAATGCTGAAATTTTTAACTTTAGATATTTTAGAGTTTGGACTAGAGTTGTTAGCTTTACGTTTAACCTGTTTAAATTCATTACTAATACTAGGGGAGGGGGCAGAAAAATTAACATCAAAACTGACAGAGTTAGAACCATTGCTTACCTGCAAATCCATATCCTCGGCCTCATCATTCGTCCTGGTCTAACCGGTAGATTCCACCGTTCCATAGCCAGGTCTGAAGTCGGGGAAATTCGGAGCTTTCCTTCGAAGTTCAGTGATGGTAAAATTCTTTAGCGGCACTTTCCTGTTCGGCTTACCGTCTTCAGAGTAGTCATACACAGCCTCTAAGAAAGTCTCATATTCATCATCAGGTAGGGAGTCAACATGAAACTGCTCAATGGACGTAAGGTTGTTGTTCTTAACAGCAAACAATAAATCTTTAATAGGGAAAATTTCCCCCTTCATCATAGTAGGCGAACAGTATACAGTAAATCCAGCACAAAGTGGCAGATTGCGTCGCTTAGCCATAGCTGATCGTATGCGAATGTCAGCGAATCTCGTATGCGAATCGCGAATCTGATCCAAATTCTATATAAATGTAGGTGCATTAATGAAACGGGGGGTTGAGGGGGGCGGTAGCCCCCCTCACACAGAACTAATTATCATATAAAACTCTTCCGAAGCCTAATTTGAATCGTTTAAGATAGGTTTACATAACAGTACTCGTTATCTTACCTTTCAATTTCCAACCTGTATTTATAATATTAAATTTCAGGTTAAGAGGAAGTCGTGTGAGTGACACACCAGATTATTTCCAAAGTAAATTATACGCATTTTAAGTAGAATGCCAAATGTTTATGCGACAAAAAAAAAAAATATTTTTTTTTAAACTCTATATTTTTAACTAAATATATGTCTTTTTCATTTTCCTCCAAATATAATTATTCATGTTACAATAAATATTAATTTTTTTTTTTTTATTTATAGATATATATATATATATATATATATATATATTTTTTTTTTTTTTTTAATAGTAATCTAGTAAGAATTATCCCTTCACTAAACAATACGCTGTATAATATATAATAAAAAAGAATACAATAAAACCTCGGTACTAAATTTTTTTTAAATATCTAAAACCAAATAAGATACTTTCTTTCATTAAATGCATTACTTTTAATTAAATACAGGGTAACTATAACATGTTTTCATGAAAAAGAGTTAAATTTTGTTGATATATATTTCAATACTAGCCGCCTTCGGTGACCAGCTGGTTCGCGATCCTTAAAAAATCCGACTTTACAAAACTCTCGTTCGGTGGCTCCTGCGACGCCATTTTCCCGTTTGAGGTCTTATAACAGCTTATTGACATATAGTGAAAATAGCTTATTGAAAAATTTAATCAATTTAGCCTTCGGCGCGCTCTTGCCTTTTTAATATCTGAAACAGCCTGTTCGCTCACCATGTTATGATCTTTCAAATTTCTGACTTTAGCAAAGTCCCGCTCGTCGGCGCCTGCGGCGCCTTATCACTGTTTTAGAACTTACAACACCTTTCTTGCTCATTAGAATTTGAAATATTGAAATTTTAAAATATTACAGCGCCATCTGGCTTTAGAAATTTCTGTAATCTACTGTTCAATTTCAAATCAACAAAGTTTTTAAATGATGTATTACTTATAAAATTATTTTAATTAGTAGCTGAGATACAAAAGAAAACCTAATCAGGACACCTTAAAACGTGTAAATCAGGTGAAATCTCGAATTCCACTTTCGATATTATAAAAGTACTTTAAAATATCTTTCGAATGATATATTAAAAATAATTAAACCATAATTAGAATTAAAAATATTGAAATTTTAAAATATTACAGCGCCATCTGGCGGTAGAAATTTCTGTAATCTACTGTTCTATTCCAAATCAACAAAGCTTTCAAATGCTCATATTTTGAATTCACGAGGTACGGATGAAAAAGCATCAGAGTAAATTCTATACAATATTTTTTTTTTTTTTGCTGAAGTTAAAAATATTACATATACACTGTGATGTAAATAGAAGAAAAAAACAAATGATGAAATAAGAAAATCTATGTAGTATATTTCATTTAATAGCAAAGCGTCACTCAAAATTTGATATTATTATTTTTAAGACCCATATTTCCAATTCATATTGAAATAAAATGATGCGTCACAAACTTTTATCCCGTTAAAGTTTTTTGTTCTGATAAAACATAGTATAATTTTACTAGTGCCGGACACTTTTATTTTAATTAAAATCATGGGAAAAATGGGTTTTTTATCTTTAGATAACCATGCAGAGAGTCATTCAAGACATTTTCATAGCACAGTGGTAACATACTATGTAACAACCTGAACAAACATGGCAGATCGACCAGCGAACCAATGTCCAGTCTCTCTTATCATGTAGGATCTCTGACCAGAATACCCCATAAATTTTCTATTGGGTTCAGGTCAGGGCTTAGATGGCCATTCAAGCACTTGGACATGATTAAATTGAATTCAAGATTTTGTGGAGCTTGATGTGTGTATTGGTGCATTATCTTGCTGAAATAGTGCGTCCCAAAAGCTTATAGACAACAGGTTTTTTCTTATTTTTACAATTGAAGAACATGAATAAAAATTTCAAAATAATTTTTAATTATACGTAATTTCAAGACAATGATAATACTATACAAAAATAATATCTTACAATCACAGACATTGTGATAGAAACTTTAGTTCTTAAACTGTTGCAAATTGACGCCCATTAGCATATACGTCTCTAGACAATATTTCCCAAAGGTTCTCTACTGGATTCAGGTGAGGACTTGGGGCTGGCGAGTCCATTATATTTACTTGGTTTTATTTAAACCATTGAATTGTAGAGTTTGACACGTGAATGGAGCAACTGTCTTGCTGATATAAGCATTCGCCCCCCCCCCCAAGCAACTTTAGAAGTAACTGTACTTCTAGCATTTTCTGGTAATCTTCGAAACAATGACGACCTTTTAAAAAACAATATCGGTAGGGGTAGTTCCATAAAAGGAAAATGCTCCCAACACCACGAAACACCATCCCCACCCCTCCTTGTTGTCTTCTGAAAAAAGTTTGAAGTTCCTTGCGAATATCGTGCCAGTAATATGCCCAACCATCAGGGCTATCTAAATTGAACTTCTTTTCATCACTAAACAGAACATTCAACCACTCATCTGTTTAATTCATAGGATTTCGACCCCACTGAACACGAGCGTCTTTATGTCGTTTTGTCAACTTTGGTGAACGACGCATTTCGCGGTAAACAAGCAATTTATATATCGGCAGCCGTCGATGCACCGTAGATTTTAATACTGGAATGGTCACTTTTCTAGAAATTGACCACACAGACAGGTTCTTGGTTTAAACTAATCTGAAAATTTGTCTGTCTTGCCGTTTAGTTGTTTTCTTTGGTCGCCTAGAACGTGATTTTGTTTCAAAATTGTCACCTTTTGACAAAATTTGGTAAATACCAGCGCTGATACGCCTAGTTTTTCTTGCGTTGTCCACAATTTTCATTCCACGAGCTACCGAACGATAAATTTGCAAAATTTAATTTTTCGAAAACTGCGCGCTGCGAGGCATCTTTACAATCAGTCGAAAAAAGAAAGACACCTTCGCTTTTATCTCAGAAAACTACTGCGTCACAAGTACATGACCTTGGAAAATGCAAATTTGGAGATCAGTACTTCAATCAACTTTTAACACCGGTTGTCTATGTATTTTTGGGACAGAATTATTTTGTTTTTATTTTTTTATATTAAATTCATGACTGTTTAAAGTTCAAGTATTTTACTAATTTTATTACATCAATACATATTTGCATAATTTATCTCGCCTTTCTTACTCAATTCGTTCTTAAATCCAGAAAAAAAAATAAATAAATAAATAAAAATAAAAAACGGTTGTCTATAAACTTTTAGGACGCACTTTATAACAAGATAATGCACCTATACACACATCAAGCTTCCCAAAATCCTGGCTTCAGGCTATTCATGTCCAAGTGCTTGAATGGCCATCAAGAAGCCCTGACTTGAACTCAATATAAAATTTATTGGGTATTCTGGTTGGTGACATTTATGGAAATAGGAAAACTTACAACACCGTAGGTGAGCTGAAAATGGCCATTGAAAAGAGC
Organism: Salticus scenicus; assembly: GCA_963930645.1. NCBI lineage: Eukaryota > Metazoa > Arthropoda > Arachnida > Araneae > Salticidae > Salticus > Salticus scenicus. The sequence goes on along the minus strand of OZ005648.1, from coordinate 319,836,491 downwards.
GGGAAAAGCATACCAAAAGACACTTCGAAGAAACTTTCTAAATGTATGACCTCGAGAACGATTCCGTTAATTGAAAAGACGGGCAAATCTTTGGATTATTAGCAGTTCTTTTAATAATATCTTATGCGTATCATTTCTTCCAGTTTTCTACATGTATTAAAGAAAAAAAAAAAAAAAATGAATTGTAAAATAAAAAATAATTTTTACTTTTAAAATATTTGTATAGATTTACTTAAAACAGTCATTTATTACATTGTGTTTGAAAATGCATAATATATATTTGTAAATGTTTGAAGTTTTTTTTTTTTTTAAATCTTAAAGTTTTTTAGATTTTATAATCTCAAAAATGATTAAATTAACTGAAAACAAGGCGAAGTTTTTGGATTATTAGCTGTTTTTTAAATAATATCTTATGTGGCTTTAATATTTTTTCCAGCTTTTTACATATATGAAAAAAGAAAATAAATTTTAAAATGAGAAATAATTTAATTTTTTGCAAAATTTTTATAGTTATAATTAAAATTGCCTTTTATTGTGTTATATTTAAATTTACATAAAACTCATATCAGCGGTTGTGAAATAAATTAAGTTTTTCGTTTGGCCTTAAAATTTTTTCCAGGACTGTACATGTGCCAAAAAACAATACATGTCATACACATACTTCTCAAAAATTTGGGTATTGTTTTAGTATAAAGATATCCTTTAGCCTCTTTTAATATAACATTCTAAAAATAATAATATAATTAATATTAGTAATCTTTTAGTATGACTTCATATGTAACAGATATACCAATTGATTCAACTCAAGTATTAAACGAAGCAGCTGAATCTGCAAGAGTAAATGTGACAAGCGAGATAACAGCTGTATGTGTAGCAAATTAATTTTCATGGTTCGGTCATTTCCAAAAGCTTCAGCTAGAAAAAACAATGGCAACAGAAGAAAAGCAAAATCTTGCACTTTAACTAATTCAACAGTGAAAGCTGAATTTGAAGCTTCAAAGCAGAAAACTTGTGCAATGTGCAACCAGCAAGGAGGATAAAAGATTACCTACAAGAACAAATTAGTGTCTGATGTTGATTAACCAATTTTATGAAGTACAGAGTCAGAATCTGATGTTGATAAACCGATTTTATGAAGTACAGATGATAACAGTGACGATTATTTTATAATCAAACCACAGACATATTAGAAGAAAATATAAAGAAAGGTTGTCTTCTTAGAAAGGTACCAAGGAAAAAAAATATATATATATATAAACTTCTATGTATCTGAAGTAGTGGAAATTCTTAACAATGAGTTGTTTAAAGTGAAATTTTTAAAGCTCATAGAGAACAGCAACAAATTTATTTATAGGTCTGAAAATTATTACGATATTTTGTTTGAGTTATAAACTCTTTCATCGAATTTCTACAGGCAGGTCTAAATAAGAAATCACACAGTTGGCTTTACATCATATAATGCACTGAGAAAAAATTCTGTAACTGACATCTAGAATCTAAATTGTGGTTCTATAAAAAAATAGTTCTATGTCATCCTTATAAATTCTAGTCCACTTTCAAAGCGAGTTCTGGAAACCCCTATTAGAATTCTAGAGCGTTTACCTATATTCTCGAGGGCAAAGTTATTTTAAAAATCTCTGCAATTAAATGCGAATGCAAGAGGCGGGTTTTAGCAACTATAATCTTGGTTTATTACCCAATTCTAGAAAATCAAGCGAGAATTTCTCGCAATACAAAAGATTCAGAATATTGTTTCCCCATCTAGAAATGCGTAGACTAGAAATTCTCGATCATTTCGTCTATTCAGTTTATTGGCGTGCATTATGTGCATAGCTCGGAAATTTATATTTCTAGTAATGGGATTTAGAAACTGACCACTTATTCATTCTAGATGAAGGCGGTATATATTTTTTTTTTCTCAGTGTGTTAAATAATAGGGACTTTATCAATACTTTGTCAATTTACAAATTAGCTTTGAACTTTCAAGTTTATTATTATTTTTGTAATACATCTGCAAGTACATTTTTTTAATATAGTGCCTTAAAAAATATTTTTTTTAATTATTTTCATAAAACGGGTTTAAGTCTATGACTGTTATATAATCACAAAGATTGTCCCAAACCTTGGGACAATTTACGATTCCTACTTAAAATGGCTTGCAATATTTTATTTTGAAACTACTGAAATTAAAAAAATATATATATGATAGAGGAGAATGTTAGAGTATTTGAATATTGCCTTTAGAATATAAATCTAACTTTAATTGACGGAGTTAAAAATTAAAATGTGAAAAGTATCCCAAGGTACAACACTCTCCCTTAACGCTATGCAGTATTTTCATAACATTTTGGCACTGTTTTTCATGATTTTCCGACTACCATTTCTCACGATCAACATTTAATATATGTAATAGCATTAACTTAATACAGAAAATGCATATTATTCAAAACTGTAATCTTTTTATTTGGTGTATATCATCTGATAGAAGGATCATCGAAAAAATGAAACAACTTTGTACAAAGAACTTATGTAAGTGGAATACCTACACCAAGTTTAAGTGGAGAAAGGAGAAAGTAGATTCTTAGAAAAACCTAAACGTCCCTGCCGTTACTATCCTCACCATGGAGTTTTCTGACCAATTAAAATATTAGAATGATATAGAAGAACATTTTGTGATGGACTCTGCAATTATTTATTTATATAAATGCTTAAATATCCGTATCGTAGCTTCAAGCTTTAGTCAAAGACATAGCGTATTTGCATATGTTCCATGTCTCTTGATATGCCTTGTAATATCCATCCACTCAAAAAATGTAAACGAGTCTCTCTTGAGATTGGAGTTCATATTCCACTAAATTAACTACTCGTGCGGAAGACACAGTTCTCTGGCCCAATGTATCCTATTTTGGCTCTCAGTTGCTTGTGACGACTGGCTTCTTACTTGTGTAGAACGTCTCGCAGCTGCTTTATTCTACTCTGATAGATTATAGTTATGATGTACTTTATGATGCTATTTTGTGTCTGAATGGATAGTATGAACTCACATGACAGGTTTGAAGTGTGTCTCCATGTCTTGAAACATGAATCTTTGGCTATATCTTTTTACCCCAAGTTAAGTTATTTAAATCTAAAATTTCAAAATTGTATATTTTTATTAAATTATTGTGATAAGTTACGCAAATAATGTCAGTTACTTTGTCTTAAACGTACATTTAAACAGATTGTTATGCTGCATCTCTATTGAGTATAACGTTTCTTCTCTATTTTTTTTTCTATGTTCTAAAGTTATTTACCTAAACATAATTTATAAATCAGCATCTTAACATAAATATGAATCTATTTAACGACAATGGTGAGAGTCCCCCTCCCCCTTCAAATATAGATTGGGGGAATCTTATAAGAATTCAGAGATTCGCCAAAGTTGGAAAATTTGACTATAAGTTCGAAATTTATATATATAATCTTGATATACTTAAGCATCAACTAAGAAAATTAGTGAAATAATATGCAGAAGAAATTTGTTTTCGAAAGTTTTTTTTTTCCATATAAGACTTATAAGTTTCATAAGTATTGGATAAATAATTGTGATATATGGGGGAGAGTTGGTCAAAACCAGACCGGTGGGTCAAACAGACCACTCTCGATTTTTTGTAATGCTTGGTACTATTTTGTGAAAAATGACATTCACTGTTTTTTATAATAAAGCGATCGCCATTACAGGCAGCTAGAATCAACAGCTCCTATAATATTGTTTCCGAACTGAACTTTACATCACGGCAGATCGACCGATTGCATCCAATCGACATCATCCTATAAATATTATAAGAAGTGTTGATTGGATATATTCGGCCGACCTTCTGTGGCATTATATATGGACATATGTAGCATTCTGAGGCATTATTATAGGAGGTGTTGTTGGAGCTATGTTTCGCTTCTGTCAATCACGTTGTTCAGTTGTGAATAAATTTTTAAAATTTCCGTTAACCTTTTCTAATTTTAGGTTGACAAAGTTAAAATTTTACATTTGGTACGGTTGTTCATTTAATTTAAGTAAGAAAGTATTAGAATTCACTGAATAGTATATATAATATAAAATGAAAGAAAGAAATTGCATTTATGCAATTACTTATATGCTAATTTGGTTGATAAAAAGGAGTGCGCTAAATGCCAATTTTTGAGCCCATAAAGCTTGTTCCAACTGCAAAGAGCAAAATGAGATTTTTCTTTGTAATTTTTGCTCTTAAAAATTAAAATTTTTTTGCATTGTGATACAATTATATTTATTTTATATTCTAGAGAATAGCGCATTGATTTGGTCACACTATTCCCAACATCCGTATTGCCGCCTGAAATGTTAACGCATGCACATTATAAATGGAAAGTTTTAATATCCTAATGAACATTACAAATAAATATGCAACCTTAAAAAAAAAAAAAAAAAAAAAGATAGGATTTATTTATTTATAATTTTTCATGCAACTGAATTGTGTGTTAAAGGAAAAAAAACAGAGACTTAAAAAAAAAAAAAAAAAAAAAAAAAATCAAAAAGAGGCTTATGTGGGATATCTTAGAGGGCGGTGGTCAGAGAATTCTGAAGGCGTTTTCACACTAACCAAAAAAAAAAAAAAAAAAAAAAAAAAAAATATGAATCAGTAAAATTTCTGTAGAAACCAAACTAAGCTTAAATTAAAGAGCATGGTCAAAAACATAGAGCAGGGTAAATTTTGTGCAACAACCACCATGGGGCAAGATATGACCCTAAAAATTTTAGCTGTTTTCTACGAAAACCAACAAAAAGAAAAAAAAAATAATAGCAGTGAGAAAGTGTGATGCAGTGATAGAGTGATAGAGTTTTATGGCTTGAGAAAGGAAGGTATTGGGTTCAATTTCCGGCTAGGCCCCCGTATATTAAGATTTATTTATTTATTTTATTTTATTTTTTTAATAATTATACCAATTAATAAAATATTAAATAATAATATTTATTATTTTTTAATTTAAAAAGTCATATTTAAATTTACAAATTTAGTTTCTAATTTATATTGACTATGATTAGAAGTAGAACAGGAAAGAAAGCATAAGCGCTTTCCTCAAGGAGTAGAAGATATAAAAGAAAATTGGTCACAATTAGTTGTATTACAATCTTAATCACCGTGAAATGTTGTTATCACGAAACTTTCGGAAAATATTTGGCTTTTTTTTGAGGTAATTAGATTTGTAAAATTAATATTTACCCAGATTTTGAAATTTTTGAGATGTAAAATAATTATAAATTGGTTAAATAATTTTTGAGAAAATTCATCCCTGCGATCAATATTATTGTCAGTTCCTCCAAGAATACAAAATCTGACAGTTGTTTAATAAAAATATTTGAAATAAAAGTTAAATGTGATGTCGCAGTTTTAAGCAATATCTGTTGTCCATTAAGGATTTTCATGCAAAAATGAATAACAAACAGCACAATTAAGAGCAGACAATTAACACTTGTTATTTAGTGGCGTCGATAAAAAATATTAGCTAAAAATTTACATAAAACACTAGCACAAATCATTAACTAAATTTTATTTAAATGTAATATAAAATTATTTCCCCTTAATTTATTTATCTATTTTAATAATAATAAAAATATAAATAAATAAATAAATAAAATAACTAAATAAAAAGAAAGATTTTTTTCAGTTTTTAATAAAAATTTCAAAATTCTACCCAGGTAGAGACCGAACTCAAGACCTTCCTTACTCAGAACACTCTACCACTGCGTCACGTTTTATTTTTAGCTGCATCTGTTTAGTTGGATTCGATAGAAACTGCAAAATCTTCTAGGGTCATATCTTGCCCCATGAAGAGGGGGGGGGGGCTTGTTGCACATTATTTGCACTCTGCCCTATGTTTTCGACCGCGCTCTCTAATTTAAGCTTTGTCTGGTGCTAATTTTAATTTTACTGATTTATACTTCCCTTGTGAGTCTATGCCATTGCGTACATGCATTTCTGCTTCCACAAATATTATGTGTGAAATTATTAAATATGTTTATCTTAATGCTCAAATAATCATGTATTACGCGCCATGCCCATGTGAGTTAGGTTTAGATTTTGTGCAGGATTATTAAACTTCCCACTTTCTTTAGTCGACTGAGGACTCAAAGTCAGCCTCAGTCAGAGGAAGCAAGGGTCAATTCTCATGTCCTCCCTGGGCAGTACGAGTCTTCAAATATGTCTGTAAAGAAAAGAAAAGTGCACAAAAGAAAATAAAAACCATTTTTATATTTTACTTAAAATTTTTATTTTTTAAAAACAAGTAATTATTATCTACGTATTTAGTCGATGTTTGTCGGCCATCTGTTTTGCATGGATAAAAATTACATAATAAAAGATAAAGCAGGTGAGAAAACGTCAAGAACAGGTAGGTTTATTCATTTCTCCAAAAACGTTCAGTTCGTAAAGGCAGGCCAATGTAATGCAGATAATATAAAGGCTCAAACACACCATTCCTGAAATCTTGTTGAGTTTCCAGCCATTTAACTGGAAGGTAATCAACAAAGCTATTAGAGTAGCCATGAGAGTAGCCACAGTATAGACCATTGCGGAGCTATAGACCAAAAATTTTCCTCCGCCAGAAGTGAGGGTTTTGATGAGCCAAGGAGCTCCCAAGCAGAACGCCAAGTCAAAAGTGTTGCTGCCCAAGAGGTTGCTAATCGCCATATTGCCTTTGCCTATTAAATAAAAAAATTAAATATAATATAATATAAAAATAAAAATTTTAATTGTGATATAAAATACACTCTGTCACAAAAAAATATATGCACCCAGAAGAAATCAAACCACAATTACGAAACTTGGTACAAATGTAGTCTGGTAAGAGGTATGCAAATGATTAAAATTTCAACGCCAATGAGACAAGGCTAAGCACGTTATGCGCATCTGAACTGCGCAGCTGGGCGAGTTTAAAAGCAGGATTTCTCGCACCGTAGAGCTATTCAAACGAATCTGTCGACTTTAATGGAAGGTATTGTGACTTGAGATGCCTTTGAGACGTAACCGGTGGCAGTACAGACAATTGTCGGATAGTGAGAGGGGCCGTAGAGAAGGCCTCAGAGAAGCAGTTTGGTCGTTCAGACATATCAGCCGCCACCTCGTTCGGAGCGATATGGTAGTTGCTCGGGATTGGTAACAGTGGGTCACGGAAGGGAGAATCAACCATTGAGGAGGGTCAAGACGTCCCAGTAGCGCAAATGAACACGAGGATCGCGCAATCATAAGAGCGACCACGTCCGCACCAACAGCGTCATTAGCCTCGATTCAATGCCATTTACCACATTCTAGGCATCCAGTAGTATCAAGGGAAACCATTCTGAGACGACTGGCCGACGCTGGTATGAACAGCCGACGTCCATTAAGACACCTACCCCTCAACCCACATCATAAGCAGTGTCGACTGGATTTTTCTCGACCCAAAGCAAGCTCGAGTGTGACCGACCAAACGTGTGATCGTCCGTGGTGAATTACGATTCAGTCTCAGTGCTGATGACCATCGCACACGCGTGTGGAGGCGGCCAGACCAGCAGTCTGATCCGGCATTTGTTGTCGAGCGGCATACAGCCATTACACAAGGTGTGACAGCGTGGGGAGCGATTTGTTGGGACACACGATCCCCTCTAGTCATCCTTCAAGGCACTATGACGGCTCGCAGTTACGTGGGCAGCATTTTAACGCCAGTTGTGCTGCCTATGCTATCAAGCCGCACAGGTGCCATTTATCAGCAAGATAACGCTCGTCCACATACTGCTCGACTCTCCCAACAATGCCTTCAAGGATATGACGTACTCCCATGGCCTGTCAGGTCACCAGACCTCTCTCCAATAGAGCACGTCTGGGACGTGCTAGGAAGGCAACTGCAGCCATGCCAGAATACTGATGTATTAACTGCCCAGTTGCAAAGATTATGGCATGCTATTCCGCAGGGGGATATAGGTGACCTAATTGATTCGATGCCATGCCATGTTTCGGCTTGTATAGCTGCCAGAGGTGGCTTTACTACTTACTGATTTGTAACCTTTTTCATGCCGTAACTTCTTAATAAAACGATCTTTTGTTCTGAATTTTTAATCATTTGCTTATCTCTTCATACACTACACACATGTTAAGTTTCGTGATTGTAGCTCATTTCCTTCTTGGTGCATATATTTTTTTGTGACAGAGTGTATTTGCTTAAAATGCGTCGAATGTTTTACGTACACTGACGATAAAGAAGGTCTGAATATTGACTAAATATTTCTTTGATCTGCGTTTATTTAGTTAATTTAATTTTAGAAACGTACATCTACATAAACACGGATTTAAGATATCCTTTACAAATCCCTCCATAAGTTTTGAACCTCTCATTATTTAATCACAAAGTGAGTCGTAAAATGAAACGTCAACAGGGCATGTTTAACACATAGTTTAGGGGGCTCGGAGGATTTCGGGTACCGAAATTTCATACATGATCACTGGATAACAATTTTATCTATGCAAATTTTCATTGTGTGAATTTCTAAGCAAAAACTCAAAAACTGCACCAGAATTAGCGAAGCAACTTATATCATGTAAGGTTTTTTTTTTTTTTTTTTTTTTTTTTTTCATGGGGAAACTATTGCAGATTTCAAATTCGCCAAATATTTTTGGTGAGTTTATAGCAAACTGCGGAAAAAGGAAGAAAGAGGATGTCACCGAGCTGCAGCACGAACATTAGCTTGATCAGGTCCTGAAAACAAAGTCTATGATATCATCTTTTATCTTATATAATACTAGGAAGAAATGACTCATTACTCAGCTTTCAATAATCGACAACCCAGATTCTGATGGGTAAAAAGTTTAATGACATTTATTGAACCTATATTTTCTTTTTAAAATAATACTGTTGGATTGAATATAGAATTATTAAAGAACTGGTCATAATATGACTGGTATATGCATGTAATACAATAAAAGAATTAGCAAACTTATCAGCATATGCAATAAGAGCCAAATATTTCTAACATAGATATAATTTCCAAAATAATAATAATAAAATAAAATAAATAAATAAATAAAATAAAATAAAAGTTAGATAGTACTGAAGCTGTTAGATTATATTTATTAGCACATTTAGTTCACAGATAGATAAGTTTCTAATTTTTAACACTTTTCAATAAAATTGAAAAGTGTTTATGATTTCAGTTTGTTTATCTGCCTGTTTGCACTCACTCCGTCCGTCTGTTTGCGCTCTATTTTCCGTAAATTTTGTCAAAATGATTTGAAATTGATTCAGAAAAATGGAATATTTGGGATCACCTTGTGAAATGTAATGTTGGAAATACGTTGTATTGATGTCATATGATTATGAGACCTCTTTTAATTATCTGTATTCATTTGTGTATGAATAATACGTATACTCATATAGATATAAAGGATGATTCTTTAAAAATTTAAAGATAATACTAATAGTTGTTAGTTATTATTTTTTTTTTAATTATAATATGCAGAATATTCACCCAAAGCAACGAAATTTTCAGGAAATTTTACAGATTAGAAAAATGATACGCCTTATGAAAACTCCAAGCAAATATGAAAATCCAAAAAGTTGTCGATAGAATGAACTGGATTTCAGATTTTTTGAAAAAAAAAAAATAATAATAATAAATAAAAAGCAAAATTATAAGATGTTTTACCTAAATTTTTATTTTAATTTAATCAATGTTAATCTAGTATACGTTGATTGTAGATAAATGTGGATAAAATTATAAAATCCCCCCTCCCTCTCTCTAGAACTGAAATTCTTCAGTTCATTCTACCGACAATAACTTTTTGAAATTTTACTATATTTTCTAGTGATATTCACTTGAGTAGCTGAAGACATTTGGCTAATAAATTAGGCAAAAGAAATTTTCTTAACAGTTACGCATACGCAGTTAAAACTTATTTAGTAAAATATTCATATTTCATCAAATATTTAAATCTTTATATTCGGTCTGCAGTATGTTGTGTCTCATGTAGTAAGTATATCAAGTTTCTTAAAATTTCCATTGCACTGGATTGAATACCCTGCATGTATCTTTTTTACAGGGTGATCCCACACATTCTCTTTTTTGTTTAATTTGTTATTGGTCTTTTTTCTTTCTTTCTTTTTTTTTTTTTTTTTTTTTGTCTTCTGGACAAAACTGTTGCTGAAATATGTGAGGCATAACTTGTTCTTTGCACGCCTGAAATTACCAGATAATTAATTCGTCAAGTATTTTTTTTAGATATTTGACAAAATTTTTAAAATGAAAAATGTTCGGTCATTAATGGCAAGATAGTGTGCCTTTACATGGCATGAACTAGCATCTTAGGACGTCAGCTAGTAAAACCATGTGCTGAAATATTTTATTCGTTTTATTACAGCTTTTACAAAATTAGGAGACAATTTTGAGGTTGTATTTCGGAAAATATAGATGTTGAAAAAAAAATTGTACATAAATTAGGGCAAAGACAATGCCCTACAAAAAATGAACTTATAATTTTTATTCAATTATTTTTAGATCATTAGAACGAAATATTATTAAATGAAAAACTTGCATTTTTTTTTCATTTTCTCGAAAATTTGAAATATTTTTGTATCTTTGATTTTGTATTTGAAAAACTAAAAAAGGTTACATAAAGAAAAAAAAAAAAAAAGTTTTTCATCACATTTTTCCAAATGAAATAATGAAATCTTCTACAACAGATGTATAGATATATTTTTGTACGATTTGAAGGTAATTAATTCAGATAAAACTGAAGAAGAAAAAAAAATCCAAAAAATTCTAGGTTTTTTGGCTTTTCTGGCTAGCCAAGGGTCTTGCAGGTCGAAAACTTAGATTTTTATCTAATGCGAAGGAACATACAACATACCTCAAAAGAAAGTTTTTACTTTTTGTAAGCAGCCCCCTTTTTTCTGTGCTTGCCGAATGGAATAGTAGAATCTCCCATAAATGTATACTTTATACAGTTTGAGTATCACGCATTTACACGATAGATTCACGGGGGCAGAGCAGCCGTGCTTATTATTAATATATTCTGTTGTCAAATATATTATTTTACCCATGAAATAATTTGATTTCTCAAGTTCATCCGCCCCTCTCTCATTCCATACTCTAATTTTAGTGAAGGATCTATCTAATTATTTATGTCTTGAACTATAGTGATACATATGCAATAGGAACGACGATTATCAGTTTATGGGGGGAAAAGTAATCGTTGAAAGAAAATGCGAAGTGAGGGCAGTTGAAACAGTTCCACTGACTTGGAATATTTGTTCTTATATACAATGCCAATACTCACCACTCCTCGCAATCACCACTGTAGCTATAAGATCTGGCACACTGCTACCAGCCGCAAGTAAAGTCAAGCCAGATACCGAATCGGGTATGGACAAAGTATACCCTACATTATAAAGAGAGAAAATAGAATTATTTATGACAATTGCTAAGCTACTGAAAACAAGTTTTCTGTGCGTTTGTTAAATTAAAATTTTTAATCTACTTAACTACCTATGATGGTGACCATCCAGACAGCAATGTAGGACAGTCCACCCATCCACGCGATGGAAACGAGGAATGTAGCTGGATACCACCTAACAGGTGGAATGGTGAATCGGAAGAGCAGCGATGGCAACCACATTACAACGGTCCACATTGGCATGCAGCAGCACTGAACTTCTCCTTCGTCATCTGATTCTATTACGACTGCAATGTAAATTATCACAACAGGTTTGAATTGAAAGTGTAGATTACATAATAAATTGTTACAGAATTAGATTACACAGTAAAAATTTCGGATACTTTTCTATTAGATGCCTGTCATGCGTTTTGGCACCTTTGACGATTCAAAGATACGTTAACCTAACGAATTAGGTCTAATTAAATTAGCCTTAATAATTTGATCTAATTTTTTTTAAGTTCTGTAGTTTCTGTTACTACCCATTTATCATGCGAAGGATAACATCACTGATTAAACTTCTTCCTTATACTCGTTTTACCCTTTATTCAAAAACTTATTAAAAAAATTACCTTGTTAACACAGCCTTTACCAACTCTAGGTGGGCCATAGATTCATACAACATAAATTGAATTTGAATCTCCAAGAAGAAATATAATGCAAGAATAATGTATTCTTTTGTTACGAATATAATATTCTTAAAAAGTTTCTTGAATTTTACATAATTCATATTAATTATCTAAATGCAATGCCTTATTAAATTTATTAGTTGGTTCAACATTCATCGGGAACAACATTCAGTAGAGCTTTCATCTTAATTACAACAATCCACAGCTCATTTAGGGGGTACTGGGGAGGGTTGGTCCAAATTTTACAAACTGTAAGATATAGAATTAACTGTTATATTAAACAAATTATTTATATGTTCTTTTGTACATTGGAATATCTGTCACATAAATTATGATAGAGTTCGCCTTGCTTAATTTAAGTGAAACACGGCAACGCATTTTTGGGAGGAACTAGTTTTGAGTCAAGCCGAAGCTACCACATATTTTGAAGGTTTGAAGGTTCATACCGTGGAAGATTGTACCCACCCTTGCTTTTCTAAAAAATATATCAGATCATTTAATTTCATATAATATATTAACTATATTTAATGCAGTTTAGTTACGCTCATAAAACTTTTTACTTGGATATAAAAATGGTGTTAATGATAGTCTGAAAAATCAAAGTACAAGCCTATTTTCAATGCAACATGGGCAGTTTTTTCAAATGAATGGGGATGTGGTTAGCTTATTACAATATCTGCCATAGAGACAAAAGATATCTTCTTCCTCTGAACATAAGAAAGAATACGACTCCGAATCAGTTCTTCATAAAGATTTTATTAAATCGTCATCAAATTTTTCAATGACGAACTGATGTTTTACTTGCAAACTTGGCTGTTATAAAATTTCCTTTCTTTATGCTTTTTGAAATTCTGATACATTGAACTCATCTTTCTTAGTGTCTGAGGAAAGGGGCATATTGACTCGTTGTCACTTGAATAAGATATTTTATTAAATAATAGCTTTATTATTGACGTAGAAGAAACTTGTAAGCAACTATTTCTTCAAAGATTTTGGTTTAGAAAGTCATTTATTTCTTCTTACTTTTGTACAACTGAAATTCATGTTCTTTTAAATTAGTTCTTTTAATGATGCATTAGACAAATTTCCAGATTTCTCCATTTTCCGTTTGAGATTGCTATCTTGCGGTCTAGCTTTTGGGAATGATAGAATTTGTTCGGGAGTCTTTTTTTTTTTTTTTTTTTGTGATCATCATTTTCTGAATCAGTATTCAGATGTGAGCATTCAATAGTGAGGTAGTTTAGTGACAAAGCAGATATATAAAAATTACTACATTCAGGGTGGTTGACCATATGATCATTCCTCTTTTATTAATTGATCTTCTCGTCATTGGTCCACATTTCCGAAGTAGCCATTTTATGTTTAACCACGATAACACTATATCAAACATTTATATATATATATATATATATACACTAGTAATTTAATAGGGTTAAGTATGCTGTAATGAGCTTGCATAATTTAAAGATAATGTTTAGAGAAAAGCTTACAAGTATGAACGAAAATACTTATCGTTGATGACAAAACTAAAACTCTTAATTTCTCAAACGCTGTTAAAAATCAAAACAAAATATTTATACATTTATATACATGTTATACATATATTTGTTCACATTGATTTAATTTTTTCACAATTTTTTTAATGTGAGCATGTCCAAGGGAATCTTCAACACTCAAAAACTGTGTTTGTACTTTAAACGCCATAAACCTTTAAATTTGGCGGCGCCGGACTTGTCTGTGCCGTCTCTTGACAATAGAATATATTTACATTTATTTCTAAGGTGCGTATCGACATTTAGATTTAAAATACTTACAATACCACGAGCATTCATTGCCCAATGTAAACACCTTTTAAACTAAGCACAAGTAATTATCAACAATAGCTAATCGGTCTTGTGTATAACTAAAAATTGTTCACAACTAAGAAACAAGCCAAGTGGCAGATGTTTAACGGTAAAGTACTAAACTTATTTTTTGAACTTAATGCATCTGTATATGAGTTTAACACAATTGGCTCAAATCTCTTTTTAAATTGAAACGACATTTATATATATATATATATTTACATACATATTATTATATTTATATTTATGTACATTTATATTGATATACATATACTTTTGGGCGCATTTTTTTCCATAAATGCATAAAATTTGAAGGCATTCTCAAATGCTAGAAAATGGAATGGTGTTTATGTTAGGTTACATTACTCTTCAAAAAATAATAATAATTGTTATTTAAATTTTGTAGGGTTTTTTATTTATTTATTTATTTTAATTTTTTTTTTGGACTGAGGACTATTAGTCTCAATCTAAGAATTTTTACGATACCAGTTTTACGATAGTTAGATATTTATCAAAATTGAAAATTTATCAAAAATATAATTGAATAATTTGAAAGTGGTGTTATAATTTGAAAAAAAAAAAAAAAAAAAAGAACTAATAGTCTTCCGTACTAAACTAAATTCTGCTTTTGCCAGAATTTCATCAAAATCGTTTTTTCTGTTTCTTTCTTTTCTTAGAAAGAAAAAGAAAAGAAAATTAATAATAATCAGTATCAAAACGGATAGTATCGAAAAAGTTTTTTTTTTCTCCAAAAAACTTTAATATGGCATTATAAGACAAAATTTCGTATAAATGCACGTAATGAGAATTATTGTTAGTCCCCCCCCCCCCCTCGAAGGAAGGGGGGGTATTACTTATCGATTACGATTCACCTGCTTTTATTATTATTATTATTATTTATTTTTAATAAAAACTGTGTCAGAAAACACCGTAAATATACTCTTTGAATTATAAAACACCCATCGTAAACAGACATATTATTTGAATTTAGCCCCATTTGCTCTCTTGATTTTTTTTTTTTTTCCCAAATGTGTTTTTATAATATGCAGTACAAAGAAAGTGTGATTTAATGCATTGTAATCTTACGTAAAGATGATAAATGAAGTACAAATGATATTTAAAACATGCCTGTGTGAATTTCAGTTTGTTCCAACGATTTCGTAATTCGTTTTTCAGTTTCAATTGTTCCATTGGTTGGCATTGCAGTATTTTTCTTTAGAAGGGGATCATTTTCTGGATCCATATCCTTTCGTCTCCGACAGTATTTTACCTGTAAAAAAAAAAAAAAAGCGTAAAAGTTGGCATAGATCCCATTTTATAAAGTTAAAATATTTGAAAACTCATGTAAAAATAAAGAAAAAGAACCATCTGGAGTGAATTTTTTAAACCTTTATTTACCACATTAAGAAAGAAACGTAAATTTCTCAATCTTATTTTTTAAATTGACTAACATGAATTTTTAGAGATATATACAGTAAAAACTATATGCATATCATTTCATCATTGTAAATAATAAGGATTTAATGAGGTGGTATTTTAGTATACTATTGGTACAAAGAGGTCGAGAAAAAAATCAAGGCCTTGAAAAAAAAATGTAAAAAAGAACAAAAGTATATTTATTTTTTATCATCTTTATATTTTTCTAAAACTGGTGATCCGCGTTTGTAATGATCGATAGATGGCGCTTTTTCAGCTCTTGTTGTTAGTAAATATAATAGCCACGTGTATTTATTATTGTTCTTTTTGTTATTCTACTTAATATTCGTACTATAATTTCTCCGCCATTACATCATGGAAAATTGATTGCTTTTGGAAAAAAATATTTCAGTTTATTCAAAGTTCGATCGGAAGTAGATTTTTAACTGAAGTTGAACAAATATTAGTTTCAAATCATCTGATTAATTCTTTACTTCCATTAGCCGAAGCAACTGAAATTTTAAATTTGTCATTTGGAAATAAATGGAAGCTTAATTCTGGATTTCTTGATCCATTGGAGTTACACTGTAGCACACAACAGTATAAGTGTTATCTTTTTTACCGGATTTATTCATTTTTATACAATAAATATATGTGAAACTAAACATCGGCCAGCAATGGCGGCTTAATGAAAGCCGAATTAACGCATGTTAATTGTAATTTCACCTTAGCCCACCAGAGGGCGAGCATTTCATTACAATCGCGGATAGATTCTTGAGGTAATATATAAATTAATTGTGACGCAGATGAAATGCAGAACAGCGGTCAGAAGCAGCAAGAGCATGCTATAAAATTATTTATAGAACAAAAATGGCTTCCTGTAGCGTCTAGTGCTTTTTAATCTAGTGAGATTTTAAAGTCCCGTCGGTAGATAAAGGGTTAAAAAGTCCTACTTCAAATGGACTAATAGAACAACTTATTAGTAAAAATAATTTGCTGCGTACTCACGAGACCTTGGACAGCTCTCTCGATTTTCGAATTGAAGTGCATGAGAACGATGTAGGAACAGAAGATCAATACCAAAGTGAGTGCTTCCCACCTAGATAAAAGAAGCGTATACAGGCTGGTTGTAATTAAACTTCCGCTATAAATACCATACTGCAGCGGAAACAGACGAGCCGATTGTCATTAAAGTTGGTATGACAACGATGCCTGAGAAGTGCTTAAAGAAATAAAAATTAATATAAAATACAGTTCAAAAATGCTCACTAGATGGCGATTTGCACGAAAAATAACGAAAATTATATCGAAGGAAATAAATGGCTCACACGAAATTCACAGACGATCTGAATATTTTTACTTTCTCTTATCCATAAGGTAGAGAAAGTATTGTTTTTGGGTCAAATTTTCGAACGTGAGTTATTGTTTTAGTTGTACGTTTTGAGGCCTCCTGAATACAAAAATCATGTTTTCAGCGGTTGATCTGTGTGTGTGTGTGTCTGTCTGTCTGTTATCAGCATATGTAAAAAACAAATTATAGCAGAAAGTCCAAACTTGGTATTCTAAATGTGTATCATATAAGGATGCATGCTACACTAAACTTTTCGTTGAGATCAAGCAAATGGTTCGTGTACAGGGACACCTAACATAATTTAAATACATTATGTCTACATGGGAAATTGCAGATAAGTAGAGTTTAATATCTATAGACTGCACCAAACCAAATGAAACGAATATATATTTTTTATATGCGTAAATACATGTTTCATGTAAAATATGGTACAGAAATCCTTCATTGTTCGTTTACAGGGTTACACAAAAGAACTAGATTATAGTGCGACAATATTTGAAAATTGATGAAAGAGTACTTCAGGTTGTGCTGTGTCTTATTAGTATAGGATTATATTTATGTGCACCATGTGATGTGTACGTAACTTTCAGAAGATATACAGGGCTGCGAATATTTAAGCCATAACATTTTTTTTTATTGTTAGTGGAAGTGTTTTACTATAATATTTTACCATGTCCAGGAAAGCTGCTCAGGAATTCAAATTAATTCCTAATAGCCATATGGTAAATAATGCATTTTTTTTAAAGCTAAATATTTATTTATTTATTTATTTATTTTTTGGCATAAATTTTTTGGTTGGTCTCTGTGTGTGTATATCTGTTATCAGCATATTTCAAGAGCAAATAATAGCAGAAATTCCAAACTTGGTATTTTAAATGTGTATCATATAGGAATGCTACCCTATCATTTCGTTGAGATTAATCGAAAGGTTCGTCCAAGAGAATTCAAATACATTACATCTATGGGGGAAATTGCAGGTAAGTAGAGTTTAACATCTATAGACTGCACTAAACCAAATGAAACGAATATATATATATTATATACGCAAAAACATGTTTCGTGTAGACTATGGTATAGATATCATTCACTGTTCACTTACAGGGCTACACAAAAGAACTAGATTATAGTACGACAATACTTGAAAATTGTTGGAAGTGTACTTCAGGTCGTGTTATTAATACAGGATTATATTTATGTGCACCATGTGAGGTGTACATAACTTTCAGAAGATATACAGGGCTGCCAATATTTAAGCCATAACATTATTATTTTTATTTGTAAGGGGAAGTGCTTCACTATAATATTTTACCATGTCCAGGAAAGCTGCTCAGGAATTGAAATAAATTCTTCGTATCCATATGGTAAATAAGGTATTTTTTTAAGCTAAATATTCATCGCTTGGTTTTTTGTATATTTAGACGTTTTGAGTCTTCCTGAATACCGAAGTCATGTTTTTAACGTTTGATCTTTGTCTGTGTCTGTTAGAATAAATTAAAAACAAATAATTTCAGGCGATCCAAATGTTGTATTTTGAAGTTAAAGTGTTTGTTACTAGAAAAGTTTGATCAAGATTGATAAGTTTCAAGAAATGTTGGTGTGAAAACTGTCTCAATAATTTTAAATGAACTTTTGAATTTAATAACAGATTCGAATTCTATATAAACGTAGGTACAGTAGTGAAACGGGAGGTTGAGTCCCCCTCACACAGAATCATTTGTCAAATAAAGTTACAAGCCTAATCTGAATTGTTTAAACATAGGTTTGCATAACAGTACTCGTTATCTTACCCCTTAATCTCCAACCTGTACTTATAGTATTAAATTTCAGGGCAAGAGAAAGTCGTGTGATTGGCACACCAGATTATTAAATAAGTTTTTGATCTCGTATGGATCGTTCCATTTTCTAAATATACCATTTATCCATGCAAAGAGCCATCTGTTATGATTTTTTTTTTTTTTTTTTTTTTTTTTGGGGGGGGGGGTGTTATGATTTTTTTTTTTATACTTTTATTTATTTATTTATTTTATTTTATTTTATTTTATTTTATTTTATTTTTTTGAGTGTATCTCATAAATTATCATAGTACAGATTTGGAGGAAATTTGGATACCTAATTTAAATGTAGCAGGTTGTTTAAAGTGTAATTGTAATGTAATCACCCTGTAATTACGCTATATTAGTTCAGTTTTAGCTTAAATTAATTGCGTGTTGTTTCGATTGAAATGCACAAGAGAAGAGATTTCTCTTTTTGACCATTTTATCAGTGGCAACATGCCGTTATTAATCGCTTCCGAATTTACGACACCAGATAGAGATGTTTACACATGCTTTTTTTTTTTTTTTTTTTCTATATATATATTTCCGTAGTGAAATTTTTAGAATATGTTTTGTAATGCTTAAATTTTGTCTTTTCCCCAATTTAATCGTAAAACAGTATATTTCTCTTCAAAGCTTTGAAACTGACTAGTTAATATATTGTGATCTTCTTGAACGATGCTTGCTAGTATATACTGAAATTTTTTATATGAAATAGCTAAATATTGCTTATTGAGCAATTTGAACCTATTGAAAACTCTTTTATCCTTTTCTTTTTAACCTTTAATTTTTGAATAGAGTAATCCCTTCGGTTGACAAATTTGTCGCTTAAAGGGGTAAATCACAGGTCGTCAAGGTCAGCGAAAGCCCATATTATTCTAATCAAATTTTCTAAAAATGTCTTTGCACTGGGTCTAATACCCTACGTGTTATAATTTAAAAAATGGATTGTTTTATTTTATTTATTTATTTTATTTTATTTATTTTGAAATAATAATATAAAAAAAAAAAAAAAAAAAAAAAAAACAGTTATACCTTTATGAATGTATGTGGTAGTCTCATAAAAATTTGTACAGATAATCAGAAAAATTCTAATAATGACATGCTACAGCCAAATCGCATTTAAAGCATAACTTTTTACTGGATGATCTAAAACATTTTGATTTTGATTTAACTCTTTATTAATCCCTTTTTCCTCTTAAGGACAAAACTTTTGCTGAAATATATGAGGTATAACATGGTCTTTATACTCCCAAAGTTTCAAGATAATTTTTAAAGAATTTGTCTAGATGGTTAACAAAACGTTTAAATTGGAAAGTGTTCAAATACTTATTGGTAGATAGTGCATTTGGATAGTACTTTATTTATACAGAATGTATTCACTCAATTTTGTGTAACCCAGTATATTGACTCTTACAAGGAGAGGTCACGACATGGAAAATTCAGATCGGGACGAAATTGTGCAGGATTGTAGTATACTATGAGGGTAACAACATATTAAAGCAGTAGGACCCACTATCCACAAAATTTCGAGAAAAAAGCATTTAAAGTTTCAGTAATCTTTAAATAGAAGTTATTTCACAAGCGAGCAGTCGCCTCAGTGGTGTGGTCTTAAAGCGCGAGTCTCCCACCCAGATGACTTGGGTTCGAGGCTACCTACGGGACTACTTTTTTTTTTTTTTTTCCTTTAACTTTTTATGTAATCTTAACTTATTATTTATTTTACTTTATTTTTCAATTCAATTGAAAATTTGAAAATTTTAATAAAAAATTATTTAATTTTCTTGAGTATAAAATAACTTTTTCTATTTTTAATATTTATAACTTAAAAATACAATAAATTTCTATAACTTAAAAAATAAAGTTTAGTTTTACAAAACCCTAAATAAGAAACATAAAGAAAAACAGACAAATATTTAAATAATTAAAAAATAAGCAAGCTGTAAACAAAGCGTAAAATACTAAGCAGGTGTACTTAAATCTTGGTTTGAGCTTCCTGATTTGGTTTGAATGTGTATAAATTACGTAAACACTTCTAGCTTGTTAATAATAAAGGACAGGTGGAATTTTATTTTGTGCACAGAAGGATTAAAAATAATCTGGTGTGTCACCCACACGACTTTCTCTTACCCTGAAATTTAATACTATAAATACAGGTTGCAGATTAAAAGGTAAGATAACGAGTACTGTAATGTAAACCTGCGTTAAACAATTCATATTAGGATTCTGAAGAGTTTTATATGATAATTAGTTCTGTGTGAGGGGGGCTACCGCCCCCCTCAACCCCCCGTTTCATTAATGCACCTACATTTATATAGAATTTAATTCGGTTATTAAAAAATAATTCTGTTTTTTAAAAATAATTTATTAATATTATTATTTAAAAAAATTATCTTTTATGATAATGCAGACGATTTCCATATTAGAGAAGTAGTATAACACCAAATATCCAAAAAAAGCCCATATCGATGGTTAAACCATTCGTTTTAAAGGTATTGGCGAGCTCTTTTGAAAGATACCCATCATGAAAATTTACTCCCCTCGAGGGGGGACTTCTCCCCCAGGGGGGGAGGCGAGGCTTCTACATACACAAAATTTTTTTCCCAGTTAACTATCTCTATTACAAAAAATATATATTCGTTTCATTTGGTTTAGTGCAGTCTATAGACGTTAAACTCTACTTACCTGCAATTTCCCCCATAGACGTAATGTATTAGAATTCTCTTGATTGTCCCTGTACACGAACCATTTGTTTGATCTTAACGAAAAGCTTACTGTAGCATCCCTATATGATACACATTTAGAATACCAAGTTTGAACTTTCTGCCATAATTTGTTTTTGAGATATGCTGATAACAGACAGACACACAGACATACACACAGACCATTTGCTAAAAACATGATTTTCGTATTCAGGGGACCTCAAAACGTGTAAATATAACAAAATCTCGCGTTCGAAAATTTGACCCAAAAACAATACTTTCTCTACCTTATGGGTAAGAGAAAGTAAAAAAAATCTGGAGTGACTCCACTCAACTTTCCGAACATTGAGTAACTAACAGTTTTGTAGATAAAATAAAGAAAGAGGAATTGCTAAACAAACAAAAGAGAGAAAACCATAATAGAGTGTTTTTTTCTCCATATATCACACGAGGTTTTATTTAACGCTACTGAACTTTGAGCCCTTAGATCATAATGATAAAGAATTTTTCGTTTTGTCCCTGTAAAAATCTATAGATGCTAGATTCACCAAAATGCTTATAGTTAGTGCAACAGTGATTTATAATATTCATACAAATTTTCAGCTCAATTGAATAAGGCTGCTATCGCACTTTTAAAAATTTGGTCTCATAGGCCATAATGATAAAGAATTTTTCTTTGTGTCCCTGTAAAAAAACTGTAGTGCTAGATTCACCAAAATCTATACAGTTGGTGCAAATGCGACCTATAACATGTGTACAATTTTTTTGCTCAGATTAATAAGGCGTTTAGACGCTATCACACTTTTAAAAATTTGGCCCCATTGGCCTTAATGATAAAGAATTTTTCTTTGTGTCCCTGTAAAAAAACTATAAGTGCTAGATTCTCCAAAATCTATACAGATTGAGTATCTGTGACCTATAATATGGGTATAAAATTTTTGATCAATTGAATAAGGCGTTTAGATGCTATCGCACTTTTAAGATTTTGGTCCCATAGGCCATAATGATAAAGAATTTTTCTTTGTGTCCCTGTAAAAAAACTATAAGTGCTAGATTCACCAAAATCTATAGGGTTCGTACTATGGTGACTTACAATATACGTACCAACTTTCAGGTTAATCGAACAAAGCCTTTAGACGCTAGCGTGTTCACAGACATACACACATACACACATACACACATACACACACACATACATACATCATCGTAAAAATAGTGAAAACGGACTCAGGGGACCTCAAAACGTATAGAAACATCAAAATCTCGAATTCGGATTTTTGACATGATTACAATACTTTCCTCACTATAGTGTTCGGAAAGTAAAAAAAAAGGAAGTCGTTATTTATCGAAAAAGAAACGATGTTCATTAACATTTAAAATCTACATTTAAAGATAACATTTCTTTACCTGTAATAATTTAATAGCATTGTAATCCTATACTATAATTTTTCAAGAAACTGTATTGATTGGAGAAGTAATTATTTAATATGGATAGTAATTATATATGCAATTAAAATCACCATTTCTATGTTTTTTTTTTTTTTTTTTAAATAAAATTAAATATACCTAAAATAAAATAAAATATTTAGATAAATAATTAAAAACAGTTTCTTTAGTTTTACCTTATTTTACAGTTAAAATAAAACTAAAATTTATTTTTTAAGTTATATAAATTTATTGTATTTTTAAGTTATAAATATTAAAAATAGAAAAAGTTATTTTATACTCAAGAAAATTAAAAAATTTTTTATTAAGATTTTCAATTTTTGAATTGAATTGTAAAATAAAGTAAAATAAATAAAAAGTTAAGATTACATAAAAAGTTGAAGAAGAAGAAAATAAAAATAGTCCCGCAGGTAGCCTCGAACCCAAGTCATCTGGGTGGGAGACTCGCGATTTAGGATCACACCACTGAGGCGCTTACTCGCTTGCGAAATAACTTTTATTTAAAGATTACTGAAACTTTAAATGCTTTTTTCTCGAAATTTTGTGGATAGTGGGTCCTACTGCTTTAATATGTTGTTACCCTCATAGTATACTACAATCCTGCGCAATTTCGTCCCGATCTGAATTTTCCATGTCGTGACCTCTCCTTGTTAGATTATATACATACATAATATACTTATATTTAGCACAGTATGAAAATTACATAGCAGCACTTGAAATGTAATTTCAGAAGTTTCAAAGTATAGTACTAATGCATCCAAATTATTTTGTGTAGCCTTGTAAACGAATAACAAGTAATTCTCGTACCATATCCTTTACAAAATATGTTTTATGTGTACAGTCGGGGAAAAAAAAAACGCATCACCCGCTGTAATTTCCTTATTAATTGACGCAGAAACATTTAAATAGACATAATTCAACAGGAAATTAAATGCACTTTCTGAAAATGTTGTCGAATTTTTAATTAGGGGTCATCTACATATTGAAATGAGCGCCAACTCTGACTTTTTCAATAGCAACACCCAATTTTGACTTCATATTCGAATTTCTGAGAGTCTGGCAGTGCGGAAAAGTATACTATTTGTATACTTTATCTTTAGTATTTATAGAGTTATAATCAAAAATGTGTTAGGGGGTTATCAGTAAATGTAGAAAAATAAAACTAAGATCCTATAAGAAACAGATAAAATTTTAATGTTTCACACCGGGAATCTTTCAGGTAAAAAAGAATTATAAAAATTAATGACTTAACTAACAACGTTAACTTAACTGACTTAACAAAGTTAATAAATTAACTTTGTTATTTTTTAAGATTTGATTCATTATCTCATGCAAAACTTTATACAGGGTGGCCCGAAAAACATGATAGAAAGTATTTTAAGTTTCTGATTTCAAATGTATTGATACAAATATAGTTCTTCCATATTATAATAGCACATATAGTGACATTTCAGTTGAATGCTTAATTACCGGAAATAAAGAATAAGCAATATAGAATCACAAACCTTTTAAGATCGATTATATATCGTAAGAAAATTTTATGAGAATAACCGATGTAATGTCCCCGTTCGACGGGCATTCGTTCAGAGTTCAAAAAAAAAAAAAAAAAGACGCTTAGTGAAGAGATAATCGCGCAGTAAGTTATAGCACTCTAAAGTCGCAGTGATTTTTAAGCCATCAGATGACTGATGTAATGATCCTAATCTCCCACTGATTTTCATTGTTTACAGGTTGATGGACAGATATGAATCTACAGGGAGTGTTTAGGATGCAAAAAGAAAGGCGTCGTCGGGACGAAAATCGGCAGTTGTTACTGACGACATCAGGGAGCCTACGCGCGCATACTTTGAGGATCAGCCAACCACTTCCACTCGACAGGCGGCCCAACAATTAAGCATATCCAAAACATCATTACAAAGGCTAATGAAAGCAGTAGGATTGTGTCCATACAAGATCCAAATGTGACAGCCGCTAAAGGGGGGGGGGGGAATACTGTGCAGCGGAGAGATTTCGCAAACCACATAATCGAGGAACTTAAAAATGGTTCCATCAGTGAATACAAGATCTGGTTCAGTGATGAGACCCATTTTCAGTTGAATGGTTTCGTGAACAAACAAAACTGGCGCCACTGAGGTACGGAAAATCCTCATCTCAGCGCCATCTCTTCACTGCATCCACAAAGGGTCATTGTGTGGTGTGCCATATCGTCGAAGCAGATAATTGGTCCGATATTTATTGATGGTGTGGTCACAGGAGTGAAGTATCGAGAGTTGCTAGAGCGTCACTTTGGCCCTGATGCGGGCCATCTCAACAGGATACGCCGGTACTGGTTCAAGCCAGATGGGACTCGTCCCCAAAAAACTTCTGACGTCTTCACTTGGCTTGAAACGACGTTTGGTGAACGTTTGATTGCATTGGATGCAGAGAAATTCACGGGGCACGGGATAGAGTGGACCCTATACAGTCCGGACCCAAATCCGTGCGACTTATTCTTATGGGGTTACATCAAGGTTAGAATCTATGGGAATAGCCCTGATTCACTGGAGGACCTAAAATTGGCTATCAAAAGTGAGATTGATGCACTTGATTACGACACACTCCAGCGCATTATGACAGAGTTTCGGAACCGGTTTTATAACACTATAGTCGGGAACGGTAGGCATTTTAAGCATCTTGTATATTAAATGTCATTCATATCTTTATTCAATAAAATATGTTTCATGTTCTTGCATGTTTTTTTTTTTTTCCACAACGATCGTTTACTTTCTATCATGTTTTTCTGACCACCCTGTAAGAGACGGCCCGCTAAACCACTCCAAAAGAAAGATTTATTTATATTTCGAAAACTAATAACTGGAATGAGCTGCAAATTTGCATACCCATATTTTTCAGCATTAGGATTTGTTTTATGTAAAAATTAATATAGGTCATAATTCATAATTTTTATGAATATGAATTTATTAATATTTTTCAGAATTAAAAATATTTTTCAGAATCAAAAGTAATGATGGATTATGTTTGGGTTTCTTCACTGTATCTTGTAAAAAAAAAAATTATATCGTTCGTGTTATTTTTTGTAAAGATATTAATAAAAGTTTGAAATATGAATTTAACATTAGCACCTTCAAACTTTGAACGCCTATAACTCTGAAAAAATAAGTAAAATATACAACCAATATACTTTTTCGCGTTGTCGCGATCCCAGGAATTCAAATATAAAATAAAAATGGGGCATTACCATTGAAAAAACCAAAGTTGGTCCACGTTTTAATATGTAGACAACTCCCAATTCAAAATTTCAGTTCATTTTCTGAAACTACTCACAATTCCCCGTCGAATGATACCTATTGCATTTTTCTACATCGATTAGCAACGAAGTTACGTTGAGTGTTGCGTTTTTTTTTACTTCCTTATACAAAGTATAAAGAAGTTTAGTAATCCCGATTTGCGAAATGAATTTTGTATTTCACATTGCTCGAAAACGAATGATCGCTGAATGTTGCCAATTTATACGTGTTACTGTCATGATGTCTAGTTGTACACCTACAAGTGTCGTCTTAACACGAGCTTTCGTTTTAGAGATATAATTGATTTTACACGATTTTTCGTTACGTCTGTATGTATGTGTGTCTGTGTGTGTGTGTATGTCGCATAACTCAAAAACGGTTGGACGTAGAAAGTTGCAAATTGGTAAATAGGTTTGTTATAACATCTAGTTGTGCACCTCCTTTTTTGGACTTTGTATGATTTTCCGTTTTGGAGATATTTTGGAAAATTAGGTTCATAAACGCCAAAATTTATCAAAAAACGGTAATAACTCAAAAACGGTTTGGACAAATCTTGCAATTTCAACAACTTCCCGATTAGCTAGACATTTGAAATTTTCAGAAAAGCTCAGAATACGTTGACAATGCATTTTTTTTATATTTTTAGCCAACTCTTTCCCATACCTGCTGCCTTCAGCAGCGTTTATGTGATTCAACAGAAAATTTATTTAACTAATTTCCCGACTAGCTAGACAT
Source organism: Salticus scenicus (assembly GCA_963930645.1). Taxonomy (NCBI): domain Eukaryota; kingdom Metazoa; phylum Arthropoda; class Arachnida; order Araneae; family Salticidae; genus Salticus; species Salticus scenicus. Next base: position 319,809,793 of record OZ005648.1, on the reverse strand, counting down.
TTCAAACTTTCAGACTAGATCAGAACACGGTGAAAATACATTTTTTAAATACTTTTAGCCAACTGTTCAGGGTCACTGCTGTCTTCGGCAGCGTTACCAGTACAAATCTTGCAATCGATTTTTAACTAACTTCCCGACTAGCTAGACATTTAAAACTTCCGGAAAAGCTGAGAACACGGTGACAATGCATTTTTAAAATATTTTTAGCCAACTGTTTCAGGTCCCTGCTGCCTTCGGCAGCGTTTATATGGTTCAACAGAAAATTTATTTAACTAACTTCCCGACTAGCTAGACATTTGAAACTTTCAGAATAGTTCAGAACAAGGTGAAAATGCATTTTTTTAATACTTTTAGCCAATTTCTTCGGGTCCCTGCTGCCTTTGTCAGCGTTACCAGTACAAATCTTGCAATCGGTTTTTAACTAACTTTCAGAAAAGCTCAGAACACGGTGATAATTCATTTTTAAAAATATTTTTAGTCAACTGTTTCGGGTTCAATTCCAATAATTTTTAACATTATGTATATTTCTAAAAGTGTATAAGGAAGTCATGTGGTGCCCACATCAGATTTTTTTTTTCTCCGACTGTACAAAAAGTAATGTGTTCATTTCAGTTTGTTTTGTGCAATCTAAAGGTGTTAAACTACCCCTACAAAAAATCCCCCCTATAAACATAATATATTTGAAATATCCCTAATGTCCCTGTACTGAAACCGCTTGTTTGATCTCAACGAAAAGTTTAGTGTAAATAAGAAATTTAGTGTAACTGTTTCCCTATATGGTACAGATTAATAATACCAAAATTAGACTTCCTGCTACTATTTGCTCTTGAGGTATGCTGATAACACACACGCACACAGTCACACAGATAAACCGCTAAAAACTTGATTTCCGGATTCAGGTGAACCTCAAAACGTGTAATTATAGCATTTTTTTTTTTTTTTTTTCCATTATATGGGTAAGAAAAAGTAAAAAAAGTGTTCCATTTGAAATTCCAAAGTTGCCCCCACCTGTCTCCTAAGGACATGGTAGTTGGCCCGTTTTAGCATCATCTAATAGTTTGAAATATTAAATGCGTATATTTTTACTTTTCAATTCAAGGTGTATCTTTAGAGATGTTTAACATATCCCATATTTTTGTTACACCCAGTATAGTGTAATTATATTACAGTAAAAAATTGTAAATATAGTTCTTTTGTTTTTATATTTTACCTTGAAAAAAGTATTATTATCTAAACTTCTGAGATGGACTGTATAAACATTCTTATACGTACTGAATTAATAAAATTCGTGGTGATGTTTCTTAGGATGAAAGAACCAGTGGTTTCATTCAATCCTATTTATTTATTTATTTTTACTTTTATTTATTTATTCATTTTTTAATGAGCATTTTTCTCCTTCTTTTTCTTATGGCAAAATGATCAGTAGAATTTTTTAGGATAGAAATTAAGGTTCAATCATTTAGCTTCAATTTTTATTGTATGTAACTATTTTTAAAATATTCTTGAAATATGATTGTGGATAGTTTTCTATTTTTTTACTACAAATTAATTATTTTATTTGATAGAATTACAGTCATGGGTCGTCGCTATGACAACCCATGGTCGTTTTGCTCTTGCTTCCGGCAACAAATTCAACTTTCTCCAATTACGTTTTAAACTCTCGTTTGCTAGTACGTGCTTGAAATGTAAAATTATTTGAAAGAAGTAGATGCAATCCTTTAACTTATCACGATTTTCAGAGATTTGAAATTGAATGGAGAAATTTTGGTCAATGTTTTTCTCTCTGATTATCTACAAATGTATGTGTTTATGTATATTTCAAAATGCTACTATATTAAGATTATTAAAGCTAATGCAAAAATAAAAATGAAATTACACGAAATTTACTTTAATATATCCTTATGGGTTTAATAGTGAATATTTCAATAAAATTATTATATTGTATTTTTGTTATTAACCCTGGAATGGATTATTCATATCTATGCCATGCTTAATGACAAAATTAATTATAAAACTTCATAAAATAAACGAGGTAAATCTACTGTAAGAATAAATTATTTCTAAAAATTGAAATATGAAAATTATCAAAATGCTACAATCCAGTTTTCTTAACATCTTTATATTGCTAATTATTCGTAAATTTATTTCTGTTATAAAAAAAAGTAGCAAACTATTAAACCATTCTCACATGCCATTTATTTATGTATATATAAAATTTGTATTTCTTATTTATAACTAGAAAGCTTTGCCCATTTCGCTGGCCACTATACTTAAAAGAATTATAAAAAAAAAAAAAAAAAAAAATTAAATATTACTTTATAAAAAAAAAAACTTTAAATATTCCTATTTTTTTATTTTAAGCAGGGAAAAAGTTTCGTATTTTTAAAATTTTAAACTATATTAAATTTTAATAATTAATATAATTTTTCTTATCATAAATCATTTCTTTTTTCTTTTTTAATATTAAAAAAAAAAAAAAAAAAAAAACTTTCTAAAATGACATTTTTATATCTTATATAAATAAATTTCCTAAGAATTCTGCTATTACCTTTAAATCTTGTTGTAATTCTCTTTGACTTTGGGGTGACCAATAATAATATCATTATAAATAATCGAAACATTCATGATTATTATAAACTTTTAACATTCCATATAATAATAATAATTATCTGGAAAAAAAAAGTTCCAAAATGTGCCGTTAATTATCCGTAAAGTGAAGCTCCTCTTTTTCTCTTTTCACTATGACTGTTTCCGCTGTAAACACGTATTCTTATCTTTTTGCTAAAAAAAACTTGTAGTAAATCCTTGAAGTCTATTGTTTCCTGCTATTTCATTGTGTTGCTAACAACATTCATGTATTTAATGAGTCCATTTAATGAGTCCATGAGTCCCCTGACATTGACATTACCCTGACAGCGCCATCTATAGGAACATGTTGGAACTACTTTTTTCCTACCCCAAACCAAATTTCGTTGCCTCACGATTGCTCTGGTAAAATACCAAATCGTTCTGATGGGTATTTTTAAAATTATAGCGCTTTGAAATCGTAGCTTTAATTATAATCACCCTGTATATTGGATGATATCACACAAATGGGCTTCCTTAAATCTTACCAATAATATAACAATAGTTTAATGGTATTTGTCAATAGTTAATAATAATTAATAAATTTTAAAAAAGTGTATATTATATGAATATATGCAAAGCATATGTGTACTCCAGAGGCAAAGGACACCCTGTCCCAAAAATGAATTTTTTAGGAAAGATGTCATAATGAAAACAATTAATGACATTTGTCATGAATAAAAAAAATAGACATTGTTTTATGTTTTACTGTCCTGTATCCTTTATTATAAATTAGCATAATACCTCTATATAAAGCAAAAAATGCACATTAAGGACATGGTACTAACACTTCTAATAAAATGGATATGCTGTCCTTTACCTCCGGGGTACAGGTACAGTCACCCCCCCAAAAAAAGTCTCCCCCCCCCGCACCCCACCTAATTTCGCCGTAAATTATCGTAAAAACATGCGGCTGGAACCTATCGATCTGTTATAACTTATAACATCTAGTTTTTAATGGTGTAGTTCGATTTTGTTCAAGGGGCCATCTACATATTAAAACACGTATAAACTTCATTTTTTTCAATGATGAAAACACACAATATATATATGTACAGTCAGCCAAAAAAAAAAAACGCCACCCCGCCACCTAATTTCGCCGTAAATTATCGTAGAAACATTTGACTGGTACCGATCGATTTGTAATAACGTCTAGTTTATAACGGTATAGTTACATTTTGCCTAGGGGGTCGTCTACATATTAAAACTGGCATTAACTTCATTTTCTTCAATGGCAACCCCTATTTTTGACCTCATATTCAGATTTCTGAGATCAAGGCAGTTCGGAAAACCTACCTATTTATGTACTTTAAATCAATTCTAAAGAGAGTTACACGTGAAAATGTGTTAGGGGACCGTCTATACATTTAGAAAAAATAAATCGTGATCTACCACCCAATATACATTATTTATTAAATTTCACATCGGAAAAAAAGTTCAGAAATGTTAATTGTAAAATAAAAAACGATTCAAATTCGCAGAACTTTCTATGTTAGCTTATGAATTAAAAGATTTTTATTGGTTTCAATTAATTAAACATTGAATAGTTAAATATATCACATCATACGGAGAAAATTAAATAGCTTGAATCATATGAACCCTACAATGTTGAATTACAAAAATCTAGATACCGAGGCAAAAGAACAATAGTAATAATGATAATAATATTAATAGCGGTTAAAAAAAAAAAAAAAAAAAAAAGTATTTAATATTTAAGAAAAAGAATTATGCACTTCTTAAAAGCAAAAACTGTTTTATTTAAGAGACAAAAATTTAAGTTAAAATACATTTAAAAAAACAAAAAATATATATAAAAACAATTAAAATCTACTAACTAACAATTATTATCTACTTCTTGTTGGGTATATTTTTATTTTATACAGTAAGCTTCGCATGAAAATGTTACTATAAAGTTTTACATTTAATTTCAGGCGTACAAACCAACAATAGATAATATACAAAAATATAGATAACAAGATTTAAACTAAAATCTGAGAAAAGATATTTAACATTTTCGCGGCCACTGACGTAGTTTCACGTCATTTTGAAATCTGTAACTCCACCAGTGGGCGTTTCTTTCACAATTTGTGTGTTACGATATTTCTTAAGAATATTCCTTATATTCATATTTATATAAATAAAATAGTATGAATACAAATACTTTCACTAGAAAGAGTATAATTATTATGTATATCCATATGAAAAGAAATATGGATATAGAAAGAACGGTTTCCTATTACCTAGAACGAATATTCCCCGTTCTGCAGTCGTCTACTGTACTTGAATTCTTAATTTTAAATGTGTAAAATCTATATCTTTAAAAGTAATAAGACATATTACTTTGTTTTAAAATCTTTTTACGTGATAAGTGTGACGCCAGTTTTACGCCGTGATTAAAATAATAGAAAATAAATAATATTGCGCTTTGTTTCAATAATAGATTTTAAAAACTTAAAAAAAAAAAAAAAAAAAAACTTTAATATTCAGTATTAAAAAAACATTTGATAAAAATTTTATATTTTATTATGTTACGTCATGCGATAAAATTTAAATAGCATAAACGGTAGAGTAAGCGAATGCGAAAATGTCACAAGAAGATTACAACAGAAAATTTGTTTTAAAAAATCTGATAAAAATTAACAAAAATCAATTATATTAATTTAAAAAAAGGAAAAAACAAAAGTATTGTTCACTGTATTGCTCTTTCAAATAATAGTCCTCGTCTTACCGCGTTTTTTTACCGTCATGATACTTAACTTGAGGTGCACGAATCCTAGAATATTCAAGTTAAAAACAAAAGACAAAAGGGACAAAATAGAATTTTAGCAGCGAGAAACTAGGAAACGTTATGCAATATTTAAGAACAAAGACATAACATTTCAGAATCAAGTATACTCCTTTTCGTAACGGAAGCCACGCCTTTACACATTTTTTTTACATCATAAAACAAAATTATTTTACATACTTCCAATTAAATCATTTAAATTTTGTCTTCAGCATTCGATGTAGTAAATGCCATTGACATTTATGCATACCAGCGTCACATAGAGAGTCATATACGAATACAGAAACTAATGTTTTTAATATTGTTTCCGCAATATAGAGGCGGGGCTTCATTTCTTTTGGAATTTTTTCACAATCTCTCGCTTGCATTGAGATAATTTTATAAAAATGATCCAATTTGTATCATAAACATCGAAATGTTGCTTAGAAAACAATTAGAATAACATTAAGGTAAATTAAAATAGTTTTTGTCAAAATATATACAGATATTTACTCACAGAGGATACAAATTATTATAAGTGACGGCCCCCTAACAACAGTAAAAAATAAAATATCACTGTAACTCAAAAAATAATGTTAAGAACGAGCTGTAAATTTGGAAACCCATGCTTTTGATGATGCCCGTTCTGTTTATGCAAAAATTAACATAGGTCATAATTCATAATTTTTTCAAATATGAAATTATTAATAATTTTCATATTTCAAAAAAAAAAAAAAAAAAAAAAAAAAAAAATTATCAAAAATATGCATGGAATATATTTGGGTCACTTCGTTCTATCATATAAAAGAAACAGAATTTGAATATCATAATTATTTTGGAAGATATGAATTAATGTTTGTCACATTCATTTAACATTAGCGCCCTCATAGTTTGACAGCTTATAACTCTGTGAAGAATTGAGCAAAATATATAAACTATACCATTTTCCGCGATGATTTTGTCCAAAGAATTCAAATAAATTATAAAAAATGGGGGTTACCATTGAAAAAAAAAGAAGTTGATGCCAGTTATAATATGTAGACGACCCCTAAAGCAAAATCTAACTATATCATTATAAACTAGACGTTATTACAAATCGATTGGTACGAACCACATGTTTCTACGATAATTTACGGCGAAATTAGTTGGGGAAATGGCGTTTTTTTTTTTTTTTTTTTTTTTTTTTTTTTTTTTTTGGGGGGGGGGCGGGGGGGGTGACTGTACATGAAGATATCTTCTTATACTTTAAAGAAACAAAAAGATGGTTAGATGGATGGACAAATGTATGATTACTCAGGTCGGAAGGGTGGGAAGTGTTATTTGATTTATTTGGGTGGATGGATGCTGAAACAAATTTAATAATGGTATGAAATAAATAAATTAAAATAGAAATTTCATTGCAATTATATTGTATCATTTTTTCATTCTTCTATATTCTGTCCTCTTTTTTTTTTTTTTTTTTTTTTTTTTTTTCCGAAAGGAAAAAAAAAATATATTGTTTATTATTATTTGCTAAATGATATCATCCTTTGATTAATTTCACTGGATCTACAGTGTTAAGAAAATTAAGCATTTATATGTACAGTCAGCCAAAAAAAAAAAAAGCCACCCCCCCTACCTAATTTCACCGTAAACTATCGTAGAAACATGCGACTGGTACCGATCAGTTGTAATAACGTCTAGTTTATAATGTTATAGTTAGATTTTACTTAGGGGGTCGTCTACATATTAAAACTGACATCAACTTCATTTTCTGCAATGGTAACCCCCCTTTTTTATAATTTATTTGAATTCTTTGGATCAAATCACCACGGAAAATGGTATAGTTTATATATTTCGCTCAATTTTTCATAGAGCAGGGATGGAACACGGGCGCAGAATTCATACCACTATGAATGTAAGAAAATTTTCTACCTCTTAAATCAACGATATTATAGGTAAAGAAATTTCTTAAACGGATTCCGGTATGAATTCTGCGCCCGTGTTCCATCCCTGATAGAGTTATAAACTGTCAAAGTTTGGGGATGCTAATGTTAAATGAATGTGACAAACATTAAATCATATCTTCCGAAATAATTATGATATTTAAAATCTGTTTTTTTTTTATTCGTTAGAATGAAGTGACCAGTAGCGGCTCGTGAGATTCCTTTACAGGGGGGCTGCATAGCTGCATGTATACGTAAGATTTGAGAAAAAAGCGAAAATAATTTTCTAAATAATCTGTTTTAATCGGGGTCTTCGGGTTTTATATGCGCAGACTGAGCAAGAAGCAGAGCAATACAGGATACAGCATAGATTTAAAATTTTATATTATTGGACATTCATTACAAAGAAAAAAAAAATCTGGAGATTTTATTTTGTTAACTTTATTTATTAATGATAATCAATTTTCCCCAAATAAAATATTTTTCATCTGCATGCTATTATTTTCTCCAAGATGGTACGAAGTATACATACATGTTTGTAAATCAAATTTTGCTCATTAAAAAGATACACACACAATGATTTATATAAAAATAATAATAAATAGTTTGATTACATACTTATGTAGATCTGTACAGCTCTTGCGATAATAACTGCAAATAATTCGAATCTATAGTCCATAATGATAAATAATTTCTTTTTGTGTCTCTGTACAAAAATGTATAAGTCCTGTACTCATCAAAATTATACAAATTGCGTGACGATTACCTATAACCTATCTACCAATTTTTAGCTCAATTGGATAAAACATTTAGGCGCAACCGCACTTCATAAATTTAAGTCCATTAATCAAAATGATAAGGAATTTTTCTTTGTGTCCTTGTAACAGAACTATAAGTCTCACATCCATCAAATTCTATACAGCTCGTTTGATGGTGACCTTTCACATACCTACCAGCTTTCAGTTCAATCGAACCAAGCATTTAGATGTTATGATATTCACTCACTTACTCACACCATACATATAACACTGTAAAAATAGCAAAAATGAGCTCAGGACACCTCAAAACATTATAGTAATGTAATGCTCGTATCTTAAAACTGCAATTATAATGATGCGTTTCATTAATTTATTGAGAACATCCTTCGAAATATTAATTAAAAGAGTTAACATTGACGTAAAATCTTGCACATCACATAGATTATGAAATGCTTGTCTAACATTACGAACATTTTATTGTTATTATTTTTTTTAATGCGAACTTTACACACATGTACAGTAAACTAAAATTTACACATGGTACAGTAAACTAAAATTTCATTTAAATATGAAACCTTAATATAATTAAAAATGAATTTCCAAAATTTGCTGCACATCTTCTGTATTGCCGTGCATAAAAAAAAAACATCTACAAATGTTAAAACACTATTTCTTTAGACTTTAGATATATTTAAAAAGGCTTGAATAGTATGTATCAGTTTAATTTGGTTTGAAATATTATCCAAGCCAGCAGTGCATTCTGGATGTTTTGTGTGTTCTCGTAAAAGAAGTATATAGGAAAAATAGTGTGGCCAATCTACAGAACGGATATTAAAATGTTTAAATTTCCGTGCATATTTCTGAAAGTTCTCACTCAAATAGAAAGAGAGATGAAACGAAGTTATAAATGCTTTCCAACTTCGTTGTATGAAAATGTCAGAAATTAAAAATTTAGTAATCTCGTGTTTTTAAGAAAGGTTCGACGGCTAATATTTCTCATCAAAATAGAAAAACATTAGTGACTAAAATACAAGTGAAAAAAAAAAAATAATAATTATAATTATAATTTTCATAATAACCTTATCAACAAAGCGATTAAACACTTGATAAATTTTAAATATTATGTTTAAGGCAAAATTTATATAAAAATTGAGATTCTGTCTATTCAACGTTTCTGTCATTGGCAAACCAAGAAACCGAAAAACCGTTCGAAATTTCCATGTAATATAAAATAAAAATCTGCTTGAAAAATAAATAAAAATGACTTCTATTTTCTCATATAATCGTGAATAACCTTCATGCTAAATTGTTTTACCTCTCATACATAAATAATCATCAAACACAGCGATTACCGCATTAAAAACTGTGAAGAAAGAACGTAGATTACAAAGGGAAATTGTTCTTTTCCAGCATTACCGAAATCCCTAATCAGGTCGGTGCTGCAGCGGATGCAGCTCCAACCAAATGGTCGAAACTGGTAGGGAAAACGAGTAGGGGCGGTTGTAACTGTTCTTTCCCTAAAGAAATCCCTTTTTTCGAGAGCTGCATGAATGAGCAGTCCCTTTACGAACTTTTGAGGTGCTTTTGCGTTTAAAAATAGTTAATTTTTCTCAGCTTTTTAATAATTTTTCATGATAACGAAGTAATCTGCTTTTCTATATGCATAATACTATACAATATAATAATATTTATTTTCAAAATATTTTGAAAGTTGATAAAATAATTTTTTCGAATATTTCTGGGGGGGGGGGGGGGGCTGCAGCTCTGCAGCTCCTGCCACGAGCCGCCACTGGAAGTGACCTAAACATATTCCATGCAAATTTTTGCTAAAAAATCATTTTTTGAATTATGAAAATTATTAACAAATTCATATTTGAAAAAATTATGAATTATGACCTATGTTAATTTTTGCACGAATAGAACGGGCATCATCAAAAACACGGGTTTCCAAATTTACAGCTCGTTCCTAACATTATTTTTTGAGTTACAGTGATATTTCACTTTTTATTCCTGTTAGGGGGCCGTCACTTGTTATAATCTGTATCATCTATAAGTGAATGTTTGTATATAATTTGACGGAAAACTATTTTAATTTACCTTTATGTTATTTTTATTGTTTCCTAAGAAATATTTCGATGTTTATTATACAAATTGGCATATATTTGTAAAGTTATCACAATGTAGGCGAGGGATTGTGAAAGAATTTCAAAAGAAAAGAAGCCCCGCCTCTGATTCACTAAAACGCTATTTAAAAATAAAGACTAATTTGCATATTCCTATTTGACTCTATATGTGAAGCTGGTATGCATAAATCCCAATGGTATTTACTACATCGATTATTGAAGACAAAACTTAAATGATTTAATTACAAATATGCAAAATTATTTTGTTTTATATTATAAAGTTTTAGAAAATTTGTGAAAAGGCGTGGCTTACGGTACAAGAGAGGAATATATCCGATCCTAATATGTTAAGTCTTTCTTCATAAGTATTAAATATCTTTTTCTAGTCTTTCGCTGCTAAAATTCTATTTTAATCCTGTTACACTTTTTTTCGCATTTCAATATTCAAGAGTACGTACACCTCTAGTTAAATATCATGTTTTAGAAAACACGGTACAGCGAAGCTGATTGCATGAAACAACAATTATGCATTCGACAATCGTTTTATTATTATTATTATGAATATTTAATAATTTTAAAAAGATTTTTTATCATGAATTTTCTGTTTTCTGTTTAAATTTTGTTGTGAGATATTTGCATTTGGTTACTGTACCGTTTGTAAGCTTTGTGTTATTTAAAATTTATCCCATAATTTAACATAATAAAATATCAAATTTCTATTAAAAGTTTTTTAATACAGAATCAAATAGTGAAAAATTGCTTTTTTTTTTTTTTTTTTTTTTTTTTAAGTTTATAAAAAATATATTATTGGAACATAGCTCAATAGTATTTATTTTCAATTTCCTAATCACGAAATCAAAGTCACAGTTATTATGGAATAAAAATTTAAAACAAAGGAATAGTCTTATTACTTTCAAATATATAGATATTGATCTTACAGAATCCTGAAATTTCATTTAAAAGACTTTAATCGTCTAAATTTAAAAATTCAAAATAAAATAAATTAATCTAAATGCTTTTAAAGTTGAAACGGGAAGATTTCAAAATATATGAAAATTGGCGTTTGTGTTTTGAACATTTTGGTGCGGCAGATATTAAAACAATATTTTAATGATGAGCTGAACCTGAGCTTAAGACAGGGCGGGTCCAACTATTTAGCACAAGTGATATCACCTGACTAAAACCAGAATAAACAACATTTTAATTTATTCCGGGGTATTTTTAGCCCACTGTTATTCCTTTTTTTTTTTTTTTTTTTTAAGAGAAATTTATTTTACTTTAACATAGATTTTTACTTTTTACCGCTATCCACATGTGACCTTCAGCATTAGCATTTAAATGAGGAGTCATCATCTTCTTCCAAAGCAAATTTTAAATAAACTTAAAACCATATATATTTGTGAAAATCCAAACAGATTTTTCCTACTAAGAAAGCCATTCCACACTGAAATACATGCGTAATCGGTCACTTATACGCCAGTTCACACCACAATATATTGGTAGGTAGGTAGGTTGGGTTTAATGTCGCACTAGTACTGCGCTATGGGTAATTGTTTTTATCGTTCACGGAGACGATGGCTTCCCAGCTTCTGTTCCCATAGTTTATTGTTCAGATTTTTTATTTATTTATTTTTATTTTATTTATTTTATTTTATTATTATTATCTTTCTTTCTTCCCCTTTATTTTTATTTTTATTTTTATTTATTTATTTATTTTTTTAATAGAGTAATGTAACATTTTGACCTTTTCAACTGAAGATTTAGATTAAGGGTAGTCAGCCTTTCTACACCCACCGTCCACTTCGGTATCTGTGTTAAGAGTAGAATTTTAGAACATCCCATTAAGTAGTAGGATTTATTATTTTGCATATTAATTTGTTACACATTATAAAATATAAAAGCAAGTTTTTAATAATGTCATGAAAAAAAAAAATAATAATAATTAAAAAAAAAAAAAAAAAAAAAAAAAAAAAAAAATCTGTTTTAATATTTTTAAAAAGTCAATTAAATTAAAGAAAATGAAAGTACTGCAGTATCAGAACAAACTCCCATTGTCACTGTGAAACGGCCGTGGGAACCAGGTTGAGTGCCACCGTTTCAGACAATTATACGGCAGCTTGAGTTAAAATAATTTTGAATTTTCAAACAAATTTAAAACCATTTACCTTTTTTTTTTTTTTTTTTTCTTTTGATAGATATTTTAATATCTATTCAAGCTACTTAATTTTCTTCGTATGAAGTGAACTGTTTGATGTTTAATCAATAGAAACCAATAAAAATCTTTTAATTCATAAACTAACTCAGAAAGTTTTGTGAATAAGTCATTTTTTATTTTATAATTAACATTTCTGAAATTTTTTTCCGGTGTGAAACTTAATAAATAATGTATACTGGATGGTAGATCATGATTTATATTTTCTAAATGTATAGACGGACCCCTAATACATTTTCACGTGTAACTCTATTTAGAATTGATTTAAAGTATATAAATAGGTATGTTTTCCGAACCGCCTTGATCTCAGAAATCTGAATATGAAGTCAAACATAGGGGTTGCCACTAAAGAAAATGAAGTTAATGCCAGTTTTAATATGTAGACGACCCCCTAGGCAAAATGTAACTATACCGTTATAAACTAGACGTTATTACAAATCGATCGGTACCAGTCAAATGTTTCTACGATAATTTACGGCGAAATTAGGTGGGGGGTGGCGTTTTTTTTTTTGGCTGACTGTACATATATATATTGTGTGTTTTCATCATTTATATTCTAAATCTTTCATCTTTTTTTTTTTTTTTTCGTCATGTGATATTTTTCATCAAGTGCATATTTGAAAAGATTTTCATCATACATATGTATGTGTGTGCGTGTGTGCATATATTCTTATTGGAATTTTTTCATACATTTTAAAATATCCAAGTAGCACCAGAACGTTCTGTGTTTCGTGTCAAAAGTGTGTGTTCTGTTAGACATTCAAAAATGGTATCATTTAGAACATTCTGAAAAGATGTGTTGTACCATCCATAATATGTACAATTCCAGTTCCATGAAAAACTTTTAAATGTATCACCGTTATAACACGTTCTGTCTCAGTGCGATTATTACGAATATGACAAAATGCCTAAATTTAAGTTTCGATTCTGTTGACATGTTTCTACTCATTTCATTCACACTCATTTTTTGAAAAATAATAGAGATGCATTTTATTTATTTATTTATTTTTACATAATCAAAATCATCTTAAAAAAATAATAAATGAATAAATGAATTAAGACAATTATTAACTGTTATCTTTAATTTTATTTAAGCTTTATAATGCTGAATTTAGTCAAATATTACTTCGGGTTATTTTTACAGTTTTGTTTCACAAATAGTATTTTGACGGGTACCAACTAGTATATTATTTAAAACTAGTAACTGTGGTTATCACAATACTTTCTTCTATAGTATTCTATATCACAAACCCACTTACCAATGCACAAAAAATTTAATCAGCATTTCCTTTCAAAACTAACATTTTATATATTTAATTTGATAGAATGTTTACCATTAAATGCTGAGTTGCAGCCATCTGAAAAATCGCAGAATGTAGTAGCAGCGACATCGGTCGCTATATGCCCAAATTGAATCAGCATAATTTTTTCATAATATATGATTCACAATCGAAATTTGGAGCATTTGTATAACACATAGCCTTTCCGTAAACTGTAGAGTATAGCAGCTCTACCTGTCGACTGATATGCAAACAAATTGAATCACCATAGTTTTATATAATAACTGTCTCAGACACTAAATTTGGTGCGTTTTTATGCTACGGAAGCTGAGATACAAGTATAACGTTTTCTTAAATGAAGGAATTGAAGTATATCAGCGCCACCTGTTTGCCGATTTAAAATTTTGAATTTAATTTTTTGAATTTGATTATTTTTCTAGAATTTTTAATATATTTAATATTGATATATTCCATTGGATATGTATGCAAAATTATATCACCCTAAGTTAATAATAATAATAATAATAATAATAATACATTTTTTATGCCCTGCATCCACGTAAATCGTTTTTGTAAAATACTATGTTAGAGTTATAAAATATTGTATACATATGCATTGAAACATAACTATATGAATTTTTAAAAATTTCTTGAAAATTATTATCACTAAGTAATACCCAAATATGTTTAAAATATATTGCTATTTTTTGTTGCTGTAAAATGGAGTGAAAAATTAAAAATTAATTATTAGGGAAAATTTGAAACATTTTCAATAAATAAATAAGTAAATTTTTGAATTTTAAATTTTACTTATTAAATTTAAATAGATTACGAGACGTTTTAACATAGTTGATATTGTGATATTTTAATGCGTCAGAATTTTATAATTCTAAGACAGTAATTTGCAAAAAAGTTTTATAGCATCCACTACACATTTAAAATTACGCTATTTTAGAACGTTATCAGAACGTACAAATACAACGTTTGCAGAACAATTCTCTAGAACTGCCAGTGGAATTTGCATGAATTGAACGCTCTTAGAACCATACTATTAAATGACTTTCTGATGGACAAGTAGACATCAGTAACACATTTAGTTTGAATGTTTATTGTACGAATTTGTTGAACTATGTTTCAAAGTGAGACAGCGTTTCGGTGCTGCTTGAGTACCACCTCTGTATCTCTTCTTTATGTAATTATATATCATTATATATACAATATATATATATATCAAAATATGTTTCTAGTTTCAAAAATTAATGCATAAATGTAAAAATATAAATATCTTAGTAATTCATTCAAAATTTAATATTCATCATATAATGATGGTCGCTAGTGTAAATAGTCAGTCTTAGCACAAATATAGCCCCGAAACAGCTGTTGCTCCCCCCCCCCCCATTTCAATTAATGGCATTTGCTTACAAAGTTCTTATTCTTCATCATTCTACACTACACTGACAGCCTTATTCACCAAATTTTAACACTGATGTTAACCCGGGAATATGCTAGGTTATCTCAAAATCGGTATTCACCACGGAAAATCAGCGATTTAACACTCGAGTTAAACCTCTTTTTTTAATCCTCCTAAATTGGTGGGTTAACTCTGGTGTTAAATGAGCATGTTACAGTTACAGCGAAAACACCCTTGTTTACTTTTTTAATGCATTGCGTTTTTATTGACCAATCAGCGAGACTCTTACAGATAACTCTGGGGTCAACTAATCCTCGGATGGTGAATGCGAAAACTTTCTAACCCAGGGTTAAGGGAGTGTTAACTCGAACACAAGTGTTACGTGAACCATGGGTTAACACTGATTTGGTGAATAAGGCCGTAAGTACGCTACACTAGTTATACTAGTTAGTTAGTTAAGCTACACCAATTTGATTATAGTAAAATGCAGCATTTCCATACATTTTACTGCAATCAAACTGGTGTAGCTTAATCATTTTGAAAAGGAAAGAGAGGAAAACCCTTACCAGAAGACGATATTATCCATGATAATGTAGCCTAGCACGAGGACCGTTAGACCATAAACAATACAATCTCTGATTACTGGATACCATTGTATGGAGAGAGGCTAACAATGAGAGAAACAAAAAGATTAGTACTAGAGAATTTTAGTTTTTGGAAAATGGCATAAATGTTAATTTAAAAAAGAAATATATATATATATTTTAAATCAAGTCTCATAAGTAATTTTTTTAACATGGATTTTAGATGCTCTCAAAACATTAGTCGTTATTATTTAATATTTATTATTATAGATTACCGAAAAATCAACTTTATCTCAACATTAAAACTTTTTTTTTTTTTTTTTTTCCAGTATTTGCAGCTAGTTTTTAAATAGTCACACTTCCCTCCTTTTATCATTTAAAAACATTTTATAGAGTTCTAAAACAGAACTTCTCCTTTTATATAATCAAAAAATCGAAATCTTTTGGACGATTTTGGATTTGATTTACTTTTCTGAGTTAAAATTCGACTCCCAAAGCAAACTTATGAATTCAGCACTCAAAGCACGTACAATAGTAAGCAGCTCAACTCCTATGGCGACAGATGTCCTCCCAATGTCGGCCATTACGGGCGGCAAATGTAAACAAACGATGTCGCACTTTATGGTTACCGGAAAAATCTTGGCGTATTCGGTTAATATACAAGTTTACGTTTACATTTACATTGTTTTGATTCGTTCTGTTCTTCAGTTCTACGTTCCATCCGAAGCAAATTCTATATGAGCTGTGTTTTTCTTTTGCAAATTTTGTTTAAGTTATTTCAATTTTTATAAATATTTTCCCTTATTTTTGTGTGTGTAATCTATTATGGAGCGATACAAAATACAGACATTGATGGATGTAGAATGCACCGATTTCCTGGCAATCAAGAGAGGTAAGTTAATTTTAATTCTGCAACTCAATTAGTAACTAAATTATCTATTATTTTAATAACTATTATAATAAATGAATACACCTTTCTTTGTATAATTTTCTGTTTTATCTACTGTCGAATATCACCATCTTTTAAACGGTATAACTTCAAGTATTCTGTGATTATCTTTTCTATTCTATTTTCTGCTCGCTTTGCTACCTACCTACCTACATTACATGCGTTTGCTCATTTTTTTTATTTTCTAAAGTTTCTTGTATTTTTAATGTTGGCTTTTCACGACGTAGAATCAAAATTTTAAGGATTTCCTATTAAAACTGCAGTAATTAATTTATTTTTGTTAAGTATGAATGTATATATATATTTTTAATGCAGTATGTACGTATATTTACAATTTATTCAAAAAATCAACAGATTTATCGTTTTCCTTAAAAATCTGTTTAAAAAAATCGTATCTGTTTAAAAAAAAAAAAAAAAAAATACGTAGAACGAATTTTGAATTAGTAGTAATTTTCTATTATACTAATGGTTCAATCATCAACATAAATAGCAGGTAATGAAGCTATTTATTTATTCGTTTAGTTGTTCATGTATCTTCTGTTTCCATATTATGTACAAATAACTAAAAATATTTATTTAATCTGTGCTTATATGCAGTGTATAATCTCATATTAGTATTTCTATATTTGCATAACCGACGAAAAGTTTACATATATAATTAACACTATATTATTTTGTATTCAGATCTCAGAATATATAAAATAAGTGTAATAGTATTAAAACTTATTTCTATATTATTTTCTGCGAAAAATGTACATTGTATGAAAGTTTTAATATGTCTGTTTTTCTCTCCCTGTCTTTAATGACTTGTCTATATTTAATTGATATATGAAATATTTCAAATGCTGCTTACATTTGCATTCAGAGAATCAACTCTAATAATAAAAAAAAAAAAAAGAATTTCTTATATACTTAAAATCTTTCATTATATAATGAGATATAAAAAGAATTGAGCTTATTTTTGGTAAGTATTATTTTAATTTTTTGCTATTGATAATATGCTGATTCTTCAAAGGCAAATCAGTAAGCATTCTAAGTGAACACGTGAGTTTAGCCAGGATCTAATCTGATGTGAAGAAAACGCTGATTCTGACCCTGAAGTTTTAGTAACGTCTGAATGAGAATTGGTGTGTTATGCCAGTTTTAATATATTAGCGTAACATATTAAGTTCTCTTTCGGATAACATTGCTCATTCATCTAAAGGGACGAAAACATTGATGGAGAATTGAAACATTGAAAGATGTATAGAATTTGACATGTAAATTCTGTAAGTACAATTTTGCTTTAAAATTTTGTTTTTCATTATTAACATGCTCATTCTGTAGAAGGAATCAGACGAGTATTTTAAAATATTTGAACATCCTTTAGTTTTGAGCCAAATTAAATAAAGGTAAGTATTACCATTTTCATAATATAATATTGAAGTAATTTTGTTGTAAATAAGTAATTTAGGGATACTTACTTTTAAAAAATAGTTTACAAGAATCTAAGCATGTGAATTTTAATACAATTCCATTACAAGGTAGAATTTATTTTATTTCATGGATTTCATTTTTTATTTTCAAAAGATGATAAATAATTTATTTGAAAAATATTGCATTCATATAATGAATATGACACAATCACCACCACTGAGTACTATGTTTACATAATTTTATATATATAATCATTGAATAAAGCTTATAATAAATCTGATAAAGCTTATATTGCTTCTAAATTCTTCTTTACTTTTAAATTTGCATTTTTGTCTGCAATTAAGTTAGAGGTGTGCTGTACTTGATTCATTTGCATATTTCACATTTGTGTGAGTGTACTAGTTTGCCAGCTTCAATATAGGGCTCCCATTGCTGATAAGCTTGGACAGTTTCATTTAAAAATGAAAAGTGAAGATTCTTGATGCATTTTCATTGACACGTATCGACACTTTTTTGCATATCAGAATTTAATTTTTGCAATGGCCATTCGTGTGTGTTTTATGGTAATAGAGATAGAGATTTTTTTTTTTTTTAAATTCTTTTATTAAAGAATGTATATTTATAATCATTTTCCATATTTCATAGTTCTGGCATAATAAGGTAAATGCATCCAGTTTTTTTTTTTTTTTTTTTTTTTTTTTTTTGTAATACCGATTTTCAAGGCTTTACCTCTGTTTTTAAAATTTTGCCCCTTCTTGCTCTTCCTCCAAATAACTTTACATATACGAGAATATCTGCAATTCATTCCTTACACTATAAAACCTAATAATACTATGGTGCTACTATTCTGCATATTTGACCATTTAAGTGAAGGCTGTATCTCATCTCCTGTTGAACATTACAGTATTAACAAAATGTATCAATTGCTCTGTTTTTGTTACTTAATGTTAAAATTTGTGTGGATGCTGTATGAAAGGTGGAGCTGTTATGTTGTAATTTTCCTTATTTATAAATAAAGCTGTATCTCAAAATCTAATGTACTTAACGATACCATTTTTAATTTGTATTTTTAGTGAGTGAAGATTTGTTTAATTTACACTTTTGAAAGTATCCACAATTGTTTTCTTACATCCTAAAACCTAATAAAACCATGGTGATAATATTCTGCATATACAATATACATACTATCCTCCAATATTTAGGTAGAGCCTATATCTCAACTTCTGTTAAACATTACAGTATTAATAAAATGTATATTTTGCTTTATTTTTGTTACTCAGTGTTTAATATGTGGATGTTGTCTGAAAAGTGGTGTTGCCATGCTGTAAATTTCCTTGTTTCTGAAAAAGCTTTATCTCAAAATCTAATGTGCAGAACTACACCATTTTTTCAGTAATCTTGTTTAAATTTATGTGAATATTGGTCAATAGGTGCTGCTGCTAAGTTATAATTTTCTTTGTTTCTGAAAAGCTTTATCTCAAATTTTAATGTACACAACTACATCATCCCCCCCCCCTTACTCTTGTTAAAATTTGTGTGTATATTTGCCAAGAGGTATTGCTGTTATACTACAATTTTCCTTATTTCTGAAAAAGCTGTATCTCAAAATCTAATGTTACTAATTACACTATATTTTTTCTAAGTCATGCTTAAATTTGTCAGTATAACCCTACCGCCTGAAAGGTGGCACAGCTTTTATGAAAAAGCTATAGCATAGAACCTAATGTGCATGTATTAAGGAATAACTTCGATAAATTTTAGACTAAAAATAGTTAATCCATCATGGAAAATTACCAATTTCTGTTTCAATGCGTCTAAAATTGGCAAAATCCTAAATTACTTTTTCTTAAACTTATGGTCACAACAAACTTTTTAATTTTTTTTACTAGAAAGTTTAGGTGGTGGCCAAATACTTTTAAATTTGTTGAGGCCTGCTTCTGGTATTTGGAAATATTATTAGAAAATTATTTTAAAATTTTTGCATTTTTTACAGATATTCAATTACTATTCATATTCATAACATAGAATAACTTTTTTCAATTCTGGAGGTAATTATGAATCGCCATGAATTACATATGTACTTATCATAAAATTATAAGTATGCATGAAATTGTTGGTTTATGATAACATATACTTGAAAAGTTCAATTTATACATTAAACACAGAATTTATTTATGTTATGTCAGGGGTTATTTTATTAAGGCTATTTAGTTATATCTTTATAAAAGTGAAATTCTTAAGAAGGGCATTTTCACAAAATTTCACTTTATAAAAAGGATCCCACTATAAATTTCTTCCTCCTCCCAAAACTGTTTTCAGCACTTATACTAAATGTCTATATAATTGGGGCTTGAATAAAATGTTATTTTGGTAATAAATGAACATTTTAATTGTTAAGTATAAAATATGAAAGGTAAATATTAGAAAAATACTAAACGCAAGAACCCTACACAATTATTTTTTTAAGAAAAGGTTGTAAGTAATTCATCATTCGAAAATATTAGTAAATAATTTTCCTTAAGCACGTTGGTTGTTTTTCTGATTTCCCTCCCCTGGCCACACCACCACATATTTGGATAAGTTATGCTTATGAGTAAAGCCACTTGACTTTCTGCACTAGTTACAAGATGTTTAAAAGAAATTTGAATCAGTAAATAAACATAAGTAAAAATTATAATATGATTTAAAGTATTTTTTTCTCAAGGTTGTATGTGTATGTGATGAATCGTTAATGCATTTGAATTATTATGTACAATTCTGGGAAAGAACTATAGCATACAATTTCCAGCAATGTTTATGGTTTATCAACATATATGCATGATGCCATTAGTATATTATCAGGATATAGTAAAATGTATACCAGTTTCATTACACTATTTTTTAAGGAAGTATAAAAGATGAATTCACTTATTACACAATATATATTCAAAATGTTAATACTGGTAAATGGAATATACGTGTATAAGCTAATATTTAACTATTAAAATGAGTAATATATGTAAATGTATTTTGTGAGGGTGACAAACACTGGTGCAGATTTTAAGGGTGACAAGCACTGGTGTCTTTACCTTATAACACTTTTACAGATAAATCAACTACATTTAATGCTTTTTAAAATTAGCTAAACACTAAGTATGTGTTATTTTTAAAAATATTCCATTTGAAAACGGAACCTCATCTAAAACTGATTCATTCTTATTAAATCTACAAAAAGTTTTCATGTAGTATCTCAAATATTTTAATATGTTTTTAAATGGTGTTAATTCATAATTTTGCATTTAAAAACCATCATACTAAACAATCTATCAAAGCAAGCTTTTTATCATTTGTTTACGTTTTCCTAAAATTAAACTTTGTTGTAAAAGTTCAACTTTATTCCATAATTTTTTCTACGTCAAATTTGTACGCTTGAACAGACTCTTCTTCTTCCGTCTCACACAACAAGCAACAAGAAACCGAGGTCCGAGAAAAACAACAAACATAATTGGCGATTAAATCTTGGCGATTTAAGAAAAAGCTAACTTGCCAAATGTGGTACACGTTTTGGCTGAATCGCAATCCTTTCCAACGATTGTTTTTATTTGCCGCCCGACCGCTAATAGCAATTGGCGCTGCAGTAAGCGGACATTATTTTGTATTATGCTGTGCCGCTTAAAATTGTACTCGCTTTGTCAGCACTGTTAGATACCAGATACCAATTAAATCGTGAGCTAGTAGGCGTTTTGATAAAATCACATGACCTGCATATTTTGGGGCAAAATGCTTTACAAATTAATAAAAAATAGCAAACCCGTGCAAAATTTTCGCACTTTATTTCTTTTGTTATTTACTTTTAAAACTAGAAACTCATAAATATTATACCAATTTCACAACCTAATTAAAATTTTAATTTACCAGAAGCCAAATTATTATTATAACCGAATAAATATTGTGAAATAGTGAAACCAGAATCATTCAAAGAAAAGTTTCAAAATAAAATTCATAGTTGACGGCTCAGTTTTCATACTTCCGCAAGCAGTACAGTTTTAGTAAAGGACCCCATGACGCCTTTTAAATTTTTATCGCCAAGTATGCAATGACATTTTATTTAATTTGGCGTAAATTTTTGTTAAAAAAAGAAAAAAACCTATTTTGATTATACTTTTTTATGATTGTGTTTTTTAGTCGATTTATGATAATAATTCATATTTTGTTTATATATCTTTAAAATATTGCTATGTTTAAAATGACGCTTGCAAAGATTATGAAGGAATAACTTTTAAAAATATATTTTCCATAAAATGTCATCATACAAATGTCATCATGTTATCGAATTAGATCATTGAGCTGAATCCACGTTCATTGTTAAATGTTATTTTCTTATCCTCGCGTATTTTATTAATTTCACCACTATCGTATAGTTTCGACAAAAATTAATTGAAATTGGTCCACGTTAGAGAAATATTATATAGATTATTAAAAATCAATATTTACACGTTTGAATATTATGTGTTAATCTGAGTATCTTTGTTTAAATTAATTTCATGAGATTTTAAAATTTCACCTATCATTTATGATGAAATAACCCATTGCGTATTGGTATTATTTCTTCCTGTAGAACCTTCTTGATAAATTAATGATTTAATCTGCTGAAAATTTAGGCATTTATTAAAAATAAATAAATATTTTTTTTGGTTTCGATACATTAGGACTTAAAATCGGGAGAAATTTCATTAGGTGAAGTAATTACCTGATTCCACAGCACTAGTCCAACGATACCGGATATTCCAAGGATATTAAAAACTGCAGAACCCAATATTGTGCCTAGTCCAATATCATCTTCGGTTACGAAAGAGCCTAAAATAATATGCATATATACAAGTGTGAGAACAGTGTAAAATGTTAGAAATTTAATGAAAATAATGTGCATGAAAAGATATAAGTAACAACTGAAATATTGTTCAGGGTAGAAATCAAAATTAATTTGGAAAAGTTAAATGCAATAAACCAAAAGAAAAAAAAAAAAAACAGTGTGTAAATTTTGTTTAAAAGCTTTAAAATATTTTTAATTTCTTAGCAGAAGCAGATTAAATATATTAATGTGGAAAATAATTTTTAAAAAAGCAATTCTAAATTTATACTATATGCATGTACAGATTATTAAATCTCCAACAGGTTGATGCTGATAAAGCTAAAGTCTTTCTTGTTTTTAACGCTTCCTAACTATTTATGACTTTGAGACGTCTGTCTGATTATATACAGTGCCCGCCGCTTATTAAAATCATATTCGTTCTGAGCCAAAGTGGTTTTATAAAGCGGCTGATTTTTATATGCGGCGAACGTTCCTGCAATCAAGAAAAATGTATTACTTCCTTGAATTTGGTAAGGAATTTCAAAAGTTATCAAATAATTTAATTAACAAAGAATATTAAGTAACATTTGTCAGATAATTAATTAATTGCTACTTCAAAATAAGTAAATTAAACACATCCCAAGTTCCGATATGCTTTTCTTTGAGAAAAATCATCATTACTTTGCCAAAAGTCCACATTTTTCTTTTAAATTTAAAATCTTTCCGTTAAAAACTCTTGCTTCTTAGTTATTTCAGAATAAGAACTAGAAACTCTCTTTTAATAATTAAAAATTAAATATATATCTATATATATCACATGCGAACCAAATTAAATTTGTAACTTATTACCGCGCTTTGAAGATTACATTCCTTGAAATTGTTACTAAAACAAGTGATGGGGCGTGTTTAATTTGTAAGTATGCTTTAAATGTAAACTTTTCGGCAAAGACAGATAACAGAGAGATTGTTGAATTTTATTACTTTTCTTTTTTATTTCAAAAATAAACAGTCACAGTGTAAATAAAAATTTGCTTAGTGTGCATAAATGGCATTTTTGCTGCTGAAGAAATTTTTTTGTGTTTGTTAACCAGCGATGTTGATTTTAATAAGCAGAGGTTTTAAAACTGGTTTGTATTGATTTGATTCCGGTCCTGGCAATTTGATCAGATTAAGCGGCTGATTTTATTAACCAGTGAATTTATTAAGCGGCAGTTACTGTACTAAATTTTGCAAATGTGTCTGAATCGACAACTAAAGGCAACTACCAAGATCCCTATTTAAGAAATGACATGTAGGAGAATAGGAGGATAGGAACATGGGTAAAATCGGGTCTAAAATTAAATAAGAACACGGACTAATTACTAAAGAAATTTTTTCATCGAAACAGGCTGATTATAAGTTTCAATGTTAAAATCATTGAGGGTTTTAGATAAATCCCATAAGCTTTAAAGGAGTATATAGTATCTGCGGGGAAATACTTAATTGCGATGCAAATATAATGCAAAAATGCTTTATTTTCATTTTACAGGTCTATCTTCTTTTAAGCAAAATATTAAGGTTCACAGTAATATATTTTTTACTGAAAAGTTGCGTGGCATTAACGGTACTGTATAAGTAATTCGCTTACAGTATTAAACCCTTTCTCAAACTACTAATCATATATATATATATATATATATATATATATATATATATGCTCAAAAAAAAATATAATAACTACATATTAAATAGTTTTTTTTTCTACACATTTAAGCATTTCGTACATAAAAAACATTTCAACCGTTTGTATTAAAATGTAACACATGTAAAATCCCATTTCATGAATAAAACTTTATAATTAGTCTTTATATTAATTTCTTAAATTACAAAATGAAGAGACTGAATGTTATGCATGTAATACCTGTGCGACAGTTGCATCATCAAACTCACGTGACCTCGCACCCAATAAAATTTAGGGGAAAAAAAAACGTTTTTTTTTCTACTGAAATGTTCGCAGAGTTGTCGTCTGCGTGATTATTCTTTTTAAAATGTTCTAAAGTAAAATTGTAATTTTTGTATAGTGTATATATTATGTTTGTGACTTCATTAAACTTTGTCATGTGCTAAAATGGTTGCAGAATCTTCATCTTTTTATACGACGCCTAAAATTAAATTGTTTTTATGGAAAAGCAAAGAATAACTAGTTTTATGACTACATTAAGTGCTCTATTGAGCTAGCCAGCAATACAAAATTGGCGGCCCGAAATCAACCCGAGATCATCTTTTCAAGAAATGTGTGTGCATTCCAAAAGTGCACGGATTGGTATTTTAGTGCTTTCCAAGGTTTCTGTTAGTGAAATGCGTTGTGTTCTACAATTATGGAGAGAGTGAAGTGATGTTCTATTTATCCAAGATAATATCTGTCAAGTTTTGTGCGATTATTTTTTGAAGACATTGTTTCGTACAAGGTGTTCCATGAAGTTGGGAAAATGTGTTTTTCATCCAGGAAAGTGTTTTTTGAGCGGAAAAGTGCTATCTTCGATATTCTGTGCTTTCGTTGCTTTCGTAAAGGTTGATTCACAAACTTTTAGATCTGCGAATACTTGCATATTAATTTTGAAAATATTTAAAGGCCGGCCGGCATTATTATAAGGAGGGAAAAAAAAAAAAAAAAACGTGTTTTAGCAATCTTCTGTGGGTAAAGTTGATTTTATCCGGCACATCTAGAAAAAGAAGTGTTTTTAAAAAGTGTTTTAGTTAATCTTTTGTTAACAATAATAAATTTGTAAACGAATAATAATTTTAATTCAAGTTTATTAAGGTAAGCGATTAAATATTTATTATTTAAATAATAAACAGACACTTTAGCTGAAAAGCTTGACGCTTATGACAACATTAGGTCTACATCCGTAAAAAGGAATACTATCGTCATGGACGGTAAAATGGAATCCCTTCACAGGAAAATTGTACGAAGCCAACTAAGCCTTCTTATGTACAGAGAAAATTTTAGCATTCCTCGAGTAAAGAATCGAAATTTTCTTGCTATGGCTGCGGTAGGCCTGGTTTTATAAAGGAGAAATGTCCTAACTGTTCTCCTGTGGTCAAAAAAGAAAATATAAAAGCTCGAAAAATTCTGCTTCAAATATCCCTATTACTATTTGTAATAAAGAAGTGTACGTCTGTGCAGATACTTGTATCGCCGGTGAACGTATGCTTCAGTTGTTCAAAGAAAATAAAGTACCCCTGAAACCTCATACACATTGGCTGATGGAGTAATCCACTCTGTTGAAACTTTGTCGACTGTTCTGCCCGTAACCATTGAGGGTCGAACTTTTGACACTGAATTCATAGTACTGCCAGAAGATAAAGGCAACAGAACATTAATGGGTATGGATTTTTTGAAGCAAGCTAATATAGTTTTAGCCTTGTCTACCAAGTCTTGGTATTTTGGTGATCAACCTAAGAAGAAGCACTTCCTTGTAGAGGATGGTGAAGTAACTGGTCACCTCCCAATAGCAAAGGTTGAAGTAAATTCATATTATTTACGTGAAGATGAGAGTAAAGCCTTGACATCTGACCAGAGAAATCAATTGAATAATTTACTTCGAAAGTATGAGCAGTGCTTCATTCTAGGGGGAGAGGTTACACCATATGCGGGACATCGCATAGATACAGAGAATCACCCTCCGGTTGCCTCACCACCCTACAGGATGACGCCTGCAACAAAATTAAGTTCTTAAAAAGGAACTAGACAATCTATTGGCTCAAGGAGTTATAAAAGAATGTGAATTATCATACGCGTCTCCCGTGGTCTTGGTGCCTAAACCTGATGGTAGCATGAGATTATGAATTGACTATAGGAAGCTCAATGCTATTACTATACCAGATACATACCCATTGCCATTAATGCATGAATTGTTACATGAAGCTAAGCATACCCTTACATGTCTACTTTAGATCTTAGATCTGGTTACCATCAAACTAGAGTGTTTCCACTAGACCAAGATAAAATTGCTTTTGTATGTCCATATGGGACGTTTCGTTATTTGAAGATACCCTTCAGTTTCAGGAATGCTCCGGCCACTTTTCAAAGACTGAACGACCGTTTTAGAAGAGGATTAAAGAATAACCTAGCTTTGTCATATTTGGACGACATAATAATTTTGTCAGATACATTTGAGAATCACATTACAGACCTTAGATTAGTATTTGAAAAACTCCTAGAATTTAAGCTGAATACCAAACGGGAGAAATGTCATTTTGCCTGTGAGAAAGTGACATTGGATATGGCCGAAATGATTAGAAGTTGATCCTGCCAAAGTGGAAGCTATGAGCAGTCTCCACCCAAAAATGTTAAGCAAATGCAGTCATTTTTACAAACTTGCTCTTGGTATCGGCGTTTCATCCCAAACTTTGCAGACATTTCTCGGCCAGTCAGTAACCTTACAAAAAAAAAAAAAATAAAAAATAAATAAAAAAAATCTGGAATTGGGGAGACACGGAGCAAGCTTCTTTTGAAACTCTCAAGAAATGCCTTGTAACACCTCCTATATTGAAACAATCTGACTGCATAAAACCTTTTATTTTAAGAACTGATGCAAGCAACTATGTCTTGAGTGCAGTGCTTTTGCAAGGAGAAGACAGGACAACCGAACACCCCATTGAATACGCCAGTCGACTTCTCACACCGAGTGAACAAAATTATTCAACCACAGAAAGAGAAGAGCTAGCTGTCATATGGGCCCTTGAGAAGTTTCATGGCTATGTAGAAGGTCAAGGTCAAGAAATCATAGTAGCTACTGACCATCAACCTTTGAAGTGGTTGATAAATCTTAAGTCACCGTCTGGAAGATTAGCCCGGTGGTCTTTGAAAATTCAGTCATACAATCTAAAGATTGATTACGTTTGTGGGAAGTCAAATGTTTTAGCAGATATGTTGTCTCGCCCACGCCCAGTCTCTAATGCTGAATTAAATAATAGAGAAGTCTATAATTTTGTAAGTGTGGACATGCCATATAGAAGCCCTAGTACCATCCGTAAAGCTCAGCTGAAAGATGAAAATTTAAAGAAAATAATTGATTGTTTCGAAAGTAATCAAATGGATGAAGATTTTGTAAACTGGACAGATAGAGGTTATCTAATGAACCAAGGAATATTGTACAGATATGCTCCAGACTCAGATGCTGAAGAAGCTCAACTTGTGATACCAGACCAGGAAAGAGAGGATATCATGAAACTGCATCATGATTCTCCAACTGCAGGCCATGATGGTGAAAAAAGAACTTATCAGCGTATCTCACAGCGTTACTATTGGACAGGCATGATATCTTACATTGAAAACTATGTAAAGAAATGTCCTGAGTGTTGCCGTTTCAAAGCAACAAATCAGAAGCCTGCTGGACTCTTGCGGACTCCGGCATATTCTGAGCGCTTCGAAACTCTGAGCATAGATTTGTTTGGTCCTCTACCAGAAAGTAAAGAAGGACATACATGGATCTTTATTGTGGAAAATTGTGTCACTAAGTGGGTTGAATTGTTCCCTTTAGTTTCAGCCACCGTACGAGAGTGTGCAACGAAGTTAATTGAAGAAATATTTCTGAGATACGAAATTCCAAAAAAGTTGATTAGCGACAATGGTCCACAGTTTATCAGTGCAGTACTTCAACAAGTCTCTTGTACTCTTGACATAGACCAAATATTGACTCCAGTTTACCATCCACAAGCGAATCCAATCGAGAGGAAAAATAGAGATCTTAAACCTCGTCTCGCTATCCTAGTAGGTGATGTTCACGATTCTTGGCTAGAAAAATTACCTAGTATTCGTTTTGCCATAAATTCATTCAAGTCAGATACCACTGGACATACTGCAGCCTCCCTCACATTTGGACGTGAATTACGAACAATTTATGATGTCGTGTTTGATTTAAAGGCGGTACTGGACAATGACAACTTCGTACCAGAAATCACACCGTATCTAAATCGTTTGGCCATGATCTCAAAAAGTATAAAGGAACGTGTGTAAATGACACAAAATCAGAGAAAAATCTAATATAACAAGAACCGTAGGAAACTGTGTTTCACTCCTGGTCAAAAGGTTTGGGTTATGTTAAACCCTATCAGCAAAGCTCATAAAAGTAAAACATCGAAATTCATGCCAAAACGTGATGGACCTTATGTAATTTTAACTCAAAGATCTCCAGTATCATATGAAGTTGGCACCTTGGACAACCCTGACACACCAGTTGGGACCTATCACGTTTCTGCTTTAAAACCTTTCACAAAAGTTGAGACCTCTTCAGTTGCTCCTCTTAGACAAAGAGGAAGACCTATGAAAAGTACTGCTGTTTCCAGTACAAGACGTACCTCGGAAACAGATAGGGAGGATGTAATACATGTGCGACAATTGCGTCATCAAAACCACGTGACCTCGTATCCAATGAAATTTAGAAAAAAAAGTAACTGTAATCAGTAGCTGTCTTTTTTTTCTACTGAAAGGTTCACAGAGTTGTTGTCTGCGTGATTATTCTTTTTAAAATGTTCTAATAAATAAAACGGAAAAGGAATTTTCAATTAAATAACCCAAAAGTGAAAATAAAATATAATGCTAGCAGTACAAGAAAGCGTTTTTGAGTTTAAAAAAATACTTAATATATAAATAATAAGTTTTTTTTTTTTTTTTAAATAAAAGATTCATTACATTTTTTAAACTATTAATAATTTTATGATTCGAAGAGAATTTTTTCTCTCGAGGGATAGGTCGCAACGAAAACGAAATTTTATACCACAAAGAGGGAAATTAAACTGTTATAAGATACAGAATGGATATGTGAGAAGATTCATTACCAGTTCCTTTATTTTATTTTATTTTATTGTTTTGTTCCAAAATGGTTCTCAAATGCCAAACAATTTTTATCAAATGAAATTAATTCTAAATTATTACCTGCAATAGATGAGAACAATTCGGGTGCTGATGCTCCCATCGCCATAAAAGTCGCCCCCGCTACATCGGGAGATAAATTCAATCCTGAAAAAGAAACAAACTCGGTTATCCCGTTCATCGACAGTTGTAATTTAGATGTTGCAAACAGTACCGAGTCATAAATAAAAATTTATTAAAAGTGAAATATATTTATATATTTGAAACACATTATGTACTAGAATATGCTGTAGGAGATAATTATGAAAGAAAAAATAGGATTTAACATACTTCTTATTTCCTGTTTATCATACAGTTAGAAATGAAAGAGCGAGAACAAAATAACTAATGAACTAAAAAGTAATCATTAGTTTTGGATTAAAATAAAAAGTTCTTCACTCTAGCAAGTAAAATATATATATATATATATATATAGTCATATTCACTCTACGGTTGAGAAGAATGGATGATTTTATTTATTTATTTATTTATTTTTATTTTTTATTTTTTTTTATGAAAAGAAAAAATTAAATTTGCATGCAGTTTTGAAGTACAGAACATGCAAGAAGCTGTACCCAGATTAACTAAATCTGGCAATAACAATAGCTTCAATCCGTTTATTTATCAAGTTTAGGTCTAGAGTTAAACTTTATTTAAATGACTGGTATAAGTGTACATCAACTGTTATTATCTATTGCACTAGCTGACATAGAAGAAGGTGGGCTAATTTATAGGCTATTATTGGCACATTCTCAGTTGTGACAGATGTAGAAAAAATATTGATCAAACCAATACTCGAACGCTTTTAATATCAGAAGTTCTCAAAACAGCATAAAATGTGTAGTTATGCATTGTTCTGTTGAAAGATTACATAATCGAGGGATGAATGCCAGGGTAAAAAAAAAGCATAAACTCGAGCTCAGACATGTACATCTCATAGAAATGGAACAGAAATAATCTAAATTAAAAAGTAACAAGAGGCAATCGATATATGCATCCACTGGCACACATATCACCATTCTAAATGATAGGTTCTTACGGCGAGGGCAAAGCAAGTTAGCCATATTAACTGTTTCTTCGTACTTTCACATATGTATGTACACGGCAATTTTGTTGCTGTAAGTAGATCTAGTATTCGTCAGAAAACATTATAACACTGACCTATCACTAAATCAGCCATTGTAATAGAACCTATTTCTTCTGAACCGTTATAAGAAATTTTAATTATGTTCATGAGTGTTGTGGTCTTGCAATCTTGTGTTCACTGAATTATATGAAAACTTGTTCTGAAAAGTTACCGAAATTACTGACTCAAAGTACATAGCATGTATGTATGGTATTTCTCAAGGCTGAGTTGAAAACACGTCTGTTTTTTTGTTTTTTAGTGCTAGAGGCCTATTTCAGTCGGTACAGTTGTCGAATTTTTATAATACACTCTTAATAGTGCTAAGGGCATATTTCAGTCGGTTTATTGAATGGGGATTTATTGAATGAAGTCCCCCAAGGCACAACTTTGACATGAGTCCCCCCCAGGCACAACTTTGACATGAGTCCCCCCCAAGGTACCCCTATTTCAGTCGGTACAGCGTTGTCGAATTTTTATAATACACTCTTAATAGTGCTAAGGGCCTATTTCAGTCGGTTTATTGAATGGGGATTTATTGAATGAAGTCCCCCTAAGGCACAACTTTGACATGAGTCCCCCCCGGCCCAACTTTGACATGAGTCCCCCCCCAAGGTACCCCTATTTCAGTCGGTACAGCGTTGTCGAACTTTTATAATACACTCTTAATAGTGCTAAGGGCCTATTTCAGTCGGTTTATTGAATGGGGATTTATTGAATGAAGTCCCCCCAAGGCCCAACTTTGACATGAGTCCCCCCCCAGGCCCAACTTTGACATGAGTCCCCCCCAAGTACCCCTATTTCAGTCGGTACAGCGTTGTCGAATTTTTATAATACACTCTTAATAGTGCTAAGGGCCTATTTCAGTCGGTTTATTGAATGGGGATTTATTGAATGAAGTCCCCCTAAGGCACAACTTTGACATGAGTCCCCCCCCGGCCCAACTTTGACATGAGTCCCCCCCCAAGGTACCCCTATTTCAGTCGGTACAGCGTTGTCGAACTTTTATAATACACTCTTAATAGTGCTAAGGGCCTATTTCAGTCGGTTTATTGAATGGGGATTTATTGAATGAAGTCCCCCCAAGGCCCAACTTTGACATGAGTCCCCCCCCCAAGTACCCCTATTTCAGTCGGTACAGCGTTGTTGAATTTTTATAATACACTCTTAATAGTGCTAAGGGCCTATTTCAGTCGGTTTATTGAATGGGGATTTATTGAATGAAGTCCCCCCAAGGCACAACTTTGACATGAGTCCCCCCCCCAGGCCCAACTTTGACATGAGTCCCCCCCAGGCCCAACTTTGACATGAGTCCCCCCAAGGCCCAACTTTGACATGAGTCCCCCCCAAGGCACAACTTTGACATGAGTCCCCCCCAGGCACAACTTTGACATGAGTCCCCCCCAAGGTACCCCTATTTCAGTCGGTACAGCGTTGTCGAATTTTTATAATACACTCTTAATAGTGCTAAGGGCCTATTTCAGTCGGTTTATTGAATGGGGATTTATTGAATGAAGTCCCCCTAAGGCACAACTTTGACATGAGTCCCCCCCGGCCCAACTTTGACATGAGTCCCCCCCCAAGGTACCCCTATTTCAGTCGGTACAGCGTTGTCGAACTTTTATAATACACTCTTAATAGTGCTAAGGGCCTATTTCAGTCGGTTTATTGAATGGGGATTTATTGAATGAAGTCCCCCCAAGGCCCAACTTTGACATGAGTCCCCCCCCCAGGCCCAACTTTGACATGAGTCCCCCCCAAGTACCCCTATTTCAGTCGGTACAGCGTTGTCGAATTTTTATAATACACTCTTAATAGTGCTAAGGGCCTATTTCAGTCGGTTTATTGAATGGGGATTTATTGAATGAAGTCCCCCTAAGGCACAACTTTGACATGAGTCCCCCCCCGGCCCAACTTTGACATGAGTCCCCCCCCAAGGTACCCCTATTTCAGTCGGTACAGCGTTGTCGAACTTTTATAATACACTCTTAATAGTGCTAAGGGCCTATTTCAGTCGGTTTATTGAATGGGGATTTATTGAATGAAGTCCCCCCAAGGCCCAACTTTGACATGAGTCCCCCCCCAGGCCCAACTTTGACATGAGTCCCCCCCCCAAGTACCCCTATTTCAGTCGGTACAGCGTTGTTGAATTTTTATAATACACTCTTAATAGTGCTAAGGGCCTATTTCAGTCGGTTTATTGAATGGGGATTTATTGAATGAAGTCCCCCCAAGGCACAACTTTGACATGAGTCCCCCCCCCCAGGCCCAACTTTGACATGAGTCCCCCCCAGGCCCAACTTTGACATGAGTCCCCCCAAGGCCCAACTTTGACATGAGTCCCCCCCAAGGTACAACTTTGACATGAGTCCCCCCCCAAGGCACACCTTTGACATGAGTCCCCCCCAAGGCACACCTCCCCCTCATTGGGAAAAAGAGAAAAAACGTTGTTTTGCGGCTATAAGACAGTTTGGACTTCCAACGTTAATTGTTACAATATCTGCAGCTGAAACACATTGGTTTGATTTAATGAAAACTTTATCATGGAATTTAGATCGTCACGAATTAACTAAAGAAGAATTTGCCGATATTAACAAGTTTAGCAGTAGGCCTCTGGCACTAAATTAAAATCTGTCAATGTCAGATTTTCATGTTTTAAATAATGAAATAATGTCGTGTCTGTATAATTTATTTATTATTATTATTTTTTTTTTTTTCAGATACAAAAATCATAAGCTTTGGTGGCCATGATAGAGTCACTTTATAATAAAAAAGCGTTGAAATATATTACAGTTACCCAATTACGGGAATTTTTTTTTTTTTAAGTAAGTTTAAAAAACAATAATTGCAATAAATAATTGCCTTGCTATATTTTCTTCCAAAATTTAGAAAAACGACTTCAAAATAGAAACTGTCCTCAAATTTCGAGGGTATATGGTAACCAAATCATGATACGAAATCATTAAGTGTGTTTTGCGTAAAGCTGAATATTCACGAAAGAAGAGTGAAAAATAAACTCTCAATTATTAAAAGCTTCGGAAGTTTCGAAAATTTTACATATAGAAGTGTATAATATTATAAAAAAATTCAAATTTTCCTTTTGTGATAAACATATCTCGAATATCGATAAACTTGCATCACCAAATAAAAGCTTATTGAGAACAAAGAGTTTAATTTATTCGGCCATTTTTCACTTCCTATGAAGGATAAATAAATTTTGAAACAAAAAATAAGGTTTATGTATGACAAGTAAATTTAAATGAATTAACTATTTATTTCTCATATAATATAAAACATGGGTGCTAAAGAATGTCATGCCATTGAATCTATCATTTGATGGGCAAAGTTGGATTCATATATGCTTACATCACCAAATAAAAGCTTATTGAGAACAAAGAGTTTAATTTATTCGGCCATTTTTCACTTCCTATGAAGGATAAATAAATTTTGAAACAAAAAATAAGGTTTATGTATGACAAGTAAATTTAAATGAATTAACTATTTATTTCTCATATAATATAAAACATGGGTGCTAAAGAATGTCATGCCATTGAATCTATCATTTGATGGGCAAAGTTGGATTCAAATATGCATAAATTGCCTTTTTCATAATACATAAATATCCTCTGCCATGATATGGTAATATCGTGACAGCATTAGTTGTAAAGGTGCAGAGCTTAAAAAGTAATGACCTTTTTTTTTTTTTTTTTTTTTTTTTTTAAACAAAAAAAAAAAAAGAAAAGAAAAGAAAACATAAAGGTAAAAAACGAACGAGGGAAAAAAGAGTTAATGTGAAAGCAGTTAAACCGTTATGAAAGTTACACAATGGTTGTAAAAGTCATATGTGGCATAAACTGTGAAACAGTAACGAAAGTTAACTATAGATACACATATGTATTGTTGTATATAAAAAACATTTTCAAACATTTCATAAGAAGAAATTGAAATATCACATGAAGAAATGGAAGATTTAACCCCATGCCTAGCGTCCCTTTTTAGGGACGGTAAAATTATAACTTACTCTATTTTTATGCTTTTGTTAAACATAAGAACATATTAGTACAATTTTGAAGTTAAAATGTTTATTTGTGTAAAATTGGCGCGCATTTTTCAAACCATCCCTAAAAAGGGACGCTAGGCATTAATGGGTTAATTAAAAGAAAAAAAAAAAAAAAAAAAAAATCTGGAGTGTCTCCACTCGACTTACCGAACATTGAGTAATTAACGGTTTAGTAGATAAAGTAAAATAAGAGGAGTTGTTAAATAAACAAAAGAGAAAATTTAAGTATTTTTAAATTTCTTAAGTATTTTTCTCCATATAGTAAACGATGTTTAATTTAAAGCTATTGAACTCATTTAGACGCTAAAGTTTAAGCCCTTATGCCACAATGCTAAAGAAATCTGCATTGTGTTCCTGTAAAAAGAACTAAGAACTAAGAGTCCTGTAAGTGCTAGACTCTCTAAAATTCATAAAGTTCGTGTGATGGTGACCTATAACATGTATATAGTAAATTTTCAGTTCATTTGAATAAGGCGTTTAGTCGCTATCGCGCTTTAAGTAATTTGAGCCTATAGGCCATAATGATAAGCAATTTTTATTTGTATCCCTGTAAAATTCTGTAAGTGCTAAAGTTAGCAAAATCTATACAGTTTGTGTGATGGTGACCTAAAACATGTATATAAATTTTTAATTCAAACGGATAAGTTATGTAGATGCTATCGCAGTTTAAATAATTTCACCGCATAGGCCATAATGATACAAAATTATTTGTTGTGTCCCTGTAAAAAAATTATAAGTGCTAGATTCACCAAAACCTAAACAGATCATGAAACTATGACGTATAAAATGTGTATAAATTTTTGCTCAATTGAATAAGGCGTTTAAACGCTATCGCACTTTTAAAAATTTGGTCCCATAGGCTATAATGATAAAGAGTTTTTCTTTGTGTCCCTGTAAAAAAAAAAAAAAAAAAAAAAAAAAAAAGTAAGGGCTATATTCACCAAAATCTATACATTTCGTGCAACTGTGACCTATGACATGTGTATACATTTTTTGCTCAGTTTAATAAGGCGTTTAGACGCTGTCGCACTTTTAAAAATTTGGCCCTATAGGCATAATGATAAAGAATTTTTCTTGGTGTCCCTGTAAAAAAAACTATGAGCGCTAGATTCACCAAAATCAATAGGGTGCGTGCTACGGTGACTTACAACATACGTACCAACTTTCATCTCATTCGAGCAAAGAGTTTAGACGCTAGCGTGTTCACTCATACACACACACACACACGCACACTTACATATATCATCGTAAATATAGTGAAAACGGACTCAGGGGACCTCAAAACGTATAGAAATTTCAAAATCTCAAATTCAGATTTTTGACATGATTACAATACTTTCCTTACATATGCATGTTCGGATAGTAAAAAAACAAAATCGAAGCAGCATACATTAAACAATATAACTTCAGGATAGTGATTGAATAATTCATGCAAAATATAGGCAGATTTATTCATATCTGTAAGTATAAAGGCAAAAAATTTTATAGATATCACTATCCAAATCACCTATATATTACACACACACATACACTTATCAAGAGACTCGGCAGAGTCTCAAGTGACGCAAGCGCAAAAACAAACGAACGCCACGACACTCAGCGGAAACTGAAAAACGAACGAAACTGCGACACTTATATATACACCAATTTAAAGATCAAAGAAACCGCTGAAAGCCGACACTTAATATCTCAGGAAATATGGGAGGTTATGTTCTGATAATTTCAAAATAGTCTTTCACCTTCTGTCTGATCCTACCCTGAAATCGCTACATTTCTGCGTGCAATATATTTCGAGATATGAATTGGCTCATTTAAGCTATAAATGGGCGGCCTAATGTGTAAGAATTTTTTCTCGAATATGGCTCGAGCGAATTTAGTTTAATTTATATATGATATTAATCGCTTTTATCTGATGTGCCTGACATCTCCCTTTTCCCTAGGAAAACTCTTGTTTTTTTTATAACTCAGTTTAAAAATCGAACTATTTTTACTACGCGATGCAAAGATTTCTATTGATAATTCTCAGAATTCTGAACAGGTGTTATTCGGTTTGGTCTTGTAGTTGGTTGGTTGGTTCAATCTGAATGCAGTCAATAAAAAATTAAAATTTTGTTTTTTAATGCAAGAAAGAAACTTTATTGTTTCTTTTAAATATTTATTGTATATATACGAAATAAAATTTCACTTAAATATATATATTTTTTGTTATAAAGGAAATATTTAAGATTTTAAAATTTCGCATTTCGTGAAAAAATTATTTCGATAATATTTTAAATAAGGAAGTATTTTGTAATTTTAGATATTCCATTTTATCATAATAATGATGAATTTACAATTTTTTAAAGCAAAAAATTTTTAATCATTCATAAACATAGATTTTATAGTAGCTCAATGATTTGCGATTCCTATTCATGTATCATTCCGCGCAGAGATGGGAAAAAACAGTAAATGGTGTTTTGGCGCCATCTTTTGTCTTTAATTTAAATTAAAACATACACTTTTGCAAATATATATATATATATATATATATATTTCTTTTTAAAAATTAAAAATCTCTTTTTAAAATACAGTTAGTTTATTCATATATTTACTTTTCTGACTTTAAAATGATACATATTTTAAATATTAGCATAATAAAACTAATATTTTTATTATTATTTAAAGCTATAATGACTAGGAAATGAAAGAAGGGATATTCATGACACTGTATATTCGTAAAAAAAAAAAAAAAACATGAAAATAGAATTAAAATTCATGAAAAATGTGTCAAATAGCAATTATTGAAAAACACGTCAAAATAAATAAATAACATCTTTACTTTGAAACCCATAATTTATTTTAAAAATATAATTCTCTCTTTCTTTTCCTTTTTTTTTTTTATTAATTAATTTCTGCATGAAAAATTCCATTTCATAAATATATTTAAAACTACAATAAACACCCTCCTTTAATTTTAAATATCCATTTCTACATGTTTCTAAGCAATTAAAAGTGTTTTTTTTTTTTTTTTTTTTTTTTTTAAGAAAAATAGCTTAAATATCGGAAAGTATATGGTTTTATCATAAAGGTAATAATTTGGCCATCTAGTGGCGCCATCTCGTTGCTTGTATTGAAACCATATACATTCTATATTAAATTTATTTTTCTTTTAAAAAAAGACACTTTTAATTGCTTAGAAAAATGTAGAAATAATTATTTACAATTAAAGGAGGGTTTTTTCTTTTTGCTTATTGTAGTTGAAAATATATTTATGAAATGGAATTTTTCATGCATAAATTAATTAATTTAAAAAAAAGAAAGAGAGAATTATACTTTTTAAATAAATTATTATGGGTTTCAAAGTAAAGATGTTATTTATTTATTTTGACGTGTTTTTCAATAATTGCTATTTGACACATTTTTCATGAATTTTAATTCTATTTTCATATATATATTGCGTGTTTATCCCCTCTTTCATCCCCTAGCCATTGTTGCTTTAAATACTAATAAAAAAATTAGTTTATGTTACTATTTAAAATATGTATCATTTTAAAGGCTGAAAAGTAAGTATATGAATAAACTCTAACTGTATTTTAAAAAGAGATTTTTAATTTTTAAAAAGAAATATATATATAACTTGTATTTTCCATAAAACTTAAGCTTAACTTGTATTTTAATTAACTTGTATTAACTTTAGCTTAACTTGTATTTTCCATAATTTTTTTCTCCAAATGATTTTATCTTATTTTTAAAATTATAGAAATGTAGAGCTTAATTTATATTTTGCCTATTTTTTTTCCACCAAATATTTTTATGAAATAATTTTTACCTGCATTTTTTAAGAAAATTAAAATTGTGAATATTGGAGCTTAGCCTCAAAAGGGAAAAGAAAATAAATAATTTTCCATTTTTAACATTAACTTGATTTTTTTAAATTGTTTAATTTGCATTTGTAATTCTCTAAAAAGAAACTTGCAAAATGTAAATTACGTAATTCTAAAACTTAAATTTGAAATTTCCCACTTATTATTATTATTATTTTAAAGAGTTTGAGAATCCCACTCAATATTTTCTTCTAGTGTGAAGCTTCTCCATTTTGTTTCCAAGTGGCAGGCTACTTGAAAATTTGTCGGCATGATAACGTTTGAAATATTGAATTAATTCAAACTAAATTTGTAGTTTGGATTTATCTCAGAAATGTATTTGTTATGTCCATTTGCCAACTTAATCTACCCTCTTGTTTCCCTGTGCCAGCCCACTGAAAATTTCAAATTTACATTAGAAAGGTTCTATGTTAAAACTCCATATATACAAGACTTCATTAATAAATCCACCAAGTCCATTAATAAATTGTAGAATTTTGAAAAGAAAAAAAAAAAAAAAAAAAAAAATGGTGGCAACTTCATAATAAAAGATAAATCAGCTTACCCTTTCTAGGAGCCAGAAGGACTTGTTTTAATTTTTTGATCAATAACCCCTAAAAAGTAATGATATCAGTACAAAAAACCCTTAACGGGTTAAAAGTTTGTGACGCCGCTACTTTATGGCTATAAGAATTAGAAATATGAGTCTTAAAAATAATGATATCAAATTTTAAGTGACGCTTTGCAATTAGTTAAAATATACATAGATTTTCTTATTTGATCATTAACTTTCTACTTTTATTTATATTTATAATGCAAACGTAATATTTTTAGCTTCAAGATCAGACAGATATATAAAATACACTCACTGATGCTTTTTCATTCACATTTCAAATTCAAAATAACAGTTTTAAAAGGAATGATATAAAAATTCCAGTGGCGCCTCGGTGTTATTTTAAAAGATTTGTTTTTAGATTCCATTAAAATTACTTTTGTTTTGTCTAATAAAGTATATTTACATATTGAAACAGTGCTTTTAATTTTCAAATATACTGTCAAATAATTATACTTTCACTGAGTTTGCATTATAAATTAAAATTATTTATTTCAATAAATTGATTTATCTTTTGCGTCACGCTATCCAAAACTGCAAGTAAAATCTGTGTAAATATTTTCTTTACGTTACACTACCTCTTTGCGAAAATTTTCACTCAGCTGGATACTATGATAATGATACTATGTTTTGGATAGCGTGATGCAAAAGATAAATCAATTTATTGAAATAAATAATTTTAATTTATAATGCAAACTCAGTGAAAGTATAATTATTTGACAGTATATTTGAAAATTAAAAGCACTGTTTCAATATGTAAATATACTTTATTAGACAAAACAAAAGTAATTTTAATGGAATCTAAAAACAAATCTTTTAAAATAACACCGAGGCGCCACTGGAATTTTTATATCATTCCTTTTAAAACTGTTATTTTGAATTTGAAATGTGAATGAAAAAGCATCAGTGAGTGTATTTTATATATCTGTCTGATCTTGAAGCTAAAAATATTACGTTTGCATTATAAATATAAATAAAAGTAGAAAGTAAATGATCAAATAAGAAAATCTATGTATATTTTAACTAATTGCAAAGCGTCACTTAAAATTTGATATCATTATTTTTAAGACTCATATTTCTAATTCTTATAGCCATAAAGTAGCGGCGTCACAAACTTTTAACCCGTTAAGGGTTTTTTGTACTGATATATATACAGCGAGAGAGAAGATAAGTAAAAACAATGTGCAAAAAAGGCAAAAAGCAAATATATAAAGCAAAACTAATACACCAAATGAAGATAAATGAAAGGTAAATATAAAAAAACATTGTAATACTTTCCTTTTGCAACATTGTTGTCAAGGGCAAATTATTGCAATAGGGAAAAAATATTAAGTTACTAATAATAGCAATGGACTAAAGCATCTAAAATATCGCTATTAATTTCCCCGACATCTCAGTTAAAATAATAAAAAGAGCCAAACAAAAATAATGACCAAAAAATTCATGAATAATATTAGCTAAATAAATTTTTTACCAAAAATTTAATGAAAAAACATAAAGAAATATGTGAGAATTGCATATACGCATATATATATATATATATATATACTAAAATTAAACTTAACGAAATTATAAATTAGAATGAAATAAATAAAACGCAAATTAGTAACAAGAAAAGAGTAACCAAATATTAAAATAAGAAGGTAACTGAAGACTTGTGAGTTGCATGTGGATTGGTTGGTCAATTTTGGTTTTCGTTCAGTTTTGCATTAGATTCACTTTTAGTTAATTCGTACAGAGTTATTTAATCTTCAAATAGCCTGTCTGTGATTTTCAGAAGTCCGTCTGTTTTTAAGTTCATTTTATTATTTAATGAGGTGCATACAAAAACTATTATTTAAAAACAATAGTTCGTCCGTGTTTCTGTTTTTCCGAAGTAGGTTTACAAACGCCCGTAATACTAAGAGTAAATTTATAAATGTTTGATTAAGAGTATTTCTGATTACAATGTATAGCAAATTATTTTGTTCAAATATTTAAATTAGTTCTTGAAAATATCGAAAGATAATAAATTTTTGTGAAATTTTTTTTTTAAATGTTTATTTTATTGAAAGAGTTGTAATTTATTTAATTCTCTTACTTTCGGCTATAGCTTCTAGAGCCGGCACGAAATATTCGTCGCAGACCACAGCTAGCATGGCACAAACATAGCACACGATGACCACATGGATGATTACTCCTCCTTGTCTGCGCTGTTCCTGGGTCAGGAAGTCAGAAGGAAAGGCATCAATGCCAGATGGGATGCAGTCGATTACTCCAGCATCATCGGCCAAGGGTGCACGACCTGCAATAAATTAATGAGGCAGATCTGAAAGAGAAGCTATCGAAACAATATTATGAGGGGTTTCACCTATATTTTTACTTTCCGAACACTATAGTGAGGAAAGTATTGTAATCATGTCAAAAATCCGAATTTGAGATTTTGATGTTTCTATACGTTTCGAGGTCCCCTGAGTCCGTTTCCACTATTTTTACGATGATATATGTATGTGTGTGTGTATGTGTGTATGTATGTGTGTATGTCTGTGAGTGAACACGCTAGCGTCTAAACGCTTTGTTCGAATAAGCTGAAAGTTGGTATGTATATTGTAAGTCACCATAGTACGAACCCTATAGATTTTGGTGAATCTAGCACTTATAGGTTTTTTACAGGGACACAAAGAAAAATTCTTTATCATTATGGCTTATGGGACCAAAATCTTAAAAGTGCAATAGCATCTAAACGCTTCATTCAATTGAGCAAAAAATTTATACACATGTTATAGGTCACAATTGCACAAACTGTATAGATTTTGGTGAATTTAGCACTTACAGTTTTTTTACAGGGATACAAAGAAAAATTCTTTATCATTATGACCTATGGGACCAAATTCTTAAAAGTGCGATAACATCTAAACGCCTTATTCAATTGAGCTGAAAATTTATATGGATATTATAAATCACTGTTGCACTAAATATAAGCATTTTGGTGAATCTAGCATTTATAGGTTTTTACAGGGACACAACGAAAAATTCTTTATCATTATGATCTATGGGCTCAAAGTTCAGTAGCGTTAAATAAAACATCGTGTAATAATTGGAGAAAAATACTCAAACACTCTATTATGGTTTTCTCTCTTTTGTTTGTTTAACAACTCCTCTTTCTTTACTTTATCTACAAAACTGTTAATTACTCAATGTTCGGAAAGTCGAGTGGAGTCACTCCAGATTTTTTATTTTGAATCAAGGTGTATATATATATATATATTTTTTTTTTTTTTGCTGTTAATTGATTCAAAATTAAAAAAAATGGGTAAAACTTCTGATAATATTGTTTCTTTTTGAGAGTACTTAAATTCTATCAACGATATCTTTCTCAGTTTTCACGATATTTCATTAAAGTCTTTTCTTTTCTTTTTTTTTTTTAATTACAGTAACTCTGTTATATTTGTCTATATAAATTATGCAAAAGAAATTCCGCTAGTGCTTGCATTCATAGTTAAAAAAACTATTCAGTAAAACTGTTTACATCTCATTAGTTTGTTAATATTTTTATACTAGTTACAATATGTTGTGTTTTGTTTAATATTTCAAGTTTTCTAAAATGACATTGCACTGGCTTGAAAACCTTGTATCTTAAAAGCAAAAAATTTTCCAAAAATTTGCAATTTTTTTTAAAGAAATCTTCATATCTCCATGAATATATCTGTACTGATAAGTATAAAGGATTTGAGTCCAAAAAGATCGATTTTGAGTTAAGTACATAGTCAGACTCAGAAAAAAAAAATTCTCTATCGATTGGTATATAGGATTTAAATCCATGCCATTTAGTCTTTGAGAAAATCCGTTAGTAAAAAAAGATTCAAGTCAAAAATTTAGCATTAATCTTTGGTATAAAATATTCAACTCAATTTTTTCCCTTCATCAAATGAAGATTGATAATCACTGAAGGGTATAAAGGGTATAAATCAACCTAATCCCTTTTTCCTAATCGATTCTTCTGAGTAGTTTTTAATTAGTTTAACTTTATTTTTCTTCTCCTGAAAAATCAAGAATATGCACTTAAATCCTTTATACTTATCAGTACAGATATGTGATATAAACATACAAATGAATAGAATAATTAAAAGAGGCTTCATGCATTAAAAGAGGCACATGCATTTCATTAAAAGAGGCACATGCTACAGTTACAACGCATTTCAAGCATTATTTTTTACAGGGTTCTACCAAACAATTTTCTTTAATTTGTTACCAGTCCCCTTTTGGCTTTCGTCACTATACCTTCTCTTAAATATACAATGAAAAAAAAAAAAAATGCGTTTAAACGTATTACACTTTAAATATTTTAACTGTTTATTAATTTGAGATTTTATCTGCAACCGAAACTTAAATTGTAATCGACATGTTCCATGTATTTGTAAAGTTAATCACATATTATGGAGAGCAAATTTGCCTTTAATCCTCTTACAAGGAAACATTCAAAAGGTGTCATCTTCAAAAAGTATTGAAAAAAATATATGCGATTCTACTCTTCATAAAACACCAGAAAATGAAAAAATTATCGGCTGAAATTAATTACAGCGACCACAAAAAATTATCAAAATTAAGCATATTTGGCGATTAAGCGCTGTTAGGCGGTACGTTTGCTAGCAACGAGTTTGACAACGAGTACGAACAGAGCCGTGTTTTGCTTTTCCGCCAAGTACTGAAAATTAATCGTCTAGCAGTGTGAAATCGCCAAATATGCTTAATTTTGATAATTTTTTGCGGTCGCTGTAATTAATTTCAGCCAATATTTTTTTTCATTTTCTGATGTTTTATGAAGAGTAGAATCACATATATTTTTTTCAATACTTTTTGAAGTTGACACCTTTTGAATGTTTCCTTGTTAGTAAAGTTATGTTTTTCAATGCAGTTTTT
The DNA here is from genome assembly GCA_963930645.1 of Salticus scenicus. Taxonomy (NCBI): domain Eukaryota; kingdom Metazoa; phylum Arthropoda; class Arachnida; order Araneae; family Salticidae; genus Salticus; species Salticus scenicus. The sequence continues at coordinate 319,765,483 of OZ005648.1, read as the reverse complement.
TTTTTTTTTTTTTTTTTTTTACTTTCTTCTATATGTATATATAGAGAAAGTATTGGATTCGTGAAAATTTTTGAACTCCAGTTTTTGATGGATGTACACGTTTTGGGATGTCCTGAACACGATTTGGCTGTTTCTAGAAAATGTCTGTGTGTCTCTGTGTGTGTATCACGAATTTTGTGGACGCTGCATCTCCCGAACCAATGAACAAAATTTAACCAAACTTGGTATTTAGTTGGACCCTGACATAAACTGGTGCTGATTGGATTTCGGGATCATTCGATCAACAGGTGGCTCTGTGATCGCATTTTTTCTAAATATTTAACATGGCAGTATAGGACAAAATTTCGTATAAATGTACATAATGAGAGTTATTTTAATAGTGTGATTGTAAAATTAATATGAATTATTGATAATAGTAGTAGTTAACTAGGAAAATATTTTGTGCATGTGGGGGCATCGCTTTCCCCCCTGGAGGGGAAGTACCCCCCCCCCCCCGAGGAGTAAATTTTCAGTATGGGCATCTTTCGAAAGATCTCGTCAATACCTTTAAAACGAATGGTTGAACTATAGATCTGTGATAATTTAAAACAAAGTTTGTTTTACTTTTAACGAAAAAAAAAAACTTTGAAAAAAAATATCACATTTCTTCTGATAATTGCAAAAAAATGACTTTCTTTCGGCATTTAGCGATATAATTTTGTCAGATAAAAATCGTCTGCACTTATAATGAAAGATAATTTGATAATTTAATAAACAATTTGTATTGAATAAATTTTGTTTAAAATTATATAGAAGAAAGTCATGTGGTGGCCACATCATACTAGTTTTTTTCTGCATCTGTTTTCACGTTTTAATAGATGTAATGTTCTAGACAGATATAAAGATTATTTGGTTTAACCTTTTAAATATATCGAAACGTTATATCTGTTTTCTGTAACATCTCCTTCTATCTGGTTAAAAAAAAAAAATTTTAAAAATTTTTTGTATTAATATTATATTTTTTATTCCGTTGAATGTTTAGAATCTTTTTTTAGTGATGGTATTTCATAATTTATTCTCTCATATTATTTCTTGCTATGTTCGAAAATGTTTACGCGTACACACCTTTTCGAACACACACACACATATATATTTGTAGGATATAGAATGAATCCTAAACATTTATATTCATTATGATATATTACTTTTTTAACGGGGTTATTTTCTTTTAAAAACACTATACGGTTACTATAATTCCGCCATAAAGTAAGTAATTTTTGTGGAATTTCTAGATGTTTCATTCGTTGTAAATAAATATGTTTAAATAAATATTTGTAAATAAATATGTTTCCTTTTAAATCAGAAACAACTGCAATTCACGGGTTTAGTTGCATAAATAAACTTTACACTAAACGTAAATTTACAACAAAGGGTCAGTCTTTTTTGTCTCAAAGAAAAATATCCCATCACAGGTTTTCTTGAGTAAATAAGTGTGTCGCTGAACGTAGCATTATTTTAGCAAAGAATTAGATAAATTCATTCTATAGAAAGAAATTTATGTAGTGCAGTTCAAGAAATTTCTTAAAAAAAAAAAAAAGAAGAAAACTTAAAAATATTAAAAAAAGAAGAAATGTACATTACTTTTATGCAGATACATTAGGTCATTTTCTTTCGTAAAAGTAACCAAGACGGTCCATAATGTCCACACTATGGCCGTGCATGGCACGATGTACAGATACTGTCTACTTCTTGAATATTTTCTCATAGCTGGAGCGCTCTGCTTTCTTTACTCAAAAACTCACGTAGAATTCTTCTGATACTGCCTTCTTTTTTCTTCTGATACTGCCCTCATTTTGCCGGTGAGAAAAAATCCCTTAGTTCACTTTAGGCTATTCTTAATTGTTCAGTTCACACAAACAGGGCTCTCGAGAAATTGAAGTGTCCGCTTCTTTTGTCTTAAAATGAAATTTTACGCACTTTGCACCATCGACTTAATCGACGTTTTATTTCTTTGAGAGGTCAAAAACAATGACGACAGATAAGCAAATGAGCAAATTTGGTAAGAAATTTATCAGCGACAAAGATATTCAACTAATGTTATCAGTTTATACATCACATGAACAAAGCCTGATTTGCCTTCATTTTTAAAAGAAATTTATGTATATATAAATATTCTTAATTTTCAAATTGAGTTTGGATTATTTTTCCCTTAATTTTTCACACATAAGAAATATAGATTCCACACTTTGAAGCTTAGACTAAATTATGTAAAATTATATTACAAATGTATATAAATTACATTAAGGTTGTAAATATGAACTCTATATAAATAAAGCAAAGAGTTTGTCTGCGGAACACATCCAGGTGGACCACTTCTATTTTTGATTGGTCTAGATTTAACTACTTTAGTGATGAAAGTCGGCCATTTTTTTTTTTTTTAGTAAAAACTGATGGATTTTGTTAAAAGATACTGCATAGATGTTATACTTTTTAAAAAGAGCTCTAAATACGTTGCAAAGTTTTACAAAGCGATACCATTCAGTGGCTTTTGATGAAGATCGGCCATTTTTTTAGTAAAAACTGATGATTTTTAAAAAGATAATGCATAGATGTTATCTATAATATTAAAACACAAAGGCTTTTCTGTAAGACCAAAATCGCACGATCTGGGCATGCGCGAGAAAATTTTGAACCAATTCGGAATATGAATATTCCTTTCTCTTTATGCAGTGCAATACGAAGACCGAGGATAACTCGAGCAGACGACATTAATATTTCAATATATCTGTGGCAGACGCCCAATTAAAGCTCAATCATAAAAATAATTCACACAATTAATTCATTGATTCATACTTTCCAAGGAAGTATATTAAAAACAAAGTAGTTCGCGAATACATATCGGTTACCGTCGTATGTAGAAATCAGGAGCCTTAGTCGTATGCATTTTTGCCAAGAATTTTTTTACAAAGGATGTGGCGCCCTCTGTTGCCATGTGTAAATACTATATTATACCATATTCCTAAAATTGCTTTTTTCCATTTCTTAAAAAAAAAAAAAAAAAAACTTTTAAAATTAACAAATTGTCAGAGTTCATTGTTCTTTAAAAGTTAGTTGAAAACTTTGTTTAGAAAAGATGGAGATAAATATTTAAAATCAAAGGAGGTTTTATTTTATTTTATTTGTTTATTTATTTATATATTTTATTTTATTTTTATTTACTTTTTTTTACTCTAATTATTATACTCTCTGATACTTCATTTCGATACTATATAACATTAAAAATAATTTTAAAAGAATAACATTAAAATACTGACATTTTATACGAGTAAAAAATTACATTGTATAATTTATTATTGAAAACTTAATGAGCAAATTAATTTGCTAAAGTGTTAAATTCATTCTTATTTATTTATTTATTTATTTATAACAGTATACTTTTGTTGAAATATACTATTTTGATAGAATAAAGTGTTATAATACTATTCCAGTAAAAACAAATTTTAACTTTATTCCGATTTGCAGTTTATTTTTAGAATACAATGAATTAATATTTTGATTATATCCAAATGGTTTTACAAATATGGGAAGAAAAAATCAGAATCAAAACTATAATTTTACACTTAAAATGTACTTATTATTGTCTTGGCAAATTAGAATTAATGATATATTTTACAAGTGAATGAAATCTTTGTCTTTCATGTATGTCTTTTATTAAAAAAATATGACCTGTTATCGTTGATATAGTAACTTAATATAATTATAATCTGGTAGTAAATCTTTGTATTCATTCATTTTGCCTGAAAAGCAACGAATAAATTTCACAGTAAACATAAAAAGCAAGCAGTTCAATAGATTATAAGTCGATTTGGTGTGACAGGGAGGTATTCTGTTGTGGGATTAATTTAGATGCTTGATGCTTTGATAAGTATTATCACAAATATTAATACTATCTCATTAAGAAATATTGATTCTTTAGATAATTTATATAAATTCTACCTTTCTTTTAATTACCCCTAACATTCTTTTGGTCATATTTAGAGTAAAATTAGGAAAAGCTTGGGATTTTATTTTTATTATGTGGAGTATAATTAAATTTGTATATTGAAATTTCATGAAATTTATCCCTCCTCCCTCGAACCAAAAGATAACTGATTAAAGCAGGGTTTTTTAAACCGGTTAAGAGTAATGCGAAATATTAAAGCAAGGGTGTCTCAAACTTTATGTCTTGAAAATATTTTAGTTGCACATCATCCGTCAAATTTTGACGGGTATTAACTAGTACTTTTTTAAAAGAGCTCTAAAAACTGTTCATTTTTGTGGGGACACTATATACATCAAGTTATTAGATTTAAAGATATTGCACTGCAAAGTTTCACAACGCGATATCATTCGATTGGTTTTATCTTAAAATAAGAGTATAATATTAAACAAAAAACAGTCTAATATTAAAGAATAATGAATATATATATTTTTTAAATTATCAGTTTTGAAGTTCTATGAGCTGCAATTTTTAAATTACAGCAGCGTACTTATTTCTCATGCATAATCCATTAAATTTGTAAACAATTGTTGATTCATTCTTGAGAATCATTCACATAAGACCATAGAGCATTGTTGCAGAACGGAAGAAATGTTTAATTTAATTTAATTTATAATATGTTATTTTGACTTTTCGACCTTAAAAGGAATTTTTCATTATGTTACAAAACCCAAAATGTGATGTAAAAAATAAATAGTGATTCAATTCTTTTGAAAATTCATTTAAATTTAGTGACCAGTGAAGCGGGCGTAGCCTGCTAGTACATTAATATAACTTATGTTTTCGATTTGCTTCTAAATCAAAACTTCATTTTTGCTCCCATTTTTAACACTTTTTAACAAAGTTGAAGAGTGTTTATGATTCTGGTTTTTTTCTATCAGTCTATCCACATTCTAACTTCTGGTTACATTACAGAGGGCGTTGAAACTGTTACATATTATTCAACTTCATTATAGAATGCTTTCTGTTGAAAATGTTTAAATAGCACGACTGGTTTGTGTATAGATACATTCAAAAGAATTCCAATGCATTTCGTTTTATGAGAGGTATGTCTATAAAAGCTTATTTTGATAGCTTTTTATTGCACAATTCATAATAAGACTTATATTTATTATTCACATATATAAAAACATGTTTTCTATTGAAAATAGTATGAATAGCATTAAAAATTACAGGGCCGAAAAATATTTTACAAATGCATTAGAGGCTATAATTGGAAATTAGTGGCATTGCATTATTAATTATGTTAAATGTTTTTAACATTTTCTAATAATGTTTAAAAGCAATTATGACTTCGGCTAGTTTACCTGTATGTCTGCGAAATAATACCCGTTGATATTTATAGAATGCCTTAAAATTAATATATATATAAGTTCACAAAGCATTTTCTCTATTGAAAATAATATAAATAGCGCAACTAGTTTATGTACAGAGACTCACAAAATACTTCCTGTGCATTACGTCCTATGAGGGGTATTTCTATAAAGCATATTTTAATGCATTTATACTGAAAAATTATATTGAAATAACATAAATTATTTCCACACACAGAATTATATTTTGTACAGAATACGGTATAATTAGCATTAATGATTGGTTTACAGAGAAATGCACAACAGAGAGAGAGAGAAAAAAAACTGTACATTAAACCTATTAAACCTTTAACGTTCATTGGTTTCGCAGCGAAACCAAACATTTCACATAATTTAACAATTTTTTGCAGCAGTCTTTTAACATTTTCCCCCTTGTTTTAATAAGGTTTTAAACTTTTGTTCCTTTTCTATTCGGCAAATAGCAGCACTATTCCGAAATTTAAAAAATAATGATTCAGAGGAAGCTAAATGCATAAGTCACTTGAAGTTTCTTAGTGTGCGCGAGTGTGAATTGCTGGTTTGATGATGCATTCATGTCTAGTTTTTTTTTTTTTTTTTAATTTAAAGAAGAGATGGACTATTATTTTCACCTGAAACAACTTTTACGAGTTTTTATAGTCGAGTTTACTTACAAAGTGTTTTATTTATTAAATTAAATATTATTTGAGTTTAATAAGGTTAACTTATAGATGTTTCAAACCAAAAATTCTCGAAAAGGAACAATGCTAATTTTTTATTTTTTAAATATTTATGATCAGCTATGTGTCTAAAAGCCATTTTTAAAATTAGTTTAGTAATTTTTAGAATAATTAAGTAGTGAACGTTAAAGGGTTAAGGGATATCTAAAAACTACTACAAGCGCATTCTTTGTTGTACTTTCCAACAAAGTTTAAAAATAATTATGATTTCAATTCGTCAATCGGTCTGTCTGTCCGTTTTCTAATTCCGTAAATATTATCAGAATGTCTTGAAAACTGATATAAGTTATTCAATATGGTCCTCTGGCACGTTCTCTATTAAAAATGTCATAAATAGCGCAGCTAGATATTTGTTTATAAGAATTCATAAAAGGATTTTTATGCATTACGGTATGTGAGAAGCATTTGTTTAAAGAACATTTTAATATTTTTATACTGCGCACAACATGGCTAAATTAATATGCAACATTACGATACAAAAATCATTTTTCTGTAGAATAAAAATTATTAAGCATAATTTGGTGGTTTATAGCTAGCACACCACGAAATTGTTCATGTATGCGATATTATGTGATATAAAAGGAAATCATTCAATGTAAATGTTTAGTATTACGAGGATTCTTTTGTTACACTTTATGGCGGGTAACCAAATTTTATACGATGTACAGGGCTACACAAAAGCAATTTTATTAATGATTTATTTATTTATTTAATTTTTAATTTAATTATTATTATTATTATTATTATTATTATTAATGAAACTTTAAAGTCGCTTTTATTAGATCCATTGATGTTCAGTTAAAAACAGAATGTATTTTTGCAGCCATTCTCTTTTTGGACAATATACAGGAGAATACAAAATCTATCTATTGTTTAGTCTTTCTTTAAAAGTAAATCCATAAAGATAATTCTTTTTTGAACTTTTTCTTTCGCCATAATAAAAACCTAAATCTATTTTAAGGCTTCACTAAGGCGTGTTATGTTTAAGGCGATAAAATACATTGAAGGTTAAAGATGTAAGGGGAAAGTACTGTTGGAAAACGTTTATATTTTATTCGAATCACATGATTTTTCTTTCTTTCTTAATTATTATTATTATAATTTTGAGGTTTAATTTTGGATTTTTTCTTTAAATTTTAAAGAATTATTCCTTGTATTACACCTTCGTGTTCATTACCATTGTATATATATATATATATATTGCATATATTGAAACTAGAACTGTATATAATGTATAGTTGCACTCGAATGTGAATCTTTTACCTTAAAATTATGAGTATTAAATATAATAATTTGTACTATCTTTCTCTTTTTTAAAATGATGTTATATTCAATTAATTTGTCTCTCTTTTTGTTTGTTTGTTTGTCGCCTATTTTCTTTAATATAAATTTAGTGTAGAATCTTCATGAAACATTCTGAAAATCTCTAAAAACTTCATGGAAACGTCTAGAAAGATCATGGAGACTTTTAGAAACTTCATAGAAACGTGTAGAAATTTCATGGAATCTTCTTTAAACTTCATGGAAACATCTGTAGAAACTTCATGGAACTGCCAAGTTTTTGAAAGCATTTATGAGGAATTTGGCAATTACTTAAATTGTGAAAAAAAAATACAGGATTAATCTTATTAAGTTCTGTTTTTTTTTTTTTTTTTTTTTTTTGATGTTTTGTTTAACGGGAAAGATTACTTTTTACGGACGATCCAATGGGAACAAGTTTTTCGAGTGCTTTCGCAATTTTTTATACTTTTTCGATTTTTTTATTTTTATTTTTTTTATTTTTAATAATTATTACTTTTTTCATGTATATTGATGATTTGATTGTTTTAACTGCAATAACTTCGAAAATATTTTTGGAGAAATATACTCCAAAGATTTAATTTTAAACCGTACCGATACAGATAAAATTTCATTCCTAGATGTAAATATAAAGAGAAATAAAGAAAAATGGTTTATTGGATTATACGATAAAAGGAAATATTTTAATTTTAAAGTAAACAGTCTCACGAATTGGTTTTCAAATATAATTTGCTATAAGTAGAAAAATTTTGAAGAATATTATGTTCGCACAGTTTAAAAAAAAAAATTGCACTATATGCAATAATGATAATGATTTAAAAATAGCTCTTGAAGATATAAGAAAAACCTTGCAAATTAACTGTTACCTGTTTCAACTTTTAACCGATTGTTTCCAGTGTTTTCTTCTTTCGGTTTGTTCTATTTCCTCATTCAAGAGCGATATTTAAGTACCGACGAGTAGCCCCCGTCAGCCGAAGATGGTTTATTTATTAGGTAGGGGATTTATTTCATATATTTTATTTGCTTTCTTGTATACATTCTGTAATTCTTTATATTATTGTACGTTTATATAAATTAGTTTGATGTATTTTTATGCCTTTTTTAGAATTTTTTACATTATATATGTGAGATAATGTAATGGTCATATATGTCATTCAGTTAATGGTGGTTTTCTGTTTGGTGAAAAGTTGGGGGCTTAGGATAGTTATTAGCTAATTGCTACTATCCTTTTAGAAACTTCTCTTTCACCCTTACACACGGAGGGGTTTCCCTGATGAAGACCTCTGTCTTTCGGGGTTTTATTTAATTTCATTTATTTGTTAATTTATTCCTATATATATATATATATATATATATATATATATATATATATACACATGCATATAATTTAATTATTTTAAAACCCCTTCCCTCCATTTTTTGTGTTTGTTCTCTTGTTTCCTGTTTTTTGTTGTGTTCTTCTCCCTCTGTTTGTTTTTGCTGCTTGCTTCTTATTGGTTGGCTGTGTTGCTCTTCCACCTTTGAGTTTTGCCCTGCGTTCAGTCTTGCTTTTGCCGCCAAGGCAGTAGCACACGTGTTTGCACCTGAGAAAGAAAGGCCACGTCTTTTCGAAACCAGTAGAGTTTTAATTAGTTTTATGGTGTGTGAAGAAGTTTTTAATTAGAATATTCATTGTACACCAGTTTTTTATTTAATACTGAACTTTTTAGTTACGAAAAACTAATAATAATAATAATAATAATAATAATAATAAATAAAAATAAAAATAACTAAAAAGCTAAAAAGAAGAAAAAGAAGAAGATTGAAAAAAAAAAAGAGAAGTTTTTATTAAAGCAAAGTGCTTTTATAGAGGTGTCCTAAAAAGCAAAAAATAAGGAAAATGGTGATCAGCTTGAAGGAAAAAAAAACAAAAAAATAGTAATAATAATAATAATAATAATAATAATAATTGAAATTATTCAAAATTGGGAATTTTTTTTTTCCTTCAAAATTATCACAATTTTCCTTATTTTCCCCTTTTTAGAGCACTTCTATAAAAGCATTCTATTTTTAATACATATATATGTATATTAAAAACGTATAAGGTTTACTATAACAGGTTACCTGTTGAAAATTGAATAAATAGCATTACTGGTTTCTGTATAGTGACTCTAAAAAATTCCAGTACATCGCAATCTGTGAGATTATTTTTTGCATCCAAATATTCTTATTTTTGCCTGTACACAATCCAGTTACTCTTATTTTTATCATTTTGAATGGAAAACCTACCATAATGACCATGAAAAAAAAAATCTTTATTAAAGAATTCTAAAAATATTTATACAAAATAAAATAAACGAGCAACAAAATAAAATAAAGGAGACAAATAAACGAGCTGAAATCTTACATATTTTAATTTTATTGAAAATGCAAAACCGCATAACACAAATGAAATAGAACTTTGAGCAATTTTCACTCATATCACTAACACATCGAAATATTTTTGTAAAGTCTTGTAAACCTATTAGAAAAAAAAAATAATAAAAACTTTCTGCAAAATGTATTATATGTTACATTTGTTATGTTTTGATTAGTATAAAGCAACTAAAATGTACTATTACTGTCTATGATAGGTATTTCTTTAAAGCATATTTACAAGTTTTTATTATTATTATTATTATTACTCTACAATAGATAAAAATATGAATGTACAATGTTAAAATGCACAAAAGTATATGTTTTCTGCAGAATGTGATATGGTTAGCATTAACGAGCTATAATAACACAATTATTCAAATACATTTATAAGATATAAGTGGTAAGCGCATTTTCAGAAGTAATGCAAATTTTTAACACTTTTTAACAAAGTTTTAAAAAATGTATATAATTTCGGTTCATTTTTTCCTTGGTGTATCTGTCCGCCTGTGTGACCGCATGCTTATTTTAAGATTTTTTTAAGAATTTTTTTAAACTAATATGTCATTTAAATTTACTATGTCATGTTTGCTTTGAAAATGGTATAAACAGTACAGCTGGTTTGTGAACATGGATTCCCAAAAAATATTTCCGGTGGATTTCGGTTTTAAAGATATATTTTTACAACACATTTGAACATCGAATACGTTACGAAGTCAACGTACATTTTTCATATGAAAAGAAAAAAAAAAAAAAAAAAAAAACTGAAAACAAAATTTCAAGATTATTTTCTAAAATTAGACAGTCGGCTGCAAAATTATTCGAGCACTAGCCTATATTTAGAAAGTACACTTAAGACTGTTTTACTAAGTAAATCCTTGTCGAATCATGTTCTTAGACTGATTAAGAACATGACTCGACAAGGATTTATTTAACAAAGCTGTATTAAGTGTACTTTTTTTTGGCAAGGATTATTGCTAGTGCTCGAATAATTTTGCAGCCGACTGTATAATTAATATATATATATATATATGCATATTACAGAATCAACTTTTTTTAAATTCATTTTGTAAAGAAAAAAAACTGATACATCAGATTTATACTTTTCTTCTTTAACACTGACTGTCAAAAACAACTTTTCAAAGCTCCAAGTATTGAGCAATACTATTTGGGAATTCTCCCCCTCCCATCGAACTATGTCACGTGACTCACTCAAAAAAAAGAGCACTGTGATTAACTTTTGTTTTAGTTAGAAGTGTGGTATTGCGGTGTGCAAATATGTAGCAGTGGGCTCTCTAGCCGATTAACCAAAAATGTTAAAATTAATCAGTTTCATTTCTTTTGTAAATAGTTATTTCTTTTGTGTGTTGTCTATCATCGTAATGTGTCCGTGAAATTAAAAATTATGTTTTAAGTGTGACAATGAGTCAAGTCATCTTCTTTATAAATTTTAAGAACATTCTATTCTGCATTCGTTGTTTAAATTGGCGCCCAACGTGGGGCTTGGATTACCGATGTGATGTCGGCGGCTAAAGAATGGAAAATAATTACAGATAAGTAAATTTTAATATTTATTTGATGATTGTTTGAACAGGAGCTAAAGGAATTTGGGCATTGTACAGAGTGTGTTAATAAGTTAACACTTGGAAATATTGATTATCCTAATCAATGATTAGATATTTCTTAGAATCTTAATTCTAGATATGTTTAACAGATTATTTCGATCATCCTGATCTTAACGAATTTTAGATCGCCCAGATCTTATTATATTTGCATACCAGTTTCCTTTAGTCTCTGGAAGTTATTTTTTTATTCATATTTATTGATATATTAAGAATTTTGATAATTAAACAAGAATGTAGAATGCTATTTATTAAGAAATAAGTTGCAATAATGGTGTATTGATATTTAATAAAATATATTCTAATATAATTCTAACATAGGAAAAAATAAATTAGGTAAATCATAGCATCGAGTTGCTTAGAATAAATTAAGAACAACATTTCTGTTTTTCGGCGCCATTGCATTTTTGCAAGGAAAAATAAACAAGTGAACTTTCATTATTATTGCGTAATCGGTTTCAGTAAAAGCGAAAAGAAAAAAGTTTTGTTTACTTTATGATTTATTATGACACTTTAAAAGATTAAATAAAGGTTGTTGTATAAATATTTTAATCTTATTGAATAGATTTATTTCTGATAAATGATCATAGAATAAATATTATTTTCTCTTGAACACATTTACGAATTATAAAATAATAAGCAACTCATAATACATAATAATAATAATGAAAGAATGAATAAACAATTTTTTGTTGTTGTTGAATAAAACGAATTTTACACAGATTTGTTTATAATAAAGATATATTAAATAGACATCTTGTTTATTTTGTTGAATTGATAATTATATTTTTATCATTTGCATTAAAAATAAAATTTTGGTGAATCTGTACATCAATTTGAAATATCTTGTATTTTCAATTACTCAGAAATGTTTCAGGAAGAGTATTTCTTATTTACTTTCAAATAATTATTTGAAAATAGGGGTTAAAAGAGTTATTATTTCCTTTATATGTCCTTTATTACTTTAGTTCTTGAATTTATTTATTGAATAAATTGGTTAAGTTGTTTAACATATAACAATAATATATATATATATATATATATATATAAGTGATCTCTGTGATTTATATAAAATATTTTGGGCTATATACGTTCGCGTACTGCGCATTTTTAGACATATTTTAAATTATTAAAATTCAGTTTAATCATGTCTTATATGGCTAGAGAAAAAAACGAGATCTAATTGAATTAGCGGGCGAATTAGATATAAAAATAGATGAAAATTTAAAACTTTTAGACATTAGAAATGCTATAGTGGAAAGTCCAGATTATGATGCTGAATTCACAAAAGATTGTTTGAATCGTATCATACGGGATAGGAAAGAAAAACAAGATTTTGCGCTGAAAGAAAAAGAATATGAAAGGTTATTTGAACTAGAGAAAACCAAATTACAGGCACAAGCTAGTGCTGCTCCTGATGCAGTATTACCTACCATGGCCCTTTCTTCCGTAGACACAAGCATGCCAAAGTTAGAAATAAGCAAATTAATCCCAAATTTCGATCCGAAAACCGCTGATATAACCTTATATTTAGATTTATTTGAAAAACAATTAACATTTTTGAAGGTACCAAAACCAAAGTGGGTCGTATATCTTGTAGGTCTTTTGCCAACTGATGTCGCCAAACTAATTGCAAAAGAATCAGTTGATGATGCTCAGAATTATGATAATGTTAAGGAAATTCTCTTAAAACGTTTTAAATTAAGTGCTGAGAAGTTTCGACAACTGTTTGCCCAACACCGTAAATGTCCAGAAAGTACATGGCGAGATTTTTATTTTGATTTGCAAAACTATTTTGATGGGTGGCTTAAAGAATCTAAAGTTTCATCGTTGGAAGAGTTAAAAGATTTAATATTGGCAGATCAAATAAAAAAGAAAGCTCCTCCCGAATACAAAGAACATTTTTGGACCACTGGAGCGAGTGGAACAATCCTCTTGAACTTGCCGATAAACTAGATTCATATGAAGAACTTAGACTAGTAAGAAATAAAAATGTTAGAAAGGAATCCCCGAAATTCCCACATCGAAATACTTCCCAAAATTCAAGAAATCACCTTCAAAATTCTAAAACTGCGTCATCGAGAGATTATACGAAAAATGAAGATCGACCACGTGTTAGTTGCTATGGTTGTGGCAAACCAGGTGTTATTAAGGCTAAGTGCTCCGCCTGTTCCCCCTCTTCTAGGAAAAGTTCAGCTGAGTTCAAAACTATTCACCTTCAGTCATTATCTATCGAAGAACCTCACTCGACACTTATAAGAGTAAAAATTAATGGAATAAATGGAATAGTGTGTGCTGACACTGGAGCCAGTCACACTATAGCTGGTGAAACATTATATCACCTCTTAACAAAACGAGGTGTAGAATTTGAGAAAACTTGTATGAATGTAACGTTAGCTGATGGTCTCCAAAAAGAAACTGAAATCTATTCAGCCGAAGTAGATGTACAAATTGAAGGACGATCTTTCCGAATAACTTTGTTTGCGTTACCTACTGCAAAGAATAACAGAACGTTGTTGGGAAATGATTTGTTGCGTACTGCTGGAATCGTTTTGGATATTCGAAATAATATATGGTATTACCATGATAATCCAAAGCAGAAATTTGATTTCAGTGAAGATGATTTCAGGCCGTCTGAAAATCCAGTATATTCTGCTGAAGTTAACGAGCTTATGTTAAAAGAAAATGAAGGAGCCCATCTTTCTGATGAACAAAGGTCAGAACTGAATAATTTATTGAATGAATATGAAGATATCTTTGAACCAGGGGAAGAACCGACTAACAAAATTCAACACTATATTGACACTGGAAGTAGTCCTCCTGTCGCAGTACCGCCGTACCGAATGTGCCCAGCAAAGAAAGAGATGTTGAAGAAAGAGCTAGATGAGTTGTTAGCTAGCGGAACAATAGAAGAATGTGAATCTCCTTATGCTTCACCGGTGGTATTAGTACCTAAGCCTAATGGTCAAGTACGACTTTGCGTAGATTATAGAAAACTAAATTCTATTACAAAGACTGATAAATACCCATTACCCAGAATTGATGATCTTCTTCACGAAGCTAAACATACCCCTTTTATGTCAACCATTGACTTAAGGAATGGGTACCATCAAATTGAAGTAAACCCTGCAGACCGTGACAAAATTGCTTTTATTTGTCCATTTGGAACTTTCCGATACCGGAAAATGCCTTTTGGCTTGAAGAACGCCCCATCAACATTTCAACGTATGATTGATAATTTTAGAAATTCCTTAAAGAATATATTAGTCCTTTCCTATTTAGATGATATTATCATCTTGTCTGAAACTTTTAATGAACATTTAGATAATTTGAGTGCAGTTTTTAGGAAATTACGAGAATTTAAGTTGCACGCTAACCGTGAAAAATGCAATTTCGCTTGTAACCGTGTAAAGTATCTGGGACATTACATTACTAGTAAAGGACTTGAAGCTGATCCTGATAAAATTGCTGCAATTCAAGAAATACCAGCTCCAAAGAATGTAAAGCAACTGCAGTCCTTCCTGCAAACTTGCTCATGGTATAGAAGGTTTATCCCAAAATTCTCTGAAGTTGCTAGACCTTTGACTAATTTGACGAAGAAAAACGCTGTTTGGGTTTGGGGAGAAGAACAAGAAACATCTTTCAAAACCCTAAAACATCTTCTAATGAGTCCACCCATTCTCAGTCAAAATGATCCAACTAAACCATATATATTAAGAACAGACGCTAGTAACTATGCCCTTGCTGCAGTTTTGTTACAAGGCACTGGAGCAGAAGAACATCCAATTGAGTATGCAAGTAGGTTACTCACAAAGGCCGAAAGAAACTATTCCACGACTGAAAGAGAGGCCTTAGCCATCGTATGGGCTTTGGACAAGTTTCGTGCATATATTGACGGTCAAGAAGTCACTGTAGCAACCGACCATCAACCTCTTAGATGGTTAATGAACTTAAAGTCTCCAACAGGTCGCCTCGCGCGATGGGCACTACAGGTACAATCCTTCAACCTGAAGATAGAATACGTGCCTGGTAAGGCTAATGTTGTTGCTGATATGTTGTCCAGACCCTTCTGTCCACACGAAGAAGGAAAATGCGAAATTTGTTCAATTTCAATCGATATCCCTCCGCGAACTCCAAGAGAAATACGAGAAGAACAATTAAAAGATGAAGATATAAAGAAAATTATCGAGTCTTTGGAAAGTATCGATAAGAATGAAGATTTCGCTAACTGGAGTAGTCGTGGTTACTTGATGAATCAAGGCGTTTTATATAGATATTCTCCCGAAACAGAATCAGAAGAAGCGCAATTAGTAGTCCCGGTTCAAGAGCGAGAAAGAGTGTTAAAAGAGCATCATGATGCACCCTCAGCTGGACATTACGGAATTGAAAGAACATTCGATAGAATCGCAAAGCGGTACTACTGGACTGGTATGCGAAGATATATTACAGAATATATTAAGAATTGCCCCGATTGCTGTCGTTATAAACCTAGTAACCAGAAGCCATCTGGATTATTACAAACACCGATCTATAATCAACGATTTGAATCCCTTTCAATTGATTTATTCGGCCCTTTACCTAAAAGCAATGAAAAGAAATGGATCTTCATCATAGAAGATTGTGCCACCAAATGGGTGGAACTATTTGCATTAACTTCCGCAACTGCTAAACAGTGTGCGATCACTCTAATAGAGGAAGTGTTCCTTAGGTATGGTTTGCCTAGAAGGGTAATAAGCGACAACGGGCCGCAGTTCGTAAGTGCTGTAATGCAACAAGTTTGTTACATCCTGGGAATCGCACAAACCCTAACTCCGGTTTATCATCCACAGGCAAACCCTGTGGAAAGGAAGAACAGAGATCTAAAACCCCGTCTGGCCATGTTGGTTGGGAATGATCATACTACCTGGAGTGAGAAGCTACCAATAATTAGATTTGCCCTTAACACAGCAAAATGTGATTCAACCGGCCAGACAGCTGCATATCTCATGTTTGGGCGAGAACTACGTACTACCGATGATATTGCGCATGATTTCCGGAGTGTTGTTCACAATGATAATTTCGTTCCCGAAATAAAACCGTACTTGAAGAAATTTGCCAATTTCACGAGACAAGTACGAGATCGAATTGAGAAAAGACAAGACCAGCATGAACGCTATGCAGACAGAAAATTTAAAAAGGCTCCTTCTCTCAAGCAAGGTGACAAGGTATGGGTTAATACCCACCCCATTAGTGATTCTAGTAAAAATCGAACTTCCAAATTCATGCCGAGGCGTGATGGCCCTTATACTATTCTATCACAGAGATCACCAGTTTCGTATACATTAAGTACTATAGATAATCCTTTTACTCCCATAGGGAATTACCATGTATCCGCTCTTCAGCCATATACAGGTCAGGACACTACTCCTGTTCGTCCGATCCAAAGCAGAGGTCGACCGACGAGGACTACAACCTCAACTAGTAGAATAGATAGTCAACCACGAGAACGGTTGCCCAAACGCCCTGCTGTGCCCACCAGGAAGCAACCCCCCAGAAAAGCAAGCTGTATACCGAGGACGACGTACACAGCTTGAGGGGAAGTCTGTAAAGAAAAAAAAAAACTGATACATCAGATTTATACTTTTCTTCTTTAACACTGACTGTTAAAAACAACTTTTCAAAGCTCCAAGTATTGCGCAATACTATTTGGGAATTCTCCCCCTCCCATCGAACTATGTCACGTGACTCACTCAAAAAAAAGAGCACTGTGATTAACTTTTGTTTTAGTTAGAAGTGTGGTATTGCGGTGTGCAAATATGTAGCAGTGGGCTCTCTAGCCGATTAACCAAAAATGTTAAAATTAATCAGTTTCATTTCTTTTGTAAATAGTTATTTCTTTTGTGTGTTGTCTATCATCGTAATGTGTCCGTGAAATTAAAAATTATGTTTTAAGTGTGACAATGAGTCAAGTCATCTTCTTTATAAATTTTAAGAACATTCTATTCTGCATTCGTTGTTTAAATTGGCGCCCAACGTGGGGCTTGGATTACCGATGTGATGTCGGCGGCTAAAGAATGGAAAATAATTACAGATAAGTAAATTTTAATATTTATTTGATGATTGTTTGAACAGGAGCTAAAGGAATTTGGGCATTGTACAGAGTGTGTTAATAAGTTAACACTTGGAAATATTGATTATCCTAATCAATGATTAGATATTTCTTAGAATCTTAATTCTAGATATGTTTAACAGATTATTTCGATCATCCTGATCTTAACGAATTTTAGATCGCCCAGATTTTATTATATTTGCATACCAGTTTCCTTTAGTCTCTGGAAGTTATTTTTTGATTCATATTTATTGATATATTAAGAATTTTGATAATTAAACAAGAATGTAGAATGCTATTTATTAAGAAATAAGTTGCAATAATGGTGTATTGATATTTAATAAAATATATTCTAATATAATTCTAACATAGGAAAAAATAAATTAGGTAAATCATAGCATCGAGTTGCTTAGAATAAATTAAGAACAGCATTTCTGTTTTTCGGCGCCATTGCATTTTTGCAAGGAAAAATAAACAAGTGAACTTTCATTATTATTGCGTAATCGGTTTCAGTAAAAGCGAAAAGAAAAAAGTTTTGTTTACTTTATGATTTATTATGACACTTTAAAAGATTAAATAAAGGTTGTTGTATAAATATTTTAATCTTATTGAATAGATTTATTTCTGATAAATGATCATAGAATAAATATTATTTTCTCTTGAACACATTTACGAATTATAAAATAATAAGCAACTCATAATACATAATAATAATAATGAAAGAATGAATAAACAATTTTTTGTTGTTGTTGAATAAAACGAATTTTACACAGATTTGTTTATAATAAAGATATATTAAATAGACATCTTGTTTATTTTGTTGAATTGATAATTATATTTTTATCATTTGCATTAAAAATAAAATTTTGGTGGAATCTGTACATCAATTTGAAATATCTTGTATTTTCAATTACTCAGAAATGTTTCAGGAAGAGTATTTCTTATTTACTTTCAAATAATTATTTGAAAATAGGGGTTAAAAGAGTTATTATTTCCTTTATATGTCCTTTATTACTTTAGTTCTTGAATTTATTTATTGAATAAATTGGTTAAGTTGTTTAACATATAACAATAATATATATATATATATATATATATAAGTGATCTCTGTGATTTATATAAAATATTTTGGGCTATATACGTTCGCGTACTGCGCATTTTTAGATATATTTTAAATTATTAAAATTCAGTTTAATCATGTCTTATATGGCTAGAGGAAAAAAACGAGATCTAATTGAATTAGCGGGCGAATTAGATATAAAAATAGATGAAAATTTAAAACTTTTAGACATTAGAAATGCTATAGTGGAAAGTCCAGATTATGATGCTGAATTCACAAAAGAATGTTTGAATCGTATCATACGGGATAGGAAAGAAAAAGAAGATTTTGCGCTGAAAGAAAAAGAATATGAAAGGTTATTTGAACTAGAGAAAACCAAATTACAGGCACAAGCTAGTGCTGCTCCTGATGCAGTATTACCTACCATGTCCCTTTCTTCCGTAGACACAAGCATGCCAAAGTTAGAAATAAGCAAATTAATCCCAAATTTCGATCCGAAAACCGATGATATAACCTTATATTTAGATTTATTTGAAAAACAATTAACATTTTTGAAGGTACCAAAACCAAAGTGGGTCGTATATCTTGTAGGTCTTTTGCCAACTGATGTCGCCAAACTAATTGCAAAAGAATCAGTTGATGATGCTCAGAATTATGATAATGTTAAGGAAATTCTCTTAAAACGTTTTAAATTAAGTGCTGAGAAGTTTCGACAACTTTTTGCCCAACACCGTAAATGTCCAGAAAGTACATGGCGAGATTTTTATTTTGATTTGCAAAACTATTTTGATGGGTGGCTTAAAGAATCTAAAGTTTCATCGTTGGAAGAGTTAAAAGATTTAATATTGGCAGATCAAATAAAAAAGAAAGCTCCTCCCGAATACAAAGAACATTTTTGGACCACTGGAGCGAGTGGAACAATCCTCTTGAACTTGCCGATAAACTAGATTCATATGAAGAACTTAGACTAGTAAGAAATAAAAATGTTAGAAAGGAATCCCCGAAATTCCCACATCGAAATACTTCCCAAAATTCAAGAAATCACCCCCAAAATTCTAAAACTGCGTCATCGAGAGATTATACGAAAAATGAAGATCTACCACGTGTTAGTTGCTATGGTTGTGGCAAACCAGGTGTTATTAAGGCTAAGTGCTCCGCCTGTTCCCCCTCTTCTAGGAAAAGTTCAGCTGAGTTCAAAACTATTCACCTTCAGTCATTATCTATCGAAGAACCTCAGTCGACACTTATAAGAGTAAAAATTAATGGAATAAATGGAATAGTGTGTGCTGACACTGGAGCCAGTCACACTATAGCTGGTGAAACATTATATCACCTCTTAACAAAACGAGGTGTAGAATTTGAGAAAACTTGTATGAATGTAACGTTAGCTGATGGTCTCCAAAAAGAAACTGAAATCTATTCAGCCGAAGTAGATGTACAAATTGAAGGACGATCTTTCCGAATAACTTTGTTTGCGTTACCTACTGCAAAGAATAACAGAACGTTGTTGGGAAATGATTTGTTGCGTACTGCTGGAATCGTTTTGGATATTCGAAATAATATATGGTATTACCATGATAATCCAAAGCAGAAATTTGATTTCAGTGAAGATGATTTCAGGCCGTCTGAAAATCCAGTATATTCTGCTGAAGTTAACGAGCTTATGTTAAAAGAAAATGAAGGAGCCCATCTTTCTGATGAACAAAGGTCAGAACTGAATAATTTATTGAATGAATATGAAGATATCTTTGAACCAGGGGAAGAACCGACTAACAAAATTCAACACTATATTGACACTGGAAGTAGTCCTCCTGTCGCAGTACCGCCGTACCGCATGTCCCCAGCAAAGAAAGAGATGTTGAAGAAAGAGCTAGATGAGTTGTTAGCTAGCGGAACAATAGAAGAATGTGAATCTCCTTATGCTTCACCGGTGGTATTAGTACCTAAGCCTAATGGTCAAGTACGACTTTGAGTAGATTATAGAAAACTAAATTCTATTACAAAGACTGATAAATACCCATTATCCAGAATTGATGATCTTCTTCACGAAGCTAAACATACCCCTTTTATGTCAACCATTGACTTAAGGAATGGGTACCATCAAATTGAAGTAAACCCTGCAGACCGTGACAAAATTGCTTTTATTTGTCCATTTGGAACTTTCCGATACCGGAAAATGCCTTTTGGCTTGAAGAACGCCCCATCAACATTTCAACGTATGATTGATAATTTTAGAAATTCCTTAAAGAACATATTAGTCCTTTCCTATTTAGATGATATTATCATCTTGTCTGAAACTTTTAATGAACATTTAGATAATTTGAGTGCAGTTTTTAGGAAATTACGAGAATTTAAGTTGCACGCTAACCGTGAAAAATGCAATTTCGCTTGTAACCGTGTAAAGTATCTGGGACATTACATTACTAGTAAAGGACTTGAAGCTGATCCTGATAAAATTGCTGCAATTCAAGAAATACCAGCTCCAAAGAATGTAAAGCAACTGCAGTCCTTCCTGCAAACTTGCTCATGGTATAGAAGGTTTATCCCAAAATTCTCTGAAGTTGCTAGACCTTTGACTAATTTGACGAAGAAAAACGCTGTTTGGTTTTGGGGAGAAGAACAAGAAACATCTTTCAAAACCCTAAAACATCTTCTAATGAGTCCACCCATTCTCAGTCAAAATGATCCAACTAAACCATATATATTAAGAACAGACGCTAGTAACTATGCCCTTGCTGCAGTTTTGTTACAAGGCACTGGAGCAGGAGAACATCCAATTGAGTATGCAAGTAGGTTACTCACAATGTCCGAAAGAAACTATTCCACGACTGAAAGAGAGGCCTTAGCCATCGTATGGGCTTTGGACAAGTTTCGTGCATATATTGACGGTCAAGAAGTCACTGTAGCAACCGACCATCAACCTCTTAGATGGTTAATGAACTTAAAGTCTCCAACAGGTCGCCTCGCGCGATGGGCACTACAGGTACAATCCTTCAACCTGAAGATAGAATACGTGCCTGGTAAGGCTAATGTTGTTGCTGATATGTTGTCCAGACCCTTCTGTCCACACGAAGAAGGAAAATGCGAAATTTGTTCAATTTCAATCGATATCCCTCCGCGAACTCCAAGAGAAATACGAGAAGAACAATTAAAAGATGAAGATATAAAGAAAATTATCGAGTCTTTGGAAAGTATCGATAAGAATGAAGATTTCGCTAACTGGAGTAGTCGTGGTTACTTGATGAATCAAGGCGTTTTATATAGATATTCTCCCGAAACAGAATCAGAAGAAGCGCAATTAGTAGTCCCGGTTCAAGAGCGAGAAAGAGTGTTAAAAGAGCATCATGATGCACCCTCAGCTGGACATTACGGAATTGAAAGAACATTCGATAGAATCGCAAAGCGGTACTCAGTGCCTGATTTAAGGCAGGGCATTCGGGGCATGTGCCCTGGGCCCTCATGCTGAAGGGGCCTCCAAGAAATTCTATCGCACATTTAAAAAAATAGTTAAAACGAAAATTTTCCAAAATTTGCTATAATGATTGTTGTTTTTTGTTTTTTCATCAATGGATTATTAAAATTTATACTGCACTGTATTACTGCATATATGCTACTAATTGTGTTACTGCACTGTTTTATAAATAGGCGGTATGATCTTTCAAGCAAACTATCAGCACATCAAAAAAATTACAATATTTTCGCTAAATGCAAATACAACTTAATACTACCGATACTGCATTCCAAACTCTTACTAAAGCTAACTAAATGCAAGGCATGCACTACAGCACAGATACATGGGCGGAATGTACGTAGAAAAGCATCAGATCTAGTTAAGCCTTACTCTTACCAATAAAATGAAAAGTGAAGTGAAGTGAAGAGAATTTTTAGATGTGTGATTAAAAAATATGCAGTATGTTTTGTTTGTTGTAATATTAAAGTACGAGGAAAAGGGGCCCATTGAACATGAGTGCCCTGGGCCTTCAAGTGAGTAAATCGGTCCCTGGCGGTACTACTGGACTGGTATGCGAAGATATATTACAGAATATATTAAGAATTGCCCCGATTGCTGTCGTTATAAACCTAGTAACCAGAAGCCATCTGGATTATTACAAACACCGATCTATAATCAACGATTTGAATCTCTTTCAATTGATTTATTCGGCCCTTTACCTAAAAGCAATGAAAAGAAATGGATCTTCATCATAGAAGATTGTGCCACCAAATGGGTGGAACTATTTGCATTAACTTCCGCAACTGCTAAACAGTGTGCGATCACTCTAATAGAGGAAGTGTTCCTTAGGTATGGTTTGCCTAGAAGGGTAATAAGCGACAACGGGCCGCAGTTCGTAAGTGCTGTAATGCAACAAGTTTGTTACATCCTGGGAATCGCACAAACCCTAACTCCGGTTTATCATCCACAGGCAAACCCTGTGGAAAGGAAGAACAGAGATCTAAAACCCCGTCTGGCCATGTTGGTTGGGAATGATCATACTACCTGGAGTGAGAAGCTACCAATAATTAGATTTGCCCTTAACACAGCAAAATGTGATTCAACCGGCCAGACAGCTGCATATCTCATGTTTGGGCGAGAACTACGTACTACCGATGATATTGCGCATGATTTCCGGAGTGTTGTTCACAATGATAATTTCGTTCCCGAAATAACACCGTACTTGAAGAAATTTGCCAATTTCACGAGACAAGTACGAGATCGAATTGAGGAAAGACAAGACCAGCATAAACGCTATGCAGACAGAAAATTTAAAAAGGCTCCTTCTCTCAAGCAAGGTGACAAGGTATGGGTTAATACCCACCCCATTAGTGATTCTAGTAAAAATCGAACTTCCAAATTCATGCCGAGGCGTGATGGCCCTTATACTATTCTATCACAGAGATCACCAGTTTCGTATACATTAAGTACTATAGATAATCCTTTTACTCCCATAGGGAATTACCATGTATCCGCTCTTCAGCCATATACAGGTCAGGACACTACTCCTGTTCGTCCGATCCAAAGGAGAGGTCGACCGACGAGGACTACAACCTCAACTAGTAGAAAAGATAGTCAACCACGAGAACGGTTGCCCAAACGCCCTGCTGTGCCCACCAGGAAGCAACCCCCCAGAAAAGCAAGCTGTATACCGAGGACGACGTACACAGCTTGAGGGGAAGTCTGTAAAGAAAAATAAAAAAACTGATACATCAGATTTATACTTTTCTTCTTTAACACTGACTGTTAAAAACAACTTTTCAAAGCTCCAAGTATTGCGCAATACTATTTGGGAATTCTCCCCCTCCCATCGAACTATGTCACGTGACTCACTCAAAAAAAAGAGCACTGTGATTAACTTTTGTTTTAGTTAGAAGTGTGGTATTGCGGTGTGCAAATATGTAGCAGTGGGCTCTCTAGCCGATTAACCAAAAATGTTAAAATTAATCAGTTTCATTTCTTTTGTAAATAGTTATTTCTTTTGTGTGTTGTGTATCATCGTAATGTGTCCGTGAAATTAAAAATTATGTTTTAAGTGTGACAATGAGTCAAGTCATCTTCTTTATAAATTTTAAGAACATTCTATTCTGCATTCGTTGTTTAAAATTTCTATGCTATTTTGTACATTTTTTCATGGTATTTCTCCATGGAACTCTGGTGTGAAAAGTTACACTGTTAAAAAATCACGTAATGGCTTCGCCCGTTTAATTTTTATGATCATGCAAGACAATTTTTTACCTATAAGAAGGGAAAACCCGTATTTTCTGATACGACTTGATATTTTCGCTATATTACAGGGTTTTTCAGTAGTCACTATTTTGAATACCATTCATTCTTCTCATAGTAATCTTCATTAACCGTTTGTAGTGCATATCTTCAAAAGAATAACACAAAAATTGCCTTATTTAAAAGGTGTTATCCAAAATAGTGACTGCTAAGAGACTGTACCATAATTACGGGCATTAATTTCTAACATTAATTAACGGGTATTTGGCCGGAACTTTTGTTGACGGCAAAAACCCGTAAATTTGCTGCTTCATTCTTTTCTTCTTCTTCTTCTTCTTTTTTTTTAAGCGTATATTCTTATTAAATAAATGTATTATGTATCTTAAATTTGCTTATGATGGTACTTACTTGAAAGTAAGAAAAAATCTTTATATTATCTCACTAATGATGCAAAAATCGAAATGTTAATCAAAAATAATCGTCACGAACTATAGTGTTATCTTCCTTGCTTACAAAATCAGTTGATGCGTGAAGGATTCTCCATTATCTAACAACTCCAATTGTCTTGAATATTTGTCACAATTTGAAATTTAAAAAGAGATTATTTTTTATCTTACACTGAAGCTATGATTGTTTTTTCTTTAGGGAAAAACGAACTGGAACTGATCAGTATTTTCAGTCTTTCAAAAGTTTCAATATTTTTTAACTTTCAGTACACATCGAGATAATGCAGCGCACAGTTAGTCTTGGTTTTGTTAAGTGCGTAGATTACTAAAAAATGAAATGCAATAAGATATGCATGTCATCAGTTTGGTTTAATTTTACTTTGTATCTTTTTTAGCTACTTCTGAATACATCTGAGAAAAACTGTCTTAAAAACTGAAATTCCTACAGTGTCGTAAATATTAGATTTCTGGCCTTGTCTCAGTCGTATAGTCGGTAACAAAAGTGTCCGAACACTAGCAAAAATTCCTATGTAAAAAAAGTGGAGTTACTACTGTTTAGTTCAATAAATCCTTGTCGAATCATGTTCTTAGACTGACTAAGAACAGGATTCGACAAGGATTTATTGAACAAAACAGTTACTTTTTTTTATATAGGAATTTTTGCTAGTGTTCGGACACTTTTGTTACCGACTGTATAAAGCATTAGTTCGTTAGTTGGGAGTCATGTTTTAAGCAATAAAATATATTAATGTATATTAATCATTAAATTTATATGCAATTTATGTATACATAAACAAAGTGATTAACATCTTTAATTATAATTTGGATTCTTATTACACTAATTAGTAATAAATATATAAATTATTATCTTTATAAATCTTCATTACCCCATCAACCGCCAAAACTAGAAAAAATGATTTTTTTTTTCTAAATACAAAAAGTAATACTCATTATTTCGATCATATATAACAATAATTTAAAATAAAATTATTAAAATTAGTCTTATCTTACTAAATACAGGGTGTTGTATTTGTACAACTTTAGTGGAATAATACTATATAATGAAGACACATAAATGTTTACGGAAATTTCTTTGCGGGAGTATAAAACAGCAAACACTACAGATGACTTCAACAGTAATTATTTTATTGTGAAACTTTTTTTTTTACAAGTTATGTAAACTTATTCAAATATGATGCTTTTCAAAAGTTTTGGATTGATTAGTGCTTCAAGTTTGAAATTTATTTTTAAATATAAAATTATTTTTCAGAACAATTTTTTTTTTTTTTTTTTTTTTTTTTTTTTTGTAATAAAATAAACATCTCTCCTTCCTTATTTGAAAACAATACTTAATATAAAATATCTTTTTTAGCTTACTGTTCAACGCATTTATTTCTAGTGTTGCGTAAACGCAACACCAGCGGGTAATCGTTTATTAACTTTATATATATACATATATACATTACGAATTGTAAAAGTACTTCAACTTGCGCTTTCAATTACTAGGTTGTTAAACTTGGCGTTTATCTTGTACAGTTTATTTGTTTATTTGTTTGTTTGTCTTTTTACTGTTTTATTTTATTTTATTTTTTCTTTCATGTAAGATAGTGAGCATACTTTCTGGTTTCTCTTTGCCCTCCATTAGGTCTCTTCTCTGTATTGGATTCATCTTGCTTCCTTGTTTCATGTGTTCTAGTTTAGGTGAATTGGGTACTAGGTTGTTAACTTGACGTTTATCTTGTACAGTTTTATTTATTTGTTTGTTTTTTTATTATTTTATTTTATTTTTTCTTTCATGTAAGATAGTGAGTATACTTTCTGGTTTCTCTTTGCCCTCCATTAGGTCTCTTCTCTGTATTGGATTTACCTTGCTTCCTTGTTTCATGTGTTCTAGTTTAGGTGAATTGGGTACTAGGTTGTTAAACTTGACGTTTATCTTGTACAGTTTTATTTATTTGTTTGTTTTTTTATTATTTTATTTTATTTTTTCTTTCATGTAAGATAGTGAGTATACTTTCTGGTTTCTCTTTGCCCTCCATTAGGTCTCTTCTCTGTATTGGATTCGTCTTGCTTCCTTGTTTCATGTGTTCTAGTTTAGGTGAATTGGGTACTAGGTTGTTAAACTTGGCGTTTATCTTGTACAGTTTTATTTATTTCTTTGGTTTTTTATTATTTAATTTTATTTTTTCTTTCATGTAAGATAGTGAGTAAACTTTCTGGTTTCTCTTTGCCTTTGCCCTCCATTAGGTTTCTTTTCTGTATTGGATTTATCTTGCTTCCTTGTTTCATGTGTTCTAGTTTAGGTGAATTGGGTGTTGATAACTCTAATTTTTTTCGTCTTTAGGCTTATAGTTATATAGAAAATTACCTATTATTTGCATACATTATTCAGTCAACGCCATTGAAGAACTACTGTTTTAATGTACGCTTTCATTCTTAGATGTTGTCAAACTTTTTAAATAATCTTTTCCATTTCTTTTTGTGATTTAAATTTTCTTCCATTGAAATGTTTTAAAAGGTTTTCAAAAAGAAATAAACTTTCTAGATTTAAAAATATATAATGACAATGAAAATTTAGAATTTGATATTTTTGATAAGAGAAAAGAATTTTCTTTTAAAGTTAATTTATTTACTCATTTCAAAATGATGTTTACATAAAACTGTTTATAAAAATATTCTAATTAATTTCTTATTTAGAATTAAGAAAAAAAAAAAAAAATCTTTGTTCTGATAAATATAAAAGTAAAAACATTAAATCTATCTATTTTCAGGCTAGACTTTACGGATATCCTAAATATTTAGTAAATTCAATATTTAAGTCTTATTTTAAATGCCTTCTAATCCTTGTTGGGGTTGTTTACATATGTTATACACACCAAAAAAAAAAAAAAACTTTCTTAATTTAACTTCTATATATATATTTTTTTTTTACTTTTTTTAATTAATTATTTATTTATTTTTGTTCAGTTTTTAATCTTTCAAAAAGGAAAAATCTGGAGTGACTTCACTCGACTTTCCGAACATTGAGTAATTAACAGTTTTGTAGATAAAGTAAAGAAAGAGGAGTTGTTAAACAAACAAAAAAGAGAAAACCATAATAGAGTGTTTGAGTATTTTTCTCCATATATTACACGATGTTTTTTTAACGCTACTGAACTTTGAGCCCATAAGATCATAATGATAAAGAATTTTTCGTTGTGTCCCTGTAAAAACCTATAAATGCTAGATTCACCAAAATACTTATAGTTAGTACCACAGAGATTTATAATATTCATATAATTTTTCAGCTCCATCGAATAAGGCATTTAGACGCTATCGCACTTTAAAGTTTGAGCCCTTATGCCACAATGATAAAGAATTTTTTTTTGTGTCCCTGTAAAAAAAATGTAAGTGCTAAATTCACCAAAATCTATACAGTTGGTGCAACTGTGACTTATAACATGTGTACAATTTTTTTTTGCTCAGATTAATAAAGCGTTTAGACGCTATCGCACTTTTAAAAATTTGGCCCTGCAGGCCATAATGATAAAGAATTTTTCCTGGTGTCCCTGTAAAAAAACTATAAGTGCTAAATTTACCAAAATCTATAGGGTTCGTACTATAGTGACTTACAATGTACGTACGAACTTTCAGCTTATTCAAACAAAGCGTTTAGACGCTAGCGTGTTCACTCACAGACATACACACAGACATACACACATACATATGTACATCATCGTAAAAATAGTGGAAACGGACTCAGGGGACCTCGAAACGTATAGAAACATCAAAATCTCAAATTCGGATTTTTGACATGATTACAATATTTTCCTCACTATAGTGTTGGGAAAGTTACAAAAAAAAGGGGGGGGGGGGTTAAACTTAAGTAATTCTTAACTTCTAATAATTTTTTAATATTTCTAATTTAATTTTTAAATTCTTATGAATCTTTATTTCATTTTTCTTTTTATTAATCAACTAAAAATTAAGTTAAAATTTTATAATGTATTTTATTATTTAATATCTTTTTGATTACCTTTAGTATGGTGTTTTTATTATGTGTCCGGTTTTTTTATAGGATTTTTTTAAAGCATCCGTTTGTAAAC
This sequence comes from Salticus scenicus, assembly GCA_963930645.1. Classification (NCBI taxonomy): domain Eukaryota; kingdom Metazoa; phylum Arthropoda; class Arachnida; order Araneae; family Salticidae; genus Salticus; species Salticus scenicus. Next base: position 319,736,684 of record OZ005648.1, on the reverse strand, counting down.
GATTTCATAAGTAAAACAAATAGTTAAACTTAATAACGTGTTTTATTTAATAACTTTTTAATTACATTCTGTATGGTGTTTTTTTTTTTTAATTAAGTGTCCGATTTTCTAATAGCATTTTTTTTTTTTTTTTTTTTTAAGCAACTATTTGTAGTGAATTTTATAAGTAAAACATTTATTATTTGAATATATATATATATATATATATTTATGTATTTAATTTTAATATATATATTTAGTTTTCTCCATGTTTCACTTTAAGAGAAATTTGACTAATTGGTTAATGGTCTAATAGTAGACGCCATCATTCATTTCATTTTGAATCTAATAAAGGCTTCAAATGAGAACTCTTATACAACTGTAATTACGAATTTAATTTAGGAAAATAATAATTTTGTATGTCTGGGAAATTTTAAATTAAAACTGAATGAAATTCAATTATAATGGTTTAGTTGTTAAAATAATTATTAGTTAAATTTTATTTTCAATTTTTAAGTAAAGAATTTAATTAAGATTTCATATCTAACTGCAAGAGTAACTCTATTTAGCCTCGTGGCTACACGAAAAGTTTGAGGCAAAAAATATGACTGTTGCAATTAGTAAAGTAACTAATAATTTTAGTTTTAATATTTTTCTTAGGAATAGTTTTAATTTTTTAGATAACATTAGTTTCTGTAGTTTTTAAAAGTATATTTAATTTTATCTTTCCTTTTTAACACTTTCCAAGAAGGTTGAAAAGTGTTTATGCATTGGGTTTGTCTGTCTGTCTGTCTGTCTGTCCGCGCTCTAACTCCCGTAAATATTAATGGAATTTCTTGAAACTGATATATATTATTCAAATTCACTATCGGATGTTCCCTATTGAAAATGGAGTTTATACCTCTACTGGTTTGTGTACAGGGACCCCCGAAAATATTTCAAAGCATTGTGTTCTATGAGAGGAATTTTTATAAACCATATTTTCATACCCTTACTCTACAAAAATCTTAATGAAATTGAAATACGTTATACAAGTTCACTATCGGATGTTCCCTATTGAAAATGGAGTTTATACCTTTACTGGTTTGTGTACAGGGACCCCCGAAAATATTTCAAAGCATTGTGTTCTATGCGAGGCATTTCTATAAACCATATTTTCATACCCTTACTGTACAAAAAACCTTAATGAAATTGAGATATGATATACAAGTTCACTATCGGATGTTCCCTGTTGAAAATGGAGTTTATACCTCTACTGGTTTGTGTACAGGGACCCCCTAAAATATTTCAAAGCATTGTGTTCTATGAGAGGCATTTCTGTAAACCATATTTCCATACCCTTACTGTACACAAATCTTAATGAAATTGAAATATGTTATTCAGGTTCACTATCGAATGTTTCCTGTATAAAATGGAGAAAATACCACCACTGATTTGTGTACATGGACACACAAAAGTATTAGGAAAGCATTGTGTTCTATGAGAGGCTATAAACCATATTTCCATACCCTTACTGCATACAAATCTTAATGAAATTGAAATATGTTATTCAAGTTCACTATCGGATGTTTCCTGCATAAAATGGAGCAAATACCACCACTACAGGGGCACACAAAAGTATTCCAAAGCATTGCGTTTTATGAGAGATATTTCTATAAACTAAATTTTAATAACATTACTTTACACGAAGTTTTATGAAATTGAAATGTATTATTTATAAGCACAAAAGAAAATGCTTTGCATAGAATATAGCATGAATAGCATTAGATTTACAGGGTGACACAAAAATATTCAGTTATATAAAGAGCTATTAATAAATATTTGCTAAAAGTGTACTTTCGTTTACATTAAGCGGTTTTAACCCAATCTAACATTTTTAACACTTCCCAACAAGGTTGAAAAATGTTAATGACTTCGGTTTGTCTGGCTGTCTGTCCCTCTGTCTATCTCTCTGCGCTCTAATTCTCGTAAATATTTCTGGAATTTCTTGAAACTGATATATGTTATTGAAGTTCACTATCGGATGTTCCCTGTTGAAAATGGAGTTTATACCTCTACTGGTTTGTGTACAGGGGCACCCGAAAGTATTTCAAAGCATTGTGTTCTATGAGAGGTATTTCTATAAATCATATTTCCATACCTTTACTGTACACATATCTTAATGAAATTGAAATATGATATTCAAGTTCACTATTGGATTTTTTCTGTATAAAATGGATTAAATACCAACTCTGTATTATATACAAGGACACTCAAAAGTGTTCCAAAGCATTGCGTTCTATGAGAGATATTTCTATAAATCAAATTTTAATATTTTTACTTTCCACGAAGATTTAGGATATTGAAATATGTTATTTATATGCACAAAAGAATGCTTTACATAGAATATAGCATGATTAGCATTAGATTTACAGGGTGACACAAAAATATAATGTTATATTAAGAGCTATTATTAAAAGTTTTCTAGAATTCTACTTTCGTTTACATTAAGCGTTTTTAACACTTCCAAGCATTTTTTTTAATTGTGAATATGATATCAATTTGTGTATCTGTCCGTCTGTCCGTCTGTCTGTCTGCCCGTGCTCTAACTCCCGTAAATACTTATGGAATTTTTTGAAACTGATATATGTTATTCAAGTTCACTATCGAATGTTTCCTATTGAAAATGGAGTTTATACCCCTACCGGTTTGTGTACAGGGACACCCGAAAGTATTTCAAAAAATTGTGTTCTATGAGAGTATTAGTATAAACCATATTTTCATACCTTTACTGTACAATATCTTCATGAAATTGAAGTATGTTATTCACGTTTACTATTGGATGTTTCCTATATAAAATAGTTTTCCTACCATCACTAGTTTATGTACAGGGACACTCAAAAGTACTCCAAAGCATTGCGTTCTTTGTGAGATATTTCTATAAATCAAATTTTAATAACTTTACTTTCCACGAAGTTTTAGGAAATTGAAATACGTTATTTATATGCACAAAAGAATGTTTTGCATAGAATATAGCATGGTTACTATTAGATTTACAGGGGGACACAAAAATATTCAGTTATATTCAGAGCTATTAGTAAAAAATTGGTAGAATTTTACTCTCGTTTACATTAAGCGTTTTTGACACTTTCTATCATTTTTTTAGTGTGAATATAATTTCAATTTGTGTATATGTCTAACTGTTCTTCTGTCCGTCTGTCTGTCTCTCTGTCTGTTTTTCTGCGCTCTAATTCCCGTAAATATTTATGGAATTGCTTTAAACCGATATATTTTATTGAAGTTCACTATCGGATGTTCCCTATTGAAAATGGAATGGATACCTCTTCTGGTTTGTGTACAGGGACACCCAAAATTATTCGAAAACATTGTGTTCTATGAGAGGAGTTTCTATAAGTCATATTTTAATACCTTTAGTGTATAGAAACTTTAATGAAATTTTAATATGTTATTCAATTCCCTATCGGATGTTTCCTATGTAAAATAGAGTACATTTCTAACTGGTTTGTGTACAGGGGCACTTGAAAGTACTCCAAAGCATTGTGTTGTATGAGAGTTATTTTTATAAACAAAATTTTAATAATTTTATTTTCCACAAAGCTTAATGCAATTGAAATATGTTATTCGTATGCACAAAATAGTGTGCCTTCTATGTAATATAGTATGGCTAGCATTAGATTTACAGGGCCACACAAAAATAATCAGTTACCTTAAGAGGTATTAATAAAAATTTGCAGGAATTGCACTTTTGTTTACATGAGCGTTTTAACACTTTCTTATAATTTTAGAGGGAGTATGTTTTCAATTTGTGCATCTGTCTGTCCGATTGTCTACCTTTCTATATGTTTGTCTCCGGCTCCTATCATCCGTGAATATTTTGAGAATTTTTTTAAAATGATACACTCAAGTTCCCTATGGAATGTTCCCTATTTAAAATGTCATTAATAGGTCCTGTACAACTAGTTTGTTTACAAGGACAACAACAACAAAAAAAAAAAAAAAAAAAAAAAAAAAAAGCCAATGTATTACGTTTTAGGACAGAATTTTTTAAAAGTTATATTTAAAAAACTTTCTACTACAAAACTCTTAAGAACATTGACATGTATTATTAATATTCTAAAATATTGTTTTGTATAGAATATGATATGATTAACTTTCAGATTTACAGGGCTACAGTAAAATATTCAGGGATTTTAAAAGCTGTAATTGCAATCTAACGGCTGCATTTTCTTTTGCGTTAAGTCTTTTTAACACTTTCCAAAATGCCTAGGAGTAATTTTAAAATCAATTATTCTATCTGTATGTTTTTCAGTCCTTCTGTCTGTTGTGCGATAACGTAGGCAAAAAACATTAATAGTTATTCGATACAACAATTGTGTACAGTTGGAAAGTGTTGCTAATCAATGCGTACTGCATGATTTTTCTTTCTTGTTTAATCTTGAGTTTGAAATTATTTGCACGTCCTTTTAGGTGTTATCGGACCCTCCATATTGTAAATTTTTAGCAAATTGCATGCACTATGACGGAAATAACACCTAATTTGTATGCAACGTTCAATCTGAGCCCTTGAAAAAGTATTGATGTTGTATGCGTTCATTAAAAGGATGCTTAATCTTTTTTTTTCTTTTTTCTTTTTCAGAAATCTTTATTCATGTCCTTTCTAGTTCTTCATGTGATACTTGGTTTTATCTTGAGCAATGTTTGAAAAGGTTTTCATAATATATATATATATATATATATACAGTCGGTAACAAAAGTGTCCGAACACTAGCAAAAATTCCTATGTAAAAAAAGCACACTTCATACGGTTTTGTTAAACAAATCCTTATCGAATCCTGTTCTTAATCAGTGTAAGACCATGATTCGATAAGGATTTATTTAACAAAACCGTTTGAAGTGTACTTTTTTTACATAGGAATTTTTGCTAGTGTTCGGACACTTTTGTTACCGACTGTATATATATGAAATAAGAAATGAATATATAATACATATATTTAATATAAGGACTGAAAACTATGTGAAATAAGGATAATATTCAAACAAATGAAACTGAAATAACAATAAGAAGGAGCAGAGGCCACCACGGCTTAAAACAGGTAGAGCGGGTTAAACAATTTTATGGACGCCCTACTTCCCCAAAATCTCTGAAAGATCATATGATTATATATATATATATATAGAGAGAGAGAGAAATAGAGATCGATAGATAGATGTATATGTACGTATAAAATATATATTTATCATCTATTTCATTTACGTAATTTACGTAGTATATGCTAATATTTGGCAATATACATGTTTTATTGTGTTATATACTTAGATATAAGCCGCTTTTGCGCGATATTTATTTGCATATTCTAAAGTAATTTAGGCCCACCAGCGGCCGAGCGGTTCTGCGCTCAAAGTTGGTAGACGTGAGGTGCCGAGTTCGATCCCAGGTCGCGCTCATTGGCTTATCCTTTCGGAATTTTCCGTTGTTTTCTCCGAAACTTGCATAAATACGGGCTAGGACCCTTTAGAAAGACCCCCCAAGGAGGGCACTCTTCCTCAGGTCAAGGACCATAAAGCAGTCAATCGGCCTTAATCCCCACAACCCAACAATAAAATAATTTATTATCCTCTAGTATTCTGTTGCTGTTTCTATATGTATCTGTTCTTACATATACTGTGTTGATTCTCTGTAATTTTCTGGGTCACAGGTTTATACATTTATTTAATATTTATTTGTTTACGATAGTTTTAACATGGTTTCTGAGCGGATTCTTCAGTTGCTTGTTTTGTACTTTAACATTTTTATACCATGTAAACAAGTAACAAGATACAAAAAGGAATAAGAAATCTTTTTTTTTTTTTTTTTCAAAAATCCTTTATAAACATACATTCAAAAATAATAATATTCTATAATCTATTTTTGTCTTCATTCACTAAAAATGGCTGATTTATATGTATTTTGAGGCGATAATACATTTGATTATCTGTTAAAAAGTATTGCAATTAACAATTAGAATTTTTTTTTTCAGATTAATAATTTTCGCTTCAATAATTTTCTGTTTAATTAAGAAATCATATCACACTTTCTAAGATGATTTGCTCATTGTTAAAATATCTCGAAATCATAATGAAACTTTGGTTCACTGAACTTCAAAGGTGCTAACGTCAAGTTTCCATAGCGACTAAGTTTTTTTCCGCCTTCTGAAAAATTATTTCTTCCAGAAAGCGCGCGCTTTTTTACTTTTAATAGCCGAGATTAGTCAACATCGTCTCCAAAGGAGGAGGTATTGGATTAGTGCAGCTTGACCCACCAACGAAAGAAGACAGGACTTGTTCACTTTTGCGAGAAGATCGTTTGCTTCATCTGATAACCAAGTGGATTTCTGTTGTTTTTTCACTTCAAAATTTCATTTAAAATTCTCTTGCACCTTAAGTTTTCTGTAATTGTAGTACAAGAGTTTTTGTTTATATTGTGTTCCTCCATCTCTAATTTTTTTTTCTGTTAGAAAAATTATTATTTCGTTGTGCAATCATGTGTTCTTCAAGAAGCGATTTTATTGTCAATGTTTTGGGTCTATCATTTATAAAAGAAATTATGATTATTGAAATGAAGAAAATTGAAGAATTATTTTGAAGAACTAATTTGGAAGTTAAGAAAATTAAAATAATTATTTTTTATCATACACTGATGGAAATTTGACGAAATATTGAGGTGTTGTCGGTTTATGTTGAGTCATTAATTGTCTATGTTTCTAATATCGTAACAGACAGCGAAATTTCAATACTTTGAAGATTTAAAGATTTATTTTTTGACATGTAATACATATGATAATAAGATAAAGTAATAATAATAATTCTATGAATAACACCTTTTTAAAGTGAAGAATGTAAGAAAGAAAAAAAAAAAAATTAAGATGGACATATTTTGTATGCAGTTTCACCATATTTTTTATGATGAAACAGGTGTAAAAAATATTCAAGCGAAATATTAATTGTTATTTGATGATATGGTAAATATTGTTTATCAATCTTTTGCTACTTTCAATTGACATTTCTTTTGAAGACTAGTTTTAAATTTATCGATCAAGTTCTAATCTCTATTTCAAGTATTAATATTTTTCTTTTACCTTTCACCAAATACATAAAACATTGTTTTTTGGAGGAAAATTACAATCAATGCTTATGACGAGTAAACTTGCATTTTTAGTTCTGTTGTTGGCAACCCAAGAAGGATGTTATGGAGAGATGCGATTCCTGCAGATAGTAAGTATATTAACTATTTTCATTCTGTTTTTCTTAAAAAAAAAAAAAAAAAAAACTAGTTGGCATAGGTGGATTCTGCTCAGTTCCCCATCATATATATATATATTCATAAATTTCTAGAACAGGACATTCTCTTAACATAGTTATCATGTTAAGAGAAATGAATTTGACCAAAGCTTGACACAGTGACAGAATGAAATCCCCGCCTAATAGGCTATCCACCGTTCACTTCGATATATTTATCTTATTCTAATTTTAATTTATTTTATTAGGGTAAATTTCGTAGTTTAGTTTTCATGCTACTATTTCCAATGCAACAATCCTCAAAATGCATATTTATATGGAAAATTTTCAATTTTGTTATGTTGATAAATATTATTGTTGATATATTTGTTAAATAACGAATAGCTTACGAAATTTTCCTATTAGAATATTTGTAATCAGTCATGTTCGTACAAGTATCATAAATGTCATTTTGAAGTTGTCTGATATATTTATGATCCTCAAAATGGCCGTTTAGGCTCAATTTTGTATTCTTCTGCCATTTTAAGAGGATCGTAAATTCCAAATAACTTACGAATTTCTTAAATTAGAAAATTAATACTCTATGGTATTTATGTCAGTATTCTAAATAATATTTCAAAAGTAGTCTGACACCTTTACGATGAAAATATCCCTCAAGATTGACGCTAGTGTGAAATTTTGCCCTATTCTGCCATGTTAAGAAATTCGTAAATTTCTAATAACTTACGAAATTTTTATATTGGAAAATTCATAGTCAGTGATATTCATGCCAGTATCCTAAATAATATTTCAAAAGTAGTCTGACATCTTTACGATGAAAATATCTCTCAAAATTGACGTTTATGTGAAATTTTGCCCTATACTGCCATGTTAAGAAATTCGTAAATTTCCAATAACTTGCGAAATTTTCAAAGTAGCATATTTATAGTTATTGATGTTCATTCCGGCATCAAAACTGATATTTTAAAACTGGTCTGACCTTTTTACAGTAAAAAGTTTCCATTTAATGCACGTTTTGGTGAATTTTTGTCCTATTCTCCCATGTTAAGAAAATCGTAAATTTCTAATAACATACGAAGTTTTTTAATTTGAATGTTGCAAATGAATAGGGTTCTTGACAGTATCGAAAGTAATATTTTAAAACTGGTCTGACCTCTCTGCGATCATTTGTTTGTGAGATATCGTGTAAACAGACTAACAAACCAACGGACTAACACACTAACTAACACACTAACGGACTAACAAACTAACAGACACCCTACAAATTTTGTCATTTTCGGATTCCTCACACCTGAAAACGTGTAAAAAAGTCAAAAAACCGAGGTCGAAATTTTTCACGGTTAACTAAGTTCCCCATAGCTATAGTATGATGGGGAACTAACAAAAATTTTCACGATTACCTAAGTTCCCCATACCTATAGTATGATGGGGAACTAACAAAAACTTTCACGATTACCTAAGTTTTCCATACCTATAGTATGATGGGGAACTAATAAAAATTTTTACGATTACCTAAGTTCCCCATACCTATAGTATGATGGGGAACTAAAAAATGAAAGAAGTGTATGTATAAATATCAGCGAAAATGTAAATGCATGTAATATTTCTAGTTTTTCTAGAGTCTGGCTTGCTGAAGATGCATTTTAAGTTGTGTTATGTGTTTTCTACACTTTGCAGTGATGTTAAAAAGTATGTTGATGACTTAGTATTTATAATGTGATGGATAAATACAGTAACATATGTTATACATGATTCTGAAAATATTTATAAAAAACGGGACAGACAGGCAAATGAACTGAAGTCATAAATACGTTTAAACTTTGTTATGAAATGAAAAAAAAAATATATTCTTCAAACAAATATTAAGGAATGACACATAACTTATATCAGTAAATGAAATTATTTTTCTAAAATTATTGTGATCATCAAATAATAATAATAATAAATAAAAATTCGTTAATTATTATAATAATTTTCAGACGGTTGTTTATTATACAAGACTGCGCAGAGGTTTTTAAATATATCGCATGTAATTTAAAATATATTTTCTAATATTGTGTAAAATTATAAAATCTAACACATCTTGGTACATTTTTGAAAAATAAAAACCTGAAAGATAATTGAATAATGAATGGGCAAATTTATCACATAGATATAACATAAAAAAAAATTTTAAATCTCTATTTTAAATTAAAAAACAAATAGGTAAAATAAAGTAAAACATATAAAAATAATAGAATAAATAGAATAAAATAAAATAAAACAGAATAAAAAGTAAATAATAAATAAATAAATAATAACTAAATTAGAATTAAAGTTAAAAAATTTTAAAACGTGAAAGTGAAGAAAATCTGAACATAGAGAGAAAGCCATTTAAAGTTTTTGTTTATGAATAATTATCCCTTAAATTCCAATCCTTGTAATATACAGTAAGTAACAAATTACTACAATTTTTTAACACTTTTTTTTTCTTTTCTATTTTCTAAGGAAATACTTTACGAAAAAGGGCCTTGAACTTCAGACATACAATGCGCATTCATAAACTCACACTTTCCAGTACCGATTTAATCACGAGTGCAGTTAGTGGACCAACCTCAAATTGAATGAAACAAAAATGCTTTGGATTACCTTGTACCACAAAATGTTAAAAAGACTAGTAACTTAAACACATGATTTCATTTGCTACTAGTAATATCTGTAGGCTTTTTTCCAAGAATAAAAGGGGGAATATTTACAGAAATATAAATTTAAATTATTATTATTATTTATTTATTATTATTATTATTTATTTATTATTATTATTTTATCATTATTTTTATTTTTATTTTTATTATTATTATTTTATTATTATTATTATTATTTTTTTTTTTTTTTTTTTAGGGGGGGGGGGGGACATGTTTTTTTGCTTGTAACATGATTTGATTTTAACAAATTTTACCAAACTTGCAGAAAAATTTAGAAAACATTAATCTGAAACATAAAATGCATACTTTTAATTTTTTATGAAATATGAGTATATGCATAAAGTAATTTTTAACTGCCCATTCACGAAAAAAAAAAAGCACTTTTTTATTACATAGATTGAAAGCTAGATATATCTAGCAACTTAAGTCAAAAGTTCATTTGAATATAATAAATATTAAGAAAAGTTACCGTAAAATGAATAAGACCAATTTGATGTTTTTTTTTTTTTTTAAAGTTGCGAGCTCATAAGAGGATTTTCATAAAAATGGTTGGGTGAAATAATTGGATTTTTGAATTAAGTATTCAGTATGTGAAAAACACGTTATAGGCTTCCAACTCTAATATAATTTTGTTTATTTACTAAGGATGGGTTTTTCATAAAAAGGATTTTTTGTAATGTGGCTGAAATAACTGGATCGCTAAATTAGATACGTGACATGTGGAAAACCTTCTATGAAATTCTAACACTGAAAAATATCTAAAATCTATCTCATTCTTTTGGTAATAATTTGCTTAGTATTTATTTGATCCAAATAAATTTTTGACATAAGTTGCTTATAAATTTAACTTTCAATCTATGTGACTAATAAAATGTTATCTTTTGTGCATGCACAGTAAAATATTATTTATTATAAACATCTATATATATAAAAGAACACTTCCTGAGTGAGTGAGTGAGGGGGTGATCTATCAACGCCCAGACCAAACCCCTGGACCTAGAAGCATGAAATTTTGTGACAATGTTCTTTCTATGACGTAGGCATCCACTAAGAAGCGATTTTACAAAATTCGCCCCCCAAAGGGGAGGGGGCAAAACGTGATTTCACAAAATCCTTCATATCTCAAACAAAAAAACAGATATCCGTAAAATTTTTGCTTTAAAATATAGCTAATACAAATGTCAAAAAAACAATTTCTGGAATTTTCAAAATTCGGTCCCCAAGGAGGGCGGGGGGGGGGGGGGCAAAACGTGATTTCACATGCGTAAAACGTGATTTCGCATAATCCTATATATCTCAAACAAAAAAATAGATATGCGTGAAATTTTTGCTCTAAAATATAGCTAATGCAAATATCTAAAAGCCAATTTCTGGAATTTTAGAAATTCAGCCCCCAGGTGGGGCAGCAAGGGGGGGGAGGGGGGCTAAGGGGCAAAAACAAATAGAAATACAGTCAGGGCGTTCAAAATTGATACAGATAGGTTTTAGAGGCCTGCAAGCCGAATGAGGATATTTTTGATTGTGTAAAGTTATTAGGAGGGGCAGGAAGGGGGGAGGGGAGAAGGGGGGGGGGCAAAAAATAAAAATAGAGTTAGATCGTTCAAAATTGATATATAGAGGTTTTCGATACCTACAAATCGATTTCGGATATTTTACAAATGGGCGGCAAGGGGGGGGCTATGGGGCAAAAACAAATAGAAATACAGTTAGGCCGTTCAAAATTGGTACTGATAGGTTTTAGATGCCTGCAAGTCGAATGGGGATATTTTCGAAAGTGTAAAGTTATTAGGAGGGCCGGGAAAGGGGGGGGGAGAGGGGGGGCAAAAAAATAAAAATAGAGTTAGATCGTTCAAAATTGGTATATAGATGTTTTCGATACTTACAAATCGATTGCGGATATTTTCGAATTTTTAAAATTATTAGGTGGGGCGGGAAGGGGGGGGGCTATGGTCAAAAACAAATAGAAATACAGTTAGGCCGTTCAAAATTGGTACAGATAGGTTTTAGAGGCCTGCAAGCTGCAAGTCGAATGCGGATATTTTCGAAAGTGTAAAGTTATTAGGAGGGCCGGGAAGGGGGGGGGGGCAGAGGGCAAAAAAAAAAAAAAAAAAAAATAGAGTTAGATCATTCAAAATTGGTACATAGAGGTTTCCAATACCTACAAATCGATTGCGGATATTTTCGAATTTTTAAAATTATTGGGAGGGCGGGAAGGCGGGGGTGTAGAGCGGCAAAAAAAATAAAAATAGAGATATATCGTTCAAAACTGGTGCATGGAGTTTTTGATACTTACAAATTGATTGCGTATATTTTCAAATTTGTAAAATTATTAGGACAGACAGGAGGGGGGGGGGTCGAAGTGGGAAAATAATAGAAATAAGGGTTAGAGCATGTTGGGAATTTTTTCCGAAGGCAGTGAGAACCCGGTGCGACATTTTTCCTAATCAGATTTTGTTTCTCTTTTTTTTTTCGCGTGATAAAAATTAATGCAATTTTGAGAATTCATTATAGTGATTCATTTAAAAATAGAGACCAGCGAAGCGGGCGTTGCCTGCTAGTTCATTATAAGAAAGCACCGCACAGCTGGCGTTTAAAAATAATAAGCACAAAACTTTGAATAAACGAGAAAAGTACACGTATACGGTTTTATGTTTCAGAAAATGTTTTTCAAATGAATGGTCAGTTTTCAGCAAGTTTTGTGAAATTTTGTTGAAATATAGTCTTGTTATAAGCAAAACGCTTGCCAAAAAATTAATAAGTCTAGAAAAACTAATTTTACATCTGTTTAAATATTCCTCGTATTTCTAAATAAAAGCATACAAATATCGTTAAAAATAAGTAAATCATACATTAAAGTTGCAAGTCATTTGTAGCTTTTTGTGATACGGGGTAATCCAAAATATTTGTGATTTTCTTCAATCTGTGGTTGATCCCCTTATTGTACTCATGACTAATCGTTACTGGAAAGTATGAATCTATGAATGTTTTTTGGTTGACAGAAGTTCAAGGTCATTTTGTCCACAATTTTTACTTTCTCTTATCCATAAGGTAGAGAAAGTATTGTTTTTGGGTCAAATTTCCAAAATTGAGTTGTTGTTATATTTACACGTTTTGAGGCTTCCTGAATACCGATGTCAAGTTTTTAACGTTTGATCTTTGTCTGTATCTCTCAGAGTAAATAAAAAACAAATAATTTCAGGCGATCCAAATGTTCTATTTTAAAGATAACACGTTTGTTACCAGAAAAGTTTCTTCAAGATTGTTAAGTTTCAAGGAATGTTGCGTGTGAAAGTTGTCTGAATAATTTTAAATGAACTTTTGAATTTGATAGCAGATTTGAATTCTACATAAATGTATGTACAGTCACCCAAAAAAAAAACGCCACCCCCCCACCTAATTTTGCCGTAAATTATCGTAGAAACATGCGACTGGTACCAATCAGTTTGTAATAACGTCTAGTTTATAATGTTATAGTTAGATTTTACTTAGGGGGTCGTCTACATATTAAAACTGACATCAACTTCATTTTTTTCAATAGTAACCCCCATTTTTTATAATTTATTTGAATTCTTTGGATCAAATCATCACGGAAAATGGTATAGTTTATATATTTCGCTCAATTTTTCATAGAGTTATAAGCTGTCAAAGTTTGGGGGTGCTAATGTTAAATGAATGTGACAAACATTAAATCATATCTTCCGAAATAATTATGATATTTAAATTCTGTTTTTTTTATTCGTTAGAATGAAGTGACCCAAACATATTCCATGCAAATTTTTGCTAAAAAAACATTTTTTGAATTATGAAAATTATTAATAAATTCATATTTGAAAAAATTATGAATTATGACCTATGTTAATTTTTGCACGAATAGAACGGACATCATCAAAAACATGGGTTTCCAAATTTACAGCTCGTTCCTAACATTATTTTTTGAGTTACAGTGATATTTCACTTTTTATTCCTGTTAGGGGGCCGTCACTTGTTATAATCAGTATCCTCTATAAGTAAATGTTTGTATATAATTTGACGGAAAACTATTTTAATTTACCTTTATGTTATTTTTATTGTTTCCTAAGCAATATTTCGATGTTTATTATACAAATTGGCATATTTTTGTAAAGTTATCACAATGTAGGCGAGAGATTGTGAAAGAATTTCAAAAGAAAATAAGCCCCGCCTCTGATTCGCTGAAACACTATTTAAAAAAAAAGACAAATTTGCATATTCCTATTTGACTCTATATGTGACGCTGGTATGCATAAATCACAATGGTATTTACTACATCGATTATTGAAAACAAAACTTAAATGATTTAATTACAAATATGCAAAATTATTTTGCTTTATATTATAAAGTTTTAGAAAATTTGTGAAAAGGCGTGGCTTACGGTACAAGAGAAGAATATATCCGATCGTAATATGTTAAGTCTTTCTTCATAAGTGTTAAATATCTTTTTCTAGTTTTTCGCTGCTAAAATTCTATTTTAACCCTGTTACACTTTTTTTCGCATTTCAATATTCAAGAGTACGTACACCTCTAATTAAATATCATGTTTTAGAAAACACGGTACAGCGAAACTGATTGCATGAAACAGCAATTATGCATTCGACAATCGTTTTATTATTATTATTATTATGAATATTTAATAATTTTAAAAAGACTTTTTACCATAAATTTTCTGTTTAAATTTTGTTGTGACGTATTTGCATTTGGTTACTGTACCGTTTGTAAGCTTTGTGTTATTCAAAATTTATCCCATAATGTAACATAATAAAATATCAAATTTCTATTAAAAGTTTTTTAATACAGAATCAAATAGTGAAAAATTGCTTTATTATTATTATTATTATTTTAAGTTTATAAGATCTATTATTGGAACATAGCTCAATAGTATTTATTTTCAATTTCCTAATCACGAAATCAAAGTCACAGTTATTATGGAATAAAAATTTAAAACAAAGGAGTTGTCTTATTACTTTCAAATATATAGATATTGATCTTACAGAATCCTGAAATTTCATTTAAAACACTTTAAACGTCTAAATTTAAAAATTCAAAATAAAATAAATTAATCTAAATGCTTTTAAAGTTGAAACGGGAAGATTTCAAAATATATGAAAATTGGCATTTGTGTTTTGAACATTTTGGTGCGGCAGATATTAAAAACAATATTTTTATGATGAGCTGAACCTGAGCTTAAGAGAGGGCGGATCCAGCTATTTACCACGAGTGATATCACCTGACTAAAACCGAATAAACAACATTTAAATTTATTCCGGCGTATTTTTAGCCCACTGTTATTCTTTTTTTTTTTTTCTTTTTTTTTCAAATTTCAACACTAGCTACAGTACGCTTACGTCCTATTTACATTAAGCCTTGATATGGAAGCTATGTTGCTGTTTTTCGATGCTGCGAAATTTACAAAATATATTTGTGTTAATATACTATACAGATAGTAGAATAATTATATAATATCAACAAATCTTCTTTAATCAATATGTTTATATACATTACTGTATGGAAATGTTTATATATGAATATTGTATTTATTTTTAATGAGAGATATAAACACAAAATACTAAAAAAAAGAAGAAAATGTGTTATAAATTTTTATAAATCAAGCAAAATATATATGCATACTTGCCAACCTAACCCGTAACATTTTTAGTTCCCGCCCCTGTGTGTACACAATTTAATTTTTAGAGTAATTAACTTCAAATACATTTACGATTAACTCATTGAGCGCCATGTGAATTCTTATGGAAATCCCATTCAGGCCACACGTGCTGCTTAGAAGCGTGTTACGTTTATCGAGTTTCAATAAACCCCATTAGGCCTTAACGATATAATCCTATAAAAATCCTATTTAAAAAAAAAAAAAAAAAAACATGAAGTAAATTTTAAATAAATTGTCAGTAATTACTTAAAACTATGTAAGTTCTGTAGTTTTATATCATATTTTACACTGCCGGCTGACTTAGCCTAAATGGAAAGATCAGTGTCAGCCACCGATGGCTGACACGGCTCTAAAAAGACTGATGTGAAAAAAATGTACGGAAAGGGGCGGGACCAGTAATCTTCCGGGATAGGTTGACATAAATGTATATACATAGAGCAATGCCAGAAAATGTTCTTTATTTTTCATGAACCAGATGAATGGTACTTTTTTTCTGAATAGTCTATGTATTAAATATAATGCTGCTTTAAATACCCTTTAAATGAAAAGTTTTATTACATAAAGTAATTTTCTGGCACTCTACAGCTCCCAAATGACACACAATACAAAACCCCGCCTTTTTCCAGTGTTTAAAGGGTATTAACGTTTAATATGCTTTATATTCGTTTTGATCTTTCCTTCTTCTCCTTATCTTCTTCTTTTTTCCTTAAAAAAAAAAAAAAGAGTTATGTAACATTTTGACCTTTTCAAGTGAAGATTTAGATTAAGGGTAGTCAGCCTTTTTACACCCACCGTCCACTTCGGTATCTGTGTTAAAGTGTAGAATTTTAGAACATCCCATTAAGTAGTAGGATTTATTATTTTGCATATTAATTTGTTACACACTATAAAATATAAAAGCAAAAGAATATCGTGGAGATTTATGTAAAAGTTTTTAATAATGTCATGAAAATAATAATAATAATAATTAATAAAAAAAAATAAAAAAATAAAAATAAAAAAATCTTTTTTTATATTTAAAAAAAGTCAATTAAATAAAATGGAAGTACTGCAGTATCAGAACAAACTCCCATTGTCACTGTGAAAGGGCCGTGGGAACCAGGTTGAGTGCCGCCGTTTCAGACAATTATACGGCAGCTTGAGTTAAAATAATTTTGAATTTTCAAACAAATTTAAAACCATTCATCTTTTTTTTTTTTTTTCTTTTGATAGATATTTTAATATCTATTCAAGCTATTTAATTTTCTTCGTATGAAGTGAACTATCTGATGTTTAATCAATAGACACCAATAAAAATCTTTTAATTCATAAACTAACTCAGAAAGTTCTGTGAATTAGTCATTTTTTTTTATTTTACAATTAACATTTCTGAAATTTTTTTCCGGTGTGAAACTTAATAAATAATGTATACTGGGTGGTAGATCGTGATTTATATTTTCTAAATGTATAGACGGACCCCTAATACATTTTCACGTGTAACTCTATTTAAAATTGATTTAAGGTATATAAATAGGTATGTTTTTCGAACCGCCTTGATCTCAGAAATCTCAATATGAAGTCAAAAATAGGGGTTGCCATTGAAGAAAATGAAGTTAATGCCAGTTTTAATATGTAGACGACCCCTTAGGCAAAATTTAACTATACCGTTATAAACTAGACGTTATTACAAATCGATCGGTACCAGTCAAATGTTTCTACGATAATTTACGGCGAAATTAGGTGGGGGGGTGGCGTTTTTTTTTTGGGTGACTGTACAATAATAAAATGGGGGTTGAAGGGAGCTACCGCCACCCCTCAGATAGAATTACTTGTCAGATAAAGCTGTTCTAAAGCCTAATTTGAATTGTTTTAACACAGGTTTACGTAGCAGTACTTGTTATCTTATCCCTTAATCTCTAATGTGTATTAATAGTATTAATTTTCCGGGTAAGAGAAAGCCGTGTGAGTGACACACCAGACTATTTTTTTTAGAAAATAGAAAATATGTCAAAATAAAAAAGTTCTCTGATAATTTGATCACCCACTGTAATTGGTGTATGAGTAAAAATGTAATGTGAATTTATTCACAATTAAGCAGGTTTGTGTTTAATATAGAAAATAAGAAATGGATTTTTTTAAACCGATTTTAAGGCAAATTGCCCCCCCCCCCATGAAAACAAAATCAATAAGTGTCGTTGGAAAGTGTTTTACAATCTATGTGAACTGCATAATGTTTCTTCTGTCTTTTTATTTTATTTATGTACTTGTTATTTATAATTTATTATTATTATTTATTTATTATTTATTTATTTATTTTGGTATACGAATCTGATCCAATTAAAAAACTTTTCACAATCTACGCAAATTAAATTAGTCATATTAAATAAAAAGAGCTAGAAAAAAGTTTTAAATAGTTTTAAAAAAAAAAAAATGTTTTTAGCAAGAAAATATTAGGAGTATGATCATTTAAATAAGCAAAATACGTATGATATAGAATGCATTCGTGATTGAAGTTTTCCGAAAAAGAGAGAACGGGAAAGGAAAATATTAGAAAAACACTAATTACTACAACTATTTCTAAAGTTTTGCTTTCTGTTTTAAAATTCCTATATGTTTTTCAAATTTTATGTCTTGTAGAACATTATTATTTGAAAACTTGTGTTAAATGACCCATGAAGAATAATCTCCTAATTATATGCAAAGCATTATCATATATTTACTCCCATTAAATGTTCACACTAACATGGTTCAAATGTAATTTGTTGCCGTCAGAAAGTTCTACAATTGAAGTTTTTGAAAAGTACATTTTTAAACTACTTAATTATTTTTCTCAGAGCAATTTTTTCCGTAAAAGAAGACTTTAATCTACCCGGAGATTGCTTCGTTCAAACGGAGTACATGTACTTATAAAAATTAAAATTGATTTCTTTTTCTAAAGCTAAGTTTCTTTTCTTTCTTTCTTTCTTTTTTTTTTTTTTTTTTTTTAAGAAAAAAATGTAAACGTACACGCGGAAAAATATAGCGAGAAATAAAATAATATATATATTTTTTAAGTATTACACGAAGATTTTGTAACTGAATACCTTATTTGCTTTTATTTATCTGCAGCATATTTTCTAAGATGCGCAAATATCTTAAAATCATAATATTTCAATAATTGGAATATTACACCATATTCTGCGTCCTACGTTATATTCTAAAACAATAGCAAAACAATCTTTTGAAATTATTTATTTATTTTTATTATTTATTTATTTATTTTAAGTTGTGGGGCTTATGACATTTCATAGAATAATCTATATACACTGTAAAATTAGGGTTTATTGGGCAGACTATATTTTGAGCATCTTTTGATCATCAAGACAAATAACATATTTAAAACAGATGAAAAATTTACTAAATTTTAAATAAAAATGTCCTGTTTAATATACGTTATGAAAAATAACCTGGTGTAACGCTTATTTTAGTTTCTCTTATTGTTACTAGAGACGTGTTGTTATAATTTAATTTGTAAAATAAAGCATAGTGTAATTAAACATTTCAAGAATTTTTTAAACAGAATTTCAAAATAGTTTCAAAAACAGATTTATTTTAACTACTCATTTCTGTGTGAGGAAGGGATATCACTCCTCTCAACCACCTGTTTGAATATTGTTGCTACCTTGCTACATCCACAGGGTGGCTAGCAGTCAGGGAAAATCAAAGAATCAGGGAAAAGTCAGGGAATTTAGAAAATCTGGAAAAGTCAGGGAATAGTCAGGGAATTTCCTTTTAAGTCAGGGAATTTTAACAAATTTTGTGAAAATAAGCTATATTAATCATTAAATTATTAACGATATTTTAAATCGCTAAATTTTTTGCTAGTGTCGTGAAATTTTCATCGAAAATAAACGTGAGAGTCAAGGAAAAATGGAGGAAAATCTCGAAAAATAGTCAGGGAAAAGTCAGGGAATTTGAAAAGGTTTAAATGCTAGCCACCCTGATCCATGAAGCAATTAAAACTGTTATTAAAAATTAAAATAATATGATGTGACATTCACACTACTTTCTCTTACTTTACATTTCAATACTATTGGGTTGTTCGGAAAGTAGTATCGTTTTTCTCAGCAGAGGACTTAATTGCATTTTTTTCACACCATCTTCACAATTAAGTTGTGTTACCATTATATATTGTGACAGCTGATATAGCAAGACTTGCTTGTGGAAAAGTTCGTTTTATTCTGCTCAATAGGTATTGGTTGGTGCCCTATCAAATAAAGAAAATCGGAAGCGACATTTTCGACATAGTTTGTTTTTGCTATCAAAAAGGCGAAAATACTGTTCAAACAAGGGAAAAAGTATACCATGTGTATGCAGAAAATTTATTTAAAGAACGCCAGTGTCAAAACTGGTTTACCAAATTTTGTTCCGGCAATTTTGACGTTGAAGATGCATTACGTTCTGGAAAACCAGTTTATGCTAATGAAGACAAAATAAAGTATTGATTTATTAAAACTGCCAAATAACAACTCGTGAGATCGCTATGAAACCGACAAAAGAGGAGAATATATAATTCAACAAAATATTTATACAATATAAGAAAATCGTCTTTCATTTTCAAAGGAAAAAACGAAATTATTTTCCGAAGAACTCAATATAAACACAGATTGCAGATTAAATCGTGAGATAACTGTGTGTAAATCTACAGTCGGTAACAAAAGTGTCCGAACGCTAGCAAAAATTCCTATATAGAAAATGTACACTTCATACGGTTTTGTTAAATAAATCCTTATCGAATCATGTTCTTACACTGACTAAGACCAAGATTCGACAAGGATTTATTTAACAAAACCGTATGAAGTGTACTTTTTTTACCTAGGAATTTTTGCTAGTGTTCGGACACTTTTGTTACCGACTGTACATTCAATTTAATTCAAACTTGATGTAGGAACAGTTTTATTTGATGAATAATTTTTTGAATGTACTTCCTGCATTTATATAGAATTCAACGCATTTATTCAGATACATTTCACCCGCACCACTCTTTAAAACTCACCAATTTTGATCAAACTTTCCAAATAGCAACCTCATATGAACGTTTAAAATACAACGATTGCCTGCAATTATTTGTTTTTTAGTTACGCTGATTACAGATATTACACAAAGATCAACTGTTAAAATTACACTTCAGTATTCAGGGAACCTCAAAATACGTAATTACACAAAATAAAATGCGCTGAAAATTTAACTTAAAAAAAAACTTTATTCATCATATGTGTATGAAGAATTGATTTATATTCTGTAGCAGTTTTCCTACACATGGTAAAATATACTAAAGCACTTCCACCAATTACATTCAATAAAAAAGAATCACTGAGAAAAAAATATATACCGCCTTCATCTAGAATGAATAAGTGGCCATTTTCTAAATCCCTTAACTAGAAATATAGATTTTCGAGCTATGCGCATAATGCACGCCAATAAACTGAATAGACGAAATGATCGAGAATTTCTAGTCTACACATTTCTAGATGGTGAAACAATATTCTGAATATCCTGAATATTCTGAATCTTTTGTATGGCGAGAAATTTTCGCTTGATTATTTAGAATTGTGTCATAAACGAAAATTCTAGTTGCTGAAACCCGTCTCTTGTGTTCGCATTTATTTGGAGATATTTTCAAATAGGTTTGACCTCGATAATATAAACAAACTCTCTAGAATTCTGATAGGGGTTTATAGAACTCGCTTTCCAAGGGGACTAGAATTTATAAGGATGACATGGAACTATTTTTTATAGTGCCACAATTTAGATTCTAGATGTCAGTTACAGAATTTTTTCTCAGTGATGCTTTCACTTAATTATTGGTAGCCTTATATGTCTTCTATAAATTATATACACACCACATTCTGTAGATAAATATAGTCCTATATTAATAGCATACAGAACAACCTGAAATACACTTCCAGTAATTTCCAAGTATAGTCCCGATAGATAACAGACACACAGACACACCGCTAAAAACCTTATTTTCGTATTCAGGGAACCTCAAAATGTGTGAATATGATAAAAACTCGATTTCAGAAATTTTACCCAATCACAATACTTTTTTTACCATATACATGTGTAAGAGGAAGTAAAAATTATTTCACATTATTCTGAATAATATTGCTTAAACCACTCTTTGAAAACTATTCAACGAAATATGAATAGTATAACCCTGTATATAATGTTATATATATATATATATAAATATATATATATATATATAACAAAAAAACATTGGATTCGTGAAAATTTTCGACCTCCGTTTTTGATGGATTTGTATGTTTTGAGATGTGCTTAACACGATTTGACAATTTTTAGACAATATCTGCCTGCCTGTCTGTCTGCGTGCGTGTGTATCATACGCTTTGAGGATGCTGTATCTTACGAACTAATGAACTAAATTGAAACGATTTAGTTGAACCTTGACCTAAACTTTGGCTGATTACACTTTGGAATCAATCGCTCAACAGGTGGCACTGTCATTTAATTTTTTTTTTTTTTTTTTTTATAATTTTTAATACGGCAGAATAGGACAAAATTTCATACAAATGTACATAATATGAGTTATTTTTAACGAATGATTGCGAAATTAATATGAATTACTGATAACAGTAGTAGTAAAATGTAGTAGTAGTAGTAGTACATGCAGGAGCATCACTCACCTCCTGATGGGTTTAGTAATCCTCCGGGAAGTGAAAATTTGCAATATGGGTATCTTTCAGAAGGTTTCATCAATATCTTTAAGAAGAATGGTTGAACCATAAGTCGGTGATAATGTGAAACAAACTTATGCTTTTTTATTTAAACGGGGGGAGGGGATGGACAGGGGAAAAAAACGCATTTCTTGAAATATTTTTTGAATTGCATAAAATTGACTTTCATTGGAAATTTCGTATTATACTTGTCTGTGATTAAACTCGTCTCCATTCATTTAGGAAGATAATTTAAAAAAATAAAAATTGTAATAAATAATTTGTACTGTGCGCATTTGTATAGGAAAATATGGAAGAAAGTATCGTGGTGGTCACAGCAGGCTAGTTTGTACATAATTTTAAAAAGTTCTTTAAAAAAATATTTAATGGTTTTATGCCGTAAATAACCATAAGGCATTGTTTTTTACTTTCTCTTACTCTCTTACAAGGTAAAGAGAGCATTGTTTTGGAATCAAAATTTTGCAATTGAGTTTTGCTGTGGTTTGGGGTCTCCTGAAGCCCCAAAATCAGATTTTTAGTGGTTGGTTTGTATGTGTGTGTTTGAGAGAGAGAAAGATTATGTTATTAGAATAACTAAAAAATAAACATTAGAAAAATAAAGTCGCATCGCTTGTGCTTGCATAACAATTCCCTATAGTTTCAACATAAGAAATTATTCCTACGGTAGACATTAATTCTATAAAATTCAAAAATGTAAACTATATAACAAAATGCAACCAACATCGTTGCTTTCTTTATTCTATTCTATTTCTTAAAACAATTTTTATAAATGCCACACGCACCACATAAACTTTAAATTTCACATCTACTTTTTAAGATAGCACGCGATCATGTTTTAAATAAAAATTAAATCATTAAATTCATTTTTTTACTTATTTTTATTTCATTTTGCACGCTCGCTTTCTGTTTCCTAATTCAACATTATTAAAAAAAACCTTTTTCGATAGTGTTTGTTTCGATACTGATTATTATTAATTTTCTTTTCTTTTCTTTTTCTTTCAAAAAAAAAAAAAAAAAAAAAAAAAAAGATTTTGACGAAATTCTGGCAAAAGCAGAATTTAGTTTAGGACGGAGGACTATTAGTTTTTTTTTTTTTTTTCCCTTCAAATTATAACATCGCTTTCAAATTATTCAATTATATTTTCGATAAATTTTAGATTTCGACAAATGTCCAACTATCGAAAAATGACACTGCAAAAATCCCAGATTGAGACTAATAGTCCTCAGTACTAAAAAGAAAAGAAAAAAAAAAAAGTTAGGTATTCTAGATCTGTAAGACCTGAGGAAGCTACCAGAAGCTTTTTAATGAGATCAGATAAATAGTTCGAGTACAGATCTATATAAAATAATTGAAATACATTATATTTACAGGCCATATTTTTTGTTCGAAGCATCTTTATAATCACTAAAAAATGAAATTATTATATATATTTTTATTTGCACGAAAGAATGTTTCACATAGAATGTGGTATGAAAAGCTACATTTACAGATCCATGCAAAAGAAGTCAAATATATTATGGGTATAGTTTTAAATGACTCGAGGTATTTTTCAATTTTTTTTACGATTTTTTTTTTCCTTGCCTAAATTCAAGCACACAATCTGTTTACATTTTATCGATAATACACAGGGCTACTTAAAATGAGTTAAATTAGTTTCAAAGGTTGATATGAGAGGAAATTTTTTGAATAATTTGAAATAATTCCACACTTGTACTCAAATTGTTATTAATAAGTAATTAATAACAATTATTTGAATGTAACTGTAATATCGAGACAAGCACCTGACATGAGCAGTATCTCCACACCCTTAAAAATAAATAATTAATTAAATGAATACTGTATCTAATACTATAAGGAACTGTTTTTTACTTTCCCCTATGTAATATAGAGAAAGTATTGGATTCGCGAAAATTTTCGACCTCCGTTTTTTGACGATCTACACGTTTTGGGAGGTCCTGAACACGATTCGACTGTTTTTAGAAAATGTCTGTCTGTGTGTATCACGATTTTTGTGGACACTATAGCTCACGAACCAATGAATGGTTTTTAACCAAACTTAGTATATAGTAGGACCCTGACATAGAATGGTACTGATTAGATTTGGGGATCAATCGTTCTGCAGGTGGCGCTGTGATCACATTTTTTGTAAACTTTTAACATGGCAGTATAGGAAAAAATTTCGTATAAATGTACATAATGAGCGTTATTTTAAACTTGTGATTGTAAAATTAATATGAATTATTTATAATAGTAGTAGTTAACTAGGAAAAAAAATTTGTGCATGTGGGGGCATCGCTTCCACCCATGGGGGGGAAGTACCCCCCGGGGGAGAGGGCTAAATCTTCAAGATGGGTATCTTTCGAAAGGTCTCGTCAATACCTTTAAAACGAATGGTTGAACTATAATTCTGTGATAATTTAAAACGAAGTTATCGATTTTCTTTTTACTTTTAACGAAAAAAACTTAGGGAAAAAAATCTTTTTTTTTTTTTTTTTTTTTTTTTTTTGAAATATTGTTACTGAGTGAATTTGTATAGGAAAATATAGAAGAAAGTCTTGTGGTGGCCACAAAATACTAGTTAAGTTATAGTATTAGAAAAGTTGAAAAAAAAAAATCTTACAATTTACACCTTAACTTATAATAATATGTCATGTAGGGAATGAGAAAGTGAGCGCCACACAGGATTATTTTATTTATCATCGTAAGATAGAGGTTTAAGTAAAAAGTAAATTTTTTAAATGTCTCATGTGACTACTTATTTGTGCATAAATTCTATCCTTCAATTTCATGTGTAATTCGGTCACATATTTTTTCTTGTTAATATGTTAATTCTGATATCGTTTAAAAAAATATTAATTCGGAAAGGTCAAAGATAATCTTTGTGATATAATACTCAATTTAAAGCAAATCAGGTGATTTAAAGAAAAATTGATTAAGTCACATTTTATATAAAACAAAATCAAAAACCTATAAATTCGTCAAAAATTTCGCGTCAATTTTTCGAAAACTTTAAAGTGATTAAAAATAAACGGCTGTTTTTTCATGACATTATGAGGGACTAGACATGAAACAGATTTCAAATACTAATTATTAATTTATTTTAAATAATTTTGTGTGCCGATATATATGTATACGTTGCTTATGAATTATATGAAACTTTTAACATAAGAAAAAAAAGAAACTGCATTTTATAAGATAAAAATGTAGCGTGACAGAGAGACATGGCAAAAAAAAAAAAAAAAAAAAAAAAAAAAAGACATATTTAGGACTAGGAGGACTGTCAGTTTCAATCTGGGTAAAAACGTCGTTGCCAGTTTTTATAGACCAGTTTTGTGTAACACCAAAATAGATTAGAAATATCAGTCCTATCGTTATAAATTCGGTAACAAATGAAAGGGGCGATTTTTTCTGAATCCAGGAGTGCAAACAATATTTCAACATAACGATTAGATTTTTTTTTAAAACAACTAAAGTATGAAATTTAGGTGACAACACTTCACTTTAATTTATTTCAATCATTTTAAAAAGTACGTGGCCCAGTTTTACGGTCAAAAAATTAGATCAAATATAAATTTAATTGAAAAAATTGAAAATTGAAAATTAAAAATTAAAAAATGAAAATAAAAATTTTACAGATTGAAATTAATAGTCCTCCGTACTCAACTACATTCTGTCTTTGACAGAATTTTTACTTTTGTGTGTGTGTGTGTGTGTGTGGCTTATCTGTGTCGCTTAATTGCTCTAAATCGAGACGAGACACTTAAAGTTCAGGAATTTTAATTTACACAAATAAGACTTTCAACTGGTATGTAATTTAAAAGAATTTCTAAAATTTAAATATATATAATAAATATAATAAATATATATTTAATAACGTGACAGACATGACATGTGTAACATTTTAGAATTATCTTTTGCATACTTATTTTTAAATATGAATTTTCTTTTTTAGTTTTTGATATACAATTTTTTTATATATATAATGTGTTATATTACTTGATATATTTCATATGTTTTCTATCAAGAAAAATAAAAAATATTTGAGTTAATTAAAAAGCAGAAAATGACATTGCTTTCCACTTTTGCATAAAATTAACCTAAAGTTTATGATACATAAAATTGATAGAATTACAATATACTTTTGCTGAGATTATGCTTTAGAATACAGTTTTTTTTTTTTTTTTTTTTTTAATAATAAAATCGTGAAAAGGACGCTTCCGTGATACTTTATGAAATTTTAACAACTCAGTTTTTATTAAAATTAATTCTATGAATCCTGTAGTAAAACAATGTGAAAACGAGGAGCACATATTTTTCTTTTTTAAAATATCTTCAAAAAATATTGCCCCCTCCCTCGAAAAAAAAAAGGAGATTTTCGATAAATCAATTATATTATTTCAGTATATTATTGTTATTGCTTGACTATATCTAAAATCTCCAGTACAATTCCTGTCCCAATGAAGGTCAGAAGATGTGAGGCAATGAAACTCACATCTATGACTGTTGATACAGTCGTCACCACTTAATCGGGTAACGGATAATCGAATCGAATACCCCGCTTATAGGAATATAAAGTGATAGAACCAATTTTTTGCCCATAGAAGTAACGTTAAATTTCCACGCTTAAAGAAATATTTTTTACAACGCGACCCCGCTTAATCGCATAAACACTCAACATTTCTTAAATAAAATTTCTCTAATTCTAAGTCGATTTTCCCCCTCATTCTTAAAAAAAAAAAAAAAAAAAAAAAAAAAAAAAACTTACATAACTTAGGCCCTTTAAACATGAGACAGTATTCCTGCTGAGACGATAAAAATTGATGATAAAACAAATCTATAAAATTAGCATTTGATGATGAAATAAAAAATTAAACAAATACAAATGATCTCCTCTCCATGAATATCACAAATTTTTGAAGTTTTCAGATGATTTAAATAGAACTTTATGAACTCGTAGATGGTGGATAAAGATGGAGAAACACAAAGAGATAAAAAGTTTAATCTTTCAATAAAAACTTTAAATGAAAGTGATAAAAAAGAACAAGCAGATCCGCCTCCAACGATAGATGAAGTTGCAAAATCCTTAATATTATTCATCGTAATTTTGTATCTCATCGAAACGATTATAATCTATTTATGTGCTTTAGCAAAAGAAATCGAAAAAATGTTTAGTTAAGTCTATGTCAAAATAATCAATCATAACTTTTTTTTTTTTTTTCATTAAAAATAAAAATTGTAAGTATACTTTATTTATATTGTATTTATTCCAGCATTAATTGCATACATAAATTACTATAATATTTTAACTTAGTAAAATTTTAGTTAAATAAGAAAGACGTATCGGCCATTTATCTTTTCATGTAAGCATAAAATCACTCTAGTTAACTATGTAATTTCGTTTCTAGTCTTCCCCGCATAAACGAATACCCCACTTAATCGAATTAATATAGCTGGAACGGTAGATATTCGTCTGACTGTATTTGTATTTAACGAGTTTTGAAAGAGTGGGGGGGGGGGGGGGGGAATGTGAGATGCATTTAATTAGCGGTTTTCACCAGTAGACGACGAATCGACCGTGACACTCTCAAAGGGGCAGAAAAACAACGGTCATGATTGCAATGGGCGTATAAATTTGTTATGCTCAACTAAACGTAACGTTGTCTGCATTTCTTCTTACAGGCATGTTAACGACTTTAAATTTAAAACTATTTTAAGCGTATTCTAAAGGTGTTTGTCATGAGTCATCTCTCTCATTAACTTATTTTTTTTTCAATTATGATATATAATCATATTTCGGTGAATGCCTATATCGTTCGAATTGATGATCCAGAAAAAAAGGCGGGTGTTGGTGTTGGTAAGAACACCAGTTTAGTATTTACTCACAAAATTTAGTCGCTAAGAGACCAATGCGGTTACGTTCTTTTTTCCATTTTCTTTCCCTTTCTTTCTCTCTTTCCTTTTTTTTTTTTTTTTTTTTTTTTTATGGAATAAATCTATTTATTATTATTATTATTAAATGATGTATTTGTTGCTTCGTTTTTTAATTTTTTAATGTTTTTTTCGCATCGAATCACCCACCCAAAGTTTTAAAAGTTAATGTATTAAAAAAAATTACACGTATCTCTCTTTATTTATTTATTTATTTATTTATTTCTGCCCTTTACTGCATTGGCTTCTGAGTGGTTCAATAATCGCAGGCAAAATCAAAAACAAACTTTATCAAGTGAATAAAAATCTATCCTTTTTAGGTATGCATTTATAAAATATGTAAATTACATACGTATATGTAATTGAATGACCTTATGGTATTTAATTAAATTACGCTCATGTATAACATTTTATCAAAATTTTGTTCCTTTTTTTTTTCAGGAAAAAAAAAAAAAAAAAGAAATTAAAAGTTATTTTTATTTAGTGATTTATATTTCATTTAATTTTAATTTATTCTTTTTTAAAATGAAAGGTCTTCAAATATTAGTAGCTTTTTAAGTCAAAATTACTTTAGAAAAATGTCAAAAATTTTGTATCATATAGGGTGGATTTCTGGATGCAATGCACACGTTATGTATTATATGCGTAGAGTTCAGTGAACTCTTATACAAATTCAAACATGAACGGATTATGGTATCTTCTTATGACGGCATGTAGTCACGAAACGTTGTTAAGAAAGAGTGGGCCTGAATATAAATGGACAACGAAAATTGATAGCCAGAAAAAAATACTGCTCAAATTTTTTTGGAAATGTAAGACGATAGTCCAATTAAACAAGAGGAGGGGGGCATATTATATATGATTGGTTATTGATCACATATGAAATTCATATTGTTTTGATTTACAATGTGTGATATTTTTTCCTTTAAGGGCATTTTTAATTTTTTACACTTTATGTTTATTATTGCAAAATATTATAATTCCTTTAGATAGTTTTATTTTTTTTCCCTTACGCAAAACCATAAAAATTACAGATGTTCTGATTCATGCATCAAAAATTTCTTTCGTTTAAATTTTAAATTATAATTTACTATAGTTTCATTACGGCTCTTAGTAACAAACAGTTTTAAAAAATAAACTCAAAACGACTTTTTTTTTTTTTTTTTTTTTTGTTTTTTTAAGGAAACACTGCTTGATAAATGAATAAAATTTAAAGAAATTAACTTGCTTTTCATTTTCCTTATATAATGCCTGAAACCTAACCGAAATCGAACTGAAAACTTCTTCTCTCTTCAAAGATACAAGATGTAAAATATTTTGTAAGGAATGTGACCAGTACTTCTATCTGGGAGAAAAAAAAAAAAAGACGCAATACTTTAAGATAAAATAAGGAATAATAAAAAGATAAAATAAATGCTAACATAATAAATATATGAAGATAAAACTAATTTGACATACGTAAAACAAAAATGACTTTATATAAAAATTAATTTTTCAGCAAAGATTTCGTCACGAAGGCCCTTAGGGGACGAACAATAAATCCAATAAAATCAAAAGTATTTGTGATTACCCTGTATCTGGAAAAGGGTCGATTCATCTGCAAATTTTAGGCATGATTATAAATGTTATATTTTATATTTGTGTAGAGTTTTGTGAGGATAGCTAGAATATCTAAAGAGTTATTAATAATTTATTTAAAAATGCAAAAATTTTTTGCAAGTTTTTACTTTATAACTCTAAAGGTTTTTCTTCAAATTTCATGAAACTCTAGGAAAACGTGACAACATATGCCTAAATCATTATATTATATTTTAAAACAAATATTTTTAATATTCAAGGCGATATGGACAGTTGTAATAAATAATTTATTACTGCACTTGTGCGGACTGTAGCAAAAAAAAAAAAAAGACATAGTTTGATACCTAACTGTACAGAGCACCTTGTAAAAAATATTCAGTTGAACATCACATAAAATTCATAGAGGTATCGGTGATTAAATGAACTATTTTTCAGCTGTTTTCTAAATAGGTCTTTACGATAAGGGACCATTCACAAATGAAAGTTTGTATCAGAAAAAACTATGTTACACAACGAAATTTAATACAACATTTGCGTTTCCTTTTTCTTCTTCTTTTTCTTTTTTCTTTTCTTTTCTTTCTTTCTTTCTTTCTTTTTTTTTTTTTTTGTTATAGGTATGCACTACATACCTATAATAAAAAGAATAATGAACTGTTTGAAAAGAAAAATTAAATTTTTTTCTGATACAAATTTTCATTTGTGAATAACCCCTTATCGTAAAGACCTTTTTAAAAAATAGTTGAAAAACAGCTCATTTAATCACCGATATCTCTATGAATTTTTGTGGCATTCAACTGGATTTTTTTTTTTTTTTTTTTTTTTTTATGTATATATACGGTGCTCTATACAGTTGAGTGCCAAAATTGTGAATTGTCAAAACTCTATGTCAAAATTTTTTTGCTACAGTCCACGCATGCGCAGTAACATGTTATTTACTACAACTATTCATATTTCTTTGAATATTAAATATATTTGTTTTAAACTACAGTACAATGATTTAAGCATACGTTGCCACGTTTTCTGAAAGTTTCATGAAATTTGAAGAAAAACCTTTGGAATTATAAAGTAAAAACTTGCGAAACGTTTTTGCGTTTTTTATTAAATTATTAATAACTCTTTAGATATTCGAGCTATCCTCACAAAACTCTATACAAGTATAAAATATAACATTTACAACCATATCTAAAAATTTTAGATGTATCGACGCTTTTTCAGATACAGGGTAATCACAAATGCTTTTTATTTTGTTGGATTTGTTGCTCGTCCCTTAAGGGCCTTCGTGACAAAATCTTTGCTGAAAAATATGAAGTAAGACATGTTTTAATTATTCTCAAAATTCAAGAACAACTGATCAAGTATTTTTCAAGATATTTGACAAACGTAAAAAAGCGAAAATGTTCACATTATTTGTTCAACTCCTATTATATATGAACTAAAAAAAGACAATTTAAAAAAAACTTTGAATGAATTCTATATTAAAATTTAAATTGTCAGCGCTATTTATTTTTTTATCACCTTTTATTGCAGAATTTACACTATGCAAGGTGTTCTCAAACTTTTTCAGGAAAAAAAATAAATAAATAAATAAATAAGATTCGTTAAAGCATTTACTGATTGAACAACATTTGTCATAAAATTTAATTCATTTATTTGTTTGAAAATATAGTATTTTCACACCAAACTAAATTTGGATTTTCATTAATACTTTTAGCAATAATAAAAGTATTTTTAGTTATATTCAACCTTCATATACTTTGCTTTTTATAAAGGGAGATAATATTGCTAAGGGTGGACAGTCATTTGTTCAGTAGCATCCTATCTACTATCAATCATATTCCAAAACAAGGAACGTCTAAATCACTGTTGTTTGGATACAAATGATATTTTTTGAGAATCTATCATATTTCATGCAAAAGTAAGTTTTAAATACGAAAAATTTCGTCAGTAAGAGAAATATCTTCATTACCGTTAAATTAAGAATTCGAGGAATTCATAATTTAACAATATTTTTATTCATTCGAATGGGATATGAAGTAATAGATTCCGTATTTCTGATTGTGTAGTACAATCATTTGCAAAAGTTTAAGACCAGTGCCGATTTTCAGTATTTTAACACATTGCACCATTTCCGCAGATCATTGCGTCATATCATGTGCTGATTGCATCAGACGCATCAGGCATTTTGTTGCCTTAGGGTTCCCACATGTACCCAGCGCGTTTCTCTGATAAACAAACGACAAACTTTTTTTTTTTTTTTTTATCGTCTTACGTTACTTTAGAGTAACTTGTTTTATTATATTTCATAATTTTAGCTAAGTAAACTATGATATGGAAGTTTGCTTAGCGATAGACTGCTATAATCATTCAAGAAGTGAATATAAAGTGTTCACAGACCTATTACTGTGTATTTGAGTTTTGGCGACATTTTGTAAAAGAAACAGAAACCGCCCTAACAACGCATCTTACCCCAGTACATCGATAGGATATCCTCAGAATAATATGACATCCTGAGAATGTACTGTGAAAAAAAAATGTGTTTTTAGGAATATTATTGTTGCTTATTGCTCTTATCTTGACCGGATTAGCTTCAGATCAAGATTTCTTAAAATTATTAGGGAAGCGATAAGGACGCCAAGCGGGAATGCTGTCCTCTTCGGAGGCAAAGAAATGGCGGTGATGCGCCGGCCTATTATTTTATTTAGGGGCTCTACTGCTATAGATAAAGGTGCCTGGCATGTTTATCGCCAGTTGTTTACTGGATTTTGTTGTAGACAGTGCTGTTGTGTAATTATTGTAATGGGTAAAACAACCTTCACTTACTGTTACAAAAAGGTCAGAAATATTTACCTGCATAAAATTAAATTTTCTGAACGTCAAATAACTTCGAGGGTAAATGTGAGCAAGACAACTGTGCATCAAGCTATTAGTAAATTTAAAATTTCTGGAAAATTTGTGGACCTTAAGAGAAGCGGTCGTCCTAGAAAAACGAGTGCACGTGATGATCATGTGATAAGGATGGTCGTACGAGATCCAAGAACCTCCTGCAATACGAATTAGACATTCTCTGGCTGCAAAAGACACCAACGTCAGTTTGAGTACTATTTCAAGACGTTTGGCTAAAGATATTTTGTTTTATCATCCCACAAACCTGCAAGGAAACCTCGACTTACTCCAAGTATGAAAAAGAAACGCATATATTTTCCCGAAATTTTAAATTTACTAATAACTTGATGTACAGCTCACATTTACCCTCGAACTTATTTAACGTTCAGAAAATCCTATTTTATACAGGGTCACTATTTCTGATCTTTTTGTAACAGTAAGTGAAGGTTTTTTATCCATTACAATAATTACACAACTGCGTGCCAACACTGTCTACGACAAAATCCAATAAACAGCCGGCAATAAACGTGCCGGGCACCTTTATTTTTAGCAGTAGAATGCGTCTGATGCAGCAGTCAGCACATGAGATGACGCAATAATCTGCGCAAATGATGCAATGTGTTAAAATACTGAAAATCGGCTACTGGTCTTAAATTTTTGCAAATGACTGTTAAATATTTGTTGCCTTTGGTCTGTAGAGTAAATTTTTCTAAGTGTTAAGAGTTCGCGATCTCCGTATATTAGAAATTATCTCGTTCCATGAACTTATTAGAAATTCGATGTTTTCCATTTGTTTGTGTCTATAGGTTTTCAGCAGCGGTCATCATTCACCACCAAGGACACCACACAGACAACCATACCGAAATAACTTTTGGCAAACCACACCTGGTCGTCTTGCGATGGTGAGTCTTCGTTGTGTCATATTCAACCATTAATGGAAACTCGTTTGCATGTTTCGTGCCATGTTGTGTTGCAGTAGCCACTAGTAGCCACTTTTTCCCCTTTCTTTTTTTTTCTTTCTTTTGATGGGGGATGGAAGAGATGGCGTTATTGCATGACTCATTACTTAGGAAGTCTATGTTATATGATGTTAAGTGAGATACAGCTTTAACAACAAAAGTTGAAAAGTAGCTGTAACAGTTTTTGTGATCGAGAAACTAAGTCTTGCTGCTGTAAATATTTCTTAAATAAATTCATTATTACTTAGACAGCAGTAACAAAAATGGCATGATATACATTCTACGAGACTGGAAAATAAATAGCCACATTATAAGAGTTTGTTAAACTCTTATAATAAAATTTAATCAAGTAAAATAGCTCAAATAAAGTCTTAGATAATAACGTTTACAGAAATTGTAATTCGCCCCTGTATATGAAAATTTATCAATAAATAAATAAATATAATACTTTAGAGAAAAGTAAGATGTTCGTCATACACTACAGGTCTAAAAAATCAATCGGGAAAATTATTCATACTATAAATTGTTTGCTCTGTGTTGTATCCCGAAATTAGTCCCTCTCAAAATGAGATCTCATTAACACGGCCTGACGTTTAATGCACAGTCCAAAACATCCCGGAATCTGGGCACCAAAATTCCATGAAAGATCCCAAAATAACAAGTTTACCTATGCAAATTTTTATTATGAATTTCTGAACAAGTTCTCAAACTATGTCAGAGTTAACAGAATAATATATATACATATATAAAATATTTTTCCATGCGAAAAAGACTACAGATTTGTAAATTCTGCAGGAACTTTTTGTGATTTTACAGGTAGGCTTCTAGATCAAAACTTGTGTCTCACATCGGCTACATCGATTCGTGCTTACAAAAGTTAAGAGACAGATCGTTGGATTTTTTTCTGGAGAAAGATTGAGAGTTAAAATTACTTTATGTATATTTATCAAGCGATGTCGTATTTCAACAGCGAGACACCCAGCAATTTTTCAAGTAAATTAAGAAAAATCCCGTTGCTTTTTATTCTTTTTTTCAGTAATCAGCTTCATTGGCTTCATATTGTTTTTTACATTACTTGAACTGCTTCATGCACGTTTTGCTTGCTTCATGCCTTGCATGTTTTTTTTTTCTTTTAATCATTTCCTATTAGAGTTCGCGCATGTCCATATATGTATGCTCCATAATGTTGAAAAAATGTCTTCTGTAGATCGGTATGCTCCAGTTGTTCAGACTAGGGCAGAACATGAGGAGGAAATATGATAACTTCGAAATCGAACAACCGGATGAGGTGAGTCTTCCTATTTAAATAATTGTGTCTTTTGCTTAATTTTTCGAAAATACACTCCTGTTTAAAAGTTTAACAAGATTTACAAATGAATGTTTATTTTTTTAATTTATAAATTGTCCACATAGTGAAACGTTCTTAAAATTTTGAGATATAAACGAAAGAATTGTCTTTGAACTCAGAAGCCTCGGATTAGTCCCTGTCTAACTAGTTTAACCAAAGTTACAGATTTTAGTATCGCTCAAAAGAGGTGAATATTCGCCAGACATCGCATAGCATCTATTTGTCTAATGTGCCCCTAACCATGTCTGAGATATGTGCTAAGGCAGCGTCTTCTCTCTATCAGACTTGCAGTGCTTGTTCTTGTTGATAAATTAGCAAACTTAAGAATATTACAGTGGACTTTCTTTCCACTATAAGAATGATAGTAGAACTCTATGTTTAACAGCGCATAATTCAGATAATAATTAATTAGGATGATAAAGTTTTGAGTAATAAAGAGAATAATTGAAGAAAAAAATATTTTATTTTAGAAGAATCATGCTCAGTGAAAATCAGGTTATATCTAGAATAGGGTGCAGTGCCTTGAATATACAGTGTGGCAAGCGCTTATGATCGAATGCTTTAAAAAAAAAAAAAAAAAAAAAAAAAAAAAAAAATGGCGCTGCGATCGATTTTTTTTTTTTTTTTTTTTTTTTTTGCTCAAATCGAAGAGCTGAACGATTTTTCCGAGTTTCTTCTGCTCAATCACGTGATCTAAGCACATAATTAACCAATAAGGAGTTTTTCAAGCAATAAGCTTGATCGCACTGACCTCTGGTGAGAGGCTTAATTTTTAAGACACTGATTTGCTGATTGCTTTCCACGCTGTATATTCTAGCGACCACATCGCGCACTTGACGGTGCAAAAGATTTTTAAGAAGACAACAGGATTGTCCTTATATTTTTCATTGAAGATTTGGTAACGACAATAACTAGGAGGACAACAAATAATTGAGTAAAAATTAACAGTATTTTTACTTTCCGAACACTATAGTGAGGAAAGTATTGTAATCATGTCAAAAATCCGAATTCGAGATTTTGATGTTTCTATACGTTTTGAGGTCCCCTGAGTCCGTTTTCACTATTTTTACGATGATGTATGTATGTGTGTGTGTATGTGTGTATGTGTGTATGTCTGTGAACACGCTAGCGTCTAAAGGCTTTGTTCGATTAACCT
Organism: Salticus scenicus; assembly: GCA_963930645.1. Taxonomy (NCBI): domain Eukaryota; kingdom Metazoa; phylum Arthropoda; class Arachnida; order Araneae; family Salticidae; genus Salticus; species Salticus scenicus. The sequence goes on along the minus strand of OZ005648.1, from coordinate 319,700,494 downwards.
GAAAGTTGGTACGTATATTGTAAGTCACCATAGTACGAACCCTATAGATTTTGGTGAATCTAGCACTTATAGTTTTTTTACAGGGACACAAAGAAAAATTCTTTATCATTATGGCCTATGGGACCAAAATCTTAAAAGTGCGATAGCATCTAAACGCCTTATTCAATTGAGCAAAAATTTTATACCCATATTATAGGTCACAGATACTCAATCTGTATAGATTTTGGAGAATCTAGCACTTATAGTTTTTTTACAGGGACACAAAGAAAAATTCTTTATCATTAAGGCCAATGGGGCCAAATTTTTAAAAGTGTGATAGCGTCTAAACGCCTTATTAATCTGAGCAAAAAAATTGTAAACATGTTATAGGTCGCATTTGCACCAACTGTATAGATTTTGGTGAATCTAGCACTACAGTTTTTTTACAGGGACACAAAGAAAAATTCTTTATCATTATGGCCTATGAGACCAAATTTTTAAAAGTGCGATAGCATCTAAACGCCTTATTCAATTGAGCTGAAAATTTGTATGAATATTATAAATCACTGTTGCACTAACTATAAGCATTTTGGTGAATCTAGCATCTATAGATTTTTACAGGGACAAAACGAAAAATTCTTTATCATTATGATCTAAGGGCTCAAAGTTCAATAGCGTTAAATAAAACCTCGTGTGATATATGGAGAAAAAAACACTCTATTATGGTTTTCTCTCTTTTGTTTGTTTAGCAATTCCTCTTTCTTTATTTTATCTACAAAACTGTTAGTTACTCAATGTTCGGAAAGTCGAGTGGAGTCACTCCAGATTTTTTATAATTAAAAGAGCGATGTGATCTGGATCTGTAACAAATGAAAATGTATACTGTCGGCAGCAAAATTATTCGAACACTAGCAGAAATTCCTGTATAAAAAAGTACACTTAATACTGTTTTGTTAAATAAATCCTTGTCGAATCATGTTCTTAGTCAGTCTAAGAACAAGATTCGACAAGGATTAATTTAACAAAATACTATTAAGTGGGCTTTTTTACATAGGAATTTTTGCTGCCGACTGTACCTTCTACAATCTTCTAATGCATTTGTATAAGAACACCATGTTAAATTAAAAATATATATATAAACATTTATTTAAGAAGTTAAAAAAAAAAAAAAAAAAAAAGCAATTAGCAATAATATACTGCAATTAGAATATAAATACATTAAACATGTCAGAAAAATGAGCATTTACACGCGTGTACGAATGATTAAGAAAAAAAAAAAAATGCGTAATTTGACAGTCAGATTGTAAATGACCAGGTACATTCGATTTTAGTTGTTTTATCAAATATGCAGTAAAATACTTGGCCAATTATCCTGAAATTTTAGGCTTGTAAAAAACTTGTTATATCTACTTCAGTGAAAGTTTCTTCTTGAACACAAAATGCGCACAAATAAGCATTAAATGAAAAAGCAGAATGTTTTGGGATCACCCTATAAGAAGTAATGTTTTAAATGCATAATAGCTACAGCAGATATTTGAAAGGCTTCTTTTAATTATCTGTTTTCATTTGTGTCTTAATAACGCGTATATTTCGGGAGACTTTTTTTTTTTTTTTTTTTTTTTTTAATAATAATATGAAGAGTATTCAATCCAATATAATTTCCATTTCAGGATACTTGACGTACTACATTAGACACAGCATAAGACATTCATAATATAAAAATGTAAATAACTGATAAATTCTGAACATTTTTACAAAATACTTTTTAACTGTGCATGCACAAGTGTTAACAAAATTTCTTTTGCATCATTTATAAGTCAAATGTATTGTGATTGAACTCGATTTCAATTTCCTTCGAAAGAAAAGCAAAACTATAAATGGTTTTATCAAAGTTTTTATTTTAATCCAGTCCATGATAATATAGTATATGTTGATTGTACGTAAATAGGGATACCCCCCTTTTTGGGGGGAGAGGGGGGGGTTGAAGGGATAACACTTTAAATATTTGCAATGTTTGTGTTTTTCCCGTAATTAACTAAATAAATTTGACTAATAAATTATTAGAAAGAAATTTTGTTAACTCTTGCGCATGTGCAGTTAAAAATTATTTAGTAAAGAATATTAAATACCTAATTTTCAATAGGTATTTAATATTTCTATAGTCGGATTACAATATATTGTGACTAATGTAGAATGCCAAATTTCCTAAAAATGGCATTGCATTGGGTTAAGTACCTTGAATGTTATATTCAATAAATGGGCACATTTATTTGATATTTTTAAAAAGAAATTTTTTTATCTTCATCAATATACGTGATATTCAGATACAAATGAATACAGATAGTGAAAAAAAAAAAAAAAAAAAAAAAAAAAAAAAAAAACGTAATTTCATGCTATACAGCTACAACGGATTTCAAATATTACTTCTACAGCATGATTTCAAACATTCTGTTTTTCTTTATTTTTCATTGGTTTATTTTCTGTCTTCGAGACAAAACTTTTGCTGAAATATATGAGGTATATATAACATTGTTCTTTACACATCCGAAATTACAAGATTATTCGTCAATTATTTTCTAGATATTTGACAAAACGTTTAAAATCTAAAGTGTCCAGACATATATAGGAAAGTACAGTCGGTAACAAAAGTCTCCGAACACTAGCAAAAATTCCTATATAAAAAAAAAGTACACTTAATGCAGTTTTGTTAAATAAATCCTTGTCGAATCCTGTTCTTAGTCAGTCTAAAAACAGTATTCGACAAGGATTTATTTAACAAAACTGTATTAAGTGTACTTTTTTTACATAGGAATTTTTGCTAGTGTTCGGAGAATTTTGTTACCGACAGTAGTATACTATAAAAATCAATGGTCAATTTATTCTGGAAGCTTTTTTAAATAATGAGAAAATCCAGAAAGATATACGTAAAAGAATAAGCTCTTTTTTCTATATTATTATTATTGGCTAAAAGGGATTTTTCTGTTAAGAGGATGTTCATAACATAAACTGTTATTTTCTTTAAAAGCCAATGGGTAATTACACTGAATTACATAAATCTTAATTATATATTTGATAATTATTAGTTTAATAAATCTTGCAAAATTTCTGATGGTGTAAAGTTTAAAAGGAAATTTATCAGTTATATTCGGATGCATAATTTGTTTTTCTTCATTTATAGATATGTCTGTGTATTTAAAGCAAAAATAGGTTTTTATGCACTTAATTAGCCGACTTTCATATTACCAAAAGATCAACGAGTAAAGTATGTTAATATGTCAAAACTTTATCTGCAAAACAGACTGGAATGAGTAAAATGAAAGTTTGTAGTTCTGGAAGAGTAATTTGTACGGATAAGTCTAAAAATATCTTTGAAGTAGCTTTTTCTTAAATCGAGTATTTTTCCGAATTTTATGTCTTAAAATTTTCTCTGTGACTTAATTATAGACTAAATCGTATAAAAATTATAGTAAATATTCCTTACAGACATTCAAATAAATCGTTTTAGTTTTCGATTGGATAATCATTTTAGTTTTCGTGTTAATTAGACTGAAGTTTGAAAATACTGAAATTAACGTGAAACTTACCATTCAAATCAAACATAAAAAATATTTCTTATTAATTAACTTCTCGTTAAAATCCCCAAAGTAATACCCAAATATGTTCAGAATATATATTTAAAAAATAATGCTGTGAAATTGAGTAGGAACATTAAAAAATAACAAGGGTGGATCGTTTTAAAAAAATTCCATAATAATAATAATACTAAAATTTTGACTTTATACTTTTAAATTTAAATAATTTTGAAGAAATTATAATGAACTTAAAATTTGAGTGGGCATATATGCAAAATTTCATGATTTTAAAATGGTAATTTACATAAAAGTTTTATATAATGCCCACAGTTCCTTTAAGCGTAAATATCATTTGATTTATAAAGAAAAGTGCAATTTGTGATTATACTCTAAATTGAAAAATCAAATTTAGTCAATAACTAAAGAACAGCTTAATTCTTTGAATATATGTATATTTCTGGATTCATTAAATTATGGTATGTGTGTACGAGTTGGCTTATATATATTTAACTATTAAATTAATTTTTAAAAAATAAGTTCGCTCATATGAAATTAAAATGCTTTTCATACAAATGTTCACGTATCAAGAAATATTTAATATATTTGTATTCTAATGGCAGAATGTTATTTCTAAGTGCTTTGTCACTTTATTTGAAAGTGGCATTAAATTTCATTGAAAATAAATATTATAAATATTTTTTCTATATTATAGAGAAATATATATATATATATAGATATATACAGTCGTTAACAAAAGTGTCCGAACACTAGCAAAAATTCCTATGTAAAAAAAAAGTACACTTCATACGGTTTTGTTAAATAAATCCTTATCGAATTATGGTCTTACAATGACTAAGAACATGATTCGACAAGGATTTATTTAACAAAACCGTATGAAGTGTACTTTTTTTACATAGGAATTTTTGCTAGTGTTCGGACACTTTTGTTACCGACTGTATATATATATATATATATATATATATATATTGAAAACCTTTTCAAACATTGAACAGATGAAAACAAGAAACATATATATATATATATATATATATATAAGATATATAAGATATATATAAGATATAAGATATATATAAGATATATATATAAGATATATATATATATATATATATATATATAAATTTATTTTAAAAATTCTCTTTTTAATTTGACATAAAAATACTCTTAATAGTACATTCAAAAATAATTCTGGGTCTATTTTTTAACATTTATTCCATTTACAGTCGGCAATAAAAGTATCTGAGCACTAGGAAAAATTCCTATGTAAAAAAAATTACACTTAATAAGTTTTATTAAATAAATCCCTGTCAAATCCTGTTCTTAATCAGTCTAAGAAGACAAGGATTTTTTTAACAAAACAGTATTAAATGTAACTTTTTTTATATCGGAATTTTTGCTAGTGCTCGGATATTTTTGCTGTCGACTGAGTAAGTCATTTCATTATTTTAATAACAGAGAGTGTTCGTAGATTTTATATTTTTTACTCAATTTGTGTTGTCCCCTTAATTATTATCGTAACCTTTACTAAAAAGTCTGCAGACAAACACGTATCTCTATATTTTAAGAACCTTTATCACATGGGTAATATATATATATATATATATATATATATATTTGGGGGGGGGGGGGGTAAATATTGCTAAACTTTTGAGCAGAAATGAAATTTTAAAACAACAAATTAAACGAATATCTTTATATATTGCATGTGAAATTAATATCAAATAAATTTTAGTGTACGAAATCGGAAGGGAGTTTTGTATTCATACAATGCTACGTTGGGTAAAAACATACCCACGAAACATTATTATTAAGTATCAATGTGTATTCACTAGAACTTACAGTATCTAACTAGTACTTAGAATGATTTTGTCTGTTTAAAAAAAAGTACTTAGATTGAATCAACATTCATAGCTAACAGACGATACAGAAATAATAGTTTAGTAAGTAACCATAGATTATTAAATTGAACATTAGCTCCAACATCATTTAAACCATAAGTTGCGTAGTCAAAGAAATGTTCTTTTTTCATTTATTATTTATAAAATTAAGAAATATGGATGTAATAATTTGTGAGGCAATTTATTTCAGGTGGATTTGTATGCTTCGGAACGTGCTGCGCCCTGTTCTTCTTTAAAACAGTGCTTCATGTCTGGGTTTTATAGGCCGAATAAAAATCCACCTCCTTCTAATGACCCATCTTGGCAGCCTCCAAACAGTGTATCTCTAGATGTGGAAAAGGTAAGCTAACTAAAAGTATTTTTATGCGCACATATATTTTTTTATCTGTCAACAATACTTCTTCGATTGTGTATACAGTATACAACATAATACAAAATATCTGTTAAAAATTTTTTTTAAAAATTACATAGATATAAATTATAATGATATAAAATTTACATAATCAATATTATTATACTGATTATATAAATTATATAATCATATATAATTTATAAATGGTAAAAAATTATAAGTGTAATTTTATTTCGCAATTGATTTTTCCACTACTATTCTCCGGCTGAAACTCAGGAGCGTAAATATAAGTTTCATAAAACATTTGATAATTTTGTATTCTGATTGCAATATATTATTTATAAAGTCTTTTCTATTTTATCTAAAAATGACTTTAAATTTCGTTGAAAATTCTGCATGTTATAAATAACAAAAAAATGTTCTTTTCTTTAAAAAAAAAAAAAAAAAAAACATTCATAAAAACATTAGACATTCATAAAAATTGAAGGAATTGGTAGAATTAAACACGGTTTGTGAAAAAATTATTCTCGTGCAGGGAGTAATTTTTTTTTTTTTTTTTTTTTTTTTTTTTAAATAAAATAAATAAATGAAATAAAATAGAAATAAAAATAAAAATAACTATTAAAATTTCGTCGATAGAGGTTGCTGTACACGAGCAAATCCCACTTTTCTATGAAAAAGTATATTTATTTATATGCAAGCATATAATTTATATACAAGCATATAACTCCTATTCTATGTCTCTGCCATCACCACAAATTAGAGTTTGCAAACGTGCTACAACACCGCTAACTGCAGAATCAGTAGGCGATTCCTAATTGAGGTTAAACGCCTTCATCAATAACGTTTTATTCACCAAAGCAGCATCACAGTTAAAATTTTATGCATGTACAAGTAGGAGGGAAAATAAGAAATGAGATGTTAATCTTAAAAAACGTACAATTTAAAGAATTAATTTGCATATTGCTTGTAAAGTGTATGTGCAGTCCCCTCTATCGACGAAAATTTTAACTATTTTTTTTTCTTTACAAAATAATAATAATAAATAAATAAAAAATCCCTTTCACGAGAATAACTTTTTAGCAAACTGTGTTCAATTCTACCTATTCATTCAGTTTTTATGAATTTCAAAAATGCCTACAGGTCCACACCCGGTAAATACTTATAACTTTTTTATTAACTCTCAAAATTGTACTGAGTATGGGTTAATATTTGCTACAGTTACAGATCATTTCTTTCTTTTCTTTTCTTTTTTTTTTTTTTTTTTTTTTTTTGCTTGTGTGTAAGTGTGTGTGATACAAGGTGATCACAAGCACTATATATCTCACACCATTTGTTGTCAGCCTCCTAATAATTGTTGCAATCCAATCTTCACTGATAAAGATGAAGATGATTCTTCTTTACATCACCAAAGTTTAAGAACATTTTCCCATGTGTAAATTTAATACCTTTCGTTTGTAAATCTTGCTAAAATTTTAAGTAGAAGTGTATTGCGTTTTAGAAATAAATAGTACAGATTAATAAATTAGGTTGATGTGGCCTTAATGTTCTCATTACAATATCTCATAAAAAAAAATTTCTAAGTTTGTTTGTTCACTGAAATAATTGGCAATCATAAGTTTATTTATTTGTTTTGAATTATTCATGAAAGCTGAAATCAACAGAAAGATTTAGTTAAAAAGGAAAAAAGAGAAAGAGAAAAAAATTGAGATTAAGTGCGTACTCGAAGGTTTAACATGACTTTCTCTGAAAATAATCATTTTTTATTTTATCAAACATAAACTCACAAGGAAAATGCACATATTTTGGATAAGATATGTATTGTGCCGCACTTGTAATTCTGATAAACATTTCATATCGTGAATTCACATGTTTCCATTCAACCATTTGTAAAATTGATCTCACTTAAAAAAAAAAAAAAAATGCAGATGTTAATCTATTGAGATAACGTATGAAAAATATTGAATCGAATTAAAGTTTGTTATTTAAATTTCGATACACGAAGCACGCTTGTTGCTGTTTTGCTAATTCACATTTTTATATACACGCTGAAAGGAAGAAGAAATTGTTTTTAGATAACAAAAGCTACTGCTTTCAATGTGATATAAAAGGTTATCACCAATTTGTTGGGTCAATTAGAATAAAATAGGATAGAAAACTTTCCCTTATTATGGGATATAGTTATAGAAAGTGAACAATAAAAAATTTAATTTAATTATGTATATTTACAGGTATAAGACAAATCCGTATTATAGTTTTTTCTTTTAAATTAAATCAAATTAAATAAAATAAATAAATAAAACCAAACGTTTGAATACACTCTCCCAAATTTGTATAGAGAAAAAAATAATCGTTGTATGAATGAGGTTACTCATACGTGTTGGAGACGATTTTAATTTTCAATTGAATCCAGTTTGTTTATGTTATTATAATTATTTATGTACAGCTATTTTTATTTATGAATGAAAATAAAAACAATAATATTGTGTTTCATTTTAAATTTTCACGTATACAGTGAATGTTCAAATTCTTAGATTTTTTTTTTTTTTTTTTGACATTTTATCGGTTATCTAAAAAATACTAGATGAAATGACCAGGAACTTCATACATGCAAAGAACATTTAAAAGCTCATAGTTTCTATTATCGAGTTAGTCCAGAGTGCTATTAGCGGACCAAACACAAATTGAAGAAAAGCGAAAATACTTTGGATCACCCTGTGTCCCAAAAAAACTACAAATGACTTGTGACATAAGTTTTTTGCTTATAACTAGAACGGATTTCCATAAAATTTTACAAAACTTGCTGAAAAATTGACAAAACATTAGAGAAACATTATTCTGAAACAGAAAATCCACGCGTGCAATATTCGCTGAGATATGAGCATTTTTAGTAAACATTTTACTGAGCATAAGCAAAAAAAAAAAAAATGTTTTGTTTTTTTTCTTTTTGCATAGTTGAAAGCTAAATATATTGAGCAACCTTTGTCAAAAGTTCATTAAGAGTAAAAATTAAGCAAATTGTCCGCAAAAGGACGACCTTGTTTTAAGGTATTTTTCAGAGTTGAAATTTCATAAGGGGTTTTATACATGCTGCATATTTAATTTGAAGATCCAATTATTTCAACCTCGTTGCAAAAGTTTTTTTTTGTGAAAAACCCCTTATGAACTCAGTAAATAAACAAAAATATGCTAAAGTTAATAATTGGATCTTCACATTAAATGCGCAGCATGTGAAAAAACTCCTATGAAGTTTCAACTCTGGAAAATACCTGTGAATTTTATGTTTCAGAAAAATGTTTCTCTAATGTTTTGTGAATTTTTCAGCAAGTTTTTGTAAAATTTTATGAAAATCCGTTCTTGTTATAAGCAAAAAAACTTGTCAAAAAATTTAGTAATTTTTGAAAAAAAAAAAATATATATATATATATATATATATATATATATCTGCCCAAGTAATTGCTCAATTCCCGCACCAAAACATACAAATATTGTACATAGTATGAGCAACAATGTAAAGTTACAATTCAATTGTAGCTTTTTGTGATACAGGGCGATCCAAAGTATTTTCGCTCTTCTTCAATTTGTTGTTGGTCCCCTAATTGCACTATGGATTAAATAGATAATAGGAAATATGAGTTTTAAATGTTCTTTGCATGTAGGAAGTATCTGGTCATTTCGTCTAGCATTTTTTTAGATAATTGAAAAAAATTCAAAATAAAAATGTTTTCTAATAATTTGAACATCCACTGTATGTGTGTACGTAATTTTTAATTTTTGTTTTCTGAGCCATTTGGTAATAGTTATTATTTATTTATTTATTTATTTTTATGTAAGTTTGTTTTTTAGTCCTTTTAAAAGTTTATATATATTTTTGTTAAATATCTTGAATATTTTCTTTAAGTTTGCCTTTTATTCCTTTAACATGTTTTTATATCTCTGCATTTAATTTTTATTATATGTAGATGTGTGTGTGTGCGTGTGTGTGTACTCCGGAGCATTGTAGGAAAATGTCTGATCGCAGAGCTACACAAATTTGCATGGAGGTTCGTAATGACCACTCCTGAATCACCTCAAAGCTCAATTTCCAAAATTTTAATTAGTTTTTTTTTTTTTTTTTTTTTTTTTTTTTTAATCAATTAAAATATGTAAATATTTGAAAAGATCGACTCTCTAGAAATGAAAACGTAAAAATAAAAAGACACTCTGTGGCCCATTAGCTCAACTGGTTAGAACGTTGTGCTACAAACGCGAAAGTCGTAAGTTCGATCCTCCAAGAACAAATGTATTAATTTTTGCAGATGATTAACGAAAAAGGTGTGGGGTGATAAAATAAAATTTTTCAGTGTCTGCACAGTACCCTAAGAATATATATATATATATATATATATATATAATTAAAACTTTTGAAGCTCAGTAGATTGTCTGGCGCTGCCATTTGTTGAGTGAAGAGTATAATCTGTTCGAGAAACGTCTGTCCAAAAAACTTTATTATTGAATAACAGAAAGGCCATTTATCATCCAGTTAACATTTAAATTGAAATGTCCGATTAAGGTAAAGATTCAAGCAATAGGGGCCCGGAACTCATATAGCGTAGGCGAGAAAGACGAGGCCGAAGGCAAGAGGAACCCGAAATGAGGTTTTAAGCGATTTCAATGGAATTTTTTTTTTAGTGTTTATTTATAAAGGGATTTAAAATTTAGTAATTAATGTTTTATGAAAAATCCTTTAAATATAGTGACTAGTGATGCATGCAAAGCCTGCTAGTTCTATATAAACTATTTCGTGTTTTTGTGCATGATGGAACTTCTGACGGGCTTGTTCTTTCTTTTAGTAAGATGTAGGGGATATGCTGCTTTTAAATATTTCCTTATTAGCATTTCAAACATTTTATTGTTTCTACCATTCATTGAACGGCTTCATGACAATGGCCTCCATGATTTTGGGTCTTGTTTTTTATTAGGTTTCAGATTTAGCATGGTTTCCTTTTAACTTTTGCATTATATCACTTTTTATTTTCATTCACATCCTTTTTGTTTATATTTCATAACATTGTTGGGTACTGATGGATATTTTTAAGCCTTCATCATTTCATAACAAAAACGTTACTTTTTTCACCCTAACAATTATAAGTACTCCCGATGAAATTATAGCTTTTTTGTATGGAGGAGGAAGGTGTGTGTGGGGGGGGGGGGAGGGGAGGAAGTTTATAGTTATTTCATGCACTTTTTTTTTTTTTTTTTACCATCTTTAAGTTAAATTATGCATTTTTCAATAAGTAATCTTCAGTTGTTATGGTTGTAATTTAAATTCGTAATATTTTTTATCATGATATGTTTATCGTTTTTTTTTTTTTTTCCATTGCTATGATACAATATAAATTCAAACATTTCCAGCTTTCCAAACACATCACATCATCGCTAAATCTTGTATTTTATCTTGGTAACAGTGAATAACACCCCCCCTCCCCTTATATTTATCTATTAATTTTTGCCTCCTTCAGCCAGCTGATTCCGATTTGAAATGTCCGAATCTGCAAGAGGCAGCATCCAGACTGTATGAAGATTCAGAAGAAGGAAGTAGAATCATCGGCCAATACATGGTGAGCGAAGCGGCAATCATTTTTTAAAATATCTTTTTATTAGTGATTGTCTGAAAAATAATAAATAGTACATATTGCGTTTAACTATGTTTAATAATTGCTTTTTCTTTTTGTTTGTATAATAAATTTTTGTATAATAAACATCGACCTCAATTTTTAATTCTTAAATAGTATTATTACACATAAAAAAAGAAATTACAAAGAGACACAGAATTTTATAAAATCGATCAAATATCCAGGAGATTTAATTTCAGAAATAAAAAAAATTAAATCTTGTACAGACTCATACAGTGAAAAAAAAAAAAAAAAAAAGTTGAATAAATCCGACTCGTGCTCATGTACAAAATTTCACTATTATATCATTTAAAAGTGGACAATACTTAATCTCACCGACCGTCAAGTGTCAAGGCCCATGTTATTCTATGGGAAAATTTGTTTACCCAGTGACTCATTACTAAATATAATTCAAAAGATAGTGTATAAATAAATTCCCTTGTCTTTTCTCTTTCCATAAAATTAATAGTTTTTCTGTTACATTTATTTATAACCTCGACATTGCATAGTTATTCGCGTTTTTGATTAAATATTTCCAGACAACTAATAATATTCTTTTATTGTACGGTATTAAGTTAAATTACAATAAATTTACTATAAATAAAGTAATAATTATAATTGTTGTATACTATATATTTATTAAGTACTATTAATATGTTCTAGTTAATGAAAAGCCCAAAAGAGGTGTAGATCTGGGTGTATGTTTACAACTGGGTCTCATAGAAAAAGCAAAAGATCGTAGTAAATAGAAAAATAAATAAATAATTAAAAATAATAATAAGAAGAAAGGTATTATGAATCTATAAAATACGACAATAATTTTCTGAAGACAAAATTTTTATTTGATTAGTCTGATTATTTTAAATGATAGATTACATTTCATCAGCCCAAATATATGCAACTTCACAAAGATTGTTGTAGTCATTTCACGTAGTGTTGTTGCTTGTCTGTTAACACTGACAAGTCTACGCACACGTCACTGGTCTCGGTCATAAAGTTCACGTGGTCGGCCACTGCGTTGTCTGTGGTGGGAGGGAGGTTTTGCTTAAAATTAGGTATTCTTGGCACACTCTTGGTATTGTGTAGAGGATTTCGAAAGGTTGAATTCCCTAACGATTTCCGAAACGGAATATCCCATGCGTCTAATTCTAACTGCCATTTCGCGTTCAAAGTTTGTTAATTCCCGTCGTGCGGCCACAATTCCGTCAGAAACCTTTTCACGTGAATCACTTGAGTACTAATGAGAGCCCTACCAATGCCCTGCCCATTTATGCATTTTGTACGCAATACTACTGCCATCTATATATTTGTAAATTGCTTTCCCATGATTTTTGCGCCCTTAATGTACATTTTTATTTTCTTTTTAGAACTTGTATCAGTACTGGACTGCCAATTCTGGTATGGAAATAAGAAACCCAACTGATGCGAGGGAGTTGTATGAAAATTTGCAATTAGAAGTAAGTTACTAAAATATTAAATTTTTCTTTGGGTAAAAATAAAATATAAAAGATTTCAGTAAACATCGAATAGTTAGGACTATAAAGATGTATGAAGGGTAAAAAACTTTGTAATAAAACACCATAAATTGTAAATACACGCAGGACATGTGATCTTTATGATTTTCGCTAGTTTTTGGGAGCATTTTACTGCTATAAAAAGGCATGTCTTTGAAAATACTGAAAAAAAAAGAAAGAAAGAAAGATATCGGTTTAAACATTTTTTTTTGTGTGTGTGTGTGTGAAACTATACTCTTTTTCTTAGTATAGGCGAATCAAGGTCAGAGATGCTCACCGTTATCTGAGGAAAGATACTTGGCTGTCCAGTTTTTCGTTCTCCTTTTTTTACACTGGATTTAGGGAAACGGAAGCACTCATTCTTTGTTTAAACTTTCGAATAAATCAGATAGCAATTATCATGGGGAAAAGAAATTAAAAAAAAAAAAAAAGGCGAGGTGACCTATGATAATAAAGGGAAGAAAAAGAAAGATACTGTTCGGTCTTATTGTTCCATCAGATTTTCACTTTTTCTCTGCAATGAAGTAAGTACTACCGGGATGTCACTTCAGAAACAACGATGGAGTGCAGCATATAGTGAAGAACTTCTTTATATTGCTGAGAATCAATTTTAATCAAATGCAGTTACGGATTTAGGCTTTGGCTCGTATGGCCCGAATTTTGGGGTGCTAAAGTTTTATGGTTGCCTAAGTTTTAAAGGGGATTAAAATTTGTACGGCGGTGGCAATTAACCCTTTGACGCGCAGGATAATTAATTACGCTCCTTTAAATCTGACTGCCACCAGAATTTATGAACAAAATTAAAATACAAGAAATAAATGACTTCTGCCGCTAAGACAAGCGGATGGAAGCAGAACTGTTCATAAAGTTAACGAACTTAGGAAAATTTACTACTTGAAGCATAGGTAAAAAAGGTGATGCGCAAGGGATTTATTCCCCTTTTATTTTCTGTTTGAAGGACTGGTTGAGGGTTCGTTCGTTCTTTTGCCTAGGCCTAGCTACATTCACGCGAATAATAAAAGAAATATTAAATATTAAATTTGCTTAGCTATGACAAAATGACGTCATTATCAAAATTTTTAATTTTTAATAATATTTAATTTAGGAATTAAAAAAAGCGCGTGCAAAATGAAATAAAAAAGAAAATGAAGCAAAATAATTAAGCCTACGGGAGACTACCAACTTCACTCTCTTATCTTTCCCCCACTTTAAAAAGTACCAACTACCCTCTGACATGCAAATGCTTCCTGCTGCCTGAAACTCCCGTTATGTATTTAGATCATTTCACTGAAAGTAATGGAATTGAAAACGAAAGATGTAATATGAAAACATGTAAAACGTGTGTTGTATCACGCACGCTTGTACGCTTCGCGCACATAAAAAAAAAAAAAAAAACCTCACTGGACACCCCTACCACGCTGTGCTTGAATCTGAGAACGCATGTAAGTCGTTTTCGCAGCAATCAGTATCACGCACGCATGTACGCTTCGCGAACATGAAAACCAAAAAAAACATCACTGGACACCCCTACCTCGCTGTGCATGAATCTGAGAATATATGTAACTCGTTTTCACAGCAATCAGTATCACGTACTTATGTACGTTTGGCGCACATGAAAAAAAAAGAAAAAAAAAAAAAACACTGGACACCGCTATTTCGCTGTGCATGAATCTAAGAACGCATGTAACTCGTTTTCGCAGCAATCAGTATCACGCACGTATGTACACTTCGCGCACATGAAAAAAAATTTCACTGGGCACCCCCAACTCGCTGTGCATGAATCTGAGAACGCATGTAACTCGTTTTCGCAGCAATCAGTATCACGCACGTATGTACGCTTCGCGCACATGAAAACCAAAAAAAAAAAAACACTGGACACCGCTATTTCGCTGTGCATGAATCTGAGAACGCATGTAACTCGTTTTCGCAGCAATCAGTATCACGCACGTATGTACGCTTTGTGCACATGAAAAAAAAAAAACCACTGGACACCCATATTTAGCTGTGCATGAATCTGAAAACGCATGTAACTCGTTTTCGCAGCTGTCAGTATAACGCACGTATGTATGCTTCGTGCACACGAAAGAAAAAATCACTGGACACCCATAATTCGCTGTGCATGAATCTGAAAACGCATGTAACTCGTTTTAGCAGCAGTCAGTATCACACACGTATGTACGCTTCGTGCACATGAAAAAAAAATCACTGGACACCCATATTTCGCTATGCATGAATCTGAAAACGCATGTAACTCGTTTTCGCAGCAATCACTATCACCCACTTATATTTTACTTTATGGTGGGGATAGAAAATTCTAGGTAGATTTATTAAGTCTTGAGATACATAATAATAGAAAATAATTATCCAGCTGTATTTATTAATTCATCTGCAGCTTAAATGTTTCGAAAAATTTAATATTAATTATAATTATTTAAGTTTTAAAAATGTTGCCAGATAAATTCACAAGCTGTCGTTGTTAGAGATTAAACTGAATTAATTAAAAAACAGAAAGTGAAAGTGAGAGAACGATTCTTCCGGTGAATTAAAGGAAATAAATTCCCTTGAGCTCGACCGCTTTTACCTATGCCTAGTAGAGGATTTTTTCTAAGTCCAATAACATTGTGATCAGTTCTGCTTCCATCCGCTTTGGCCGCTAAGTTATGAAAGAAAAATTTTGCTAAAAAATGATTGGTCGGTTTTAACGTCGCACTAGTACTGCACTATGGGTAAATGGCGATGGTCTGGAACGCACCCCCTAAGAAGGATGGTCCGGTGACATGCCATCACAATTTTGATCCTCCATGGAGGGGACAAATTCCTGGATGAGTTTTTGCAGGTGGGACTTAACAATTGCGTCCTCGAAGCGAGGACACAGCGCATTAGGGTTAAAATTTGAAGGGCAACCAAAGTTTGACAGGATGACTCCAATTTAAAAGGAGTATGAAAAATTGAAAATTGATAATTGGTTTTCCGTTGATTATAAAAACACTTTGCAAACCCCATTCAACACGTTACGGATTTTTCGGTGCCTGTTTGAAATATATAAATACATACTATATTTGTACGGTGTCATGCGATATTTGTACACTTTATCGTATGGACTGAAGAACGACCGTATGTAAATATGTGATGCTGCTATTTTCATACGTCGATTATACGTCTAGAATCGCATTATGCATATAGGCTGGTCGTGGGTGGCAAAATTTTTAAACCCTATTAAAAATTTCAAAACGATTTAATTTCGAACACAAATCCAAACATAAAAAGCAACTGCAATTTAAAACCGATTTGGTTTTCAGTCGATGGCACAAGTTTCAAAGCCTAATCTGCTCTCCCTCTCATGAATCAAAGATGTTTTAATTTGATGAGTGGAATTATTTTGTTAGACTAATTAAGAACATAATATGTTAAATATAAAATATTGAATGAAAAACTGTAAAGAAACTATTTTGGAACAAAGCAACTTACCTATTTGCGAATCGGAATAATTTCTATATTGTTTAATAAAAATATAAATTGTGACGTTAGTCTATTCCTCAGTGATTAAATAAATAAATAAAAATATTTCAGCTTATATTAGATCTTTGTAGGATTAATCATACTTTTGTAGGAAAAACCAAATAACTAATTGATTTCCCCCCCCCCCCATGATCATGCTATTTGTGCTTTAATTATATATTATATGCATGACGCACAGTGATTGATATATTTAAGAATATATTTTTCTTTTGTATTATATTTATACTAGTATTATTATTTATACATATTATTTCAAACGATGGGGGCTGACGCCATATCAAAATAGGCCTAGGGCGTAATTTAACTTATGTTAGATCCGCTTCTGCCCGAATGGCTTCTTGAAATTAATTTGACGGTACGATAAATATACCAGCAGAAATGTTGGTAGCATCCAAGTGAAAAAATAGTCAAAAGTCTGTATTGTGATATACCATTGAATGCTTTTGTTTGTAATAAATTTTCCTCGTGAGAAAGCATAATATCTATTACAAAAGCGTGAATGGATAAAGCAAAATTTAATTGGCTATTTGTATTCCACAGAGAAGCTTCAACATGAGCTTGCCACCATGGGCTGAACAATTTTGGCCTGAACTAAAGCGACAGTCAGATATTCATTTTGCTTGGATAGCGAAAAATCCACATATGCAAAGGCTGGCTGCAGGTGAGTTTTCATTTGATACTTTATTTTGTAAATTTAGTTGAGCTTGCACCCCCTTTTTTTTTATTTTTTTTATCGATAGATTATTATGTAGATTTAGATAGTATAGTAATATATTATTAAAAATCAGACTCCTTCCTGTAAATCGTCCAGAATCGAAAATTTTTGCAATATCTTCAGGTTTCAGACATCAGGGAAAACAAAAATGCTTTAAAAATGTTTTCTTTTCTGTGTATACGTGAGTGTCTGTAAAGTTTTGTTTGTACAGTTTCCAGGGGCATTGCTAAGATTTTTTTTTTTTTTTTTTAGGGACGGGAGAGATCTTGCCATATCAAATATCACTTTTACGAACTTGTTTAGAAGCAACAATAATTTTAATTTGCGAATTTATTATTATTTTTTTATAATTGTATCTTACTCATTTATACACAATAAATTATGAAAGAATATTAATAATTTATTTTGAACATTCATAAAATGATAGCCCCCTTATGCTGTAAAAGCTAATGGACAGTGCCGTGTTCGATCCCAGGTTGCGCTCGTCGGCCTAACCGTTCAGAGATTTTTCGTGGTTTTCTCCGAAATTCACGTAAATACGGTTTAGTATTTGTTCCTTAGAAAGACCTTCACCGAGGGTATTCCATCCTAGCGTAAGACCCTCGTGTAGTCAATTGGCCTTAACACCTATATCTCACCTAATGATAATGTACATTTAAAACTTAAATGAATATGTGCTGCATTTTCATATAAATTTTAAGCATGCAAACTTTCTGTTATTATATACGATTTTTTTTTTTTTTTTTTTTTTAATAATTTAAATGTTTATGCATTATATGTCCCTAGCATGTGGATATTTCTACACGTTAGAGAAATATTCTATAACAATTTCTCATTTTCTTTAACAATGTTCTCAAGGGGAGAAAAAGAGATGTCGGGCAATCGTAGAAAATCCAATATTTACAAAAAAAAAAAAAAAAAAAAAAAAAAAAGGTTACTTTAAATAATTACAAGATAAAAAGAACTTTTTATACACCACGTTTTTAAATTTTCTGTTGAAACATATAAACTTGACTATTCTATGCATTAATAAATACTTTTTTAATTTTTTCTTTTGATGAATTCTCCCATCAACTTGAAAGAAAACGATTAAATCCGTAATCAAGAGAGCAATTATAAGAACTTTTCAAACATTTATTAATCGAATAAAAGTATTAAAAGAATGCATTGTCATCGTGTTCTGAGCAATTCTAAAAGTTTTAAATGTCCAGCTAGTCGGGAAGTTAGTTAAGAATCGATTGCAAGATTTGTACTGAACAAACAAACGAGAAAGCGAGTTAATAAAAACATTAAAAACTCTGCAAAGAGATGTCGAATTCCGAGGAAACAATATTTGTCTATTTAGTTATTAAATTATGACCGGGTTTCATTTTCGCGTTTAGATAGGGGAGGACCGTCGTCACCATTTACGGTAGACTACAATGAATTTTGTATAATAAGAATTAGTTTATTATACCCACATCCATATGAGTTGACAAATAATTACAGAAGAAAAGTCTAAGTTAAAAATAGGACTTGGGTAATCAATTAATTTCTGTTTAAGAGAGAATTTTTTAATAACTTTAAAATAACAGTCATCTTTTCATTTAAATATATAAAAATCGAAAAAGAAATTAAAAGCTATGTTTTGTTTTTAAATATAAAGTTGTATTCTTTTGCAACATTATTTTATTAATTTAAATAAAAATCCACATCACTCTATCTTTCCTCTTTTATATTTATTGATTGCAATTTATAGTGGATGGAATGTGGCGATTTTAAGCAAATTTTTATTTCATTTATTTTATTTTAGGTCCCTTGCTTGGTCTTATGATCCAAAGAATGCAGAAGCACATAGATGGCTATGAATTAAAAAAGTATTTTGTATATTCAGGGGTTTGTACAATTTCTTTTCTCTAATGTTTTCGTGTTTGGAATTTACCTGGAAATTTTTCTGTGCATTATTGATAAACGTTTTTAAAATTTTTGATTCTGCATGTGTGATGATAAGGAAATTTGTTGGTAATTTTTAATTAAAAAAAAACTACTTTTATAATTTTGAATGTTAGTGGCTAACATTGAAATAGTGCACATTTGAATCTAATATATTGTACAATACTGTTTATATATATGTGTGTGTGTGAAACTCGTGCAAAAAAGTGTAAAGTGACCAAGCACAAAAAAAAAAAAAAAAAAAAGACAGGATTTTTACAGAAAACAAAATAACTAAGGAGAGTAACAATGATGAACCAGTACATCAAGATTTTAATTTATGAATTTGAAAGAAAAAAGAGAATGAAAGCAGAAACAATCAATTAAAATTCGGACAATCGTAATGTCATATTATACTGCAAATGTCTTAACTTTTCCCAAGAAAACACAAATAAAAATAAAAATTACAGCATTTATTTTGGATACCATGAAATAAAAAACAAATGATTCTTTTTAGTTTCCTTATTAGTATGGGGAACTCAGGTATGTTCGTGAAATTTTTTATAGCGTTTTTATACTTTTTGAGGTGGGAGGAATCCGAGTGTCACAAAAACGATATGATGTTTGTCTCTATGTTAATCAGTTCGTTAGTATATTAATCTGTTTTGTCATACTCACTTACTTCAATAAATTATGTTTATGCGTGGGTGTTGCTTTCTCAGTTAAAACACATCTTGATGGATATTAATTGCATCTTGAATATATATATTATTTACATAAACTATTTACAGGAACAAAATATCTATACAACCATATCGGCTCACACATAGCCTCGAACTCCGATTCCCAAACAGTTCCAAACCGAAACAGTCTTTGCCGCGGGTACAGTCAATAAGTTTATACACTACATCTCCTCCCTCCTTATTAAAGGTTAAGTCTGTTTGGAGGTCTTCGGATACTTCCAGAAGTCTAGGTAAGGTTCCTGGACTGATTGTCACTGGCGGAGCACTGGACTGGATTCCAGAGTCGCTGCTTTGAAGTGGTGGCAAATTCTGTCCCAGCAAAACCTCAGATGACGGCCAGCATGAGGCCAAGTGCTGGTTGCCAGCAGTAGCTGCAGCTGGCCCGTCGGTGGCAAAAGTTAACGTTGCCGCAGGGAATATGTTACGCCGGCCGTCAGTAGGCCATATTCAATCGATCCACTGTTGGCAGCCTGCAGTAAGTTAAAAATAAGTTAGTGGGCCAGTGAATGGATCGCTGCTGGCAGCTAGCAGTATGATGAAAATAGGTAATGGGCCACTGTTGGTAACCGACATTAGGTTGGAAATTGTTAGTGGGCCAGTGTTGGGCTACCTGATGGCAAACATAATTTTTCTATGTTATTGCTGGAAGCCTGCAGTGGGCCAGTTGTGGCAAACATAAAAAATTATATTACTGCCGGCAGTCTTCATTGGTCCTTTATATTTCCCATTAAAGGCCCGCTTCACTCATCGTCGCCGGAAGCCGAAGCCAATGTTATTCTATGGGAAATTTTCTTTACAAATAACTTATTAACTAATACATATTTTTAAATTCTGTTTTCATATTCTGAAAATTCCCAACTGTTAAATTGACGGACCTTTTTTAAAAAATATATATTTTTTATTTTTTTATATTTTATTTTGAAGCTGCAAAATACGAATTTTCAATGTGTGAAATTTTTCATTTTGCAAATTCAAAATAAAATATTAAAAATTAAAAAAATACATTTTAAAAAGGTCCGTCAATTTAACAGTTGGGAATTTTCTGAATGTGAAAGCAGAATTTAAAAATATGTATTAGTTAATAAGTTATTTGTAAAGAAAATTTCCCATAGAATAACATTGCCTCGGACTTCCGGAGACGGTAAGTGAAGAGGGCCGTTAATAGGCCAGCAGGGATTTAGTTATAGCTAATATATTTATTTTATTGGTGATACCCTTAATTTTATTCGTGCTTTTTTTTTTCTTTTTCTTTCTTTTGTTTTCCTCTCTCTTTCTTCTGATGAAGTAGCAGCCAGTTTTTTCTATGCATCCAATATTTAATTTGATTTTGTACATATTCATTTTTAAATACTATTTACAAGTATTTTATTCATACACTATGGTTGTAAATTCAGGATTTCTAGTGCAGCATATAGGAAATAGTCAGTTGATCCATTTTCCTTATGATAAAAGTTTAATTTTTTGTTTTCAGTGCAAATGTTTCTCTATATTACATTTTTTGGAATAAAGGAGATTATGTTTTTTTTTTTTTTTTTTTTTTTTTTTTTTTTTAAGTGTTCAAATTTCAATATGTTTAACTTTGTTACGCTATTTGATATAAATAAATGTAACTTTACATGTGAAAATTATAAATTATTGAAACAAAAATTGTTATAAAGTGAGCATTGTAAAAAACACCATAAACTAAAAAAAAAATAATAATAAATAAATAATAAAAAATTGCAGCAATTGTTTCCGGTTGAAATAGCACGAAGACCCTTCATCAGGCGAAACAAAGTGGGCACGAGTGCAGCAAAAGTAATTTGCTGCAATCGTGCTTTTTGTTAAACTCACCAAGGGATGTGTTATTATTTCAACCTAAAAGATCTGATGCATCTTTTTTTTTTTTTTTTTTTTTTTTTTTTTCGGGGGGGCGGGGGGGGGGCAATGATTATGTTTATTTACAAATTTTTCTATTTATTACTACAGTACAAAATCTAAAATCCGGAATCGTCCGGACCGTGGCCTTTCCGGATTTCGGACTTTTCCGGATTTCAGGTCACTTTCTGATTTACGGCAATAAGAAAACCGACATCTCCATTCCGAACGTCCTTTTAGTTAATAACTAGGTTACGCCGCCCGAGGGTGCGATTTCTTAAGAAATTGGAGTATACTCTCAAGTAACATGTACAATACTTTGAATAAACACCATAAAATTTTGCAAACAAAACGGAGGCAGTAACGCTTGCGCTTTGTTTGCCGCACTCGTGCCTACTTCGTTTGCCTGATGAAGGATCATGTTTTCTTTCCATCCGAAACGATTGTTGCGAGCTCTTACATTTTATTGTGGTTACTCTTATTACTTTTAAACACCAATTCTGTGGTGCTTTTTTATTATAACTCTCAAGTATCCAGAAAATCTTGAATATTTTTATTTTCTCCTACATCAAATGGTACCCAGTTGATAATTTTTTTCCCTTCTTTTTAAAACAGCAGGGCAGATGAATCAGCTTCCTTTTTTTCTCTCTGTGTTTATCTTCATTTAGAATTAATTATCACAGCTGTCACTCTTAACCAGGCCGCCACAAAGAACTTTTTCGCGTTGTTGATAGTCCAGTGGGATCTTTACTCTCTCTCCAACTTCTTCAAAGTCCTTGAGTGAATAATTTTCCGACACGTGCCATACCGAAAGATGATTTTGCAGTTTTATACAGATGATTTTATTTGAACTTTAAGCGAATATTCAGCATTTGACCTGTGCCAATTAATTTTCATTAGGTTTGGAAAGCAGATTCTTCAGCTGAAAAAAAAATATATATATCGTTCGGTTGAGTAAAGAGATAACGGAATTAGGCAGATTATAGTTATACAGATTATTAGATTATATGTTATACAGGTTTTCGAGATTTACTATAGGACGCTTCTCATAAAAAGTTGTACAGGTAACCCAAATGGTTTCAGTATAAAAATTCATAAAATAATTTGGATACATTACAGTCAAAGAGACATTTCTTATCAGCGCACGTAAAAATCTTTATACAACTCTAAAATACAGATCAACATAAATTTTATAGATGCAATAAGAAATGGTTCCGATCAAAAATGATAAAATAAATATTTGTGGTTCATTTAATAATGATGCTCAAAAATATTCTTATACGTTACGGGAAATTGAGGGGGGAAGTATTTCAGTTTCGTAAAAGTGAAATTATTTTTCTCACTTGCATTTAAAAAATAATAATTAATAAATAAATAAAATAAAACAGTTTGTTATGGCTACCACTTTTTTTTTTTTTTTTTTTTTTCGTTTCCTATAATAGTTTATAGAAATTACATTTGAAAATTATTATTTATGAAAATTATTTTCTGTGATGGAGGGTTTTGAGATTCCTGAACTCGATTTGACCATTTTTAGAAAATTTCACTCTGTAAGTGTGTATAAAAAAAATTGTGGACGCTGTATCTCACGAACCAATGGACGAAATTTAACCAAATTTGTTATTTAACCAAACTTGATTAAAATCATTCCCGATTACATTTGTGGATCATTCACTCAACACATGGCTCTATATTTCTACTTCTTCGTAATTTTCAATATGACACAGTATAAATGATTTCAAATAAATGATAATTATTTTTTTAATTTGTATTATGAATTAAAAAATAAATATTTAAATAACTAACAACAAACTAGGAAAATTTTTTTGTATAAGTTGTAGAATCGCTCGCCCTTCCCCATGAGGGGATAAATTTTCAATGCTGGTATTTTTCAAAAGAAACTCATCAATAACTTTCAAGTAAATGATTGAATTAAATTTGTGGAAAATTAAAGCAAAGTTATAAATTATTAAAAAAAAAAAAAAAAAAAAACCAAGAAGAAGAAGAAAGCATTTTTTCAGAAGTTGGCACAAAATTGATTTTATTATTTTTATTATTATTATTATTGAGAAACACTGTTATAAAATGAAAATCGTTTGCATGCATTCAGGAAAATGATTTTAACAAATTATTTGCACTACGCGAATTTGCATAATAAAAAATATAGAAGAAAGTTTTGTGGTGCCACATCATACTAGTTTTTTGGTCAAAAATTAAAAAATCAATAAATAATAATAATAAATAATAATAACAATAATAAAATACTAGAAAGTTAGCGGCTATCATAATTTACTAAAACGGGTCAACTGGATATTTGTTATATATTTCTAGAAATCCTTTTGTTACAACAATAGCTTTAGAGTCAAACATTTAAAAAAAAATAGTATTTAAAAAATAATACAAAAACAAATTAATAATTGAATTACTTACTCATATATTATTTTTACGAGATTTTCAATCTCGCACCCGCAGACAACAACAACGAACAAGAACTTCGTATGAAATGGCGGACAGCGAGGGAATTTCAAATCAACAGAAAAAGAATCACAGCGCCCTCTATGCATACAAATTGGTTATGGCCTAATAATTTGCGGCCACAACATGAAAAACATGATGTTGGCCGTGTGGTGATAGCCTCCATAAGGCCAACTGTGTTTATGCCACTTCTGGGCCACCGACCATTTTTCTTTAGGCTTCCATCACAGCTGGCAGCCACAAACGGCCCGCTACTGGAGTTATATGGGGCAACCGGCAACTGATGGCAAGTGCAGGATGCCAGCAGTAGGCCAAAACGAGCCCACCAGTATAAGTTTTGCTGGGGTGGCACAGGTGTTGAGTCCCTCACAGGAGAACTCGCTGATAACTCTGTTGGTGGAGTTAGAGCTCTGGACTCTCTATCCGGAATTTGAGAGGTAGAAGTATCATCTGGGATTTTACTTGAATCCCCAGATAGAAATCTATGATACACATTTGGAGTCTGAGCACTCTCTTGCACATGATCGCCCACTGGACGCATCTGATCAATATGTCGCCTCATTAAGGTTCCATTTACGTTAACAGTATAATGTAGAGCACCATCTTTGTTAACCACTCGTCCGAACTTCCACTTTGAATTTGCTTGTCGATAATCTCTGACAGCAAGAGAGTCGCCAATATCAAATTTCCTATAATAAAATTCATATACACCTTTTCTTGGATT
Source organism: Salticus scenicus (assembly GCA_963930645.1). NCBI lineage: Eukaryota > Metazoa > Arthropoda > Arachnida > Araneae > Salticidae > Salticus > Salticus scenicus. The sequence goes on along the minus strand of OZ005648.1, from coordinate 319,675,563 downwards.
CTTGATTTTAAGTCTGGCAGACGTAAGTCAATCCGAGTTCTGACATCTCTCTTCAAAAATAGCACAGCTGGACTATGACCTGTAGTTACATTAGGAGCTTTCCTATATTGTAATAGGAATGTATTTTAACTTTTGATTCAAGCTGCCATAATTTTCTTGCATGGCTCTCAGGGACTGCTTCAACATAAACACATAACGTTCAGCCTGCCCATTGCTTGATGGCTTGAATGGTGCGCTAGTTTTATGTTTGATGCCATTACTCTGCATAAACATCTGAAATTCGTGAGATGAAAATTGTGGTCCGTTTTCACTCACAAGTACAACTGGCAATCCGTACCTAGCAAAACAATTTCTGAGGCATTCAATCTTTATTTATTTATTTATTTTATTTTATTTTTTTTTGTCGTCTTCATGGGGAAAACCTCTAGCCACTCCGAATGGGCATCTACGACAAGTAAAAACATGTGCTCAAATATTGGTCCAGCAAAATTGACATGAATTCTTTCCCATGCCGTACTGGGGTATTCTCAGTAGTGAACTTTTGCTTTCGCCGGATCTGCTTTATGTTTAGCGCAATTTACACAATTTTTTGCCTTTTCTTCAATAGCCCTATCAATGTCTTTCCAATACACGCAATACACTTTGATCTGGCAATTGCTTTCATTTTCACAATACCCAGATGCCCCTGATGTAGTTCCTCTAGCATATTTTTTTGGTATTTCCTTGGGACACATACTCTTTGCCCATGCATAATGCAGCCATCTTGCAAGGTATATTCCGCTTCTCTACCTACTAAACTTTCATCCAATTTCAATTTTCTGAAAAGAGGTCCTAACTCTTCGTCAATTTGGGTTTCTCTAGCCAGGTCTCGAGCCTTGATTGGAAGGGTTTCAATTTGACTTAATTGGAACAAAGCAACATCATCTTTTATTATCAGATCTTCTGACCTTAATAGTAAACGGGACAAACAATCGGCATTACCATGATCTGTAGTACGTCTATTCATAATGTCAAATTCGTAAGCTTGTAATATCAATGCATAATGTAGGAATCTCGTGGCTGTAAGAACAGGAAGTCCTTTTCTCGAACTGAACATAGAAACCAATGGTTTATGGTCTGTTATTAAGGTAAATCTTCTGCCCGTCAAATACAGATAAAAAAAAATTTATTTCGTCTCTCAGTGCAAAGTTGTATTAATTATTGAAAAATTTGCTGGCTCCTGACATTCCTTCTGATCAGAGTTTAGATAAGTTAAAAGATGTTTTAAAGAAACATTTGACCCCAAAGCCCTTGATTATTCCTTCCCGTCATAAATTTTTAAATAGGAAACAGAATGAAGGGGAAAGTATTAGTACTTATATTGCTGAGCTTAGAGCGCTGGCTGTAAATTGTGACTATGATAATACTATGTTAAATGTTATGCTACGCGATGTATTTGTTAGCGTATTGAGAGATAAAACAATTTTAGATAGGTTATTCGAGGAGGATAACATCGATCTAGAAAAAACGTTACAAATAGCGCTAGCAATGGAAAAAGCATTTAAAAGGGCAAATGACATAATGGGGTGCACTGCCGGTATAAATGCAGTTAATATTAGTAAGAAAAATAAACAGTATAAGCAAATTAATATACAGAAATTCTTGAGAAACAAAATAAGTCTGTATTTTGTTCTCGGTTTACAGGAACAAAATGTTTAAACGATAGAAAAGAGCGAATAATCGTAAAATGATGGGGTGAGTTTTAAAATATCACTAATGATCCTGGGAACGATTCTATTTACTTTTAACAGCTAAGTTGAGAAGCTTATAAGTTACTCGAAATTTACGATTTTTTAACATGAGAGAATAAGGAAAAAATTCGTATAAACGTACATTATGAGGATTATAAAGGTCGCCTATCAATATAAAATTGTTCGAAACGACTTTAATGCAACGATGGTAATTTATTAATTGAGCACTTGCCTGGCCCTGGTATAAACAACCAATCTATCATAATACAGTGGTTGGACTACAGCAAACTGTGGCACCTACCAGTGGAAAACTGCTTTTGAACAGTTTGCAAAATTCTCGTAAACAAAATTTTAAAAGAAGATAAATGGACAAAATCTAATTATAAAAACAATCGTTTATTTTTAGCCCCCCCCCCCTTTTTTTTTTTTTTTTTTTTTTAAGTTTAAAAGCCTTATTATCATTATCATCATACATCACTCAGATTTCTTCTTTCTACCTTCCCATATTTATCATATTGGATTTTTGTTGCAGGATGTCTCATTAAAAAATGAAGTTTTTCAAACACTATTATTTTAGTATCACTCTTTGAACATATCACGTTTTAGCTTAGTGAGTAGTCTTTTTTTTTTTTTTTTTTTTTTTTTAATATGAATTTAAATATTTTATTTTATTATGTAAACTTGGGATTCTAGTTTTTAACCTCTAAAAGAAATATTTAATTTTCCTTTTTCAAAAAATATTCACTAAGCTAAAAGGCGATCATATGCAAAAATTAATATTAAAATAAAAATCAAAAAACCCTATTTTTGAATGAGATAGCCTTACAGGGGTGAAACTATCTGACATGCAAAACCCCTGAAAACTGCTATTTGGGAAGTACAATAAATGAACTGTTATTAAAAATATTTATTAAAACCATGAACCTATAAAGAGAATTATTCATGATTAAAACCTATAACAAGTGATATTTAGAGAGTTCTTAATACATTATAAGGCAAATTAAACATTCAAAATGAAAAATTTCTATACGAACAAAATAATTTAGCAAGAAATTCAGAAACAGGAAATTTTTTTTTTGAAAATCCCTGAAATGTTTCACCCCTGGCCTTATAAAACGAAGCAACAAAAATTCCATAAGATAACATGAAAAGGAAGAAAGAAATAATCTTATTTATGTACAGCCTGAAGAATAACATCTAATGATTTAAAAAATTAATAAAAGCACAACTTCAATAGCAAACAATTAAAAAATATTTAATAAATAGTAAAATAAGGAAAAAAAAGGAAAAATTCTGTCAAAGACAGAATTTAGTTTAGTACGAAGGACTATTAATTTCAATCTGTAAAATTTTTATTTTTATTTTAATTTTTAACTTATTTTTCATCTCATTTTTTGACCGTAAAACTGAGCCACATACTCTTTAAAATGACTGAAATGAATTAAAATGAAGTGTTGTCACCTAAATTTCTTACTTTAATTAATTTAAAAAATCTAATTGTTGTGTAGAAAAACTGTTTGCACCCCTGGATTCAGAAAAACCGACCCTTTCATTTGGTACCGAATTTGTAACGATAGGACTGACATTCCTAATTTATTTTGGTGTTACACAAAACTGGTCTACAAAAACTGGCGATGACCAACGTTTTTACCCAGATTGAAACTAATAGTCCTCCTAGTCCTAAAAAAGACATAGTATATATTTGATATGGAATAGCATTCGCTTATTAAATAATTAGATGGAAAGTAACTGTAGACAACGGATGTGAAAAGATGATGAAACAAAAACTTTACATGATATCTGCTTTTTACGATAAGAAGTAGCAGCAAAAATTATATTTAAAAATAAGCACAAGCATATGAATTTTTTCATGCGCTACAACTGACGATAGTAAAGAACTTGTTATCTTAGTTATATTGGTAAAATAAAAAACTTTAAAATCAGCAGTATTTTTTCTCATTTACAGAAAAACAGTAGCTTGGCTGGCTTGCTCGCCATTTTTGGAGCTTTTGATGGGAAGGAGCCAACTTTTGGTTCTACTATTGTGCTTGAACTGCACAGATTTGGGCACGTGCATTACGTCCGTATAGTATATTTCTACTCGACGGATTCGCATGAGGCACCCGAAATCATCACATTGCGAGGTTGTTCCGAGTACTGCCCTTTCGACCAATTCAGACTCTTGACGACTGGAATGGTACCTATCAGATGGGAACAGGAGTGTGGACTGTGGAACGCCGCAAGTTCTTCAACAATCTCAGTAAGTTGAAAAAAGTGTTATTAATATTAACATCAAGTGGAAAATTAAATTTTAATATAAAAATTAAATACATACAATTTGGAAGAAAAAACAACTTATTATTTGAATTTTAATATGGTTTTAAAAAATTATGAAAGAATTGAATATGAAGTTAATTTAAGAAAATTAACTTCATATAATCTTGTGTAAAGAAAAGAATTAATAGCCACCTTTAAAAATCAAAATTTGCTTCATTTTGGACGACTTTAAAAGGACTGTATAAACATTGATATTCAAAGTATTTCTGTTGTTAGTACAAGATGTATTTTGATACATAAATATTATTCATAATCCATTTACAAACAGTTATAACTTTAATATTGTTTAGTTTTATAACTGCAAAATATTTGTATATAACCACTATTTGTGAGTAATAACATGCTTGCACATACCAAATTTGATGACATTCTTTTGACATGTTTTAGCTTCAAAATTCTGTTTACAGCAGAAATTTAATTATGATTACACTATAAATTGAGACCTCGACTATATTGAGCCAGCTTGATCAGCCATTTTTTCCAGTCTTTTTATTTTATATTTATTATATTAATTAATTCCTGTATTTATTAACTGATGTGGATGGAACTTCGCATGTATAAACAAAACATATCAAGATCTCTACTAAGTTCATGAAATCAGCTTGATTTACCATCTTATTTCAAAATGGCATTTACTTAATCTTTCAAACTAAAAATCAAATTAAAAAAAATTCCTCTAATTTTACAATTTGGTGCAATTTTCCTTAAATAATTTTCCTAGCATTGTCTATTGATGCATTTTTCCCAGTTTTATTTTTTCTCTGAAAAACTAAATTTGATTGCTTCATATACATATATTCAGGTGAAATATCTACTCTGATCAATTGTCCCTAAGTTGCAATTTTTTAAAACCAAAATTTTAATTATAACTATCTTGAATTTATGTCTGTGTGCATAAATATAAGATGTTGCTTTTAAGAATCTGCTTATTCCCTAGGAAAATTAACCCTTTAATTGCCCTAAATATCTGTTTATAAGGTTAATAAGATTATCAGATAATGATCAAAAGAATGGAGTAGGAGTAGAACTCTTATTGCCCAAACAAAATTTTTTACCTGTTTGGTATAGTATGGCAGAATTCAATTACTTATCGCCCTGTTTTATCAAGAATTCTCAAATATACCCCTGGTTCTAAGTTCGGGTTGGTCTAAATGTTTCTGTTCTAGTTACGATAAAAAGGCAGATAATTTCTAAAAATCCTTAAAACTTGGCCCCTATATGGCAGGCAGCTGAGTGGTTATGTTTTTGTCTCCAGTTGCTAGAATATTTGACATTATAAGCAGTTGCAATAGGTTCTGATTCAATTAACCTTAATGCTAAAATAATTGACCATAGAGAAAAAATCAAACCTTCGCTTGGTCTAGCAACTATACAATGATGACCTTTGCAATGTACTGGGTGATTAATATTAAAGTTCCCCTGTTTAGACCTAGATAGATCCCATTCTAGTAGATGTATTTCGTTGACCGCGAGGAAAAGAAATCTGCAATAAAGATTAACAGTTCAAGTTTCGACCGATAGTTGGCACTTTTCATGCAATGTAAACTAGTATGTTGTGGCCACCACAAGACTTTCTTCTATATTTTCCTATACATATTCAATCAGTAACAATATAAAAAAAAAAAAAAAAAAAAAAAAAGATTTTTTTTTTTTTCTTTTTCTTTTTTTTTTTGTGAAAATTAATACATATTCAATCACTAACAATAATTTAAAAAAAAAAAAAAAAAAAAAAAAAAAAAATCGAATTTTTTTTCTTTTTTTTGTTAAAAGTAAAAAAAATCGATAACTTTGTTTTAAATTATCACAGATTTATGGTTCAACCATTCGTTTTAAAGGTATTGACGAGATCTTTCGAATGATACCCATCTTCAAAATTTAACCCCCCCCGGGGGGTACTTCCCCCCCAGGGGGGGAACCGATGCCCCCCCATGCACAATTTTTTTTTCCTAGTTAACTACTACTATCATCAATAATTCAAATTAATTTTACAATCACAAGTTTAAAATAACTCTCATTATGCCCATTTATACGGAATTTTGTCCTATGCTGCCATGTTAAAAATTTGCATAAAATGCGATTACAGCGCCACCTGTTGAGCTATTGATCCATAAATCTAATGGGCACCAGTTCATGTCAGGGTGCAACTAAATACCAAGTTTGGTTAAATTTCATTCATATGTTCGTGAGATACAGCGTCCACAAAAAAATGATACAGACACACAGACAGACAGACAGACACACAGACAGACAGACATACATTTTCTAAAAACTATCAATTCGTGTTCAGGACATCCCAAAACGTGTAGATCCGTCAAAAAACGGAGGTCGAAAATTTTCGCGAATCCAATACTTTCTCTATATTACATATAGAAGAAAGTAAAAAGGCAGCATACAAATTTGGAGCACAAAAAAAAAAAAAAAAAGAAGAAGAAAATACAGCAAAAAATGCCGTAAATACATTTTTCAGCCCTCAATCATTAAAATTGCAGCGTTTTTCACTAATGTGCTGTAGCGACCCTGGACACTGAATAAAAATGGTAGATGTTCGGTCAAGGGTCACAAGATCGCCGTAGTACATAATATATTTTTACCATAGTCTAACACTTTTCTTTAAATTAAAATTACGGTAAAAGGGTTTTGTTTATTTTCAGACAACCATGCATAGTCATTCAAGACATTTCCATAGTGCAATGGTATCATTTATAACAGCCTGAACCTGAACAAACATGGCAGATCGATCGGCGGGTCAATGCCCAGTCTATTATTATATGTGCTGTAATTTGTAGTGCCATCTCTTGACCATCGAATATCATAAATTATAATTTATGCCTTAGACTTTTTATTTCAGTTCCTATTTTAAAAAAATTGTTGCGATGAAAATGTCAAAGTTAAGCTATTCAGTGAATAAATTGATTGAAATCTATAAATATGTTTTATTTTAATTATTAAAACATATAAAAAAAAGTAAGCTATAATATTTTATTAACTTGACAGCAGTTAATTTTATAAACCTAAATAAATGATCCATATAATGTTTTTTAACTGATAAATATTTGAGAAATTTCATAGATTTGGTGTTAAAATTTAACTACACTCTATAACAAAAAAAAAAAAAAAAAGATGCACCAAAGAAGGAGTTATCCGAATGGGACAAATATTGGTAAATGTGATGTACATGTGGAGAATAACAATTGATAACGGTTTCAGAAAATTTGAATGATTTAATCAAGAGAAAGGACCTCACAAAGTAAACAAGTCAATAACGCGTTGGTCCACTTCTGGACTTCCTATACGCAGTTATTCGGCTTGGTATTAATTGATAGAGTTGGCAGATGTGCTCCTGTGAAGTATTGCGCCAAATTCTGTCCAATTGGTGCGTTAGATTGGCAAAATCCCGAGCTGGTTGTAGGACCCTTTTTATGATGCTCGAAACGTCCTCAGTGGAAGAGAGATCCGGGGACTGAGCTCAACTCCATTTCCCTGAGCCACCTTCTAAGAGTCTTTGAAGTCACTGAAGTACCAGTTGTACGTAAAATCGACGATAATGATGAATTGGAGCTTTGAGTGCTGCTTTGCGACTGACTGGTTCTCACTTTCTGTCGTCTCTTTAGGCCAACCGCTTCCTCCCTGATGCTATGTTCGGCCATGGTTCACCCATTCCTGTCAATATAATCTAATAGTGGTACCGCCCCTATCTAATTGTAAAAAAAATTGCAGATTAGACCAACCGGCTTCTTTGAGCCCAATTACTCATCACACTCTAATGCAGACAACTATCTGCACATGTTGGTTGTGCACCTGTATGTGAGGCATAGTTACTGTCTTTCTCTGTAGACGGAATAAAATTCTCGAAGAATTTATGACCTGGAATCAAAATTTTTTTTATTTAATATTCTGCCAATTGCACAGTTGAGATGTGCTTCAGCATTGCATGATCATTCTATGGTAGCCAAACTTTAAAATTTTGCATTTTCTATCGAAACCTGAATGTATGTATGTCAATTTGTGTCCAGTTTGCATTTCTCCTTGGTGCATCGTTTTTTTTTTTTGTTATGGAGTATATTTTCCAAAACATATTAACTTGTCTAGAACTGAATTGTAAAGTATTTTTAAATTTCTGCTTGTCACAGTAATCCACTTTCCAATAGCTTTCATGATTTTAAAATAACTGTAATTTTAGTAAGTTAGTTGAATTCTTATAACAATATTTTGTATTGTAGATAGTAAAAACTTATAAATGATACACTTCATCCTGTTCGAAAATGTTTAAAAACAAGTAATCATCACACTGTACTTATTTAACAGAAAACTAAGTGTGAGGTCATGACAAGATGGTAAAGTACAGTGTACAAATTCATTCTGCCTGGCTTTCATCCAGGCAGAATGAATTTGAACCCCAGCATGGGCAAATTGTATTTTCTTTTCTTAAGTCCAACTCATTGGAACAAAGCGTTTAAATGCTATTGTGTTCACTCACATACATATATCATCGTAAAAATAGTAAATATGAATTCAGGAAACCTCAGAATGTGTAGAAACACAAAAATCTCAAATTTGAATTTTTGATATGATTACTATACTTTCCTCATTATAGTGTTCGAAAAGTAAAAAAGGAACATTTCTTTCCAGTCCCCGTAATAGAAATAATTTATATTCTTTTAAATTACTAATATATTCAATATTTAGAGGTAGATGGCTAAAATGTGCATTCACTGTAATAGAAAAAGAAAAAAATAAATAAATAAAAGATTTATAGTTTTTTCTCAAAAGAAATAATTAAAAAAAATAATAATAATAACATTTTTAATAGTCAGGGGAGAGGGAGGGGGAGGGGAATGCGAATGCAAAGAGAAATAAATCTATTTAGCAAATGGCTTTTTTGTACACATTTTTAGGAATAAAAAAAAAATAAATAATTAAAAAAAAAACATAAAATAAAATGAAAGATGATAAATAAATTAAAATTTTGAAGTAAACAGAATTTAATTTAAGACAAGAGGTCTGTTTTTGTAAGCCTTCTATATAAAGTCATATGGTAACAGTACAAACTAGTGTAAACTTCTGTTTGCATATTTTTTTTATTGCAAAATATTAGGTCTATTGTTGTACAATCTCTTGTTACATAGTGTTTTTCAATATTTTGTAAAAGCAGGTCATTTCAGTTAAAGATAATACTTTGATATCCCCACACATCTTTTAAATTAAAATCTGTATTAAATTAAAATCCCCCTCCAACTCTGTTTTGCATTTTTCGATTTTGACCAAAGTTCTTGCAAAATAACATTTACACAATTGTGCTGATGATAATCTATAATAATAAAATCTATAATAAAAGGAAAGGTTTGTCTATATGTATGTCTGTTCTTCTATACGTTCAGCCTCAATTGAACGTAAAAGTAGAAAAATTGACGTACAGATGCTCAGGGGCCTTCCCGTGGGGATAGTGAAAACAGAATTAAAAAATTTTAATTAGTTTCGGAGATATTAATTAAAACAACAACCACGTCAATTTATAAATGAGTGAATTCTGAGCTTAAGCAGTGTTAAATGCCCAAATAAATTAGAAATATCAGTCCAATCTTTAAAAATTCGGTATCAAATGAAAGGGGTGATTTTTCTGAATCCAGGAAAAGAGAAAATAGGATATGCGAGTAAAGACATATAAAACAGAGTTTATATAATGAGTTTAGAAAAAATCAAAGGGGTCATTTTAGGAAACTCCAGTTTCTGAGATCTATAAATGACATATTTACTAAGGATGACTGCCAATTTTCCTATAATAACTAAGTAATATATACGAAAGGATATCTAAAAAGGAGTTTATGTAGCAATTTCCATGAAAAATGTTACAGCTATTTTTGAGATGCCAACTTTCGGTCCCACTTCCGATTTTCACCAAAACTCGGCAAACTCCTCTGTTGATTGGAAAATTACAATTACATATGAAAGGGAGTTAATATGGTGAATTTGAAAAAAAAAAAAAAAAAAAAAATGTAGAGCTGTTTAAAAAAATAAATACGCGTGAGAGACCTCAAAATGAAATACTTATAGAAGATGCTTATCAATTTTCCTGAACTAACCAATCAGTACATACAAAAGGACATCTAATAGGGTATTTATATAAAGCAACTTATTTGTACACTACACCTGTTTCAATTATGAAGTTTTGTCATTCTACCTTTATTAACTTAAGAAAGATAATAGTCAGAAGATTTTCCACACACATACAGTGCGACGCAAAAGTTTAGACAATGACGTTATTCATCTTTAAAATTTAGAATTATGATGTCAGAATTACAAAAACCTGTATATATATATTTAAAATATGTTTTAAAATGCTATAATCAAAAGACAGTCGTTTGATTTGCAATAATTTAAATTTTTTTGATAAAAATTAAAATTTGCTTGTCGCAAAAGTTTAGACACGATTATGAGTTTCTGTGAATATTTGCTGGAATATGCAAATTTAAAATCGATGATGTCACAGATTTTGAGTACTTAAGTTCTGCAAATGATAACGCTTCGTAGTCGACATGCCGCGAGCTAAAAAAATCTGGAGTGACTCCACTCAACTTTCCGAACATTGAGTAATTAACAGTTTTGTAGATAAAGTAAAGAAAGAGGTCTTAGTCTAAGAACGGGATTCGACAAGGATTTATTTAACAAATAAATATTAAGTGTACTTTATTTATTTAGGAATTTTTGCTAGTATTCGGAGACTTTTGTTACCGACTGTATGTGTGTATGTCTGTGAATGAACACACTAGCATCTAAACGCTTTGTTCGAATAAGCTGAAAGTTGGTGCGTATATTCTAAGTCACCACAGTAGTACCAACCCTACTGATTTTGTTGAATCTAGCACTTATAGTTTTTTTACAAGGACACCAGGAAAAATTCTTTATCATTATGGCCTATGGGGCCAAATTTTTAAAAGTGCGATAGCGTCTAAACGCCTTATTAATCTGAGATATTTGTACACATGTTAAAGGTCACAGTTGCACAAACCGTATAGATTTTGGTGAATTTAGCACTTACAGTTTTTTTTTTTTTACAGGGATACAAAGAAAAATTCTTCATCATTATGGCCTATGGGACCAAATTTTAAAAAGTGCGATAGCATCTAAACGCCTTATTCAATTGAGCTGAAATTTTATATAAATATTATAAATCACTTTTGCACTAACTATAAGCATTTTGGTGAATCTAGTATTTATAGGTTTTTACAGGGACACAACGAAAAATTCTTTATCATTATGATCTATGGGCTCAAAGTTCAGTAGCGTTAAATAAAACATAGTGTAATATATGGAGAAAAATACTCAAACACTCTATTATGTTTTTCTCTCTTTTGTTTGTTTAACAACTCCTCTTTCTTTACTTTATCTACAAAACTGATAATTACTCAATGTTCGGAAAGTCGAGTGGAGTCACTCCAGATTTTTTTAGCTCGCGGCATGTCGACTACGAAGCGTTATCATTTGCAGAACTTAAATAATCAAAATCTGTGACATCATCGATTTAAAATTTGCATATGCCAGCATATATTCACATAAACTCATAATCGTGTCTAAACTTTTGTGACAAGCAAATTTTAATTTTTATCAAAAAAATTAAAATTATTGCAAATCAAATGACTGTATTTTGATTATAGCATTTTAAAACATATTTTAAATATATTACAGGTTTTTGTAATTCTGACGTCATAATTCTAAATTTTAAAGATGAATAACGTCATTGTCTAAACTTTTGCGTCGCACTGTACACACTGACCAATTGCCAAAAACCATTTTCCGTTTGGATTCAAGAGACCTTAAAACATGTACTCACACAAAAATTCCATATAGGAATTTTTCACTTAATACAATACTGCCATTACCTACAATAGTCGAATAATGGAAGTAAAAGTATAATAGGACAAAAAATTTTTAACGAAGTTCCTTAATGCAGATTGTAGTAGGACCTAACTGGCAGAAATCGTCACGTTACAAAAAATGCATTATGCTTTATCTCAGGTTCTATTGCGTATAATCAAACAAAACTTGATATGTAAGAAGGTCATTATGAGACAAACTTTTCTACCAACTTTTGGTGTCAACAGCTCAACAGGTGGTGCTGCCACAAAGCGATTTCTGCAATTTAAAGAGAGGCTATACGTCAGGTTCTATGGTGTATAAACGGACAAAACTTAACATGTAAGAAGGTCATTATGAGACAAACTTTTCTATCAACTTTTGGTGTTGAACGCTCAACAGGTGGCGCTGCCACGCAGCGATTTCTTCAATTTAAGGAAAGGCTATATTTCAGGTTCTATGGTGTATAATCAGATAAAAGTTGATATGTAAGAAGGTCATTATGAGACATTATGCTGATTCAATTTGAATGCTCATTGGCCAACAGGTGGCACTGCTATATAAGCAATTTTTTACAATTTAAGGGAAGGCTGTATCTCAGGAACTACTGCACAGAATTGCATAAAATTTTATACGCAGATGTACCTTCACATAAATCAGTTTCTACTAACTTTTGGTGTCAACTGCTCAACAGTTGGTGCTGCCACACAGCGATTTCTGCAATTTAAGGAAAGGCTATATCTCAGGTTCTATTGCGTATCATCAAGCAAAACCTGATATGTGAGAAGGCCATTATGAGACATTATGCTGATTCAAGTTACATGCCTATAGGCTAATAGATGGAACTGCTATACTGGAAATTTCTTCGATAACAGGAAGGCTATATCTCAACTTCTGTGGCATAAAACTGTACAAAACTTGATATATGAGATCAAGTTCTTTATTTATATCTAGATTACTATGCAAGAAATTGTCATGTAATGAAAATGTGTTATGCTCTCTTCTTTGGAAATTTTAAGACTTATTTGTTTACCCGTGCAAAATTTTTGCACTTCATTTCTTTTTTAATTTACCTTTAAAATTTGAAATTCATAAATATTATACCAATTTCACCAACTAATTAAAATTTTAACAGAAGCCAAATTATTATTAGAACCAAATAAATATTGTGCAATAGTGAAACCAGAATTATCCAAAGAAAAGTTTCAAAATTAAATTCATGGTTGACGACCCAGTTTTCATACTTCCGCAGGCAGTATAGTTTTAGTACAGAACCCCTTTGACAACTTTTAAATTTTTTAAAAATATAATTTATAATTATTAATTTTTTATATCTGAAGTTTCAAAGTTTGTCTCCAACTACAATTTTTTTTTTAATAAAACAAAATCAATTAAACTACTTTGGCATACTTATTCTAAATATTATTTTTTCACTCCAATTTCTTACTAGTCCCCTTTTTGCCTTCAGAAGAGAACCTTCAGTGAAATATGTAAAGCATGACATGTTCTTTAAAGTTCCATAAGAATTCATCAAGTATTTCTTTAAATGTTCAATAAAACATCTAAATTTGAAAGAGTTCAAATATTTTTTGTCCATACAGTATATTTCGTATTGGTTTAATGTGATTAAAAGCTTTACACCAAGAACTGATGTTTATATTATATTACATAATCAAAATAATGTAAAAATGCAAGAATTTTGTTAAAAGTTCCTTCTATGAAATATCATAATTAATTTTAGAACATTAAGTAGTAGAACTGTTTTGTTATTGCTTTAGTATAATATTACAGCGTCCTAAATTATATTCTAAAGCAATTTTACTATTTAATTTTCTTAAAATCAGTTTTTTAAAACTTGAAATGGGTATGACATTTCATAGAACAATCTTAAATTATAAAACAGTTTCACATGAAAAACACACATATTAGTGTATTTTTATTGTTTAAATAATGCATAACTAATTATGTGTATTTGTCATAGATTTATGCAGCTGGACTCATATGGTTGATTTTAATTTTCTTGAATTGAGAAGAACTACGGCTCATTTCTGAAAGCTCCCATCAATGCTACCAGTCTCTCAAGAAGCAGTGTAATTTTGTAAACATTAAAATTTGTTTTTAATGATTTCATGATATTGCTTCTTGTTCACACATGCAAAAGTATGACCAGTTTATAGTTTTGTCTTTTTGGAAATTTTAGAACCAATTGACTGTCGTCTTTGTTAATAATGTATTGAGTAGAAAATATAGCAGGAGATATTGATTATAATTTTACTTCTAACTGTTGCCAGAGAAAATAGGAAAGAACTATTTTGATTTTGAATATGCACGTTTCTCTAATTTTCCATTTATTTAACTTATTATCGACATAATAAAACTGAACCTAACTTGCCTTAAAGTTCAATAGCAAACACATCACTTTACTAATATTTCCGTTTGTTAAAAATGCATGGATACAAACCTATATTAATTATGAATGCTATAGGAGAAAGTTAACTGTACAAGTAACTCAGAAAATCATACTCAGAAAAGTTCATGTTATAGTTGCTTTATAACTGTGATAAGTTCTTTAAAATTGCTCTCTCAAACTTTTTATTTATTTAAATGAAGGAAGTTTAGAATGGTGTTTATAACATAATGCCATTTTGTAGTCACATTCTTATGCATAAAGATTTGTCTCATAAAAATATATTGTCTCTTATAGACTTTTTTTTTTTTATTATTAAAATTATATACATATTTTTTAAAGTTCATTTAAATTTCAAAGAATAAAAGTAATATACAATATTATAAGAATAACTTTGATCATAATCAAAACTTTACATACTTTTTCCAATCTTCCTTGCCTCAAAAAAAAAAAAATAAAATAATAATAATAATAATAATAAAATAAACATCACTTATGATAATAGTTTCTAAAAGTTGCTTTATCAATTAAATAATTATTCTTTGAAATATTCATAGATAATACCTATTTATATGAGATGTTTATGCCTAAGAAGTATGATTAACTCAGAAAATAGAATGTTTGTATTTAAGAACCATTTAATTAGCCAAATTTCCAGTTAAGTCAAACAATACCAAAATATAATGCATAGTGCAACACATTTGATGTACATAGCATAGAGGATGATTCTGAAGGCTTGTAGGGGGTCTCAAATTGACTGACAATTTTGGATCTGGTAAACATCCTATCATTTCAAGTTCCCTCATTGTTTATTTTCTCTCAAATACAAAAATTATCACCTCTATTTTAACACTTGACTCGTTGAGTCAGCACATGTGAAAATACTCTCATGGTTACAATAAATCTGGTCAAACTATATCATTATACTTTTATCACTAAATATAATGCAACTTTCCCCTAAACTGTCAAAAGTAGCTTTTTTTTTTAATGTGTTCTTTATTCCTGTTTGGGCATATGCACATGTCGAATGAGCTCTGTGGGTTTCCACCATGGTCATGTGACCATAACAAGACCAGTAGTAGTTTAGCTTTCGGCTGTAATCAGCGGGTTTTATCCCCAAAGGAATGAATTAATTAGTGGATTTTGGCCCCTTCTTTCATTCATGTCAATTATGTGTAGTGTGTTTTTCATTCTGTACTGTGATGCCGATTAAAAAGTATGAAAAAGAACTAGAATCAATCAAATAACATACATACTGTCCTACATTAGTGGTCCGTCTTAGTCGCAGCATTCCAACAAACAAGCAATTGGAAAAGCTTAATAGAATGAAAGGTGCCGTAAAAGGTGCAATAACTAAAATAGAATCCTTTATTGATTTGAATACGAAAAATATTTCTTGCTCCACAACCAAACTTGAAATAAAAATTCAAAAGATATCGGAGCTGCAAAGAAAACTCAGTGATATCCAGATCCAGTATTATGACATCCCAGATGTGAAAGATTTGCCTGAAATTGAAAATGAAATCAATGAACTGGAAGATCACCTTGAAAGAATTGAGGTAAGATTCAATTTGTTTCTTAAATCTATTAAAGTATCAGAGAACAATTCTAGTAATATTGATAATTCAGAATTTAAAAATTCTAATGAAGTTGCCAGACATCCCCTTACTTCTTTTTAACAGTAAAATTGAAGATCTTTCCATATTAACTTGATTTCGAACAATACTAAACTAAATGATGCTCAAAAATTATTTTATCTATGTGCTTCTTTTACTGATGATGTGAAAAAACTAGAAAACGCCAACAACACATTTACTTCCTTACGATTCAAAAACCATTGAATCTCACTTGACACTCACCTATCAGCGATAATGCATTATGAAAAAATTCAATGAGAATCTTTTAACAAACTGAGGTCCCTTGCTGATTGTGTAAATAAGAATATAAGAGAACTGAGCGTATTGGATTATAAAAAAAAATAATCTATCGGATGCGATGCTCATTAATATTACATAACAAAAGGTAGATAAAGAAACCAGAAAATTGTTTGAATATTCAGTCAAATAAACAGAATATCTAAAATTTAAACAATTAATGTCACTTTTGGAAAGCCGAAGTGCTACTTTGGAAAGCGTATCCAGAAATCCCATTGAAAGAATATTAAATAAGAACAGTTTTCATTCAAAAATGAAAAATTTTATGCTTAATTCTGCCTCTAATTCAAAAGTAAAAAAAGTATTCCGTGTAAAAATTTCAATAATTTAAACAAATGTCCTGAGTTTCTTAAAATAAATCTGTACTGATAAGTATAAAGGATTTAAGTCTAAAAATGTCGATTTTGAGTTAAGTACATAGTCAGACTCAGAAAAAAATTCTCTATCGATTGGTATAAAGGATTTAAATACATGTCATTTAGTCTTTGAGAAAATCCATTGGTAAAAAAAGATTCAAGTCAGAAATTTAGCATTAATCTTTGGTATAAAATATTTAATTCAATTTTTTCCCTTTATTAAATGAAGATTGACAATCACTGAATGGTATAAAGCGTATAAACCAACATAATCCCTTTTTCCTAATCGATTCTGCTGATTAGTTTTTAGTTAGTTTAACTTTATTTTTTGTCTCCTGAAAAATCAAGAATATGGACTTAAATCCTTTATACTTATCAGTACAGAAATATAGCTGAAAGATTTGATTTCGTGAAACGTAACAAAATTTATGCTAATTGCTTTAATAAATTTCACTTAGCATCAGCTTGTGTATCAAGATACACCTGCAACACATGCGGAATGAATCATCATTCTCTCTTGCATAAACAAAAAGAAACTTGTAATCCCAAAGTTGAAAAGAGTAATAATTCCTACCCTCCTCCTACAGCAGCGGATGCAGTCCCCCCCCCCCCTTACTGAGAGCAGCGAGGTGTTACGAATATTTAGAAACTTTGAGAAAGAGAATAAATCTGTATTATTGAGTACTTGTTTAATTTTCATTCAAGATAAATTCGGAAGAAGAAAAAAGATATGTGTCGTTTTAGATTCAGCTTGTAACACCCATACTGATTGCCGAATGCATAGAAATATTGGGATTGAAATAAAAAATCATAAACATTCCTATTATGGGATTGAATAATTCTTCTTATAACATTAAGAGAAAAATTGCCAGTGTTACTTCCAATGCAGATGAAAGTTTCAAAGAAAATATTGATTTTTTAATTGTTCCCAAGATCACAGGTTATGTTGCAACAAATAAACTAGATATATGAAAGATTAATTTGCCGAATCTGGTAGAGTTCACCGATTCCACGTTTTTCCAAACTGGAAAGATACATGGCCTCATTGGGAGCAAGCTGTTTTATAGAATTTTGAAAATTAATTCAGTTCAAATTAGCAATAAATTATTTTTACAGGATTCTGTTTTTGGCTGGATTCCAACTGGCGCTTTAGAAGAAACGGTTCCTTTAAATAGTAATGAGAATCAATGTTATTTTATCACAAAATTTGATGAAATAAATAATAATCTAAGTCAATTCTGGCAGTTGGAATCCATTGGAATTCAGCCCGATGATTTAAAGTAGAGGAAGATCAAGCCCAACAAATTTTCGACAAAACTACCAAATTTGTGACCCATCATTATGAAATCCAGTTACCTTGGAAAAGGGATCCAAAAAATCTGAACAATAACTTTAATGTAGCGAAAAAACGACCAGAATTTTTGAAAATTTTATTGAGATCCTAAACTTTTTCAAAATTATTATGAAATTATAAATGAATATTTAAATGAAGGTATTATTCAGCAAGTCGAAAGTAATGAACCAATATTAGACAGGGGACTTTATTACTTACCCCATCATACTGTCTGCAAGGAAGATAAGCTTACAACGAAAGTTTGTATTGTTTTTGATGCAAGCTGCCATGATAACAATCAGTTATCTTTAAATGACTACGTATGGGCAGGTAATAATTTAAACCTGCTTCTCCTTGATATTTTAATTCATTTCCCACTAAATGAAATAGTTTTCTCTGCCGACATTGAAAAAGCATTTTTACTGATATCCCTTGCAGAGAAGGACCGTTATGCTGTGAGGTTTTTATGATTTGAAAGGGATTTTAGATTTCTTGAAAATTTTAAAAACATTTAGATTTAAGCATGTTCTTTTTGGGGTTAATGCATCCCCATTTCTCTTGTCAACCACTATTAAAAAAAAACATCTCTCTCAATTTAGTGACAATATCCTAGAATTGTTCCTCTTCTCAATAATTACATATATGTCGATGATTTCACCTCTGGCAAAAATACTCTGGAAATGGCTCTTAAATCTCTATTGATGGTAAAGAAATTATGTCTAAGGCAGGAATGACCTTAAGAAAATGAACAACAAATGATAATACGCTAATGAAATTCTAGCAACAAAACGGCATACGTGCCAACATTGAAGAATTAATAAAATGGAGATTTTACAAGCAGCATTTTCAGGCTTAAACAACAGTGATGTTTTTTGACATATGACAATAATTAACAGTTTATTCCATAGATTAAATTGTCAAAAATCTATATGTGCAAGTTAAACTTAATTATTAAATAAAAAATCTAGTAATTATTAATTAAAAATAGTGCTATTTTTTTTTTAGGTGAATGAAAATTTTTTTCAGTAAAAGCAAAAATCTTGCTTAAAAAATTGAAATTTTGAATACATTATAGGTATAACTTTAAAATGTTCAAAATAAGGGAGAAATGTGCGAGAATAAGGAAGAGTGGAAGATAATCGCAAAATAAGGGAGTCTCCGTTGAAATAAGAGACAGTTGGCAAGTATGAAAAGGTTTGAATACGCAATCGGAGCATTCTACAATCAGCTTGGGAAGTAATCTAACAAAGGTCTTAGGCATGGCCTGGAAGACAGAAGAGGATTGTCTAACTTTGGAAGTAAAAAGTTTATTAGAATTCTTGTACTCTCAGAAAAGTTCAAAACACATCTCCTTTTGCAAGCAGCTGGCAAGATATTTGACCCTTTAGTTCTGCTCACAACATTCACTATTAGAGTCAAGTGCCTATTCCAAGAATTATGGATGAAGAAAATAACCTGGGATGGACAGTTGTCAGCCAAGAAAAATGGCTAAAATGGTGTGAAGAGCTTCCGAGGTTGTCTGAAGTAAAAATTACTAGAAAAATCATAAGTTGCTCGAAGCAGGTACTAGCAGTGAAAATACACATATTTTCGAATGCCAGTAAGGCAGCGTATAGCACTGTTATTTATCTATGTATAAAAGCAGAAAATGGTATAGAAGTCAACCTCATAACATCAAAGAGCCGTGTTGCTCCCTTAAAAGAAATTTCATTACCCAGATTGGAGTTGCTTGGTGCCCTATTAAAAGCAAAACTGACCCACAAAGTAAAACCTATCATAGATTAAAAAAAATAGCATCTACAGTTTACTACTGGTCCAACTCCAAGATAACATTGTACTGGATAAAAGGCTCAACCAAGCGGTGGAAACAGTTTATTGCCAATCGAGTGATTATACTAAAAACTAAGTGATTCAAATTTCTAGTATCTAGAGTCTGATTAAGGCTTGTTGAGGCTTAAGGCCCAGGAAGATATTGATGCCCCCTCCTCTTCCCGAACAAACTAAAGCAATCTTCTCAAAACAAATGCCGAATTTGTTTAGGAAGTTTGAATGTTGGTGACAAAATTAAAGCATCACTTTCATAAGAAATTAGTTTTAACTTACTTTTACAAAAAAAAAAAAAAAAAAAAAAAAATCTCAATTTTTTTTTTAATGCTACCTTTTTTCTATGATCGCTTAAATTCACTTGCATAGAAATGTAGTAATTTTTTACAAGGTATTCTTTATAATACTTTGTTCATCTTAAATAAATTAGAAAACCTTTTACTACCTCGTTGTTGGCCGTTAAATCTTTCGGTCGGGATCCCGACTCTCATCAGACGGCTTCTCTGTGAGTGATTCTGATTCTTCTGTCGGTTTCTGCCTTTTCAAAATATGGTGCCACCTTCTATATGGAGTTACTGCGCTGCTGTCATTACAAACGTTTTTATTGGTTGTTATTTCGATCGACTCGCGGAACATGGCGTAATTGTATTCTTCGTAATTAGCTATTTTAGTGGCTTGTTCGAAATTTATATCTATGTTTTCCTGATAAAAAGTTTTGGCTAACGCTGTATTTTGATTTCCAGTTTTAATGTCTCTCATATGTTCTTTTATTCTTGTTTTAATTTTTCTTTTTGTTACTCCGATATACGAGCCGGTTTGTTTGTTTTGATCAGTGTAAGGTATTTTATTTACAAACAAACCGGCTCGTATATCGGAGTAACAAAAAGAAAAATTAAAACAAGAATAAAAGAACATATGAGAGACATTAAAACTGGAAATCAAAATACAGCGTTAGCCAAAACTTTTTATCAGGAAAACATAGATATAAATTTCGAACAAGCCACTAAAATAGCTAATTACGAAGAATACAATTACGCCATGTTCCGCAAGTCGATCGAAATAACAACCAATAAAAACGTTTGTAATGACAGCAGCGCAGTAACTCCAAATAGAAGGTGGCGCCATATTTTGAAAAGGCAGAAACCGACAGAATAATCAGAATCACTCACAGAGAAGCCGTCTGATGAGAGTCGGGATCCCGACCAAAAGATTTAACGGCCAACAACGAGGTAGTAAAAGGTTTTCTAATTTATTTAAGTAGTAATTTCACTTTGTTTTTTAATTAATATAATTTAACTTTGTTCATCTTTAATCCTAATCTGCCTCATTCATACCATATAAAATTAGCGGAATGTAAATATTAACACATGACTAAATACCACCGAGAATATAAAAACATTTTCGATTTAGACAAAAAAAAGTTTTTTAATCTATATATATATGCAAGTTTGTCAGTGAAGCTTTCTCAAAATTTTTTGGTTTGCTGTATGCAAAGTTACATATTTCAACGAATCACTATGAAAACTGGTACATTTATCAATCATGAGTAAATCTAGATAATGCTCACATTAAAGTTACATAGCAGGAAACTGGTGACAGTTTGGGATCCACCTTTAGGTGTGATCCGGAGACATTCCATACAATTTTGATCCTCCATAGAGAAGAATTAATTCTAACACAAGATTATTATCATCAACTAACTTTCAGTTAATTTTTTTAAGGAAAGCTTTGACAAAAATATCGTTTAAAAATTAAAATTATTTTGGTGCCCAAGGCCGAGGTCTAGTCGGCCTGTGCGATAATCAGACCCAGCTAGTATCATTGTTCCGGAATGGATAATCCTGCTGATCTATTGACCAAAGGGACTAATGTTAATTCCCTTTTAGAAAATTCTATGTGGTGGCATGGCCCACCTTTCTTGACTGATCCAGAACTGCCCATTTCAGACAAGAACATTTTTGTTCCAGAGAGGGACTGTTGTCTTGAGGCTAAGAAAGACCTTAGTAGTTCAGAATCTTATTTTTCTTTTAATGTTAAAGAACAGAATTTGAAATTTGTAGATCATATTTTAATGTTTATTTTCAGGTTTATAAGTAATATAAGGAATCCTGGGAAAAGAAAACTTGGATGCCTAGGACCTGCAGAAGAAAGGGATGCCCTCAGTTTTATGCTAAATTCAGTACAAAAGAGGAATTTAAGGGTGACTTAACAGATATAAAATTTAATAATTGTGTTTCTTCTAGCAGCAATCTGTGCCCCCCGAAAACCCTTTTTAGACTCTGATGTTTTATTAAAAATCAGAGGTAGGTTACATTATACAGATTTTAATTATGAGAAAAAACATCCTGTAATATGGCGAAAGGGTAAGTTAAATGAATTAATTATTAAGCATTTTCATAAGAAATTTCACAATGCAGGCCCTCAAACACTACTTTTTAATATTAGGCAAGAATATTGGCCCTTAAATGGTCAAAATGTGTATCATAAAATTGTTCATAATTGTGTTAGGGCTAACCCTAAATTATGTTCTCAGAAAATGGGTGATCTACCCAAAGAAAGGATAAATCTGGGATTCACATTTAATAGTATAACAGATCTGTGCAGCTCCTTCTTTATAAAAAAAATAAGCATCAAAGAAAAGTATCTCTCATGAAAATTTATGTCATTTATGTCATTAAAAACATTCTACTATAAATTTAAGATAGTTCTTAATATGTACTTAGAAAATTGTAAAGTAAATATATTAAAACTTTAATTTAGAATGCAAATAAACTAAAAAAAAAAAATCTACTGTAAAAATTTTTTGATCAAGATAATTTTATGATAACAATTGGATAAAAGTGTTTTTTTACAACTCTTCCTTTTGCACCAATAAGACTCGTTTCGTGAATGCATGTGACAATTATTCCTAAGAATTCTACCACACTTAAGAGTCCTCAAAGAATACTACAATTTCTTTCATTCCTCCTTTATCTTTGTGTGTGTACTCTTGAAGCTTCACTCCAAATAGTTTCTGTTTTTGCAGAACTCATTTTGAATTCAAAATTTAAACCTGGCTTATTATATTTTCGAAAATTTATTTTATTTTTACCCCCTCCCCCCTTTTGAAGGTAAGCATAGGTTGTGGACACATATAGGCACTCCAAAATACTCAGTTGACATTAACATAATGCACCCAATGTTATGACATCACAATTATTCAGGTGAAATAACAATAAAAATAAAAAAAAATACAGTCCAAAACAACAACAAACACCTTTATTTACAAATGCCAGCAGCACAACGAAGATTTCAAAAATCACAATCGGGCATGGATCCGATTTCAATAACAGTTTCTTATTCTCATATATATAAAAAATACATGTGCAAATATTCTCCATTCTTTTTATTTTTACATGCAGAAAACATGGTGGTGACATGCAGATCAAAAAAGTACTCTTTAAAAATGGGGCATCTTCAGAGACCTACAACAATGCAACATTAAAACCCATGCAGGCATAATAAAGTTTTATCAAGATATTACAAACATAAAAGATTTTTTTTTTTTTTTTTTTAATTATTTACAGGCCAGATTTTTCTTTTCCTCATTGCATAATTTTTATTTAAAAAGATTGTTATAAAAAAATATATATATTTAAACACACAGAGAAATAACAGAGTGATATATATCTACATTGATTTTGATGCTGCATTGCATGGATTTTGTTTTGCATGTCTTTAATTATTTATAATGTAATAACAGAATGGGTTTTTTATATGAAATTAATGAATGTTACAATCATTGATAAAATGTATGTTATAAAACAAATAAAAGTTTTCAGGGGTGCTTATGGCACTATATGGAACACTTACATTCTAAACATTTTAAATAAAATAATGATTTGTTGTCTGAGAATTCTTGTGTAGTTCTAAATGTTTTGAGCAGGGGCATAACAATTCAAAAATCATGGAAGAGGCTCATAAAATTTCATTTTAAAAATGGATCAAAATTATTTTTACGAAAATCAATAATTAAATGTTATTGTTAA
Organism: Salticus scenicus; assembly: GCA_963930645.1. NCBI lineage: Eukaryota > Metazoa > Arthropoda > Arachnida > Araneae > Salticidae > Salticus > Salticus scenicus. The sequence goes on along the minus strand of OZ005648.1, from coordinate 319,651,763 downwards.
TTGAAATTCACTAATAATATTAATTACAAAAAAAATCCTTAACAATGCACCAAAACATTTATAAGTTCAGTAAAACACTCATTTTATGCAACTTTAAGTTATAGGTATTTACCGAAAGGAAATCTTGTAGCATATACAGCTGTATGTAAAATTTGTTAGTGTTAAATATACATTCCTCTAGAGGGAAATTTGCATAGTTTATTTAATGGAAGTTCATTATAGGCATTCATTAATAGAGAATCTTGTATAGCTCGTTTTATGCAACTTTATGTAAAATTTGTTAATGCTGAGTCCTCTAAATGAAATCTTGCATAGTTTATTTTACAGAACTTTATGTTATAGGCTTTCATGAAGAGGGAATCTTGTATAGTTTATTTTATGCAACTTTATGTAAAATTTGTTAAAACCGAGTATATTCTTCTAAATGAAATATCGCTTACATGCATTTACTAAGAAAGAGGCAGTCTTGTATAGCTCATTTTAAGCAACTTTATGTTTAAAATTTGTTAAAACCGAGTATATTCTTCTAAATGAAATATCGCTTACATGCATTTACTAAGAAAGAGGCAGTCTTGTATAGCTTATTTTAAGCAACTTTATGTAAAATTTGTTAATGATGACTATATGCATCTAAATCAAATCTTGCACAGTTTATTTTATAGAACTTTATGTTAAAGGTATTCAGTAAGAGAATCTTGTATAGCGCATTTTATGCAATTTTAATAAAATGAGCACATTCCTCTGAACGGAATCTTGCATAGTGTACTTTATAGAATTTTATGTTATAGGCATTCACTATAAAGGAATCTTGCATAGCTTATTTTATGAACTTCAGATAAATTTGTTAATGTTGAGAATATTTCTCTAGAGGATAGTTTATTTTAAGTAACTTTATGTGAAATTTGCCAATATATATTTGTTGAGGGGAGCAAAATAATCTTGTGTATCTTTCAATAATAATAAAGTTTTGAAAAGAACAAATTTAAATTTTTAATTTCCTAGTTAAAATTTAGATCCATAAACACCCCCCAGTAAAAACATTTAAGAATTTATAATTTCAGTTTTACAAGATCACAATAAAATTTTCAGAAAGGAGATAATAATACTTCACTAGACTCTAAAAATGCTTTAAGAGCAACAGTTTATGAGCTCTGTTTATTAGATAAAACATCCTAAAACACTTAAGGCTGTACATCAGTCAGATAGCTCTCCCTTCCCATGTTATCCAATGGGATTTTTGTTGTTTCGTTTTATAAAAATATCTTATTCAAAAATGAACTTTTTTGAATTCTGTTTTTTGAATATTACTCTTTGAACAGGTCATCTTTTAGCTTAGTGAGCAATTTTTCGAAAAAATAAATTTAAATATTTTACTTAGCGATCTGCACTTAGAGTCCATAATTTATTTATTGAAATAAAATATTTGAATTAATTTTTTCAAAAAATTGCTCACTAAGCTAAAAGGCGACCTGTTCAAAGAGTGATATTTAAAAAACAGAATTTGGAAAACTTCATTTTTGAATGAGATATTTTTATAAAACAAAGCAACAAAAATCCCATTGGATAATATGGGAAGGGAGAAAGGGAGCTATCTGACTGATGTACAGCAGCTTTAACAGGGTTAATGTTTTGGACATCATATACCTATTTCAATAATTATCAACTTTTTTTTTTTTTTTTTTTTTGGGGGGGGGGGGGGGGGGGTAATGGCACACTTCTAATAATTCAAGACTTTAGCACATATTAACAATAAAATACCAAGGTTGGATTTAAATTGCAGTGGTGGCCCATTTCAAAGATTTTTTAACACACACTATACTGCTGCAACACAGTGGTTGAAAATCCCTGACCTAATTAAAGTTGCACATTAAATTATTGCTTTTGAAACAAATCTCTTTAATAATGCATGTTTAAAGTTTCGAGAAGTATTCTTTCAATTATCTTTACTTCTACTTTTCAGCCTCAAATAAAAATTTGAAATTTTGTAATTGTCTAAAAACCCATTTTGTTATTTGGGGGCAATAATATTTAAAGACTCAATGTCTTGAGCTTCTCAAAGAAAATAATAAAATGTATGCATTAAAATAGAAATGTTTAAAAATAATCTAGAGAAACAAAAATTTTGTGTTAAACACATACGTATACAAATAGTATTATTCTAAGTGATAGATAGAAAATAGATTAATACATCACAAAATCTTTTTTATATTGCAAATAACTTTGTAAAGAGTGCAACAACAACTATAGACAAAGATTTTCCTGGGTATACATTCTTTACATAAGAATACAATTTATAAAGAAACATAATTCTTTGTATTATTCTCTCTCTCAATTGACATGAAATGTAAATTTTCAACATATGCAAAAAATGATGAGAAATAAAGTTAAAGAATTTTATATAATTTTGCGTTGTCTTGGGTATAATTACCTAAATTAAAATAATAATAATGAAAGAATAGTTAAAATAAATCACATTTATTATAAAATTATATTGCATCTAAAAAACATGGGAAAAAAAAAAAAAAAAAAAAACATTTAAAGATACAATAATTAGCAACAAAATTTTAATTCTATACAAAGTAAAATAAATTATATTAATACAATATTCCAAATTTAAAACTTAAAAAAAAAAAAAAAGAAAAAGAAAGAAAGAAAGAAAGATGTGAAGAAAACTCATTTTTTAAATGACATGCTCTTTGAATAATGAATGTATTTAAAATATCTAAAGAAATTAAATAAATAAAATTTTAAGGAAAGCTAAACAATGCAGCAATATCTAAAGCATTTTTTGAATAGTTTTATAAATAACAAATGATTAATAAAAGGATTATATTATAAATGGGAAGGGGGCAATATTGAATTCTAATGCACTAATCCCCCAGTTAATGATCAAAGATTTATTTGAGATCCCTGTTACAAAATATTAAGTGTTCAGAAGTTGCACTCCTTACAATAAAAAGTTTTTACTTACACAGCTGCTGCCATACCATTATAATCGGCTTTGCAAAATATTTTAAGAATTTAAACATCAAATATTGCAAGATTTCTGTAAGAAAAGTAAAAAATATTCAATTCATAAAGTATCCTTTACATTAGCCATCAAAGCTGGACAATATACTACTTTCAAACACAAACATCTGCTCATATAGTTTTCTCTTTATAAGGCATCTCAAATATTTCGAAACACTTATTAAAATAATTTGCTATAACTCTTTTTTTTTTTTTTTAATTTGACCTCGCTTACAAAAGCATAAACCTCTTTCTTTTTTTCAGGACTCAAGAGTTGAAAAACTTTCACTTATTGCAGAAGGAAGAAAGCCAATCAACAAACTTATATTTGTGACAATCTAACAATCATAAAGTTATAATTATTTTTAAGAAAAACAACAATAAGCTTACAAGTTTTGGACAGCTATCTTATTTATCCATGTGCATGTTTATTTATAGGCACAATATAATGTAAATTACAGCCATTCAGAAACTATTTATAAGCATAAAATTTACATGCACATTAGCAGATATTTCTAGGGATTTGAAGTGCTATTTCAGGCCTCCTTACATTAAAATTAAAATCATATTTAAAAATCTGGCAGATATAAATGTTAATGAATGGTAACATTACTTTGCATCCTGATAATTCATGAAGGTGTAAAACTATTACCTTACATTCACATGGCATAAAAATGTATCATGTAGGGAGGTCTGATCATACAATTTTAATAATAATTTGTTTAATCATATAAGACAGGAGCTGTAATTCTCATTTTTACAAGGCAGTTAAGTGGAAAAAAAATATGTGCAGCCCCATATTTGAGTATCACATTGATTTTTGGATAAAGGAATTGAAGTATCGTGTAATATTCTAAAATATTTGTGCTTATAAACAGTTTCAGAAAAGAGAAAACAATCATTCAAGCGTCTAAATTCTTGTGCGCATAGCAGCATGCTACCAACACTAATTCTCACATCAGCAGTCCATCTGTTGAATGATGCCCAGCAATTTCTCCTAAACTGTTAGCACTAAGGAAGGGAGAGTTCTTTTAAAATGGTCCCAATCTATTCAGTTATTCTGCACATCGAACCTACACGTAGGGGCTCTCATGAAGCCATTATCAAATAAATAAATGAATAGGAACAGAGGTCACAGTTTTTCATTTGAATTAAGCATGAATTTCTGCTGAGATGTACATTTTTGGAATGACACCTACTTCTCCTCTATCATACAAGTTTAGAGTCAAAAGTATATGAACATATACAGGGAGACAAAGAAATTATTAGAACAAGCAAAGTTATTTCCTTTGAAATTCAATGAAACGATCACAGCAAGCTTTCAAATTAACCAATAATCCACAAAAATATATTTATTTATTGACAGGTCAGTAAAGAAAATCAGTTTTCATACAATATCACTGCTTTTAAATACAAAAGGAATTCAATTGTATCTCTTGCTTTAACAGTATAAAGGGATATACGCAATAAAAAAAATAAATAAATAAACTATTCCCATTCTATGTATGCATGTTTGTAAGCATGAACAACTTGATAGGGTTAGAACAAACAAAACAACAACAACAAAAAAAAAAAAAAAAAAAAAAGGAAAACTTAATTTTACAATTCAGTTAAAATTTATAGATAAAAATTAATAAAATGCATTTCTAAAGACAACTTTTTAAAATTTACATGCATGATTATTGTTTATTAACTTAAATAAACTAAGTTAAATGTATTCAGCAAAATTTTATTGAGGTGGAAAAAAAAAAAAAAAAAAAAAAGAGAAAGAAAATCTGTCTTAAAACTAAATTTTTCTGGCTGTAATTAGATTTTTAAAACTGATTTTCTTAACAGACCTGTTTCCCCCCCTATTTAATTTTTTTAAAGAAATTTTCAAATTCAAAACTTCACCACTACTTCTTTTCGATAAATGTTTATTTATTTATTATCATAATAGGGCATATAAAATAATTAAGCTCAAAACTCTACTTATAATTTAGGTGGCAAAAGCTAAGTAGAGAAGATTTTTATGTAACTTAATTTCTTTGTGACCTTGAATATACATACGATGGCTCTTGAAGGAAAATGAAAATATGAAAAAATAAGTGTCTCTTAAACAGATCAAACAAGGCAAATTAAATTTCCTGTAACTGATTCTAATGGAAGGGGAAGAAATAAAAAACATATAAATAAAACATTTTTTAGCACACACTCAGTAATTTCATTGGAAGTTAACTCTTTGTGGCTGAACATTAAAGTTGTATTACTGTATGGTCATATCCAGAACATTTCCAATATAAGTACATTTAGCAGTTAAGCAAGCAGTGAAAGCAAACACTCACAATCTAGTACAAAGCTCTCACTTCTAAACTCCCTACTTCATGCAAATTTATCATACTCCTAGTAATTTAACTAACAAATCACAATTGTTAAAAGTGGTCAGTCCAGACTATTTGAAGACAATTTTAGTATGCTTAAAATAATCTCAGATTAAAAATTTCAATTAAAATAACGCATCACAATGCGTCAAGGTTAGCCAAACCTCATGGTAATAGGAAAATAAATCCCCATTATCATTCATTACATAATACATATTTTAAAATTTGATTTTCACATTCCGAACATTCTTCGCTGCTAAAAATCTGCCATCGTTTCCCAAAAACTGATTTATTAAATTTTTAAAATTTTATTTTGAAGCTGTAAGGTGCAAAATTTCACTAAGTGAAACTTTGCATCTTACAACTTCAAAGCAAATACAAAAAATAAAAGTCAATTTTTTGGAAAATAAGGACCAATTTAACAGTCATGAATTTTTGAATGTGAAAATGGAATTTAAAAATATGTATTATGCAATGAACAATAATGGGAATTATTTTCCCAATTATTTTCCTGATTTTGACTCACTGTGATGCATCCTCTTAAGCTATATATTTATTCATTCTAATGTTAGAAAGTATTATGACAATCAAGAAGATAAGAAAAGAGGTGTTAATTAGTAATTTTGACAAGGAAAAACATAAAACAGAAGAATATGCACAATGCTGCAAAACATGCATAGAAAAAATTAAATTAAATTAAAAAAAAAGGATTGCACATTGAGAATATTATTTGTAAATGAACAAAAATAATCAAATACAAAAATAATAAATAATACTAACATGAACGAATTAGTATATGTATATTTTTGTATAATTATTAAGTATGTGTCATTCTAATAGTAATTCAAACTAGTATGAGTACTAAACTTTTTTAAAATATGGCCACAAAGAGTCAAAATACAAATTTGACTTTTATTATACACGAATCTTAAACAAAAAAGTGGTAATATTTTAAGTTGAAAATTTTTAGATAGCAACGGTCAGTGTTTAAACTAGAATATAAACTGTTACCTCCGATATGTATTTCAGTTTTTCATTATGTAGAATATAAGTAATGAAAGCAGATTTCTTTTTAATATAAGTTTAAGCATTATAAAAAGCATTTAAAAGCAACGCCTACAAGCTAAAGATACAAACTTCAATGACTTCAAAGATTTAAGATATAAAAATATTGCTTTCATATACAAAGTTAGAACATTTGATACTTATAAAGCTTTTGGATACTTAACATTAGGCAAAATGCATAAAAGTCCAAATCAGTTTAAAATACAACAGTGTATAAAACTCAAAATTAGTGCTATAAAGACACTTATGTAAACAAAAACAAGAAAAGGAGAGGCAAATCAGAGAATTCTCTTCAGATACAAATGACTCTATATTTGAAAAATATTAATTAAACTACAAGAGATTTTTCAAGTTCTCCAGTTGCTAACAAACAAAATGATGTCATTCAAAAAAGAAAATGAAAAGACTATATAATAATAATGAACTTTTAGTTCTTATGGCAGCTCAATGGAACAGTGAAAGAAAACCACATATTTAATTACATTAAAAATTCTCTTTAGAAATCAACCTTGTTATAAACTGCATAATGTAGACACCTTGCAAGTTAAAAAAGAAATAAGTTTTCACTTTATTAACACATTCAGTTATTTCCAGGCACATTCATTAGCTCATAATTATCTAATTACGAGCAATTCACTTTTTTCACTGTAAAATAACAACTTTATTATAGAAACACTGTTTATAGAGGGGGAAAAAAAAGGGGGGGGGAGGTGGTCATAATCACATTTCATGTTGTATGCACAGTGAGTGGAAAAAGAGAGTTAGAATATTCAATCTTTATTTTTAACAGCTGGCTTTACATAAAAGCCATTTTAAAGTATTTAACACCAGGAAAACTAACAATGATACAAAGGCTGTTCAATAGTTTTATTAAAAAATAATTTTAAAATTTTTTTCTAATTATAAAAACCACCACCACCAAAGTAAAGCAGGCAAAATAAGGTTAGTTTCTATAACATAAAATTACAAACAAATAAAATATAAGGAATGTGTTTATCTACAATTTTCAGTATTTTAGGACATTTAAAACAACACTATGAAATAAAAGCATCATAAATCAAGTGTTTGAAAATATAGCATTCACCACACTGTATATAAACACTGCACTTTCATATAAATAAATTTCCTTTCTCTTTAAAAACTAGATATCAGAGGTAAAATTCTATTTGACACAGCTGACTTAAAAAAAAAATTCAAAAGAATTTTTCATTCCTACAATTAATTTAACTCAAAATTTTCAAAATAAAATGAAGAAAAATTCCAATATTTTCTGCAGGACAATAAAAAACCAAAAATTAAAATAGAGGTTTTGTAAATAATTTTCCTATTGAATCATATATATATTAAAAAAAAAAAAAAGGGGGGGGGGGGATATAAAACATAACCAATTTTCAAACCTTCCACATATTGATCTTTCAAATTAAATGTTGAGTTCATGACCTTATTAATATTAAAATCAAATTAAAATCAGCAAATTTAATTTACATTTTATTGAATTCTATCCCTTAACAGAAAAAAGGGTATACAGATATATATGCACTTAGGTTTAACTGTAAATATGTACCAATGGTATAAAAATTAGTCTGCGATGAACAATATTCACACTAAAAATTTGACTAACATTAATGATTAAAACATATTTCATATAAAAACAATTTTTTTTTAAAGAAAATGTTAATTATTTTAAAATTAAAAACAGAATTTATATATACATACATATTATGAAACTGCCAAGCAATAAAAGTAAAAACAATTTAATTTTATTAAATATCTTAAGGGCACGCTTCACTCACCATCCGCAGAAGCTGAAGCTAATGCTATTCTATGGGAAATTTTCTTTACAAATAACTTATTAGCTAATACATATTTTTAAATTCTGTTTTCACATTCTGATAATTCCCAACTGTTAAATTGACGGACCTTTTTTAAAAAAGTATTTTTATTTATTTTATTTTATTTTATTTTTATTCTGAAGCTTCAAAATATGAATTTTCAATATGTGAAATTTTTCATTTTGCAATTTCAAAAAAAAAAAAAAAAAAAAAAAAAAAAAATACATTTTTAAAAAAGGTCTGTCAATTTAACACTTGGGAATTTTCTGAATGTGAAAACAGAATTTAAAAATATGTATTAGTTAATAACTTATTTGTAAAGAAAATTTCCCGTAGAATAACACTGGCTCAGGCTTCCGGTGATGGTAAGTGAAGAGGGACGTTAAAAAGCTTTTTTTACTCAGATTTTAAAAACTTTTAGAATAAAAACATATAATTTCTTCTCTTTTAAAATAGAACAATAAATAAAATAGCCCACAATCTTTTTAAAATCTACTAATACAGTAATTAAAAAGTGAAGAGAAAAGCAACTTATTTTAAAAATCTGCCATTTCTTTGAACTATGGGAAAGAAAAACTGGAAAAAAAAAAAAACATTGATTACTAAACGAATAAAATATTAACTCTTCTTAAAATCAATGCTTTTTTTTTTTTTTTTTTTTAAATACTTACTTTAAAATTTTTTAACATTAATTTCGTGTTACACTTCTGGAACATACATTAAAAAATATCTGATAATTAAAAAAAAAAAAAAAAAAATTGTATCATGAATTAGCTACTTAAGCTCTTTCATAAAAAAGGTCACTTCTAATAAAAACTTTTAAATTAAAATATTTGAAAGAAAATATTATTTAAATTTCTGAAGCAGCTGTGTCCTTAAACATAAAAATTAATATTTAATGTCCAACTTAAAAGGAACAAAGGTCATGTGCATAATATCCTGTCATTTCCCTGAGACATATGAGGTCAACAAAATGCATGAAAAGTATTCCAAGCTGCAGTGTCTATACTACACTGGCATCATAAAATATCCTGTACTAAACTATAACATTTCATTTCTTTCAACAATAATTCAGTATTCCAAAAAATGTACAAAAAATAAATGTATGATTTGCAATTTGAGAACATATTTTTTTGCTTATTTATTCTTTCTTCTTGTGATGACAAATGATTCCCTCAGATGTATGATGTTAGAATTAAAAGTTATGAGATACAATAACAATAAACAAAGTATGTCATCTGTTAGTGAATGCAGAATGAATGAAATATGGTTGTTTGAAATGTACATAATGTGCTTCGAAATGAAACAACACAATGCGAAAAGAACTAGATCTTTCAATCCATCCCAAAAATGCTCTTCCATTTGGAATGTGATCCAGTTTCTGTCCTGGCAGTTACAAAGAAAAAAGTTCCAATAATGGCAGTTTTATTTTCAAGTATCAACAAAAATAGACATTTAAACATAATCAACTCCTTTTGTTATTTCTTTTTAGTGTGCAACATCTCCATGAGTAAAGTCTGAGAGGGTGCATTACCATTCAGGTGACGGTACAGTAAAAATTCCTCACCTCGCTCACTAATCACATGAATGTCGGGCAGAATTTGTAACAAATGGGTGAATTTATCCTAGAAGGGAAAAAAAAATAAAAAATAAAAAATAGAAAAAAACATTATTTTACAAACTTGAATAACTAAATATGTTGCTATTTAATGTTCACAACAAATTTTATTTTTGAAATTGCTAAACTATAATTTCAACAATAGCTGTTAAATAAATAGTTGATCATAAATATGTAGAAAGAAAAAATTAACAGTTTTCAAGATCTTTTTGATATGAAACATCTATGCGTTAATTTGATTAAATTGAAATAATAAATAAATAACTTTTTAAGTACACACTATAAATTGCAAAAACTCGCAATTGTTTATTTTAGATCAAAATTATAGCCTGGTCCTTCATCAGGTGAAAAAAAAAAAAAAAAAAAAACTAGGCACAAATGCTTCATCAAAGCAGTATCAACTCGTGTCTTAACTCAAAACTTAAAGTGATACTGCATATGGCTTCCTCTGAAACATCATTTGTTAAATTTCTGAGTAGTGTTGCTATCGAACAAATAGAGAAGAAACAAAAGTTTAATATTCGATTAAAACAAAACAAATAATAAATAATAATAAAAATAAAAAATTCTTGTTTAAAAATTTTTAAATGTTTGGTTTCAGTGCAAAACTAATAAATATTAAAGGGTAAAAAAACAATAACAAACGTTTTAGATTCAAATAACAATGATTGTAATTGTATACCTTAAAATTTAAGTTGTACTGAATTATTTTAAAAATATTTTCATTATCATTAATTAATAAAATATTTAATTATAGCTTTTCATTTTTAAAATTAAAATAAAATGACAAGAAAGAAAATTCATACTGTTTGCACAGATTACAAACACTTTCCAACTGTATTCACATGTTAAGAGATATTAAATGACACTTTAAAAATATCTCTCTCACTGATTAAAAGGCATAGGAAATCTTTTGTAATAACCTATATACAAACCTGTAGCACTATTTACAGCATCTTCAATACAGAATACACTATTTAACTTGATGAACATACATCAGTTTTCAGACATTCTAAACATACTTATAGAAATTAGAGCGTGGACAAACAAACAAACTGATAGATAAATTTAAGTCATAATCACTTTTAAACTTTGTTGGAAAGTGTTTTAAAAATACTAACACAACTAAAAATGCCTTTCAGTGATTTCCAATTACATTCCTTAATGCATCAGAATGTTTTTGTTTCAGTAAATCAATTGTTGATGCTAATCATACCATATTCTACAGAAAACATGCTTTAGTGTATCTGAATAATATATATGGTGATTTCATAATGTTTGTGTGATACCAAAGTATTAAAGTAGGCTTTACAGAAATAACTCTCATCTCATAGAATATAATGTTTTTGAATTATTTTACGTGTCCTAGTAGACTAACCGAACTGGGTGTTAATTAATTTTTTAATAAGGATTTGAATAATGTCATAGTGTGCTTAAATTAACACATATCAGTTTCAAGGCATTTTAATAACATATATGAAAATTAGAGCATGTATAGACAGGTGAACAGACAGGCAAACTGATGTCCAATAAAGCGGAAAAGTGTTAAAAAGAAACTTACATCCACTACATTAATGTGTGTGTGTGTTTAGTTTCTAAAAAGGCCATCAATATCATTCATGAGGGAGAAAAAAATGTACTTTGCTTTCTGTACCCTATTTCTAACAAATCTACTTAATGTATGGTTCTCAATAAGGTGAATGTAGAAAATACATTGATAATAATAAAATATTTACTAATATGAAAATGATAATTTTTTAATGCTATTATTTTGTTAAATTTAAAATTGTCGATGAAACCTTTTTTAGGTTTATGTAATGTGTTACAAGCTTGGATGCAGTGGTGCACATACAGGAGTGGCTTAGGGGGCTCAAGCCCCCTCCAGTGCAGGGTTGGCAAAAACCTGGGTTTTTTAGAATAAAATCTAAAAAAACCCAGTTTTATTTAATTAATGAAAACATTTAAAAAAGTTTGAAAATCAAACATTTTTTTTTCTGCCTATATGTTTATGTATTTTTTGGCTAAATTTAACTTTTAGGAGATACTGAAAAAAATATTATTTTTTTTCTTTATGTTCTAATTCACGCAACTTGTTTTGTTCTTATGGTGATCTTTGTTAACCAAAAATTATGGCATGCAGTTAATTTAAAAGTATTCCTTAACAAATTAGTTTTTATTTTTATTTATTTATTTTTTTTTTTAAGAAAAAACAAAGAAAAGCACGAAAAATTAAATTCAAGAACAGCTGTTGTCAAAATTTACTTCATGCTCATGCTCTACAATTCCTTTATTTCCAGGCTAACTGTGACTAGTTTAAAAATTCTGAAATTACATGAAGAGAAAAAGTCAAAGTGCAATTTTTTTTCTTTCTTTTTTTGTAACCAATAAAATACATGTACTAAAGTTTTGTAATTTAAGAAAATACAATGATTAATTATAAAAGATTTTTCTAAATTTCGAGTATGCAGTAATCTTAACTGCCGAAAAGTTGAAAGAAAAAAAAAAAAAAAAAAGCCCTTAAATCAAAATACATTAAACGGAAATTCCTGAAATCTGATGAGCAGTTTTCATATTTTGCATATGATGGTTTATGGATATGCAACTTTTTTATCTACAAATCTTTAAATAAACTGCACAATATAACAAATGTTAAAAGCAATTGACTCTTGATATAATGATTTTGTATTAGTTCACAAATTTTAAATAATAAGCTATATAGTATGCATTCATCTTTGAAAAAATAAATCATTTTTAGTTTCTGTTGTACTGTAAGTATAGGAAACTTTCATATTCATGAAACTTTTCAACCTCAATTTTTTTACATTTTTATAAATTTTGCAGTACGAGGAATCCTAAAATCACAAAAAAGATGTAGTATCTGTATTTAAGTTAGTCAGCTCATTGACAGTTTGAGTACAAAATTTCATATAAATGTGCATTATGAAAATTATTGCATGACCAATTAAATTAAATGCAGAATTGACATCTATAATATTAAGCAGCAAACCAGTAAAGGTAAATGTGTCAAAGCAAGTGAAGGTTAGCCTAATTCGTGAGGCATTTCAATCTGTGACTGGAAAATGGCCACCAGCAAAGTTCATTGCTCTAATCACGAATATAATACGTTCTACAGTAAATATTTATGAGGGCAAACACATGATGAGAGAATTGAGCCAGCCATTTTCTGGTTGTCGCACTACTGTAATAAGCATTTAAATGTAAATGTAATGCTAAATCTTCTGTTTGTAAAAATTATAACTCAAAATAAAACTAATTTTTTATGCAAACTGTTTTGTAAAAAAAAAAAAAAAAAAAAAAAAAAAAAAACTGAGTTTCAATTGCTTAGTGTTTTGCATTTTTTATTGAAGAAAGTCATAAAATTGAAAAAACCCAAAAGTTGGCAAAATTGTGGGTTTTTTTTTCAAATGTTTTTTTTTTTTTCTTTTTAAGAAAAAACCACTGGATCTGACTCAATTGAGTCCAACCCAGCCAACTCTGCTTCAGAGCCAGCTGACACGTAAAAAAAAAGGGAAAAAAGATATAAATTATACATTAAATATTATGAATCTTTGAAATCCTTACAAAAATACTAAATTAATGAATTAATTTTTAGTTTTTTTTATCGAAATATACCCTTTCCCAGTGCAGTTTTATGGAATGGACTTTTAAGATAAAAAAAGCCACAATTTATCACAAAATCGAACAACTATTTAATAAGTCAGACAGAATCGATGCTGATGGCAGTGAACAGGGATGTATTTTTCAGAAAAATGGGATATCAGACTCGGCACAATTTTAATTTTTATAATATTTACTAATTGAACAATTTAAAATTGAATTTAATATATATAAAGTTGAACAGAAAATTAAAAAAAAAAAAAAAAAAAAAAACTGTAAAAGCTCAAATTTGGACGAAACATTTCAAAAATTTGTAAAACTTAGTATGATGACACAAAATGAGAAAGAAAATTTCATGTCTTTCAAAATGTAATTTTTTTTAAAGCATTAAATGTTTACGTCAAATTATGCGAAAATTTCTAGGTTTCATCAAAAAATCATTTAAAAAAATCTCTAAATTTATCTGCATTTTTGAATATACCATTAGAAAGAGAAAAATTGAGGCTTTGGCACTTAGTAAAATAGAAACTGATTGAACAATTACAAATATAAGACAATTCAAAAAATACTTTAAAATAAATGCTTAAATAAGACAGGGGGAAAAAAACTTAAAATATTTAAATAAAAATAATAAAAATGTATATTTAAAAAAAAGAAAGAGTTGTCAAAAGCTTGGAAGATCTGATTGGATTCCATTAGTGTTTATCATCTGACGTTTGCTACACAGATAGGATAGCAATTTTAAAATAAGAAATATCCCCCAGGTATTCCCGGACACTTCATCAGAAAAGTGGTTTGGGCCAAAAAAGCAACTCCTAAGGTAAACCATTTTCAAGTTGGCAACAAAATGCAATTTTTAATGCAAAGTTTTCTATTGATATTTTCATTAATTAAGGTTTCAGAAATTTGAGACAAAGCAAAACATGTTCCTTGAGTAATAATGAAAATATTGGTATGTCTCGCAACCCTGCTGATCCTTTCGTTTGTGGTGGGATAGAGTCACAGACCCACAAAATAAATATCGGCGGAAGTAACTTTAGAGTGGAAAGAAAATTTTAAGGGTCAATTTTCTGTTAAGAATTAACTTTTTTAAATATTTACTGTTTCTGTTTCTATTAAATTTTTGTTAATACATACTGCTTCTTAAACAATTACTTGCTAACTATGAGAGTGCAAAATGTGCTTCATCAATTTTGACAAAATTGATACTTTGTAAAGTTTTGCGTGTGGAACAGAAATGCTACTAGTTGTAAAGGAGCCATTTTTGAGGTAATCACAATTTACATACGCATGTTAACTTTTCTGTTTATCTTATATTTTAAATATAAACTCTGGATTTTTAGCAATTTGATGTAGTAGTTGGAAGGTGGGAATTTTTAATTACAATAATTGCCAAATTAATGTAAAAAAGTCATATGTGAAAGTGCTTTTCATCTGGTTTTAACAGTGTCAAAAGGAAATGGCAAGAACGTTCTACAGGCCCTAAACCATGGCAAATTCTACCTATACATGCATTTGGAGATTCCTGCACAGGTGGCTCCTTATTATCTGGCTCGTGGGTTTTATATGCGTGAAAGGAGGTGAAGATTTGTTAGTAGAACATAGAATGGCATTGTTCAACTGGGCACAACACAACTGAAAGGATCTGGAAAACATATTGCCAGTTACAGAGATGTCAAAGTACATGAGAAGAATGATGTTTTGTATACTAGGCTGTCATATTGTGCACAGCAGACTTTGGTCATAGATGGACCTGAACATACAAACTTACGTCTGCAAGCTCAATGCCCAACTGACAAAACTATTGCAGCCTAATGTGTTGTATATGGTGATAAATTCCTTGATTTCGTTATTCAATTTAAATTCAGCTTGAATCCTTCGTTTATTTTGGATGCACCACTGCTTGGACAAAAGTATTTACATAAGAAAAACTGCTTAATTACTTTAAATACAAAAATAGTATTAAAAAAAAAAAAAGTGTATGTGTGTGTGTAGTCATAAATATAATACTTTGTAATCCACATGCACTGTTTATAAAAAAATAAGCTGTGTTTCTGAAAATATATAAAATTTCTAAATTTATGTGATTAAAAACTTCTAAATTTATAAATAAACTCAATATATATAAAAAAAAAAAAATAAATAAAAAAAAATTACAATTATTTGTTGGCAAAAGTTTGCATAGAGTAAGTTAGGCAGAGTTTGCATAAACAAGAAGAATAAAATTAAAATGTCATTTCCATCATAAACAATTTTTAATTAATTGGTTTAATTACTTATTTTCTCTTATAAAAAGTGAAAGAAAATGGAACTTATTTCAGACTAAATAAACTTTCTTTTTTAGTGAATTAAATGCAGTGTTTGAAAAAATGATCCAAAAATAACAAAGTTCCTATTTGCAAAATATGCATACACTGTTGCTGGAGAAAAAAAAAAAAAATTTACACTACTTCCACTTTTTTTAGAATGTTTTACCTTCTATAATTTTAAACAAAATAATAATACTGAAATTCATTGGTTATAATTTTAATAATAAATTAGCTGTAAAATTAATTTAAGCTCCTATTAATTCATATAGATTAACAATTTATGGTCTTGTGTTTTTGAATTGAAATAAAAATATTTTTATGGTGTTTGTAATTTCGTTCATTTAAGGGTCCACTTCACTTACCATCGCCAGAAGCCCGAGCCAATGTTATTCTATGGGAAATTTTGCTTACTTATAATTCATTAACTAATACATATTTTAAAAATTCTGTTTCTACATTCAGAAAATTTACAACTGTTAAATTGTTGGCCGATTTTAAAAAACAGATTTTATTTTTAATTTTTAATATTTTGAAATTGTAAAGTGAAAGATTTCGCATATTGAAAATTCGTATTTTACAACTTCAAAATAAAACATTAAAAAAAAAAAAAAAAAAAAAAACTGTTTTTAAAAAATGTTTGTCAGTTTAACAGTTGCGAATTTTCTGAATGCAAAAACAGAATTTAAATATATATACTTATTAGTTGATGAGTTATAAGTAAACAAAATTTCCCATAGAATAACGTTGGCTTGGGCTTCCGGTGACAGTAAGTGAAGCGGGCCTTTAACATTATATTAATTTGCAGATTTTGCAATTTTTTTTTTATAAAACTTTCGTAAGTAAACTATAACGTGAGGCAAATTTGCTTAGTCAAATTTTATTCTGAATGTTTTGCAAAACATGGGTAAATCAAAAAATCTGTCAGATTGTGAAAAGGTCAAAACTTTTTCCAAGACTAAACAATACAGGTTTCATCTTAGGGGTGCCACCAACGAAAAATGCAAAGCAAGGCTAGATTTCTGCATACCATAATGAAATGCAGAATGGCACTGTTTTAATCATTTTCATTGTGCATGAATGAAATTAAAAATCATGTAATGACCTTTCCTTTGGATATTAAAAGTCATTTTTATCTTTATTTTACTACATTGCTTTTTTTCTTTTATCATCTTATTACATCCATCACATTTTCTTAATAGTCTGATGTATATTTCATGAATATTTTGCATAAACAGTAATTATGCTTAACTTATATTCATATCACTACAAAAAAAAAAAAAAAAATTATATATATATATATATATATATATAATAAAGATGATCCATTAAGCATAGTAGAAGCCAAGCAACAGACACAAGATCACTGAAACACCAATGACCAATAAGATAAAAAAAAAAAATAAATAAAAATAAAAAAAATATAAAGATGATCTATTAAGCATAGTAGAAGCCAAGCAACAGATACAAGATCACTGAAACACCAATGACCAATAAGATTAAAAAATTTTTATCAGTGGATGAAATACACTAATGTAAAAAAAACAGATCTATTAATTAACAGCCTGCAAAACAAACAAATCAATAAAGTAACACAACAAATCTCAACTTAAAACCATAAACTTATCAAAATTAATGAAAAAAATAACCTAAGAAACACAAGATAGGAAGGAAGGAGGCAGGTGGCAATACTTGTGACTTGCCTGTGGGGTTAAATTATATATATATATACATTCCTTCTCATATTTATAAGGACACTTTATGTTTTGAAATAACTAATGTAAAAATAATTGTGAACAAGATTATACTAAGTGCACTTAATATATCTAGTATTCTAAAAACCAAAACTGCTATAATTTTTTTAATATGAAACAAAATTAATAAAAAATAATGCAAAATATTTTTTCTCCACGTTTTTAGATGTTCATAATTATAGGGACAATCAAGTTTTTTTCGTTTTATTTAACTTACTAGCGGATAAATTACAGTTGACATGCGAATTTGTAAACTACTAGGCTAGATTAATTCATACATAAGCCTACAATTTTTCTTGGACGGATATTGCTGATAATTCCTCGAAAAAAATAATGTTCATGTAGTGAAGTATGATAAATGTGTTTTTTAAGTGGAAGGATAATTTCAATCTGCCGAATTTCTAATGAAATTCGAAGATCTAAAATTGCTGAAGGAAATGTGATCAAACGTTCGATAGGAGAGAGATCTGATGCAAAATCAGAGTTGTTTTACAGAGATCGAAGACTCATAATTACTCTTACTGTCCTAGTCATAATGACTGCTGCTGAATTTGCTCATAATTTTTAATGAAAGGTTGGGGTCCACACTTATGCATGTTTAAAATAATTAATAATATGTTAAAATGAATAAAAAACCTGTAATAATCAATAAGCATTAATGGGGAAAGAACGTCTGTGTTAAAATTGAATAAAGACAATATTAAATGGTAAAATATTGCATTTTCGGATGAAAAACATTTTATTCTTGATTAACCAAATGGTTTTAACAGTTACTGGCACGATCTGAAGATAACGAAAGACAGAGCAGATTTTTTAAAGGCAGATATGAATCGGGCATTTTAAAGGTGGATCTATGGTGCTCTGGGGAGCTGTTTCTACTGAAGGCAGAATGAATTTAGTAATTTTTTCTATTATTATGAACATCAAGAGAATATTCACAAATTTTAAACGTGGAATTCTCAGATTTTTGTTAGATTTTGGGGGGTAATAATATTTTTTTCAACAAGACTTACATTTTTGCTCTACTTCTAGAGCAATAGAAAATAGTTTGAAGAAAGAAACTTCTGTATTATTGCCTTTCCTGTGGCCTAAAAGTTGAAAAAAACCTTAACTTATCATATTAGAAAAGTGTATGTAAGTGGAAAGCAATTTTAAATAGTTTAAATGTATTCAGAATATCATCTATGCTGTATGAAATGGTATTGAAACTGAATAAAAAATACAAAAAAATAAAAATGTATATATATACAAGAGAGAATGTCTGACTGTTTCACCCTAAAAAGAGGCTCCATAAAATATTAATTTAAAGAATAACAGAAAAAAAATTACTAAGATTCGAGCTGTCCTTAACACCTGAAAAATTATCTTTTTGACCGTATTTAAAAATTTTTAAGATAGAAAAACTATAAAACCTTTTAAATATAGTCTACTAATGAAATTCAAATTAATAAAAAATATATTTGTTTAAATAATAGTGTTCAGTGTTTAGTTAATATAGAAAAACGGGTATCCTTATAATTATGAGAACTAGTGTATATATATATGTTTTGCATTAAGATGTAAAGACCAACTTCATTTCCTTCAGATATTTTATCAATGGAACTAAATTGTCATGCATATAAATTTTAAAAAATAAAATAAATTTATGCAGTTTCTTTTAGAATAAAAATATTAAACTTTTATAATTAAAAAAAGTTATATTTAATTACAAGTAGTTGAATTTTAAAGAAAAAAATTATAAACAATAAACAAACAGAAAGCAAAACACATAAGAAAATTTTATATAAGTATTTTTTATTTTTTTTAACTAATATTGAAAATGTGAGCTTTTGCCCAGTATAGTATTTTTATTTTATTATTTCCATTTATGTATTATTTTAAAATTTAATATTTTATTTTTCTTGTATAGTACATCATTTTTTTAATTTGAAAACATAGTTGGGCACTATAGGTGAACATTCATGAAAAGCCTTCAACATCATAGAAAAAAAATTATTTTTATCACAAACATAAGTACCCTGATGATGTTATGGCTTCTTTTTTGGGGTTCTTCCACAGTTATTATTTCATAGTTTCATCACATTTTAGTTAAATTATGCTTTTGTTTTTCAATATGTAATCTTCAGTTGAATTGGTTGCATTTTAAACTCTTTATCATGATTTGTTTTTCAGTTTTTATGTGTTATCGTGTTGAAATATGAGGGCTGCTAAAATATAGATTCTACGTTAAATATAAAGATTTTTTATAGTTTCTATGTTAAATATGAGACTTTTATATACTTTATAGTAAAATCAGTGTTTAATTTCTAATCAGTCATATCATCAATACAGTAGAACCTCGATCCATCGTTTTTCTTGGGGTTGAGGGGAAAAAACGATGAAAGCGGGAAAACGACAAATGCAGGTTTAAGTCAAAACACGAAGAAAACAATGTTTATGAATTAATACGTAACACAATGTATACAGTATACTACTAATAAAAACTAATTTATTACTTTCAAACTGTCAAAGAAATAAATCAATGTTGTAGAGCATTAAGTCAAATTTATTTTTAAAAATCAGTATTTTTATGTTGGGTTTTTTGTTCCTTTTATAAATTATACAGGAATTCTTCCAGATTTACAACATTTTTCTGGTCCTTTTATGTAATTTCAAGTGCTTATATAAAAGTTCGTGCATTTTCAAACGCCATAATTGTGTCATCAGTATGAAAATTATCCTCTGTTTCTTCGTCATTATTTTCATTTTTTGAAATCACACATTTCTTCTATGCTTTAGGATACTGCATGTCGTAACGTCTTGATTAACACAAATATTATCACTAAATTTTGTACCAGACATTTTGTACCCTCTGTTACACACAGCCAATCTTAATCTACATTAAGCATCATCATTTCCTTGCCCTTCTGTTTGGTATTTCGCATGCAACTGCATTTCACGAAGCCATATTCTGGATTACTGGAGGGTTTACTTCCTTCCATTTTGAAATTACAAAATGAATAGATGGTCTGGAGACATGGCATCACAATTTTGATCCTCCATGAGAATGGGGGAAAGAGTTATTTTAGGTTGAAAGAAGTAATACAAGTTTGTACGCCATATGGAATCGCCTTGATTTTCAAATTCGTTTTGGTCAGAAGAAAGATTTTACAACGATGAATGCGGGAATATGGCTTTTTGAAGAACGATACATGCAGGTTCCATTAACATTATTTAAATACAGTTTGGGCAGGGACCATAGAATAGAAATAAAACAATCAAAACAGGAAATCGATGGATGCAGGAACAATAGATCGGGGATTCACTGTATTAGTCATTCATATTGAAAGGACATTTAATTCTTTGTACAGATGATAGCTTAAAAGGAGCATTACTTCTTGCATTTGAAATAGGAATAAATTTGGAAATGATCAAAAAATGAATTTTTAATGAGTAGTTATTAAAAAAAAAAAAAAAAAATTCCATCAGATAATAATAAAAGAAAAAAAAATAGCACTGATTACTTACAGTAACTTGTGGATAACAGCTGAGTGTATACTCCATGAGAGCTTGCTGTGTCCTCTCATGTGCTTCATGTACAAGCTTTATATTGTTGAGGGTGCGGACTTCTGCTGAAACGAAACAAACATTCTCTAAAGTAGGATGATATTCATAAGGTAAAATCTATGTACAATGTCACCAATCAAACTGTAATATTTAATTTACTAAGTCTAATATTCAATACTTTTCCAGGACTTCACCTGTTACATTCCTTACAGAAATAAAAAAAATAATCAACTAAATATAAATCAACTATGATAATTTGGAACTGAAAATAACCCTGTCATTTGAGATGGAGGGCAGAAGACGTCTTAATTTTATTCATTTTATTGTAAAGGTTGACAAGATAAAATAAAAACCAATTAACAGAAGTTTTACTTCGTTAAATTTTAAATAATTAAATTTTAATTCTTAATTAATCACCATTTACTAAAGAGGCAAAATAGATTCTTGCCAAAATAATAACTGCAAGATATTGTTATTTAGGTATATGGGCTTGAAATTTTTCAAAATGTTTACAATCAAACTGCAGTATTTCATTTACTAAGTCTAATAATTAATACTTTTCTAGGATTTCACATGCTACATTCTTTACAGAAATTTTAAAAATAATCAATTAAATATAAATCAACTATGATGATCATTTGAAACTGAAAATAATCCTGTCATTTGAGATGGACAAAACCAAATGGCAGATGTCGTCTCAATTTTATTTTAGGTGTGGAGAGGATGAAATAAAAACCAATTAATAAAAGTTTTACTTCATTAAATTTTATTTTAAATTATTTAAATAATCAATATTTACTAAAGAGGAAAAATAACCACTTTCACACTCCCCCCCTCCACCGGATGAAAGGCCATGCACAATTTCGAGCCAAAACAATAGTTGTAAGATATTGTTATTTATGGTATATGGGCTTTAAAAATATCAAAATGTTTACATCCCCCCCTCCCCCTGAGCATGTTAGTATAGAAAATAAATCTCTGAATTAAACTTTTACATGCCCAAATATCTTATTCAAATACATAGTAATAAAAACATATTCACATATTTAGCACAGATCTGTTGAAAAAGAATTTATGTTAACATTATACTTAAACTGACATTGTTTAGTTCATTTTAAGTCAAAAAGAAGATGCCATATATTAACATACTTTATTTTTGAAAAGGTATTTTTCATTAAATATTTACTTGTACAGTCAGGAAGTGTAAGCAGAAGGGGAGAGGTGAGAATATGGGTTTAATCTGAATTTTTACATGTCCCATGCTTGTTGGGCAAAATCATTTTTGGTCCCTGTTACAAAGTTTAATTTCATTAAAGTTACATATTACTGTTTGCATTATAATATATCTACATTTACATGTAGCTGCTTTTTTTTCTGGTATAAAGCTTCCGTTGAAAATAACGGACACTTGGCACCTATGCAATATACTTATATTCCGTGGTTAAAAATATTTCATAATGTTGAAAATAAACATCTACATAAGCGATGGCAAATATGATTAGTATATTTTCACTTTTAACAATTTAGAACAACATAATAATGATTTAGTAACTTTATTCATTAACTATGAATATTCATTTTAGATAAATTGGAGTGTAAGATTGATTTTTATACCAACAAAGTGAAAAATGCCAGAGCCGTGAATCAAACCCGAGTACTCTGATTACCGTGCAGATGCTCTATCACTGGCTCTACCTGGCTGATAACCTACTCGGCATTTCTCACAAAATATCTGTTGGCCAAGTCACCATGTCTGCAAATGCAGATATATAACAGGTGAGAATATTAATCATGGCACAACTCCAATAGATCACGAAATTTCCCCTTAGTAATTTTATTCATCAATTATGAATAATTGTTTTAGAGACAATAGAGTGTAAGGTTGATTTTACACAATTTTTAAAACGTGGAAAATGCTAGAGCTGTGAATCAAACCTAGGTACTCCTGTCCTGTGTGGTAAGCGCCAAAAAAAAAAAAAAAAAAAAAAAGGGGGGGGGGGGGGAATCCACCATTAATATAATAAGTAATTCTAGCAACAAATTTCTCCATACTATAACATAGGCTTTAGAAAATTTCTGTCTATTATTAAAAAAGAAACATAAGCAGGTTAAAAAAACTAAAAAAAAAAAAAAAAAACCATTCTTTTTAAAAATATATCCAAATATGACAATAATAATAACAATATTTTTTAGATTGGACTATGCTATAAAGTATAAAATTAGAATAAAATATTATGATTTGGAAAAATGTCATTTACTACAATTAGAGATAGCTTAATAATAAAATCATAAAAAGCTAAAAAAAATATATATATATATATGTATAAAAATCAACAATCAAATAATTCACTTAAAGTCCAGGAAAAGCATTGCTATTAAACTTACTCATTTACAATAAAAATGTTTACAATAAACAGTTACACATGCAACACATATCTATTAATTTTACAATACAGCAGACAAAATGCAAACATAAAACACATTAAAATGCAAAATACATACTAGTATTATTAAGGCTCAGTATGAAAATTTAAGGAACAAGTAAAAACATCTTATTTGCAACAAAACTTTGCAGCCAAAATAAACAAATAAAATTTTCAATCAAAAGAAATAATAAATGCAAAATAGATTAAAATAAAAATAATAAATATTTGGTTATTTCTTTTACTTCCAAGACTTAACTTCTTTTCTCCAACCTATATTTTTAAAAAAAGGGATAGATTGCAGCATTTTGAATCATAAAAACCTTAAAAGAAAAAATAATTAAAAAGAATCTTACCTTATACCTTATATATAGCTACAACAAGATTGATCTTTAACTTCATGTATAGTTATTAAAACAATAAAGCAAATACATGTGTGTGTTAATACATTTCACATAATTATAAAGCAGATACATATTTTCTACAAAATAATAAAAGTATATTGATAATTAATATTATTATAGACTAAGAAAAATGCAAAAGCCAGATGTACAAAAATACAATTATGTATTATATTAAGGAAATTGTTTTCTTTTGCAAATATTTTAGAGAAAAAGTAAATATAAGGGAAAGAGTAAAAAATAAATAAAAAATAAAAATACTTTTAACAGGTTGGCAAAGGGTGGTTTTCCAATAATATCACAGCAGATATTTAATGTGCTGAGATATATGTGCATAGAATTAATTTTATGAGGGGTTATTAAACGAGTTTTAAAAAATCAACTATATCAAATGATGAGTTGTGGCTACTTAACTTTCAAAGTTTGATAAGTTCTTTCTATTTCTAATCTTTCTAGCATTTCATAAAATTTATTTTGACACCGGGCATTGATTTTTAAAGTTTTTTTTTTTTTTTTTTTTTTTCCCCGTATTTGTGTATTTAACGTTTTATTTATTATTATTACTGTCTTTTTTGTACCAAAGTATTCATATTGACAATTTTGTATGTTTATTCTTGTAATAAAGAGAAAAGAAAAAAGTATCTTTCATAAATGTAATATAGCTTTGTTGCTATATTGAAATAAAATAAATGAGAGCATGTTAAAGTAAAAAAAAAAAAAAAAAAAAGAAAGAAAGAAAGGAACACTAAGGTGCTTAAATCAATTCTTTAGAAAAAGATCTTTCAGTGCATGCTGAGCCAGCCAAATTTTCTAATCTGAATTTTAATGACCATGTGTGGCAGCCCTTAGAGAAAGTAAGCAAAACAACTGTGCTCTAATCACAGTCAGTCAAGGTCCCTCTAGACTGTATTAGATAGCAACGTTACATTGCTTACTCATTTTATTTCAGTGTGTATAAAGATCTTAATGTAACCCTTTTCTTGGGATAAAATAACTCATATTATATTCTTGTTTTACAATTTTTTTCCCCCTTTATCACCCTATTAAAACTACATTTCAAAATCTTTAATGCATACTACATTTCATATTTTTTGCTACTCCAAGTAGATTTCCTGAAATTTTCACATAAACAGCAATTATGCTTAACTCTTGGGTATTACTGCATATTAACAATAAACATGTTTTAATTGTTACTATCATTTAGCATTTACCTACTAAATTTATGATCTAATTAACGTCCCAGAGAATAAAGCAAAGTTTTTTTTTTTTTTTTTTTTTTTTTTAAAGTGCTAGTAAAATAAAGTTTTATAAAGTAGACCTCTTCATAAAATTTAACAGGGTAGGCTTAATTTTAACCCTTTCCTCCTCAAAAAAAAAAAACAAAAATTGCAGTTTTTTCTCTCCTCCTTTCAATTAAACCCACTTGAAAGAAAAACATAAAAAACTCAAGATTTTTTTTTTTTTTTCCAAAATCTTTAAAATTGCCTTTTTTATCTAACTAATAATAAACATAGAAATTTAAATCAGACATCATTTCACGAACAATGAATTTTTCAAAATATCAAAGGTACACAAATTGTTCTATCGACAAAAGCTGGAAAAAATCCTCTGTTGAAAAATAATTTATAATTAAATTATTAAGACGCAATGAAAAAATTAGATAAATAAATAAATAAATAAAAAAGCAATAAAAAAGTAGAATAAATTATCAATACAAAGATAACTGTAAGATGCAAACCAATGTAAAAAAAAAATAATAAAAAAAAAATTCGGTGTAAAACAACTGCACGACTTCCATTACCAACAATTACATGTTTTATATGCATTTTTTGCAGATAATAGACATAAAATTGAACTAACAAAGTAGAAAACTAAAATTTTTCCCTGTAAGAGAAAATTGATACATGTGTAAAGACACATAAAACAGAGTTTACATAGTGAGTTAAAAAATAAGAAAAAAAATTGGTAGAATTATTTTTTGAAACGCCAATTTCCGAGATCTAAAACTGACCTATCTAAGCAGGATGACTGTTAATTTTCTTGTAATAACCACATAATACATGAAGAAGGATATCTAAAATGGATCTATATAACAATTTTCAAGAAAATCGTTAGAACTGTTTTTGAGATACCAACTTTTACCAAAACTTGGCATACTCAATTATTGACCAGAAAACAATAATTGCATACAAAAGGATATTTAAAAGGGAATTAATATGGCGAGTTTGGAAAAAATCTGTACAATCATTTTTAAAGGAAAGCACTTGCGAAACCTGAAATTGAGCTATTTATATAGGATGCCTATCAATTTTCTTGAACTAACCAACTATATCATCGGAAAGGTCATCTAACAGAGTGTTTATATAGCAACTTTGAAAAAAAATCGTTAGAGCTGTTTTTTAGATACGGGCTTATGGTTCCATTTCCAGTTTCTGATATCCTTCTTTCCACTGAAATTTGGAAAATTCATCTGTATACCAGACCTGTCTAAATTTTGATGTTCCGTCGTTCTATCTTTATTAGTTTTGGAGATACGATAGTCAGAATATACCCCCCCCCCCCCAACACAGACACACAGACCCAATTGTAAAAACTACTTTTTTGGACTCAGGAAGCCTTAAAACAGGTGAAAACTCCAATATCGAATTTTTGGACTGAATACAATTCCATTACCTACAGTAGTTCAATAATGGAAGTAATAAACCATAGCACAAACAAAAGCTAACCAAATTAAAAGTATTTATACAAAATAATTTTGCCTTAATTGAAATAAATTGTGTGCAATTTTTAACATAAATAATATTTATAAATTTCAACTAAGTAAAAATAAATATAACTTAAAAACAAACAATTCTACTACTTAGTAGCAGATACACCTAACAAATCAGATTTTAAAAAATGTCGGAAACTTTAATAGTGAAATACTGATGATTAATGGAGGGATAATAAATTTGAAACACTTATTGAAAATTTATTGAGTAAAAAACGTAAAATAAAGCAAGACTAAATAACTGGTTATTTTTACCCCTTTTTTTTTTTTTTTTTTTTTTTTTTTGTAAAAAGCAGATAGACAGAATTTTAGAATGCTTAAAGCACAGCTAATTTACTTATTTATTTGTTTATTTTTTAAATATATTTCTATTTCAAGCATAAAAAGACTTCAGGCGATTTAATATGTTTTCTCTAATTTTGATTTTAATAAATAATTAATAACATTTAATTTTCAAGATTGTCTTATTAATTAAATACTTCCTATTACAAAATAAAAAATATAAATAAATGAAATATTCTCAAAAATTCAGGGGAAAAAAAAAAAAAAAAAAAAAAACTGATAAAACTCAGTTTAAAAAAATCTAAACAGATTATCCAAGGCATTGTACATTTTTAATATGAGAATAAAAAAATATTCAGCAAATTCTATTTTTATTACTGAAATATTGATTTTTGTAATAAGTATCACAATTAAAAAAAAATAAATTAAACACCTTGAAAAGGTCATTATCAAGGACCTTTCGAGGTATCTTGACCTTTTCAAGATATTTAATTTTATTAATTAAAATAGGTTTTTAATTGAAAATAAATAATCATAATTTTAATCTATAATTAATTTTAAGATCCTTATCTATAAAAAATTTACTGCTATAAATAAAGCTAATTAAAACTTAATTATATAAAGCAGAAAAAACAAAAAATACATTTGCTTTCATTACACAGACTGTATATTGGATTTTAAGGCAAATAGAGGAATTTAACTAGACTGGATTAATAAACTGGTATTTTCAGCACAATATTCATTAATACAGTAATCTGTTTTTATCGCTGATTAATATAGGTTATGACCTATTTAAAAATCTCTCTTTTATTTTAAAATTCTGATTTCTCTAAATTATCTACAGTTTTTAGAAAAGAAAGTAAATCAGTAAAAAGTTATTATGAATATCATTTTATTAAAATATGGATATATATTTAAAAAATAAAAATAAAAATAAAATAATTATAGTTTATGTTTTCTAATATTGTTAATAAAAAGTTTTATTATTATTATAATACTTAACATTAAAAAAATAAAAGCAATAAAAATGATATAACAAAAATATGATCAGAATACAGTAGGGTCAATTATCATAGCAAAATCTACGCAACATAATTTCAAAATATCTAGAATAAACAAAATGGAATGAAATATGCAAAGCTAAATTTTTTTCTGAATAAAAATATAGTATCAAATCTGAACGATATTGTAAAATATTCTTAGTTAAAATGTTCTTTAAGAGTGGACAATATTTAATCTCACCAACAGCCAAAATCCAGGTTATTCTACGGGGAAATTTGTTTCCACAATTACTCACTGCCTAATTTATTTCTTTTTTTTAATTCAGTTTTCATATTTAGAAAATTCACAATCGTAAAAATTAAATTTATTTTTTGCATTTTTAATATTTTATTTTCTAGCTAAAAGATGCAAAAAACACATTTACTTATTTTTTTAACTCAAAAATAAAATATTAAAAATATAAATAAATAAAAATTAAAAAATGAAAATTAATTTAACAGCTGTAAGTATTCTGAAAGTGAAAATGGTATTTAAAAATATACATTAAATAATGAGTAATTGTGGAGCAAATTTTCCCATAGAATAACAGGGGCCTTGAGTTTCATCGAGATTAAGTATTATGCACTCTTAATGAGAATTTCTGGTATATGACACAGATCAGATTAATTCATTTTACACCAGAAGTTTTGACTTAAGAGACAAAATTATGTTGTAACTGGTGCTAAAAAATTATATTTTCTTAAATAAAATAACTGGTGTAAAATGGATGTATCTGGTCTGCTGCAACTTATACACCAGAAATCATTTTAATTTGTTTAAAACCAACTAAACTTTAAGGCTCCCAATCAGAGACCATCAAAGTCCAGCCAAACCCCACATAAACTTATGGTTAAATGTGCCAGATTATTATTCTTTACTTAATGCATATTTTTAAAGTTTGTTTTAACATTCAGAAAATTTATAACCATTAACCAGCTGTTGTTTTTCATTTTTTTCCAAATTTATTTTGAAGTCATAAAATCCAAATTTTGCCAAGTGAAGTTTTACATTTTCAAAATAAATTCTTGAAAAACAAGGACTCGTGGTTATAAATTTTCTGAATATGAAAATGTAATTTATGTATTTTGTAATGAATAATAATAAGGCAAATTTTACAACCTAAAAGCATGGGCTTCGGCACATAGGGCAAAGAGGGACATTTGCCCCCTCCTGGAAAATTCTAATTGGTAAAGAATAATTACTTTAAAATTATATTTAAAGCTTTAAAACTATGTTGTTAGAGTGTCAATGATTATATCTAAATTACCAAATAAAACTTATATCACAGAATCAATTAGAAATCGGTCTCGCGGATCAGATTAGCTCTAATCTTTTCCAGAGAGTAGAGTTTGAGTCAACTTGACAGTAAGTTTTTTGAATTTGGGCTGGTTTTGAACAAGCTGTATACTTTTATGAAATGTCTTAGCTTAAATTAACTTGGAAAAAAAAATTTGTTGCTTATATACAGACTTGCTTACTCATCTAAATCAATCTACTAATTAACCATTTACTTGAAATTATTTTCTAAATCATATCAGAACTGCAGTTTTCAGTTTGCCCCTCTTAAAAAATTTTCTAGCAACGCCACTGCCTATAGGTAAACACAGGGTTTAAGGGGACTCTCTACCTATCGTCTTCGAAAGCCGAAGCCAATGTTATTCTTTGGGAAAGTTTGCCCCATTACAAATAAATAACTAATACATATTTTTAAATTCCCTTTTCATTTTCCAAAAATTCACATCTATTAAACAATTTATTGCTTTCTAAAATATGATTTTTTTATTTTTAAGATTTCATTTTTAAGCTCAAAAATGAAAAATTTCACATTGTGAAAATTCACATTTTACAACCTCAAAATAAAATATTAAAATAAAAAAAAAATCATTTTTAGAAAGCGATAAATTGTTTAATAGTTGTGAAGTTTCTGAATGGGAAAACAGAATTTAAAAATATATATTAATTAATAAGTTAAAATGGGGCGAAATTCTCCATAGAATAACATTGGTTCTGGCTTCTGGGGACGATAAGTGGAGAGGCCTCTTAAGAAATCTTTATGTTCACTGATAGGTAAACTTAATTGAGTTCATAAGAAGATATGTAACTCTTGGACTTCATCAATAAATAATCAAATAAATAACTATAGTAATATAACATACAGAAAAAGTATACATAAAAGATAGAACAATATAACAGTTTTGAGGGGATATATCACAGTATGTGAAAATCAACGAAACTCCATGTTATGAACTATGGGGGAAATAATCCTTATTATTAATCATTACATAATGCAATATTTTCAATTCAGGAAATTCATGATTTAAAATCAGTTCTTGTTTTCTGAAAATAGATTTTATTTATTTATTTATTTATTTATTTATTTTTCATATTATTTTGAAGTTGTAAAATGAAAAATTTCACTTAGTGAAATCACATTTACCACTCAAAATGAGCTCACATTTCACTACTTCAAAATAAATTAAAAGTTTACTATTAGTTCATAATTTTTGTAAAAAAAAGGGGACTGATTTAATGGTCATGAATTTCAGAACTGAAAATGAAATTTAGAAGATGGCATTATGTAATGAATAATAATAATAATTTTCCCACAGGTTGACTGTGATATATCCCCTTAAATGGTTATATCTTACATAATGAAAATTACAATATTATATGATTGGAAAAATGTTAAAATCAAATTGCAAAATCAAAACTGAACACCATACATTGAAAAAACATGCAACAATTCTTCATAAAACAATATAATGTAGGATTAAATGAAGCATAGACACTGGAATGCACTAAACCCAAGGGTGACAAACTTGTTAGTAATGTTTGTTGTCCATAGCAGAATTCAAGAAATTTATAAAATGATATTGTCTATTAACACAGTAATAATTGAGCCCTTTTCGTTGAATGAGGTATAAATTCAATTTTGACAAAAAATTAATGATAATAATGAATGTAATTCGCTATGAACTATTTATCTATAAACAATATGTCTATAAACAGTATTTTTATCATTTTGTTAATATAAATTTACGCAATTAATAAAACTATTAAAAAAAAATTACTTTGAAATTGGTGTAAGTCTACTTTCTACAAAGACATAATATTTAGTTAAAAAATTATACTACATAATTTCCCTACTTAATTTTTACACGTGTGGCAACACTATTAATGACATAAAAATTCAATAATATGATGGATATATTTTCCAATATATCATGGCTATTTTCAAAAACTTTCTCATTATGATAAAAATTAAAAATGGCCCATATTAATTTAAAATTGTAATTAAAGTAATTAAAATGGTTTTACCTCAAGATATATTGAAATAAAGCCTTATTATTATTATTTATTTATTTATTTTTATGTACTTAACAAAATTTCATTAAAAATATTTTATATTTCATATTTCATAAACGTATGATTTTTACATTTTGTTGACTTTGAAAGAGTAGTCCATTTGAGGACATCAAAACCAAAAGTATAAATTTCTTTTAACTTGTAAAGTTACTCATTAAGCTCCTTAGCTGTAAAGTTGCTCACCAAGAAAGTAGAATCAAACAACATTATACAGATATAAGTATGTTGTATTATTGTCTTACATCATTTAACCCTTCCCCTCCCCTCTCTCTCTATGCATAAATATTATATGTACATATGTTGTAAAACCTTCCTAAGAAGGCCACTACTGTGTCACAGAAAATTTATATTTTAGAGAGGTGGTCTTTTAATAATGTTATTCACAAATGTTAATTCATGCAACAAATTCTAATTTTTTGCACAAATTTAATATATTTGACTACATAGCACTTTAATAATCATTGTATTATTTTGTTTATTTTGTATATTGTATTTCAAAAGCATTTTGAGAATAATTTTGATTTACAAGAACTTTTATATATACCACAGAAAATTGATCCGCTTAGCATAATTTCTGAGTCAAAAAAAGAGTCCTTACTAAACGATAAATTTCCACTAAAGTTTTTTGGCTGGAAATACTAATTTTAATCTTGAATCATAAATTGATTTGATCAGGGATGAAGCGTGACTCAGAAATTCTTGGAAGCACTGAAGAGACACGCTTCCAAAAACAGAGGGAGAATCAGTTTAGCTTTTCGCCTTCGCGAGATTGAATCTGATTGACGAGAAACCGAAAATACTATTTCATTTTTCCTATCTAAAATAATGAAATTATTGTTTTAAAACTTAAATAAGGAAAGCACCTCTTCTACGAATGCTTCACCACTGGATTTGATACTTTCCTTTAGCCAGATAAAATAAACATTAAAAGATATTGCATTTAATTTTGTTAGCTAAATAATGGTATCACACAAAATTCCTGTTTCTAAGCTTGAACTTGATCTATACAAGTGAACGCAATTATAGTTAATGTTAAAAATGTTTGTCCTGTTCTATCATTCATAGATTTATTCAAACTCTGATATTATGTCAGTTCTTTGTTTCTTGGATGAGGTTATAATCAAGTTCAACAAACATATGTGAATACAGAAAAACATCACTTCTTATCGCTAAACACCGATTATCATTATAAACATGGAAATTAATTTTAATTATATGGTGTACTGCAAGTGATTCATTCAAGTCATGGGAAATATAAAATTTACCTGTGTCGACAAAATGTAACTCCTATGGAGATTAAATTAATTAAGTCCTATGGGAGGAAAATATAGGATTGGAAAAAAAAGGTCCTAAAGGGAAGGAGGCATATATTTTAGAGAGATTTTTACTATATGAAGTGTGGCCTGTTGGAATAAAATACATTGCTTAAGTGCCCTTAAAACTCTTTTGGGTTGAATGAGCCTGTACAAAATCATGTTATACCTCATGCCTACATTTTTTCATCTGATGAAATGTCAGGGTTGGTAGTTTCAACCAGAAAAAATTGTTGTGTACTTTTACAACTTACAGTGTATTTTTCTTCACTGCAAAACAAACTATTTGATATAGTGAAAAATTAGCAAAAATAAAGTATTAATGGCATTATGTTTTTTATATCAAATAAAAAATAAAAGTATCACTCAATTTAAAACATTAAAAAAAAAAAAAAATGATAAAACTGTGTATAATATTATAAACAGAAACAATATGATATACAGAGAAAAGTAATAACCAGAGCATTTCTGGCTTACACAAATATATATGAAAAAAATATATAAATTTTATTTTATAGTATTTGAAGATTTTTATTAACTACATACTTTACCAACTACAGATTCTGGCTACATTAAAAGAGTTATGCAATAATTACTAATGTTATATTTATATATAAAGCAAATGCATCAATTTTTTACCTATGCACAAACAATGAAACCAAATTTTAAATTTAATGCAACTGAAAGTAAAACATAAAAGATAGATACATATTTTAACGGTGTGGGGATGGTGAAGGGATTAAGACCGATTCACTGCATGTGGGTCCTAGTCTTGGGTGCAATGTCCTCCATGGAGGTCATTTTAAGGGGGTTCTAACCTGTATTTATGCAATTTTTGGAAAAAATTACAAATGGCTAGGTCAACAAGCACAACATGGAATTGAACCTGGCACTTTCCATTTAACAGTTTTTACAGCAAAACCTCTTGGCCATAATTTAAAGGGATAAGAATAAAGTTTTTAGTGTAATATTATGCTTATAGACAGTTGTAATATTATTTATACAAAATTATAAGGTTACTTTTTTCTGTGAATACAATAACATCAATAAAATACTAACTCAACTTCAATGGAGTATTCACTTGAATAAAGCTTGATGAAAAATTTACTATTTAAGGTATTTTTGCATAGAAATTGAAGACATGTTCAAAAATCGAAATATCTGTTTCCATATCGTCAATAAAAAAAGTTCCTTCATTCTATGAATTTTAATCAAATATAGGTGGAATTTTGGGGCAAACAAATAATACACTGCTCAAAACAATTAAAGGATATTGCGGTTTTAGGTGGATTTTGTGGCTGGGAAACTTTTTAGTTGATTGATACATGGTCGACAGACGTAGTAGGTTATATGAGAATAAATTACACATGTTTGGCAGAAAAAAATGCATTTTATTGCGCATTTGTGTACAAAATGAAAAAAAACACAATTTGTGCATATGAGAAAAAAAAGAATAAGAAAAGGTGTTTTCTTCAAAGGAAATCATTTTCAGTAGGGGGTATGGTTTCCACGGACGGCCAGCAACGTTGAACACCTTTGAGGCATGGAGTCAATGAGGCTATTAATCACAAGTTGGGGTATTCTGTCCCACTCTTCCAGAAGAGCTCTTTCCAGTTCTTGGAGAGTTTGTGGGGGTGGTTGGCGGCCAGCAACTCGTCTTCCTAGAGCGTCCCAAACGTGCTCTATTGGATTCATGTCTGGAGAACACGCTGGCCATTCCATTCATACGATTTCTTCCTCGAAAAGGAAATCCTCCACCAGGTTAGCACGATGTGGCCTGCAGTTATCGTCCATTAAAATGAAGTCATATCCGATTGCTGCAGCGTAAGGGACTACAATAGGTCTGAGGATCTCATCCCTATATCGGCGACCAGTCAGAGGTCCATCTCGAATGATATAGAGGTCTGTGCGCCCATCAATGGAGATGCCACCATACACCAACACTCCCCCACCGCCAAATCTGACACTTTCGTGCACGAACGCAGGATTATTCCTACTGCCACGGTCCCTCCAGATGAAAATACGCCTATTATCAGGCTGAACCGAAAAACGGGACTCGTCAGAAAAAAGAACATTGCCCCATTCATTTCTCCTCCAGTTCACATGCTCTGTTGCCCACTCCCTGCGGTCGCGACGCTGCCTTGATGTTAGTCTAACGCATACCATCGGTCGGCGAGCATACAGACCTACACCATGGAGCCAGTTTCGGACAGTCTGTGTTGAAACCGTGGTGCCAGTAGCCGAGCGAAGGTGTTGTTGGAGAAGAGTAGCGTTCATATTTCGGTGTCTCCGAGCCATTAACACTAAATAACGATCTTCATTGGGGGTTGTTGTCCGTCTACGACCTTGCCCTGGTCTTCGGCCTGCACTTCCAGTCTCCAAAAAACGGTTCCAGATCCTGGAAATCACACTTTGTGACACTCCAATGGTTTGCGCTACTTCAGCTTGAGTTTGGCCCCCTTCTAACCTACCAACAACTCTCCAAGCTTCTGAATCGGTTAAATGACTTTGCTGAGACATCATACTCATCAAAACAAAGCAGTCACTGAATGCCGATCATCCTTGTCTTTATTGTCTTTTATTCAATTGAAAGTCAAATTTCATTCGCTGCCGCTGAAGCAACGTTTTTGACGTCGAACTCAAAATTAGCATACTCTACAGTTTGAAAATCAGAAAAATTTGCATTTGTGATTCTCTTCTTCCATTTTCGGCAAAAAAAATTTCGCTTATATCTTTATTTTATATAAAACTTACAATATCCTTTAATTGTTTTGAGCAGTGTATTTGGTAATTTGAAACGGTTTTAATTTAGAATTAGATCCCTTGCCCCTTCATAAAAAACATGTAATTTGTAATCCTACAAATTTTACAGAAAGTAAAACAAATCAATATAAAAAATACATAAATAAATAACTAGTTACAGTATAAATGCTATAACAAAAAGAAACTACTTAAAACCGAAATGTGATACTTCACAAATAAATATTTAAATTGTCCATTTTTTTTTTTTTTTTTTTTTTTTTTTTTTTTAAATATTTAAAAGTGAAAAATCTTTATCTATATTTCTAAAGCTTAGGCATTGAAATGTTGGTGTATAATTGAGATATGCATAAAATCACAGGTCA
Organism: Salticus scenicus; assembly: GCA_963930645.1. Taxonomy (NCBI): domain Eukaryota; kingdom Metazoa; phylum Arthropoda; class Arachnida; order Araneae; family Salticidae; genus Salticus; species Salticus scenicus. The sequence goes on along the minus strand of OZ005648.1, from coordinate 319,615,934 downwards.
TTGTAACTGAAACATTAAAATACAAATTTTCTGAAAGAGCCACCAATCCTTCTGGAAATTCCATCATAAATGAAGCGATCCTACAACTCTTAAAATCTGTGTTTATGGCGAAAATTATGACAAAGATTTAAAAAAAAAAATCTAAAATTTTCACACATTTTCACAATAGAATAATTTATTAACTTTCAAATATTAATTTATATATAAGCAAATTATGGATATTATTCTAATCTACCTCGGTGGTGAATATTTTAAGTTTTAGTGAAACAGACTTGACTCACCTGGATTTAGTAATAGGAGGAATTTCAAACAAATGTAATCTAGAGGATCAAACTTAAGTTCTTGTAAACGAGCAGACACATGATTTAATTGGTCCACCATGGTCGCCACTCCTAAAAGTGACAAATTCACTAAGCTAAATTTTTGCCCATTAGGCATTGTAGTCTCTTCTGGCAGACCATTGTGTAGTCGCTGATGAAGGTGATCAAGAATCAACATGTCACTCCAAGAATGTTGCAACAATTTCATCTGATCATCCACCTATAATCAGAAACAAAAATTAAGAACATTCAAATAAACTAAGTATCTTCCCCCCACCCTTCATCCCAATGGTCTGAAATTAGTCCAATCTTTTACTATACACCACTGGATATATAATATTGCATGACTCATACAATATACTAATTGTCATAAAATTTTTAACACTCACGGTGAGTGTTAAAAAATGTAAGACAATTAGTGACTTCAAAACAATGGTGGTAATATATTGTTTAGTTTTGCAATGGTTTACATTTTTTACTGTAAAAGTAGAGGAACTTAAAGTATTTGGCTAGTGACAAAGAGAAGAGAGGATTTAAGGGTTATAAATGCAATATCAGAGTGATGTAAATTCCTTATAACGTTTAAAATATATAGATGTAAGCAATTAATAAAAAATAACAAAGAATAAAGAAAAGTATAGAAAAGGTAACAAATTTTATCATTCAACTGTTTTAAAAGTTCCATAATAAGAGCATCTTCTTTATCACATAATGAAAGAAAATGAGAGTAAGAAACAGCAGCAGCAGAATGTGACTGTTAAATGTATATATATTTTATATGCATTTTCCCTTTTGCTCTGAGCATAAAAGGGGATTTAAACAAAAAGAAAAAAAAAAAGCTTTGAAGTTGCTAAATGCTAAATTTGTTTTGGATTAATATCAGGAATGGCCAACCTGAGCCTCTTGTGGTCGACTCAATACAATTCCGTAGCTCACAGCAGAATTCACAATATTTATAAATTGATGTATTGAGTTCACACGGCAAAAATTAAAAACTTGGCTCTGACTTTTCTGAGTAAAACAATTATGGATGGTTATGTTAGCTAAGAACAGAAACACTTCTGATCGAGAGTTGAAAGATCATTAATAAATAAATTAGAATCAAATATAATTATATATTTTTAATGATTTATTCATGTTTAAATACAATGTGGTCTTGCAAGAATAAAATGTATTTATTTCCAAAGTGACCTACAAAGTCTTTTGGGTCGGACTGGTCTGTTTTATACAAAGTGGTCAAAATTAAACTAAACTAATGGTACATGGTACTCTCAGTTTAATAACTTTGATTCTATTGATCTGATCCATATAGAATTGCAAATATGTATTATGCACGTCAAAGGGTCGAGGTTTAAGTTTAAAAAACAGTCTTAACTTTCCCTGCTGGTGCACTGGATGAGCTTAAAGTTGTTGCACTTGTTGATGCAACAGAGAAGCATTCTGTAGCCTAAAGCAGATATAAACAAGTTTTGTTTAAAAACTACTGCAGATTTTTGGCATGGTCACTGTGATCAAATAATTGTTTAAAAGTCAAGAATCACTTTTAAAGCAAAATGCATTTGCTTCTTACTCATTGTCATTGCAGGGTTGCCACAAAAGAAATAGAATAAAAATAGTTGCTTTAGTAGCCTAGATGCATCAAAATAGTTGCCTAAATAGTAGCCTAGTGACCAAAATACTAGCTTAAATATCACATGCTAACAATCATTAAAGGATAAAAACCATACGCATTTCCTTACTATTCAATATAAATATACAAAAAAAAAAAAAAAAAAACTTCTGAATGTTAAAAGTGAATTTAAAAAAAAAAAAATCATTAGGCAGTGAGTCAAACAAGTTGTGGAAACAAATTTCCCCATGGAATAACATGTGGTTTGGTTGTTGAAAAGGTTAAGTATTGTCCACTCTTAAAAGCTTTTTTTTTTTTTTTTTTTTTTGAAGGGGGGGGGGGGGGGGGCTTTTTTCCTTTTCTGATTTACTATAAGAGCTTTCTTTTATAATTTTGTTATTTTTTCTTACATGAAATCAGGATGAGGAAGAACATAACAGGTCACAGGAGTGTACTAGTAGTCATTTGCAATAAGCAAATTGGCCAGTTTAATTGGTACATATGTCATGTCTGGTGCTATTTCTACATTCTCATTGGATAGTCTACCTGTTTCAAGGTCAGCATCAGGGATATACCGCACTATAAGGTGGTGGAAAAAAAAGGTGAAAAGGTTAAGATATGGGATTGTTTATAAAATGCTGGGAAAATATTTCTTTCTGAAAGATTTTCCTGATATTTCTGGAAGAATTTTGAAAAAGTTGGAAAATAGTCTCCCAATAGTTGCCTTTTTGTGAAAATAGTTGCTTTTTCAAGCTTTTGGGTCAAAAAAGTAGCCATAGTCTCCTCAGGCTGAAAATAGTCGCAAATAGTTGCCTTTTAGTAGCCTGTGGCAACCCTGCATTGTGATCTTCTTTGAGAGCATTGTTTATTGGTGAAAAGTTTTATGAATTGTGAAATTATTTTCTACATGATAAATCTTTTCCCCCACATAACACATATTTCAAGTTTTATCCTTATCCAATCAATAGAATCAAAGATATCAATCAATCTCTGAGTACCGTCTGTTTATCTTTTACTACCCATACTATGCTAATTTTCGTTCATTTGTCCATTTAATAATTTTTTTTGCAAAGATGTAAAGCTAAAAATGTCCTGCAGAAGAGGGAATTGACAGTGTTGCTAAGAGAGGCAATTTTCAAGTTTTTATAATCAAAATACCACTCAGCAAATCATTTTAACACATATCTAACAAAGAAAAAAGAAAAGGAAACTAGTCCATAATGCTGTAAAACATGTCTTAGATCACTAAAGAGATATAGCAATACATTTAAAAAGACAGAATAGGGTAATTGCAGGTGAATACAATGTTAATATGTCTAAAATTAAATTGTAAAAAATACATTTTATTTTTTTTATTTTCAATGAACCATGCTTTCATCTTATTTTAGTTTATATATATATATATATATATATATATAAATAATAGATAACGTAATAAAATTTAATCTTAAAATTTAGCAATTAATAGAACTAAAACAATAACAGCACACTAAAATATAGAACTGAATTTAACATAGAGGAAAGAATGACAATATATATATATATACAAGGGGTGTTCAAATGAAAAGGTACGAAACGACACTGTGGGTATAAATGAAGACTTTATTCCAAGTATGCACCATAGGCCTGAGCACAACTATCCCATTGATTAACGAGCCGAAGAATTCCATGCTCCCAGAATTCCTGTGGCCGTGACGAAACCCAGTCCTTCCGAGCGTCCTTGAGTTCGTCGTCCGAGTTGAAGCGCTGCCCTTTCAGATGTTTCTTCAGGGGACCAAACACATGGAAATCGCAGGGCGACATGTCTGGGCTGTAGGGTGGATGGTCAAGCTGCTCCCACTTAAACTTGGCCAGTTCCGCGTGTGTGACCCTGGACACGTGTGGACGCGCGTTATCATGGAGCAGAACCACACCCTCCGTGAGCAGCCCAGGTCTTTTGTTCTTGATGGACCTGCGTAGGCTTCGGAGTGTCTCACAGTGCACATCGGAGTTGATGGTTCTTCTGTGCTGAAGGAATTCAACAAGTAGTGGACCTTGGACATCGAAAAAGACGGTGAGCAATACCTTGCCTGCTGACGCCACAGCTTTGAACTTTTTAGGGGGAGGGGACGACGCATGCTTCCACTGCATGCTGTCCCGCTTTGTCTCTGTCTCGTAGTGATGGCACCAGCTCTCATCACCTGTGACGATCCGCTCCAAGAAGGCGGGGTCTTCATGATACCGAAACAGATTTTGAAGTGCTATCCCCATACGCAGTTCCTTTTGCTGGTCAGTGAGTTGCTTCGGAAACCAATGCGCGCACACCTTCCGATAACGCAACTTGTTGTGGACTATTGTCCACACTGTTCCAACGCTGACATCCACCTTCACCGCCAACATTCGCAATGTGACACGGCGATCACTTCTCACTAGGTCGTCCACCTTGTCAATGAGATCGGCCGTGATGACTGTGTTTGCCTGGCCTGGTCTCGGGTCATCAACCAAACTCTCACGGCCTGCACGAAAACGGGCACTCCATTTTCGCACTGACTTGTCGGACACACAGTCTTGCCCGTATACGGTCACCATCCGGCGATGAATAGCGGTCGGTTTAACACCTTCCGCTGTCAGAAATCGGATAACTCCTCGCTGCTCCTCAATCGTCGAATTTTGCAACATGAACGCCATCCTGTATTCTCACGCACTACCACGTCAATTGGACGGCGCTCTTTATCAGAGCCTCTGCTCTCTCCTGCGCGTGCGGGTGCCCGCGCATGCTCCGATCCACAACGGAGACTCCAATCACATCCTTACATGTCTGGCTACGTTCCTCCCATAGTGACATAGGCAAATATGCTAACGATTACGTTGTTTCGACGTTTCGTACCTTTTCATTTGAACACCCCTTGTATATAAAATTTTATTACAGAACAACTCTAAGGTAATTAGATTTTAAAATAAACTGAAATAAAAGATAAAACAAACAAAAAAAAAAAATGAAAACAAAGATCATTATTATTTACTCTAACAATATGTATATAGTACATGCTTTAACTTTTTTTCCCCCCTCATTGTATTAAAACCAAATTTTGCATGTAATATTCTACCTACAGATGCCTTTGTTGGCTATTACTCACTCTTATAAATTAGACTATACATGACTTGATTAACTGCTGAAGTGCAATTTTTCTTGTATTTTTAAATGTAAACTATAAATTTTCTTTTCTTCTATTTTTATTTAACATCAATCTCATAGGTTTTCATTTTATTACATGCTTTATTGTATCGCCTTGTTACTACTGTTTACAGCCGGCAGCAAAATTATTCGAGCGCTAGCAATAATTCCAATGTGAAAAAGTACATTTAATACTTATTGTTAAATAAATTCTTGTCGAGTCATGTTCTTAGTCAGTCTAAGAATATGATTCGATAGAGATTTATTTAACAAAACAGTATTAAGTGTACTTTTTCCACATAGGAATTATTGCTAGCACTCAAACAATTTTGCTGCCAATAGTATTTTGTTTATCTTTTCCTCTCTTTTATCAATGGGGCTTTTTTTTTTTAGGATATTCCCCCCCCCCCTTTATGTTGAAAAGATTTATTGCAATTTTGAAGCATCGTTAATTTACAGCCCATATTAAATAATCGATTAAAAAAAAAAATACTGTACAACATACTATGTATTTTTTATTTTAATATTTATTTTCAGTATGAGACTGTGAGAGAATGATTACATTAAATCTACTAACCTAAGTTTTTTAACTTTTTACTTGATTTCTAGATGCATTTTGAAGAATTTCAGTTTTTTGGCGATAAATTAAAATCTGTCAAACGTCATTTTTAATCATTTAAATTCTACTATCTCTCTTCCCTGGGGGAAAGAAGAGGGCTTTTTACACATACACATACGCAATTAATATTTATTTTATTTTTTACTCTACATTCGATCACGATGAATGTGGATCCTGGCCGGAGGTGCAGGGATTGAGGCCGACTGTCTACACGAGGGACCAAGGCATCGGAGGTATGCTTTCAGTCGGGGGTCTTTTTAAGGAGGTCCTAGCTTGTATTCACGCGAGTTACGGAGAAAACCACGTAAAAATCCTAAAGACTACACATTGAAAGAGCACAACCTGGCGTTAGGGGCAAAAAGAGATAAATTAGCAATGATGGAATATCGTGGAAACCATCGCAACATTATTCAGGTGTGACAGATGATCTGTTAGACAATTAGACTCATATTGCATAAACATTATTTTAGAAAGTACTTCTTAAGTATTTTCTAAGCAGAGTTACCAACCCTCCGGATTTCTGAACACCTAACAATAATTGTTAATAACAAAAATCGCTTTATTGAATAACGAAATTTTGGGATTCAATAAGTTTAAGATGACTTTGAGGAAATAGTGAATTAAAAATCCGGTGGATTGGTAGCTCTATTTTTAAAGTGTGTATTTGTTAAGTTTTTATTAGATTTTTTTTTTTCTTCTAATTTCGATATTTTCACCATTTGAAATGTTAATTTTTATATGAGCTTGCTTTTACTGCGAATGAAAGATTTCACGGATCTATTAAATAGGGCTTTGGCGGATCACCGCGTACCCTACAGGTTTCTAATGACGTCATAATATTTATATTTCAGTCTTCAGTTAAATAAAACCCTCTTTGCTGTTTAAATGATTTATTTTGTACATTGTCATTTTCATAATCAAATGAAACAACTCAAATATTGTTAAAATTTCTGGATTTTTTTTTTTTTTTTTTTTAATGTGTAAAATGTTTTTTTTTTTTTTTTTTTTTTTTTTTTTTCAAAATATTGCAGATTAAATGGAAAACAATAAAAAAAAAAAAAATATATATATATATATATATATTTGTAAACATATTAAAAGGTATAAATAAAAAATACGTGACATGAATCAAACTATTATTTAAATTTTTGTTGGTTATAATAAAAGCAATTGTCATTTACATATCAGAAATAGTTGCCTCTTCATGCCGATAGATGGCAGGAAGTGTAAGTGAAGTTCGAGTGTCCCAGTGACCCACTTTCCAGCGGAAACTAGGGAAAGTGACGCCAAAGTAAAGGTGAAAGGGGGGGGAGAGGACGGATTGGGAAAAAATGATTTAAAAAAAGTTCACTGGATTACGGGCGACTCAATTTTTTAATAGTGAGAGGGGGGAAAAAATAAAAAAAGAAAGATGGGATTGTAGTAGTGAATAGTGATATGTCATTTAGAAACAAGTTAAAAAAAATTCCTATGATGTATGTTTTTCGTATTTTGAGTTGCTTTCCACGAGTCTTGTGTAACTTTTCTCTGCATACCACGACACCACTTGAAATGTATAAAAGACAGAGATTATGAATGGAATACTAATTATGATTTTAAAGAGATCATTCTGAATGAACTTATTTAAAAGAAAAACGAAACTTTTTAACAACAGTAAAGCTAAGAGCCAATATTCTATTTTCGAGAATTTCAAAGAGTTTTATTGCCAAATAGAAATATTTTTTAAACAGAAAAGAAACTTAGGAAGGAAGAGTTTTCCTTCAGAAATGAAAATCTTTTTATGTGCATGTTTCAATTAGATCACTTTTTTAAATTTTTAATATGTTTTTCATTATTGATTCTTTGTATGTAAAGTGCTAGTATAATCCTTCAAATAACTCTACATGATTAATAATTTCAGATTTTCAGGTATATATATTTATTTATTTACATTAATATAAATGATCTTAAATAATGATTAATGGACAGATTATTACTCATATATGAACAATAAAAAATATGCGAAATTTGATAGATGTATGTGTAATAACGACGATTAGTGATGCAATTATTAGCTTAGGTAATAAACTCAGAAAACTTCCATTTTTTTTTTTTTTTTTTTTAAATAAATGTTCTTTAAATGCGTCCTTGCCCCTTATGCGTTGATAATATATATTTCGATACCTTATGTGTCGCGTCATGTGCTAGTAATTTTACTTTGTTCTATATATAATAAACGTAAGAAAGTATTGCACTCGTAAAAATTTTCCACTTTTTTTTTTTTTTTTTTTTTTTTTTTTGACGGATTTACACATTTTGAGAGCCCTTGAACACGATTTGACCGTGGGGATGTGTGTGTGTAACCAATCTTTACCACAGTTCCTAACGAAAATGTGCACAGATTGCCACGAAACTTCATATTTGGTTTGACCTTGGAATGATTTGGTACTGATTAGATTTTTGACACGTACTGCCCAGCAGGTGGCGCTACTGTGCTGTATTTTCTCTCTTCCCGGGAAGACTATATCTCAGCTCCTTTTGTGTATGAGTCGAGTAAAACGAACTTCTTGTGTAAAACAGCTTCTATGAAAACTATGTTACTTCAATCTGATGCATATGGGCCAATAGGTGACAATGTTATGAAGCTCTTTTTAGGTTTCGTGCCATTTTCCAGCCAATTCATGCATTAGAGCGATCCAGATAAAATTTTGAGAAGACCACAGCATATATATATTATTTTTATTTTTATTATTATTTTTTTTTAATACTGACAAATATAGAATTTGTGTGATGATACATAATTTAATTGCTACAGATCTTACTGTACTTATACCACCGATAATGAATGTCTATAAAATCAACTGTTATACCCCTTTCATTCTCTTTGAATGTCTCGCAGAACATGAAAGATATATTACAATTTTCCCTATGGATATAATGAAATTAAATAAATACTATTAAGCCAAAAACGAGTTCATTGTGGAATGTGCATTCGGACTCTCCCTTTGCTTTACTATACCTACAGAAAAACTTTAGCATTTTCAACACATTAAAATACATTGCATAAATATACAATAAGTATTTATTAAATGATTTTTAACACCTTCTGAAATAATATTCCCCTTCAGTATTTACCAATCAAAAAAAAGGAATAAAAAGAAAAAAAAGTTTTTATTTATTTTTTTAACCATTTTATACCAAATATGTACTCTTCGGAAACTTATCATTTTGCTTTTAGAAGTAAACTTTCCTGAAATATCGTCTTTAGGAACTTTTAGATATCTTAAACTAAGTATTTCGAATGAATAACTAAATTTTTAGCCCCTAACATCAAGAGCCTCTGGAACCCAGTTGCAGTCCAGTCGGCTTGTATTCATAATACATATTTCGATTATTAATATATGCATAATTTTTTCTTGTTTTTGAATACAATCAAACACAGAATCAATAAGAGCAAGATATAGGACTGAGTCTCCCCAGGCGTAACCATAAACAGGACCGATAATGAATGAATTTAAATAATACAAAAAAAAAAAAAAAAAAAAAAAAAAAGCTATTATATCTCTTTCACATTTATTTTATTTCATTATTTCACAACTCTCCCCCTCAAAAAAAAAAAAAAAAAAAAAAAATCCGGATTTCAAAAATGAGCACTGCAATCTTTCAAATGAGCCTAAATGTATAAAGAAATTTCAAATATTGATATTGGATGAAAAATTTGTGCCGTAGAGGAGGAAGACCTTTCTTCACTTATAAAATTAAAAACATTTCTATCAACACTGGGATGGGATCTTCTAATATATAAACAAATCTAAAAGTTAAAATACTATTTCTGTGATGCCTGGATAAACCTGAATAAACTAAACTACATAAATTCCTTTTAATTAAAGAATTTATCAACATAACAGTTATCTATGATTTCTTCAGCAGCACTCATACATATACATGTTTTCAGTTAAATCCAAGATTTTATTAGCTTCTCTGCAAAATGGCGAAATACTCTTCCAGTTCCAAGTAGCGGAGCAGAGAAATTCTGCTCTACGCCACTGGCGTTTATTTTGAAAAGATAGAGAGAAATGGCTTGTTTGTCGTCAGGGCCCATTAACGCCGCTCAAGGTCACAGAGAAGAGAGAGAGACAGAAGAAAAGCGGAGTGCGAAAAGGGAAGAAAAGTGGGTCAAGCTGGCAAGAAAGGGTGGCCAAGGCTGATACGTTCGAAATAGAGATTCATTAATGATTCGTGAGTAGTAAACAAACAAAACACGCTGTTTCTCAACAGAATTACACCAGACTGAAATGCCCAGTTGATAAGGTATCAGCAAGACGAAACTGGCTATAAAATTTATTTGCGAATTTAGTAGATTAGAAATATAAGAGCTTAAATGCAATAAATACACAAAATAACATAAGGAGAAAAGGGTGTATATAAATGAGAAATTTTGCATATCCTCCACTATAAATTTATTACAGCAATTGTCGTTTATGGAGTATTAATATTAATTTCATTTTACAGGAAACTTTGATCATCTGGGAATAACAATTTTGTATGAGAAATAAAATAGATCTTTCAAATATTTTCTTTGTGGCAAAGAAATTTTATATACTTTTACTCACATATTGAGAAATAATAATAATAAAACTTTACTGTAATTAAAAGAAAATATAAAAAAAAAAATATTGTAAAGTAAATGTTTTTTTCTGATAAAACATTAGTGTGTGGAAAGGGGAAAAAAAAATCAAACACATACCTAATAATTCAATAATTCACTATCAACTACATAGTAACTGTGCAACATTGTGAAGATCAAAACAATGAAATGAGCCTATAGCTGCGAAATAAGCCTCTACTACACCCCTCCCTCTCCCCAATTATGGATCAATTAAGGATACTGGTTGCTATTCGTAAAATCAAAGGATCAAATTCCGATTTCAGTTTGAATGCTCTATGTGATGTAAATATAAAAGTATGTCTCTAGTTTGATTTAAACTGGAAGTCTACAATTATTTAGTCCTCGATTCAAAATAATAATAACATTAATAATAATAATAAAAACTATCAAGTATATAACCAAGACTTAATAAAGGGAAAAATAAAAAAAAGTGCATCAAGAAAAATCTAATTTTATGAAACCCAAAACTTTTATTGAATTTGAAACCTAACGCTGGGGCATTAGGTTCCAAATTGCCTTCAAGTCACCTAAAAGTCAACAATGTTATGCTCTAACAGCAAATAACAACTGTATTGGAGATGGTGAAGATAAATGTTAAACTCTCTCTGCAACAACCACCTGCTACAAAAAACATGCTCTGCTTTCTGGGTGGGGTGGGAAGAATTCTATACCGACTCCGAACTGACCTACTTTCCGAAGACGAGCAAGGGATTTCAGAAAACAAGTGCATACGAACACACCACAATAATACAACATCTATGCCCCGAAGAGGGGAGTTGGGACATCTTTAGCAAAAAAGCACTTTCGATGGCGGGATTCATAAGAATGAACTCACCATGCAATGAGGACGGAAGAGAGTATGTTTATATAAAAAAATATTCAACAAGAGGGAGAGACTGAAAAATGGTGCAGAAGTGGAGCAAGGAGAAGGGAATCAACACAGGTGGGACATAAATTATATATTTTTTCCTTCCCAGACTGGGCAGGAACGAAGGATTCATGGATATCTGTTTGTGAACAGGTTTAAAAGGTCGAATATGAATGAATGTAAATAAAAAACTAGTAATGAAAATTGATCGTTTTCTATTCCCTCAATTTTTTTTTTTTGTAACCAGAAAGCCACAACCACAACCACAAAGGGGAAAAAATATCTGAGAATTATTTAATCAACAACCTGCATTCCACTATCATTAATCTGTACATTACTTTTCCAATTTTTTCTATTTCTTCTTCCTCCTGTCCGTCACAGATAAAGCGCATAATATAATTCGTCTATTAAAAAAAAAAAATAATTTAACAATAAAGGAGAAAAAACTCATGCGACACGAACAGATTATGTCGCACTTTCAAACTTAAAGAGATAAAGTCAGTATAAAAGAAATAAAGAAAAAAAAAGTAGATGGAATTTCTGCCCGTTACAACAAAATGGCCGCATTTTATGGTGAAATTCATGAAAACAGGGTAAGTAATAAATGAAGCAGAATACAAATAATTCGAAACATTAAAATCTCAGTTTCTAAATTTGCAAGCAATTTGTAAGAAAACTGGAACTTTCTAAAATAAAATAATGCACGATGTAGATGTGTCTCTAATAATGCAGAGAGATGCTTGTCACCATTAGTGCTGGACGATATCAGAAATTAAATATCGCGATATATCACCAAGTTAATATCGATATTAGTGATATATTGCGATATTTCTTTCAAGATAGGAAAAAATAGACATTTGTTATTTTTTAACAACATATGCACACGAATTTTAAAGTATACAAGTATAGAGTGTTCTCCATGTATTTTCTGGTATATTACTACCATAACTTTATCATTAAAAAAAAAAAATCATAAAAAGTGAATCAATATTTTGTGTTTCTTATAACTTATACTATTGCTTTTTAGTATACCTCTGTATAGTTTATCCTCTATTCTTCCCATTTTAAGCTTTAATTATTTTAAAATCATATTTTAACACAGCTAATATGTGATCTGTGTTTTATTTGTACCAAGTATATCAAAATTCATAATTCTACTAAAAATAAAGCTTCAGAAAATTTGTCTTAAGATGTAGGTATTAAATAAAAAGGAAAATCATTTTAAATAGTTAAGAAATGCCATTGGAATTGGATACACCTTTTTTGGTCGTAGAGAGTAATATTTTTTACTTAAAACTCTTATATGCATCCTAAATGTCAGTTACTTGTCATTTTTATTTTTGTTTCTGCTTACCAAATCATTACAATATTTTTTAAATGTATATGTGTTCAATTCACATTCATAATAGTTTCACAACAATTGAAAATTGAATTATATATATATTATATATATGTATACATTATATATATATGTATACATTGTCAGTATAAAAATTATATTATTTAAACAATATTATGTTAAAGTTTCATTTTGTTACTTAAAGTAACTCATTTTGCATTTAAACCAATTTTATTTAACATGTACGGCTTAAAAAAAAAAAAAAAGAAAAAAAAAAAAAAGAAAGAAAGAAAGAAGGAAAAGGAAGGAGAAAAAATAAACGCTACACAAAAAAAGTAATAAACTATCCAATATTATATATTTCTATAAAGAAACTGTCACTGTAAAATTACTGAAGATAAAACTTTATTTTACATCAATCAGATAGCACCCTTTCTCCCTTCCCATGTTATCCAATGGGATTTTTGTCGCGTTGTTTTATAAAAATATTTTATTAAAAAATGAACTTTTTCGAATTCTGTTTTTTGAATATTACTCTTTGAACAGGTCGTCTTTTAGCTTAAATTCTGTTTATTGAATATTACTCTTTGAACAGGTCGTCTTTTAGCTTAGTGAGCAATTTTTCGAAAAAATAAATTTAAATATTTTACTTAGAGTCCATAATTTACTTATTGAAATAAAATATTTAAACTAATTTTTTCGAAAAATTGTTCATCAAGTTAAAAGGCGACCTGTTCAAAGAGTAATATTCAAAAAACAGAATTCGAAAAACTTCATTTTTGAATGAGATATTTTTATAAAACGAAGCAACGAAAATCCCATTGGATAACATGGGAAAGGAGAAAGGGAGCTCAAACAGTGATGCCAGATGATCGAAAATTATTTCCCCAAACAGGTCCTAAATTTCCCCAAATCAAGGGTTTTTTTTCGAAAAAATCTCCAACAGGTTTTCCACTGAAAAGAGGAAAAAAAACAATTTTTTTTCAAAAAAAGAATATCAAGCAGATTTTTCTGATTTGAGCTCAGATTTTTCCCCAAATGAACTCAATTTTTGAAAAAAATCCCCAAATAACAATAAAGCTATTGAAAGTTTCTAGTCGTAGGGATAAATCATTACGTTGCCAACATTGACAGAAAGTTGAACTCCCCAGATTTGTCCCCAAACATTTTAGAATTCCCCAAAATTGTCCCCAGAAGCTTCAAAAATCCCCACTCTGGCATGACTGAGCCCAAAGCGAGTTAAACACATTGAACGTCGCATCTTATTGGCCAGAAGTTATCGACACTTTGAAATAAACCAATATCAATGAACCAATAGCAGGAAATGAGCTAAAACAAAAGATATTGTATACTTTCGTCATAATAAGCGTTTGTTTTCATATCGCCCTGTCTGTGGTTTGGTTACTGTGGTATTTGGTATTACACCTTCGATCCATAAGTGGTGATGTGGAATATTATCAAATACTAACGGTAGTATAAATTATTTCATATTATCGTTTAGAGTCAGTAATAAATAAGTCAATATACTGCGGGAAAAGCAGATGGCTTTCAATAAATACTGTTTATTTTTTTATTATGCGGTGGACTTATTAAGGACCTTTCAGAGACTGGCTTCAAGTTCGGTTTCTTTTGATATTCCTTTGATGTGGGGAATCGAATTGACGCGAGGCAGGAGAGAGTTTCCCTCTGCTGACAAACCTCCTACTGCGATCGAAATTGGGTCTCTTTTGTAAAAGAGCAATAAAAAGTAATGTCCTTCATTGTAAATGTGTGCAAAATGTCAAGGGTTGCTTTCGGACAGTGGATAATTTATGAGTTTTGACGCGCTGCATAGTAGCTAGTCTCTAGGAAGCCTTAAAGCAGTGATAATTTAGATGTGAGGTTTCTCATGCAGGAATAAAGGAAGGGGAAATATATGCATTGTGGGAGTGCAGTGATCGTTTGGGGGTGGGGTTATATTTTTTTATTTTATCAGTGAGGGATGGGAGAAAAATAAGAGAATGGGTATTAGTTTAAGATATTGCGCGCTGTTTTTGTTCGGGTTTCCGTTCGCTGATGGGATCGTTCGCTCGCTCGGAATGTTCGTTCGCTCGGGTTTCATTCGGGAATTCGGGTTTCATTCGTGATGCGCGCTTGCGCGGAAGCACAATTCTATTAATCCGTCGTTGGCGTTTAACTGTACTTATCGGCATATCAATTGATCGCGCGGAATATCGTTAAAGGGATATATTGGCAGAGCAAACTCTTAAATATTGTTATCGGGATATTTAAAAAATATCGATACTTGGGGATATATTGATAAATAATCCAGCCCTAGTCACCATATTTCATTCACTCAATGTACATTCCTGCACGAATCATGTTTTACCCGACCCGAAAAAAAAAAAAAAAATTTCATCGACCAAAAAACCAACTCGAACCCTCAACAGAAAATTTTGATGAACCCAGTCCGATTTCTTTGTGCTCGAACCCGACACGAAATCCGAAAACTAAATGAAAATTAATACAGTCGAATCTCGTTAACGTGAACCTCAAGGGGGATAAAAAATCTGTTCATGCTATCAGTAACTAATCTTTATATAACTAAACTAATCTTCATTTTGACGGGGATTGTGGAAACAGTTCATGTTAAAAGTAATTCACGTTAACAGTGTTCACGTTAACGAGATTCGACTGTAATTCATTAAAAAAAATATTCAAAACTTTTTTAAATTATAAAGTGAACTTTCATAGTCCCACAGTTGGTAAATCATTTGAAAAATAATTTAAAATGTAATTACTAAGACACTAAGTTAAAAGATGTTTCTATTGTTAATTACTTTTGTTCAATATGGATGTTTACTATAATAATTTGGATACGCGTATATATAATCATGGGTATATAATATAGTCCAGTCAAAATAGGAAAAATGGAAGAAAAAAATCGTGTAGTTTTGAAATTTTGCATACTCATAGCCGAGAGGGTCCTGAACAACATACTAAAAGTCCCCGCCCGTGGGGGGTGAGCGGGGGGCAGGGGGGCATTTAAGGGGGCAATTTTCAGTTTTTATTAAATATCTTAAAAACTATCGCATTTAGAGAAAAAATATCAATTACAAAATTAATCTACATAAAATTTCCTACAAAAATGTATGTAACATTTTGTTTGTACGATCATTAGTTTAGAAGATATAGGGAGATGAAATAACACATTTTCTTGAAAAATTCTTTTTTGCAATAGTAAAGTCAACTAAAGTGTGCAATTAAAAGGGTTCTTGTCAAATATTTTCTAATGTAAAAAACAAATATATACATAGGGAATATGCAAGGATAATACAGCATGTTTTGTAAGTTTTAAATAATTTTAAGGCTAGTAGGCGCAAGTGGCGGTTTGAGTAAAAATCTGGATAAGTCCAGTCAAAATAGGAAAAATAGAAAAAAAAAAAAAAATCGTGTAGTTTTGAAGTTTTGCACACTCATAGCCGAGAGGGAACTGAACAACATACTAAAAGTCCCCGCCCGTGCGGGGGGACAGGGGGCATTTAAGGGGGGCAATTTTCAGTTTTTATTACATATCTTAAAAACTATCGCATTTAGAGAAAAAAATGTCAATTTCAAAATTAATCTACGTAAAATTTCCTACAAAAATGTATCTTACATTTTGTTTGTACGATCATTAGTTTAGAAGATATAGGGAGATGAAATAACCCATTTTCTTGAAAAATTCTTTTTTGCAATAGTAAAATCAACTAAAGTGTGCAATTAAAATAGTTCTTGTCAAATATTTTCTAATGTAAAAAACTAATATATACATAGGGAATATGCAAGGATAATGCAGCATGTTTTGTAAGTTTTAAATAATTTTAAGGCTAGCAGGCGCAAGTGGCGGTTTGAGTAAAAATCTAGATAACGAAGACCCAAAACCGATCAACATTAAAAAAAAAAAAAAAAAAAAAAATCGTATAGCTTAGAAATTGAGCACAGTTATAAAGTTAAGTGCCCTGAATAACATACTAAAAGTCCCTAACCATGGGGGGGGCATTTAAAGGGGGCACATTTCAGTTTTTATTAAGTATCTTGAAAACTATCGCATTTGGAGAAAAAAAATCTCAATTGCCAAATTAATCTACTTGAAATTTCCTCAAAAAATTGTATCTTCTATTTTGTTTGTATGATCAATAGTTTAGAAGATATAGGGGAACGAAATAACACATTTTCTTGAAATTTTTTTTTTTTTTTTTTTTTTTTTTTTGCAATAGTAAAATCAACTAAATTGTGGAATTAAAAGGGTTCTGATAAAATATTTTCTAATGTACAAAACAAATATATGCATAGGGAATATGTAAGGATAATACAGCATGTTTTGTACGTTTTAAATAATTTTAAGGTTAGTAGGCGCAAGTGGTGTTTAGGTAAAAATCCAGATAACGAAGACCCAAAACCGATCAACATTTAAAAAAATCTTATAGCTTTGAGATTTTTTTTTCTCTAAATGCGATAGTTTTCAAGATACTTAAAAAAAACTGAAATGTGCCCCCTTTAAATGTCCCCCACCCATGGTTAGGGACTTTTAGTATGTTATTCAGGGCACTTAACTTCATAACTGTGCTCAATTTCTAAGCTACACGATTTTTTTTTTTTTTTTTTATGTTGATCGGTTTTGGGTCTTCGTTATCTAGATTTTTACTCAAACCGCCACTTGCGCCAGCTAGCCTTAAAATTATTTAAAACTTACAAAACATGCTGTATTATCCATGCATATTCCCTATGTATATATTTGTTTTTTACATTAGAAAATATTTGACAAGAACCCTTTTAATTGCACACTTTAGTTGATTTTACTATTGCAAAAAAGAATTTTTTAAGAAAATGTGTTATTTCATCTCCCTATATCTTCTAAACTAATGATCGTACAAACAAAATGTAATATACATTTTTGTAGGAAGTTTTCGTAGATTAATTTTGTAATTGACATTTTTTCTCTAAATGCGATAGTTTATAAGATATCTAATAAAAACTGAAAATTGCCCCCCTTAAATGCCCTCCCTGCCCCCCGCTCACCCCCCATGGGCGGGAACTTTTAGTATGTTGTTCAGGACCCTCTCGGCTATGAGTGTGCAAAACTTCAAAATTACACGATTTTTTCTTTTCTATTTTTCCTATTTTGACTGGACTTATCCAGAATTTTACTCAAACCGCCTCTTGCACCTACTAGCCTTAAAATTATTTAAAACTTACAAAACATGCTGTATTATCCTTGCATATTCCCTATGTATATATTAGTTTTTTACATTAGAAAATATTTGACAAGAACCCTTTTAATTGCACACTTTAGTTGATTTTACTATTGCAAAAAAGAATTTTTCAAGAAAATGTGTTATTTCATCTCCCTATATCTTCTAAACTAATGATCGTACAAACAAAATGTAAGATACATTTTTGTAGGAAATTTTACGTAGATGAATTTTGAAATTGACCTTTTTTCTCTAAATGCGATAGTTTTTAAGATATTTAATAAAAACTGAAAATTGCCCCCCTTAAATGCCCCCCCGCTCACCCCCCATGGACGGGGACTTTTAGTATGTTGTTCAGGACCCTCTCGGCTATGAGTATGTAAAATTTCAAAACTACACGATTTTTTTCCTCTATTCGTCAAATTTTGGCCTTCGTTACCTGGACTAATATAAAGAAAGTTTACATCAATTATACAAATACATCATGCAAAATTTTACTTATTATATTCACGCATTTTTGCAAGATCTCAAGTCGACCTGACTTGTTGAAAACTAAACCCGACCTGCACGAAAAATAAATCAGTTAACTCGACCTGAACCCGTCCCACAAAAGAAAAAAATTTAGTCGACCGGACATGAACCCGAACCGCTGGTCTTGCCGGGTTCGAGCAAAATCGGATCACCCGACCCGATGCAGGATTCTAGAGTCAGTACGACTTGATTTAGAGTCTAAATCAATGTTGATTAATTTAAACTCTTGTTGGTAAGAAAATCATTGGATCACAGGTAATCTGAATCTGGATTATTGAGTTCCAAGAGTTCCAACGTTTCTAATAAGGTTGGTTTGAAACTGAGCGTATAATTTCCAATCAGTGATCGATTTCCCGTTCTGGGGGGGGGGGGGGGGGGGCTTGCGAATATTGAAAATACATATAAAATCCTTCTCAATCTCTATTTTGTATTTACAAAAAAAAACATTGAAAGGTATGTTTAAGCCGAAATATTGCTCAGTTCTCCTTGAAAGTTTAACACCCCTCCAAAAATTCTTAACATTTATGATAGCATATATAAAAATCCTTTAGTCAACATTCTTATATTTTTCAGTAAAACCAGACGAATTAAGAAAGAGTTTATACAATAAAATAAATTTCCTGGGTAAAATTAAATTTGAATAACGCTATCTATTGTATCCGCCAAAACTCAGAATTTGTCCTGATGAATATGTATGATAATTCTAAAGTAAATGGAAATATCTGATAATGCTGAAGCAATGTCAGGTTCTAAAAGAAACGTGACACAATGTTTTTAAATGTGTCAAAATATTATGTAACATTTTTGAATTAGCAAACAGGAAAAACTCATTTTAAATCTTTAGTTGTATATACTGCTAAACATAAAGAATGACACTTTACAATTAAATATTTAAAATCAAAATAATTATAAATTTCGAAAGTTAAACTGTATGACTGGATAAATGAAGAGTTTTACTGCTTTTGAGCACTTTAGGGCCCAGATTATGCCGAAAATATTTTTAATTAGATTAATTTTTCTAAATTATAAATCAACCTCTCCTTCTAGAATTGTAATATTGGAAAGCCCTTGCAACCAGTGCTTTTTAGAATTAAAATGTGTCCCAAAGTCGCACATTTTTAAATAGTTTGATAATACATACATACATTTTGAAATTTAAATGGTAAATAGTCTCATATTTAATGTTTTTTATTTATTTTTCTCCCTTACTCTGAAATGATTTGAAACAAGAATTTTGTACTACTAGACATACCATGTGATTATGAACAAAACATTTTCCAAATGTAACAGTTTATTTGCTTACCGAGCAAGACATTCAAACTGTCTTCTTGAATTGCATTTTAAGAAAACGACCATTCCCTTGGAAATAAATAAATAAATAAAAAGACTGGATCCAGATTTATGCTGATATTTTAGTTCTTCAGATGTAATATAGACTGCCCCACTACCCCAGTGTAGCCCCAACTTTAGACAAAAATGAATGACACAATGGCGCCACACAATTAAACAATATTTACTAATAGACGAAACATTTTTAACTTCGAATTATTTTTATATATATTTTTATTAGTGAAAACAATCGTTGCAAAAATCATATGGGCTAGGAATTCAGATCGAAAAAATTGTAATCAGGGGAGTAATTGGCAATGATATAAACTTTTAGAAGCACCGAATCTAGCTTTCGTCTTTGATGCCAGCGAACGTATAGCTTTGACGCTGTGCGTTGAGCAACATCACCCTAAAACATTAAATGCTTCCATTATCTTGCCAGAACGATAAATAAACACATACTAGTACCAGAAAGAACAAATCAGATCGTTTCGATTAGTTGGGGAGCAATAATTCATTATGATCTTACTCTTGAATTTCCCTTTATCTACATTCCTATTTGTTTATTTTAAAGTTTGTTAGTACTCAAGAAGACTTTTTAATTGACACCTTCATTTGTTAATGAAATAAATCCAAATAAGATGCTATTTACCTTGAGGTCTTTGAAGAAAATGCTGTTTCGGGCCCAATCCACCTGTGCGAATAGTGACTGGTCTATGACTTTGCACATGAGCTCAAATACGTCCACTTCGCACTGGTTGTACGTCTGATTTTGAAGAAGGCCAAAGAGGTTACTCTGCCATTCCTTGTCATCCGGCATCGAAAGCTGGAATTCTCGGATTAGCAAGGGTACCTTTCCACTGCCCAGGTCACCGCCCCCGCTGGCCCCACTGCCGACCAGCGCAGAAAATGGGGGAGGGGGAGGTGGTTTCGGACTGGCTCCGCCAGCGTGTGGCGGAGGGGGAGGTAGCGCCGGTGTGGCCCAGGGTGCTTTCAATGGTTCTGGTGCTGAAATAGCCAGGGCATAGTGGGGCGCAGGAGCACACAGGGGTGATGGAGACGAGTCTGGAGAGCTGGTGGAGGAGCTGAGTTGTGGTATCTGGATGAGCTCTTGCTTTATGTGTTCAGGGGGGTACAGTGACGGGGAAGCCAATGGAGGTGGAAAAGGAGGGGGTCCCGCCGGCACGACTTCGTTGCCCGGCGGGGCCCCCTGACATTGCGCCCTTGCAATTTGCTTCTGCCGCATCAACTGTAGCTTTCGGGCTCGGTCACGTTTGTACATAGGTCCGAACTTGTTGCGACCGCCTCTCATCCGATCGGCACGAACGGCTGAAAGAAAAAGAAATCACCATAAATATTGAATTATGCAATAAATAACAGCAATTAAAAATAGTTTAGATACATTTGGATCAATAAATTGAAAAAAAGAAAAAGAAAGAGTGAAATAGAGAGAGACAGAGATAGTAAAGACACGGTTTTTCATCCTTGAAAAATTATTAAATAAAAATATTTCAATATGCAATAAATTTCTTTATCACCTATTTCATGTAGAAGTGAACATATTACAAATAAGGGGATTTTCTTAATGACATACTAGAGTGATTAAAGAAGTAATAACTGCATTACATGGAAATACTCTAACGTTTATGCAAAAATAATTTAGCGAGAATGTTTACATAAGCAACATTTGGGAGCGAGATGAATGAAAGAAGTTTATTTTCAAATTTTTGTGTATAATAAAATTACGATAAGAGACCAAAATAAAAGATGTATTATTAACAGACAATCAAATTAAGAACGATCAAATAAAATGTACCTTAAAATCTGACTTATGATAGCTTATATCTAGGCTATAAATCCTACTACAAATAAGGTGATTGATTAGACGTCAACACATTTGAGGACGACAGTTATAAAGCTATTAATATTTTACTATAATGATTTATTATCTATATAATTATAATAAATAAGCTGAAGTAAGTGCTTTCAGTTACTTTAAACATAAAAGTTACTAAAATTTCTAATTTAAGACGATTTATTTATTCCTCCCCCCGACAAAAGAAAAATTTATAAATTAACAGAAAATTTTGTACGAAAAGTAATATTCTTTAAATAAATTAGTTATGTTTCAGATAAAAACAAATAAAATACTGAGATTATATAATATTTTAAAAGCATTAATTTAAAATCCCTAAAATAAAATAATATTATCAATGATATTTGAAACATTCTTTTATATATTTGTTGCCGATTTTACTTTTCCCAGACCCTTTGGGATTTACAAATGAATATATTATTTTAACACCTCTGCCCCCCCCCCCCCCCCAAAAAAAAAAAAAAAAAAAACTGAGATATCATTAAAATTAATAGTTATATTTTTACATATACATTTCATGAGTTTCGTTCTTTTGTATATTATCTTCAAGACATTTTCCTTAATATATTTACAGAGAAAATTTCCAAATTTTAGGATTTTTTTTTTTTTTTTTCTTTTCTTTTCTTTTAAAGTACCTAAGAAACATGTGTTAAGAACATTTTTATGTATTGTAACGTTTAGAATAGTGCCCTGTATAATTTATTTATTTTAACAAAAACAGCAGTGCCCCTTCACCCCACCCACCCCCCGAATCGTATGCACACAATATCTCATTGATGGCTAGCCAGAATTTGATGATACTTTAACAGCTTTTACATAACATAACATACAAATACATAAAATCAGCCGATTAGCTTTTTAACATAGCTGCCAAACTTTTTCATTTTTAAATCAGATTTACCACCACTTTTTAAGGTATGTACCTACCCTAAAATCGTCGTTTTGGTGAATATTTTCGAAATTTTTTTTATTTGTTCATTTTATAGGCCACACATTTAGGATTCAAAAATATTTAATTTTTGTTTTTACGATAACTAAAAGCAAAGTTATAGTATAAATAATAAACCGGAAGTGAAGTTTCGGATGCCGGAATTGTAGTTATTTTTGTTTGCGATTACATTCATTTCTCAAAATGTATTCAGAATATTGAACTGAAATTTTGTCAAAATGTTTTATTCATCTTTAGCTATGTTCTGTAGCAAAATCTAACCTCTTTGTATTAATTTATTAATTTTACTGACAGTTTTTTTTTTTTTTTTTTTTAGCTTTTGTACCAAGTATGGAATATTTCAATAAATTTTATAGGTACAGCAAATCTTTTGCTACAGAACACAGGTAAGTATGTTATTTCCATACTGTGTAAAGATTATTGAAATATATTCATTAGAATCTGTTATAGGAGATGTGTCGTAAATGAAAATTTTCACTAAAATTTTGCTAAATATTGCCTATGTTTTAAAAGTTAATGAAAATTTCTGTAAAATTTCATTTAAATTCATAGTTTTGTATCCCAACTTAATTAAATACATGTGTGTTTCATTAAAATTTTACGTATTTTTAAAAAAGTGCTCCATATGAAGGCACATACCTTAAAAAAAGGAATGTGTCACACATATTTTAGACGATTAAATATAAGCTGAAAACATTTATGAAAACTTTCCAGTATGAAGTCTCCACCTAAAAAAGGAGACTAGGCACCTATGCTTTTAACTTTAAAATGTTTTTTTAAGTTTTAAACCTAATCACGCCAAACATTGTAATAATAATATTTTTTCCAAAGGAATTCCAGCATAATTTTTGTCATTTTAATTATGAAGTATTTTCCATGTAAGTGCATGTGATGCATCGTTTGCATGTGATCGTGTTCACAAGACTTATATCAAAAAAAGAAAGAAAGAAAAATGGATATTATTAAAGGGTAGTAGGATGATTACGGTCGCTTTTTGCTATTATTTTTGCCGCTCAAAAGTATCTGACCCCTTAAAATTCTGTACAGATTTTAAGGAGATGAAAGTTACTTTGCATAAAAACGCATCTTTTTCATCGCAACGTACTTTTCGTGTTACGAATGATGATAATAATAATAACAACAGCAAAACAACGAATATACGACGAGAGAGCCGCTTCTTTAATCAGAAATAATCAATCAAATAATAAAAAAATATAAAAAGCACCCGCGCTGAAAATGTCCTTTTTCTACAGTTAAATGACAGGTGAAATTTTTCATTCATCCATCCAAAACATATACATTACTCTGATAAGGAATACTCACGTAACTTGTAACGGGAAAGAATAATAAAGTGGGATTTTTTTTTTCTTCTATTTTCATCGTAACGAAACTATAAAAGGCATTTTTTAGAGTACAACTTATTTTGAGAGATTTTTTTTTTTTTTTTTTTCTTTTGCTAAGATTTTTTTTAAAGTACTGTAGTAGTTGCAGAACCCCGCATTCTAATGTGAAATTAAACAAAAAAGAAGTAAAAACAGAAATTAATTTTATTTAATAATTACTTACTAGTATCGACTGAAAAGTATAATATATATACAATATAATATATATATACAATATAATATATTTACAATATAATATCAAAGTATCAATATAAAAGTATAATATATAATATAATATTTACAATATAATATATTTACAATATATATTTACAATATATTTACAATATAATATATTTACAATATAATATATTTACAATATAATCTATTACAATATAATATATATATATTTAATTAATTAATTTTTGAAATTGACATGTTGTTTTTGAATACGAAATTGTATAAATCTGATTATTGTGTATCGCTAGATAGTGGGAAACGGCATGTAGTTCAAATTATTCCAAGTAGTTATAACTTTGTGTTAGAATAAGAAAAGCTAAATATTTTTGACAGTTCAAAGATATTTAGAAATTACATACATAGAAAGTGTATTTATTAGGGCAAGATAAGAATATAATATTGTTGATTCAAAATAGATTTAATGAATTATTTAATTAATTAAATCTAATAAAATTTATTATTGTAACTTAAAATTTATTCTATGAATATCCTTTACGAATATATGACATTTAAAAAGAAATACCTTCCGAAACACAAATTTTATTGATTAACGAGTAACGATTTGAATTCTATAAGACGTTTTATAACAATGTTAAAAATGGTTGAATAATTGGTAGAATAGGTAAAACTGTGATGCGGAAAAATGTAGACAAGAAGCAATAAGATTAACAAGAAATCAACTTAATGACGAAATTGTTGACATCGTCAACAATTGTTGTGTCATTTCGCAAACATTCAGTGTATTTTAGACACAATGTATGTTCTCCTAGGAAAAAATACGGCAAAAAATGAAATAAAATAAATAAATAAAAGCTGCAGAAAATTCATCTTTTATCATATTTTGACCCCGGATTTTTTTTTTTTTTCGAAAATTCTTCAAAACTGTTTAAAATTTTTACACGTAAATTTAACTGGAAATAATTCACTATTAAAAATAAAATTACTATTTATTATTTTAATACGAATATTTCAATAATTAATTAATTTAAATTATTAGAATACTTCAATAAGAATAATTAAAACTCTTAAACATACTTTCCTATATGACTGAATGGAAGAAATGAAACAATAACAAATTTGCATAAAATAAGCTATTTTTAAATTACAAATTATTTTCTTATTTAAAAAGTAAATATAAAACCTAATATATACATTATACATATAAAATTATCTATACACATTATGACAATATACATAACATTATTAATATCTATATTTATAAAATTACTTTATTATAATTTAATGTGTATAATTATAATTTCATATTTCTAGTATGATTCGAATACTTTATATTTTTCACCAATAATTTGACTTACAATAAAAAAGGATGAAATTTCGAAATTAATAATATTAACTACTTTTTTTTCAACTAGGGAAATTATGCAGAGAAATTTCAAGAAAACTATTAGTGTAAATCAAAGCACTCAAAAATGTCCTAAAATCAAAAATTCATGTAAAGTTATTGTTTTTTATTGCTTTCATGCTATCATTGAAGTGTGTATATATATATATATATTGTTTTATTTGTTTTTTTTTCAAGGAATGACTTTTTTGGAAACATTTTTCCCAATACCACTACTTAACACCTACGCACAACACGATACTATCAATAACAGGGGCGAAGCGTGGTTCAAAAACTGTTGGAAGCGCTGAAGAGACACGCTTCCAAAAGCAGAGGGAGAATCATTTCAGCTTTTCCCCATTGCGAGATTGGGTCTGATAGACGAGAAACCGAAAATGCTATTTCATTTTTTTCCTATCTAAAATGATGAAATTGTTGTCTTAAAACTTAAATAAGGGAAGCGCCGCTTCCATGGATGCTTCGCCACTAGAATAACTATAATGTTTTTAAAAATAAATATTTGGCGATAATTACAAAAAAAAAAAAAAAAAAAAAAAATTAGATATCCCAAATGGAACTGTCTATAATATAACTAACTCAATTCATACGTAATACATTTATGTAAATGTAACAAAACATTACAGGTTGTTGTTGCCATAAACTGAATTGTAAATTTAATTTATTTAATTTATTCCCTGTCCTTGAAAAATTATCATTACCAGAAACCCTTGAAGATTAACAGAATTTTAGTACTTCTGTTTCCATTGATCTTTCTTCTGGTGTTTATTAACTGTTTCATGAAAATGTACTTGACAACAAATACTTCAATCTCTCAAATTAATAACAATTTTTTATTATAATTATTTATATTTAAATTCATACCACTATTACTGCATGGTAATATTTATGTTACTTAACCGCTGAATCATACTTACAAGGAGATATTCACTCCAAGACTTAATGATTTCATCCAACACTTAAATGTTCAATTCCATTTAGCACTAGAAATTCTGGATAATCCTGCATTGAACATACTTGCTGTATATGATCCATCGAGCTTTAATTAGCATAACTGCTCGATAATATGATCACAACGATCCTGCCAATAGACGTCGATATAAAGCAGGCCTTTGACTTAACTCCCACCTTTAACCCTTTTTATTTATTTTTTATCTCTGTTATCCTCTTTCCGATTCCATCGACTCTGGAATTCTCTTAGAAATTATACTCTGTGTTCTCTCCTGTGTTTATCCCTTTTGTCTTCATGTTATTAAAAAAAAAAAAAAACTTGCAGTTTTAAACTCAAGACAGCTTGGGACCTTTTTCAAGGCCAGCTGACTGCCTGGTGGTCTGTGCGCGATTCCTTCAAAACTGAAAGTTCAAAAAAGGCTCTTGAAAATACAAAAATATTCTGACTGTTCTTAAA
This sequence comes from Salticus scenicus, assembly GCA_963930645.1. Lineage (NCBI taxonomy): Eukaryota > Metazoa > Arthropoda > Arachnida > Araneae > Salticidae > Salticus > Salticus scenicus. The sequence goes on along the minus strand of OZ005648.1, from coordinate 319,589,092 downwards.
CTTTCTTACTTATCATTGTGTTTACTGTTTCTGGTTAGCTCCAAAATTTACTTTAATATTTTGTGTTCTCGGGTGCTTTTGTTCTTCCTTAACAGTGAAATTGAATTCAGGACGTCCCCACCCCGTTTGTCTTCATATTGTGCAGAGGAAGATGACTTTGCTACAGGGGCTTCCGTCCCTAAGTATTCGAAGTCCCCGTTATTTAAACGAAAATTATTAGAAAGAATTACTTATTGAAAATACTGGTGCCAGTAAGTACAAACTGCGTCAGAAGTAGTGCCCGAACGCTATTCGGGTTAAAACTATTAAGGGGTGGGGTGGGGATATAAAAGTTTTATTTTAATGGTGACTAATGTGAAACAAAACTTATAGATAATCAAGAACTTGTCGATAATCCAAAAATCAAAATAGACTTGTATTATTTGACATTGAAAGATCCCATATTACATTTATGGATATGAAAGATAGGGACTACACAAGCAAACTTTTCGATGTCACATGATTACTCTACAGCATTACGATTTGGAATTTTTATTCAGTCATCCGTTTGAACCTTTTCTTGCACGTTGTGCTATTATTAAAACACAATAATTTTAGCGAATGATATGTTTGATTATAATTTTTAATTTACTGTTAAAAAATTATATAAAAAGTATATATTAGATTGAAGTTTTAAAACTCTAAAGTGTTTTAAGTTTTGCATTGCGTAAATTAATTTAGTAATAAAACATTCATTTATCTTTTCCCGAAGGAAAAGAAAAATAAATAAAAAGATTTCCGTTTTCCCCTACTCCTGGAAAAGGAAAAAGGAAAACTCAACTATAATAAAAAAAAAAATAAAAAATAAAAATAGAAAAAAAATCTGTCAAGATCTCGTTGAATTAAACCGACTCTCCCTTTGGGCAATGGTATCTCCCGTTTGTGCTCACACATCCGCGCGCGAAAGTGGGACAAGGCCAACCACAACTCAACTCGTACACTCACAGATAAAGAGAAAAAATAATAAAAAATGGAAATGTATTGCCCAACCTTTTTTTTTTCATGGCGCAATCTCTGAACGTCCGGGGAAACGCCGTTTTGGATGCTCTGTGGTTAAAATTTGGACACTGACGATTGTTTTCAGTCATTTTTGATAGAGAAGAGGAATTTCAGAGAAAAGTGAATTGGGACACGAAGAAAAAGAGATGAGTGGCGAAAAGGGAAAAAAGAACAAATTTTCTTTACTTTCACCTCAAAAACACCTGTTGAGAAGTGCTCGCAATGTGTGGCGCGTTTCGATGGATTGTCAAAGTAAATTTCGTCCTCATTCAACACCTATATTTATACAAATACATTAAATAATTCCAAGGCATAATACATCTTACTTAAGTTTTTCTAACATTATGGTCGAAACATTTTCAATTAATCATCTATCGTTACCCACAGCTAAACATCAAGTTCTGCGTGGGAATACGTAATCGGAATTAGTTATTAAATATTTTTTAAAATATCGTTTTAACATTTAGAAAATTCACAACCGTTAAATAAATTAGTATTTGTTTTTCAATAATTTTTTTTTTTTTTTTTTTTCTTTTCATTTTGAAGGTGGGAAAATATTTGATGGTTTCATAATGAAATATTTTATTAAAAAAAAAAAAAAAAAAAAAAAAAGAAGGAATAATTTAACAGTTGTAAATTTTCTAAATGTGAAAATTGATTTTTTTTTTTTTTTTTTAAACATATAATTAAATATGTTATTTCTTTTCTCACTCTATTTTTAAATCAGATCCTTTTTTCAAATATGGCCGTCTTTATTTGTTTTACAAGCGTTTAGAGATAAGATTCCAGTGAGTACTTTTTTACACACCTTTATTTAAATTATTACTGATTATTTTTATTTTATTTTGTTTCTTGCGGATTATCGTGGCATTTCATCTCGTGTACTTTACATTCTACAATATTCTACATTCTTTATATTCTATATTCTACATACTTTACATTCTACATGTATAGGATATAAAAAAAAAGTAGTAGAATGTAGGAAAACAGGTGAAGAAATGCCATCGAAATGTACATACATACACACTCACATCGTATTTTCCCTCCGTATAATCCCGCAGACCTGCTAATCAGTTTTACATAGAAATTTTAAATAATAAACAAAGCTATTTTTAAACAGTGTTTTGTCTTATACAAATATACACTAGTCTGTAAAATACATATTCTGGTGTAAAACCGATTTATCTGACCTGCAGATTATACGCAGGAAAATACGTTATATAATAATTTATCATTACAATGATCAAACACCAGGAAGGAAGAAGTGAACTGATGAACGGAACAATATAGAAATGAAGCCTTATACAAGGTAAAAGGAAATTAAAAAATTAATATATTAAATAAATTTTGATTAGAAAATTTCCTATAGATTACTGTGGTGTTTAGCTGCCAATGACGATATATGATGCAGATGCGTTTCTTTAGATAAACTGCATTAAAATCATATACTTAAATTTAAATAAACTGAATCGCTAGTATTTAAACATTTTGATTTTTCCAGGTAAATGAATTTCCCTTGAATTTTCCAGGTCATATCTTTCCTTTGAAAGGTAATATTTTATAAATCAACATTTCTGGTTTGAAATTTCCTAGTTTTAATACAAATTCCAATTTAACTCTCTCTCTCTCTTTAGAAATTAGTAAAAATCAGGGGATATTCCCCCTGAAATTTCCATGATTTATCCAGTACTGCAAAATTCCCTACTTTTCTTTCGAATCCTAAACAGGGTTCCCAGCATGAAAGATACTCAAAAATAGTTGCTTCAGTAGCCTTTCGCGTAGAAAATAGTAGCCTTTAGAATAAAAATAATCTGGTGTGTCACTCACACGACTTTCTCTTACCCTGAAATTTAATACTATAAACACAGGTTGCAGATTAATAGGTAAGATAACGAGTACTGTTATGTAAACCAATGTTAAACAATTCATATTAGGCTTCTGAAGAGTTTTATATGATAATTAGTTCTGTGTGAGGGGAGCTGCCACCCCCTCAACCCCCCGTTTCATTAATGCACCTACTTTTATATAGAATTTAATTCGGTTATTAAAAAATAATTCTCTTTTATGATAAGGCAGACGATTTCCATATTAGAGAAGTAGTATAACACCAAATATAAAAAAAAAAGTCCATTTTATTATCAATATTAAAAAAAAAAAAAAAAAAAAAAAAAAAGTACGAATTTTTTTCTAAGTTTTTTTTTTCGTTAAAAGTAAAAAAAAAAAAAAAAAAAAAAAAAACGATAACTTTGTTCTCGCAGATCGATGGTTCAACCATTCGTTTTAATGGTATTGGCGAGCTCTTTTGAAAGATACCCATCATGAAAATTTACTCCCCAGGCGAGGCTCCTACATACACAATTTTTTTTTTCCAGTTAACTATCTCGATTACAAAAAATATATATTCGTTTCATTTGGTTTAGTGCAGTCTATAGACGTTAAACTCTACTTTCCTACAATTTCCCCCATAGACGTAATGTATGAGAATTCTCTTGATTGTCCCTGTACACGAACCATTTCCTTGATCTTAACGAAAAGCTCACTGTAGCATCCCTATATGATACACATTTAGAATACCAAGTTTGAACTTTCTGCCATAATTTGTTTTTGAAATATGCTGATGACAGACAGACACACACACACACACACACACACACAGACCATTTGCTAAAAACATGTTTTTCGTATTCAGGGGACCTCAAAACGTATAAATATAACACAATCTCGCGTTCGAAAATTTGACCCAAAAACAATACTTTCTCTACCTTATGGGTAAGAGAAAGTAAAAAAGGCATTAAAATAGTAGCCTAGGATTTAAAAATAAATAAATAAAATAAATACACAATACAAATATTTAAGCAGTTTTTAGAGATAATGTGGTCAGAAGATATAAAATTGAACTAAGAAATTAGATAGAAGGTTGGGGTTTAGGATGTCTGAAACTGGTTTTGGACAGGACAGGTGGTTTTTACCTTCAAAAGTGTCTTAAACTGTCCGGAAGTGTCCAAAACCTAAAATTATACGAAATTCTATTCCCTACATTCTCAGTAGCAATTACAATTAATAATTAAAAGTATTTTATACTGAAAATTTAGACCTTTTTTTAAGTTAAAAGAAATTTACAATTTATAAATAGCTATAAAAAAATTTAATTTTAATGACTCAAAAAATTTTCTTAAAATAAAAAATGTATGATAGGATATTCAAAATGAATAATTTGTCTTTTATTTTTAATTGCAAAATACTTACATATGGAATATTTTACAGAAATTATTTTTAAAAGTTCTTTCATGAATTACATACATTAAAAGATACCAAAATTAAAATATAAAAGTTATAATTAGACAATAAAGTATATGCATTTTCAAAAACAGCAGATATGCCCCCCCCCCCAAAAAAAAAAAAAACAAACTTTAAAATGTGTATCTATATATATAAAATCGTTCTTCCTGACTGAGTGAGTGATTCATCATCGCCAAGACCAAACCCTTAGACCTAGAAGCATGAAATTTTGTGACAATGTTCTTTTTATGACGTAGGCATGCACTAAGAAGCGATTTTACAACGTCCCCCAAGGGGGGGGGAAGGGGGGGGGGCAAAACGTGATTTCACCAAATCCTTCATATCTCAAACAAAAATACAGATATCCGTAAAATTTTTGCTTTAAAATATAGCTAACACAAATGTCTAAAAACCTATTTCTGGAATTTTCAAAATTCGCTCCCCCAAGGGGGGCGCGGGGGGGGGGACGTGATTTCATATGCGTTAAACGTGATTTCACATGATCCTATATATCTCAAACAAAAAAATAGATATACGTGAAATTTTTGCTCTAAAATATAGCTAATGCAACTATCTAAAAACCAATTTCATATGCGTTAAACGTGATTTCATATGCGTTAAACATGACTTCACATGATCCTATATATCTCAAACAAAAAAATAGATATACGTGAAATTTTTGCTCTAAAATATAGCGAATGCAACTATCTAAAAACCAATTTCTGGAATTTTAGAAATTCAGCCCCCAGGTGGGGCAGCAAGGAGGGGAGGGGGGCTAAACAAATAGAAACACAGTTAGGCCGTTCAAAATTGGTACAGATAGGTTTTAAAGGCCTGCAAGTCGAATGGGGATATTTTCGATTGTGTAAAGTTATTAGGAGGGGCGAGAAGGGCGGGGAGGGGAGGAGGGGGGCAAAAAATAAAAATAGTGTCAGATCGTTCAAAATTGGTACATAGAGGTTTTCGATACTTACAAATCGATTGCGGATGTTTTCGAATTTGTAAAATTATTAGGATGGGCTGGAAGGGGGTGGGGCGGTGTGGGGGGCTATGAGGCAAAAACAAATAGAAATACAGTTAGGCCGTTCAAAATTGGTACAGATAGGTTTTAGAGGCCCGCAAGTCGAATGGGGACATTTTCGAAAGTGTAAAGTTATTCGGAGGGCTGAGAAGGGGGGGAGGGAGAGGGGGAAAATAAAAATAGAGTTAGATCGTTCAAAATTGGTATTTAGAGGTTTTCGATATTTACAAATCGATTGCGGATATTTTCGAATTTGTAAAATTATTCGGAGGGGGTGAGAAGGGGGGGCAGTAAGGGGGACTATGGGCAAAAACAAATAGAAATACAGTTAGGCCGTTTAAAATTGGTACAGATAGGTTTTAGAGGCCTGCAAGTCGAATGGGGATAGTTTCGAAAGTATAAAGTTATTAGGAGGGCCGGGAAGGTTGGGGCAGAGGGGCAAAAAAAAAATAAAATAGAGTTAGATCATTTAAAATTGGTACATTGGTTTCCGATACCTACAAATCGATTGCGGATATTTTCGAATTTTTAAAGTTATGGTGGGGGGGGGGGGCGAAGGGGGAAAATAATATAAATAAGAGTTAGAGCATTTTGGGAATTTTTTCCGAAGGCAGTGAGAACCCGGTGCGACATTTATCCTAATCAGAGTTTGTTTCTCTCTTTTTTTTCACGTGATAAATGCAATTTTGAGAATTCAGTAATTATAGTGATTCATTTAAAAATAGGGACCAGCGAAGCGGGCGTTGCCTGTTAGTCATTTAATATTTTTACATGTATATTTTCTCATTTATTCAAAAATAAATAAAATATGTTTGTGTAACTGCACATTTTTAATATTTATTTCAAGATGATTTATTGTAAATCTTATATGTATATAATAATTATATATTAATTTGTTCTCTTGATATATTTATTCACGTTGCTTATATATACTGTGTATGTGTGTGTAAATATTATAAATATCAATATTTGAGGTACAATTATCCGCATTTTTCCATTAAAGCTTCAGTAATAAATTTTTACTTTTGAATATTATAATTGTTAATATATGTATCTTTCACTAAACATTATGGAATATACTGGAAAATGTTACAAAACAACAATAATTATAATAATTTTGTAAATTTTTCAAATATTTGCATAATTTTAATAAAATATAATGCTATTAAAAATATAGTTTTGGACAGTACGGTAATAACCATCGTTTATACCGTGGTTTTACCACAGTGTCCGACACCTTGCCAACCCTGATTAGATACCTAATAATTTTCTTGCAAAAGAAAACTGGCACATGTGTTTGTCAAAATACAAAACTGACACATATAAAACAGAGTTTACAAAGCAAGATCGGTAGAGCCGTTTTCTAAGGTTTCAATTTTTCAAGATTTAAAACTGACATACCTAATCAGGATAATTGTTAATTTTCCTGTAATATCCACATAATATATACAAAAATATATCTAAAAAGGGGTTTATATAGCAATTTTTAAGAAAATCGCTAGAGCCGTTTTTGAGGTACTGACTATCACCAAAGGGAGGCAGACTCAATTGTTGACAGGAAAACAACAATTACATACGAGAGGATACCTAAAACTGAATTAATATGGCAAATTAAAAATAAATAAATAAATAATAATGATAATTATACAGCCGTTTTTAAAGGAATGCACTTGCGAGACCTCAAACTGACCTACTTATACAGGATGATTATCAATTTTCCTGAACAAACTATGCATGCGAAAGGACATTTAATAGGGTGTTTATATACGATCATACGGTCCTACGTTCAATTTCCAATGTACCACTTCCGATTTTCCAAGTTTCACCAAAGTTGGAAAAATCATCTGGACACCAAACCTGTGTGAATTCTTGAAGTTTCATCTTTATTAGTTTCGGAGATATGATAGTCAGAAGATTCCCCACACACACTGGCCAGGTGGCGAAAACCAAATTTTTGGGCACAGGAGACCTTAAAACATGCAAATCAGATGAAAATTCGATATTGATTTTATTGTTCAAAATAGTCTTCATTTTCCTGAAAATAGTGCTCGATAACCTGAAAATAGTAGCTTTTAAGCCAGTTTTATATAAAAATAGTTGCCATAGTAGCCTGGGGTTGATTTTAGTAGCAAATAGTTGTTTTTTAGTTGCTGCTGGGAACCTTGCCTAAACTAACAGGCATAAAATTGGTCTGAAGATTTTGAGGGTCATCTATTGAAAAATATTTGTATTCAGTTCACATAAAATGGAATGATATATATTTATATATATACATGTATGTGTGTGTAATATGTATGTCCAATTATAACTTAAAACATAACATAGAGTTAAGTTTTAACAGTGAAGTAAAAAAAAAAAAAAAAAAAAGCATGAACAAAAATATTGGGGAAAAAAAAAAAAAAAAAAAAAAACACTGAAGGAATATAAATAAAAATAATTTGTATGCAAGGCGGGTGGTAAGATTAAAAAAAAAAAAATAATAATAATAATAATAAAGACAGTAATAAATAAATAAAATTCCTATTCAAATCTTAGGCCGACAATAACAAATCTCATTATGGCCCTTATTTTAACTTTCCCAGCTTAATAACGCAAAAATCGAAGTAATGATCCAATTTTAAAAATTAATTTTGTAGGGTAAAGCAAAACGGACTTGAAACAAGGCTTTTCTAAATGTATAAAAATTAACCTTGGCATCTCTGTACAAGGCCAATCCGGGTCAAGTCATGAATCAATTCATCAATAGTCAAATGAAATTAATATTCCACTCTCATCACTTGGTGGTAATTTACAGAAACTGGAATTTGGAACCAGGCGACAAAGCCTGAAGAAGAGATTTTTCGCCATTCATAATTTGCTCAAATAAATGAATTTCCCACGAAAATGATATTAGGAAAAAACATCAACAGAGGAATAATTTGTTTTTAATATTTAAACAACGCAAGGAAAAAATAAAATTATTTCTATGATATTAATTTCTAACTTTTATTATCATTCAAAATAATTTTATAAAACAAAGTTTTCATTGTATGTAGTTTTCAACTCATTTAGAAAAGCTAAAATAAGACACTGGTATTTTTATCAGAAAAACTACACATATAAATGTTTTAATTGAAGTATCCTAATAATATAAATTTATCATAAATTATTAATAATAGCAACAAATACTAACAAACGTATGCAAAATTTTCGCAGTTTTTTTTTTTTTTTTTTTTTTTTTTAAATCTTTAAAATTTGAAACTTTAAGTCTTATACCAGTTTCACCATCCAATTAAAATTTTAATTCACCAGAAGTCAAATTATTATTAGTTTTTGTGGGATGAAACGCTAATGATAGTTAAACCAAATCATCCAAAGAAAAGTTAAAATAAAATTCATGTTTGGTGACCCAGGGGTGCAGAAAATGTTCAAACCTCGGAAATTTCCCCCAAACACAGTATAAATTTCCCTCAATAGTGCAAAAATCTACTTTGCTATTCAAAGTCATTTGCTCTATGTAATAAATCTTTAAGAGAATAAACATACAGTGTAACATAAAAATATCGCTGTTAGTGTATAAGCACTTCAAAGTAGCAAATTGTTATTTTTGATTTACATTTTTATTTTCTCTTAAAAAAATATTCAAAATTTCCCCCGAACCTCGTTCGGACGTTCGGACATGTTCTGCACCCCTGTGGTGACCCAGTTTTCATATTTCCCCAGGCAAGACAGATTTAATAAAGACCTCTATGACAACTTTTAAATTTTTGCCGTCATGTTGGCGAGATCCCTTTTATTTTATTATTTATTTATTTTGGCATAATTTTTTTTTTTGTCAAAAACATTTAGTACCTATTTTGATTATACTTTTTGTTTTTGCGTTTTTCAGTCAATTTATGACAAAACTTGATATTTTGTTCATAGCTTTAAAGTATTGGCTAGGTTTAAAATTATGCTTTCAAGGATTGTAAAGATGCAACTTTTAACATTTTTCTATTAAATGTTCGTATCAGACAAATGCTGTCTTATTTTATTTTATTTATTTGACTGAACACTTAACTGAGTCCGGGTGCTTAAATATTACTTGTATGTTATTTTTTATCCTCGCGCATTTTATTTTCACTATCGCATCGATTCTACAAAATATAATCGTAACTGGTCCACGTTAGAGAAATATTATATAGATAATAAAGAAATTTTTTTTTATGGAACCTATTTGAATCTTCTTTTATTTATTTATTTTCTCGGGGTGTTCTAGAACTTAGAAGAATTCAGGCTTCTTAGAATTTAAGTGATGATATGCACATCTTTCAGGATGCACAGAGGGGCTAATCTTTTCAATATTATTAAAGACTTCACTGTTAAAATACGCTTCTAAAAAATAAGCTGAATATTCTCATTTTTGAGAAGTTTCATTTCTTACTACAATAGCTCCAAGTATAGGAAGTCCTCATTTTTCAGATCCCCCTCCCCCCTCATTTAACTATTTATTTCAATTTTTACATCACTTTATATAATAAATGAATAGCGAGCAAGATAATGTGAGTGATGATAGAGTTTGAAACAAATAAAATGACATATTTTAGAGCATTTTTCTTATGAGTAATTTTGAATAAAATTTCTTGACAAGAAATACATATTTACCCTAGTCAGAACACTGACAAACTCTTTTAAAAAAAAAAAAATTTTTTTTTTTTTTCAATTTTTCTTAAAAAGAGTTAAATATTATGTTTACTCGTATTAGCTTGAACGGAATGTAATTTAATAATTTTTAATTCAGATTTGTTAACAATATCTAGTTTTGGTGTCAGTAGTGATGTACAATGTTTTTAAAGTGTATTTCGAATGTTGAAAAAAAAAAAAAAATTTAAATATAGATAAAATAATGAAATTCCATTCTTTCTATGACATATATATATATAAATAATAAGATAAAAAAACTTTTTATGTACCATGTTTTTAAATTTTCAGTTGAATCATAGTTATAGAACTACATTAACACTTTATCAATGTGTATAAAATTTTTAAAGTGACAATGACATAAATTTTTGTGAGATGAATAATTTAACTTTTTACAGTTTTTTAATGTTCACGTTTAATTATCGAAAATCGGTCTTCGAAGTATTGTGTTGTCACCGGGTTCTGAGCTACTGTGAAAGTTTCAAATGTCTAGCTAGTAGGGAAGTTATTTAAAAAACGATTGCAAGATTTGTACCGGACAAACAAGAATAGAAGTTAATAAAAACATGGTAATAATGTGAAATTGCACTCTATTTATGGGCCTTGTGGCCTCCGCTAGAGGCCACCTGTGACACAAATTTAATATTTCAAATAGATTATGTTTTTAACTTTCCGAATATACATATGTAAGGAAAGTACGGTAATCACGACAAAATTTCGACTTCGAGATTTTGAAGTATCTATAAGTTTTGAGGTCCCCTAAACTCATTTTTGCTATTTTAAGGATGACGATTTTTACAACGCTGTCGTGTGAGTGAACACGACAGCGTCAAAACGCTTTGTTCGAGTGAGTTGAAAGTTGGTCCATATGTTATACAACACTGTAGCACGAATTCTATGTATTTTGAGAAAAATCAGAAATATAGAAATCTTCTATGATGCATAGAATTAATTATTGAGTCAATGGAATTTAATTATTAAGATTATACAATTTTTTTTTTTTTTTTTAATGTGACATTCATAAAAATAAACAAATGCAAAAGTAGCTTTTTAAAATGAACCCTGACGCTAACAACAAAATATTATTTATTTATTAAAAAAAAAAAAAAAAAAAAAAAAGATACTGGTGTTTTTTTCTCATAAAAATATAAAACTAAATGTCGAAATATATTTAATTTTGTGCCCCATTGAGAAAATCTGTGAAAATATTTAAAAAAAAAAAAAAAAAAAAAAACTTTACTTTGTTAATATATATGTATATATATAAATAATAGATATCGTAATAAAATTTAATCTTAAAATTTAGCAATTAATAGAACTAAAACAATAACAGCACACTAAAATATAGAACTGATTTTAACATAGAGGAAAGAATTGCACAAAAAGTTGCGATATAGATTAAGAACCAATGAGTTACGATAGTAACATGAAAAACTTACACCGACCTGAATGATAATAAAAAAGGACCATTATACTTATCAGAGAGAAAAACATATAAAAAATCACAGAATTAATTGGATGTAAATGCTTATATATATATATATAAATTCCCTTTTAAATGTCTCAGATCTATGGTTCAACCATTTGTTTTTAAAGGTATTGACAAAATGTTTTGAAAATTTCTTATACTGACTATTTACACCCCCGGGTAAGCAATGCTCCTGCCAACAACAACAAAAAAATTTTTACAGTTGATTATTATTAATAGAAATAATTCTTTTTAATTTAGCAATAATTCTTTAAACTAATTATCCTTGTGCACATTTCAACGAAAGTTTGTCCTATATTGTTATATAAAAATTACACACACACACATATAAATAAATAAATATATATATCAAGATGATGACGCCACATATTGGGCAATTTTCACCAAAAGTTAATAGGCATTAATTTATGTCAAGGTGCAACTACGTATAAATATGTATGAAATTCTATATATTTGCTCTCGAGTTAAAACTGTTGCAAATTTTTTGTTAGGCATAGACATATAGGCATTTTCTAAACTAGTAAGTTGTCACCATCACAAAACTTTCTTCTATTAAATATTCCTCACGAGACAGCAACATGTAAAAATTTAATAATAATTTAATTTTAATATTTGCTTTTCCCCATTCAAAATACATTCGAAAACTAGTATGTTGTGGCCATCACAAAACTTTATTCTATATTTTCTTATACAGATGATATCCTTACCGTTCCAGGGGAAAATTCCACTATAGAAGCGCCTCCTATTGACGGTTATGTACCCAGTTTAATCAGTATAATATATCATAATTTCCTTTTCATCTATTAGTTTTTGTTCGATTATACGCAATAGAACCTGAGATAAAACCTTCCGCTGCTATATAGTGATTTCCCTTAAATTACGGAAATCACTGTATAGCAGCGCCACCTGTTGAGCGATTGGAACCAAAAATAGATATAAACTAATTTATGTCAAGGTGCATATAAATATAAATTTAAATGTAATTCGGTGCAGTAGTTCATGAGATATACCCTTCCCTTTGAGGAAATCAATATATAGCTGCGCGACTTGTTGGGCAATCAGCACTAAAAGTTGATAGGCATTAACTTATGTCAGGGTGCATCGAATATAAATTTATAAGCAATTTTGTGCAGTAGTTTTTGAGATATAGCCTTCCCTGAAATTGCGGAAATTGCTGTATAGCAGCACCACTTGTTGAACGATTTTCACCAAAAGTTGATAGAGACTAATTTATGTCTCAGTGCATCTGCATATAAATTTATGTGCAATTCTGTGCAGCAGTACCTGAGATACTGTCGCCACGAATTTTTTGCTCCACTCAGACATTTTCTAAAAATAGTCAAATCGTGTTCTGGAATTCTCAAAACGTCTAAATGTATCGAAAACCGGAAGTCGAAATTTCTTACATATCAAGCATTTTCTTCTATTGAATATACAAGAAAGCAATACTATACATCACTACTAATATAAAAGCTTAACATTGGTTCACTGAACCTCAATTAGAAATTATTAAATTTGTAAATGCGATTGAATTCATTGTGACTGATCGTCACAAGCTAATGAACTTAATATTTTTAAACTCTTTTACGCAAATTTCAAAACAATTTTTGTAATGGGTTTGTCTGGCTGTCGATACTCCGAATCTCCTCAAAAATGAGAAGATCCTGCTTATTTTTGAGATTTTGCTTATTATTGAGAAGTGTGTTTTAACAGTCTACATTATTCAAGGGATTCATAAAATAAATTAAAATCATTTATCGTAACACCTTTAATGAAATTAAATTATTAGTAATTATACTTATTTTTACTAATATTCCCTTTTTTGAGTAAGGAACAGCTCCCACATTTTTTCAGAAAAATCTTCTCAAAAAGATACGAGAGGGCACATCTCATGTATAAGTTGTTCATTTTAAAGTTAAACACAATCACGACTGTCATCTATCATAGAGATTTTAAGCTATATCATTATACATATTAGTGGAATTTTAAACAGTTCATTGAAAATCTTAGTAATTCTTTTCCCATGAATTTACTAAAAATAAGTTCAAATCGTACTTCATTTTTAAAGGTTTGGTACGAAAATATTAGATCAACCATTAAACTAATAATGGGATTTTATTACTCGACATAACTGTATTTGCATTTTAACTGTAACTTCAACTGTTGACGACGCTATATGTGTTTGCGAGCACAGATGTCATCAGCAGCGTTGGACGAAATGTTTTAGTAGCAAGAAGTGCTATTTCTCTAGGCTTTTCAAAATGAATCATTTTATATACCATAGTTAAAAAATATATTTATTTAGAGTACTGTTGTTTAAATTAATTGCTACAATGTACGTCGAGTGTATCCTTCCCATTATATACAAAACTTCAGTCCAAAGAGAAACACAAATAGGCAGCATTGAAGTTAAATGCACCTAAATACTGCTTTTGAAAGGTAATCTAATTTGTAAGAGACCATGAATCCTAAAAACTCACAAAATTTATTTTCAGTCGAAATAGTTCAGTGCAACGCGGAAAAGAATGAAGAGAGAGAGAGAGAAAAAAAAAAAAAAAAAAAAGATATTAAAACAACGCATTGTTACTTTTGAAATTTCGCTCGGCAGCAAATTTAGGAATAGAAATTTTCAGGTGATTAAGGGTCTAGCAATTTGTTTTCTTCTTAATACACTAATTGTAAGTGCAAAATAAATATATGGCAAGTTTACAATATCCTACGAGAAGCATGGAGACGTTTAAATGCTTGAGAACCATTGGTCTAGCGCACGTTCGGCCTTATATTTCCCTACACTTCTTACGTCATGGAAGTGTCGGAATTGCAAATCTGCGAGTCCAGAAAATTCGCATTCGCCAGGTGTTTCTAGTATTCCTTTTCACCGTGTCCAGCCAGTTGGGTCCTGACCCAGATGCCGGACATGACAATAGGCAGGCACCTTACATACGTTTTATTTAGCTCGCTAAACGCATGGCCAGCTTTCTAGGCCAAAGAAAGAGAAAACGAAGAGTTTTTATTTATCCGCAGATAAATTGCATTTCACCTTCGAAGGATTACTTGAGAAAACTAAACGGTGGGCGGAGTTTCCTGCCAACCGCTCGCAATTTCCGAAGATGGAGCCCCTTTTGTTTTTATGGTCAATTACGTAAACGAATTAGCTCACCAAACATGATAAGCTATTTTCACTCAACATTGGCCGGATGTCCTGAATTCTCGAAGAAAAATGATTTAAAGAGAGTCTGATCCTAACTATTCTTAACCATTTTCGCCCTCCCTTACAAGCACCTCTGAAACACTGGATTCGACCCAGAAATATTCTTACTGTCGTATAAGAAAAAATGGTTTACAAAAGTGAGTATTTTAAAAATCATATTATCAGACTTAAAAAAATTTAAATCAATGGCGAAGTTTTCATGAGGTCACGCATCTATATTCCTATATTCTCAAGAAAACACTTGAAAATTGCAACGTCAGACAATTGAAACAAGATCTTCATTATTTTTATACACAATATGTAGGGGTCATCTATGGAGGAGAAATTTATTAATTAATCTTAACATGGATTTCTAAAATTAGTTTTTAAGGCACAAGTATTTGGATGCACAAAAACAAATATATCTGAAAATACTCTACTAAAATGAAGGGGGGGGGGGAGACTAAAAATCATCCAAATTATATTAATTTAAAATATTCATAAATATCTATAATAATAATAATAATTACTCAGAGTCAGATTCTTTCACTCTGTAGCAATAGCTTCTAATACAATTAATTTTATAAGCACACATGTAAAAATTGTTTTTAGTTATTTTCACATTCATTTGGTTCCAGTTAAACAGCGTTTTTTTTTTTTTTTTTTTTTTTTTTTTTTAAGAAAACGTCAGCAAATTCTAAAACATTAACCTAAAGAAGTCTCCTCCCCCTAAAGATTATATTTATTATTATTACGTTCATCTAGCCTACGTACAGTGTGGTAGTTTACTGAGAAAGCTGGCCAAAAGTCGAATTACACGAACCTGTCGATATGATAAGATGATCACTGCGCGCTATTTATTCACTGGGGGTCTATTATCTCACACCGAATCCATGTGTTCTGCTCATGACTTGTTCTGTTCCAGGAATGTATATCGTTTTGTTTAAGATTTAAAATATTCTCATCCGAATTTCAAAACTTATTATGAATTGGAAAAAAGAAAGTCTACATATCCTTTTACATTGAATTTTCATTAAGTTTTATATTTTATTATATATATATATATTGTGTGTGTGTTTAACATCTATATAATATTTCTCTAACGTGGGCCACTTGTGATTAAATTTTGCCGAAACGATACGGTAGTGACGTAAGGTGCTACCTGATCTATCAACCCAGATTAGCAGCCGAATTTATATTTTGATAATTCTAGCGATTTTGGCAACAATAATTTAATCCAATGCACTTAAAATACACAGATTTTTTTTTTTTTTTTTTTTTTTTTTAATTGAAAAAATATTATTTTTCTGTGTTGAAACATTGCTTAAAATCTCGATATTTAGATATATTTTGAAGAATTTAAAATCAGTTAAGTGTCGAATTCATGGTCTGTTCGTCGAAGAGACCCAACATGATAACAGACTCGACATTGATCCGCCATGTTTGTTCAGGATGTTATATATGATACCATTACGCTATGAAAATGTCTTGAATGACTCTCTGCATGGTTGTTTCAAGATAAATAAAACCAATTTACCGTGATTTTAATTAAAAGAAAAGTGTCAGACTCTGGTAAAAATATGTACTAAAGCGATCAAGTACAATGAACGTTCGCCATTTTCATTTAATGTCTAGTCTCTCTCTGTCGCTAGTTCAGCAAGGCGATGGTGGTGCCATCTATTGATTTAATTGAAAATCAGCTTATTAAGACACAAACTTTTGAAAGCCAAAGTTATATATTCTTTTTATTTATTTTGTAGATACATTTATTAACTATGGAATTTCTGTTTTGTATGGTAATACAATTACATTTAAAAAAAAAAAAAAAAAAAAAAAAAAAAAAGATTAATTCAATTCTAAGAATTTTTAACTTAGCAGCGGATTTTTTTTTTTTTTTTTTTTCTAAAATTGAAATTATAATGCAAATATAAAAGATTTAAATCTCGTTTATTGGCAAAAAAAAAAAAAAGTTTCTAGTGATTTTATTCGAGATTTTTCTGTTACTATCATGCAGATGTTCTGCTCGGAAAAGGCTATTTTTTTTTTCTTTTCCTTTCTTTTCTTTTAATAAAAAGGTAATTTTAATATATAATATTAAGTTCAATAAGGTCTGTGGTGTTTTCATAAAGTATACAGTTGTGTGTTAGAAAATATAAACTACTCTCTTTAAAATAAAATTATATATATAATATATATAATAAATAATTTAATACCTTTACAATACTCAGCAAATGAGAGAAAGATGAAAATACCAACAATGAAATTAAAAGTTAGATGTATTACGTATAAAGTTATTGTCACAATTATCTTTAATTATATATATATTTAAACTTTTTTATTTTTTGTTTTTACAGACATTAAGGAAATACCAATAGAAATGTCAATAATATTTGCATGATGTTTACAACAGTTTCACAGTAGAAGACGATAAATCTCAATTTCTTGGGAGTGGTAGGGGGAATTTGTAGCGAAATGTCCCAAAAGTGAATTATAAGTGCTTTAAGACAGATTAAGTTATTTCAAATAACATTATAAGGAACAGTTTCAAGGAACATCGTTTTAGAAAAATCAATGAGGAATCGAAATGGCTAAGAGGAATACATTCGTTTCAAAGTTGAACAATAGAGAAGGAGAAATCGGTATGGTGAACAAGCTACTTTCAAGTTTGAAGTGGAAGAAGTGAAAAGCGCAAAACCGAACAATTAATATTGGATATACTGAGTCATAAAACGTTAACATATAAACTTTTACAATGAACAAATGAGCTGCTGGACATGTAGATGTCTTAAATTCTGAAAGAAGCTACAGCCAGCCCAATTAGACCATAAAATGCGACAAAAAATCATAATCTACAGCTGAAACAGAATACTATAACTTCGAAGAAGCTTTGGCCATATTTATTGACGCAGACCTCTCATATAAGCAGTAAAATATTATATGAGATGCTAATAAAATTGTATATCCCTTCTATTTCACTTCTCAAGAAAGCTAAAAGAGATTGCTATCGAAGAGCTAATATCATACTTGCCAACCAATTTTAATAAAAAAAAAGGGAAGATCTTAGTTGAAAAACCAGAATATTTCATAAAAAAAGGGAAGATTTTTTTTTTTTTCTCTCTGACGTAATAAACAATAGTTTTACAATTTTAATATTTAGAAGCAAACTGTAAAAACGTTTTACTATAGATTGATTATACTAAATATATAAAAGTTTTAAATCAAGTTATTCCTCTTCAACATATAAATATCTACAAAACAGAATCTGTAAGAAATTTATTTAACAATAGACAAAAAGCTTAGTTAAGTTAAAGTATAACTAATATTTTAAATAAATAGAATACGATTTTTGTGTATGTACATTAATCATGCATATAAAAAAAGTAGCAGTAGCTAATTATCAGTTTCAAATGTGCATAAAACCAACTGAGTATTAATTTTTTTAAATTAATTTGGAAAACATTTTCCTACCTAAAAAAATTATTCTTCATTTTTTTCCCATGTTTTACATTTGGTATAAATATGACATACAAATATTTAATTTAATTGAGGAAAAATACACAGATTCATTAAATTCAGCAATAAAGATCTAAAAATAATTACATACGTGAGAAATATTTAGCACTTCCATTGCTTTATTGTTTCTAGAATTGATCATTGATCACAATCTGGGGAAGGGGTAGGGGGTATACAAAAATAATTACGGAGTAAGAAATATTAAACTCTTTCAACTCTACTTCTAGAATCTAATGAAAAAAGTTAAAAATTAATATTATCATTCATGTTGCAGATGGATAAAAATTAGGAAACAAAAGACTTCTGCAGAACATTTGATTGCTGATCACTAGTTGGAGATAAATGAAAGGGGGAGGGGGGGGGGGCAAAAATTAATTACATCAGCAAGAAATATTTAACAATTCTATTTCTTTACATGTTCTAGAATCTCATAAAGCAAGTTTGAAATGAATACTGACATTTATGTTATGGATGGAAAAAGATTGGGAATCAGGAGTTTTCGTAGGACATTTGGGTTTTCTTTTTAAAACGAACGATGTCCGCGACTTTTTTAAAAACGGAAGATTTCATCATTTGTCCGGAAGACCGGAAGATACGTTAAAAAACCGGAAGTCTTCCGGGAAAACCGGAAAAGTTGGCAAGTATGTAATATAGTTACTGAAAATATTGCTTAGGTTACACTTTAAAATCTTGTAAATTAAGCAATAGAGACCGTGTTAGTATGTAGAATAGTGGTCGCCAACTGGTAATCGGTGGATCATTAGTGGTCTGCGGAACAATCGTGATATTATTTGCATTTCTTTAATGTTCAATTAGACAATATGCTGATGCTAATTTTAAGTTCAGGATTTTCTGAATCACCCATACTCCCAACGTTAAGAATTGAGAGTTTTCTGGATGGGAGAGAAGATAAATGGAAAAATATTTTATCATCAAAATTTGAATTTTAAGTAACACATATATTGATCGCTTTAAATTTCTAATCCATATTTGATACTTAACTAGGAATTGTTTTAAATTTATCAAGATATTCGAATTCTTCAAAGTTTCAAATGTACGTCAAAAATATAATTTTCCATTGGATTTTAATAACCTAAGAATCTAATATTAGTACAAAGGAAAAGTTCCATCTATCACCGTATTTAAACATTTCGCCTGTTTCTTATACTATGGAAATACAGCAGAGGGAACAACTTCAGTATATCCCCACAACGATATTTGGCGATTTTTTGTTGGCGATTATGGCTAAATCATAAGTCTAAAAATCATAAATGATAAAATCATAATCTAAATCATAAATCCAAAATGAATAACATATAGGCTGCCCTATTATATCGCAAACAGTCTAGAACGACATCGTTATCGTTCAAAACGGCGCCAAAGAAAAATCGCCAAATTCAACTGTGGGGATATAATGAAGTTATACCCATCAAGTCCCGAAAACTCGGCCTAATATGGACCGAAGTGTGGCCGAGTTTGTGAAAATGCCGGGTTATCGGAAATGGGATTAAAAAAGAATAAGTACGCCTGTTCTCTCAGAAAATACAGTACTGTACATGTACGTATTTGTTTTCTTGATAATACAACAGAGAATAAACTGCCCAAATACCCTTAAAACAAAGGAGAAGTACGTACTTTAAGAAGGCATAGAGCTTTTATTTACATGAAAATGGAAATTCACCTGATAAGACAGACCTCAGAAATATACTTTATCAAGGCATAAAGCTGTCTATAATGAAAATTAACTAGCCGACATTGCAAAAACTGGTTAGTTTTCTTAAAAAAAAAAAATGTGTAATGTCCTGTTGATTTCCGCACTGCATTTACACTTAGGTTTTCTCAGGGAGATTTATTTTACTTTTTATTTATTTACTTATTTTTTCCTGGTGTTTCACTCTGAATAATCTCTGCTCACGCGGAGATGGATTTATTAAGAGACAAAAAAATTAAATTTTATCCTTTTGACTTTTCTTTTATTTTCGGAAAATTCTTTTTATGTTTTTCGCAGGTTCGTTGGAGGAAAGCATTGGTTGCGACCAAATGCAAGTACTCCGAAGTAGAGGTCTGCACGGGCTGGGCTTTCGGCCCGAGCCCGGCCCGGCCCGAATCCTTTTCTAGATTCCTCGTTAATCAACGAAAAAGAAAAATGATAAAATACTTTTCAGTTATTTATTTTACATAATTTTACAGGTCTGGTATGTCACATAAAATTTTATTTTGTTAAAAGATGTCTATAACTTCAATTTAATTGTCTATCAGCTTGTCTGTTCGTGATCTGATTTTCCCCAAATATTTTAAACATGTCTCGAAATTAATATACTTTACTTAAAATAATATTAGATGGTTTCCCTTTCAAAATAATATGCATATTATTACCAGTTTGCGTACATGTAACAAACAAAAGAAATTAGATACGTTACTGTATATAACGCTTTGTTTTCTATGGTCTGTAGTGTTTAGGTGGTATGAAGGCTATAAAAATCCTACCGCTGTAACTTTTCCTCTAAGGCTTCTTTTCTTTTCTCCGGGGCACTGGATGAAAGTAGCATGATTTTTAGCATGTGCAAAAGCATCTTTTCTACTGAATATGGTTAGATTATCATTAAAGTTTTTTTTTATCGGATCACATGAAAGATTTGGATACATTACGGTATACAACAGGAAGTTGTTGAAAGTGTATTTTTAGTACTATTAACCATTTTAAATATCTTCCTATATTGTTTGAGAATGCTAATATTTTCGATTTGACTTTCTGTTCGTCTTTGTGCCTTCTGTACGTCTGTAATAATGAAATACTGTTTATATATAAATATATTGTAAACATTCAGCAGTTTTGTTAAAGAACTTTCTATTGCTTAGCTATATAAAACCTCTGCAAAACACATGCTAAAAATCTTTTTCGTAGAAAGGTTTTTTTTTTTTCTTTTGTAATTTTACATATTTTTGAATCGGGTCGGGCCGGGCCGGGCCTGATTTTATCGCTTTTTGTACGGGCCGGGCCTGGGCCGAATTTTTCGATTTCATCGGGACTCTACTATAATAAAAAGGTGTTTCCCGTTCTTTTGATCATAATAAAATAACTTTTAAGCATCGTTCTCATGATTAAATAAGTATTTACGTTTTTCTGATAATAAATTGCAATGTTTCACATAATAAAATAGGTTTATTATAAAATGGGCATTTTCCGATTATTATTCTAGAAATATATTTACGTTTTTTATCAATAATATTAGTGGTCCGCAATATTTTAAACTATGGATGTAGTGGACCGTGGAATTTTAAACTTAGTGGTCTGCGAAGTCAAACAGGTTTGCGACCGCTGATATAG
The DNA here is from genome assembly GCA_963930645.1 of Salticus scenicus. Classification (NCBI taxonomy): domain Eukaryota; kingdom Metazoa; phylum Arthropoda; class Arachnida; order Araneae; family Salticidae; genus Salticus; species Salticus scenicus. The sequence goes on along the minus strand of OZ005648.1, from coordinate 319,567,575 downwards.
AAGATGCTTTCACACCTGTAAACGAATCAAAAAATGAAGAATAAACAGTTTCTCAGCAAACGGGGTTGTGAAAGCTCCTCACAGCAAATGAATAAATAAAAATTTAAAAAATTTCTTTGACATGGATATTTTCCAAAGTTCTTTAGTATCTTGTGATAATAAGCTTACTTAAATGGACAGTAGAAATTATAATGGCAAAATTCTGTATCTTTATCTCGACAAGGTAAATTATCAGTTTATTTATAACTAATGCGAAAGTCACTGTATAACTATAGAATAATTGATAACTTTTTAAAAAACTGATTCCCCCCTCCCCCCAATTTTGTGATTAGTTACTACAATGTGTGTTTGCTGTAAAGTTTGTTAACACGTTGAGTGCCACGTCAGCCATCGGTGGCTGACACTGAACTTTCCGTTTAGGCAGCGTCAACCACCGGTGGCTGACAGTATAAAATATGATATAAACCTAAAAAAATTACATTGTCTTAAGTAATAATTGAAAAATTATTTAAAATGTACTTAATTTTTATTTATTACAGGATTATATCATTAAGACATTTTAATGGATTTTATTGAAACACGGTAAGCATAAAAACGCATTACACCGAAATACCAATGATCCCCATCCCAAGTCCGTTACTATTTGAGGATGTATGTATAGTCATCGGAGTTATATATATGTATGCGAAATAGTCGGATGATACGAAGTGGCTAAAAATTCAGTTCTTAGATTTCAGAAAGAATAAATAAACAACATTCCAAACTAAACAAAACAGTGTAAAAAATTAACATTCCTCTATAATATTGCAACAAAGATAGGTACATATGCAGCAAAGTATCGGAGACACACAGTGCGTTGTACAGGTTATACTGTACTGTAGAAATTCAGGTTATGTTTTGTCGTAGTTGAAGTTCTTTTCAGCTAAAGTAAACAGCATAATATATGTTTGAGGAAGTTTTAGTGTAGTTTTTTAATATAAATTTACCTTGAGTTTAATGCGAGCAGTTTTTTTTTTTTTTTTTTTTTTTTTTAAGTGCAATTTTAGTAATGGCTTTGAAGGTTATTTATTTTTGGCCTGGATCGACATTTTTATACGTATTTTAGAAATGTCAATTTACAGTCTCAATTTATCAGTTCTTTGACGGTGACATAAAATATATTTTACTTTCCTACCATCTTCTAAATTTTATTTCTGTCTCTCAACGTATAAACGTTGTATGAGAATGTAAACAAGTTGTTTCTTCGAGGAGCCAGAAAGCTTACTTAGTCTCTACGAGAGTCGTTTATTCTCGGGAGAGAAGGGAAAATGTTTTTAAAAACTCTTTAACCGACGCCATACGGGGAAAAAAAATTGAAAAGGACGGACATCACATGATGCAGATGGCAATAAGAGAAAACAACAACTGAAGCAGAAGAGAAGGATGCTGGTAAAAAAGATCATGTGATCTAAACCATTCTGTAGACACGAGGGGAAAATTATTAAATACAACAGAGCTTGCTGGCTCTCCTAAATATAATAAAAAGTGAGAAAAATTTACTTATTATAGAACTCTGTTGTACTTAACAAGTAATAAGAAAATATTTTATTTAATTATTTGAGTCTTTGTTTTTATAAAAATGATATAAAATAAGATGCTTAAAAGTTTCACTAGGAAAAGAGTGCCAAATTCAAGTAAAAATAAGTTTTTTTTTTGTTTTTTTTTAAATAAGACATCGCATTTTACTTAAAATCGAAATAACAGAAATGTTTTCGTCATCGAAATAACACTTGATCGACCAATCTCAATACAAATGTAAATAAGAATTAGAAACATTGCACGATTGAGTTCTTAAAAAAAAGAGTGAGAGAGAGAGCTCGCCCTCCACCCCTCAGAAGTGCGATGCTGAAAGTTTGAAGGCTTTGTTTGTATATATCTCTGGGATTTTTTTTTTTTTTTTTTAAAGCCACTTTCCATTGATATTTTAAAATCTGTGGGCTAATCTTTGAACTGCAACTCATGTTAGATGATAAATTACGTGCGTTTTAGACAAGACTAAAAAAGCTTTTTTTTTTTTTTTAAAGGGGAAATAATAATAATAATTCATACTTTCAACCGATTTTGATAAAAATTAAAAATTAGCTATAAGTAACGATTTTGAGTTTACAGTGCAAAAACCTGTAAATTCGGATAAATATTGGATTTTCATAGAGACTTCTAAAAAAAAAAAAAAAAAAAAAAAAACCTCCCCCCCCCCCCTCTACACAGGCAAATTTTCATTGATTAAAAATTTGCGAGCTGTCAATCTTCCAACTTTCAGAAAGTTAATATAAGTTACGTGGAATTTGGATAAAATAAAAATTTGTTAGTTACTATGAATTCACAGTTGAAAAATCTCTAAATTCAGTTAAAAATTAAAGACTTCATAAAAAAATAATATTCAATGAAATTCAAGGCCAGTTCTGCTTTGACATTTTACAATGTACGAACTAGCATTTTTTCTTCTGATATTTATAGATTTTATAGAGCAGGCTTTGTCCGCTTCGCTGGTCACTTTATTTAAATGAATTAAAATAATCTGGTGTGTCACTCACACGACTTTCTCTTACCCTGAAATTTAATACTATAAATACAGGTTGGAGATTAAGAGGTAAGTTAACGAGTACTGTTATGTAAACCTATTTTAAACAATTCAAATTAGGCTTCGGAAGAGCTTTATATGATAATTAGTTCTGTGTGAGGGGGGATACCCCCCGTTTCATTAATGCACCTATATTTATATAAAATTTAAATCTGTTATTAAAAGTTCACTTAAAATTATTCAGACAATTTTCACACGCAACATTCCTTGAAACTTATCAATCTTGATCAAACTTTTCCAGCAACAAATTTATATTAACTTCAAAATGCAACATTTGAAACTCCTAATATTATTCGTTTTTAAGTCACTCAGACACAGATAAAGATCAAACGTTAAAAAACTTAACTATGGTAATCAGGAAGCCTCAAAACGTGTAAATATACAAAAAACAAGCGATGAATATTTAGCTTAAAAACATACATTATTTACCATATCTCTATGAGGAATTCAATTCCCGAACAACTTTCCTGGTAATGGTAAAATATTATTAGTAAAGCACATCCACTAACAACAAAAAAGAATGTTATCGCTTAAATATTTGCAGCCTAGTATATATTTCGAAGATTATATAACCACATGGTGCATCTAAATATAATTCTATAGTAATAATACAGGGCCCAGCCTGAAATACACTTCCATCAATTTGCAACTATTCTCGCACTTTTATCTAGTTCTTTTATAAACGAACAGTGTACAAATCTCTTTACGTTAATGTTACAAAAGTAAAGAAATATTACATATGCATTAACACATACTTAGTCAATGGCTTTGTTCTAACACATTGCATTATTTACGTCGCTATTCTGTTTTCAAGAAATTTGATTTTTAACTACAAAAGAGTTTTATTCATTCTACTAAAAATTTTAGGCTAGATTTACTGGTCAGTAAATGTTTCAATTTTTAAAAATTCAAACTCATAATCATTCATCAAATAGAAGTTATAAAGATATACAATCCCAGCAATGGTGAATCCGGGAGGAGGCTATTAGGCTACAGCCCCCTCCCCACCCAAGCTGAATCAAAATTATAAATTTTATTTAAAATCCACATAACTGTTGATTCAATATCAGTCTTTTAAAGAAAAAATAATCTGGTGTGTCACTCACACAACTTTCTTTTACCCTGAAATTTAATACAATAAATACAGGTTGGAGATTAAGAGGTAACATAACGAATACTGTTATGTAAACCTATGTTAAACAATCCAAATTAGGCTTCGGAAGAGTTTTATATGATAATTAGATATGTGTGAGGTACCGCCCCCTCAGTAAAGAGATGTGCTTGTGTGTGTCTGCATTCTGGTGCTCACACTAACGATCGCAGAGCTACAAAATTTGGCAGACGGGTGCCTGGGATCCTGTAGGTGTGAACCTCATCGAGATTTTTTCTAATTTCTAATTTGAACTTTTTTAAATTACACTCGAACCTCTCATTAAGGGACACCCATGGGACCAGACATTTTTTCCCTTAAATAGAGGTGTCCCTTATTCAGAGGGTCGATGACAATTTTTTAAATAGACTTTATACTCAGTTACACATCAATTAATCCATGCACTTTGGCAATGCAAATTACACACTAATAAAGTCAAGTCTTTTTAAAAGGAAAATTACTTGCATGATATAGTTAATTATTATATTAGGACCAATTTTACTGAACTTGCTTATGCACATAAATTTCTAATTTCTAGGGACTGGGACCAGAGAATTTGTCCCTTAAATAGAGGTGTCCCTTACGGGAGGTTCGAGTGTTCGAGTGTATTATTATTACTGTTTTTTTTTTCCAACTTTAAATATTGGCTTTTATGTTTCATTTTTCATGAATTTATTCTTCCATTGTAATCGTCTGCGTATCTTAGCAACGGCTATTACGCAATTTATTTTTTATTTAATACATTCATTTGAAGGCGAAATCTTTTTTTTTTTTTTTTTTTTTTTTTTTAAATTAATTATTATTATATTTATTGAAAATCAAATAGTAATGCAATCCGCGTTTGTAATGATCGATAGATGGCGCTTCCTGAACTGCAGTTGTTAGTAAATATAATAGCCACGTGTATATTGTTCTTTTTCCGCCATTACATCATGGAAAATCGATTGCATAATATGATGATATGCAGTGGTATGATAATTTCACCTTAGCCCACCAGAGGGCGAGCATTTCATTACAATCGCGGATAGAAATAAACTAGAAAAGCCCCGGTTTTCTTGGTTTTTAGATTTTTGTGTTTCTTATATTTTAAAGTAAAAATCCTGCGGTCGACTGTTTTTTTTTCTTTTGTTGTTTGTTTGTTTGTTTGCTTGCTTCAGACATGAAGGGTTACGTGAAATTACGTTTTGCCCACATCTTCTTGGTGACGAAATTTCTAAAATTCCAGAAATCAGTTTTTAAGTATTTGTGTTAGTTATAATTTAGAGGAAAAACCTCACGTATATCTGTTTTTAACACTTTCCAACAAGGTTGAAAAGTGTTAATGACTTCGGTTTGTCTGTCTGCCTGTCCACGCTCTAACTCCAATAAATATTTATGGAATTTCTTGAAACTGATATATGTTATTCAAGTTCACTATCGGATGTTCCCTATTGAAAATGGAGTGAGTACCTACACTGGTTTGTATACAGTTACCACCGAAAATATTTCAAAGCACTGCATTCTATGAGAGGTATTTCAATAAACCATATTTTAATACCTTTAATGTATACATATCTTAATGAAATTGAAATATATTATTCAAGTTCACTATCGAATGTTTCTTATGTAAAATGGAGTAAATACCACAGGGACACTCGAAAGTATTCCAAAGCACTCCATTCTATGAGAGGTATTTCTATAAACCAAATTTTAATAACTTTACTTTGCACAAAACTTAATGAAATTGAAACATGCCATTCATATCCAGAAAAAAATGCTTTTTATTGAATACAGTATATTTAGCATTAGATTTACAGGGCCACACAAAAATATTCAGTTACTTTAATAAATATTAATGATTTTAATTTGTATATATGTCGGTCTGTTCGTCTGCCCGTCCGTCTGTCTGTCTGCGCTCTAACTCCCTTAAATATTTATGGAATTTCTTGAAACAGATATATGTTATTCAAGCTCACTACCGAATGTTCCCTACTGAAAATGGAGTGAATACCTCTGCTGGTTTCTGTACAGGGACACCCGAAAAATTTCCAGAGCATTGTGTTCTATGAGAGGTATTTCTATAAACCATATTTTAATACCTTTACTGTACACAAATCGTAATGAAATTGAAATATGTTATTCAAGTTCACTATCGGATGTTTCTTATGTAAAATGGAGTAAATACCAGCACTGGTTTGTGTACAGGGACACTCGAAAGTATTCCAAAGCATTGCGTTCTATGAAAGATATTTCTATAAACAAATTTTAATAACTTTACTTTGCACAAAGATTAATGAAATTGAAATATTTTATTTATATGCATAAAAGAATGCTTTCTATAGAATATGGTATGATTAGCATTAGATTTACAGAGCCACACACAAATATTTAGTTACTTTAACGAGATGTTAATAAAAATTTGCTGGAATTGCACTTTCGTTTACATTAAACGTTTTTAGCACTTTCTAACAATTTTTAAGTGTGAATATGATTTCAAATTATGTATCTGTCTGTCCGACTGTCTATCTTTCTGTCTGTCTCCCGCCCTCAGCGTCCGTAAATATTTTCAGAATTTCTAAAAAATGTTATTCACTGTGTAATTTTACCTATTTAAAATTACATTAACATGTCCTGTACAACTAGTTAGTGTACAGGGACAATAAAAAAAATACGGATACTTTGCGTTTTAGGACAGACATTTTTAAAAATCACATTTGAACAATTTTCTAATGTAAAAATCAAAGAAATTTACATGTATTGTTAATATTCTAACATAATGCTTTGTGTAGAATATGATATGATTAACCTTCAGATTTACAGAGCTACACTAAAATATTCGGGTACATTAAGGGCTGCAATTATAATCTAGTCTGCATTTTCTTTTGCATTAACCCTTTTTAACACTTTCCAACAATGTCTAAGAGTGGTTTTAAATTCAATTAGTCTATCTGTATACTTTTCAGTGCTTCTGTCTGTTGTGTGATAACGTAGGCAAAGAATATTGAAAGTTGTTATATGATACAACAAGTAAGAACAGTTGGGAAGTGTTAATAATCAATGCGTACTGCATGATTTTTTGTTCTTTTTATTTTATTTTATTTTTTAATTCAGATATAAAGTTCTATGTGAAATCACGCTTTGCCTCCTCCCCCACTTTGGGGGGCGAATTTCTAAAATTCCAGAAATTGGTTTTTAGGTATTTGTGTCGCAGGGGTGATTGTGAATTAACCCTCACTTTCTCAAGTTCAAGGCATTACTGCAGAAAAATTGCTTTCAGGTGCCGCTTGGCACGTTTGGCGAAAATCATCAGCATCGTGCCTTTTTGTATCGTTTAGAAGTTGCAACATTCCACTGGTTAGGTTTGTTATCTCTGGCGAATTAGCGCACTTTTTGAATTTCAACTTAAAAATGGGGTCAAAATAGCGAGGGTTGGTAAATCTTGGTAAAGCGAGGGTTAATGAAAAAATATCTGAAATTTTAGCGAGAAAAATTTTTGTACGGTTACAGAACACCTAATTTATTGCAGGATGGCCAATCAATTGAACATATTTAGGGTTTATTAATTTTATTAACTTACAATAGTTGGAGAAAAAAACCATAATTGATTCATTATAAAACACTAAAATTTTAAAAAACATTTTTTAAAAACATTAAAAAAAAATTCCAATGTTTTTCTTAAAATTACAATATTCCCTGAATTTTCCCTGTTTTGGCAATAAATTTTTAAATTCCCTGAGTTTCCTTGGTTTTTTTTTTAATAGATTTTCAAATTTCATGAGTTTTCCATGTACCGTACGTAGCAATCCTGCAACTCCCCCACACACACACTTAAAAAAATCAAAATTTTTATTCTAATGCCACATCTTTGATTACAATTTCTAAACTATTTTTATGTAAATTACTTTTCATTTTCAGTTTATTTCAATAATCTTTCTTAAAAGAAAGTTTTATTTATGTGTGACTGGTGGTATTAAAAGTTATTAAACATGAGCCAAAATTACATGAACAACAACAACAAAAAGAAAAGTATAGAACTTGCAAAAGAAAAATTACTACATATATTAATGAGCTTGAAAAGGATAAGAGAAAAGGATGTAAAGCTAATTGTTAGGCTTCATTCTTAAAAAAAAAAAAAAAAAAAAAAAAATCAAAATTTTTATTCTAATGCCATCTTTGATTACAATTTCTAAACTATTTTTATGTAAATTACTTTTCATTTTCAGTTTATTTCAATATTAATCTTTCTTAAAAGAAAGTTTTATTTATGTGTGACTGGTGGTATTAAAAGTTATTAAACATGAGCCAAAATTACATGAACAACAACAAAAGGAAAAGTATAGAACTTGCAAAAGAAAAATTACTACATATATTAATGAGCTTGAAAAGGATAAGAGAAAAGGATGTAAAGCTAATTGTTAGGCTTCATTCTTAAAAAAAAAAAAAAAAAAAAAACATTAAATTTTTGTCAATTTAATTTAGTCAGACTATTATCACTTACATCTTTTTAATGAAAAGTCATAACATTAAATATGATTTATTGTTCTGTAAAACAATGGAATATTTATAGAAGTTTTGTATATGAAGATTTCAGCTATAATAAAATTTAATGCACTTTGATACAACAGGTTTTTTTTACTCAAGGATGAGATTGACAAAAGTGTAAAACAATAAATAAATCAAACTTTATGCAAAAGATAAACATTGAAACAAAATATAAGGATTCAGGTGGCAAAACCCTATATTACAAAAATAAATAATTAGTTTATCTTTAAACATACAAAAAAAAAAAAAAAAAAAAAAAAAAAGAGGTTTTTAATAACATGGATATATGTGAAAAATTAATTAGATAAGTGTAACAGATCATCATATCAGAAAGTACAAACTTTGTTTTTTGTACATTATTACAGAAAGAAAATTACAACCTACAAAAAAAAAAAAAAAAAAAAAGCTGAAAATTCTCATTCCTGTCTGTTATTATTAATTTATATTATTTTTAAATAAAGTAATAGCTAATACTGGAGTATTAATTATCTCTTAAAGTAGCAATTTTATTTACAAATATGTATAATGTGACTGGGAAACATGTATTAATAAAAACCTGGTTTGAACCAAAATTTCAGGTTTTTGGGTTTAAAAAAAAAAAAAACTGGTTTTTCCAACCCTTGTAAAAACCTGCAGTAATTTAAGGGAGAGAGAGATTTATGTTGTCTACTATCATTTTAACGTTATAATAAACTTAGTCTTTTTTTTATTGTGAACTACCAATCCGATATAAGATTAAATTTAAAGTGACCTAACCATATTTGGTTTATCCTTTGTAATATTAATGTTAATAATAATTCTAAATATGGACAACAATACATATCTCATGGCGATGAAGTAGTTAATTATTGATCAGAAATTAGGAAAAACCGGGAAAAAGAAGGAGGGGGCGATTTTTGCAACGACTTTGTTTGTTTTATGAAAAATCTACATATTAAAAAATAATAGATATGTAATTACATCTAAACGATTTCCACTGCTACACGAGGGAGGGGGGGGGGATACAGAATACTTTGTTATTATTATATTTATTTTAATATTATTTTTTTTTTTAAGACGAACATTTTTATATAATTCCATTATACAAAAACCACAAATGTTTCATTACAGATAATTGTGTTAGCATACTATCTTGCATGTCGTTGATAGATTTATTTTTCATGCGGGTCGGGGTCGGGTTGATTTGACATCTTTAAAATAATAATAATAATAATAATAATAATAATAATAAGCAAAAAATTTGTTTGCTATATATACCCATAAGTGAATATTACCCAAATTATTACTCTAAAATAAACAACCATATCCGACTAAACAAAGTAACACCAAATTACTATTATTATTATTTAGAATATAAACTGTAGAAAACTGGCTTCCTCTTCGATAATAACTAGATGTGTGATTCGTCTATTTTGATTATTCGCATCCTTTTGAAATAGACTGTGTGAACTAAACTGATAATTAATACTTTTTTCTCTTGCAGATTTTTTAAAGTACTTATTGAAATGTAGATTTAGATGGGATCGGATCTTTAGTCGGCGTCTGTAACACTGTATTCATTTTAATATTTGTGTGTGGGAGTGATAAGCTTTAAAACAATAAACAGCAAACACTAAATTCGAAATTAACTTTTTGTACACAACACACATCAATAGTTCAAAATTATTAATCCATTTTTCAAATTTTTAGGGTGCCTACTTTTAAAATGCATTTTCGGTCAAAAATACGATTTTCTATTTTTGGGTTAGTATTAAAGCCTGACATTTTAGCTTTCTAAATCAGTTTGAATTTTCTTTCTATCTTGCTTAGAACTTGAGTTACAGGCATTTTAATATTAGTCACTCACCAGTTTTTGAAACCGGGAGTGACCGGAAATGATCCTTAAATGTTTGTTTTCATAAATGTTTTACTCAATATAAGCATCAAAATTTGTTACTGAATATAAAAAACTTTGAAATAAATCAGGAACTTATTAAAATTATTTTTTATATAATAGGTAAAATCTGGTTTTTAAATATGTTTTCTGCTTTTTCTCAAAATGAGATTTTTAACATTTTGCTTTATCCCAAAACATCATAACTCCAAAAGTTATAATTGAAACTTTGACAAAATACTCTAGAGGAGTTGTTTTAGGGATTGAACTACGACAATGATTCTAGCTAAATTATTATTATTATTATTGTCGATAGAAATTATGAACTGTCATGTATATTCATGATTTTTTACGCATGTAAAAATGTTATCTTCTCTAAAATATTAAATAACATGGTTATAGTTTTGAGAGTAGTTCACTCCCTTAAAGACCTTTCAATAATCTAAATAAAATTTACAGAATAAAAATATCTTTATTTAAATTTGACTTATGATGTTTTGTAAAAGTGTTTTTTTTTTTCGAAAATTTTATGCATATTTTGAGCATAAATATCAAAATATTTTAAAATTTGCATTTTTTTTTTTTTTTTTTTTTTTTTTCAGGCTATTCACTATTTTTTACTATATATTCTATCATCTAATGCACATAAATAGGCAATTTTTCAATTATTAAAAAAAAAATCACCTCCGACAGTAGGCAGGCACCTTAAATTTTTTACTTAGTGTATTAGTAATTACATTTTTAATTCTTTTTAAAAGGATTTACCAACCGCGCAACAATGAATATTTATTTTATAATTGAAAAATGTCCTGCATCCGTGCAGGATTCTAGCATAAGGTGACATAGGATGTTTCTTTGAGTATTATATCCCATATTCATAAAAATAGAAAAAATTTTGCAGTATTTTAGAGCAAGTTTTAGATTACCAAAGGTGAAATAAGTCTTTAAAATTTTTTTAGATGCAATAAAGATAAAGTACATTTAACTGAAGATGCTTTTGGAAAAGAAATCCGGTCAAGTGGGTAAATACAGTGAACTTGTGTTTTTTAACTCTTCAATTAAAAAAAAAAAAAAGAAAAAGAAAAGAAAAAGGAAAAACTTGTTAAAGGCGGGTGGGGTCCAGAGCAAACAATAGACATTTCACACCCATATAATGGGAATTCTCATTCCAGGAAGAAAGTAAATAACTATGTCAGAACAGAAAAATACCACCATATCGAAAGAAGAGAGTTCTTAAGTTCTAAGATCCACTAAATCAAATTAAACTCGTTTTTTATTTTTAAAAATATTTGTATAATATATATTTATTTTCAATCATGTTTTTCATTTTTGGTACTACGCACCCAAGATTTAGCCGAAACGGCTGAAAACATGTAAAATTACTAAAAATATGACTTAAAAAATAACTGCGTAAACAATTAATTCAGTTAGAATACTTTAATAACGATCTGTATATAGTAAAACTATATGCACAATTTTCACTGTAAACTCGGTATTCAGTATGAACTTATTTTCAAGTTTCAAATAATTCTCCAACATATCCTTTGTCGGTTTATTTATTTATATTTATTTCTAAAAGAAGTATGTATATTATTTTGCAACAATTTTTTTTCAGGAGGTAGATAATGACCATTGATACACCCTCTTACTTTTAAATCTGCCATTAAATTAGACTAAAATTGCACAATCTGTTACCAACTCAAAGGCCATAATAATAATAAAATTATTTTGAGAGTTACTGTAAACGAATTGCATGTGCTACACAGTTTTGTTTTTCAATAAAGGAAATGACCGGCAGTCTAAGCCCATGTTATATTCTACGGAGAAATTTGTTTTATAAACTACTCATTAACCCAAAGTATTTTTTTTTATTCTGTTTTCGCATCTAGAAAATTCACAACGGTTAAAATGTTTCTCTATTTATATATATATATACAGTTCCCGCCGCTTATTAAAATCACATTCGTTCTGAGCCAAAGTGATTTTATTAAGCGGCTGATTTTTATATCCGGCGAACGTTCCTGCACTTAAGGAAAAGGTATTACTTCCCTGTATTTGGAAAAAACTTCAAATGGTAACGAATAATAAAATTAGTAAACAATATTAATTAATTTTTGATAGATAATTAATTGTTCCTTCAATATAAGTAAATTAAACGCATTCCAAGTTCCTACGCGCTCTTCTTTAGAGGAAAATCATCATTACTTTACCAAAGTTCAGGCTGTTCTTATAAATTTAAAATATTCCCGTTTAAACCTCATGAATTATAGTAATTTCAAAATAAGAACTAAAAATTGTCTTTTATTAATCAGAAAAAAAAAAAAATCATTTAAAATCAAATTTATAACTCATTACTGCGCTTTGAAGAATAGCTTATTGAAATTATTACGGAGATAAGTTATGGGGCGTGTTTAATTTGTAACTGTTCTGCAAGTGTAAAATCTTCGACAATCAGCGACAACGGAGGGTTTGTCGTTCATTATTTTTTTTTTTTTCTATTTGACATAATAATAATAATAATAATCACAAAGCAAAAAACATTTTTTTTTTTTAGTGTGCATAAATGATATTTTTGGCTGCTGAGATTTTTTGAGTTTATTAACCGGCGATGTTGATTTTATAAAGCGGCGTCTTTAAAAGTAGTTTGTATTTATTTGATTCCGGTCCTGGCACTTTGATCAGATTAAGCGGCTGATTTTATTAACCAGTGATTTTATTAAGCGGCGGTTACTGTATATATATATATATATATATATATTATTTTCAAGCTGTAAAGTGCGAAAAATTAACTACGAGAAATGTTTGCACTTTATAGCTTTAAAACAATGTATTAAAAACTTAAAAAATAAATTTTTGGAAAATGAGAAATATTTTAACAGTTGTGAATCACTGCTGATTAAATTAGGTAAAAGCATCCCCCTTAATAACAGTTCTCTACGAGGCAAGAAAAGCGACAATGCCTTTCCGTTTGATAAAATGAGATATAAAAATATGACGCCTTTCGTGCACTTTATGCACATTTTTTAATTACATAAACTCAAAATTACCATTTTTTGAATTGTGTCATTTTTTTTTTGTCGGGCTTAATATTAAACTGCATATCAATCCAAGCACAATTAATTACATTAGCTACAACTCACACAGCAGACAAATCAAAATCATAAACACTTTACGTTCGTAAAGATTAAAATAAAAAGTGAAAAGGTGATCAATAACCCCCCCCCCCAGGGTTGCCAGTTTGGCCTCCTTGGAGCCAAATCAAGGTGGTTGGCTCCGACATTTTGTGTTTGGCCTCGGAAAGCATTTGGCTCCAAATTTGGCCTCATTTCTTGTGTGTGTTATTTTGGGAAAAAAAAATTCTTTTAAAATATTTACCAGTGTTGATACACTTCTCGTGCAAATTAAGAAAAATTATGATAATAAATAAACAGAAAAGAGTAATATTGCCATGGTTAGAACTTTGTCTGCCCAGTCGTTTCAGCACCAGGCTCGTAATTGGAAGATTGCGGGTTCGGTACTCGAGCCGGTCAAAGACCGTCGTGTACACTGATGGTGGCTGGTGCACGTAAAATACGCCGTGGACGCTCTGTCCTCCATGTTTCCATCAAAATTATACCACTGGAGATCACCGAAGCGGGAGAGCCATCCCTTCCGTGGAGGTTCAAATTTGTGATGGCATGTCCTCGGACCACCTCTAGGGGTGAGTCCAGGACCGTCGCCAATTGCCCATGGAGCAGCACTAGTGTGACGTAAAACCCAGCCAATCAATTTACTGAATAAATAATTACTTTTAAGATTAAATGGAATTCTGCATAACTCTGTTAAAATTGTCTAATTCTAATGTAAAAATTCCTATGTAAAAAAAGATTAGGTCAGTCTAAGAACTTTAGTCAGTCTAAGAACATGATTCGATAAGGATTTATTTAACAGAACCGTATGAAGCGTATTTTTTTTACATAGGAATTTTTGCTAGTGTTCGGACACTTTTGTTACCGACTGTACATATCAGAATTCAGTAAATAATATTTTTCATTAAAATAATAAATATTATTATGATAAGTTTTCATGTGTGCATATTTAAGTGAAAAAAGACAATATATGGTAAATGAAACTACATTAAATAATATATATTATATTTTAAATAATTTTTTCCTATTTTATTGTTTGATTGTATATTGTATACACTTTACTTTGGACGTTTAAATTAGATTAATGCATGCAACGCCTCCTATTTCTAGACTATTTCTTTCTTTGTTTTTGATTTCGATTTTTCAAATTTCAAGCTTACATAACAAGTGTCTGCTCCAATTTGAACTAAAAACGAAATGTGATTTTCGAAGTCTTCAAAATATGTAATGTTCATATGAAATTTTATGAAAAATAGTAAATTGAAGTCTCTTTCTTTCTTTCTTTTTTTTTTTTTTATTTTGCATTACAAGAACAATTAAAGTTCGTAAACCAAGAACACATAGCCTTGTGACTGTACTTTTTTGAATCTTCAGATATAGGCTGATTTTGCCAACTTAAATTTTGCCTTGTCCATATGGAAGCATAAAAATGTCCCTGCACTGATGATAAAAGTCCCTACTTTAGTGCTCAGGATTTCCGCATGAAGAACTTTCACTCGCAGGATATCCTGAAGATGTCCTGAGGAAAAAGGGTACCTCCAAAAAGTCCCTACTGTTGAAGAAAACTGCTAAAATTTCTTCTGCGTAGGGACAAATTCCTACAGTTGGCAACATTAATGTTGGCTCTTTTTTGGCTTTATTTTGTTAATATTTGGCTCCATTTGGCTCTATTTCAGAGAAAGTTTGGCCTCGTTTGAAAAATATGACCTGGCAACCCTGCCCCCCCCCCCCCTCCTTATGGCATATATGGTGATAAAGATTCGCTCTTAGCCATTAATTTTATTACCCTAAAGGAAAAATAAGATTAGTAGCAGCACCTAATTATTGAATACTAGGGATACACGGGTATAATGCGGTTCAGGAATAAAGTAAATATGTATTATGTCAGTCAACAACTTGGGTAGATTCCACTGAACATAAAAATATGATTAAAATGGTTCAATAGATTATTTTTCGATATTGTTAAGTTTTTTTTTTTTTTTTTCCCTTCTCTCTGAGGATTGATTTAAAATGAATTGTCTAGCGATTAATTGACCAAGTCTTCTTATATCCCCCCATTTGCGTTTCTTTTATTGAGATGGGTAGGGAAGTCCCAGAAAGACCTGATTTTACGTCGGTGAAATGAATCGCCACCCGTGATGAACAGTTCGTTAATTTAATAGCTTCGTTTAAAGTAGGAAATGGCTGAGACAAATCAACATGTATGACTGCACAGCTAATTGAGCGCAGGCATTAAAAAAAAAAAAAAAAAAGATAGAAGATGATGATAGTGATTCACATAACAATTAGTAAGAGAAAAGAAAGTGAAAAAAATTATTTTAGTTTCATTCTCTATCAAAGATGAATTTGTTAATAAATGATAAAAACTGTATTTAAGACACTGAATAGTAAGTTAATTTATACAAGAATTCGAATGTTATTTACGAACTTGCTAAAGAGATAGTTCTCTTATATTATCATTTTCATTAATGCCACAGAGAATTTGCCCCAAATCTGAGGCATAATATATATGCTTATCATAATTTAAATATAATATATATATAATATATAATCACAGTGTTTAAGTGCTCGGGAAAGATTCGAACACTAGATAGTCATGTGCAAACTTGGATATGGTTTTATTTTGCTCGTACTTAAAAGAAAAAAGAAAATAATGGTATTTAAAAAAAAAAAAAAAAAAAAAAAAATCAATCATTGAATAAAGTATTCTGATTATTATTATTTTTTTTTTCTTTAAATCTTAAGAAGAGATACTGTGAGGGGTCTAGATACAGTCTGTCTATTCAATGATGGGAGTTATTGAATTACATATACATATACGTATATGTAATAACTAGAAAACTGTTTTCGGTTTAAGCTTACACAGTTATTAAGCTGATCATAACAACACATCATCATTATAAGCAATGTTGCCAGATCTGGCGGATTTTTTATCCAATAATCACCAATATTTTTGAAAAGTGACATTGATTTGATATACATAATAGACTATCAATCTTCGAAAAGATTAGGCAAACGTTACAATTAAAAATTATTGAATAAAAAATCTGCCAGATCTGGCAACGCTGATTATAAACAGTAATGAGATTAGGAAATTGGGGGGGGGAAGGGGGGGGGGAGCTGAAGCTGTGCGCAAGACGTTGAAATTAAATACTAGAATTTTTATGACAAAATTTATCACATTAGAGTAATAAATATGGTTTTATATCTTCAATTTATTAAAAAAGAACAAATGATTATGCTTTAGTATTCAATAAAGTTTTACTTGATTAACTGATATAACATATGCACATCAGAAACAAAAGAAGAAGAAAAAAAAAGCTTAAAAACTAAAATTTATATATATAAAGCTGAAATCAGCTGAAAAATCTCATCCCTGTGTAAGAAAATTAAAATGAATGAATTAAAATCATAGTGTATTATAATTATTATAACTTATAAAAAAAATTTCATCAGCAGCATTACCTTGGTTATTTGCACCCATCCCCTGCCATCCAATTTTAAAATGTTAACGAAATTTTAAATTTCATACTGCGCTTGTAAAGATCCTGCATTCTCCGATTTCTTTCACATGCATTCACGGAAGTCCTTTCAAATATTAAATTCCGTTATGAATTTCCTACGCAAGAAACGATATTGAATTCGAGTTTAATCATTGGGTATTACTTGTCATTGGGTGTTTGAAAAATTCCAGCTTATTGCGCTTAATAGAAAATTGGGCATAGCAAATATGTTAAAGAAAAAAATTATAAATAGTGTAAGATGGGGAGAACAATTAAGAAAACAGGTAAATCTGAATTTTCAGAATGAGAAGACAATAAAGTTGAGTAATTATAATTCGGGATTGGTTTAATTCAATTTAGAAAAACGTATTTTAGTCTGGGTATTTATTGCTCTCTCTTTCATGGAATAATCTACTATTTAAAATCTATCATGCCCTCCACCTCCTATTTTGAAATTTAATCTATATATTTATATTATGATAGTTTCGAAGGGGAAGAGGGAGGAGCAAAATGAATATGTATTCCCCTATTCTTCCCTCCATGATTAAATATTTAACGAAAAAACATCAATAAGTTATTATGTTAAAAATCTGGTAAGAAAAATCAAACGACTTCCATTCCTCATCACAACATACAATGTTTTTTTTTTTTTTTTTTTTTTTTTTGGTTGGGGGGGAGGGGGGGGGAAATGACATAAAATTCACCTAATCAGTACAGACACACAAAAAAGACACAAGAGAGTTTATAGAGAGAGTTCAAAGCTAATCGGTAGAGAATTTATTCATTTATTATTATTTTTTTTTTGTTTATTATTTATTTATTTATTATTATTATTATTAATTTTTTTGGGGGGGAGGGGGGGGGAGATATCGATTTTTAAAACGTAAAATTACCTACTCAGAATGCCCATTAATTTTCCTGTAATAACCAAGTAATACATACAAAAGGACATCTAAAAAAAAAAAAAAGAGGTTTATACAGCGAATTTGAAGATAATCTTTAAAGTTATTTTTGAGACACAGAGTAATACCATCTAAAAAAAGTAAACCCAACTGCGTCAAATGACCAGAGGTAGTGGCAAAAAGTTGCTATGGCTTTTAAATTGGATGACGAGCTCAAGTTGGGAACACAAGTTAAGCAAATAAAATTTGGATATTTATTTTTCCTGGCTAATTTTATATGGTTTTTTAAAAACTATCATACTCACATTCCAATTAGTCCAGTAAATAAAGCATTTTTGTCGGTACAAATTCAGATAAAGCTGGATTTTTTTTTTTTTTTTTTTTTTTTTTTTTTACAGTCGATAGATACTATTAAGAGATGTGTTTTTATAAAAGCCCCCCCGCCCTCTTAAAAGTGGGAATAGAGTTATATTTACTTAATTGCTTGTAAAATGGTTTCTAAAAGCATTAGAGACTACTTCTTTTTTTTTTTTTAATTGTTCCGAAAACAATTTCCTTCAATTTTTTCAACTAAAACAGTTTTCTACAGTCAATAATTTAGTTAGTAAAAATTTCCTTTTTTCTTACTATTTTTTTTCCCCCATCTCTGTGGTGTTAAAATAATAATAAAATATATTATTACAAATTCATAAAAATCTTGTAAATTTTATTATCTTTAATGTGATATAAGATTCGGTATGTTTACATCGATTAGGACGAAGCTCTTTTAATTCGCGCATGTTGTTAAATTTGTATAACGTAACGGAGAACATTTCCCCCTTTCGTATCAATTTCTGTGATATAAGTAGAAATTGAATTTATTTTGATTGTCTTCATATGTTTTTATTTATAATTAGTAAATCTATTTTGGATAATTTTTACATATTATTAGGAGCTTTTTATATGAAATTGACTTTGTCATCGTGTCACGCTAGTAAACAATTAAAGTAAATATAAGCCATTCCGTTTGTGTCTCTGTGGCTCAGATGGTTAGAGCGTGAAGTGTATAAAGTGGTGGTCGAAAGTTCGGTCTCCGGAAGATCCGGCGTGTTAATTTTTGAGGATAATTAGTAGAAAAGGTGTCAATTAATAAAAGAAAATTTTTCGTTGACTACACAATATCTTAAGAATTTCCAAAGAGTTTTTTTTAAGAAGTTTTTTTTTTTTTTTTTTTTTTTTAAAGATATTAGAAAATACAAAGTATTTTAGACATTAAAAAAGCTCAAAATAAAAAGTTTCAAGTACAAAATACATAAATAATTTTTTTTTTTAGAAGTTATATATATAATATATATTATTATATGAAGTTGAATTTGTCATCGCGTTTTCTGTAACGCTAAAAAACAAAACACTTCCACTTAAAAAAAAAAAAAAAAAAAAAAAAAAAAGCAAGCAATTCATTGTATTTCTATCTCTTAATAGCTCAGTTGGTTAGAGCGTCATGTTAATTTTTCAAATAATTAATAGAAAAGGTGTCAGTTGATAAAAGAATATTTCGTTGTGTACACAGTATCCTAATAATTTTTGAAGATTTTTTTAAATAGCTTTTTATCTAGTTACTAAAAAGCACAAAATAAATATAAATAAATAAATAAATAATTTTTTTAAGAAGCTTTTTATTGAAATTGGGTTTCGTTATCGCGTCTTCATGTCGCGCTAATAAATAAGGCACCTCAACTTTAAAGTAAATGTCAGCAGTCTTATAGTCGCTCGTTGGCTCAGTTGGTTAGAGCGTCAAGTTGCTAATACGATGGTGGTGAGTTCCATCTTTGGAGGATCAATGTGTTAAATTTAGTATTCTAAGAATGTTTGAAGAGTTTTTTTAACAAGCCTTTTTTTTAGATACTAAAAAGCATAAAATAAAAAGTTAAATATATATATCGATGTGTTACTTTTTTGCAGATAATTAATAGAAACTATGTCAATTGATAAAAGAAAATCTTTCATTGTCCACAGAGTGTCCTAAGTCCTAAGGAATTTTGATAGGTTTTTTTTTTTTTTTTTTTTTTAACGCACAAAATAAAAATTTCAGTAAAAATATAAATATTAATTAATTACGATATAGTACTTTTTTTTTTTTTTTTTTTTTTTTTTTGGGGGGGGGGGGAGATAAATAATCGAAGAAAAAAAAAAAATGTCAACTGATAGACGAAAATCTTCCGTTGTCTACAAAATATCCTAAGAAATTTTAATTAGTTTTCTTAAGAAGATTTTTCTTTTTTCGTGACTAAAAAGCACAAAATGAAATTTAAGTAAAAAATCATTTTTTAAAGTTAGAAGCTTTTTATTGTGAAGCCCTAAAAAGCATAAAATAAAATTTATTCTGGCAAAGATATGCTACAAAGAAATGAAAGTTTCAACACTAAGAAAATTTTAGAGAAAAATATAGGTAATTTCCTTTTGCAAGAGATGAAAATTTTTTAATGTTCAAAATATTTTTAAAAAGCTTTCGAGATAATTGAAATTTCTAGCCTAACGAACGATTATACAAAAACTAATAACTAAGAATATTGGTCTCGAAAGCTTTTAAAAATATTTTGAACATTAAAAAATTTTCATCTCTTGCAAAAGGAAAGTACCTATATTTTTCTCTAAAATTTTCTCAGTGTTGAAACTTTCATTTCTTTGTAGCATGTCTTTGCCAGAATAAATTTTATTTTATGCTTTTTAGGGCTTCATAATAAAAAGCTTTTAACTTTAAAAAATGATTTTTTACTTAAATTTTATTTTGTGAATAATGTCATTTAACCAAAATTTTTAAAAATAAGGTTTTTTTTTTTTTTTTTTTTTTTTAATATAAATATTAATACATTTTATCTTTTGTGAAAGTAAGCTATTTTATAGATTTTGTGAAAATAAGATTCTTTTTATTATTTATAAAATTATTTGATATGCATATAATATTTGATAAAATTAGCTTTATAATTAAGTAATTTTTTTCTTTAAACATCTAATTTTATGTCCATGAAATATATTATGTACATTCTATGCTATTATATATATATGAGCGAGAATTTGCAACACACTGTTCATTAATTTATCTGCATAATTAATTAATTACGATAATATATAGCTTTGCATTTATATGTCTAGTGCAAAATTTCTACAGATAATTGATCTATTTAATTTCTGCAGTCTTATATAATTTATTGATTTTTAATTTGTTTTCATAGTTTTCCTCAACAATTCCATGCAATGCTAATGCTGGTGAATAATATCATGATAAGCAATTTTCATACAATGCGGTACAAAGTATCCCCAATTTAGGACAGCCACAGTATTTCATACAGGCTGATTTACAGCTATGTGATATAACCTGCAGGATATCATTCGGAGGGATCATTTTAACATTAGTAATTGTTTTCAATATCTTTTTTACACTTTTATTTCCCTTTTTATATTCAATTTTCAAATACCAATCAGTATCAAGTTTTTTCCAAGCCATATCAAATGAATTCGGAGATTCTTTAAGAGTAAGGGTGCAGTGTAAAGATATTAAATATATTTTTTAAAACTGCCTTTAATAGACCATAGTGCAATGGAGATTTTTTTTTTTTTTTAATCCCTATACACAAACCAGAGCGCTATTCAAATTGTTTTCAATAAAAAGTAATCATAGTGAACTCGAATTACGCAAATCAGTTTCAAGACATTCTAAAAATATTTACAGAATCTAGACAGCAGATGAACAAATAGACAGATCGAAGTTAAAAATACTTTTTAACTTAATTGAAAAATGCTATTAAATCACAAACAACAAAACATTTCGATTAGTTTCCACTTAAAGACTCTAATGTAGTATCACAATATCTTTGTATATGGCCTTGTAAATCTTAATGCTAATTACACCATACTCTGTAGGAAACACGCTTTTGTGCCTATGTTTAATACATATTAATTACGTTATGTTTTGTGCAGTATAAATTATTAAAATAGTCTATAAATTGATATCTCTTTTAGACAAAATGGTTTGGAATTTTTTTGCGAGTTTGTGCCTATGTTTAATACATACTAACTACGTTATGTTTTGTGCAGTATAAAATTATTAAAATAGTCTTAATAATTATTAAATTGAGTCAATATTTGACTTTTCCCCACTGTAAACAAAAATATGTAATACATTGAATAACACAAATACTCTAGCAATTTATTATTGAAGAATATTTTTTAGAAAAGTAATTTAAATATTTTTAAAAATGAAAAAAATTATGTTAATTGTTGATGTTAAAAATTTCATTTTAAAGAAATTTTAGAATGCATTATTTTAATGATTTACATAAGAATCAGTTGATCAAGAGTGTAATTAAATCTCTGGCTTTAATTTGTTAAAATTATGATTTAAACATTAAAATCGGGTAATTAAAATCCTTAAAACCCTGTATGAAATACCGGTAATTTTTGCCACTGGCAAAAATTGTGGCAAAAACTATTTTTGCCGGGACGGTTTTTCCGCGGTTTTTTCCACTTTGGCAAAAATTGGTCAACGATGGTTTACAATAAACTTTTTTTTTGTTTTTTGATCAATTTATTGATGAACAAATAGAAAACGTTATACGCATATATATACATACATTGCACTATATGAAACCAAGTATCACATGAAGAACTATAAAAAATAAACGAAGTTGACGATAAGAAAAAATAAGCAACCCGATATTGAAGCATACAAATTCATCACTTTTTCAAGGGCAGTCAATGAATGTTGTATGCAAATTAGGTGATCTTTCTGTCATGCTGTATGCAAACTGCTAAAAATTTACAGCATGCAATGCCCGAGGTCACCTAAAACACCTGAAAATAATTTTAAACAATATGTGGAAAAAACCAAGTTAGAACCAAACTCATGAAGAAAAAACCAAGAAAGAAACCCATTAAACCTCCTGTCAATCGCTTTTTCCCCCTTTCATTTACCTAAATGTTGGATCTGAACTGCGAGATTTTTCCGCGTGTAGCAACTTTAATGCTTTTCTCCTTTCCCAGAACCTTATTAAGTTTTATATCATTTTAAAGTGTATAACATTACCAAGTTTTTAAGGTTAAACACCATTTTATATTTTTCATATTGGGGGCGTCCATTAATTACGTGAGGTGTTCAAAGGGGGGGGGGTGTCGAACCGAATCTCACCCAATCTCACGTGGGGGAGAGCGGGGGGGGGGGGGGTCTCGGCAAATATCGCGTAATTTTTTCCCCCGCAAAAAACAGTGTAAAATTGCGAGAAAATTGAGTTAAATTCAAGTAAAACATGTTTCTTGACTTAATACGGCAAAATCTGACACGATAATATTTATCGTGGTTATCCGAACGCCGCCGCGAAGCAGCACAGTAGCCTTTCAATTGTTTTAGGCGCCACCGGCCAGCCACACGCAATCTATGCACATCTATGCAGTCTTAACTAATCTTCAATAAAAATAATAAAGCAATTTGTATTTTTTGGAATAAATCCAACGCATTTACAGTAAAAGTACGAATTCTGAAAAATCTTAAGTGAGATTAGGGGAAGGGGGGGAGGGGGGGAGAGGGGTCGAGCCAAATCTCACGAAATCTCACCGGGGGGGGGGGCAAAAAATCGTCAAAACCGCCTCACGTAATTAATGGACGCCCCCTTAGAAGCTTTTTATATGAAATTGACTTTGTCAGCGCGTCACGCTAGTAAACAAGGCGCTTTCATTTTAAAGTAAATAAAAGTCATTCCGTCTGTGTCTCCTTGGTTCAGTTGGTTAGAGAGTCACGTTAATAACGCAGTTGTCGAGAGTTCGGTTCCCGGAAGGATCGGCGTGTTAATTTTTGCGGATAATTAGTAGAAAAGGTGTCAATTGATACAAGAAAATTTTTCGTTGCTTGCACAGTATCCTAAGAATTTTTTGAGGAGTTAGGGTGGGTTCGTTCTTCAAAAGCCGACGTTTTACTTTTTTGTAGATAATCAATAAAAAAGATGTCATTTGTTAAAAACAAAACCTTTCATGGCCTACACAGTATCCTAAGAAATTTTGATTAGTTTTTTTAAGAAGCTTTTTTTTTTTTTTTTAAACTTAAAAAAAAAAAAAAAAAAAAAAAAAAAAAAAAAAGGAAACTTTTTGTTGTGGAGTCTTAAACGAGATGAAAATTCTTAAATATTCAAAGTATTTCGAAAAGCATCCAAGAACAGTATTTTTTTGCATTTCTTAGATTTTTCTACCATGTTCTATAACTTTTCTTGACTGTTCTTTGACTTTTGGTTAGAATGTCATGCTGATAACGTGTTGGTCGTGGGTTCGATCCTCAAAGGCTGACGTGCTATTTTCTTTTCTTTTTTCAGATAATTAAAAAAAAAAAAAAAAAAAAAAAAAAATGTCAGTATCTAAAAGAAAGTCTTTAGTTGTCTACACAGTATCCTAAGAAATTTTTATTAGAATTTTAAGAAGCTTTATTTATAACTAAAAAGCACAAAATAAAAATTTAAGTAAAAAATCATTTTTCTTTTTTTTTCTTTTAAGATTAGAAGCTTTTTATTGTGAAGCCCTAAAAAGCATAAAATAAAAAATTATTGAGGTAAAGATATGCTATAAAGAAATGAAAGTTTTATCACGAATTTTAGAGAAAAATATAGTTTTTTTCCCTTTGGCAAGAGAGGAAAATTTTTAAATATTCAAAACATTTTAAAACGCTTTCGAGACCTTTGACATTTATGGCTTAACGAATAATTATATATATATATAAAAAAAAAAAAAAAAACCTAATAACTAAGAATATTGGTTTCGAATGCTTTTTAAAATATTTTGAATATTTAAAAATTTTCATCTCTTGCCAAAAAAAAAAAAAAACTATATTTTTCTTTATCTCTTTACCACATATCTTTACCTCAATAATTTTTTATTTTATGCTTTTTAGGGCTTCGCAATAAAAAGCTTCTAATCTTAAAAAATGATTTTTTACTTAAATTTTTATTTTGTATGATAGGGGAGAAAATTCAAGAACTACACAATGAAAAATAAAAACAAAATTTTTGAGATTTCAATATTTTAGTGGCACAAATATTAGATTTAGAGAAAAGTTTATGTATAGTAATAATGTTATAGTAATAATATTCAGTAATAACAGGGAAAAAAAAAATCAAATTGCAAAAACATTTTACAAGCAATTTTCTAATACTCTTCATATTTTAGCATTTAGGAGGCTGGGGGGAAAGCCTGGGGGGGGGGAGTGAGGACTTGACTGTTAAAATATCCCCTGCCCCCTCCACACACACACACACACCAGAATTCTGCATCGGTTCGGGTAACTGGACTTTATACGAACCCGACCCGACCAGCGGATCGGGTTGACTAAATTTTTCCCTTGCGGGACGACTTGAAAACATCTTTAAATTTACCATAATAAGCAGACGTTCGATATATCATAGCTGTATAACTGGTATAAACAATAAACATACTATATATATCCATGATTAAATATAATCGTACCCAAATTATTATAGTAAAGTAAACATCCATATCGGACAATCGTACCCAAATTATTATAGTAAAGTAAACATCCATATCGGACAAAAACAATGAACAAAGAAATACACACACACAAACACTCACGTGTACATATGTGTGAACACGCATATACATATACTAGCTGTTGTGCCCGTCCTTCGCAAGAGAATTTAATTATTATTTACAGTATATTATTAAAAAAATATTTATCTTAGTTGAAGCTTACTATGCTGATGAAGATAGAGAATAATGGATTATTATCTAGTTAATAAGTACAAGTTGTAAATTTTCACTGTTAAGGTAAGTTTGATGTGAAATTAAATTAATTAAAAAGTAAAAATTATTAGAATTAGAAGAATTAAATGTTTATATAATTGAAATAAAGTCATCACAGGATAATTTAATTTGATGAAAACTAATTCTTATTGGTTTATGTGGTATTCAGTGGCATTAAATCTTCTGTTACTTTGGCTATTGCAGCGTTTTAAAAATTAATTTTACAATATGTATTTGTATATACATACATAATGCTTTTAATTTACATAATTGTTTGTGTATTGATTTGAACATATATATATTTTCTGAACGCAAAAAAAAAAAAAGCCTAATTTCTATTACCATCTACATTCTGAAAAATGGGTAGAATAGCTTAGCTAGTAAATAAAAAGTGGCCAAGTGGGCCCTATACTAAAGTTGTATCTTTTCTTCAATATTCAATTATATTGAAAATGCATCAGTTTTTTCTGAATAGAATATTCGTCAATTGCCGAATATATGACGATATTTCAAACCGGTATCGATAACAGAGAATCACTTAATATATCTGCGTATAAAGACTATTTTACACACTTCTTCAAAATAGAATGGACTAGTGCTTGAACATAGGATAAAAAAAAAAAAAAATTGAATTTTTGGCGGAGTTGTATGGAAAAACAGCACATAATTTTCGATACATTTTACCCCATATTTAGACTTCTAAATTTAGTTGCAATCGGCGGGGGACAAAAAAAAAAAAAAAAAAAAAAAAAACTATAAAATCTTTTCTGATTTACCCACCCCCAGTAAAAAAAAAAAAAAAAAACATATATAGGGGAGACCTATATATGTACCTAGGGCCACCCCACTTTATTTGAATAATATTTAATTTTAAGTTTTAATACTCAGTTGGGCGAGTAACAAGACCAATTGCAACTTTTAGAACTACTTTGGAACCTTTCATGAGAGAGTTTTGACAAGTTACATGTAGTAAACGAATTAACATGGTTTGAAGTAAAATTTTGCAGCTCATCTCTTTTGCTATTTTACAAATGCAAGTCAAATATTTTTCTTTCATTTCTAGTGTATAATTTTGCTTGTTATATTGAGTAATAAATGATAAATTTGATTAGTCCTCTCTGCATGTGGACTTTTTAGTGGAAGGCATTTTGACCGGCTAATTCACCGATAACCTTCAACTACTAGTTCAACCCCAGGTGCAAAAACTCTAGGCTTGCGACTCAAAACCTGGGTTGAATATTTGTTATTCACCGCTAACTTGCAAAGCTGGTTACTGAACCTGAAGGTTTTCAGCGTAGATTGAACTGCTGAAAGTTGATTGGTCGAATGAAAGCACGTGATTTAATACCCATAAGAAGACACTTCGCGCGTGTTTAAGATTTGTTTTTCTTTATTTCATGGATCCGAAACGTTTATATATAGATATTGTAAAAAAAAAAAAAAAAACTATTTATTATTTCATAAGAAATAAAACAATTTGTAATAGTAATGGTGAACCAAAATGAAAATTTTGTATATTTAAGAACATTGCTTTTCTTGTGAATAAGTGGGAAATTAATGAGTATTTTTTAAAAGAAATCATAAAAATATTTTAAACGAATTTTTGAAACGTATATTTTGATATATTTAAAACAATGGTATCGATTTTTTTTTTTTTTTTTTTTTTAATAAAAAAATAAATAAATAATTCAGATCAAATGCGCTTTTAGGATGTCTGTAGGAACCATTTTAGCGATTTTCTTTTTCTTCAAAATTAAGTTACAAGATATGAAATCATGTGTACTCACCATGGAAAATAATTTTATTGATTACAATTTTAATAAAAACAAATTGCACGGAATAAAATTATATTGGAAAACACAGAAAAATGTCTTGTCGATAAATAAGTTTATCTTTTAATGTTTAAATGACAAAGGATATAAACTGTTAATTGAACAAACATTAGACAATATCTTATAATTTAATGGGTTGTGAGAAATAATTTATTTTTCAAAAAAAAAAAAAAAAAAAAAAAAAAAAATGTGAATCTTACATATTTAATGGGAATTTTTTATTCTCCCATCATGATGTTTTAAATTTAATTTTTTTTTTTTTTAAATATTAGAATTGCATTAAAAAAATAAATAAATAAAAAATATTGTAGATTTTCTATTTTCTATTCATATTATAAACGATAAAAAGATACATACATTCAAATTATTGAAATATTCGCGTTTAGCTAGCATGTTTAATTTTTTAAAGGGAAGGGGGACGTTACGAAGCTTTTTATTATTATTATTATTATTACGGTTGTCAAATTAAGAAAATTTGCATACATATCTATTAAAATATAAGTGTTAATTGTATTTTCTTCAAAACTATTTAAATTAGAAAGTAAAACTTATATATATATATATATATATATGTGCGTGTGTGTGTGTGTGTGTGTGTGTGTAATCGTTCAATGCCTTGCTCAGTTAAAAAAAAATTCCCTTTAATTTTAAATTAAAGCCCCAGTAGTAACCGAGTGGTTCTGCATTCAGAGCTGGTAGATGGGAAGTGCCAGGTTCGATCTCAGGTCCTGCTCGTCGACCTCGTTATTCTAAAATTTCCGTGGTTTTCTCCGAAACTAGTATGAATACAGGCCAGGACCCCTTAGAAAGATTCCTACGAAAGACACTCCACCTGCTGGCTTAGAAACCTAGAGTAGTTACAATCGGCATCAAAATCATCGAAGCGTTAACAATAATTCGTAATTAAAAGATAAATACCGAAATCTGTTTTGTTAAGTAAATATTTCTCGAGTCATAATCTTAGTCCTTTGCTGTTTATAAAAAAGTAAGTTGATGATAAAAATTAGTAATCAAACTTAAAAAATAAAGAAAAAAAGAAAAAAAAAAGTGTG
Organism: Salticus scenicus; assembly: GCA_963930645.1. Taxonomy (NCBI): domain Eukaryota; kingdom Metazoa; phylum Arthropoda; class Arachnida; order Araneae; family Salticidae; genus Salticus; species Salticus scenicus. The sequence goes on along the minus strand of OZ005648.1, from coordinate 319,539,221 downwards.
GATGTGTGCTTCCTTAATTTTATATCGCTATTGTTCAAATATATATCCCAAACGTATTTAGATATTGCTTTATGGATCCATTAAAAAGAAATATTTTATGTTTAAATAGTGAAATTTCATAAGAGTTCCAGGTTTTTAAAATATTTTTAATTAGGTTTTAAGTCTAAATCAAAACAAAAACTATGATAGATACGCGGGTGTGTCAACAAGATGTCATTATTATTTTTATAAATTTTATTCCAGATCAGTGGTGTTAAAACCTGTTTAAAAATAAAAAAAATATTTTTTATTTAAATATTTTTGAAAAAAATTCAATATTTTTTATATTGTATACGTATATATAGTACATACAAATTACTGAATACATGCAATATCACTTTCTATCGTAAACAGAAAACAATAACAAAAACACAGCGCAAACGAAATAAAACAATTTGCATATGTGCACTCGGCTTTTGTTAACACAAAAGTGATTATTTTTAGAAATTTATTCTTCAGTCTTTAATAGACTATTTTTTGTTAATTAATGCTCTTGGTTTTTGTGATAAAAGCACCACAGTTATATATATATATATATATATATATATATATATATATATATATATATATATATATTATACGCAATGTTGCATGTATTAGCAATTCCCTAATATCTCTTATTACTAACAAGGAAAATATGAATATTTAATTTAAATGTTGAAAAAAAAAAAAAAACCCTTTTCTGAATGAAATAAAATAATAATCATAATAATAAAAATATGCTTATATTTTGATATGTATATATGTATATGTATATATATATATATATATATATATTACATTTAAATTTAATTATAGTTATTATATACCAGAAGCTACAATTTGTAACTAATTTAATTTTCCGTCCATAAATTATTATTATCTCTTCAAATATTTCGCTAGAGTAAGAGCACGTACACTAATAATAAAATAAATAAATAAAAATGTTTAAGTTAATTTGATAGTGTATAATTTATTATTATTATTATTATTATTAATTTAATTTAACAAAGATGGAACTTTCTTCTACTTCTCTCTCTCTTTTTTTCCCCCCTCTTCTTTCTGTTAGTTTAAATAAAATAATTTAAAAATAAAATGTTTGATCATTTTTCTGCTTTTGAAAAGTTATTAAACAGAAATTAAACTTTAAACTGAAATATTTTTTCTTTATTATTTATTTCTTTATTCTTAATTTAATCTCTTGTTATTGTGTATATATGTATTATTTAACTTACTAATTTTTTTCTACTTCATTATTCATTAAATTTAACTTTTTTGTTTTAATTAAATTAAAAAAATATTTAAAAAAAAAGCAATTAAATTTTAAAACTAAAATGCTTACTTTTGAAATATTTACTTGAATTTATACTGAAATATAAGTTAAATTCAACTAATAATGAAGTAGAAATTAATTGCTGAATTAAAACTTACAACTGGCAAATTGTTTATTTTAAACTTCTTTTTTCCAGACTTAAAAAAAAAAAAAAAAAACTAAATAGGACGTAACGGGGTTTGAACCCGGGTACTGTTGATCTGAAATGAAATGCTCTGCGTCCAAGCCACTAGGAGACGAATAGCGGTCTCCTTATGTTATTTATAACAGAGTCCTTAAATGAGCATTTTTACAATTTTTTTATTATGAATGATGAATTCACATGATTTAACTAAGAATTTATAGCTCTGAGGACGTCAAAATCGATTATTTTCAGAAAGTTATTCTTTAGTCTTTAATTTTAGGGTTATTTTTGTTTTATTATTTTAAGGTAAAAGCAACAGACCAATCGTCACTGGTAAACTTCCTAATCAAATATCTTTAAAACAATTTATTAAACGTATATAGTGTTCACACAAAAAATTTATAATTTTGAAAGTTCTTTTCAAAAAAGTATAACTTATACGCATCATTTTTATTTTTTAAATCACCAGTTTTTATTAAAAAATGTCTGACTATATCTGAGCGTATTCACTTTCGACCATTCACGCACTGTGATTGGTCAGATAGTATTCGAAGCTGAAACTCACATCTCTACCTACGTCTAACCTGCCGTTTGAGGTAGGTTGAGTTTATGCACCTGGGTTACGTTTTAAGCGGCGCTACGACAGAGGCGAGTTAACGGTGAATAGAATTTCCTTCTGAACCTGTGGTTTACTGATAAACCAGCGGTGGAGGTTGACGGTGAACTGGGCGGTGAGTGAAGTTACCAAAACTTGCACCTAGGGCCAAATCGCTGCCTTGTGCCTAGGGCCAGTGTGTTTGGACCTTTTAACACTTTCGCGACCGCATGTTTTTGTCTTTTTGACTGTAAAGTCTGCCTGTGGGCGTTTTTCTCATAAGTTACAGTTTTTCTAACAAAATTTTCCATATTCACATTTGTATTAGAAATGGATATGCATTATAATCATACTCTCTCTTTAATCAAAGTATTTGCATCCATAGTATACAAATTGCACAAATACGAATATTGTGTACATTTTTTATAAACAAATAACATACAAATTGCAAAAGAAACGCCCACTGGTGGAGTTTTATATTTTCAAATGACGTGAATCTACGTCAGCGGTCGAGAAAATGTTAAGAAACACAGTACAGCCTATAGTAATTGGATGCTGGCAAACCCTGGTAAACCAATCACTATATATGACGCTGCTGAAAGTGTTGGCAAGTCCTATCCGTCGGCCTTTACACCTGTAAACATTCTGTCAGGCTTTCGTGTATCCGGCATATAGCAAATAAATCAAAACACATTCACTGAGGATGAATATTTAAGTTCAAATGTAACTGAAAGACAAGACCCCTCCATAAATTAAAAAAAAAAAAAAAAATTCCAGGAAGAAAGTGAACCAACAATGATAGAATTGGACGTCTCTGTTTCGTATCCTGTTGAAATTTCGAAACCTTCAACATCTAGCATCTTTTCGTGTGTTATGCTTTAACAGGTACGAACCTAAGCAAAACCTTTACCTAAAGCAAAACCTCCCACATCAAAGAAAAGATGTGACCGAAAATCACAGGGATCTAGAAATCCAAGAGACACTCCAGAGAGAAAAAAAAAAAAAAAAAAAAAGAAAGAAAGAAAGAAATTTAAGGAAAAAAAAAAAAAAAAGGTTGGAATACCCCAAAGAAAAAAAAAAGTGAAAATTTTCGTGTTTTAAATTAAGGCAACACCATGATAGTTATTGTATAATAAATAAATATATTACTTGATATTGTTTCTTTTATAAAATACATAATTATATGCTTATTTTCTATTCATTACAAAGTGAAATCTAAATTTGAGAGAATGGCCCTAGGTACAATCAGGGTGTTGTACCTAGGGCCACGAGTGAAGTTTTTTTAAAAACCTTCTATTTGTCGGAATTTATTATTTTAGGTATTTATATTAATCCCAATTGGAAGTAATTAGTCCTAAAGATATGTACATTTCAGTTTGATAATTTTTAACAGGTCAAGGGCTCTGTTTTTGGACATCGAAAAAAAGCGGCCCTAGGTACACGGGTCTCCCCTATATATCTTTGTCAAGGATTTTTATAACTGTAGGGAAAATAAAAAGGAAAGTTGTTTCGGAAATACCGATAGATTAATTCTCGAAAAATCGCAAATAGTGACTGACAGGGGGGTATAAAGAAAAAATATTGGAATTTGAACCAACATATAAATAATATGAGATAATACGAAAACATTACCTAAAAGCAGTGGAAAAAATATGAAATTGTCATATAGAAGGACTCAGGCATGAGAGTGCAGAAAATTAAAAAAAGAGGAAACACGCGTGTTCATAAAATTAATTTCAAATGAAAAATAACGCGTGCGGGGAAAACTATACAAATGTGTTCAGAAAATTTATTTGAAATGAAAAAATAATGCTCACAGGAAAAAACTATACAAAATATTTTAAAAGTGACAAATTAAACTAAAAGAATAATGCACATCAACACAATAGAACATGTGTTAAAAAAAAAAAAAAAAAGCATTAGCAATCAACATAACATTGACTGGTGGTGGAAAACGGGAAAGGGGGGTGGGGGTTAAAAAGTAGTTCATGAGTGAGAAATATTAAACAAAATTCTTCTTCTTTATGGGTTCTAGAATATCATGAAGTAAGTTTAAAATTAATATTGACATTTTTGTTGTGGATGGATAAATATTCAAAAATAAAAGGCTTCCCGCAGAATGTTTGATTAGTGATGGTTAGAGATGAAAAAGGGGTTGGGGGGAGGGCAAAAAAAATTACATGAGTGAGAAATATTGAATAATTCTGTTCTTTTATATGTCATAGAATATGATAAAGCACGTTTAAAATGAATATTGACATTCATATTTTGGATGGAAAAAGATTGAGAATCTAAAGTTTTTCGTGGAGCGTTTGAACACTGATCGTCATTGGAGTTTGATTTTAACAAAATAAAAAATCGCAAAATTAACGAAAATCACAAAATTGCGGATCCGTGGAAAATTCTCATGCCTGAGGACTGGATGCATGAGAGAATACAAATCAAGGACATATCTCAGCACAAAATTTTTATCTTCGAGTGTCATCTCTTTAATTGTACAAATATCAGCTCAGTGTTTATTTCCGTTCTAAGTTTAAAAAGTAAAAAGCTACTCACCCCTGAAATGAATATTCAGGCGGAAAAAAAAAAAAAAAAAAAAAACTTAGCCTACTTTATCACACAACAGACAGGCAGAAGGACTAAAATCCTATAGACAGACTTCAAACAAAATTCATAATCACGCTTAAGCGCTGATGGAAAGTGTTAAAAATGCTTAACGGGAAAGAAAATGCAGCCCATAAATACTAATTGCAGCTCTTAATGTATCTGAATATTTTAGTGTGGCCTGTAAATTTGAAGGTTAACCGTACAAAACATTATTTTAGCAGTATTAACAATAAATTTTACTTTCTTTATTATTTTTGCAGAAAGATTATTTTTGCAGAAAGATATCTATTTAAATGTGATTTATAAAAATGACTGCTATAAAACGGAATGCATTGGCCTTTTTTTTTTTTTTTTTGTGTGTGTGTGTGTGAGTGAGAGAGAGAGAGAGAGAGACCCTGTAGACAAACCAGTTGTACAAAACCTGTTAATATCATTTTAAATATGGAACATTCCACAGTGAACTTGAACAACATATATCATTTTTAAAAATTCTGAAAATATTTATGGACGCTGACTGTAGGCGGGTAGACGGACAGATAGAGAGATGGGAAGTCTGACAAATACACATATTGAAATCATATTCACACTTAAAAATTGTTAGAAAATATTAAAAACGTTTAATGTAAACGAAGATGCAATTCCAGCAAATTTCCAATAATGTAACTGGATATTTTTTTGTGGGGCCCTGTAAATCTTAAGGCTGCTCACTCCTTCTTACGATTTCCCCGTCTCTAGTCGCCAAATCCCATCCCACGTAAGTCTATGGCGAAATTTGTTTATAAAATTGCTCATTACCTAATTGGTATTTTTAAATTCCGTTTTCACATTCAGAAAATTTACAATCGTTAAATGAGTACCCGTTTTCCAAAAATTGAATTTTTTGAATTTTAATATTTAATTTTACAGCTCAAAAATGAGAGAAATGCATTTAGTGAAAATTTGCATTTTTAAACTCAAAATTCAAACTAATAAAAAAAAAAAATAATAATAATACATTTTTGGAAATTGAGTACTCATTTAACGGTTGCGTATGTTCAGAATATGAAAACGGAATTTGAATATAACAATTAGGTAATGTGCAATTCTATAAACAAATTTCGCCATAGAATAAGAAGGGTTTTCGATGACCTTGACGATCCATTATGCACCCCCTTAATGTTAATTATGCTATAGAAAGCATTCTTTTGTACATACGAATAACATATTTCAATTTCATTAAGGTTTGTGCAAAGTAAAGTTATTTAAATTGGTTTATAGAAATACCTTTCATAGAACGCAATGTTTTATGATGTTTTCAAGCGACCCTGTACACAAACCAGTGGTGGTGGTATTTACTCGATTTTCTATAGAAAACATCCGATAGTGAACTTGTATAAAATACTTCAATTTCATTACGATTTGTGTACAGTGAGAATATATTAAAATGTTGTTTATAGAAATACCTCTCATCCCAGTAGTAGAAGCAGTACAGCATGGCAGCGAAAGCTGCAGATTTTTTGAAGCTCTGCAAATTAATTTAACGTTTTAAAAATAAATGTCAAGCTAAAAAATATAAATGTAACTTAGATCATACATCTGAATTACTGTATTTGTTGTATATTCTTAATTAATTTTCTTTGTAGATGCAAATTTTACATGTTTTATGAATCGTTAATACGTTTTGTGATATCAGACTTTGTCCAGCATTCCTGCATCGCAGACAAATTTTCATTTGCTTCAGACAGATACAGAAAATTCTGCTGCTGGGCCTCTCATAGAACACAATACTTTGGAATACTTTCGGGTATCCCTGTACACAAACCAGTAGAGGTATTCATTCAATAAAGAACATTCGATAGTGAATATGAATAACATATATCAGTTTTATGAAATTCCACGAATATTTTCGGGAGTTAGAGTGCGGACAGACAGACAGACAAACCAAAGTCATTAACACTTTTCAACCTTGTTGGAAAGCGTTAAAAAAAGGAAAAGAAAGAACGAAATGCGAAGATAATCAGATATTTTAATTTTAGAATTCTAGTGTGGAGAAAAAAGTTGCTCAATGAAGACAAAAAAAAAAAAAAAATGCCTATATTGATAAAAGGCTAAAACTGAAACCACCCTGATAGATAACAGAATCGTTATCGCGTGCAGGGGAACAAAGACCTCTTTTCTTCCCTCAGCTTCAAGCGAGTTTTATTACGCTAGGAATATCGAAATCAACTGAGTTGCATTATTTGGCTTCTGAATAGCACTGTAAAATAATTTACACAGATCTCTCTCTCTCTCTCTTTTTTTTTATAAAAAGTTTGTTTCATTTAGAATCTTACTATTTCATAGCGATTAAATTGTGATAATAATTAAATAAATTTAAGGCCAATCTACAACACGAGGGTTTTTGGCCTGAGTGGGATGCTCGCCGTGGATAGTTTAGGATGCAAACTAAATGTAAACATAAGTCGCTTTACAATCAGCAGTTTTCATTGCCCATTTGAAAACAAGATGAAGAATGATACATTTATTGGTGCAACTATTATTTTCGAAACTTCTAATAATTAGTAACTTTGCATTGAAAAAATGCAAAGAAAAAATTAGGGAAAAAAAAAAAAAAAAAGACTCATACAGGAATATGAATTATGAAGAATGACAGGAATGTTCATCACAAAATAGAAAAAAAAGTGGAACATTTTATGTAACATATTAAAAAACATCCAGAATAGATAAGATATGGGCGTTCTAACTTAAGAAATAGAATCGGAAAAGAAAGAAAAAGAAGAGAGAGAGAGAAAAATAAATTTTATATAAATATGGCAACAAATTTGTTACACTTGAGTCGGTGCATTTTAGAGAATAGATTTTTGTTTCATATTTTTCACTCTCTTATTCGGCATCCAAGCATTTTAGTTCCCCATCATACTATAGGTATGGGGAACTTAGGTAATCGTGAAAATTTTCGACCTCGGTTATTTGACTTTTTTACACGTTTTCAGGTGTGAGGAATCCGAAAATGACAAAATTTCTATGGTGTCTGTCTGTAGGGTGTCTGTTAGTGTGTTAGTCCGTTAGTTAGTCTGTGTACACGATATCTCAAGAACAAATTGTCGCAGAGAGGTCAGATCAGTTTTAAAATATTACTTTCGACACTGGCAAGAACCCTTATTCATTTGCAACATTCGATTTTAAAAACTTCGTAAGTTATTAGAAATTTACGATTTTCTTCACATGGGAGAATAGAACAAAAATTCACTTAAACGTGCATTAAATGGAAACTTTTTACTGTAAAATTGTCAGACCAGTTTTAAAATATCCGTTTTGATGCCGGAATGAACATCAGTAACTATAAATATGCTACTTCGAAAATTTCGCAAGTTACTGGAAATTTACGAATTTCTTAACATGGCAGTATAGGGCAAAATTTCACATAAACGTCAATTTTGAGCGATATTTTCATCGTAAAGATGTCAGACTACTTTTGAAATATTATTTAGGACACTGGCATGAATATTAATGACTATGAATTTTCCAATATAAAAATTTCGTAAGTTATTGGAAATTTACGAATTTCTTAACATGGCAGAGGGCAAAATTTCACACAAACGTCAATTTTGAGAGATATTTTCATCGTAAAGATGTCAAACCACTTTCGAAGTATTATTTAGGTTACTGGCATGAATATCATAGACTACGATTTTTCCAATTTAAAAAATTCATAAGTTATTTGGAATTTACGATTTACTTAACATGTCAGAATAAGGCAAAATTGAGCATAAACTTCCATTTTGAGGATCATTTAAATACATTAGACAACTTAAAAAAAATATCATAAATGTAATTTTGAACATGATTGAATACAAATATTCTAATAGGAAAATTTCGTAAATTATTCGTAATTTACGATTTTATCAACATAGCGAAATTGTGATTTTTTCATATAAATATGAATTTTGAGGATTATTGCATTGGAAATAGTAACATGAAACAAACAACGGAACTGACCCCGATAAAATAAATTATTAGATTAGAATAAGATAAATATATCGAAGTGAACGATGGATAGCCTATTAAGCGGGGTTTTCATTCTGTCACTGTATCAAGCTTTGGTCAAATTCATTTCTTTTAACATGATTATAATATGTCTCGCACTAGAAATTTATGAGACCATAAATATGGTGGGGAACTGAGCAGAGTCCACCTATGCCAACTAGTTTTAATTGTGAATTATGTACTGCATTTTAAAATATTTTGCATAATTTTTAAAATGAATCGAAAAGTTTTCATTTGAGAAGATTTAATTATCAACACTTGTAGCTATAGTTTAAAATATTATACGAAGATTTAAAAATGCTTATTAAACTCTATGTACTGAGATTTATGATTTCGATCAAATGTATGATGGCGGCGATGTTGATGTAGATAACTACGAAGATTTTACGCATACATAGAGAATCTTCGGTGTGTGTGCGAGAGGAAATGCCTTTATAAGGGGTCCTAGCCAGTATTCACGCAAAGTTTTGAAGAAATCCACGGAAACTCTAAACGGCTAGGCCAACAACCGCGATCTGGATTCAAGGCCAGTGCTTCCAGTCTTATTAGCTTTGAGAGTTGAACCTCACGGACACTAGTGGGACTAATGTTCAATAACTCACATTTGTCTTTGCACAGTCGTGCTTTTGAAACTTATATGAAAGAAAAAGAATCTAAATATTAATTATTTGTGGGGCAAGATAATTATCTCATTCCTCATGAAATGCCACAGAATTCACAAACTAAGTTAAAAAAGCAAAATTTTGGTGAAAAAATTCAGAGATAATTTTTTTGTAGTTTAGAATTAATAATTGCGTTTTCATAGACAGGCAAAACTAGGAAAAACCATTAGTGGCTAGTGGCCATCAGAAACAGTTTTTTACTGAACTTTTTTTTTTTTTTTTTTTTTTTTTTTTTTTTTTTAAGCAATGGTTGTTATTATTATTATTATTATTATTTTTTTCCCCCGTTTTAGTTAGAAATGATTTTTTTTTTTTTTTTTTAACAGAAAAATAAAGATAATGATTTTCTTTTAAAAATGTCTGTACAGATTAGTAGCGACATAAAATTAAAACAAGTAAATATGCTAATATTTATAAGATAAATAATACTTTTAAAAAGTTATTAAGGGGCAGTTTCACAGGTAATTGACTGACATACACAAAACAAAATAATTATTTTGTTAAATACTACACAAAAAATGCAACTTTGAAAGCATTTTTTTCTCGAATAATTGCCTTTTTCTGCTGAATTTAATAAATGGTGTAATTGAACTTTTGATTTAGAAAACTGTGACAATCTTTGATTTTGAAATGCTAATGTAGTAAATAGATTGCTTGTAGCAAGCGGAAATATATTTTTTTTAATTTTGAATAAAGGATAGAACTTTTTTCTTTCATCTGAAAATAACTATAAACAGGTTTCAGTCCAAATTAATCAATTAATCGTAGGAAACTGATAAATATTTTTTTAAAAATAATGCAACAGGCAGTCAAAAAAGTGGCCACTGTGGTGGCCACCAGTAGCAAATTTATTATCAGTCACTTTTTAACAGTAAGTGGCCCTAATTTTGCCCTCGTCACGAGGAGGACATTGCGCATTAAAGGGTTAAACTTTTATGTATCAAAAAGTATTTAAAAAAAAAAAATTCACATCAGTAATTTAATATTTGAAAGATTAACTAAAATTTAGGGCAAACGGTATTTTTTGTTATTTATTTTAATTTTAAAATGGAAATATCTGTCGAATGTGTAGTTTCAAATTACTCTACTTCATAAATTTACATAAGAGATTTTACATTTGATTTAAAACAATTGATTATTACTAAACGTTTGGAATAATACTAGATTCTCCCTCCCCTTCCCTCCTTTCCCATAAAGAATTAGTCTTACAAAAAAAAAAAAAAAAAAAAAAAAAAAAATTTAAATAAGGAAAGAAAATAAGAAGCGCTAATACATTATTTATCAAGATATTAAGGTATTGTTTCTAGTTATAATTATGTTACATTGTTATTCATTGTATTACTAATATTTGTTACGCTTCATTATAACGTAATATTAAGTTATAAAAAAAGATAATAGTAATAAGAAAGTAACCGTAATGGGATATTTACTATATAAATTAAAAATATAGCTTTTACACTACAAGATTGCTCGCATATTTTTTAGAGCGTTTGTGAACTATGCTTTAACTTTTTACTTATCAAATTAGAATTTTGATTATTGCAATTTATTTTCCTGGCTGTTAATTAGTAGTCTGCATTTTAAAATTGATTAAATAGTGATTATTTATCTATATTATTATTATTATTGAAATATAGTTATCTTTTGGCTGCATTCTATTTTTACAGATTTTCTAAAATATATTAACGATGTTTCAGTCAACATCCCATAAAAAAGCTCTTTTCAAAAACAAACGGTTCCACATTTTTTGGAGATAAATCTTGTATTTTATCTTTTTATTAAGAGCTTTTACCTTAAATTGAAAATTTTAATGAAATGTTATTATTAGCAGAGACACACACAGTGTGTTCTTTAACAGAAACAGGGAGAAGGGAAAAAAAAAAAAAGATTTTTTCAAAAACAAGAAATTCCACTTTTTTTTTTTTTTTTTTTTTGAGACAAATTTTGTTTATTTATTTCATTAAAAAAAAAAAAAAATGTGCAATGTTCTTAAACGTTTGAAGAACTCAGTAGTTATTTACATTTAATATGCTTGAATTTAATATACACTTTGCCATATAGGGTCAAAGAAATTAGAATGTAACGATACACTATAGTAACGTTGAAAACTACTTCATTATCCATGGGTACGCACGATTTTTCCTTTTTGTTTCACATATTTATAGATAACATCTAAATGAAATTTAATCCACGAGATTACTTTCGAAAAGACGGGGAAACGAAATGAAGCCACCGAGCTCCACCCGATATTTGCAGTTAATTCTATCAGGTACGAAGCACAAGGCGAAGGGAGACAAACAAAAGAAATCGAACACTTCTGAAGTGCTCACAAAAATGATATAATCCTAATGGATGGGGTAGTCTCTCTCACTCTCGATGTAACAGGTGCTCTTATTTCCAAATAAATGACTCCCCTCCTATCGTTGTTGGCCTATATTTCATTGATTATTTGAGAGGAGATGTGGGCAGAAGAGAAGGTGTGAATCCACCCGGGCCCCGATTGAAGCCCCAAAATCTCGGTCGACAAGGGAAGAATAACTAAGTAAATGATGAAGACGAAGTACGGACGTCTTTATTTTGTAAGAATTCGAAGAGAAGAGAGTCTTAGAAAAATAGGAATTTGGGATAATAGGTTGGGGCGAGAGAGAAGAATGATACCTTAAAAAGAAAAAACTCATTTGATACATTTTTAAGTATTGATAACTGATTAGCAGAGGCAGATGAAATTTGCTACAGAATTAAAAAGTAGGGAGAGACATGCATATGCAATGAAAGGAATTAATTGAACTAAAGGGATAAAGATAGAATTTTGAGGTGCAAATTCTTATTAAAATAGGAGTTAAGTATATGTACCTGATGCAGTTAATGTATTTTCAAACACATGAAAAGGGAAAAAAAAAATATTAAACGCATTAGATTAAACGTAAATTTATTTAGGTATATATAAATATAGGTATGGCAAAACAATAGAGATGTACTGAAATAACAGAATTAATTAAACCAAAACCAATTTGTATCTACAAAGCAACTGAGCAATCTTATTAAACAATACATATTGATGCGTTTGATATGCATTATCAAAGTAAGTTCTACCAAGAAAAATTGTAAGGAGAGTCGAAACATTGCGTTTTATAGAGAGGAAAACTGATAAATAGAAAATTTATCCATTCCCACATTCAGAAAAATCACAGCTGTTAAATTAACACTTTTATATTTAAAATTTATTTTTTTAAATTTTTAGTATTTTAACTTTTGAGTTAAAATAACTAAATGCATTTTTCTGAATTTTCGACCAGAAAATAAAATATTAAAAATGTGAAAACAGAATTAAAAAATAAATAAATAATAATAAATAAAAATAGTAATGAGTAATTGTGAAAACAAATTTCCCCATAAAATAATATGGGCTTTGGTTGTTGGCGAAATTAGGTATTGTATGCTCTTAAAATGACTAAAAACCAAAGATGAAATAAAATTGGTTATGGACGGGACGGCAAAAAGGGTAACGGGAAGTTTTTATAGGATGGGGGAGGTGGATTAACCTACTCGCGGTCTATACAAGTAAAAATAAATAAATAACCAAACTAGGTACATAATTTAGCAATTATGTATTTATGAAAATAATAAGAATTAGTGCATAGGATAGAAATAAAATTAAAACTACAACTAATAAAGAATGTGCTTAACTAATGAAATTTAATCTTTAATTACGGTTTTTCGTAACACATAAATACGCCACGCTTATTTCCAAGACAGGAAATGCGACAATATTTTAGGTGGGAATTTAATTAATAATATTAAATATCCAGTGTAACTAAAGGCTGAATGTTGCATGCATAATAATTTCATTTCGCCTAAAATTATCTTCCTTACATGTCTTCAATTTAATCTTACGCGAATAATAATACGCAAAAAGCGGTGTTTATTATTATTTTGTGGATCAAAAATTGTTATGGATATGGCTATTTAATAATTCAAATAATTATTTTTTAAGTCTAAAAATTGAATTCTTTAGAATTTATGTAGTTAGTTTGTTTTAAGTTGTGAGAGTGACAGCGAGGTAGCAAAATATCATGGGAGATCGAACATTTGTAAGATATAAATATTGTTAAAGGCAAAGGTCATCCTTTAATTTGGCCTTAAAATAAAACTTTGATATGTTTGACCAAGGGGATAACCCCCCTGAATCCCTCCTTTCCTGCTCACCAGGATAGGGAAATTATTAGGGTTCAGGAAATAAATATGAAAACAAAATCTGGAGTATGATCAAATTATCCTTAAATATTACATCCTAACCGGGCAGTTGTATTTCAAACAACAAACACAACAGGTAAAATAAATGACGTCACAATTTCCAAATGAAAGTTTAACTGAAAGAATTTTACGTTAAAAACGCAAATAATTGAATAATAATAGTAAGTAACCGTTGCTAAAGAACGCAGGAAACTAAAATGAAATAATGTTTATTATTATTATTATTAAGGTTCGCTTAAAAGCTCTAGTTATACTATCTCACAACATGCAACAACTGAATTCAATTCAGTTAAAAAATTGGCTATCAATTTCTACTCATAAATTACCCTCATTAAAAAACCAGGTTCAGATAAACATTAATTTGAGTCCCACCGTCACATTAACACTACTGTGTATTAAGTAATAAATCTACAGTGAATCCTTTCTAAAAGTAAACCTCAGTTGAAGAACGCCCTCCCTCTAGGACCACTTATTTTCCGGTCCTAAATTTTTCCCATAGGTATATACTAGTTTACCTTCATTAAAAGCCCACTAACAATTGCGTACAGTGGGTGACCATATTACAAAAATGTATCTATGTTTTGATTTTTTTTTTTTTTTTTTTTTTTTTTAGAAATATTATACGGATTGTAGAAAATCAAATACCGTGTATTACAAAAAAGTACAAATGACATGTAAATTTAACACATGGTTTCACTTTCTGTTTACAATATCTGTATGTATTCTTTTTAAGGAATACAAGTATACAGAAAAATTGAAAGAAAAAAAATATCTAATGGGGGCACCACATGACTTGCTTATACACTCTTTGGAATATACATATTGTTATAAAAATATTGACATTTTTGTGTGATGTAACTGATTCATAAATAAACAGGGAGGTTCCAATCATGGACAACAAAAGTCATGATAATAGGATTATATATACCGCCAAACAAATTGTACTAGTTTTTTCAGGAAAGGTTTATTACAGAATCGCTCATTGGTAAATTGATAGCTTAGATATTAATAAAAATCCGTCGAGTATTAGATGGTCTACTTTTGTTCTCTTTGCCGAAAATTAGAGGTGAAAAAGATACATTTTACAGAAATAATTAATTCAGTTAAAACTGAGAAAAGATTTACTAATTCTGGTTATCCTGAAACACTATTTGTCGCCAAATTTGATTACTAATCTCGCCAAGTTTGTAGCCAACACTAATTTAGGTTTTGGCACCGATTTTGGCGATTTTGCGTCGAATTTGGCGAAAATTTGTAGTTTAGGGTTGCCAAAGTTTGAAAGATCCAACTTCAATAAGAACAAAATTCTGGAATTTTCCGGAAAGATTCATTGGTTTATAGCGCAAAACTAAATCCTTCGAAAAATCTTTAAATGACAAACATGACTAAAACAAAATAAAAAGCATTCGTCGACTAGAACCTGTTTATATATTAAAAATTACTTTCTACCAGGGTTGTTGATTTTATATATATATATATACACACACACATATCGATTTTTTTAAATTTAAATCAAGATTTATTTCATTTTAATGATTTTTTTAAACTATTCATACATTATTGCACAGCATTTGTATTTTATTATGTATATGTGTGTGTATATATATGTACAATATCCACACTGTCAATCATTTTACTTAAATTATGAAAATATAAATAATATTCTCATAGAAAAAAAACCATGTAGGCTTTTATTACCAATATTTTCATTCAACATAGTATCTTCATTATGAGAAATAATTTTAAAGCAATCACAAATGCGGTAGTATGAGCCACACAACTTGAGACTTTGACTTCATAGCTAAAATAATGCATTGAAATAAAAAAAAAGTAAAATATAACAGCTGTATGGAACACAAAAAAGATTATATCCTAAAAAATTTTTTACTTAGGCCGAACAAATATCATTTGAATCAATAAATTTTTTTCCCACTTTACCCATTAACAAACTTCATATTTTCATTGCCATCTTAATACTTTCACTTATTCTTTTATCTTTTTTATATTTAGTGGGTACAATTCACTAAACAAGCAGTGATAGCAGCCTCGAATTGTATTTAACTGAATATACATAGTTAAATTAAAAGCTTATGATGTTTTTAAAACTTCCTAATTTATTTTTTGTGCGTATTGATGTTGCTTAGTAGAGATGGATCTAAGTCAAGATATGAGAAATATTAGCTCCTTTAATGAAATATTTGTTACTAGCAAACCCGTGCGAAATATTCGCATTTTATTTCTTTTCTTATTTACGTATAAAATTTGAAACTCATAAATGTTATACCCATTTCACCACCTAATTAAAATTTTAATTTACCAGAAGCTAAATTATTAATAAAATCAAATTAATATTGTACAATAGTGAAACCAAAAATCATTCAAAGAAAGGTTTCCAAATAAAATTCATGGTTCACGACCCAATTTTCATACTTCCACAGGCAGTACAATTTTAATATAGGACTCCCACGGCGCTTTTTAAATTTTTGTCGTCATGTTGGCAATGACTTTTTATTATTATTATTATTATTATTATTTTTTTTTTTAATAAATAAAATAAAATAAAATAATTCCTATTTTGATTATATTTTTTATGATTGTGTTTTTTAGTCAATTTATGACACAAAAGTTCCTATTCTGTATATATCTTTAAAATATTGCTAGGTTTAAAATGACGCTTGCAAAGAATCTGAAGAAATAACTGTTAAAAATACATTTTTTTCGTAAAATAATCTCATCAGACAAATAGCGTCATTTTTTCTTATTAGTCCATTGAGCTAAGTCCGCGTGCTTAAATATTGTTCATGTATAAATATTATTTTTTTATCCTCGCGTGCCGTATCATTTCGACAAAAAATAATTGAAACTAGTGCACGTTAGAGAAATATTATATAGATATTTTGCAAATTGTATTTTTAAATTTACATAAGAAATATTTAAAAACCTCATTTTTTAAAAGCTAGATAAACAATTTCATTCCATTACAGCCAATATCTAAAATAAATAAATAAATAAAATAAATAAATTGATTTAAATCAGCTATTTAAATCACTACAACCCTGCTTTCTACACGCAAAAATGTCGGCAACTTTCATAAAAATATCATTATGATCATACTATTTACGGGCTGAATATTCAATAAATAAAAGGCATTCGTCGACTTTAACCTGCATATGTCTTTACATAATTACTTTCTACACACAAACATCTGGACAACTTTCATAATAATATCATTACGGGCTCTATTATTAGCTTATTTTGAAATCTCTATGATGGTAAGTCATATATAATGACCAAAATCTTTGTATAATTGGTCAATTTATGAATATAATTTTCGTAAATACAGTTGAACCTTATTAACGTGAACACTGTTAACGTGAATTTTTAACGTGAACTGTTTCGACAATCCTCCTGTAAATGAAGATTAGATTAGTTATATGAATATGAAGATTAGTTACTGATAGCATGAACTACTGATAACAGGAACAAATTTTTCATCCACCTTTAGATTCACGTTAACGAGGTTCGACTGTATATCCAAAATGGAAAGTCACAGAAAGAAAGACCAAAAAGGGAGGTGCAAAACTAGATGTTATAACAAACCTGTATACCAATTTACAACGTTCTATGTTTAATCCTTTTTGAGTTATGCAAGCTGTGCACACACACACACACAGTGGCGAATCCAGAACTTGACTTTTTTTTTTTTTTTTTTTTCTTTGGGGGGGGGGGGGGGGGGGGGGGGCTAAGATTTTTCAAAGTGTTATGCTAGACCAATAAAAAATTTACAATTGCAATATTCAATTGTGAATGTCAGTGTTTGGGGGGGGGGACTTCAGCCCCCTAGCCCCCCCTTTAAATCCGCCACTGCACACACATACAGACGTCACGAAAAATCGTCTAAAGTCGCTGATATCTCTAACGAGAGCTCGTATTTAGACGGAACTTGCAGATGTACACCTGACATCATGACAGTCTCACATATAAATTTGCAACATTCTACGATGATTTATTTTTGAGCTATGTGAGATATAAAATCTATTTCACAAATCGTGATTACAGTACTTCCTTATACTTATACTTTGTAAAAAGAAGTAGAAAAGCATTATTCTGAAACATAAAACAATTTTATTTATGCTTCATTAATTTTCACCGAGATACAAGTACTTGTAGTAAAGTTTCGAATTAATAAGTGGTTTTTCATAAAAATGATTCTTTAAATGTGGGGGAAATAATTAAATCTCCAAATTAAATACGTGACATATGTGTCAACGCCATATACGGTTTTTCGCGTGTTACATATTTAATTTGGAAATACAATTATTTGAGCAATATTGCAAAATAAATAACATTTTTATGAAAAACTCCTTATGAGCTCGCAAATCTTTAAATGAAATAATATTTGAATTACAATCCTCTAAGGGATTTCCCACATATCCCGTATTTAATTTGCAGATATAATTATTTCACCGACATTTAAAAAAATCATTTTTGTGGAAAACCCCTTATTAATTTCTCAATTCGCAGGGAGATTAAAAAAAAAAAAAAAAGTTATTATTTTAACGATTGCTTTAATCTTTCTTAATTTTTATTCTATTGAACTGAGTTTTTGACATGGGTTGTCCATTATATCTAGTTTTTAACCTATGTAACAACAATAATAAAATGCTATATTTCACATACGCACAGTAAAAAATGGTTTACCATAGCAAATATAATATTTATATCTCGACAAAAGTTGTTTCAAAATAATATCTTTCTAACAATATTATTATCATCCACGGAGTAATCATTAATAATAATAATGACCATCTTCTGTCAGGAACAATTCCGGTTAGACCGCTTCAAAACATAGACTTTTGGTTGCCATTTTTTTTTCTCTTAAACATGCTATGTATTTTTATTTTTTATTTTATTTTTATTTATTATTATTATTAATCTGCATAAATGTTACATCATTAGAAAGATCTTTCAAAACTGAACATTTCTGAGCTTACATTTTCCCCTTAATCTCAATATGTAAAAATATTTCAACGAAAGTTTATAACTGCCACTGCAATTCTAAAATACTCATGGAGGATAAAATTAAAATGTAATATAAAATTCAACCATAAAAATTATGGGCTAATAGTTATTACATCATTTACTTGCAATCATGATAATGTACTTATCTGATATAAACAAACAGTTGATTGTGACGTCATATTTATCAAATTAATTAAGGTTGCAAATAAGGTACCTAAAGTTACTTCGTTACAAATATGGTACCTTTCATTTGGTACCTTATTTGTAACGAAGTTTTGATTAGATATTTTAAAATTAATTAAAATATGAAAATAATTTCAAAATTGGACATTTAAAATTATGATTGTTGCCAAAAACATTTACCAGTTATTGTTACATATATATATATATATATATATATTGAGGGGGGAGTGCATAAGATAAAATAATGTTTTCACGCGAAAAATTAAAAAGTATTAAATTTGCCCATGCATATAAAAAATGCTTATTAAAACGAGTCGAAGAAGGAAGCGAAATAAGTACTGAGTTATATTACGATAAAAACGATATATAATATGATACGTTATATTAGACCTATCGTCCAGGATTAGTAGGTATTTTCGTTAAAAGAAATAGTTTGTTCGTTCGGTGCAACTTGCACATTAGTCCCGGCAGGTACATTTTGCATATCTGTCCAGTCAGGTACAACTTGCACATAGTCCCCTTTAAATATAGTGTCCAGCGAAGCTGGCAAAGCATTCGTTGATTCACTACCTTAACTGATTTCACATTCCGTCATTTTTGACGGGGTTATATACTAGTTATTATATACACTGTTAAAAAAATGCAGAAAAAATACAGAAATTCTCTGTAATTTCTGAAAAAAAGTCGTAAAATACGTTTTGTCTACGTAATTTTTCCGTAATTTACGCCTTTTTTTCTGAAATTACAGAGAATTTCTGTATTTTTTCTGCATTTTTTTAACAGTGTAAGTTTTGTAAAATCTGGTTGAAATCCTTTATTGCTATGAACAAAAAACTTGCCTTTAAAAAAATAAATAAATAAATAAATAAATAAATAAAATAAGCTAATAAAAATACACATCTATCTAAGCATTTGTGATATTTCTACAAAAGTGAAATCACGTAAAAAGTTACAAATTATCTGTAGCTTTTATGATGGATATTTCAAAAAAAAAAAAAAAATACAAATCTGTTTACATTCCTTGTAAACAGAATTTAATTTAGGACGACAGGCCTTATTATTTGAATCTATTCTTCCATATAAAGACATGCAGTAACTGCGTTTCATTCCCTAGCATCACTAACTACACAAATTTCTTAAAATTTATTTGGTATAGCTTTAGCATAGGAGCCCTTTGGCGATTTTTAAATTTTTGTTTTCATTTTGGCAATGAATTAAAATGGCTATCGCAATTGCGTAAGTAAAGATCATGGCCAGAAATGTTCGAGCTACTTCGGTGCCAAATTTCAAATTTTGTCAAGAGGTTCTATACTGAAGTTGTTCCTTTCTTTAGAACGATTTTTCTCAATTTTATTTTAATTATTTATGGGGAAAATGCACGC
This sequence comes from Salticus scenicus, assembly GCA_963930645.1. Taxonomy (NCBI): domain Eukaryota; kingdom Metazoa; phylum Arthropoda; class Arachnida; order Araneae; family Salticidae; genus Salticus; species Salticus scenicus. The sequence continues at coordinate 319,519,015 of OZ005648.1, read as the reverse complement.
TCATCTTTTTCTATTCTTTTTTCGACATAAAAATAAAGCTATTTACTTACTTACTTACTTATTTATTTATTTTTAGCTCATAAACAATAGAATCTTTCGATATATAGTTATTATAGTTTAAATAAATTTTTAATAGTCAAATTTATGTAACAATATTTGTCCACTTTCAACAATTTCCATTATTTTTTATTAAAATTTAAGCATTTTCCCGCTTTTTCCGTTTACTTTAATTTATCAGAAATTGCCACCATTATTTTAGAAACTAATTTTATTTTCAGTAATTTTTAAAATGTTAATTATAAATATTTTAAAATGAATTTCTTAACTAATGACGTCATATCCCTCTAAAATCATAATAAATGCATGCAAGTTAACTCCCCCCCCCCTCCCCCCAAACATACATAAATAATAATAATAAAAAAAAAAGTAAAAGTTTTTACAGTTTTGACATAATATTTTGAGATAGTTTAGGAAATTAAATGGTAAAATTGGATAATGTCAATATACAAGGATAATGACAATATCCACCTTAAATATACCAGGATAATCCTGGCATATGGCCACAACGATAAATCGCAGACTGAAAGAAATAGTCCTGTCGTACTGAAAAAGAAAAGGGGGGAAAAAATTAAGTGATACATATGACTTCATACTTTTAAGCTTGGAAAAGAGAGCTTTGTGAAAACACCATCATTTAGCTAATAAATTTAAAAGCTATGTCTTCTAAATAGGTAAAGTTGAGTTTGAAGGGCAAAATAAAAGTATCAGTCCTAGCTAAGATGAAAAATTAAAAGCTAGAATTAGTATTTTTAGCAAGAAATCTTTAGTGGCTATTAATTGATTGATAAGGGCACACAATTTTCTCTCAGAAATGATGCTAAGATGAATAATTTGTTCCAGTAGTACACAAAAGAATTTTTGAAAAACAAAATTATTGCTAAAAAGCTGTAAAATTTTAAACAGTCTAATGTTAATGATTATCATAAAGATATACAGATAAATAATGCGAATTTTGATTAATTAAAACCATTTGATTTATAAGAATTCGTTACTAAGATTAAGACTTTTTGGACCTCTTTTAAAAGGCCATCTCTCAAAATTCTCATTTTTTTTCTATAGCATGATGGGAGGTGTCTTAGGGGGGTTTCACTACATAACAGGGATGATTGTGAATTCATGAAAAACTACCTAAAATTTTAGTGAGAAAATGTTTTCGTATAAGTTTAGCTTAGTATGAAACTGATATTTTTGTCTTATTTTAGGAAACTAACAATAACTGGAATTACTGTACTAAAAATGAAAGAATACCTGGACACAATTGAAGAGCTTGTTTCCAAAAGGCGTTAAGTCAAAAATTTCAAAAATTGACTTTTCAATGAAAAAAGTCGCAGCACACGTCTAACAATATATTTTCAATAAGTAGAAATTCCAAACGAAGTTTAATCATAATGAAAACAGAAAGTGAAATCAGTGTTTTTTTCCAAAAATAATTAAGTCACAAGTAAGTTTTGTGCCAAAAGGGATTAAGTCAAGTTTGACCAATTGTAGCGTGCCTTGAGATCACGTGGTTTATCTGGCCTTGCATGGAAAGTCAAAAGTAAGGAAAAGAATGTTGTTGTAAATTGTCACATTGAGACAGTTTTTTTTTTTTTTTTTTTTTCCCATAAAAAATTATAAAGAGGATTGTACTTATAACCTTTATAGGAGAAGATGAAATTACAATATGTTTTGATCTGATGCAAAATCAGGAATTACCACACAAATAAAAATTATAACATGTTAAGGAATGCTTTCAGTAGTGGCTGCTCAAAAGAACCTCATCTTAACATAACATACTATTTACTAATGTGTGGTCACTCCTACTTACCAGCAGATAGAACATTCGGAAGAAAGTGGATACAATTTTACTCTCTAATGAATATTTTGAACATTTCTCTAAGGTTGTAAATCTTTTCAAGTATAAGAAGCAGTGGAATATTTTAGATTGGAAAAATTTTGCTCATAGTCGTCTGAAAAGCAAACAAGGTTTCTTGATTTCAGAGGCAAAAGTACTGGAAATTACGAAGCGAGATGCGGGAATCGCGACAGCGTACTGTGGTTCGTTTTGCCGTCAAAAAATCCTGAAACGAGGGAAAAAAATTCTCCCATGCGCCTCTTCTCAAATAAAAACAATAAACAATATGAAACAAGCAAAGAAAAATAGATGTTTTAAAATTACTTAACGCTTTGGTAATTAACAAAGTCATTAGTCATTTTCTTAGCGACGGACTTTCGGACCCACTTCTGATTTTCACATATCGTTGGCAAACTCATCTATTCAATTATATACGAAAATATATGAGAAAGGGAGTTAACAGGGCAAGTTTGAAGAAAATCCGTAATGTCTTTTTTTTTTTTTTTTTTTTTAAGAAACGCATTAAGAGTAAGATACCTAAAATTGACCTAGTTATACAAGACGCCGCCTATCAGTTTTTCTGGAGTAACTAACTAATACATATGAAAGGACAACCAAAAGGAAGTTTATATAGCAACTATAATGAAAATCGTTTCACCCGTTTTTGAGCAACGGATTTACGATCCCACATATGAACACCGTACCTGTCTGGAATCTGAAGTTTTTTCGTTTTGAAGATGTAAGTGTCTGTATGTGTGTCGGTGAACATGATAGCGTCTAAACGCCTTGTTCAAATGAGCTAAAAATTGGTACGCATTTTATTTACAGGTCACAGTAGCACGAACCATATAGATTTTGGTGAATCTAGCACTTATAGTTTTCTTACAGGGACACAACAAAAAATTCTTTATCATTATGGGCTATGGTCTGAAATCATTTGTAGTGCGATAGCATCTAAATGCCATATTCGACTGAGCTGAAAATGTATATACGTGTTATAGGTCACAGTTGCATAAACTGTGTAGCAGGGGTGTTTGCGTTCTGGATTTCTTATTTTATTTCCCACCAGTAATTACGAATTGTATTTTTGGCTATATTTAATTGTTAAACATTACTAGAAAACTACTAATATCACTATTCAAAAATTACTGGTGATAAATAAATAAAAAAAAAATCCGGAATGTAAACACCCTTGGTGTAGTTTTTGGTGAATCTAGCACTTATTTTCTTTTTACAGGGACACAACAAAAAATTCTTTATCATTATGACCTATGGGCAGAAATCATTTGAAGAGCGATAGCATCTAAATGCCTTATTCGATTGAGTTGAAATTTCATATACGTGTTATAGGTCACCGTTGCATAAACTGTGTTGCGTTTGGTGAATATAGCGCTTATAATATTTATTTTTATTTTACAGGGACACAAAGAAAATTCTTTATCATAATGTTCTATGGGCCCAAATTTTTTAATGTGCGATAGCGTCTAAATGCCTTATTCGATTGAGCTAGAAAATTATACACATGTTATAAATCCTCGTCGTACGAACTGCATAGATTTTGATGAATTTAGCATTTATAGTTTTTTTTACAAGGATACAAAGAAAAATTCTTTATCATTAAGGTCCTTGCGCTCAAATTTTTTAAAATGCAATAGCATTTAAACGACTTATTCGATTGAAGTTTTGGTGAATTAGTATATGTAGTTTTTTTTTTTTTTTTTTTTTTACAGAGACACAACAAAAAATTCTCTATCATTGTGCCCCATGGGCTCAAACTCTTTAACGTGCAATGCTATAACGTATAAATGCCTCATCTGAATAAGCTGAAAATTTATATACATGTTATGGGTCATCATCGCACGAACTGTATAAATTTTAGTGAGTCTATCACTTATATATTTTTACAGGGACACTAGGGATTCAGAGGGATTTAAAAAAAATTTATCATTATGTTCTATGTGCTCAAATTATAATAGCGTTAAATTAAACATACAATATACAGAAAAATACACAAACACCCTATTATAATATTTTCTTTAGTTTATTTAACGATTTCTCTTGCTTTATTTATACAACTGTTAATTACTTAATGTTCGGAAAGTCGAGTGGAGTCACTCCAGTTCTTTTCTTTTGGTCTACTTTTTCTTTCTTATTGGGATTTTTACTTCTTTAAAAGTAATACACCTATTTATATTATCTTTAAATTAGTTTGTAAGCATTAGTTTGTATTATTAGATGTGTGTATGCATTACCACATTTGACCAAAACAATTGTAAAAGGAATGGTAGTGGTTCTTTCTCAAATGATGAAAATGTATTTCAGCTTCGTCACTCAAATTACCCAAGAACACACACATATTATCTAACTTTTTATAAACAGAAACACATCATGAATGACTAAATAATTTTAAAGAAAGAAGAAAAAAAAAGGAAAGGAAATTTCATTTATTTGCCCTGTTTATCAAAACACGGTTCATATCCATGTGTATTAATCCTCATCCATTTACTGAGACACCATTTGTATTATTCCTTTTGTTAGTCTTGTACGTGTCCGTTTCAAAAATACCGATTAATCTCTAAATCCGAATAAAAGGTGTGTACCGTATTCGGATTAAAATGCAGAGATTCCGGTTACGATAGAACCTCACAATAAAAAACTGAAATAATTGGATGTTTTATTGTACGCCATTTTCTCTCAACTATTAGCATTATAATGAACTTCTACGAATGTTTATTTATTTTCCATTAAAAAATAAATAACGTGAGCGATCGAGCGTTGTGTAAGGCATCAATTATTTCTATATTTCTTCCTTTTTTTTTTTTTTATTTCCAAGAAGAAAAATTTATACATCTTCCTAAACAAATATAATTGACTAGTCAGCATTTGCCTGCCTAGAGGTAGATATTTACAAATGAACGTATTTCCAAATTTATTATTTTTTACCTGTTTAGCTCAGGGTTGCCGCATTTTAGCCAGGCCAAAAAAAAGCTGGCTTGCATTTTTCCCCCCCATCTTCCTTTAACCGCTTAAAAAAAAAAAAGGATAAAATTTAAAAAAGCCGGCTTTTATTATTTATTTTTCATTACTCAGTGATATATCTAGCATACCAACATAATTTAATTATTACAGTAATAAAAAATGAAATGAAATAAGAATAAAGTTATTTAACACGTTGAGCGCCACGCAAATTCTTAAAATCCATTAAAATTCCATAATGACTCCTCCTGTAATAAATAAAAATTAAGCAAATTTTTTATAAATTTTCAATCATTAAATGTAATATTTTTAGCTTTATATCCTATTTTATATCCGTCACCGATGGTTGACGCGGCTTTATTTGACCGCTATATTTGACACTGTCAGCCACCGATGGCTGACAGGGCGCTCAACGTTTTAATTTTTTATTGGTATTGCTGTTACTTTCGGGGTAAAACTTTCACTGAAATAATTGAAGTATAACATGTTCTGCACACTCCTAAAGTTTCAAGATGATTCCTTCAGTACTTAGACATATATGACAAAATGTCTAGAATCTAGAATGGCTGACATGGCGCTCAACGTGTGTTAATGAAAAGAAAAGAATTGTGAATTGCAAAGGTAACAAAAAACAAAAGAAATATATACAGGGGTGAAACTGCCTAACTTACTTAAACCCTGAAAACTTCTACTTGCATGTAGATAAGGAAGACTTATTAATGATATCTTATACAAATACAACTACCTATAATAAGTGATATTTGGAGAGTTCTTATTACATTATAAGGCAAATTAAACATAAGCCCCTGAAAAGTTTCACCACTGTATATATTTTTCATTAGAAAATTGATCCTGTTCAAAACTATATAAACTGTTGTTAAATAATTTTTCTTCCATAACACTGATATAGGAAATAAAAAGTACTAATCATTTGGCTAAGTTTTTAAATAGAAATTAAACATTTTTTCTCTTTTTGCTTTTAGGAGGGAGGACTGTTAGTTTCAATCTGGAGCTTTTGTAGACCAGTTTTGTATAACACCAAAATAAATTAGAAATATCAGTCCTATTATCGTTATAAATTCGGTACCAAATGAAAGGAGCGATTTTTCTGAATCCAGGGGTGCAAACAGTTTTTCGACACGACAATTAGATTTTTTAAAATTAACTAAAGTATGAAATTTAGGTGGAAACGCTTCATTTTAATTCATTTAATGTCATTTTAAAAAGTACGTTGCCCAGTTTTACTGTCAAAAAATGAGACATAAAATAAATAATAAATTAAAATAAAAAAATAAAAATTTAACAGATTCAAATTAATAGTCCTCTGAACTAAACTAAATCCTGTCAAAGACAGAATTTTTATTTATATATTTATTTTTAATTAATATATATATATACACACCAACCACTATTATCTAACTATATGAAATACATATAAAAACAGTTTAGCTTGATTCCCGAAAGAACTTGAACTCGAAATAACCCGGGCGAGTTTTTTTTTTTTTTTTTTTTTTTTTTTCCAATAAAACCCACCTGAAAAGACACAAGTTTTCTTTTCATTTTTTTTTTTTTTTTTTTTTTTTTTTTAAATTCTTATTCACAATTGTACTAAATGCAAAACAAATGTAATATACACTAAAAGACTCCCCCCCCCCCCCCCCCAAAAAAAAAAAAAAAAAAAAAAAAAAAAAAGCCGCACTGCAGAAAACTTATGCCTCTTTTATTGAAATTGCTTCAAAACTAATGATTGAAACAAATAAAACTGTAATGTTTTCATAATACCAGAGAGATAAAAATAAAAATGATACTTGCGTATATTTTTTATTTAGTAATTCGCATTATTACACACTACGAAGTACTTAATAAAAATCAATATAATTTTTTTTTTTTTTTTTTTTTTTTTTTAAGTAACATAATAAAAATAGATTTTGTATTCTATTATGATTTATTTTATGATATAAACGTGTTATATTTCCATGTATGAAATAAAACTATTTATTTGTTAGATCTAGACAATTACTTAATAAAAATATGCACTCTACATTGGTTAATTCCACCTTGCCATGGAAGTACTGCTTTAATGCGCAATGGCATAGTATTATACAGTTTTGTAACATAAATCTCAGAAATTTCACTGCGCCAAATATCATAAATAACTTTTTCAAGTTATTGCAAAGTTGTAGGCTAAAAATTTTGAATCCTCCTCCCCTTTTATAAACTAAACATTATCGAGTGGATTGAGATTAGGACTATTTCCAGACCTGAGAAACTTTACGGTATTCTTTGTGAGATTTAACAAATGAAAAAAAGTTATGATTATTTCAGAATTATAGGTGCTTAGGGGAGTCAATAGGTAGATTAGACAATATGAATCAAATAAACGTACCACAGGCGCCGCGTAATAAGGTGCATTATCATCTTGAAATGCTGATTGTGGAAAAATCTGAGATACCTCCAAAATAGTGAGTCAAGCACCACTTTTAGAATAGCCGTGTTTCATTTCGAGTTAATTGATACCTTGAGCATGAAAATTTGACAGATTCCTTGAAAATTTATACACCTTCGTACCATAATGTACGGAGAATGTGTCACTATTTTAAGAATGCAATTTTCATTAAGTCGGTCTCTTTTTTGTCGTCCTATTAGCTTGCTTCTGTGAGCTCCAAATAAAATAAACTTGACTCATCAAAGAACTCTAGTTCAGCCCTATAATTAACTGATAATATTTTATTTTTTTGGTCCAAATATATCTTTTTATTATTATTATTATTTATTTATTTATTTTATTTATTTATTTATTTATTTATTTATTTTTTTTGCCGAGCTGCTGTTTTTTAACCTGCTTCGTTTAATTGTTACTGCATTCGCATTGTTTTTGAAGAAATTATTTCACTGACCACTTTTTTGTTTTTTTAATCTTTTCTAAGTTCTGAACATAATACAAATAGATTTTATAAACATTTGGCCGCCGAAAGCCAAATTTCTAGTTTAAACAGCCAAAAAATTTTATATCTTGCTAAAAAAAAAAAAAAAAAAAAAAAAAATCTCACGAATATTTCGTTGACATATTTAATTATTTTGCTATGTCGCGTATTACAATATTTTTTGATTTTCATTTTAAAATTAATACTTTCGTGGTATCGCTAATTACCTTATCCATGCCATTTTTGAAATTGTACTTTCTAAAATTACAATTTTCCTGACAATTGTATTTTGTAATATATCTATATCTATCTATCTATATATATATATATATATATAATATATACATATTATTATTTTATTTTTCCCCCCTAAATGACGTTTGCTAGAGCAATGATAGTGATTTTATATGATATTATTTCTGCCTCAGAAACAAAACACCATATTTTACCCTGCAGTTATAATTGCCTTTTGTAAAGATATACTTTCCAACAAGGCTGAAAAGTTTTAATGACTTGGTTTGTCTATCATCTGTCCGCGCTCTAACTCCCGTAAATATTCACGGAATTTCTCGAAACTAATACAGTAAAGCACCGTTTATACGTCTCGCGTTTATACGTCTTTTACATTTATACATCCTTTTAGTGAAGTCCCGATTCATTCCTATTCAATGTAATATGAAAATTCTTCGTTTATACGCCGCTAATATCGCTTATACGTCTTTTCCACTTTACTAAAATTCTCAAAATTTCTCGACCTGTCATTATTTTTCATTCTAAAAAAGACGGATTTTTCTTAGAAGGCAATTTAAATGGAGGAACACAAGAAAGATCGAAGAATACTGATCAAAGAATCAATTGAATTCATAGTAGAATACTCATAGACACGCAGCAAATCGGACGAATATTAAAGATTTTTAATTTAATAAATAACTACCTGTGTGGACATAAATTGTATGCTTATTATTAAAGATAAGCTTTATATAGTTAATATTCAAAATCTGTTCTGATAGTTCTTAAGAAATGTAATATAATACTCAATATATGATATATGTAATTAGTACCCAGTGATGCATTAATAGTAGTATGATTTTTCTCACTTTTTATAATAATTTTATTATTATTATTATTAATTATTGTCCAAAAAAAAAATATAATGTACATTTACTAACTTAAGAAACTTTATTAATTAGTAATTTCTCATAAATTTTGCTTAAGTGTCATTAATTTCGTAGTAATCAAAGTGTTATTAAAATTTCAATTATACGTCTTTTCATTTACACGTCTTTTTACGTCAGTCCCTTGAAAGGCGTATAAACGGTGCTTTACAGTATATGTTGTTCATCTTTACTATCGGGTGCTCCTTATTGAAAATGGAGCGAATACCTCTACTGGTGTGTGTACAGGGACACCCGAAAATATTCCAAAGCATTGTGTTCTATGAGAGGTATTTCTATAAATCATAGTATAATACCTTTTACTTAATACAAATCTTAATGAAATTGAAATATGTCATTCAAGTTCACTATAGGATGCTTCTCAAGGAAAATGGAGTACACAGGTTTATGTACAGGGGCAACCGAAAGTATTCCAAAGCATTGCGTTATACGATAGGTTTTTCTAGAAGCCAAACTTTAATAACTTTACCTTGCACAAATCTTAATGAAATGAAAATATGTTATTTATATGCACAAAATAATGCAGAGATGCCAACTTCTAATGACAAAAAAGCAGGAGATTTTTTAACAGAAATCACGAGACTTTTTTTCAACAAGAAAGTTTGTAATAAAAATGAGTAAAATAATGCAAATTTAATTTTAAGTAAAACTTTATAAGCTTAGGAGGTGTTTACAAAGCATCAGTATTAAAATTAAATGAATAATATATGTTTCTTGCAGTAAAACAAACTATCAAAAAAAAAAAAAAAAAAAAAAAACCTCAGACATACAGTTGTTTAAAATTTAAGTCAAAATAGACAGATTTGATCATTCTGCTCCTAATATAAAACAATAAGAATCTTTATTATCTTTGTAAAAGAAAAGGTAATAAAGAAATGAAAATATCAGCTATATTCTAATGAAATTTGAATTCTTTAAGTTTGCACTAGTAATGGTATTTAAAAAAAAAAAAAAAAAAAAAAAAAAAAAAATCTTTTGATAATAGACATTTTTCATTATGCAAAAATGAAAGTTAAAAATTTATTCTTAGAAAAAAATTAGATTCAAAGCATTGTATAGTAATTCACATTCAAACTGAACTTGGTAATTTGCAGGGCAAGATAAATTTCAATTTTCTTTCAAAAATTTTTAACCTAATCCCAGAAATTTTAAGCATAAATTATGCTAAGAGGGATAGATAAAAATTACATCAGAAAAGCAGGAGAAATGAGTGGAAAATCAGGAGCACAGAAAAACAAGCAAAAAAGCAGGAGACTCCTGCCAAAAGCAGGAGACTTGGCATGTCTGAATGCTTTCTATAGAATATGGTACGATTGCATTAGGTTTATAGGGCCACAAAAAGATATTCAGTTACATTAAGGGCTACTATTGGAAATTTGGTGGAATTGCATTTTCGTTTATGTTAAATGTTTTTAACACTTTCTAACAATTTTTAACTGTGAATATGATTTCAATTTGCGTATCTGTCTGTTCAAGTGTCCTTGATTCTATCTGTCTATATGCCCGCCCGGAGCGTCCTTAAATATTTTCAGAATTTTTAGAAAATGATATATGTTATTCAAGTTCACTGTGGAATGTTTCCTATTTAAAATGGCATTAATATGTCTCGTACAACTAGTTTGTGTGCAGGAACACCCAAAAAAATTCCAATGTATTGAGTTTTAGGACAGACATTTTTGTAAATCACATTTAAATAACTTTCTACTGTAAAAATGATAAAGAAATTGACATTTATTGTTAGTATATTAAAATAATGTTTTGTATAGAATGTGATATGGTTAAACTTCAGATTTATAGGGCTACACTAAAACATTCAGATACATAAAGGGCTGTAATTAGAATCTCATGGCAGAATTTTCTTTTGCGTTAACCATTTTTAGCACTTCCCAACAATGTTTAATAAATAGTTAATGAATACAATTAGTCTATTTTTATGCCTTTTAGTCCTTTTGCCGGTCTGTTGCAAGATAACGTAGGCAAAGAACATTTAAAGTTATAAATTTACAACAGTTAGGTACAGTTGGAAAGTGTTAATAATGCGTCAGCGTACCGCATAATTTTTCGTTGTTTGGAAAATGAACAGTTCTTAAAAAAGTAAAATATTTCAAAATTATGTTCTCACCACGTGAACATATTCTTTAAGAACATTTGAAAAACCAATATATTTAAAGGGAAGGTAGAAAAATATTTTTTCAAGATTCCTTTCTAAGAATTTTCCCCTATCCCCTCCAAACAACTTTAAACATAAATACAGTAATATAATATAGGAGGGGGGTGGGGAAGGGGAAGAAGGAACTTCATGCACATGTATCCTAAAAATTTTTAAAAATTCTAAATTTAAAATTGAAATGAGTTTAAAATGTTTTCAAAATATTTGCTATTTTTGCTTGATATTTCTTAAAAAAGCGTTACAAAACCGATCTTCCCAGTCTGATATGGGGAATTTTGTTTGCAAAATTACTTATTATTATTATTATTATTATTATTATTAATTTAATAATCATTATTCTTTTTTCCCATTCGGAAAATTTGCAGCCATTAAACTGGTCCTCGGTCAAAAAATAAATAAATAAATAAATAAATAAATAAATAAATAAAAAAAAAATGTTTGTGAAACGAGGACAAATTTAATGGTTGTAAATTTTTCGAATATGAAAACATAATTGAATAATATTTAACAGGTAATTCTGTAAAATTTGTGATTACCCCGTATATGGAAATGCATCCATTAATCTGCAAATTTTAGATGTAGTTATAAATGTTATACTTTATATGTGTGTAGAGTTTTGTGAGGCTAACTCGAATATTTAAAGAGTTATAAATATTTTATTTAAAAATCCGAAATTTTTTTCGCATATTTTTACTTTCAGGGGGGAAACTACTTAACATGAAAAAATCCTGAAAACTGCTGCTTGCATGCAGATAGGGGAGGCTTATTAAAGATATATCATATGGCTACCTACAATAAGAATGAGAATTCTTAATATACTATAAAGCAAATTAAACGTTCAAAATAAGAATTTTCTATAAAAACAAAATAATTTAACAAGAAATTCAGAAAGTGCAAAATTTTTAAAAACCCTGAATTCAGGGATAGCCCCTGAAAAGTTTCACCCCTATACTTTATAACTCTAAAGTTTTTCTATTTCTTTCTTTCTTTCTTTTTTTTCTTTTTCCTTTTTTACTTTCATGAAACTTTCAGAAAACATGATAACATATGCCTAAATCATTATACTATAGTTTAAAACAAATACGTTTAATATTCAAAGAGATATAGACAGTTGTATTAAAGAATTTAATACTCGCATGCGCGACTGTAGCAAAAAAAAAAAAAAAAATCTAAATAGTTTAATACTCAACTGTATGGAGTATCTTACCAAAACAATCCAGTTAAATATCAGGAAAATTTATAGACAAATCGGTGATTAAATGAACTGATTTTCAGTTGTTTTCTAAAAAGGTCATTCAGAAATAAAAATTTTTATCATAAAAAAAATTATTTTTCTTTTCAAACAATTATTATTTTTTAAATAGGTATGTAGCACATACCTATGAAAAAAAGAAAACTGAATCACACATATTGTATTAAGTTTCACTGTGTAACAGTTTTTTTCTGATGCAAATCTTCACTTGTCTTTCTGATACAAATTTTTACTACTTACCGTAAAGACCTTTTTAGAAAACAGCTGAAAAACAGCTCATTTAATCACCGATATCTCCATGAATCTTCATGATATTGAACTGGATTTTTTTTTTTTTTATAAAGATATTCTATACTGTTCAGTACTAAACTATATCAAAGGTTTTATTTGCTAAAGTTCGCACATGCGCAGTAATAAATTATTTACTGCAACTGTTCATATCTCTTTGAATAATAAGTGTATTTGTTTTAAACTATAGTATAATGATTTAGGCATATGTTGTCATGTTTTCTCATAGTTTCAAGAAATTTCGAAAAAAAAAAAAAAAAAAAAAAGTAACAGAAAAGAAAAATGAACATTAAATTTCGGTCTATTTTCGGTTATTAAAAAATTTACAAAAAATTAAAAATAATAGCAAGCGAATGCAGACAAAAATTTATTGCGATCAGGGTTGGCAAGTTTTTGATTGATTAAACTGTCACGTCAAAAACCCTACGTCAAATACCTTATGTCAAAAACTGCCAAAAACTTGAAATTTTGCACTTCTTGGCATACTTTAAACAATTAAAAAGTCACATTTATTATAGAAAAGTATAAAACTGAAGTTTTAAAAAGAAGTTTAGTTTATATATCTCTCATGGCTAAGAATTTTTAGAACAGTATTAAGTGTTTCCTATGAATGCCAATGACTTCTATTTAATACAAAAAATTTATATGCATTACCTTTACAAAATACAAATATTTGAATATAGAAATTTGTATATTGTAAGGTGAACTACTTACTTACTGCATTTTAAGTTGCCAAAAATTTTACAAAATCGTATTTTCAAAAAGGAAGTTCTAGTAAATGCATACTGATTGATAATTAAAAGGTGCTGTAAGTAACTTAATGAATGAAATTACTGTGCTATTGAATATTAAATTCTTTTTAAAAATGTTCTGTGCTAATTAATTAATCTTTTAATTTTATACCTCGATTTTACATTATTATAGTTTTGGACTCAGATCTTAAAATGTGTAAGTAAATCAGGTGAAAACTCGATATCAAATCTTTGAACCAAATACAGTACTTGCATTAACTAAGGACAAGTTAGTCGGGTAATGGAAGTTTAAAAAAAAAAAAAAAAAAAAAAAAAAAGTTGCACTAGGTTATTTTTCTTTTCATTTTTAGCAAGATCCTATTTTATCACCTAAAAAGCAAATTTTCAAACAGGTTTTATTACATTGTCCTCCGTGTAAAATTTGGGAATGACCGAAACATTCAAATCAAAAACCAGTAGTTAGAACAGTTGTAATTTTTAAAATATTTCAAAAATAGCAAAGATAAGGTAAATAACGAAGCAACGAAAAGTATTAACTTTAATATGAACAGCAAAATATATTTTATTGTCGAGATGGTAAAATAATTAAATGTTAACGAATCATTTATGAGATGGTTGTTAACAAGACATAAAATTTTATAGCTGTTTAAACTTGAAATTTGACTTTAGGCGACCAAGCTGTTCATCCGAATGAGATGACAGCAAGTTGAAAAGAAAACGAAAAGAATTGAGAAAACAAGACTTATGTGGGGCGAAAAATTTAAAAAATGGTCAGTTAATTATTGGCTCCCGCCTAATGAGTCGAGTTAAACTTATCTGGGGCTGTCGAAAAAGCTAGTCGGACGACGAAAAGGTGACCGACTTAGCAAAAATTGCACTCTTAACAGTGAAGCATTTTTCATACATTATGATAAGGGGGTGCAAAACATTTCCAATCAGGCAAGTATTTATGCTCAAGGGATCAATTAACTCGAAATAAAACATGTTCATTTTAAAAGTGAGTGCCTACCTGACTATTTTGGGGATATCTCAGACCTTTTCATAATCAATATTTCAAGATGATAATGCACCTTGCTACACAGCGCCTGTGGTAAGTTTATTTGATTCAAATTATTAAAATCGATCTCCCTGAGCACCCATTAATCTCTAAGTAATCCTAATTTTTTTCACATTTGGTTAAACCCTACAAGAATTTCTTCTTTACCATACCCGGAAATAGTCCTCTTCTGAATCCGATCGAAAATGAGTAGTTTGTAAAAGGGGGGTGGGGGGGAATTCGAAATTTGTAGCTTACATATTTTCAAGAACTAGAAAAATATATTTATGATGTTTGGCACAATGAAATTTCTGAGGACAATACTATGCATTTTGGTTTGTGTTAAGTATATATATAGATATATATATTAATACTTTCCAACAATATTTACAAGTGATTATAAATTTAGTAAGTTTATCTGTCAGTATTTTCCTTCTTGTCTGTTGGTTGTGTAATCACGTAGGTAAAGTACATTGAATATTAAACGATGCAACAAGCGAGTACAGTTGGAAAGTGTCAATAATCTACGTGAACCGCACGATTTTTCGTTCGTATTTGATTTCTACAAATCGAAAAATTAAACCATTTGCTAATCTTTAAAACAAAAGCTTGACTTTTGATGTTTCCCAAGCATAACCATAAAGCTCTACTTTTTTTTTTTTTTTAATTTTCTGTTTAAATTTTATTAATTTTTTTCAGTTACTGAGGTAGCAAAGGAACTCTAGAATATGAACTTCTGTCTAGGAAACTGTTAGTGTCGACTTTTATGCAAAGATGCGTCTACAAATTTTTGTGAAATACGAATAAAATGCATAATATGAAAATTAAACGCTGAATCGTATGAAATAATACAAATTACGAAATTAATACCGTTCGTAGATATTTTCAAATAAAAAAGCGGAAATTATACTTAAAGAAATGGCTCGAAAATCAGAACACCAGATCAAGTTTTACCTAGTTTGAGATTCTCACCTCGTTCCCATCCTCTTAGAAATTAAAAAGGGAAACGATTAAAAAGAGAGAGAAAAAAAAAAAAAAATCATTCCATTTATTTCATCAGAATTTCGAGCTCCACCTTTTCCGGAAAAAGAGAGCAGTTATCCACGGGAGCTAAACAACATAGCTTCTCTCTCCTCGTGTCTCACGAATTAGATCACGTTTTGTACTATCTTTTCAAAGTGAATAAAATAGAGCTGGGTGGGAGGAGATCAGAAACAAGACATAAACACGTTTTCTTTAATTATGAACATACTATATACGTTACTCAGAGTATCAAGATTTATTAGTTTTTATAAGAATGTTTAATTACTTAAAAACTTTGATTATAATACACGATAAAGTAGATTAAAATTTATTCAAAAATTAAAATTTCGAATCGAATAACACTGATACTGAACTAAGACGAATTACGATATATTGAATAAGGGAACGTTGAACACAATTTAGCTCCATCAACTACTTTGAAGGCAAATGTAATTTTCTGATACTAAAGGATAAAGTAATCTTCCAATATATATTGTATATATGTATAAGCCTTTCACATACAGATAATGAAAACTGAGATTTATTTGCTAGACAGATTCGTTACCAAGCGGATTTTTTTTTTTTTTTTAAATATTGAAATATCTAGACAAAGTTTCCAATTTCAATAATCTGGTGTGTCACTCACACGACTTTCTCTTACCCTGAAATATAATACTATAAATACAGGTTGGAGATTAAGAGGTAAGATAACGAGTACTGTTATGTAAACCTATGTTAAAAAATTCAAATTAGGCTTCCGAAGAGTTTTATATGATAATTAGTTCTATGTGAGGGGGCTGCCGCCCCCTCAACCCCCCGTTTCATTAATGCACCTACATTTATATAGAATTTAATTATGTTATTAAAATTAAAAGTTTTTTAAAAACTTTCTTTATTTGTTAAAAATGAAAAAAATCGATAACTTTATTTTAAATTATCGCAGATCGATGATTCAACCATTCGTTTTAAAGGCATTGGCGAGCTCTTTTTTAAGATACCCATCATGAAAATTTACTCCCCTCGAGGGGGGGGGGGGGAGGTGAGGCTCCTACATACAATTTTTTTTTTTCTCAGTTGACTATTTCTATTACAAAAAACATATATTCGTTTCATTTGGTTTAGTGCAGTCTATAGATGTTAAACTCTATTTACCTGCAATTTCCCCCATAGACGAAATGAATACTTTTTTGAATACTTTTGAGTGTCCCTCTACACGAACCATTTTCTTCATCTCAACGAAATGCTTAGTATAGCATCCCTATATGATACACATTTAGAATACCGAGTTTGGAATTTCTGCTACTATTTATTCTTGAGATATGCTGATAACACACACACAGACAGACAGACACACACAGAGACCATTCGCTAAAAACATGATTTTCGTATTCAGGGGAGCTGAGAACATGTAAATATAACAAAAACACGCTTTCGAAAATTTGACCCTAAAACAATACTTTCTCTACCCTATGGGTAAGAGAAAGTAAAAATCATTTCAAAATTTGATTCTAGATAGATTGTTGAGCAGTTTCTTATTCCACTTTCAATGTTTGAAAATTTTCTTATTCCAAAAGGTTGATTTTATAAAATTCAATAAAATTGCAATTTGGATTTTATAATCGTACACGTAGATGATATATTTGCGTAATATTAAGGCAAATAAATATAACAAAAATCCGGCGGCATTTCCATTACCCACTACCCTAGACATTCTATAAACTAGAGTCCTGCATCGCGTCGGGTAACCCGATATTACCCGAACCCGACCCGACCCGAGGTTTGGGGTTCGGGTCGGGTCGACTACATTTTTTTCCCATGCGGGTCAGGTTGACTGTATTTTTTTTTTTTTTTTTTTTTTTTTACTGCGGTTCGGGTTCGGGTCGGGTTTAGTTTTCAAAGAATCGGGTTGACTTGACAACACCTTTAAAAAAATTTTATCGTAATAAAGAAAATAATCTGGTGTGTCACACACACGACTTTCTCTTACCCTGAAATTTAATACTATAAATATAGGTTGCACATTAAAAGGTAAGATAACGAGTACTATTATGTAAACTTGTGTTAAACAATTCATATTAGGCTTCTGAAGAGTTTTATATGATAATTAGTTCTGTGTGCCCCCCTCAACCTCCCGTTTCATTAATGCACCTACATTTATTTATATAGAATTTAATTCGGTTATTAAAAAATAATTCTGTTTTTAAAAAATAATTCACTAAAATTATTATTTAAACAAATTATCTTTTACGATAATGCAGACGATTTCCATATTAGAGAAGTAGTATAACACCATATATTCAAAAACAAGTCCATTGTATTCTCAATGTTAAAAAAAAAAAAAAAAAAAAACGAATTTTTTCTAAGTTTTTTTTTTTTTTTTTTTTTTTTTCGTTAAAAGTAAAAAAAAAAAAAAAAAAAAAAATCGATAACTTTGTTTCAAATTATCGCAGATCGATGGTTCAACCATTCGTTTTAAAGGTATTAGCGAGCTCTTTTGAAAGATATCCATCATGAAAATTTACTCCCCTCGTGGGGGGACTTCCCCCCAGGGGGGGGGGGGAGGCGAGGCTCCTACATACACAAAAATTTTTTCCCAGTTAACTATCTCTATTACAAAAAATATATATTCGTTTCATTTGGTTTAGTGCAATCTATAGACGTTAAACTCTACTTACCTGCAATTTCCCCCATAGACGTAATGTATTAAAATTCTCTTGATTGTCCCAATACACGAGCCAATTGCTTGATCTTAAGGAAAAGCTTACTGTAGCATCCCTATATGATACACATTTAGAATACCAAGTTTGAACTTTCTGCCATAATTTGTTTTTGAGATATGCTGATAACAGACAGACATACAGACATACACACAGACCATTTGCTAAAAACATGATTTTCGTATTCAGGGGACCTCAAAACGTGTAAATATAACAAAATCTCGCGTTCGAAAATTTGACCCAAAAACAATACTTTCTCTACCTTATGGGTAAGCGAAAGTAAAAATTTTTGCACTATATATCCATTATGAATATACGCTTACCCAAATTATCATAATAAAATAAACATCCATATCCGACTAAAGCAATGAACAAAAAAAAAAAAAAAAAGCAATTATAATTATTATCTATAATAATAAAATTTAGAATATAAGGTGCTGAAAACAGGCTACTTCTCCCACAGTAACCACATGTATTATTCTTCTGTCTTGATATTACTCACATCCTTTTGAAATAGATTGTGAATTTTAACTGAGAATTAATATTTTTACTTTCTCTTACCCATAGGTTCGAGAAAGTATTGTTTTAGGGTCAAATTTTCAAACGTGAGTTTTTGTTATATTTACATGTTCTGAGGTCCCCTGAATACGAAAATCATGTTTTTAGCGAATGGTCTGTGTGTCTGTCTGTGTGGATGTCTGTGTGGATGTCTGTGTGTCTGTTATCAGCATATCTCAAGAACAAATAGTAGCAGAAATTCCAAACTCGGTATTCTAAATGTGTATCATATAGGGATGCTACAGTAAGCTTTTCGTTGAGAAGAAGAAAATGGTTCGTGTACAGGGACACTCAAAAGTATTCAAATACATTACATCTATGGGGGAAATTACTGGTAAGTAGAATTTAACATCTACAGACTGCACTAAATCAAATGAAACGAATATATATTTTTTGTAATAGAGACAGTCAACTGGGAAATTTTTTTTTTTGTGTATGTAGGAGCCTCGCCTCCGCCCCCCCCCGGGGGGGGAAGTCCCCCCACTCCCCCGAGGGAAGTAAATTTCCATGATGGGTATCTTTCAAAAGAGCTCGCCAATACCTTTAGAACGAATGGTTGAACCATCGATCTGCGATAATTTAAAATAAAGTTATCGATTTATTTCAAAAAAAAAAAAAAAAAAATGTAATATTGAGAATAAATTCAACTTTTTTTTATTTATTTATTTATTTAGTGTTACACTATACTACTTCTCTAATATGGAAATCGTCTGTATTATCATAAAAGATAATTTTTTTTAAATAATAATTTTAATAAATTATTTTTTAAAAGCAGAATTATTTTTTATTAACCGAATTAAATTCTATATAAATGTAGGTGCATTAATGAAACGGGGGTTGAGGAGGGCGGCAGCCCCCCTCACACAGAACTAATTATCATATAAAACTTTTCCGAAGCCTACTTTGAATTATTTAACATAGGTTTACATAACAGTACTCGTTATCACCTCTTAAACTCCAATCTGTATTTATAGTATTAAATTTCAGGGTAAGAGAAAGTCGTGTGAGTGACACACCAGATTGTTTCGCTTGCAGATATTTTTAAGAAGTTATAGGAATGAAGATTTAGATGAGTTAGTGGACGTTTAGTTGGCATTTGTAAGATTGCATTATTTTAATATTATTGTGTGTGTGTGATATGCGTTAAATAATAAAACCTCAAACACTAAGCTCGAAACCCATTTTTGTACACTTGAAGTTCACAACACACATAAATGGTTATAAATTATTATTAATACATTTTTCAGATTTTTTTTTTTTTTTTTTAACTTAGTTATAACTTTGTATTAGTAATTATATTTTTAATTCGTTTAAAATGATTTACCAGCAGTGTGACAGTGAAAATTTACTTTATTTTATAAATTAAAAATGTTTTCCATGAATTTTTGATGAATCATTAATTTCCATTTAGATTGAGGTTTCGGGTCGGTTTCGAGTGAAAAAAAATCGGGTTTCGGGTCGGGTTCGGGTATAAAGAAATCGGGTTCGGGTCGTCAAAATTCTTTCGTGCGGGTTCGGGTCGATTAAAATTTATTTGTCGGGCTCGGGTTGATTCAAAGTTCACTTGTCGGGTTCGGGTCGGGTTAGCTGAAAACTCTTTTTGAAGATTGTGTGGTTAGAAGTTATAAATATTGAACTAACTAATTAGAACATTTACTAATTTTCCAGTAATAATCAACTAATACATAAGTTGTAAGAACATCCAAAATGAAGGTAATGTAGCGGAATTAAAATAAAATCGGTAGAGCAGATTTTTAGAACACCCACTTATGAGACCTAAAACTGACTTACTACCAAATATCAAAATAACATGTCAGTTTCCCTGTAATAATACATGCAACAAGGATATCTGAAAAGGGGTTTACGGAGGAGCAAATTTGAAGAAAATTATTAGAGTCGTTTTTGAGATACCGACTTTCAGCTCCACCTTCGATTTTTACAGAAGCTTGGCAAAATCCATCTGTTCGCAAAAATTAAAGGATTACATACGAAAGGACATCTAAAAAGGGAAGTAAATAGGGTGACTTTGAAGAAAAGTCGTAGAGCCGATTTTAAGAAATCCACTTGCCAGATCTAGAAAAATTAAAGGTGATTTATACAGTAACTTTGAAGAAAATCTTTACAGCCATTTTTGGGGTACAGACAGTGCCTGATTTAAGGCAGGGCATTCGGGGCATGTGCCCTGGGCCCTCTCACTGAGGGGGGCCTCCAAGAAATTCAATCATACATTTAAAAAAAATAGTTAAAATGAAAATTTTCCAAATTTTGCTATAATGATCATTGCTTTTTGTTTTTTCGTCGATAGATAGAGGTATTAATGCGCTGTTTTATAAATCAGCGGTATAATCTTTCAAGGAAACTGTCAGTTCATTGGAAAAATTGCAATATTTTTGCTAAACGCAAATACAACTGCATACTACCGATACTGCATTCCAAAGTCTTACTAAGGCTAACTAAGTCCGAGGCACGCACCGCAGTGCAGATACGCGGGTGCGATGTACGTTGATCCGATAGACAAGCATCGGATCTAGTTAAATCTTACCAATAAAATGAAAAGTGGAGAAAATTTTTAGACACGTGAATCAAAAATATGCGGTTTGTTTTGTTTGTTGTAATATTAAAGTATGAGAAAAAGGGGCCCATAGAACATGAGTGCCCTGGGCCTCCATCTGAGTAAATCGGTCCCTGGGTACAGACTTAAGACCCCAGTTCAGGCTTTCCAATTTTCATGAAAAACAGAATCATCTGTACACCATACATGTCTTAATTATAAAGTTTCTTCGTTCTATGTTTTTTTTTTTTTTTTTTTTTTTTTTTCCCCATTTTGGAGATGTGTGAAAAGATTTCCCACGTACACATCCCACTAGATGACGATTTGTACGGTGAAATGCAACTAGTGAATATTTATAATAATTATTATTTTTAATTCTTTGAATGCACCTCATGATTCTTCCACATACCAATTTGTTGGCTATCTTCTCGCCCATTTTATCTGTTGAATGTTATTTATAGCGGAAATTTAATTAGAATTCACCCCGCATTTCAGTAGAAGATTTCAATATTTCTACCAGAATTTAGATCAGCTTCGTCAGCCAAAATATATAACAAATCTTTACTTCATTATAAATTATTCCATACAATTTTTATTGTCAACTTTGAAGCTAGATGGTGATTTAACGCGATATACTCCCATCATACTATAGGTATGGAGAACTTAGGTAATCGTGAAAATTTTCGACCTCGGTTTTTTTTAAACACATTTTCGGGTTGAGAGGAATCCGAAAATATCAAAATGGGTATGGTGTCTGTCTGTAGTGTGTCTGTTAGTTTGTTAGTCTGTGTACACGATACCTCACGTACAAATGATCGCAGAGAGGTCCGACCAGCTTTAAAATATTACTCATGACACTGCCAAGAACCCTATTGATTTGCAACATTCTAATTTAAAAACATCGTAAGTTATTCGAAATTTACGATTTTCTTAACATGGGACAATAGGGTAAATTTTCGCTTAAATGTACCTTAAAAGAAATTTTTTTACTGTGAAAATGTCAGACTAGTTTTAAATTATCAGTTATGATGCTGAAATGAACAAACTATGAAAATTCAATTTTGAAAACTTCGTAAGTTATTTTAAATTTACGAATTTCTTAATAGGGCAGAACAGGGCAAAATTTTGTATAAACGTCGGTTTTCAGGGATATTTTCATCGTAAAGAAGTAAGGCCACTTTTTAAATATCGTATAACACACTGGTATAAACATCCTCAAGTATAAATTTTCTAATTTAAAATTTCGCGAGATATCCGAAATTTACGATTTACTTAATATGGCAGAATAGGGCAAAATTTCGCATAAACGTCCATTTTTAGGGATATTTTCCTCGTAAGGATTCCAGACCTTATTAAATTATCATTTAGGATACTGGTTATGAACATCTTAAACTATAAATTTTGTAATTTAAAAATTTCATAAGTTACTCGAAATTTAATATTTTATGAACGTAGCAAAATTGGTCGGTATTTCATATAAATTTGCATTTTGGGGATTGTTGCACTGGAAATAGGATGGAGCTGCACGAAAACTAAACTACGAAACTGACCCCACTAAGATAAATGAATAGATTAGTAAATATATGAAATTGAACGGTGGGTAACCTGTTAGATGGGGATTTCATTCTACCACTGTGTCAAATTCATTTCTCTTAGCATGAATATACTATGTTCCGTACTAGAAATTTATCAAAACATATATACGATTGGGAATTGAGACTGTAGAATGACTGTTAAAATAAATGGTTTTACACGACCAGAAATAAATAAAAGTTTCGCAAAAATATTTGGTTTTTCACAAAAAAGGACCCAAATATTAAAACCTGAATTGACCCCTGTATGAAATTTTGGTATATCAATACGTTTTGAAGTTTCCTGAGTTCATTTTTGCTATTTCTACGGCAATGTTATGTATGAATGATAAACACGATAAGGTATAAATAATTTATCCGATTGAGCTGAAAGTTGGTAGATGCAATAATATAGGTCCGTCAAAATGTATAGAGTTATATGGGTGTAGGACTTAATAGTTATTTACAGCGACACAAAGAAACATTCCTTATCATTATGACCTATGGACTCAAATTAATGTACCGGCCAAAAAAAAAAAAACAGCGATGACACGTGACGTTAGTCGGTCACAGACGACCTTTCCCTATTCTATCAACACTCGGTTCGTCTCGTGGACTCTTACAATCAGATTATACGCTCTTTGCTCCCGCCGGCCAATATTTCGTTTATTTGTCAAAAGTTTGAGAACCTAGATCGGTATTCCCACTCCACACAGTGGGTTGGAAGAAGCTTAAAATGGAAGAGAAGATCCGTACCTTCACTCGGCAAGAGAAAGAGGACTCTGTGATTGATGCAGCTAGAGATCTGGCAAATCATTATAGATGTAGCTAGATGTAACCAGAAGTCCATGCCTTACTCTAAAAGTCCACGAGGCCAACTGAGTGTCGATACGATAGGGAAAGGTCGTCTGTGTTCGACTAACACCACGTGTCATCACTGAGGTTCAACACATTTTTATGACGAGATCGGCAATTGACATGTAAAGACTTTTTTTTTTTTTTTTTTTCTTTTTTGGCCGTTCAAGTGTAAAGTTTTTTTTTTTTTTTTTTTTTTTTGCCGGCACTGTACTTGAAGCGCGTTAGCGTCTTAACTGTACATTAATTGAGATATAAATTGGTAAGAATGTTAAATGTCATGATAGCAAGAACTACAGAGATTTAAATGGCTGTAAGACTTATTTTTCCCAGGGATACAAAGTAGAATTTTTATACATTACGGTCTACGATTTCAAATTATACAAATTTTGCCTTAGTAATGTTAAATTGTTAATAAAATAAAAATATTAATATTTTTTATTGCGCGCTTATAATTTCTAATTCTTTCACATGGACTCACAAAAAAAAAAATTACGATACATTTGATTGATTCCACTATACGGCATATAACTGGGGTAGAAATACTCAGACATCCTATTATAATTTTTCTTTTTGTATAGAAACTGACATTTCTGCTTTAAATTTATTTAAACAACCATTATTTAAAAAAAAAAAAAAAAAAAGTCAAGTTGTTGTCCCAGATTTTTTTAAACCTCTTTTTTTTTTTTTTTCGGGAAGGGGGGGGGGGTGTCTGATGTATCTTCCAATGTGTTACCTTTATTGACTTTACAAAAACTATATTCAAAGTTTATCATTAAAATAGAAATTATAGTAAGTAATTAATAATCGCGTTTACCCGTGTAATAATCGCTGTTTACCCACAACTTGAACGCACGATTTCATGGACATAGCAGTCCTATTTTTTGGGGCATTTGTAACACCCAGCTCGCGACATACGAACATTCAAAAAAATTTATTAGAGCGGTGAGAAAATTGTTGCTATTTGTCAGCTTAGGTTTTTGAGAAGGTTCGAAATTTCTGCCTCAAAATAAATTACAAAATAAATTTTCAATGATACACAACTTTTTTTTTTTTTTTTTTTTACAAAATTTATGTTTTTTTTTTTTTTTTACTTTAATAGCGAATTTATTCGAAAGAGTCGCCAAAATCAGAAATAATATTTAATCGTGAAAGATATCCATTTACGATTTTTGACGCGTTTATAACGTTTACATATTTTTTGGATGTCAGGATTTAACTAACTTTAGAAAATGCCTGTTAATTATGTAATTTTTGGGAGCACTATAGATCAAACTACTGCTGAAATTCTAATTGACTAAAGTTCATAGTGATAAATTTCGACGTAAACCACTCAAGCAGGTGGCGTTGTTTCACCGCTCAACGGCCCTCTTCACTTACCGTCGCCGGAAGCCCGAGCCAATGTTATTCAATGGGGAAATTTTCTTTACAAATAACTTATTAACTAATGCGTATTTTTAAATTCTGTTTTCACATTCAGAAAATTCCCAACTGTTAAATGGACGCACCTTTTTTAAAAATGTATTTTTTTAATTTTTAATATTTTATTTTGAAATTGCAAAATGAAAAAATTTCACATATTCAAAATTCGTATTTTGCAGCTTCAAAATAAAATATAAAAAATTAAAAAAAAAAATATTTTTTTAAAAAGGGTCCGTCAATTTAACAGCTGAGAATTTTCAGAATGGGAATACAGAATTTAAAAATACGCATTAGTTAATAAGTTATTTGTAAAGAAAAATTTCCCATAGAATAACATTAGCTTCGGCTTCCGGCGGCGGTGAGTGAAGTGAAGAGGGCCCTTAATTTCCGCGTTGGCTATTATATCTTGCCATGGATTAGATGGGATATTAATGCATAAGATGATACGGGAGACTATACTGATTCAAGTTTAGTGCCTCTGAACCCATTGAAGACGTTGCACTCTTTCCCGATGTTATTCGAACAGTATTTCTACAACTTCGATAGCATGAAATCGCGCAAAACTACACCATGCTTTTAACAATGAACATTTAGGATGATACTCAGATTCTAGAAGTGGAATAAATGATAACAAATGAGTATAGCTGATCCAAATTTAATCTTATCACACGATGCTGAAAAATAACTTCCTACACTTTAATGATGCTTTATTAAAAAAAAAAAAAAAAAAAAAAAAAACCGATTGTGTATTATAAAATTTTTTACTCATTCATTGACAAACACATACGGCGTTTAAAGAGAGGTGCGGTGGTGTAGGGGTTAAGGTCGACTGACTGAACGACAGTTCTAGGCCAGGAAGGTGTGCACTCCGTGGGGGATCTTTCTACAGGGTCCTAGCCCGTATTCACTTGAGTAACCTAAAACTCGACAACGACATCTAAAAAAAAAAAAAAAGAATTATGAATTGATTTGAAAAAGTTAGAGCTAATCATATTATCGAAAAGAAATGTGCTACGTATGCATACGGAGACAAATTAAGAATGTTAAGGGAATTCTCTCCCTATCGTCGCCAGAAGACAAAGTTCATGGGGAAGTTTGTTAATTGAATTACACAATACCTAATGTTTTCTTTTAAAATTCCATTTCCAAATTCTGAAAATTCATAACCTTTGAATTTGTATTCATTTCCAAACTTTTTTTTTAAAATATTAGTATTGCATTTTTTTTTTTTTTTTTTTTAATTTAAAAGTGTGACACAAGTTATATAAGCGCATTTTTCTTATTTTTTAACTGTAAAATGAACTGTCAAAATTTTAAAAATTCACTTTTTGGAAAATGAGTACTAAATTTAAACGTTGTGAATTTCCTGAATGTAAAAAAAGGGTTGGGGACAAAATATCGCTTACATAAATAAATAAAAAACAAAAATAATGCTTTTTTTGTTCATAAAAATAAAATGACACGTTTTAAAACATTTTATTTGAATGAGTTGGTAACTATAAGTAATGTTATATAAAATTTCATAACAACACGTGCATATTTACCACAAAAATTGCTATGAATTTTGCATAAAAAAGTTTAAAGACTACGTTTATGAACTTTTTCAAAATTTGTCATAATGAATTCAATCGTGCTTATTAATTTTATAACTTTTAACTTAGGTATGTGAACAGTGTTCAGCTTTGTCAGCAGTGATGTACAATATTTTTAAAATGTTTTTTGAATGGTAAAAAGAAAATGATAAAATAACTTAAAATTAAATTTAATAAAATAATGAAATTCCACTCTATTATATAGGGGAGACCCGGGATTTCTAGATCTCTCCGATTTTCGGTCACATCTTTTCTTTAATGCGGGAGGTTTTGCTTTAGGTAAAGATTTTGCTTAGGTTCGTACTTCGTACCTGTTAAAACAAGACACACGAAAAGATGTTAGACGTTGAAGGTTTCGAAATTTCAACAGGACGCGAAACAGAGACATCCAGTTCTATCATTGTTGGTTCACTTTCTTCCTGGAAAATCTTTTTTTTTTTTTTTAATGGAGGGATCTTGTCTTTCAGTCACATTTGAACTGAAATATTCATCATCAGTGAATGTGTTTAATTAATTGGCCATATGCCGGATACACGAAAGCCTGATTGAATTTTACAGGAGTAAAGGCCGACGGATAGGGCTTGCCAACATTTTCAGCAACGTCTTATATAGTGATTGGTTTATCAGGGTTTGCCAGTATCCAATTACTATAGGCTGTACTGTGTTTCTTAACACTTTCGCGACCGCTGACGTAGATTCACGTCATTTGAAAATATGAAACTCCACCAATGGGCGTTTCCTTTGCAATTTGTATGTTATTTGTTTCTAAAAAATATACACAATATTCATATTTGTACAATCAGTATACTATGGATGCAAATACTTTGATTAGACAGAGTGTGATTATAATGCATATCCATTTCTAATATAAATGTGAATACGAAAACTTTTGTTTTGAAAAACTGTAACTTATGAGAAAACGCCCACAAGCGGACCTTACTGTCAAAAAGACAAAAACATGCGGTCGCGAAAGTGTTAAAAGGTTCAAACACAAGCCTTAGTACAAGACAGCTATGTGGGCCCTAGGTACAAGTTTTGGTAACTTCATTCAAAATGCCTTCCACTAAAAAATCCACGTGCAGATAGGACTAATTAAATATCTCATTTATTGCTCAATATAACAAGCAAAATTATACACTAAAAACGAATGAAAAATATTTGACTTGCCTTTCTTTGTAAAACAGCAAAAGAGATGAGCTGCAAAATTTTACTTCAAACCATGTAAATTCGTTTTCTACATGTAACTTGTCAAAACTTTCTCCTCAAAAGTTCCAAAATAGTTGTAAAAGTAGCAATTGGTGATTTTACTCACCCAATTGAGTATTAAAACTTAAAATTAAATATTATTCAAATAAAGTGGGGGTGGCCCTAGGTACATGATGGCCCTAGGTACACGGGTCTCCCCTATATATTTATGGCCCTATGGACCCCGCCAGAAATCATACATGAAATAAATCACATTATATTCGGTTAGTCGACGCGATATTTTGTTCGCCGAGATTTTGTCTCGCGATATTATGTCCGGATCTCGAAAAAAAGGAGTTTAAAAAATGCATTAGGTAATATGATTCTATAAACAAATTTCTGCACATAATTACATGGGATTTGGTGACATAAGACAGGGAAATTATAAGAAGGAGTAAGAAACCTCTAAGAGCCAAGTTAAGGGGAATTGTCTAATTAGGAGACACGTCACTTGCATTTACAGTCCGTATTATTTTATACGGACATCTGTACTAAAATCCTGTATATACATCTGTACTACGGACATCTGTAGAATTACTCATAATTTTAATTCCGTTTTCACTTTCTGAAAATTCAAAACGGTTAAATTAGCTCATGAAAAAAAAAAAGTAAATAAATAAATAAAAATAAAATTATTTTTTAAAATATTTTATTTTGAAGCTATAAAGTGCTAAAAATGAGCGAAGTGCATTCGAAATTTAGACGAGGTGTCAAGTGACCAGTGGCCATAGAAAAAATAAATAAATAAAACATAAAGCATTGCAAAGCGGAGAGTGCCCAAGCGTGACGTTATTTCGAAAAATCGCGCCTGACGCAATATCCCGAGACCCCGTTTTTCCGACTCACTTTACCGTTCACGTGATTTCCCTTTCATAACGCCGTGTCGCACGACCCAGATCCGAAATATTGAAAGGGGAATTCAGAGAACCCCAGTCACTGTCTTAAGAGTTTGTTTTTAAAAATTATCATAACATTTAAATTTAACGATAAACAGTTGAAAAGGAAATTAAATCCAAATGAAATAATCAAATGCGAATAGCCATCGACAGAAGACAGTGCCAAGTCGACATTGTTAATTTAAATTTAATTTTTATGGGAAACTGCAAGTGAAAAAAAAAAAAAATATATCGTATACAATGCAACAATGTTTGTTCTATTGCTTGTTATGGCGGTTGTTGCTTGTTACATGCTTGTTATGGCGAAAGAAAGGCAGGGCCCCACTTAGTGTAAATTAAGGCGTTAGGCAGGCATCTCTTAATCCTTTGCGGCGCAAAACAATTCGGATCATTTAAATTATACTGCCACCGGAATTCCTGAACTAAATTAAACTAAAAGAAATTTTAAATTTTAAGGTAAAAAAAAAAACCCGGCCTTTTCTGCTATGTTATAAACGTAAATTTTTGCTAAAACATTTCCGGGATGAATTTTTGCAGCTGGATCTTAAATTTTGCGTCCTCGCAGCAAGAAGAGCGCGCGTTAAGGTGTTAAGAAGCCATTTTACACTTCTTTAACAGAGATTAGCCGAACTTTTAACTCAAGTGCTTTTAACGTTTTCGAACCACTATAAGCATGTAACAAGCGGACTCACATTAAGAGAGGACAATATCTAATCTCGTCGGTAGCCACAGTACGTGTTACTGAGATTAATTTTAGAGATGCATTAAACTGAAAAAAATTCTAGCAATACTCCTTCGATTTCAGGAAAGAGACAGAGGGCAGAGAGGGAGAAAATAGATTCCTCGAAATCAGGCATGAAAGTGCAAACTGACAAAAAAAAAAAAAAAAAAAAAAAAAGCTGAACTTGTGCTCAGTATAAAAGTTATAGCAACATAACTTGTGTATGCGACATGTGTAAATATATAGATATACATGGAATATATATTTCTTTTAAAATAGAAAAATGAATGTATGTGAAAGCACGAGTACAGCGTGAAAACGTTGTGAATTTATGCATTGTATGGTGTTTGTTCAGGAAATGTGCATAATTTAATGAAGTGTTTCCACCTAAATTTCATACTTTATATAATTAAAAAAAATCTAATTGTCGTGTCGAAAAAGTGTTTGCACCCCTGGATTCTGAAAAATCGCCCCTTTCATTTGGTACTGAATTTGTAACGATAGGATTGATATTTTATTTATTTATTATTATTACATATTTATTTCGTGTGTGTGTGTGTGTGTGTGTGTGACACAAAACTGGTCTACAAAAACTGCAGAATGAAACTAATAATCCCTCCATCCTAAAAAGAATCTTAATCATTCTTATCTAGGGAAAAAAAAAAAAAAAGACATAGTTGAAAAATAAAAACTTTCAAATAATACATAAATTTTAAATTTTTAACGATGTGACTTTACTTCAAAATGCACCAAAACCTCCAATTCGGTGAAAAAATTACATAATTCAGCTATTAGTCACAATTAACTGTATTTATTTATTTATTTACTTCGGAACTGTAGTAAAATCTAATTAAAATGCCGTGATAAGGCATTCGGTCACAATAATATCGCATTACTTTGGCAATCAGAGTAAAAAGAAAAAAAAAAAAAAAGTAATATAAAAGAAAAAAAAAATTTAAGTCAATTCCTACTTACAAACACTATCGAAAAAGTTTTTTTTTTTTTAATAATTTTGAATTTGGAAATAAAAAGCGCGCGTGCAAAATGATAGAAAAATACTTATAAAGAAAAAAAAAATATATATATATATATATACCATGTTTTTAACTTTCTGATGAATCGTAGAGCTCTTATCAACGTGCATAAAATTTTTAAAGTGACAATGATGTCAATTTTTTGTGGAATGCATAATTTAACTGTTTATAGTTTTTCAATTTTCACGTTTGATTAAATGTATTTATTTTTATGTCAAAAGAAAATGAACTGGTATATATATATATATATATATATATATATATATATATATATTTCAACAATTAAATTATAGCTAATATTTCAATGGCTATTTTAACGCTATTAGGATGTTATTATTTTCATATTTTAATTAATTATACGAACACTAATAAAAATTCGAAAATCGGACTTCGAAGTATTGTGTTGTCACCGTGTTCTGAGCAATCCTGAAAGTTTCAAATTTCTAGCTAGTCGGGAAGTTAAGTTAAAAATCGATTGCAAGATTTGTACAAGATATATATAGAGAAAGTGTGAACTAATAGTAGAAATTGAAAAACATATGTTGATTTTCGGTGAAGGAATTCCTTGTCGTACATCACACCGCATCGCCAGTAGTAAGGAATAATAAAATAGTGTAGTATAATTCGCTAATCCACAGCTGGCAACTTTACAGCTTTTAAAAAAGGAAGATTTCTACTTGAAAATCGGAAGAAAAGAGGCCCAAAATAGGAAAATTAAAATACTAAATTTTTAAACTATTTTAAGATAAATTTGTAATTTTAATACAAAATACCTGATATTTTATAGCATATTTGAAGTCCTTTCTCTGGCAGTTTTGCAACATAAAATTAACAAAAATTAGTTTTTTTTTTTTTTTTTTTTTTTAATCTAATGCATGAATATACTTTTACTCCAAATCATTACTATTCCTAAAATAAGTTTTTTACCAATCTAATTAATCAGTTCAATGCCACAGTATTTTTGATTTGGAAAGAAAACAAATCACACTAAATTATTAGAAATCTACATTCTGCATTTCCTATCTTATATTTTCAGCTACTAATATTATGTACTTTTAGAACTAATTGAGGAAAAACAAATAGATTCATCAATTTCAGTAATAAAGTCTAGAAATAATTACTTATGTGGGAAATATTGAACGTTTCTATCGCTTATTGATTCTAGAATTGATGGGGTAAACTTTAACAAGTTTGTTTTGATATTTTATCCGTTTAAAAATCGTGTAATTAAATTTAATTTTGTTATTTAGAGTGCTGTCAAATAATTCCCCCCTCAAAACAATGCAAAATTCTTTGAGGCCCAAAGCATCACAAAATTACATCGATTTCTAAATAAAGATTATTTTCTTGGATTTCGCTAAATAGAGAATTTGCACGTTTTCCGATTTTATTCTTATATAGTAGAATATGAAAACGTAAGAAAATAAATTACAAACATTTTCTTTATTTGAAATCTAATTACTGATTTATAACAATTTTAACATCGCACTATTTACTCTATCGAGAAAACGCAGTATAAAATATCGTGACGTCACACTCTTTGATAACAAACGGGAGTAATCGTTGTTTACATTCGATTTTGTGCTTTACTTTGCTTCTTGAATCAGTGAAATAAGTTTTGTATTTTATAATGATGACGGATATTAAAAAATCATAGTATAAATGATGTATTGTAAAACTCTGCACTAATACAACGGCTAAATGCTTCTCAAAAGCTATTCTTTAGCA
Source organism: Salticus scenicus (assembly GCA_963930645.1). Taxonomy (NCBI): domain Eukaryota; kingdom Metazoa; phylum Arthropoda; class Arachnida; order Araneae; family Salticidae; genus Salticus; species Salticus scenicus. The sequence continues at coordinate 319,486,635 of OZ005648.1, read as the reverse complement.
TTCCACAGGATCCTATTAAACGAAAACATTAGACAACCGCCATGAAAAGAAAACAATTGAAAATGATGAGAAGGAAAAATGACGGTAATGATATTTAATGATTATAAAATGAAAAAGAAATGCTCAGAAATCACATAAATGATTGATAATTACGAAAGTTAACACGAATTGCTGCTTACTAACTAGGCTAACAAAATGTAAACATTGAAGCATCATAAAGTGTGACGTCCGACAGCGTTTTGAAGTCACATGATTTTTGTTTAATTTTAAAGTTATTTTTGAAATTAATGAGAACTTTTTTTGCATTTTTAATAAAATTTTTGAAATTTATGAGTCTAAAACTACCATAAAAATAAGATTTTGTTCAAATCCCCCCATGTGTGCAAATTGTCCATTGCTTATTAATGAAGGCAATTTTCCAACATTAGAGGTAACAACAGTCGAATATCCTAATATTTTATATGTAACAATTTTTATCATGTTGAAGAAAAATAAATTAATATTAATTAAAACACATGTTTAATTCACAAATAAAAGCTGACATACCTCTTCTTCTAGATGTAATAACAGTAAATGTGAAATAAACAGCTTACCTGAAAAAGAAATAAAAACATGAGAAAACATGAAACATGTTTATCAGTAAATACATTGTATATGTATATATACCTACATAAAAAAAGGCACTTCAGGTTTTTTTTTTTTTTTTTTTTTTTTTTAAATAATGAACTAGCGGACTTTGCTCGATTCGTTGGATATTATGTTTGGATGAATTACTTAGAAATACGAAATTTGATAATATAATTCTGAAACGAAATCCGAATGAATTCGGTCCAATTCTGAGGAAAGGTCTACGCTGTCTACGACAGCGTCTTCTCCGATCGCAATTTATCGGATTTGAGTCCATAATGCCTGCGGCAGCGCCTTACCCGGGCGGCAGAAAGAAGCTGATTCGCACATGAACCTCGGTATCTCCGCTTTCATTAACCCGGGTACGTTAGTGAAAGAAAATCGTTGTTAAAAGAAGACGTTACTATGATTTAAATTTAATGGAACTAAATAATCTTAGGACAAAATCTCAAAGCGATTGGTTTTGTTTAGCAGAATGGGAGATAGATACAGGGAATGAAATAAACAAAAATCCAGTTGTCATTATTATGATAAAGTGGAAAAAAGGGCTGTTCAACGAAATTTCAAAGTGATATGGCTACGATGAAAGACAGGCACAGGTGATGTAAGAAACAAAATAGCGGTTTGAAAGAATTCGTATTACGAAAATATTCAGGCTTCTGGCTTTCTTTCTACTTGACAGATTCAGGATTTCAATAGTTTTAAACTTTCTCCGACAACATGAATCATCAAAAAAAAAAAAAAAAAAAAAAAAAAAAAAGGTGTGCAAATCAATCTAGTAGTTTTAAATATTTTCTAACAAAATTGAAAAGTGTCTATGACTTCGGTATGCATGCCTGTCCGCGCTCTAATGTCCGTTCATACTTTCAAAATTTCTTGAAATATATGATATTGAAGTTATTTATGGCATGTTCCCTACTGAAAATAGAGTAAATACCACCATTGATCTGTGCACAGTAACACCCGAAAGAATGCCAATACATTGCTTTTTATGGGAGATATTTTTATATATCATAATGAAATAGTTATTTCACAAATGCATAGACACACACACACACACACAATATATATATATATATATATATTTATATTATGGTATGCTTAGTATTAATGCTTACAGGGAGAATTAAAAAAAAAAAAAAAAAAAAAAAAAAAAGACCGGCTTTTTTGACAAAGGCCAGACCGGCCAGTTTTTATCAAAAAAGACTGGCCTTTTAAAATAAAAGTAGGTGTTTATTGGCTTTTTTAACTTTTATCCTTTATTAGACATTATTATCGATATGTTAACTTATTTAGTATTCAATGTAATTTGTAAAATAACTCAAATTTGCTTATGAAATAAGTCATTTATTTATAAGGGAGAAAAATATAAGTTATTTTTTTATTCGCATAGTTTCTATTTTTACACTTAGAACTTTAAGTACTTTTAATTTAATTGACTACTTTTATAATCCTAATTAAATACTTTATTATTCTCTGTTTCTTTCTGTACTTAAATTTAAAGGAAAGGGAAATGAATTTTGGTTAGCATACATTTCTCATAATAAAAACAGCTAACTAAGAAGAATTTTAAAATCAACTGGACTGTTTACTGATCTAGTAACCAATAACCTCACATCTCTTAAAAATTGAGGCGCTTAAAAGGATGTGAAAGAAAGTTGAATTTTTTTTTTTTTTCTACATACGGTTTTGCTTAGAATAAAATAAGAAATAATGTAGGTACTTAAAAAAATAGAAAAAATGTAAAAACAGAAAAGTATTGTTTAAAATTTGAGACAAATGATTGGTAATTTTTATTTGCTATAGCAATGTTATACAGACATGGTACAAGCTTACAGAAAAAAAGTCTGAACTCTTCACGCCCCCCCCCCCCCCTTTCAAAAGTGGTATCAGGCAACTGACACAATATAAATTTTTCAATAATAAAAATAATGTTAAATCTGATTGCATACATGTACCACAATAAATAAAATCGGAACAATAAATCTCAACAATAATAAAAATCGGAACAATAATATCATATTAATTATAATTAAAATAGTTGTAAGTACTTAAAAAACAGACAAACTTATTACATATACTTGAAAATAAGTTTATTCTATAGAAGTATTGTTTGCAGGGGCAATTGATTACCAAAATAATGTAGTTCAAGTTCATTAGGAAAATGCAGTTGAAGTACTATTTCTTTTTCATTTTCTCCAAGTTTGAATTTGACATTTCTTGAAAGCCCTTGATATATACGTAAAATTAATTAAAAGATGAAATTTTCCCTTTAAATATTACTTCTATTTAAAATAAACTGATTTTAATCGATCATTTTATAAAGCTGAAAATTTACTTTCAAAGATAATTCTAAAAATTGATTTTAATCAAATGATTTTTCTCTTTAAATCATGATTTTAATCGTATGATTAAAATCACCGACACTCTGTGTGTGACTGTATTATAAGTTATTATACATGAAAGAGAGAGGGGGGAAAAATCTTTAACTTCATTAATGAATTTAATAATGCTAAAAGAAAAGGATAAATGTAGTAAAAAAGGGGAGGGGTGAGCTCAAGTTACTTTAGATAAGATACGGAAAGAAAATTGTATAATTTAAGACATTTTCAATTTTGGCTTTTTATTCAAAACTGAGCAAAGTGGTCTTTAAAAACTGGACATTTGTTTATAACATGGAAATTAAAACCAGCTGATCTTACCTATATACGAATGTGGCATTTCTTTTTTCCTTATAATAAAAAATTATAGGAAGAGATAGAAAATGAATTGTAGTGCTGTTACATTTTAATATAATAATCCACACACAAAAAAAAAGTGTCCTTGAACGGAGAACGTTTTGCATGTAATTAAAAAAAAAAAAAAAAAAAAAAAAAAAGTTTATTTTAATTGTCTGGACATATTTTAACGCTTTTTAATTTTATAATTTATCTACATATCTTGGTTTTGGATTCAGTATATAAGATAAGAAGATCGGTTGGTTTTAATAACCATGCTATAAGAAACATTTAGTTTTAAAGACCACTTTTGGTCAGTTTTTAATAAAACATTAAGTTTTATTAAAAACTGATACGTAATAACATAAATAAAATCTTCCGTGAAGCAAGATTAAAATAAAATAAACTGAGTTGAACGTTATTTATCTATATAAAAAAATATATATGTATATACACTATGAATATTATGTACATAAACCATCGATAACACATAAATAAAACCTTCACTGAAGCAAAATTAAAATGAAATAAACTGAGTTGAACATAGTCACGTATATAAAAATAATTTTGAATTTTTTTGGAAAGAAAAAAACCAATAAAACAAACAGGTTTTTTTTTTTCCCCCCAACAATTAGACAAGAAAATATTAATACAGTTTAAATATTCGTCTATATCAATTTATTATTATTTTTTAAATATGCTACTTACAGTGTAACAAAATTTCTTAGACATTGTGCACATTCTGAACTTCAGAGCTGTTTTTCTCAGGTACATAATTTTAATTCTTGCAGGCAACATATCTTTTAAAATTACTCAATTTGTCTTTTTATTATTATTATTATTATTAATTAAACTTATGTTTATATATAGTTACAACGGATTAAATCTTTTCCCCTGCATCGTTTATCCTGTTGCAGTGAAAGTAGTTTTACAGGAAAAGCTTTGAAAAAGAAGAAGTTTATTCACTTTCAGTAGGTCAAACTTGACGACCAAATTTGTGGGAAAATAGTAGTTTAGGGTTCCGGAAGTTTCGAAGCTCTACTATGCACAGGGCCAAAGATTCGAAAATTTTCATAGGATTCTGGGTGGAATTACAGTGAAACCCCATCACCAAAAGGTATAAATAGGAGTGAGTTGACTTCTGTGTGAGAGAGTGAAGTCACCGTCAGTCGATGTTGTTCGGAGACCTATTCTAAGCGATTGCACTTTGGAGATTGTGCTCTAAGAGACTGAACTTTGTTCGTTAAATAGCGAAATTTTTTGCTCTGGAATATTTGATATCACTTGCTTTACCCCTGTGGAACAAGCAAGGGTCGATCCAAGTTTTATTTATTTATTTTCAATTATTTATTTTATTATTATTATTATTATTTTGTGAAAAACAAAATATTTTTGTGAAATTTTCATTTATTTGTGTGTGTGTGGGAGGGGGGGGGGGGGGGGGGGGGGGAGAATAAAAATTTCCACTTTAACAAAAATTCTATATACACTAAAGTTAATGGAGTTTCATTGAATAAATTAATTGAAAATTAATATTGAAAACACGAGAAACATTTTATAAAAGTATCTTTTTTTTTAAAAAACAAAATCTTGTGAAGGGGCTCATTTTATAAATAGAGAATTTTGTGAATAGTCGCTTTTTATGGATTTGAATTTTGTGAAGGGTCGCTTTTTATGGATTTGAATTTTATGATGGATACCTTTTTATAAATTTGAATTTTGTGACGGGTCCACCTTTTTTTACGTGGAATTTTGTGAAGGGGCAACAAAAGGGACTCAATTTTCACCAGACAAGTGACTGTTTTTTTTTTTTTAAACTGTTCCAGAAGTTTCGATAAATTAACAGTACTATTGGACTGTTTCGAGAATATACGTTTTAATCACAGTTTTGTTGTACTGATTCGAGAAGTTGGATGAATAAAGAGCATTCCTAGACTAGAACTTGCCTACTTCTTTACGAACTTTCTCCCACAAGAAAGTCGATAAGTTTTTCGTAACAATATTGACAATTCCAGGCATTTTTGTTAAAATTTTTGAAATTCTGTTTTACAAAATTTTTTATTTTTAAATTCTGTTTGAGTTTTGAAAAAATGATTTTAATTTGCCGGTCCATCGATTTTTGTAACTCGATATACTTGCTCTGGAACATTTTTGAAATTCATTTTTATCCCAAGAAGGGGGAGGGGGGAGAGAAAGGGCAAAATTAATTTGAAGTAAAAGTATGCTGTATTGTTCATTTTTTAAATATTACATTTTGCAATTCGATATAAGTTTCAATCTGCGAAAATCCATATCTTCATATATTACCTTTCCAAAATTACATTTTCATGAAAGTTAAGTGAATAAATCCATACATTTATATATGTATATTATTTGAAAATATTAACTATTTGCTCTCAGAATAGTCTAATGGAAATTGTATGCTGCAATGCAGATAATTTAAAAAATACACATTCCTATGTAAATTTTGGTAGCATTTAAAGTTTTACTATATTTATATTAGGAGGAAAAAATAAAAACACTATTGAAAAAAAAAAAATTAGATTTTCTATTCAAAATTTCTATTTCAAAATATAAAAGTTTAAAGCAGGCCTTTCCAACCCAAAACACTTGGTGGGCCGAATTGGAAATATATTTCATTCATTTGGGCCGCAGCATATGAACAGTCGTAACCCTCCCCCCCCCCTCCTTTCTTCCCGACTAATTTTGCCGTAAATTAGTGTAGAGACACGCGGCTGCTGCCGATCGATTAGTAATGAGGCCTAGTTTAGAATGGTTTAGTTAGATTTTGCTTAAGGGGGTGTCTACAAATTAAAACTGACATCAACTTCATTTTTTTTCAAAGGCAACCCCCTAATTTCGGCAAGCTTTCGGGATTATTTGGAACAAATCAGCCCAGAAAATGGTACAGTTTATATGTTTCTCTGAAATTTTCAAATAATTTGTTAAAATATGGAGATGCTAATGTTAAATGAATGTAATAAACATTAATTCATGTCTTCCCAAAAAATTAATATATTGAAAGTAACCCAAATATATTCCATGCATATTTTTCATTAAAAAACATTTTTTTGAATTATGAAAATTATTAGTAATTTCATATTTCAAAAAATTATGAGTTATGACCTACATCTATTTTTGCACGAATAGAATGGGCATCACAAAAAATATGGTTTTCTAAATTTACAGTTCATTCTTATCATTAATTTTCGAATTATAGTGATATTTCAATTTTTATTGCCTCTTAGGGGGCTGTAACTTGTAATAATTTGCGCCATATATTACTTTGCTTGCGCATGATTTAAAATAGTTATTCAAGTAAGTTTAAACGTACACACCATTTCTTAATTAGCATTACTTTACTTTACTTTATATTTAAAATTGTTATACTTCTTTTCCGATTATTACCTGAATAGATATAATACTTTCCTCTGTGATATCTTAATTTAATTTTTTTAAATATAGAGATTTACCCCTGATCAATTTTTGCTTGTAACTCTATGAAAACATGATATAAGGAATATAAATTATACTTTTTTCGAACCGCCTTCACTTCCGAAATTCGAATATGTAGTCAAAAATGGGTGTTACTATTCAAAAAGAAAAAAAAAAAAAAAAAAAAAAAAAAAGAAGAAGATTTGTGCTAATTTTAAAATGTAGATAAGAGCCTAAACAAAATTTATCAATTGAATTAAAAACTAGATGTTATTATCTATCGTTAGGCATCAGCGGCTGGTTTCTACGATAATTTACTGTGAAATTAGTCTATTATTATTATCATTTTATGACTGTGCATAAGCATATGTGCATGTATGTTTGTGAGTATATGATTCATGTATGTATATACTTTTTTTCGGGGAAGAGCAGGGTGAAAATTCGGAGCAGAATACATTAATTTAAATTATTTTCATTCATAAATTAACAATAGAATCGTGAAAATATTTTGACTGTATATTAAAACTATAATAAAAAGAATGAGTAATGGATCTAATAATATTTCATCACAACAGTTCTTTAGCTACCATAATCATTGAAAGGTATTTCCACTTCGAAAAGTCAGAACGTATTTATTAATTTTTGATTCGTTAACCAAAGTTGGCAAACTTTAAATATCGCTAATCTCCTCGCGGGCCGCAAGAAACTACGCGGTGGGCCGCATGCGGCCCGCAGGCCGCGGGTTGGCCACCCCTGGCTTTAAAGTATTGTTTGATTGTTAAGAGCAAACGTGAATTACGTTACTGTTTTTTGAAACATTCATCAGTAAACCAAAATCATTATTTAACCCATATAAATTACTTATTCGAACATAAAAACTTCTTTACACACCATAAAATACTTGCTTTTGTCTCCAAGGTAGTTTGCACACGTGTTTTTGCACTGGAAGAAGAAAGGTCACATCCTTTCGAAACCGGTAGTGCTTCGCTTTATTTTATGGTTTGTAAAAAAGTTTTTATGTTCAAATATTTATTGTTCACCGAGTCTTTAATTTGTGATTATATAAATTATATTTTCATAAAGGGTAAGTGAATAAATGTATAAACTGATGGGGGGAGGGGGATCAAGGAGTTTTAAAATGGCCGGCGTTTGCCAGAGTTGGCTTTTTGACAAGCCCGGTTATAAACATGTGTAGAAAATGGGACGTATAATGAAAAATAATTTTATTGGATAATTTTTAAGTTACAATGTACTAAGTTTATAAATTACCATTATATATAAACATTTTTTCCAGAAAAGGACGAAATTTTTTTGTTAGAAAAGGTATCATTGTATCGTCTGAAGGAGAGAATAGATGCGTTATAAATCTTTTTTGTAATTTGGCTTATGAACATTTGCATACAAATGTTGAAATATGATAATATTAAATATATTAAAAACTATTTAAATGCTACCCAAAAAGAAACAATTTTTTATTATTTATTTATCTAAAAATCTTTAAATATTTATTGCTGTGGTAACTTTGTTTTCCCTCTCTCTTTACTTTAACATCATTAAAGTTTAACAATATATTTACTAAACGTACTAGGTTATTACTACTTTGAGATTCATTTATACGTTAATTTTTGAAAATACGCTGAATACTGAAATGTTAATGAAAATATTTGGCATTTAAAAGTTATATTTTTAAACAATCAACGAATCGACAAATAATATCCACATATTTTAGGGTGCATAGTTAAATTAGAGTATTTTTTTTAAATGAAGAAAACTTTTATTTTTATTTTTATTTAAATAGTTTGAAAATTTTTAATGTATTTAAATATTCATATTAATGTATAATATATTCCGCTGCATATAAACGCAAAATTTCCATACCTTTTAAAGCAGTAATTTACAAATAAGATACATACTATTTATCATCCCCTTAACTAAGAATAATTAATTCAAAATTGCATTATATAATTGATAATTAAAATTTAGTTCAATTAGCCCTGCACTTTCTTAAAAATTTTTAACTGAAATGTGTGACATTTTCCTTATAATTTTTTAAATATACCACATTAAAAGATACTATTGATTATGACCCAAATGAAAAGACGCATTATTTTTCAATAGCACAGTAATTTCATTCATTAGGACAAAATACTTACAGCATCTTTGATTATCAGTCAGTATATATTTTGTAGAAGCTTCGTTTTACAAAACCAGACTTTTTTGCTGTGGCAGTTTAAACCGTAAAACACTCTCAAGCGTCAAAAACCTGCCAGCCCTGGCATGTGCATAGAAGTACAAATATGAATGCTTCAGAACTTGACGATACTGGAAAAATTTTGAAAATTAAAATAAATAAATAACGGAAGTTTACCAAATTGTATTTCGCAATATATTTATTTATTAAAATTACCTACCAGTGGCCGAGCGATTCTTAAAGCTGGTGGACGGGAAATGCTTGATTCGATCCCAGGTCGCGCTCGTTGACCTAGCCGTTCTGAGTTTTCCGTTGTTTTCTCCTAAACTCCGTAAATACCGACTAGGTCCCCTTAGAAAGACCCCCAAACAGAGGGCATTTTATCCATAGGCCTAGGACCCTAGAGTAGCCAATCGGTCCTAATCTAACAACCAACCAAACCAATCTTACAAAATCAATCCTTACACTAAAACAGAAAGTATATTCAAATATACATTGCAGAATATCGCAATATTTAAAGAAAAAAATATCGGTAATACAAATTAATTCAAAAATGAAATTAGTTCAGTGAATTCAGTGCTTGTTATCTGTGGTGTGTAGAGAGAGAGAGACTTTTGAGTCTTTATGCGCTTGCGCATTAATTCTCACATATCTACTATGCGTGCACACAACAACATCGGTATGCACACAATTCAAGTATTCAGAAATGTAGATTTTTTTTTTTTACGATTTCATTTTATATATATATATATATATATATATATATATATATATATATATATATATATATATATATTGCAGAAATCTTTCATTCTTTACTTTCTGAATATACTACGTAAGGTTAAGTATTGTAATTATGACGAAAATTAGACTTTGAGTTTTTGGCGTACCTATCCGTTATGAGGCCCCCTAAGTTCATTTTTACTGTTTTTACGGTGATGTATGTATGTGTACGTGTGAGAGTCAGAGTGAAAGCGACAGCGTTTAAACCCTTTGTTCAAATGAGCCGAATGTTAGTACGTATGTTACAGATCACCGTAGTACAAACTCTAATCGATTTTGGTGAATCCAGCGTTTATAGATTTTTTACAGGGACACAAAGAAAATTCTTTATTATTATGACCTATGGGCTTAAATTTTTCAAAGTGTGATAGCGTCTAAATGCCTTATTAGGTTGAGCTGAAAATTAAAACACATGTAATAAGTCTCTGTCATATGAACTGTATAGATTTTAATGAATCTAGCACTACAGTTTATTTTATTTATTTATTAATTTTTTTATTTTTTTACCAGGACGCAAAAAATTCCTTGTCATTATGGCCTATGGGCTCAAATTATTTAAAGATGGATAACGTCTAAACGCCTTATTCAAGTGAACTAAAAATTTATACATAGATCACCATTATACAAACTGCATGAGTTTTGGAGAAGCTAGCACTTATGGATTTTTACAGGGACGCAACGAAGGATTCATTATCATTATGATCAATGGGCTCAAATTATTTGAAGTGCGATAGCTTAAAATTAAACAGCATGCTATATTATATGTAGAAAAATACTCAAACACCCTATTATAATTTTCTTTTTTGTTTATTTAACGACTTTTCTTATTTATTTATACAACCGTTAAATTAATGTTCGGAAAACCTAGTGGAGTCACTCCATATTTTTTGTTTTAATACATAATATTTTTTAACAAATGCTCGCTTCATATTTACAATGAATAATAATTCGTTGTTTTAAATCACTCTAGAATAGGTGAAAAAAAAAAGTCGAAAATTTTTCTTTCAAATTTACAATTTTAAAAAATCTCCGAAACAACAAAAATTCGGAGAATTTTCCTCATAGATAATATTTCTATTTTTAAAATATATTTCTATCAATTTTACTTTTATTATGATTTTTGAAAAAAAATGTCTTCAAAAGTTTATGACCAAAAATGGCTATTTTCTGGTTTCTTTAGTGTCAGGGGAAAACCTGTCAGCATTAATTTCAGACAAGTGTAAATATAATAATAATTTCAAATATCTTGCGTGCAAGTGCTACCTAGCATTATTGACCCGTGATAAAAGTACACATAAAATTAAATAATTTTAATAAAATTTGCACATAAAGTAGATAATCTGATCTATTTCTGATACAAATTGCAATAATGAAGCAGGAATGTAGTGTGAATTTAAAAATATAAAGTTGTCTGAATTTTTAGTTATTTTCACCAAAGGTTTTATGCTGCCTTTAAATTAATTTTCGCAACACAAACTAAACCAAATTCTTAACATACATTTACTTTTTAATTGTTGTAAAAGAAGGGGAGGAAGTTAGTGAAAAGGGCGGTGGATAAAGAGCAAAACTGAGAAAATCCATTAGTGACCAGTAGTCACCAGAAGCAGTTTTTTTTACTGGCCACTTAAAAAAAAAAAAAAAAAAAAGATATGTTAAAATTATTAAGGAACAATTATAATGGTAACTGACGTTTATCAAGCAAAACAAGTATTTCCTTAAATACTACATAAAAAAAATCTGGTGTGAAACAACCACACGACTTCCAGTACACACTACTACACGTATTATATGCACATTTTGGAGATAATGTAATTAGAAGTAATAGAATTAACCTAAGGAAATAGACACCTAAAAATTCTCCGGTAAGGGAAAGTTAATTCCGCGTGTAAAAAAAAACATATTAGTTTACATAACAAGTTAAAAAATAAGAAAAAAAAAAAAATTGGTACAGTTTTTTTTTTTTTTTTTTGTTTTGAAACACCAATTCCGAGACCTAAAACTGATCTATCTGATCAGGATGACTATTAATTTTCCTGTGATAATCACATAAAGCATGAGAAAGGATATCTAAAATGGGTTTATGTAACAATTTTCAAGAAAATCGTCAGAGCCGTTTTTGAGATACCGATTTTCACTAAAACTTGACATAATCAATTGTTGACCAGAAAACAACAATTACATACAAAATGATATTTAAAAGAGAGTTAATATGTCAAGTTTGAAAAACATTCATACAGCCGTCTTGAAAGGAACGCATTTGCAGGACCTGAAATTCAACTATTTATACAGGACGCTTATCAATTTTCCTGAACTAACCAACTATATATCATTCGAAAGGACATCTAATAGAGTGTTTATGCAGTAATTTTGAAGAAAATTGTTAGAGCCGTTTTTGAGATATGGACTTACAGTTCCACTTCCGGATGTCCCACTTCTGGTTTTCCAATTTTCACCAAAATTAATATTCATCTGTACACCAGACCTGTTTCAATTTTAAAGTTTTGTAGTTTATCTTTATTAGTTTCGGAGATGTAATAGTCAGAAAATTCTCCACATATATACATACACACACTGACCAATTGCCAAAAACCTCTTTTTTGGACTCGAGAGACCTCAAAACATGTAAATTAGGTGAAATCTCGAAATCGAATTTTTGAACTGAACACAATAGTTCCATGTGATGAGAAATCACATATATTTTAAAAATTCTCTATTTAATTTTAATTCAAATCTATTTTATCACTTTTTATAATAATTCACTCATGTATTCAATATTAATCTTTAGTAACTGCCGAATTCATCCTCTATCAGTAAAATAAAAAATAAATGTAAAAGATAATCAATCTCCTTGCATATTCTCATAATCATTTCCTATCATAAAGAGTAACACATGGCTCATTTTATTTATGTTCCTCCCAAATCACAGTAGCCTTATTTCTAACGCAATTTATTCAGTTAGTCAAAATTATCTTTGAACACAATTAAATTATAGCTATATTTTATGTATATCTATCCGTTGCGGTTTACTTTTCTCATGATGAATCTCTGGCGAAATTTGGGATTTTCATAGGGTTATCATATTATGGCAATCCTACTCTGTATTCAAAATTGTTAGCCTAATTTGAGTATAACGTATCTTTAAAAAACCACTTTTTATGTGTTCTTGCTGGCGATGAAATTAAATGCCAATATGTAACAAAAATTTGGATTTGGCTGGAACTGGATCATTCTTCTCTGATCGCTCCTGCTTAGAACATACGGATGTAGTTCTTAAAATATTTATACATTAGGGGCACCTTCCCTCCTTATTTTATGCAGCAAGTCAATAAAAAAACTGTGCACAAATTTTTGTCAAATCTTTATTGATTTCTGAATTTAATCTTTTTTAACACCTCTAGATTGAATCTTGGTTATTTTTAATGGAAGAATTGTAAATAATATTTCTAGCAAATATATTGCAATCAACGCAAGTAGAGGAGGTCTTTTTCATCTATACGAAAATACGGCCTAGTGGAGACCGTCGAAATGGAAACTTCACTATTTACATTTGTCTCCCTGAAAAAATCTTCTCTACATACCTGAATTATCCTAAGGAGAATTATCTTACCTACTGTACAAGAAAATCTTCATAACATTCCATTACCTACGGTTGTCGGGTAATGGAAGTAAAAGATGCAACTTTCAGAATAAATTTTTTCTCAGTCGTCTTTTCTGCTGAACTCAATGGGGCAATTCAAAAAATATTTTTTAGATAATTTTATAAAATAGCCAAGGCTTCTCAAAATTACGAAAGGTAGGGTAAAAAACACAGTTAAGTTGACTTAGAAAATATGGCAATCTTCTAACTTTGAAATATTAACGAGGTGAATAAATCGTTCTCAGATGCTACAAATTGTTATTAAATAAAAGACAGAACTGTCTTCTGAAAATAACTGTATACATTAATATACAGGTTTAAGCCCAAATTAATTAACAGTGGGAAACTAACAAACACTTTTTCAAAACAATGCAACAGGCAGCCAGAAAAGTGGCCACCAAAAGCAAATTTATTAGTGATCACTTTTTAGCAGTAAGTGGCCAGTGCTAATTTTGTCCTACAGTGGTGGACACGATTTATCAAAAAGTAATGCACCGATCTTATTGAAAGTTTGTCCACATTTTCAAAATAAAATTAACAAGTGCTTGAACGACGGAATTTCACCCTCCCACACCCATTATAACTAATTTTACAAAGCTCTAATGTGCGGTAAAATCAATGTACTGAAAATCGTACAATTTTTGCACATTACTTTGTCAAAAATTCATGTTTTGTTCAAGCAGTAGTCAATTTTCTTTGAAGACGAATGCAAATTTTCAAGACGATCAGTGCAATAGTTTTTCAGGAATCGTATCCACATCTTTTCTGAAGGGTCTCCAGAAACCAGGAGCCACCGGCTGAATTTTCCAAAATTTTAATAAAAATTTTATATAAAGTTTTTTTCCCCCCTTTCTTTCTTTTAAAGCCTCCGAGAAACCCATATTTACACTTAAATAACTTTAAGAAGTTTCATACCTTTTAAAATATAATACTTACGAAAGGTAAGCCTGTTTCGATAGATCATAGAAAAGTTTCCTAGATCTACTATCTACAGAGATGCCAACTTCTAATGACAAAAAAGCAGGAGATTTTTTAACAGAAATCAGGAGATTTTTTCCAACAAGAAAGTTTGTAAGAAAAATGAGTAAAATAATCCAATTTGATAAATTGCTTTTCCAATATTTGCATTAAAAGAAGTTTTTTTAACAGCAATGTCATTGAGATTTGCAATTTATTTAAATCTTTTATTATTATAAATTTTCGCTCTACGGTAAACTTCACCTTGTGACAAAGAAAATAAAAATTTCAATCGAGTAGAATCATTCGAAAGTTGTTTACTTTGAATAGCTTTCAAAAGAGTAACACCATTCGGAAAATTTTTGTATTTATCAAGAAAATTAAGGGAATCTGGTAAGGAAAAAAATTATAATTTATTACATTTACTAAATATTAAAAATATATCTTTGTTATTTTGAATAGATTATTTTTCTTCTTTTAAAGAATGGACATTCTTAAAAAGATCTTTGTATTTAGTATTAAGTAATTACTTTTAAATACAAAAGTCAGAAATTAATTTAAAAATTATATTTATGAATGTACCCAAAATCAGGATGTTAATTTATTTTAATCATCCGATTTAAATCATAATTTAAAAAAGGTGATTTTTTTTAACACGCTTTTATTAGCTTCAACTGTATATATGTTTGTAACCGCTCTGGGAGCAAACAAAAAATCTATATTGTGAAAAAAGACTTTCTGTACGTGAACGCTGTGACTGTGAGGTAAAGCTCCGGGCTACGAACCTAAAGGTCTAACGTTCGAGCCCAGTCAGGGAAGATTTTTTAAAAATGGTTTTTGTTTAATTCTAAATTATTTTATAATCATCCTGTAATATGGTGTGTCACACACACAATTTTTTCTTACCCTGCATTTTAATACTATAAAGAGAGATATTTTGTGCTTTTTAGTTCGCATTTCAATAAAAGCGTGTTCTTTAATTTTTTAAAAGTATAATTTTATTTATCATTTGATTACAATAAATTTTAAGAACTATTTTTGAAAGCACATTTTCAGTTTTACAAAATGGCTGATTAAAATCAAATTTTATATTTATTTTTAAAATAAAAAGAATGTTGAAAAGAAAAATTTTATCTTTTGAGTAACTTTATTTATACATCAAGTTGTTCACAGTGCGTGGAAATAATTAGAAGCACCTAAATATTGTTTTCAAGAGAAAATAACCATTTTTTGGTTATATTATTATTTATTAACACTTTCACCAAAATTAGACTGAAGTTAAGGGTAGAAAGAAAAGAGAAAAGAGAAACTCGGAAAGTAAATTATCATTTTTCTTTTATTTTTTCTATTGTAACGTACAATGCACATGGCTTAATTCATTTTCGCTCTACCTTCAAACGCGCTCTTTTATTTTCTTCTTTTAAATAACCACTTAAGTTTGAAATAACATTTGGCGTTACCTAATATTAGCATCCCACATACGCGAAAGCTATTGTTTTACATATTTTCTTAAAGCATATTTATTATTTTTCCTCACACAAAAGAAGACAGGCTATTTAAACGGTGAGCAATTAAAGCTTTCTAGATAATTAAATAACAGACAGTGGAAGCACGAGGTACACAGTACACACTGGAAATCTACATTAAAATTGCTTTACAGCTAATATTTGCAATATCCAGAGACGCAAATTCTTGAATAAAAACAACTATTCACCTAAAAAAAAAAAAAAAAAAACGATTATTTGCTTAAAGGAACTTGGGAAAAAAAGAAGAAGAAGAAAGAAAACAGAGTAAAATTAGAATCTAAGAAAAACTTCAAATATTTCATAACATTATATTCCTCCCATTTAATATTTGTCAACCGACAAAAAACAGAAATTATTTCAAGGAGATTATATATATATATATATAATTTTCCCCCTCGAAAAATTAAATTTATTCTAGAAAACTTTTTTTTTTCTTTTAATTTAAAATGCTCCATGCCAAGTACTTATTAATTTTTACATAACCTTGCATTAAACGATTACTGTGTTTGTGGATTGATTGATAAAGTCAATTTCTTAAAAATATTTTTTATGTTTAACGATGAAAATATGTATGAAATTTCAGCATTCAAACACTAAATTACTTAAAAAAATCTTATCAACAGATCTACATAATATTTTTCAAATATGTTTAGAATATATTGTTAAACTATAATATGGTAAAATCAACGGGGGAGGGGGAGGGCATGGGTGAAAGTAAAAAAAAATTCGCTGGTCTGAAGTATATATATTTTTTGTAATATTGGGTAAAATATAATAAACTAATACATAATGTATGTAGATATTCAAAAAATACATTTCCAAAGGTTACATTAAGAGGGGACAATACCTAATCTCGCCGGCAGCCTTCGCCCATGTTATTCTATGGGAAAATTTGTTGCTACAATTACACATTACCTAATGAATATTTTTAAATTCTGTTTTCGCAGTCAAAAAATTCATAACCGTTAAATGAGTACTCATTTTTGAAAAATTCATTTTCTTTAATTTTTACATTTTAAGTTCAAAAATGCGATTTTTCACAAAATGCATTTTTCTCATTTTCTAATCGCAAAATGAAATACTAAAATTTAAAAAAATCAATTTTTGGAAAACAAGTACTAATTTAACGCTTATGAATTTTCTAAATGTGAAAACAGAACTGAAAAATATTCATTAGGTAATGAGTAATTATGTAAACAAATATTCCCATAGAATAACATGGGCGAAGGCTGCCGGCGAGATTAGGTATCGTCCGCTCTTAATAAGCATAAGTATGAAAACTTAGGAAAATTATTTATTAGCATAATTGAATTAACATTAATAGGAGTTTATTCAGAAAAAAAATGAGACATTTATATGCCCCTAACAAAGATTAATTCCATAAAATTGGCCTATCTCTATTATAACACATAAAAAAAGACTGAATTCAGTCAACAGACTGAAAACTTTCACCCATGGGGGAGGGACAACTAAATAGCATAGAGCATTTTTAAACTTTCCAAAAATATTAAATTTTTACTTTTCATAATTATGCGCATGTTATTTTATGAATGTTATTTTGTGTAAAATAACTAAAATTATTTCATGAAATTTGAAATAAAAATTCCATACTTTCATAACTAATATTATTTTTGTTCTTGTCTCTTGTCACATTTACATGAATCCGCACATCCGCAATTGGCACGACACCGATCTAAGAACTACTTTATATATATATATCAGGGTTGGCCAATTTTTGCCGAAGGGGAAAAACCATGGTAAAAACCGTGGAAAAAACCGCCCCGGCAAAAATAGTTTTTGCCACAATTTTTGCCAGTGGCAAAAATTACCAGTATTTCAAACAGAGTTTTAAGGATTTTAATTACACGATTTTAATTTTTAAATCATAATTTTAACAAATTAAAACCAGAGATTTAATTACACTCTTGATGAACTGATTCTTATGTAAATCATTAAAATAATGCATTCTAAAATTTCTTTAAAATGAAATTTTTAACATCAACAATTAACCTAATTTTTTTCATTTTTAAAAATATTTAAATTACCTATCTAAAAAATATTCTTCAATAATTAATTACTATAATATTTGTGTTTTTCAAAGTATTACATATTTTTGTTTACAGTGGAGAAAAGTCAACTATTGACTCAGCTATTCTAAAATTTGCCAGTCAGTCATTGAACACACATTTTTTGGAATTGAAATGTAAATTGCAAGTAAACTCCCTCTCTCTCTGAATATGTCTTACTTAAGTTTTTTTTACTTCAATAAAATAAAAATATAATTTTGTAGTTTTTATTTTTATGGTTAATTTCAGGGACTGAAAGTTTCAATATTTTAGGAGCCAGAAATAGCGAATTATTTCTATGACAATACTCACAGCAAAACTTAATAATATTTCATAATTGTATAATTAATGCAGGTCATTCACATATCATTTTACATTGAATAAATGAACTATTCAGTTAAAAATGTGAACTTAGGAAATTTTTAAGAAAATAACTATTTTTTATTTATAAAGATAAAAACAAACTATTGGGGGGGGGGGGGGAAATCCACAGAAATAAATATTTTTACCTTTAATATAATCATTAAATATATTGAGAGTGTTTAAGTTTTGGCTTTAAAATACGAAATGAGAAAAAAAATATATTTACATAAAAAATAAAAAAAAAATTTGTCAGTCTGCCGTAATTGGTCACCAATGGATATTTATAGTCACCCTGGCACCCGGAATTTGTCGGACACTGGTTGTCTGGTTATATATTATTAATAATTAATTAATTATAATTACTTTTTTAAATTAAAAAAGCTTCAAGCATTTTTTTCATTGAGGTGCCAAAGTGTAAAGGTTGAAAATTGAAAATGATTGTGTTGTTCTAATTTTATTTTTCCACTTTTCCTAATTTTTTTCCATTTTTTCCACTTTTTGCCTGGTTTTTTCCACTTTTTGCCGCTGTCCTGGCAAAAATGCATTTTTGCCGGCAAAAACCTAACCCTGATATATATATATATATATATATATATATATATATATATATATATATATATATATAGAGAGAGAGAGAGAGAGAGAGAGAGATATAGATAGATTGATTTTATTGGTTACTATAATTAGATCAATAATCATTCTTTTTAAAAGAACGTGAAAATTGAGAGAACGTTAAATTGTATTAATGCTACATATCTCTCTCATTTTAACGACTTAAAAAAAAAAAAAAAAAAAAAAAAATCCTTTAAATTTAAAACAGGCATTGTTGTTATTATTAGCCGGCTTTTTAAAAGTTTTATAACAAAACACACACACAATGGAAACGAATCATAAATCCCTGATGATGCTTTATTATTAAAGCGAAAAAGCTTTGGATAAAAAAAAAAAAAAAAAATAACATCTTTTAAATAAATTTATATTTATGTGTGTTTAAAGTGTTTTAAATATATTTAATACAAATGACACATGTTCAATTTAACTCTTTATTTTTTAGAGATTATTTATACACAAAAAAAAAGCCAAATTTGTTTTGCTTAACTACAGGGTTGGCCAATTTTTGCCGAAGTGGAAAAAACCATGGTAAAAACCGTGGAAAAAACCGCCCCGGCAAAAATAGTTTTTGCCACAATTTTTGCCACTGGCAAAAATCCAGTATTTCAAACAGGGTTTTAAGGATTCTAATTACACGATTTTAATCTTTAAATCATAATGTTAAACAAATTAAAACCAGAGATTTAATTACACTCTTGATCAACTGA
Organism: Salticus scenicus; assembly: GCA_963930645.1. Lineage (NCBI taxonomy): Eukaryota > Metazoa > Arthropoda > Arachnida > Araneae > Salticidae > Salticus > Salticus scenicus. The sequence continues at coordinate 319,467,014 of OZ005648.1, read as the reverse complement.
TTCTTATGTAAATCATTAAAATAATGCATTCTAAAATTTCTTTAAAATGAAATTTTAACAACAACAACAATTAACATAACTTTCTTCATTTTTAAAAATATTTAAATTACCTATCTAAAAAACATTCTTCAATAATTAATTTCTAGAATATTTGTGTTTTTCAATGTATTACATATTTTGTTTACAGTGGGGAAAAGTCAAATACTGAGTCAATTATTGACTCAGCTGTTCTTAAATTTGCCAGTCAGTGACTGATCATGCATTTTTTGGAATTGAAATGCAAATTGCAAGTAAACTCTCTCGTTCTCTCTCTCTGAATATGTCTTACTTACGATTTTTTTACTTCAATAAAATACAAATATAATTTTGTAGTTTTATTTTTATGGTTATGTTCAGGGACTGAGAAAGTTTCAATATCTTAGGAGCCAAAAATAGCGAATTATTTCTATGACAATACTCACAGCAAAACTTAATAATATTTCATAATTGTACAATTAAAGCAGGTCATTCACATATTATTTTACATTGAATAAATGAACTATTCAGTTAAAAATGTGAACTAAGGAAATTTAAAAAATAACTATTTTTTATTTATAAAGATAAAAACAAACTATTGGGAAAAAAAATTCACAGAAATAAATATTATTTTTACCTTTAATATAATCATCAAATATATTGAGAGTATTTAAGTTTTATCTTTAAAATACTATTTGTCTATTAATTTTTCAGGACAAAATTCCTTTAAAGAGAATCCATTTGATAAATATCATACTATTTAAACTTTCTCGTTGTAAATTCGAACATAGTTTGCTTTAGATAGTGTTTATGATGCTTGAATCTTGTTTAACATAAAGATGTTGGCTTGGAAAGTACCAGTATAGTAGTAAGAAGATTTATGAAATATGGGAATTTACCTTTCACGAAAAAACATCTTTCAAAAACAGAAATAATTGTTAAATTTTTCAGAAAACATTAAACTCATACTATTCATTCAATACATCAGCAATGTCATCTTTTATACCAAGACAAGAAGGTGGGAGGAAAAACAAAAATATTGTAAATGCTTGAAATATTTATTGTCAGTCTGCCTTAACCGGTCACCAGTGGATATTTAGTCACCCTGGCACCTGGAATTTGTCAGACACTGGTTATATATTATTATTAATTAATTAATTTTAATTACTTTTTAAATTAAAAAATCTTCAAATATTTTTTTTCATTGAGGTGCCATAGTGTAAAGGGTGAAAATTGAAAGGAATTGTGTTGTTCTAATTTTATTTTTCCACTTTTCTTAATTTTTTCCATTTTTGCCAGTTTTTTCCATTTTTGCCACTTTTTGCCTGGTTTTTTCCACTTTTTTCCACTGTCCTGGCAAAAATACATTTTTGAGGGCAAAAACCCAACCCTGCTTAACTAAAATCCGGCAACTCTGGCCCAATTTCAAATTCCATATTTAATTCTGCATTAAGTCTCGTGAAAATATTTATAGCAAATAAGGTATTGACTCCAAATATTCCAGAGGGTGTATGTAAAAAATCTGGAGTGACTCTACTCGACTTTCCGAAGATTGAGTAATTAACAGTTTTGTAGATAAAGTAAAGAAAGATGAGTTGTTAAACAAACAAAAGAGAGAAAACCATAATAGAGTGTGTGAGTATTTTTCTCCATATATTACACGATGTTTCATTCAACGCTACTGAACTTTGAGCCCATGATCATAATGATAAAGAATTTTTCGTTGTGTTCGTGTAAAAACCTATAAATGCTAGATTCACCAAAATGCTTATATTTAGTGCAATTGTGATTTATAATATTCATATAAATTTTCAGCTTAATTGAATAAGGCGTTTATACGCTATCGCACTTATAAAAATTTGGTCCCATAGGCCATAATGATAAAGAATTTTTCTTTATGTCCCTGTAAAAAAAAAACTGTAAGTGCTAAATTCGCCAAAATCTATACAGTTCGTACAACTGTGACCTATAACATGTGTACAAATTTTTTGCTCAAATTAATAAAGCGTTTAAACGCTATCGCACTTTTAAAAATTTGGCCTCATAGGCCACAATGATAAACAATTTTTCCTGGTGTCCCTGTAAAAAAAAACTATAAGTGCTAGATTCACCAAAATCTATAGGGTTCGTACTATGGTGACTTACAATGTACGTACCAACTTTCAGCTTATTCGAACAAAGCGTTTAGTTTAGACCCTAGCGTGTTCACTCACAGACATACACACACACATACATACACACACATACATAATACATCATCATAAAAATAGTGAAAATGGACTCAGTGGACCTCGAAAAGTATAGAAACATCAAAATCTCTAATTCGGATTTTTGACATGATTACAATACTTTCCTCACTATAGTGTTTGGAAACGGAAAGTAAAAATGAGACGAGACTAACGGAAATATCCGCTCCGACGACGGATCATTTACTATTATTTATATAACCTCTCCTTCAACTTTTTCCAAATTTGGCTTATATACACATATACGTCAATAATCAAAATTGGTTAAAAAAAAAAAATGTTGTTGTTCAAACCGAGTTTTTTATTAATATATGTTTCCCAGACACATTATACATATTTGTATTTTAAAAATTAAATAATACTCCAGTATTAATCTCATTACTTCATCTAAAAATCATTTAAATTAATGATAATTGATAATAAACAATGATTAGATTTTTCAACTTTTTTGTAGGTTGTGATTTTCTTTCTGTAATAATGTACAAGAAACGAAACAATCAAATCACTTATTTCTCTAGGTATGCTCTTGCCACCTGATTTTTTATATTTCGTTTTAATGTTTATTTTTTCCTATAAAGTTTTATTATTTATTTACTTATTTCATTTCATTTATTTATTTTTTACATTTTTGTCAATCTCACCCTTGAACAAGGAACTGTTATATAAAAGTGCATTAAATTTTATTATAGTTGAAATCTCTTATGTATTTAAAACTTCTATAAATATTCTGTAATTGTAGGATTTTACAAAACAGTATATCACATTTAATGTTATGAGTTTTCATTAAAATGATGCAAATGATAATAATTAGATCACAGTAAATTGACAAAACTTTAATGTTTTTCAAAATGAATGTTAAATCTAACACGACTAGCCCTGCAATTTAGTGATAACAAATTAACTTAATAACAATAAAATTCATAATTTAATTTCAGGCACTAATAATAATAATAATAAATTCAACACAAAAAAAAAAAAAAAATTATAGTAAGGGAAAGTTAAACTTTAAAGAAAAAATTATACTTTAGTATTATGTAATCATGGAATATATAATCTATTTGAAAATTACTTATTGAATAGAATTTACATTGAATATTTAAAATAAAATTACAAGTTTTACAGCTTTTTCCAAACATTTTAACTATACAATTTTAATTGTACAACTCCAAAAGAAGAAAACACTCTACATCAGATGTAGAATCTTTTGCTATTAGAATTTTTCCATTTTTTTAATACTCAGATAATTTTTTATTTCATCTTCTTGATTTTAGCAGCTTTCTAGCACTGTTACATTTTAATAAAATAATTTACAAAATCCTTAAAGGAGAACATTTTGCTTGAAATTTTAAAATCAAAAGTAATAAATAATTAAAGGAAGGAGGAAAAAAAAAAAAAAAAAAAAAAAACTGCCTAGGCATATTCTAATGCTGCTACTTCTATACTAATTGGTAATTTAAAATCATCATATTTTGCTGCTTTTGGATATATATCTAGTTTTTTAAAGACCGCTTTGTTCAGTTTTGAATAAAACTCAGAAATGAAAGCAGCCTTTATTAATTGTACAATTTTCACCTTATAACTTGTCTAAAGTAAACTACTCTTCTATTATTAACAGGGTTGGCAAACTGGGCCCGGCCCACATACAAAAACCCGCTGGGTTTTTGCAAATAAGTGGGGTTTTGTTAAAAATTATTTATAATTCACAAATCCCATCTATAAAGTATAGAAAATACCTTACCTTTTAAAAATAAACTCTCATTTTTATTTTCTAGAAAATAGTATTAAACATAAAAAGTAACTACAGTTATAAATATAATAAAAGCAAGCCTATCTTCTATAATTGGTTCAATTTTCCTTTTCTTGTAAAACCGAACGATATTTTTCTTTAACAGCGGACATAAATGTTGCCCAGAATCAATATTTAACTAATTAAATTGATTTTAGTTTTAAAACTTTATAATTATTTTATTTTAATTTTAGTAGCAACATAATTATAAATCTAATAAAATTTTCTTCTATAACCATTTCAACTATAAAGGAAAAGGATAAATCAGTGCAACTTATTTTTATAATTAAAACTAGTTGGCATAGGTGGACTCTGCTCAGCTCCCCATCATATATATGTTCTCATAAATTTCTAGTATAGGACATTCTCTTAACATGATTATCATGTTAAGAGAAATGAATTTGACCAAACGCTTGACATAGTGACAGAATAAAATCCCCGCCTAATAGGCTATCCACCGTTCACTTCGATATATTTATCTTATTCTAATCTATTAATTTATTTTATTAGGGTCAATTTTGTAGTTTCGTTTTCATACTACTACTTCCAATGCAACAATCCTCAAAATGCATATTTATATGGAATATCACCCCATTTTGCTATGTTGATAAAATCTTAAATTACGAATAACTTGCGAAATTTTCCTATTAGAGTATTTGTAGTCAATCTTGTTCAAACAAGTATTATAAATATTATTTTGAAGTTGTCTGATGTACTTATGATCCTCAAAATGGACGTTTATGCTCAATTTTGCCCTATTCTGCCATTTTAAGTAAATCGTAAATTTCAAGTAATTTATGAATTTTTAAATTGGAAAATTCATACTCTGTGATAGTTATGCCAGTATCCTAAATAATATTTCAAAAGTGGTCTGACATCTTTACGGTGAAAATATCCCTCAAAATTGACGTTTATGTGAAATTTTGCCCTATTTTGCCATGTTATCAAATTCGTAAATTTTCAATAACTTGCGAAATTTTCAAAGTAGTACGTTTCTAGTTACTGACGTTTATTCCGACATCAAAACTCATATTTTAAAACTGGTCTCACATTTTTTCTTTAAAAATTTTCCATTTAATGCACGTTTCAGTGAAATTATGCCCAATTCTCTCACGTTAAGAAAAGCGTAAATTTTTAATAACTTACGAAGTTTTTAAAACCGAGGTCGAAAAATTTCACGATTACCTAAGTTCCTCATACCTATAGCATGAGGGGAACTAAAAAATTTAAATGATATGTATTGTACTTAAGAATTTGAATTCTTTTATTTTATCAGTTATTGTCATTAAGAATATTTATTTTGAATAAGCATACGTTAGAATAAAATATAGCTTAATCTTACTAATTAACACTATTTTAATATTAGAATCAAACCAATTTTTATTTCTGAGATAAATAATAGATTAATTTGTAGTTTGATAAAATTAGGTGTATTACAACTAATATGCTAAATAACATATATCTAACATTACAATGCAAATGTATTCAAGCAAAAACCCACAAAAGCCCAGAAAAACCCGCAAAAACCTAAGTAGGTTAGGTTTTTCTCGAAAAACCCGGGTTTTTGCCAACCCTGATTATTAATCATTATTAATTTTTACTGCATACAGCCTTACATAATTTTTTTAAATCATTTTAAAGCTAATTAAAATAGTCATTTTTCTTCTTATAGTTCTAGAAGATCCCCCCCCCCCCAAACCTACACACATTTTTTTTTTTTTTAATTACTTTTAATACAGCTAGTTACACATAAAACCTTTTCTGAAGCAAAACTGCAATTTAGATAGATAGAGAGAGAGGGGGGGGGGGGGGAGAGAGAGAGATTTGAAAAACGAAAGTCAAACTAACGGTTATAATTTTTCTAAATGTGAAAAAGGAATTAAAAAAAAAAAAAAAAAAAAAAAAAAAAATCCATTGAACAATATGGGGTTATTCAGCCGACCACGGTAGATAAAGTATTAAGCAGGAATTTAAAAATTATTTTTATTTATTTATAAAAAATAAAATCCTGTTTTAAAGTTACGAATATAGTTTCTAATTTATAATGATTATGATTAAAAGTAAAAACTTATAAAAGCATAAACATTTTTCACAATGAGAACAAGAAATATCAGAAGACTGATCACAATTAATTGCACTACAATTTTGTTCACCACCAAATATTGTTATATAAAAATTCACTGTTGGGTGTAACACTTATAACAACAATGCTAATAAAGCTCTACTGGATATTCTAAAACAAATTTACAAATGTACTTGCAAAGTTGATAATTTACACTGTCTTAAAAATAGCTTTCAATTAATTCATTACATAAAATCGCTCGATTCAATAGACAATATTATGACTTTTGACTTTCAAGATCTTTTCAATAATATTGAGTTATCAGATCTTAGTAATATCATTTATAGTCTTTTTCAAGAATATAAAGCTCAAATTAATCTTCCTTACAATTTTAAAGCAGAAAAATTTAAAACTCTACTTAACTTTGTTATCCATAATAATTATATCTTCCACAACAACGCTATCTATTTGCAACAATTAGGCATCCCACAAGGAGGTTGTAGCTCCAGTATTTTGGCAGATCTCTATCTTTATTATTATGAAAAGCAAATTTGCAATGATGATGTTCGATTTTATCGTTACATCGATGATATTATTGTATTTTATCTCAACAAGAACTCACAAAATGGCTTTTCCTTCAATTATCCACCTAATTTAAAGCTAACTCAAAATACTCTGACTAATCAATCAATTAACTTTTTAGATCTAAAAATAATCATCGATGGTAATAAACTTTACACAGATATCTATGACAAACGGCAAGATTTTTGTTTTAATGTCAACTTATTTACACATTTTAATTCATGTCTGCATCTTTCGGTATTTAGAAACATCATCATTAACCATTTATTTCGAATTAATAATTTATGCTCTGCAAAGTTTAAAAACAAGAATATTAATAAACTGATCACAGCCACTGCTAAAATGGGTTTTCCTAAAAACTTTGTATTTTCTATTTTATATCCTTAACCATGTCTCTGTTAGTAAAAAAAAAAAAAAAAAAAAAGCTGTGTACACTCTTGTGTATATCAACAAAAAAATTATAAAATAATAAAAGACAATAAAAAAGGTGGCGGTTGGGTGGGCAGATGTTTGATTACGGAGGTGGGGTGGTGTTGTAAGGCTGGATGGTTGGGTGGGTTTGTGAAATTAAATTAAAAAAAAAAAAAAAAAAAAAAAAAAAAAAAAAGTAGAAGGCTTGTTGCATTTGCTTTGTATTACTATGCAAACTTTCATTTTCCAATAAAATTTCAGATTTTTCCTTTTTGAGTTGTCAACTATATTTAATGTTCTAATTATACTGTTAAACACAATGTGATCAATCGGTGAATTTCATTGTGGCTTCGTGGCTTCATTGTTGTTCATCTGCTTTGAAATTTTTCATTTTTAAATCCATATGGTTCCTGTTCTGGTTGTGGCAGGCTGGGGGAGTGTTGCCGGCGTAAAACTAGTGTAACCCCACAGGCAAGTCACAAGTCTTGCCGCCTGCCTCCTTCTTCCTATCTTGTGTTTCTTGGGTTGTTTTTTCATTAATTTTGATAAGTTTATGGTTTTAAGTTAAGATTTGTTGTTTTACTTTATTGATTCGTTTGTTTTTGCAGACTGTTAATTAATAGATCTGGTTTCTTTACATTAATGTATTTCATCCACTGATGATTTTTTTTTTTTTTTTTTTTATCTTATTGGTCATTGGTGTTTCAGTGATCTTGTATCTGTTGCTTGGCTTCTAATATGCTTAATAGATCATCTTTATTATATATATATATATATATATATATATATATATATATATATATAATATAAGTTAAATGCGACGTCGAATAGTTAAGCAGGGATTTTTCTAGTTTAAACCACAAAAAAATCAGGTGTTCTTAACAGCAATTTTTTTATTAGACTAGAATGTTGTGTCCACTACAAAACTTTCTTCTGTATTTTCCTGTACAAATTATCTTTTAAAATTATTTCCATAATGAATGCACAAGCTTTTCATCTCAAAGAATTAAAACACAAAATGTCGAAATAAACAATTTTTTTTTCCCCTTTAATGTGTAAAAAAAAAAAAAAAAAAAAAAAAAGGATAACTTTGTTTTAAATTATCCCAGATCTATACTTCAACCATTCGCTTTAAATGTATTGACGAGCTCGTTTGAAAGGCATCCATATTGAAAATTTACATCCTACGGAGGGAGGCTTTTTTTTTTTTTTTTTTTTTTTTGGGGGGGGGGGGGGGGGCAATTTTATATGGAAACAATTTTTTTTTTTTTTTTTTCCCCATTATGTATAAAATTTGTCCTATTACTGACACACTAAAATTTATGAAAAAATGGGATGACAGCGCAACCTGTTTAGCGATTGATCCCCGAATGTAATCAGCGCCAAAGGTTAAGGTCTAACTAAATTCGTCCCCTGGCGCATGAGATAAAGCTTCCACAAAAATTTGGATACACACACACAGACATTTTCTACAAATGGCCAAATCTGTTCAGGTTTTCTCAAAATGAGTAAATTCATCGAAAAACCGAAGGTTGAAAATTTTTCCCGATTCCCTTATATAAATATAGAAGAAAGTAAAAAGTAACATTTACTTTTGAAAATGATACTTTTCAAGTATTACATTCCGAAAATAATAACACTGTTCGGCATGAAAATTTTTGGCAAATTCTTATGCAAAATGACCTCCTGAAACCGAATATGGCATCTATTTTGCCTTAACATTTTTTTTTTTTTTTAAAGGGATGGCCCTCTATTTTTATCACTTTTGGTAATTTTATGGCTATAAATTTGATTTTCAGGGGGGGGGGGGATTATTTTAACTGTTAAATATGTTCTGAAGTGCTACAGAGTTGAAAAATTCTAAAACATCAACATTTGCGGCAATGGGAAAATTATGGGGAGGATTTGTCACTGAAATTATGTTTCAGATTTCTATATTTTTTTAATCTATTATTAATGTTATTTATTAAGCATTGTAATTTTTTTTTTTTTTTTTTTTTTTTTTTTTTTTTTGTAAGTGTTAAATTAATTCTTTTTCATTTTTAAAATCAAATTCATGGCCATAAAATTGCCGAACAGTAATAAAAAATTGGGGGAGGGGCTGGTGTCCGGAGAAAACGGTGGGTGACTGTGCAAAATGGTAGTCATATTCGGACTCAGGAGGTCATTTTACATAAGAATCAGCAAAAACGGTATCATGGGTCGAGTTTTTTTTTTTTTTTTTTTTTTTTTTTGCAGCGCAGTGTAATAAATAAATTAAATTAAATTAAAATAATTAAAAAAAAAAAAAAAAAAAAAAATCCCATGTGGTTTTGAGTTTTTCCTCCTCCCCTTTTATTAAAGTCATAATTAGAGTACTTTTCCAGATTTCTGAGACCCTTGGATGAAGAAATTTTATCGCAGATCTAGAGGTCAAAAAGAAAAGAGAGGAAAAAAAAAAAAAAGAGTGGGACAGTGGAAAAAGAGGTCAAAAATATTATTTAAAAATATATATCATTTTGAAAGCTCAATGCTGTTTTCAAAGGAAATAATCACTTTGCAAGGACTATTGTTCAAAAAATAATAATAATAATAATAATAAAGTATTTTTAACAACTCTTAGAAAATAAGAGGCAAGCCACAATAACTATGGTAAACGCACGGGAACAAATGAATACAGATGAAAAAGACATAAAAGTGTATATTTGAAAATACATATATAACAGGGTTCTTACTCACTTCTGTTTCAAAAATTTTCCAGGTTTTCTAGTTCCATTTTTATAAAATTCCAGGTCAAAATAGTTAATTTGCGACGTAAAAGATAGTGTCTTGTAACACGCATATAATTAAAAATTTTCCGTTCAATTAAATTTATTGTTGACTAAAATTTATTTATCATGAGTATTTTATATTTTGATTTGAAAAAGAAAACTGCAAAATGAACTGAAATTATTCTTTTAAAATACAATGAAATATTAACTTAATAAAAATGTTTAATAAAATAAACACACATCACATAAGATTCATATAATTCACAGCAGATTTGGTTGCAAATAAGTGATTTTTTTCTGATCACAATATCTACCCAACTAAATCAAAATTTAACCTTTTTCTCAAGTAATGTAAAAGTTTTCAAATTGCTTGTAGCGTGAAAGTGTAGTAAGAGCAACCTTGGCTTATAAGTCAAATGGCTGAATTTGAACCTAATAGCCATGATATTTCTCTGAACATTTCTTTGTTATGTTTACACTTAGGAAAGAAAATCAAAAAAGTGACAGTTTTAGAAGTTTGAAAAAATGCTTATATTTTCCTCTAAAAATTCGTAGTTTTGTCATTTTTGTACTTGTGAAGTAAACTCCGCAAGGTTTGGCAAGGAAGCTAGTTTTATATGTAGGATTTGAATATAATTTTAGATTTTCTCTATTTCTTTATGCTCCCTCTGGGGATCCCTTTATACAGATCCTAGCCAATATTAACGTATTGCTGAGAAAACTACAAAAAACTCGAGCTTGAACAAGCTGACAAGTGTTCAAACTGGGTACGTCGAGAAAGCATTTTCCAGTACCCAACATCATTTTTTTTAAGTTTTCCAGGTTTAGAACATTATATTTCCAAGTTTTTAAGTAATGTTTATTTTTTTCCCCCTCCCCTAATTTCAATTTGCCTAACTCTTCCAGATTTTCCTTGATCTGTAGGAATCGTATTATAAATAATATGTATAAAGTATTATTTGTGTTTATAGAAATGGAATATTTCTGACAAACAGTTCTTTGAAAAAAGTCTCTTTTGACTGAATTTAGATTTTAGAGTACGCAATAATACATGACCATAGCAAGAATGTGAAACAAATGCGAATTCGAGAGGAAAAATTTAATTACATTTTTCATGTTTCCCACAAAGTATTATTTTGGCATTCTGTTTCAATTTTCCCATGAATGCAAAATTTTTATTTGTCGAAAGAAAAGGTGATGGTAAGGACTAATGTTACCGACATCTTTACTTTACATTGTTTTCTTTCTCCACCCCCCCCCCCCCCCACCAAAAAAAAAAAAAAGTTTTTTTTAAACTAGTACCCCCAAACTCTTCCCGTCGCATCATTGTTATCAATTCCCAGCTGAAATTTTATGGTTATGTAACTATTTAAATTATGCACTTTTTGTTTCATCGTTTTAAAAAAAGCCATCGCAAGATGATTTTGTAGGGTTGAATGTAGGTTTCTACAATACGAAGGCGGAGGATCAAAACTGTAGGGGCATGTCTCAGGATTTCCCCTATGGATAAATATCATACAGTCCCCAATTGTTCATTGCATAAATCTAGTGCGACATAAAATCCCCTCAACCTCAACAATATGAAAAGAATTTTTGTCAAGACGAAAATCGAAATTCTCTTTTAAATAAAACTAGTAGGTTTTGCCCGCTTCGCTGGTCACTATATTTAAAAGAAACTCTTTTCTGTATCGCTTTATGAACAAAAATAAATAGATAAATAAAATACTGAAATTCCTCAAATCTCGCTTTGGGTCTCCGCTGTCTTAGGCAGTGACTTGCTCATCCGCAGAATCTCGGGTGCCTCTCAATATTGCTTGCGACAATGGCTTACCAGTGGGTTACCATTTGGGTGATTATTAGATGACAGTTTCGAAAAAATTGAAGTAGCCCTTTTATATATGAATCCCACCCAGCTAAAAAAAAAAAAAAAAAAAAAAAAAATTAAAGGGGGTGGGGGGGACTGCAGATAATCTGAAGGTATTCGGAACAATCCCAGCTTAAAAAATTCTTCGAAAAACTTTAAAAATGAAGAGAAACTGCAGAAAACTGCAGATGAAGTGAAGGTATTTGGAACTATAAGTTTAAGGGGGGAAATGTTTAGGGCGGGGGGGGGGGGGAGGGGGAGTTATCTGCAAATTTTTTGCTGTTCCAAATACCTTCAGTTTTTCTTCATTTTCATAGTTTTTTTTTTTTTTTTTTTTTTTTTTTTTTTTTTGAAGACTTTAAGCTGGGATTGTTCCAAATACCTTCAGATTATCTGCAGTTTTTCTTCTTCTTCTTCTTCTTTTTTTTTTTTTTTTTTTTTAGGTGGGCAGTTACATATTTATGAACAACACTATACGTGGTGTACATAATATTTGTTTTCACGTTATTGCCTATATTTATTTAATTTATCCGCCCAACCATTAAATGACAGCAATTTCACGCCAAATATAATTTTACAATATGTTATGATCGGCTACGTCTATCGCATGAGCCCCCTCCCTTTTTTTTTTTTTTTTTTTTTTTGTGGCTATATATTGTTAGTTAATAGTAATTGGTACATATAAAAATAAACAAATAAATATGTAAACTTGATCCACGGTACAGCCTTAATATAGTTCCCCTTGGCGACTTTCGTATTCTTTTCACCATTTTAGACAAAAACACATAATTTATACGATTATTGTTTCTGTTCCTTTCATTTTTTCCCCTCTCTCTCTTATTTATTTATTTATTTTTAATATTTTATAATTTATTTATATTTTTGATGCGCTACTTGTGTAGTGGCTGTTCCGAAAATTCATACATATCCATAAATTTTCCTTGGCGAAAAATGTCCGATCTACTTCAGCATCAAAACTTTAAAAATTGCCCAGGAAAGCTTTTTAATATAATGATGCTGAATTAGCTTTCAAGCTAAGAATGAATCATCCGTGGCAAAAACATATTTAAAAAAAAAAAAAAAATCTATAATTTAGGTATATTAAAAAAGGTATGAAAGAAAATTCAGAAGAAACATGCTAGATTTTTATTATTATTATTTTATTTAAAGTTATGAAGGCGTCATTTTTTCATATGTATGAGCAAATTTAATATTTGATTTTTTTTTTTTTTTTTTTTTTTTTCGCGTGAAATAATATTTTATGTTATTTGAAAAAAGAACTACTCGTAAACTTTTTTAGCAACATTTAAAAATTTTAAACGGCTAATTTTAAAGCTATTATGAATACAGTACCAGAATTCGTATTTATTTCTTAAATAATTCTAATTTTCCTGAGGAAAATGTAAGTTAATTTCGTGTTTTCTATCTATAATAAGTAGTTTACACTATAAATCGTACAGCCTTCAATGGACAGATTTCGAGAACAGTGAAATACACACACACATACATACATATATATACATATACACACACAAATCTGCTTGCTCAATAGTAAAGATGAGAATCATTTTTAATATAAATAAACGAACGCGGCACATGTACGCACTGAGAATAAATAAATTAGGTCTCTGCTTTAGACTAGCATATATTCATCGCGATACAAAAGCTAATTATAGGGAGATTACATACAATAAGAGAGGCTCCACGATTTGAGGGTTAAATACTGATGTAGACAGTCTGCAACACCTATGATGATCTATCACAGGGGTGACCTACCCGCGGTCCCCGGGCCGTATAGTTTTTTGGATACTAACAATATTTAAAGTTTGAAAAATTTCGTTGATACATTAAAAATTAATAAATCTCTTCGGGCTTTTCGAAGAGAAAATAGGTACCTTTCAACGAATATGGCAACTACAGATCCATGGATCCATGCTGTTATAATAAAATATTTATCCATTTAATATTCATTTCTATGTCCATCCTTTTTATTATAGTTATAAGTTATTAATGTATAGTCATAATTTTTTCACGATTGTAATTTTTTTTTTAATCTTAAAAATAATTTGAATTGATGCATTCTGCTCCAAATCTTCATTCTCCCCCCCCCCCCCCCAAAAAAAAAGTATATGTATATATATATATGCATGATTCATATACTCACAAACATAGATACACATACACATATATACCTATGATGCGGCCCACCTGAGAAAAATAGATATCGAATGCGGCCCAACAAGTGTTTTGGGTTAGACAAACCTGATCTAACATATTTTGCCCACCTCGCTAGTCATTATATTTATTTAATTTTTTATATATTTATTTATTTTTTAAGGATTGGATAGCTATTTTTTATATGCATTATAGACAATAATGATAATAATTTGAAATCACTCAAAACCCCGTTCCGAGCGACTACATATAATTTTGGACTTTCATTTGGACTTTCACTTTTTATACTCAAACACTGGTTATATTTTGCCGTCCAACTGCTTTATGTATTTGGCGTTGTCGTCAGCAAACACTTGTTTAGTAGCACGTTGTGCCGCTTACCCTATACTGGCATTGGGCTTTAAATTGATATATTTTTAATTGGTCGGAATAATTTATTTTAAAAATGGTCAACTCGGAGTCTGCATCTTTTGGTATCATCCGCATCCTTCTGCGTTCAGCGGTACATGAAAAGATAACTGAACGTACATACAATCGGATTTTAAATGTGCACGTTGTCTATTTAATTGCTGATAATGTGCGAACAAAGTGAGAAAAAAATTATGTTTCTCTTTGAGTAAATTTAAGAGTAAGAAAAGGGAGGAGGAGGGGGAAAAAAAGGCTCTTACTTGTTTGCCGCAAAAGTTGTATATCCAGCTTTAAAAAAAAAAAAAAAAAAAAAAAAATCGAGTAGTTATCTTTTCACCTTGAAGAAAAAAATATATATATACTCGACGTAGTACATATGTTGAGAATAAAGAAGATTATTCTGGTAAACATTCAAAGTTTCTTTCTCTTCCTCCGCGCAACAAGATGATGTCTAGTTCGAAACGGAAATCTGTTTTTTCCTTTGTTCTTCTAACTTCTAACTCAATGTCGGGAATCGCCGCAACAGAGAATAAAAACGCAATCAATGGTGAATCAGCGATCACTCATTTTGTTTTTAACTAGCAATACTGGCCGATTTTCACGCTAGAGAGAACAACGAACGGAGACCAAGGGGAAAAGATATCCATAAGAAGCTTATGCGTCTTGCTTCGTCTGGTTTTGTCACTGCCGATTTCTAAGTCAAGCCTCAATTAAACAAATTTGGAAAAAAGGAAAAGAAATAAAATAAATAAAAGATCTTTAGAATTAAGCATGATTCTAACATTGGGCTTTATCCGATACAGCAGTTGGCTTTAATGAATAAGGATCTGATTTCAACATTTGAGATATGAGATCTTTTTATTTGCGATAGCTAATTAGGTAGAATTAATTCGTTTAGAACCATGACCATCAATTTCATCACTTCAGGGTAGAAAACAATTTTTTTTTTTTTTTTTTTTTTTAATATATATTGTAAGATTTTTTTTTCCCTTCTGTGTTTCTCCAGCTTAACAACAAATTATTTAAATAAATAAAATTCCAAATTTTATTCACTTGCTTAAGACAAACGAAAAATAAGTTTTCCCCGCTTAGGTTGTCATTTTGTTACATCTTTAAGTCTTTTTGCGAGCAGCATATCCTTAAAAAATTTTTAACCAAATCTTGTGAAAATTACGCGTGTTATATTACAATATATGGTTTTCTCTATTTAAATGGCGAGACATGTTTTTGTCACAAACTAGGATAGGAAAATCTCTAATTGAACCACGAATAGAATCTTTCTAAACAGAATTTCGGGATAATTTGAAAAATAAAAAAGATAAGTAAAAATTAGATAATGTTCAGTCAACAGGGTGGCTAGCATTTAAACCTTTTGAAATTCCCTGACTTTTCCCTGACTATTTTTCGAGATTTTCCTCCATTTTTCCCTGACTCTCACGTTTATTTTCGATGAAAATTTCACGACACTAGCAAAATATTTAGTGATTTAAAATATCATTAATAATTTAATGATTAATATAGCTTATTTTCACAAAATTTGTTAAAATTCCCTGACTTTAAAGGAAATTCCCTGACTATTCCCCGATTCTTCGATTTTCCCTGACTGCTAGCCACCCTGGTCAAACATAACTGTATAACGCTTGAGAAAACACATTTTAAAATAGGATAAAAAGCGAGAGGAAGGTATTAATATCTATAAAGTGGAATGCAACGCCATGGATAATTCTTGGAGAAAAATTAAGTACAGTAAGAGAAAAATATGATTTATTATTGTCCTACACATTTGAATAACAAATGTTTAATACTGTTTTCTTTTAATATCGAGTTATGATGTGCTAATATGGGTGCTACTGTTTATAATAGATCTTGTTAGTGAGAGCTTTGAAGTGACTTCCATTTTTGATGCAAATAAAACATTAAATTTTAGAATACGATGGTAATGATTTTTTTCTACATATACACAGTGTCTTCAAAAAACCTTGACCTCTCATTTAATTACGTAAATATTGATCCTGGACATAATTATAAATTGCAAAGCCACGTTAAGAAATATATATATTAATCAATTGAAAATTTTATTGCTTTCAATATCAAAATTAAATTTTATAAACTAACCTACCCTCACTTAAAAGTAAATAAAATAAAATAAAAAAATCAATGAGTGTTTTGTCTGTTACCAATAAAGAAATGTTTAAAATTTCTATATTATATCTTAAAAAGTCTTGGAGATATGACAAGACAACAAAACATAAATCTAGTTTTTTTTTTTTTTTTTTTTTTTTTTTTAATTTATTAAGGCACAATGTCGAAGTATTGCACATCACCTATAATTAGGTACATTTTCACTGAAAAATTTCCGTGCGAGAAACCATAAAAATTGTTTTATTTTGTAATCTAAAAAAAATGGAACTTCCTAAAAATTTATAAAATTCAGAGCCTTTGTTTACGATTCTTTGTATTTGTTACTATGTGTAATATTTAAATTTAAGGTATTAAAACAAAACCAAAGTCAACGCTTTATGAACACCCTGTATGTGTATGAATATGCTTACAAACAGATTTAAATTTAATTTATATATTTTTTTCTTAATTCGGACATATACACACACAAATACGTAACGAAGTATAGAAGATGTACGAGAGCATAACGCGAAGTGACAGAAAAGTGATAACTTGGCTCATAAGATGAGATAATTAAACGATTAAAACGGTAATGGGCAGTACACGCTGAAAAGAAGACAGAATGAGAGATAACTAGTTATCTTACGGTGATATTCCTAAGTCAAAACGATATAAAGAAGACTTTAGGCAAGATGAAACGAGGTAAGAAAAGTGACCGGAATAAATTGGATGGTCTGAAACAAGATAGCTAGCTTCTACATATCTTGGTCTTAAATGAGTAGATTATCATTTAATAGTGCGTTGAAAATGGATGAAAAATGCTGTCGAACTTCCGTTAAAAATCAGCCATCATTTTACACAAATTAATTCATTTATTTTATTTTTTAACAACCACTGATTTTTAACGGTGATGAATGTTCTGAATGTGAGAATTGGATATATTATATAATTATGGGATTATTTCTTAGGTTAAGATTGAATTTAAGGGGGTATTCTGGTCTAGAAATTTAAAAAAATCAAGAACTTCTCAAGAGCTGAATTATGAGAAGGAGGAAGGCCCAATGTATGGATCTGGGTTCGCCGATTGATGCAAAGTGAGTATAACATATTATTTTCAGAGTTATTCCATTAGAATTGTTTCCTAAACTTTAAACGCGTTTTTCTCGAAACTACTTTTTTTGAGGTGGTTGACATGATATTTCAAGTTCTACTGAACCGATTGCTTTGAAATTTGGTATATATCTTGTTTATACAACTCTCTATCGCGTCTGCCTTGGATTTTTAAAAATGTTGATGTTCAATATTTTTAAAAAATTCGAAAAGGTCGAAAAAAAGTCGGGTAAAAAAAATTTTTTTTTTCAAGTCGACGCCATTTTGTCATTTTTTTTTTTTTTTTTTTTTGAAAATGGTCAACCCGATAGCGACATCTTTATTAATGAAGAATTTGTTTGATTTTTTTTGTTTTAGATCACTACAAGGGTTGAAATCATGTCAACCAGGACGCACCGTTTTTTTTTTTTAAGCCCCCACTCCATCGGCCTGTATCTCGGCGAATTTTGGTTTTTTTTTTTTTTTGTGATTTTTTTTTTTTTTTTTTTTTTTTTTTTACATTCTTAAAATGTCCATAAAAAACATATAAAAAAAATGGATAGTAAAAATGTTTTTCATTTTTTTTTTTTTTTTTTAATCTTACTTTAAAAAATGCCTAAAATTCAGGCTTCTAGACCAGAATACCCCCTTAACTGAGCTTGAGGAGTTGTGCTGCATCCTCTAAAATAATCTTAATAATAAATTTGAACTGAATAAAAATAAAATTTTAAATTCATAAGAACTACATATATCGTGTAAAATGATTAAATTACACATTTTATACAGATAAATTATATAATTTGTTACAAATTAAGCTTTTTTTCAGAATTCTGCAGCCAAGAAATACCCAATTCATTACTTTTAAATCAAAATTATATGGGTCATTCTCTGAAAAGTGGGCATTTAAAAAAAAAAAAAAAAAAAATGTTAAAAAGGTAAAACCTTAGTCCAAATAAAATTGCTCCAATTTTTTTTTTTATTTTTGTACATGTACACATATGTTACAATTAATAAAAAAAAAATATAAACCAAACTGTATCTGATAATTTTTGATATAGCAATTACTTTTATTAATTAGAAAAATGAGGGAATGACTGTGAGGGAATGACAAATTTCTTCTAAAAACTACTTTATAAAAATATTATTAAGTTTAGTTATATTTTCAAACACTAAATATTTATTAAAACATATTTTTATTAATATAATATCATAAAAAAGCAAATTTGATTTATTTTAGTTAACTTTATAATGAGTGAGGGAATGACGTATAATAAAAATACTGTATTTCAATCTAACGTTTGAGAGCCTTATGAAACTCATTGTAAAAAGTTTCGAACAGAACACAACATGGCTTTTTACTTTGCTGCTATACAAATTAAGTTTGACTTATATAAAGCACGGGCTGCCATTAATGGAGTAAGTAGGGGTGTGATTATAGTTTGATGAGGGAATGATATCTAATACCAGGGACAACAATAAAGTGTCTTCTAATTTCTTTCATTGCATAATATATAAATGTAGTATAATGGATAAATATTTATTAAAGTATGTTTAATAAATTTTTAATTCAAATAATCCACATATACATGCTTTAATACTATAGAAACCATTTTATTTACTTACATGTGGGAATGGGGACACAGTGAGGGAATGATATTTTGCATTTTAAAAATTATTTAAAAATTATATTTGAATTCCAATAACCAAAGAATAACAGTTTATATGTAAAACCAACTAATATTGATAGTTTAAACAGCGTTTTGTTTTTGTGCTTTTAAAAATATACCCTCAAGACTACTGGGACATGAAATGACCACTTTTCAGAGAATGACCCATATATATATTATTATTATTATTTAACACTACAATCAGGGGTAAAACTACCTAACATGCAAAAACCTAACATCAAAATTATATATATATTATTATTATTATTTAACACTACAATCAGGGGTAAAACTACCTAACATGCAAAAACCCTGCAAACTTATTTGCATGCAAATAGGAAAGACTTTCTAATGATATATCCTTAGGGCTACCTATAATAAGTGATATTTTGAGAGTTCTTAATACATTACAAGGCAAATTAAACATTAAAATGATAAATTTCTATTAAATATATATATATATATATAAATAAACATGAAATTCAAAGAGAGTAAAATTTTCAAATATCCTGAATTCAGGGATAGCCCCTGAAAAGTTTCACCCTTGTACAGTATACATGAAAAATATTCATTATAGCGGAGTAATTTTATGAATACATACCACGGATGTCCTTCATTTGTACAGAAAAGATTTCTTAATTTTTTTAAAAGTCTTTTGTTTGATAAAGTGTCTCGCATTTTTAACGTAATGTTTATACAACTTCTTCAGGGGTATTTTTACCTCATTTCTAATCCTTGTCAAATTACTTAAAATCATTTAAATATATCTACATTGTGAAGGTTTGTTGGTTTCATCAACATAACCACCAGGCTTTCACAAATATGGTCGCAGAGTTGTCAATCACGACCTACATTTTCTAAAGGGCGATCAGTTTTTTTTTTTTTTTTTTTTTTTTTGTTAATATCTCCTTTTTATATTTTGATATTGAAAACGGATAAATGATACACCTAAGCTTCAATTTCTAATTTAACGAATTTCTCTTTCACAGATTTGTGAATTATGCTTTATAAAATAAAATAAATTTTCAATATCACAGAGTTAGTAAATCATTTAATTTTTATTTAATTTTTTTTAATTTAGTTATTGATACACTAAGTTAAAAATTTAAAAATCTGAAAAATGGATTAATAATGTTTAACCATTTATGTGTGTTGTGTACTTCAAGAGTGCAAAAATATACTTTAAGTTTAGTATATATACATAACCTAACCAGCAGGGAAAAAAATTCAGTCAACCTAGCCCCCAAGAAAAAAAATTCAGTCAACATGACCCATAAGAAAATAAATCAATAACCTGAACCGAACCAAATCAAACTTCACATGCAAGAGAAAAAATTTAGGCTGGGGTAAAATTGGTTTACCGGACCTGATGCTAGACTCAGATTCTTAAAATGAAGTTAATCACAAAGATAAAATAAAAGTTCAATTTAAAGTTAATTAAACTTCAGAAATTTAAAATAACATTTTATTATTGATTTATTATTTTTTTTTATAATATAAAAGTTATTAACTCAGACGTAAAGAACATAAATCAAGTAGGTTTTTGCACATATAATTTTTTTAAATTGTGAAATAAGTTTTTTGATAGAAAATACTTGCTCAGTTTTTTTTCTTTTTTTTATTGTTACATGCATTTATATAGTATATTTGTGTATGTATAATATATATCCACACACATTTTAATACTACAGTTAGATAAGTCTAAGGATATACATTCAAGATAAAAGACTGAAGTATAAAGGAACTCGAAAAGAATGAGTAATTTCAAATGAATGTGATGGGAGGGAGGTCATTATAATACTTAAATATTTCAGGATTATCATTTGGTTATATGGTTAAAACTTTATTTTTGAAATATGAACATTATCAGAATCAGTGTTTTCATGCAAGATACTGAACATACAAAAAATATTTCAAGGAACAAGCATCGGAATATAAATGTTATAAATTTCTGAATACGTTATTTTATGCTAGAAGTTTCAAAATTTTCAATTTTTCCGGGTGGAAATAAACCGCTTCGGAAAAACCCCTGAAAAAAAAAAAAAAAAAAAAAAAAAACTCCCCCCCCCCCCCCCCCCCCCCCCCCAAAAAAAAAAAAAAAAAAAAAAAAAAAAAAAAAAAATCCGAGTTTTTTCGGACCATTCCCATCTCTAGTCACAATATATATATATATATTATGATTTCCATTTCAGAAAAAAGAGTTTACATTGTATTTATGAGTGAAATTATAAGTTAAAGGTAAATAAAAAATAATAATTTAAAGATCACTTGATAGTTTATAGGTGCTAATAACTTTTAGGTTAATTAAAATTATGCTATTATTATTTATTATTACCACACTAGACATTAATTTTTCTCAAATTATGTACTGAAAATTTCAGCCAATTTAAAAACCCTCTTTGTTTTCTTGGCTACAAAATATTTTAAAATTTGTTAAAGAGCTGATCATGACCATTTGAATTCTTATCCTTTATACATCAATCTTTGGCTGTGTTGTTTTTGTCCAAAACATTCAGTTCTGTTAGAGTTTTTGAGGTTTCCATTTCAGAATAGCTCTTGGAAATTTCAATTTTAGTTAATTGAGCCATGAAAAATAAAGAGGATATTTTACGGAAAAGAATGTTAGGTTATAAAAAGAAGAAGAAATCGTTAAATACAGGGTGCATTTCATTTTTTAGTGATTATTTTACAAGAAAATTCTTAAAAAAAAAAAAAAAAAAAAAAAAAGTGCAAGAATACTAGAATTTAAATTCCTATTCAAGACTTTGACCGAGCAGATAATAAATACCTTGTTAACAAAAATGTCCTTGAACTCATTTCGATTTGTGACTTTGGCCTACTAGATAGAATTTTCTAGGATCGTAATTTATTTAATTAAAATACTGAAATATCATACATAATATGTATCCTTGCATTGATTTCGAATTTTAACCGGCAAGATAGTGGAATCACTGGACTCCTGATTGATTTATCTAGAATGTGGGAATTTCAAATATAAAGTGTGTCCTTGCACTGATTTTGATTTTTTGACTTTGACCCAATATAGATATTGAATCAGATGGACTCGCAAATATTTTAACCGAGACAAGTTAAATATAAAATAAAATGCCCATAATAACAACATTTTTTTTTTTTTTTTTTTTTTTAACAAGCAGAAAGAGAGGAAATAAAGAATGGGGGAAGAGAGAGAAGAAAAATGGTCAAACTACTTATTAACTATAAATTCTAGAAGATTTACAAAAATATACATTTATTATCAGCTCAAAATGATCATTTTTTTTTTTTTTAAATCAGAAAAGATAAATAATAATAATAATGATCTAGTGTAGTACTCACACTTCTTTCTCATATCCTGCTGGTTTTAGAACAAATAGTTTTATTTGGCTTGAGGTTGTGAAAATGCGTTAAAAAAAATCTGGTATTTTATAAGTAAAATTAACAATAATTAGGAAAAAGTTTAGTATGTTTAAGTCTTAAAAAATAGCCAATACACAATAAAAATAATATTAATAATAATGCTAATAAGAACAAAACAGTAAAAATGAACTCAGGATACCTCAAAATGTATAAATGCACTAAAATCTCAAAATCGAAACTTTTCATGAATACAGTTTTTTTTCTTAGATAATGTACGCTCAAAAAGTAAAAATGTTAAACAAATAAATAAATAAAAATAAATAAATAAATAGAAGAAGTGTAATCATTTGGTATGTACTCATTAAAAAAAAAAAAAAAAATTGTGTGATTCCATTTGATTTTAAGTTCTTTTATTCGACGAATGTTTATGCATAAACAGAAAATAGAAAACATTTCTAATCTCCAAAAACTGACAGATATACTTCAATCCCTTTTCGTCCATTTGCAATTAGAGGGGTGGGGAAAAAAAAGAAAAAAAAAAACACGTATTGCAAGGCGGTGAAAGCTAGATCAGATGGTATAATTCGTATAAAATAATCTGTCTGACAAAAAGTCTTAAGAGTTTAATCAAATTTAATTTTCAGATTCAAGGGACCTCAAACGTGTAAATATAGCAAAAACTCAATTTCGAAAATTTGATCTCAAAACAACACTTTTACGTACAATTACATGGATTAAAAGAAAGTAAAAAAATAAATAAATAAATAAGGAAGTAGAACACGTCAAGACAATTAACCATTCCACAACTTCTAAAAATTTCTTTTCAAGCTTTTCATTTCTTTTAAAAGGCTTACAAAACAAATTCTTTCTGTGTTATAAATACTTTTGTATTCATTCGATTTTGTTTTCCCATGGAGAGGGGGTAATAATATGTATAATGTTGCATTCGTATTCACTCATTGATAACTTAACTTTTAAAAGGTCATCAACTGTTTATGTCGGGCGCAAATTTTTAAAGTTTTGACTTCCCTCTTTGCACCTTATCGCTAATACTGATTTTTTAAATGATGTTTTTTTTTTTTTTTTTTTTTTTTTTCCCAAAGAGTCCACAAGCTTTGACTATCATGCTTGTAACACTCCATCTAATTAAAGTGTCTGTCTGCTGCACCTCAGGGCCAACATGGAATGCCTCTTCTCTCTCTCAAATCTGAACCCATGCTTGAAATGTTGCAGCTCCGCTCAGGTAAGAAAGAAAGAAAAGGGTTTCGACTCAACCGGTTTCTGTTCATCACGTGCGGACGACGCAAACCCGTCACGTTTTCGAACAGGAAGAAAATGGAAGTCGACCTTGAAGAGATGCAAGGTATGCATGCACTCTCTCTCTCTCGCATATATTGTTTGTTCAACCCCTTGGGGCAAACATCAGGATTATGGCTCCGGAATGGGAAAAGAAAAAAGAAAATAATAAAAACAGCTATCAGAATGTAATGATGACCCAGACCGTGAATACATTTGGAGAGCTGACGAAAATTTTTTATATTGTGTTTAAATTATGTTTAAAATAGGGTAGGATGGGGGTAAATCGGTGGTAAAATTTTTTTTAACCATTTTTATAATTTATTAAATAAATTTTAATGATGCTGAAATATTGCTTTTTTTATAATAATAAAAAAAGTATATTTATGTTGAAATACCTATTATATACAAAAATAGAAAAAATGAAAAGTTTGTATCCGTTTATTATTATTATTATTACGAACCTTAAAGTCTGTACGTTTTATATATATATTTTTTTTATGTTAAAGCGTACATAGGGTGGGGGGCTGAAAATTTTACCTCCAAATTACCCGATGTCGGGAAATTCGTGGAATTTTTTATTTATTTATTTTAATTTTCAATTTATTTCAAAATATTATAGACAACTTGCGGCATTTTCTTTGATCCTTTAGCTTAATTTGCACATGGTTCAAGTCAGTTCTAGGCACATCGGTCTTACTGAAGCGGACTCAAATTTTATACGTTTCTAATAAAAATTTTAAAGTTAAAAAAAAAAGTTTGTTTTCTTTTTTTAATCTAATTCTACTAGTTAGTAAGTTATAGTAATATCAATTATTTATTTTATGTCTTTGATGAGAAGACCTGCACTAAACAAAAATGGTCAGAATTGTCAATTTTTATTTTTCGGAGCCTTATTATTATCATTATTATTATTATTTTATGAACGTATGTTTTCTGTAAAGGTTTTAATTGTTGTTTGAGCATTACTTTACCCCACATTTTTAACATCAATCTGAATAGGGTTTATAGCCATACCTCCAAATTATCACATGGACTAAATTGGAAGTAACTTTTTATTTTATTTTATTATTATTATTATTATTTATTGATTATTATTTATTTTATTTTTTACTTATAAAACCATTTCAGAGTGATACATTAATGAACTCCCCCTGCTGTAACAATTTTTACACTAGCAAAAATGTTTAGAGTATAAGCATGATTTAAAGAAAACTAAATTTTTCACCGATTTACCCCTATCCTACCTTATTCTGTTTTATAAAAGACTTATTTTTTGTTTTAGTACTTAATTACAATATTAAAATAACTGTAAGGCGATTTTAGCCTGCTTAAGAAAAGAAAGAGGGGGGGGGGAGGATACTATACAAAGGAAATTCCCAAAAGAGACACATTTCGGTCTTTAAAATCAACTTTGATTCTACATCTACAGTAAAGCACCGTTTATATACATTTTTCAAGGAACTGGCATAAAAAGGATGCATAAATGGAAAGACGTATAATCGAAATAAATAAATAAAGCTTTTGATTACAAGTAAACTAAAGCAAAATTTATGCGAAAATTCTAATTAATAAAGTTTTTAAGATAGTAACGAGTATACTGTTTTATGATAGCACTTATAGCTAAATTTAAAAATATACAATATATTTATTATAAAAAATGAGAAAAATTCTACCATTAATGCTTGATTTGAGCACTAATTATATGCTTCATATCTTGAGTATTGTATTGCATAGCTTGAATATTCCATGAATGTATCTTGAATATTAATTATATATATTGTGTATCTTTAATAATAAATATTATACAATTTATTTAGAAACAAAAAGTTAGTTAATCACATTAAAAAATCTTTAATACTCCCGAGGTGCCGATTGTCTTTGAATATTAAGAACTGCATTACGGAAATGAATCGAATTTAGAAAAAACAATGTCCGATCAAGAAATTTGCGAATTTTAGAAAAGTGAAAAAGACGTATAACTAATATTGAGTAGTGTATAAACAAAAATTTTGGCATTAAAATAAATAGGAATGAATCGGGACTTCACTAAAAGGAAGTATAGATGTAAAAGACGTATAAACGGTGTTTTACTGTACTATAAATGCATACAACATTTTTGTTAACTAAAAAACGCAGCATTTTCTAATATATACAACATTATACAATGCAAGAAAACAGATCATGCAACGCCACCATAATGCGCAAGAACAATAAATAAAAATAAAATAAAAACAGCAATTTAATCAGGATATGAATGACAATAATATTTTTCGTGAAGATATGAAAAAATATTTATAAAAATGTATAAATTAATCTTCTCTTTAATTTAAAACTTTTTTCTTGTTCAATCAAATTTGTAATAGTATTCCCCCCCCCCCTCCCACCTTCACTGAAGAATTAATTGTACGTTCTAAAGAAAAAATTCTCCAGCTTTTGAGCGTTTTTCAAGTTTTAATTAAGTTTATAATTTTTCTTTTTTGGTATTAAATAATTTGATATGGTTAGACATTTTCCTTTACCGTCAATTTGTTATTAGTAATCAGTTCCTTATTAGTGAATACGGGTATTTGTAATGAGAGTATTGTAAATTCTTTCATATTTAAAAAGTATATATATTTCTGGATATCTCTATTTTTGTATTTTGTGAAAATTTTGGCACTTGATTATCTGTTTGTCTTGCATTATATAATCTTGTAACATCATATATTTCCAATTATCTCCATTTATTTCAATTTTAATTAGATTCATAATAGCTTTGGGTTTGATCATTTTAATTACTTAAACTGCAAATTTTCTTAAATTTAAATATTTGAAATATTTTAATATCTATTTATCATATATAATGAAAATATTTTAAACATATCACAGGAAGAAATTTAAAATAAATATTTCAAAGGAAGAAATAAAAGATCCAATGTTATATTACCATTTAATAAGTAAAAGCACGTGTACGAAATTAAAATACGAAAAACTTTTCAAACATATAACAAAAAATAATGAAAAAGCCAATATTAAATGTCCATGAAAGAAGTATAAGTCTTTTTGAAAATATGTATATAATGTTACAAAACGTTCAGAGTTATTGAAACATATAAATTAAGACCGATAATAATAAGACTATTCATTATTCAAGAATGATACTTT
Organism: Salticus scenicus; assembly: GCA_963930645.1. Lineage (NCBI taxonomy): Eukaryota > Metazoa > Arthropoda > Arachnida > Araneae > Salticidae > Salticus > Salticus scenicus. The sequence continues at coordinate 319,440,038 of OZ005648.1, read as the reverse complement.
CTAAAAATATCTTTCAGAGAAAGAAATTTCAATGTGCAGGCCTGATTTAAGGACAGGCCTATATTTAAAAAAAAAAAAAAATCTGGGGTATCAAAACTGCACTATTTGTTATTTTAAAAACATATGTATTTATGCAAAGATTAAAAAAAAAAAAAAAAAGAAAGAAAGAAAGAAAGAAAAAGAAAGAAATTAAATGAAATAACACTTATCTTGCATCATAATTTTTAAATACTTTTCAGTATCAACATTCTTCTATTTAACATGTGAACCACCCCTTGAGGTGAATCCCAGATCGTCACCAATTACCCATTGCGTAAACAGTTCATCGTACTTACAAAAGTAAGCGCTTCATTTTAGAGCATAAAAATTTATTTTAATAAAAATTTATGATACTTATAAAAATTTTCACTCAAAAAAGCTAGCTGATATTCTTATCAGGCTAAAATCAAATTGATCCCGGGGAAGAAAAAAGCGCAAGTTCAATCGAATTATTTTGGCCTTTCTTTAAATAAATTTAATTTCATGATAAAGTTAAAAAATAATGCCTTCCATCTCTGCTCATTACTTTGTTAATTATGTTACTTTTAATCTTAATATGGCATTTCTTAAAAAAAAAAAAAAAAAAAAAAAAACTCTTTTTGTGGAACAGATTGGGGGGGGGGGGGGGGACAAATAACTGCGGGCCTACTGTCTCAGAGTGTGTTAATCGGGCCCTTAAGATACAATAGGAAAGGGTACGAGACGTTACTTATTGTCAAATTAAGGGGAAGGACAGCAAGCTGGTGGCATGGCAAAAGATTGCTCCTTCCACTGAAGTACCTAAAGTAGTCCATTCTAGGCACCCTTCCACTAGTATTTAAGCATATGAAGTTAAAAAAAAAAAAAAAAAAAAAGTCTTTCTTTGGTTAATGTTAAATTTTCATATAGAAACATATTTTGCATTTAAATTTCGATCCTGCTTACTTTTTTGTTCTACATATACATTTTTTAAGTGCATTAATTCTTTAGGGTTCTCTTTATTTCTTTGCCCCCCTCCCCTCCCCCAACATTAAAAGAAAAAAAAAAAACTGTCATTTTTTAACATTTAAAACTTAAAAAAAAAAAAAAAAAAAAATCTTTAACTTTGTAAAATGTAGGAAATTTATAAGTTTGCAAAGAACAAATATAAGTACGAATTGGCAAATTATTAATATACTATGAATAAATATTTACTTATTTATATAACATAATATTCAATTAATATAATAATACAGTCATGACCATTTAATAATTTAAATTAACTTATAGATTTTCAATTACATACAAAAAAGAGTGAATCAGAAGAATTAATAAAAATGTAAATTATTTCATTAATTGAAATTATTCATTAATATATATATTATTGTTGTTTATTAATTATACAGTTTTATTGAACGCGGTGTATAGTAATGATTTAAAATTTTCAGTTATTTAATTATATTCTATATCAGGGCTGATACACAAATCAGGAGAAAAAATTCTCCGAGTTTTCCCTGTCTCTTCTTTTAAAAAGTAAAATAGATGACACGCAAAATTTTCCAATGTTTCTCCAAAATATTTCAAAACTCACTCAATTTTCACTGTTTTTTCAATAAATTTTAAAATTTCCCGAGCTCCCCCCCCCCCCCTTAAAAAAAAAAAAGGTTTTCGAATACTCTCGAGTTTTCTGGGTTTTCCCTGAATTCTAGGTACCGTAACAACCCCGATTATTTAATTTTATTTAAAATATTATTTAATATTTTATAGGAATTTATATTTCATTAATAATACAGTTCATGATCATTTAATAATTCAACAAAGCATATGGTTTTAAGTACATACAAAAAATGTTAATCAGAATAATTAAGAAAACACAAATTAATTTATTGATGATAATTATAATTATTCATTATAACGAAAATCATTTACAGTCATTTATTAATTATACATTTTATTTAATGCAGTTTATAATAAAGATTTAAAATATTAATTTGTAAATTATAATTCAATTAATAAATAATTTATGTATAAGAGAGTATATTTATATTTCGTTTTATTATTAGTAATTAATTTATATTAAGTGCAATAACAAATTCCTAATCATAGATAAAAATTGTTTATTTTAAGAATTTATAAATATTTAAATTTTAGAAATATTACTTATTAATTTATCATTAATTCATAAATGTATATTTTTCTAAAACTTATAATTTTAGTTACCGCTAATAAATAAATATGAATATGCTCCGAATTCGATGATTTTAATAATTTACAATAATGACTGTAAAAATTATGTACAATCATTTTATTTATAAAATTAATACAATTTTGGTCATGTCATTACATAAATATATATTTTAAAGGATTTTTGCGTATTTAGGCAGTTAATCTTTTCCCAAGGGAAAGGAATTCAACAGCAGAGTTTTCAAACAATGTTCATTCAATTTAACATGTATTGCTGTGGGAAGCAGGTTGATTTTTTGCCACAAGTAAATGTGATAGATTGACTGATGGAGTGTTTGTTTGTAAACATGCCTTTTCCTTATAAGAATATAATTTCCACCTGTTGGCTGGTATGCACTCAAATTGATTTAGCGGAATTTTACATTGTATATGCAATATATGTGTGTTTATATATACATCTGATATAATTAATGAATACAAATACATATATTTTATACTAAGTTTGGTACACGGTAGGTGCTGAGCCTTCCCTAAAATGAGAGGAAATCACAGCGTGACAGAGCCACCAGTTGGATCATATAGTCCGAAAGTTAATCAGCACCAATTCAAACCAAGATCCAATATATATATATATATATATATATATATATATATCAAGTTCGGTTAAATTAAGTCCATTTGTTCATAAGGTACAGTGTTCGAAAAGCTTTGCTAACTCTAAAAGCTGTTTTTTTTTTTTTTTTTTTTTTCTAAAACTGGTCGAATAGCGTTCAAGAAATCTCAAAACGTGAAAATTCACCGAAAACTGGAAATTGAAAAATTTTCCGAATCTTATACTTTATTCATATATATGCAGAAGGTAATATATATAGCAATAAATCAACTTATTGTAAATAAGTAATAAATTTCAGTCAGTTGAAATGCATTATATTTTAGCTAAAAAATGTGTCTTCAAATTATAGGACGTAAATCACATACACACACACACACACACACACACACACACACAAAAAAAAAAAAAAGAAGAAGAAGAAGAAGAAAGAAAGAAAAGAAATTATATCATAAATAAATTAGGGGGGAAAAAAAGTAGAATTTTCATAAATAGAATTCTTTTTTAATTTGCATATATGTTCAATAGTATAAAACTTCGATCTACCACTCATAATCATTTTTACCACTCTAATGGACATTGCCACTTGGAATGAAAAATCTGTAGTCGAGAGTTTATGAATGCTACATGGCTACATCTATACAAAATTACTGTGTCCATGGTTTGTTTTATTTGAATTTTAAGTAATTGCCAGATTTAACAACTTTCTTCTTTAGGAATTTTTAATAATAATTATAGAAATAAATATATATATATATATATATAGATGGATAGATAGATATGTGTGTTTAAAATGGAAAAGTGCATAAAAAAAAAGCATTTAAAATTACCTTCTTAACACTGTAAGAAAATAATTTTTGTATTCTGCAAATCTGGCGAATCATACCTTTCGAATGATACCACTTTCAATCCTATAATACTCCCACAATTAATGTGTTAAAAGTGTACGACAAATTTCATGTTCGCCTATTAACGTATAGATACATTAAAGGTTATGATTAATTTGCATAACAAATTTCTCCATAGATACATGAAATTAGGCTGCTGGCCACGTTTTCTTTATTACTTTACTAGCAGGCTACGCCCGCTTCGCTCGTCACTATATATTTAAATGAATTTTCAAAAGAATTGAATTAGTATTTATTTTTTACATCCCTTCATACATAAAAACTAAAAAATATATATTGAAATCGTTCTAAACCTCGCTTCGGATACCCGCTGCCTGTGGCAGCTCTTTCTCCACCCGCACTACAGCGGGTCCAAGTTTCCACTGCCTTTCTCGACCACTTTATTTTGGGTATTTATCGAAGACAGGTAGATCTGCTATTATTTAAAAACTACAATTTTAAATATGACTGTCTCAACATCTATTGAATATTTTAGTTTTTGAACCATGTATTTTATAGCCCCCATTATTTTCACTATATTATCATATCATTCCGAGCAATATGATACATGAAATATAAAGTATATTTTCTTTTAAAAGGAATTAAATGCATAAAAACAAAGAAATTTTAATCTGTTTAATCATTTCTACTATATACTACCATTTCAAATGAATGTATTAAATAAAAAATAAATTGCGTAACAGCCGTTGCTAAAGTACGCAGACGATTACAATGGAAGAATAAATTCATGAAAAATGAAACATAAAAACCAATATTTAAAATTGGGGGGAAAAAAAAAAAAAAAAAAAAAAAAAGTTCAAATTTGAGAAAATCTCGATGAGGTGCACACCTACAGGGTCCTAGGTCCCCATATGCAAAGTTTTGTAGCTCTGCGATCGGTAGTGTGAGCACCAGAGCGCAGACAGACACACAGATACTTCTCTTTTTTTTTATATAGATTGTTCATGTTTGGAATAAAACAAAATTAGAATTAATTTTACATAAAAATTTTTATATAACGAAATACTTTAGTGTATATGAGCAATCAACACGACAGCTAATTCCATGTAACATTTAAATATTTATCCCGATTTTCAAGGCGATCGTGTAATTTTTGTGACAGATATTGCGATCCAGACAAGACAGACACCAAAAGCGTTTTGAGTCCCAACTTTCTGCAATAATAATGCTAAAAAATGTAGACTATTAATATATTTAAAAAAAAAAAAAAAAAATGCGGGGGAAAAAGTTTTGCATAAGGAAAAAATATTTTTTTAGAATACCTTTAATTCCATTTAATCCTCATAAATAATTAACATGGTCTGCGATCTTTGATCGCAAACCATGGGATGGCTGTATGTTTAGCCGACATGCTTAGCTTGCACATTTTAGTTTTATTAAAAAAGGAAATAAGAGTGATCCCAGCTTACGAGAAGGGGAAGAGGACGCGACGGTAACTAACGGGCAGAGAAGCAGTAGATATTAGCAAATATGGATGGATTCGGATGAGTTACGAGAGTTATGCTGAACACGTAAGATTGAAAAGTAACTGGTCAGAAGGGAAAAAAAAAATCATGTAGAAGTGCACGGAGCATCATTCCACGAACAGATTCATCGCACGCACTCCCTCATAAATCAGCTGAGCATAGTTCGTCGTTATGGCAACGACATAACATCCGCCAATACAATCATTCCTTTCATACTACGATATTGTTTCAAGTAAACAGAACCCAAATAGCTGCTTGTGGTGAATGAACATCTTTTAAAAAAAGAGTGTGAACCATCCTGGTATACGATTCCTTCTCACCTGGCGAATGAATTTAGTTATCACCACACTGTTAAAAATTTCTGTAAATTTAATGTAAATATTTATCCAGAGTCTCTGTAAATTTACAGTAATTCTTAGTTAAAAGTGAATAATCGAGATTCTCAATATTTATTCTGTATTTTTACGAAATTGTATTATTTAATTAAAATTAAAAATGACTGTTTCTACTTTAGAAAAAGCATTCCAAGTCCAAAATATATTCTCACCAATAATTAATTAAATTAATATTAGTTAGTACAATGAATGTATAAAATAAGTTCTTTAACATCTCCGTTTATTTTTCTCTGTAATTTTACGAAGACTTAAGATAATAGATTACACAGTTTTCTGTTGAAATTTTTAACAGTGCATTCAGAATGTTGATAACTACAATACTTATTGATACTTACTGTAAGATCGGAAGTTTTATGGTTACATTACATTATGCAATAAGAAAAGCAGCACAAACACGTTCAGATTTAAAGAAACGCAAAAAACTTGCAAAAAAAAATCAACTTTTCAATAGAAATCTGTATCTCCTAGACACGCACTAACACAAGGTAATTTACAAGTTCACGGATTTTCGTAACATTTATACACACACACACACACACATATATATATATATTAAGCAGAATGTTGGAGATTATTTTTGCGTTTAGGTCTGTCGTGTCGTTGTATGTTGTAGAAGAGGAATTATTTCCTCTTCATTAATACATATAATATATTGATATTGCTTACTCCTCAAAAGAAAGGGGGGAAGGGGAAAGAGTCAATTTATTAGCACTTCCCTAAATCATATACATGAAACCAGAATATATTATAACAATCTGATTTTATAACTAAATGAGTCAAATCAATTTTGCTTTTGTTTGATCTTCGATTAACTGGAAAAGAGAAAAACGTGTAATAAATATATTTTAATAATTAAAAATACATCATTACATATTTTTTAATTAAATTTAATACATATTCCCCCCTAAATCATTCATTCATTTTAATATTTTATTTCAGTTATATATATTAAAATAAATAAAAAAATAAAATAAAAATGCGAGCACTCATTGGGGTTTAACCTCATCACCTTCCGACTCAAGCTGAACACTCTAACCACTGAGCTACGGGTTCTGTTTCGTTGGTTTTGATAGAAATAGCTAAAAGGAGTTTTACCCATATTTTCATTTTGAATCGACAAACAATAATGAACAAAAGTTAAGGCACGCTTTGCATTTTTTCAAGAAAAAAAAAAAAAAAAAAGTATGATGTGGCCACCACATGACTTTCTTCTATATAAATTTATTCAAAATTCATTAAATAAATATTATTTATTAAATTATTTTCCATTATAAATGCCGACGATTTTTATCGGAGAGAATTATATATTATATCACTAAATTCCGAAAGAAAGTCAATTTTTTTGCAATCATCTAAAGAATTTTTTTTTTTTTTTTTTTTTTTCGTTAAGAGATTTAAAAAAAAAATAAGAAGAAGAAGAAGAAAATCGATAATTTTGTTTTAAATTACCACAGATCTACAGTTCGACCATTCGTTTTAAAGGTATTGACGAGATCTTTCGAAAGATACCCATATTAAAAATTTACTCCCCCAGGGGGAAGCGATGCTCCCACATGCCCAATTTTTTTCCAAGTTAACTACTACTATTATCAATAATTCACATTAATTTTACAATCACAGGATTAAAATAACTCTCATTTTGTACATTTATACATAATTTTGTCCTATATTGCCCTGTTAAAAATTTAGAAAAGATGCGATCACAGCGCCACCTGTTGAGCAATTGTCCCACAAATCTAATCAGCACCAGTTTATGTCAGGGTCCAACTAAATACCATGTTTGGTGAAATTCCGTTCATTGGTTCGTGAGATACAGCGTCCAGAAAATGTGATACACACACAGAGACAGACATTATCTAAAAACAGTCAAGACAGACATTATCTAAAAACAGTCAATCGTGTTCAGGACATCCCAAAATGTGTAAATCCATCGAAAACTGGAGTTCGGAAAATTTCAAGAATCCAGTACTTCTCTATATATACATATAAAAGAAAGTAAAAAAGAGGTGGAAATACTTAAAACCCATTATTACTTTCTTCTAATATTCAATAGAAGAAAGTGTTTGATTCGTAAAAATTTTCGACCTCGGTTTTTGGTGGATTTACACGATTTGAGAGTTGTAGAACACGATTTGACCGTTTTTAGAAAATATCTCGGTGTGTGTGTGTGATAAAATTTTGTGGCGACTGTACCTCAGGTACTACTGACAGAATTTCATACAAATTGGTATGTAGTTACATACACATTAAAATAAATCAGTGCCTATCAACTTTTGGTAAAAATTGTCCAACAGCTTGCGTTGCCATAACGAATTTTCTAAATTTTTAACATGGTGGTATAGGACAAAACTTTGCATAAATGTGCATAAAGAGAATTATTTTTTAATAATCATTATGAAATTTAAAATAATTATTTGCAATAGAGATAATCAACTGGAAAAAAAAAATGTGTATGTATAGGAGCCTTGCCTCGCCTAGTAGAATTGTTCAATACCTTATACTCATGTAATTTTTTTTAGATGCCCTAATCCCCATGCTAACGATAGGTGACCAAACACCTCATGGAATCCTTATGATTTCTAATCTTTTTCTTACGCAGCATAAATGGCAATATTCTTTTCAAACATGCTTTATTAAATTGCGAAATCTATAAAGAGGTAAAATTGTTCACTATCATCATTTTTATAACTGTAATGTTTTGATCATATCTAACTGATCATCTAACATTACCATAAATGCATTCTTGTGATAAAAATATGACTATTGAATTCTGCAACTTAATTTTTTCCGTTACTTACTGTAAAGTTATGCTACAGATTACTTTCTAGAGCCTATATAGCTGTCGCAGATTATCAGAAAAAATTCTGCTACTGGGCCGTAGAAAATAGGACACTTGCAAAAAATTATATTAAACGTTAACAGGTGAAGAATTACTTTACATTTTTATCTGTCTTTGAGAGGTTCAGAAAACAGCTTCTCAGTGTCGAAAATGCAATCCTCTGTAATTTCTATCAAATATCAAAATCATGTTTTCAGGTGTATTAGTTTTTTTTTTTTTTTTTTTTAATGTGGGGAAATATAAAAATTATCTTAAAATAAATAAATACCTAATAATAATAATCAATAAAAAATAAGACTTTTTCTTTCTTTTTTAATATCTGATTAAAAATAATAAACATATAGTGCTTCAATTTTTTTAAGAAATAGATATATACATTAATAAATTAAAACAGAAATAAATGTAAAAGATTTGCAAATACAAATAAGGAGGAGGGGCTCAAAAAATATATCATTCAAGAGAATAGACTAAGCAGCCTTTTTACACAATAAAATAAATAACATAAAAAATCAAACCAGTATTAAACAAATAAGCAAAGAATAGGGGGTGGGGGTATGTCAAAAGTTCGTAAGTTTTAGTTATCTCCTTATTAAATCTATTTTCATTTCTCACTCAATCAATAAAATTTGAATGTTAAAAAGAAAAGAAAATTTTCCTTTCTTTTTAATTTAATTCCGTAACTTCGATTTAAAAAAAAAAAAAAAAACGCAATCTCTCACGTTCGTCTCAATGTAAAGTAATAAATAAATAAGTGAATGAAAAGTATTTATCTATCTATCCGATAAAAATGGGGTCGCTCTTCAAACCAAAACAATGAAGTTTGAAAAAAGGAAAAGAGCAAAAAGCATACAAAGCAAAGGAGGCCAAGTGATCCACTTTCACTTTTATTGCGATTTAAAAAGGGAAAGTATGCCACACAGAGCAGCCAGAAAGTGAGAGTGTAGCACTGACCCAGTAAAAGAGATCTAAACACTGACTCCCTTTTATCTGCCAACCGGGTCAGTAGGTCAGATGATTGGAAAACGCAGAAACTGGGTCGTAGCAACGACGCGCGCGCCCCCTGGGAATGAGAAAGATCGATTTCGACCTTTCCCTTTTTGCGTGGAGAAATCCCTCCTGCTTTCTTTTTTACATCATTTTTTTATCCAAATTATTAATCTAAAGCAGGAAACGTTTGGGGTCCTGATAGCAAGTGAATGGGGAGGAAAGAGCAGGGGAAAAAAAAAAAAAAAAAAAACCTCTCCCACTGTGGTTCTTTTTTTTTTTTTTTTTTTTTTAAAGCGAAATATTCAAACAAGTTGCCGTTCAATGTTTACAATATTTTCTTCTTCTTCAGAAATTTTTGGTTACACTTAAAATTTTACACTGACGTATAGATAAATTAAAATAAAAAGTACATCCTAAACTAACATTAAAATGTTCTGAAAACACTGATGTTAAAAAGTATTAAATTTACCAAAAAAAAAAAAAAAAACATTGTAAACTACAAAATTTAAGAATTGTTTCAGGTCAAAACAATTAGTCAGGCAACTTTGATGCTTGGATGCTGCACTGGTGTTTACATTTACGAGCTAAAAAAGTCGTATTACTACTTTAATTCTAAACAACTGTTGCGTGTTTTTGCAATTTATGGTGTTTGTTTACAAAGTTTTTTTATTTATTGCATCGTAAACTAATAACAATTAACTAAGCTATGAGGGAGGAGATAAGCAAATACACTTGTAATTCTAGAATTATGCAGAAAAAGCTCAAGGCAGCGATATAAATTAAGAGATAATCATCTTCATATCAGTTATTATATGTAAACATTTTAAGATACAAATCTATGAAAACTGTCATTTTCATTGCTAATTAAAAGTGCTTTCTCTTCTTAAAAAGAAATGAGTAAAAAGAAAATACATTAAAAAGTAAATAATGCAAATACAAAGCTTTTGCAAATATTCAAATTGCTAAAAATGGGATAAAACGATATATGATTAGGTTAACTGCACTTGGCTTCAAAATGTACTCAATGATTCTAACAAATAGTATAATGATTATTATGAAATTACATAAATTTCCCATATTCAATATGCTTTCGGTAGACAGTCACTGAAAAATATATTTTAAAGTATCTTAAATCAAGAAATACTTGAAGTAAACATTCTGAAAATTAGAAATAGTTCTTTTGGAAAAAAAAAAAAAAAAAAAAAAAGGAAAACATTCCTTATCTAATTCCGTACTAAATTATAAATTTAAATCACTGAAATAAAAATCTTATGAATTAAACGTTGCTTTTAAATGATCGATGGAGATATTTAAATGAACGACTTTCTTTTACTGGCAGGTTTTGACCACTTCACTAGTCACTATATTTAAATGAATTAAAACATAAATCACTATATATTTTTGTTTGTGTGTATCATTTTACAAAAGCTAAAAAAAAAAAAAAAAAAAAAAAAAATCGTTAAATTGTTCGGTATTTTGGGTCTGGGTTTCCACTGCTTGCTGCAACGTCTTACCCGGGTACTTCAATTTCAGTATTTATCGACAAGTGACGCCTCTATAGTTTAAGAACTACGATTTTACAGATAGCATCTTTAATCTCAGGAAATCTCAATATCTTTTTAATATTTTGGTTTAGGCACCATGTATTAGCAAGACCTAGTTACACTTTTTTTTTTTTTTTTTTTTTTTTTTTTTTAAGCCCTCGTTTTGATATAATAAAAGTACAATAGGTTATAATTTTAATACTACTATCTATATATTATGAAAATGAAAACTATACATAAACTTAATTGTTATAAATTTCAATTCTTTTTTTTTTTTTTTTTTTTTTTTTTATTAAAATGAGATTTTAAAAGGCTATTTTGCAAAAATATTTTTAAATTTGCAATCTTCCAATTACCACCTCGATTCAAATGAGGTATCACGTGTTTTTATTTATTTATTTATTATTAGAGTGAAGAAAAACATTTTTAAAAAAATCGCGCATTTTTAACCTATTTTAACAAAAATTTCAAAAAAAAAAAAAAAAAAAAATGGCTATCAGTAGTGCCATTCCAAAAATCACTAAATTATAGATTACAGAGATTTTAAAGAAAAATAACATTTAATTAAATTCAATGCCAGACCCTGCGTTGACATTATATAATTTGCGAGCTAGCATTCTTCTGACTTAAAATTGCAGAGTTTATAAAAATAATAATAATATTTAATTAAATTCAAGGTCAGTTTTATACACTACTGGGCATTAAAATTGCTACACCAAGAAGGAATAATAATAACGGAATGAAATTTGTTGGACACATACATTATAGTAGGAAGAACAATTGATTAAAATTTCAGGAAATTTGGAGTAATATGTACTGAGAAAACAGTACATAAAGCAGCGACCTCTGTGAGCAAAAATAGCACTTATTTGCCTAGGCATTGAATCCAACAGCGACTGGATGATATGTACGGATAGAGCACTTCATGATGTTTTAACACGATGCCACAATACATCGATCGAAGTTTCTGGTGAGTGGTGGAGGGCCAGTCGCTTATCAACGATTAAACAGTCATTTTCATTGGTGCGAGATCAGGAGAACGCGCTTGCCGGAGCATCAGTCGATAACATTCTGTATCAAAAAAGGTCCGAACAATACAAACAACTTGCGGTCGTGCATTATCATGCTTCATTTTTGCGCTACGGAGGCCTCGAATACAGGGCAGAGGGGCGGGCCTTAACCCATCAGAAATTTAATGGCCGCTGTTCAGAGTGCCAGGAATACGAACAAGAAGTAATCGAGACGTGTATCCAATGGGAATCCATAGCATCATTGGGAATGGTTGACAGTATAATGATGTCTAATCCCAGCTGGCAATGTGCATTATTCATAATGCCGTTAAATACGGATAAGGCAATCTTCATGCTGTAAACAGGATTGTGATTTGTCTGAAAGGTGACTTCACGCCATTCCAGGGTCCAGGTTCATCGTTGATCACACATTAATGGCGCCCATATCAATGATGCAGTTTTGAGGGTAATCAGAATTTTGGTAGCCGCATACTGGGTCACCACCTGGATTGATGGTATGTGGTACCATTGGATACACGCCCCGATCACCTCTTGTTTTCATTCTGGCCGCTCTAAATACCAGCCTGACGAGTTAAGGCCCATCGCTCTGCCCTATATTCAAGGCCTCCGAAGCGCAACATTTAAGCATGATAATGCACGACTGCAAGTTGTTTGTATTGTTTGGACCTTCTTTGATACAGAATGTTATCGACTGTTGCTCTGGCAAGCGCATTCTCCTGATCTCGCACCAATGAAAATGACTGTTTAATCGTTGAAAAGCGACTGGCCCCCCACCACTCACCAGTAACTTCGATCGATGAATTGTGGCATCGTGTTAAAACATCATGGAGTGCTCTATCCGTACATGTCATCCAATCGCTGTTCGATTCAATGCCTAGGCAAATAAGTGCTATTATTGCTCACAGAGGTCGCTGCTTTATGCACTGTTTTCTCAGTACATATAACTCGAAATTTCCTGAATTTTTAATCAATTGTTCTTCCTGCTATAATGTATGTGTCCAACAAATTTCATTCCGTTATTATTATTCCTTCTTGGTGTAGCAATTTTAATGGCCAGTAGTATATATGAAGCTTGCTTTATACTTGTGACTACTTTTTTTTTTTTACTCTCTCTAACTCCAAACTTTCTGTATGAAAGCTTCAGATTCGAAATACATGAATGACATTACAAATATATGTACTTTCTACTGATTATTAATAGAGAAATAATAACTGTCTTCCTTTTATAGTATTTTATTTCTCTCTGAAAAAGCTGATTATTGTATCATATCCTGAACGAAGGAATCACAAAATGAAAACGACATCGAAAATCATCCTATATACTCTCTTGCTGAAAAGCTTAGCAAGATACACAAACAAACGATTTTTTTATTTAAAAATTTCACACTTGATGAAATGTTCTTAAATTTTGGATATGTAAAGAAAAAGATCGTGTCCTTGAATATAGGGAGTTAACAAAATAGTTAACAATAGAAATAGTTTAAAATTATTAATCCATTTTTCAGATTTTTTAATTTTTAACTTAGTTATAACTTAGTATTAGTAATTTACATTTTTAATTATTTTTTAAATGATTTACCACACACACACACACACTGTAGTATAACAATTAAAATTTACTTTATTTTATAAATTAAAAATGTTTTCCATTATTTTTAGATGAATTATTAATTTTCATTTAGATTCGGTTTGGGTAAAAGGAATCGGGTTTCGAGTCGGGTTCGGGTATAAAGAAATCGGGTGCGGGTTGCCAAAAATTTTTTAGTGCGGGTTCGGGCCGGTTTTCGGGTCGAATAAAATTTATTTGTCGGGTTCGGGTTGATTCAAAATTCACTTGTCGGGTTCGGGTCCGGGTCGGGTTGCAGGATTCTAGTTTAGCATATCTAGGCATAAAGTTTACAATACATAATGAATGAGTTTAACTTTTATTAATTGAAAATTTCGCAACTGAAATTTGAAATAACTATATGAAAATAAACGAATAAATAAATAATCATCATTTTCTATTTACGAAGCAAGTTTCTCTATCCCTAGTGCTTCGAGATATCAACATTTCATTGCTTTCTATAACTTGATAAATAATTCGAATGCAAATAACATAAAAAGTAAAAATAATTAGCCATATTACAGGTCTAATTCGGTTCCTAACGCCCATTAGTGGGCGTTCCAGCTTTTATGGTGGTTTTTTTTATGAGGAATTTTTGCGATACTGAAACTTTTATTTATTTATTTATTTAACTGAATTTTTAAAAACAATGAAATGGAAAAATGCTTTATTATTATATGCTTTAACTTGTTATAACTTTGTTATTCCCCAACTGTATAAATCACTGTTTTTGTGGTACTGGTGGGAGGTTAGAAAATTTTACTATTAACAGACAGACATACAAAAATGGGTGGTAGGTATAAAATGGTTGACTAGACAAGATGAGATATAGCCTTCTCCTCAGAAATGGGAAAATTTTTAGCATAATCAGAATCGGCAGGTTTTTGACACATGACAGTTTTTGACGGTTTAAAAATCAGTTTAAACTGTCATGTCAAAAACCTGCTTTAAAAACCTTATGTCAAAAATCTAAAATTTTACACTTCCTGATATACTTTAAACAATGAAAAAATCATATTTAGAAAAATAAACTATAGTCTTAAAAAAAAGTGCTTAGTTATATGTCACCCACAGTTACAAATAATTTTTAGAAGAGTATTATGTGTTTCCTATGAATGCCAATGATTTTTGTTCAAATGCAAAAAAATTGATATTGCATTACCTTTAAAAAATACAAAAATTCGAATATAAAAATTTGTATAATTCTCAGATGAACTACTTACCTATTGCACTTTAAGTTATCAAAAATTTTACGAAGTCTTATTTTCAAAAAGGAAGTTCTATTAAATATACTGATTTATGTCTTTCATTTTGGGTTGTAATCAATAGTATGTTTTAATGTCGCATGATTAAAGATTTTTAAGGTATTGTGTGACTGACTGAACTAATATTTTAATATGAATTAGATAATGCAATTCTAAATTATTTTAAATTATGGGGATAATGGACAGTATATAGCCTTTTTTTTTTTTTTTTTTTTGTAAATTAATGTCTTAAAGGTATGAAAACTTACATTTATGTATGCATTGAAATGTAATAATATGAAAAACTTTAAAAATTCTCAAACTAGACTGAATAAAGTAATTTTTTTCCACTTTTTTAAAATGCTCCCTATTAAACGATTTTTTATTTTATACCATGATTTTACATTATTATAGTTTAACAATACATTCTGAAATATCTGTATATTAATAAAAATTTTTAACTTTTTTTTTTTTTTTTTTTTTAACAAAAAATCCACAAAGTTAACATTTTTTATTGAAATTTCAGCATTTAACATAATTTTAAAAATAACCTATCATAGAAGTCACAATAATAACGTAATACGTTTAGAAAATATTTTTAAACCATAATAATGTAAAAGTCAGGAGGAAAATTTTAATAATATTAATTAAAATTTTCGATTTTTAAAAAATTTGTGTTAGTTTTAAAGAATTTTTAGCATACTTAATTGTTTTACTATAATTTGTCAGACATATATATGTATATTTTCATAGATCTAAGACAATTTACATAAAAGATTTAAAACGTTCACTTTCCCCTTAAGACGATGCATTGATAAGTTTCTTAACATATTTTTTCTTTTTTGGGGAAAAAAATTATGTAAATTAGTAGTAACTTATATATATAGTAAATTGCAACTTAAAAATATGCATAAAATGATTTTAAATTACAGTTTTCATTTTTTACGCATGATGGGTTTTGACACCTCTCACGTCAAAAACCAGTTTTTGACGTTAAAAAACCGACCCTGATACATAACAGCGCTACCTATAAACCGATATGCACCAAAAGTTCACAGATACCAATTTATGTTATGGTACAACTAAATATAAAGTTTCATTAAATTACAGGCTTTAGTTCTTCATTTAAAACTGTCACAAAATCTTCGTTATACACACACACACACAGTGAGAGGGGGGGGGGTATCATTGCAAAAATTGTGAAAACGGCTTTAGGACCTCTTAAAACGTATTAAGTCCCCCCCCCCCAAAAAAAAAAAAAAAAGGAGTTAGGAATCGAATACTTTCTTATTAATGTAAAATAAAGTAATTCTGGAGTACAATGGAGTTAGAAGTATGCATGATTTGTACAATTTTAGACCCAAAATTCACCTATGCATTTCTAACTTATAATATTCAGAATTTAATTTGATACATAATTGTAAATTTATATATTTAAAAAAAAAAAAAAAGATTTATGAATTATAACAGTCTCTAAAAACCCATTCAATAAATGGAACATAATCTAATGAAGATACTTTTAAAATGAGAAATTTGGATTTGGTGCATCCTAGAATAGCTAAGCTTTAGTTCAGTCTATTTGTGAAAATTAGACTCTATAGAGACAGAATGTTCACGGTTTTCAATATCGATGTAAAACCCAATACTTTGACAGGGCGTTGGTATGAAATTTAAGGTCGACAGACTACACCAGCCTAGGGCATGGTGGCGTGTCCTTCATAAGGGTATGTCTAAGGAATAGTTCTAGCTTGCATTCATGTAAGTTTTCAAGAAAATCACGGAAAACTCTGCATGTCGAGGTCTTTCATTAGGGTTTGATCGCGGCAGCTTTCTTCCATAATTTTTGAGATCAGAACCTCTCGGCCACTTGTAGGGATTTGACGAAAGGGGACATCTTAAATATACCATAAAACGTAAAGGTATAGAAAGTGCAGCTATGTTTCGAAGGAATATTTCTTCTTCAAGCGTTCTAACACAATTTTGTTAAAATTAACAGTATTATGCAGCTAAAACAAGAGAGCGGATTGGATGCAAACTTAGCATATGGGCTATACACGAGTTGTACTCAAGAAATTTGAAAATATCTGTAAGGGGAGAATCTCTACCAGGTGGCGCTTTGCATGGAAAACGCAAAAATTAACAAAAGGGAATGACCTACACAGAGTGAAATGATATTTAATAAATGTTCTAACTATTAATGTATTCTGCGCTCGTCATTTTTTTTTTTTTTTTTTTTTGTTAAATTGGCTTATTCTTCCTATGCAAAACGCCACCAAACGGAAATTTTAACTTTATTTTTTTCCAAACAAAATTCCTTAAGGGGACTCTCTACCTATCGTCTCCGAAAGCCGAAGCCAATGTTATTCTATGGGAAATTTTGCCCCATTATAATTCATTAACTAATACATATTTTTAAATTCCGTTTTCACTTTCCGAAAATTCCCAACTATTAAACAATTTATCGCTTTCTTAAAATTGATATTTTTTATTTTTAAGATTTCATTTTTAAGCTCAAAAATGAAAAATTTCGCATTGTGAAAATTCGCATTTTACAACCTCAAAA
Organism: Salticus scenicus; assembly: GCA_963930645.1. NCBI lineage: Eukaryota > Metazoa > Arthropoda > Arachnida > Araneae > Salticidae > Salticus > Salticus scenicus. The sequence goes on along the minus strand of OZ005648.1, from coordinate 319,422,664 downwards.
TAAAATACTAAAATTTTTTAAAAATAATTTTTAGAAAGCGATAAATTGTTTAATAGTTGAGAAGTTTCTGAATGCGCATTTCGGATACAGCCCATATACCAAGTTAGGTAGCAATCCACCCACCCCTTTAGTTACATCAACTGTTTATGGGGAAAGTTTAATTATAAGCATCCTGTACATAACATCCTCCAAAAAAAAATTATGAACAGTTTTGTTAAAACTCGTTAAAACTCAATTACCAATGTTTTTACAGACTAAATACACAGATATTAACCTAAGGAATTAAAATAACGGGGACTGAAACTTAAATTAAACAATTAATTAATTAATTTTATTTTCCAATTGAAACATATTAGAGCACTAGCGGGCCTTTTTGTTTACTGTGAAGGGCAGTTCTTGATCCCAATTTTTTGTACTTGAGAGAAGTCTACAGTAAAAATCTACTGAGAAAAGAAATTCTGGAAAGACGAGTTCACCATCAATCACAGTATGTAATGTAAACAATTAGAAATAATATCTACTTTAAATAATAATTTTAGAATTATATATGATTAAGAAGGAAGGTTTACGAAGTTAAAAGTTTTCAAAAAATAACCAACGACAACTGACGTCCACATTATAAAAAAGAGAATTGTTAATTTTGGAATTCTTACAACGTTTTAGGTAAACACGAAGGGGGGGGGAGGGATATTCCAGTTACGTTGTAAAACATAATAAAATACAATATCAAATTTGTCACTACTGCAACTTCCATGTTATCGCCGAATTTACTTTTTTTTTTTTTCTTTAAGCGCAATTGAAACGTGAATTTCGCCTTTAAACGAAAAGGCGTTTTTCGTTGAAAAGAAATTTTTATATCCCAATATAATTTCGTATACAGCCATAAAAATTACTTATCCATCTTGTGAAATAATTATTTTTCTTATTAGATAATTATTAATAATATTTCTTAATGTTAATTTCAAAATAATAATGCAAAGCCGTAAAATAATGCAAACGAACTAAGATACTTAATATAGTTCTTTAATCGCTGCAAGTGTTACTCATACAATGAAGTAACGTAAATGAACTGTGCATACTAATTTTTGAATAAAAACTAATTGCAGGCTTAAGGAAAATAATTATTTTTTAAAATATGCCTTAAAATGTATTTTAAATATGGAATGAGTAAGTTTTATGCCTGTTTAGCATTAATGTACTAAATGTAAAGGTTAATATTCCAGGGTTAGGGTTAAATAGTATATCTGTACAATTCAGTTTGATAAGGATAATATTTTAGAAAATAGAAATATAAAAAAATAAATAAATAAAAATGATAAAATAAAAATTGGACTGTGGAAACTTTAAATAATTTTAATTCCGAAAATTTTGTATTTCGAATTTAACATCCTCACATGAATTGAAACATAAAATAAAAACATTCTGTCAAAAATTGGGTCGGTTTTGCTATAAAAAATAAAAAAGTTAAAATTTTAATATGAAAACTGCCCTTAAAGCTGGCACCAATTGATGGTAGGCTTTAATCCTACTGCATCATTTCGATACGATGATTAGTCAAAAATTAGTAGAAAAGAGCATTTATTATTATTTCCAGCAGTCGTATAAAAGTGGTCTAAAGTTTGTGCAAGTATGTGTTTTCCATTTTATGTGTTTCCTTCTAATTTACTTGAGATTTTCGCAATATCTGCATATTGGAAATATTTTTTGTCAAAATAACATATTTTAAAAAATAAGAAACATTTATTCAGATAGATAACAAAAAAAATCAAAACCCAAAAACTTAAACGCTCTCTAGTATTTTGAAATCCTATTGCCATTGTGATACGAAATACGATGAATGGCTAAAATCACTTAAAAGTTTTTCACAGTATTTTTAACGACACCCTGTAAATAGTATTTAACAATAGGCAATTCACACAATGAAAACTTTTTTTTTTTTTTTCCCCTCCCAATTCGAAATTGATTGTCACGTGTTCGATGTTTTTTCTTTCATAAAGAGAGCTACGGACTTCGGTAAATAATTGACTCTAAAACCATTTCTGTAAGAGGTCATTGATACAATTGCTATTTTTTACTCGTGATGTTTTTCACATCATTAAATATAATTTTGAGTGCAGAATAAATAAATAAATAAATATATATATATATATATATATACTGATGGTAAAAGCATATAATTTGGCTATTTCAACATTGAAAATGCAAATAAGAACTTTAAAATTACTTGAAATACTAATTACCAAACTAATTAAAGTGGAAGTAGAAAATTTATTGGATAAAATAATTTACGAAGGACTACAAAGAATTCTAAATTTCAATAATTAATTTCAGGACTAAATATTTAAAACTAATAAAAATCTCCCTCCTTCCCCAAGAGTGGGAGGGAAAAAAACTTTTTCAAAAACTTTTTGAATAGGTACTAGTAAAAAATTGTTCTTTAGTAAATATTAATTTATTGATATAAACAATGCTTTCCCCTCTTTATCTCTCTCTCTGTTTGGCCCACCAGCGGCCGAGCGGTTCTGCGCTCAAAGCTGGTAGATCCCAGGTCGTGCTCATCGACCTAGCCGTTCGGAGTTTTCCGTGGTTTCCTCCGAAACTCGCGTAAATACGGGCTAGGACCCCTTAGAAAGACCCCCACGGAGGGCATTCCCCCCCTAGGCCTAGGACACATCAGGAGTCAATCGGCCTTAAATCCTACAACCAACCAACTCTCTCTCTCTTTTAACTCAATATAACATTTTTACTCTCTTCTTACATTCATAAGAAACCGTTGGATTCGTAAAAATTTTCGACTTAATTTTTTACGGTTTCATACATTTTAATTATTAGGTCTGAACACAATTTAACCTTCTTTGAAATGATATGTGGGTGTGTGCATGACAAAAATTTTTGTGGAAGCTCTAGAAGAACTAATTAAAGCAAAGAATTTTATTAAAATTTATATTTAGTCGCTTCTTGACATAAACTGGTGTTTTATTACACTCCGAAGCCTCAACAGGTGCCGACTGTTGTCCAGTTTTTTTTTTTTTTTTCCGCATAATTTTTAATATGCCAAATAACATGAAATTTTCTAAAAATAAAAACAACAATGATGGTTATTTTAAAATTATGAAATTTATAAAATATTAATTATTAGTTAACTTTTTCTTTTTTCTTTCTTTTTTTTTTTTTTTTTTTTGTATGTATGTAAGAGCATTGCTTCTCCCCACTGAGTGCAGATTTTCAATATTTTTCAAAGAAACTCATCAATGCCTTTAAACCGAGTGGTTGAGCCGTAACCTTTGATATCGAGGGTTACGGTTGAACCATATAGCTATACCATACCTATAATAATCTCAAGCAAATGTAGAACACAAAATTGACTTATCCTAAATGCCGAATGAACGCCAGTTGTGTATTTTACATTTCAAACTATCACAGGTATATGCTTCAACCGTAACCCTCGATATTAAGGGTTACGGTTCAACAACTCATTTTAAAGGTATTGACAAGTTCCATTGAAAAATACTCATACCGAAAATTTCTGAAATGAAAATCGTCTGCACTCTCAGTGGAAAATACTTTTTAGTTTAAATTACATTAATTTATATTACTAAATATAGGGGGGGGGATGTGATGATCACAACATACTAGTTTTCCAATAAATCTCTGAAAGTGCAAAAAAATTCAACCATTTAAGAAAGAAAATCAAATTGCAACTTAATTTTAATTTCTACATCTTTGCATCGAAATATTCTTCGGACATTTAATAAATTTGTTAGTGGTGTGGAACAGAGAAAATCGCTAGATAAAAGAAAAAAAAAATAATAATAATAATAAAAAATAAATAAAAAAAAAAAAAAAAATTGTGTATTTTCTGAGAAATTGATAACTAATGATTAATATAGGATGTAATTACTCTTTTCTCTCATCTAGCAGTTTCTGAACCCTCAGGGGTGGGCAAGGAACGCTCTATGCCTACGCTTAGAGATTTCAAGGTCAAATACAGATTTTAACGTGACATCAATTTAGACAAGTGTGATGGCTCAAGGACTTGTCATAGACAAGTTTTACAGTTAAGTTAAAAAGAAGAAAAAAAACCTCTTTGATGCATAATTAAAAAGTTATAACTTTCGCTTTCCTTCAGAAAATAAAATATTAATAAAAACACTTTCCTTAGACATATCTGCAATGAAGTAATACAAATAAATAAAGTGAATAGAGATATAATTTAATTGATTAAAAAGAAAATAATGAGAACGAAGAATAGTCAGTCAAATAAATCACCACAGTAACAGACATATGCCAACAAAGTCCATAAGGAATCTTTTAAAGGAAATTGTATGAGACGATAGCAAAACATTAACGATCTACCCCGCATTACACATTCCATAACGTATTTAAATTAATTATAATCTAATAAATTTTTCAGTTAATTAATTAATATATATTTATTATTTTATTTTATTGAGAATGAGAATTATCTAGATTAATAATAGTTGAAGAATAAGAATTAAATTAGAGTAAGAATAAGATTAAGAATAATACACATAACATAGTATAAGCGCAATTGCAGCTATGAACATAGTGTATAAATTAAATTTCCTATTTAAGAAAGCCTTGACTTGGTAAAAATTAAAATATATGCATATCATATATTTTTAATGTTAATTAAAACTATATATAATTCATTTGAAATATCTTTGGTATTAAACACAGCATTTTTGACAATTGTGAAATATAAACTTCAGTAAATAAAATAGGAAAGCAAAGCCATATATATATATATATATATATATATACGTCATTTCTCTTCTGCGTAAGTACTTTAACATGTTTTTATTATTCAGTGAAATTTACTTAAATGGTAATTGTGACAATAAATTAATACGTAATACATCTAATTATTAAATTCATTGTTGGTATTTTCATCTTTCTCTCATTTGCTGAGTATTGTAAAGGAATTAAATAATTTAATATATATATATATATATATATATATATATATATATATATATATATTATATACGTGCGTAAAATATAATATACCGTCATTAAAATTTTATTAACGAACAAAAAGTATAAACATTCATGTGCAGACACTGTGTGAACACAGAATACTCATTTTAAACAAACTACTTGGTATTGGGACACCCTGGCAAACCGCCTGTATTAATACAACATAAGGGTTTCATAATCACAAAAATGTGGAAATCGTATTTACTTGAAAACCAATTAAAGAAAGGCTGGGATCTTCAGTGTAACCATTAACAATGAAGGTAACCAAAATAATATTTTTCGTTTATTCTCTGAAAGTAATATTTTAATAACGGATCTTTCTCTTAGTTTTTTATTTTTTTTAACTAAATAAATAAAAATAAACTGTAAGTTTTAGAAAGAAAAGACAAATATAAAAATATAAATCATATTTTTCCGTCACTTTCTTCTATATACATGAAGTATTGGATTCGTGAAAATTTTTGTCATCTAGTTTTAGATGTCTTGAATAATAATTGATTGATTTTAGAAAATGTCTTTCTCTGAATGTCAACAAAATTTCGTGGGCGCTGTACCTCACAAAACAGTGAATGGAATTCTACAAAACTTTATGGTTTTGGCATATATCCTCCAGTAGTTAGAGCATCTATGCTACAAATTCTCCCATTTACGGAAAGGCTATAATTTAGCTTCTATAATGACCTAAGTGCACAAAACTTGGGTATGTGAGAGAGTCGTTATGAAAAATTATGCTAGTTCAATTAAGGTACATATATATATATAATGATTTATTAAGCGTAGTAAAAGCCAAGCAACAAATACAAGATCACTGAAACCACAAAGACCAATAAAGAATGAAAAATTTCTGTATGTAGGAGAAGTTCAAAAAGGTGAAAAATTCATCAGGGGATGAAATACACATATTTAAAGAAACCAAATTTATTAATTAACAGCCTGCATAATAAACGAAACAATACACTAACTCAACAAAATCTTAACAGAAAAACATAAACTAAATCAAAATTTATGTTAAATTAATTTTAGAAACTTAAGAAAGAATATTCAGACACGATGCTAGTTGTTATATATATATATAAACTAAAAACTATGTTTAATAATAAATGAATAATATAATTAAATTGAAGAAATAATGGATCCCTTTTTTATGCATTAATCCATTGAAAATGTCAGTGACCCTGAATAAAAATGTATTCTTTCTCATAATATTTAAATTATTTCTGTTCCAATTTACAAAAATTGCATCAGAATTCATTTCTGCGATCACTTAACAACTGCAATAAGTCCTCAAATAAATGAACGCTACAACTGAAGTAAAACTATATAGAAAAACAGTTATCTCATTTAAAAGGATAGCACAAACTTGCATTATTATTATTAGCAAACTGAACCTAATTTAAGGTAAATTTCAGTGACTTTTCCTTATCCGACATGTTTCAAAATTAAAAATCTATAAAAGGATTTTTTATTTATTTATTTATTATTACTTTTTTATGTGCTTCTTCAAATTCTGTACACACATTTAAGGGAAAGGAAAAAAAGTCCTAAATATGGATAAGTTGTACATTGCGCTACAAACCCTTCATAAACGCCATTAAAACTGTCCTTACGCTGGGCAGGAGTAACCAAATTATTCAAAATTAATTTGAAAATTTCTATTAGAAATTCAGATGCTTTAAAGTATTAAAAATAGATTCTTTGCCCACGTACCACAACTGCTGTAAAAATAATTTTGCAGGCTCTTGTGATTGCTGAGAAGCAATAAAAAATTAACCTTTATGTTTTGTTGTTTTTTTTAATACATATAACATAATTTAAAATTTTTAAAAAATGTTTCTGATCAAAATGCCGTGAAGAATCATTCTTCTTCTTTACTTAATTCTATGTTTATGTAAGAGGGAGGGGGGGGTCCTAGTAATGTAAATTTTTCAAGGTCGTTTAGGTAGATAATGACTAGTATTTCTTTATTTAACTACATACTGCTCCACTTTGAGAAAACATCTTCTTCACTCCAGTGCATTAAAATGCATTCATTGGCGCATGCGCATAGCGTTATACTAGCGGACAAACAAATATACAGTTTTACATCATTATTTAATACATACATTACTTTTATTATCACAGTAGACGAACGATAGATGCGATAGAAGCACAACCCGCTAAATTATAAGAGTTAATGAAAAAGTGAATTTTGCACCTCGCCGGCAGTTCTAAAGTTAAGGAAATGGAAAGTAATTTGAAAACTTATTGATGAAAGGAAGTTATGCACTTTCCGAAATTTACTCACACGTCCATTAAAGAAACATGCTGCAACTCCACAACTAGCAAAATAATATGAACTTGCTTTTTTTAACTAGCAAAATACAGAATGTTTTTCCATCTCACTTCATGCGGGCTGTATGAATTTACACTCAAGGCCGCAACCGCTGGAAAACGCTTTTTTATTTCTACGAACTGTTCAACAGCTTAGCTCTTTGATCGTCTAGATATAAAACGAAGATTATTTGTTATACCTCAGGTAGACCATTTACAATGGGACTGCCCTTTTTTTTTTTCAAGGCCAAGAAAACGAAATTTCGCACGTGTTCCTTTCTTTAACATTAGTTACATACGTGAAAGATGCTAAACAAACTATGTTTGCTGGTTTATTTTTTGATTGATTTTCGAACAAAGCTTGAATTGGATGTCTCCCAGAAATTTCAAAATGATTTCGTTGTTATGCGTCTATTTTAAATTTTTTCCAAAATTTAAGGTAGAGTGTGGAGTTTAAATTTTTAGAGTATTGTTTTTTGGGAAAAGTATAACAAAATCAAATGTTAAAGGGAAAAAAAAAAAAAAAAGCATGCAATAAGAACTTACCTTCTAATTTCATGCCGACGTCCAGGCACTTCTGAAAGCGGCAATAGGGGCACCGCTTCCTCTGGCTTTTATCAATGTGACAACTGCGGTCGGCCACACACTGATACACCTTCTTGTTTTGTACAGTGCGCTTGAAAAATCCTTTGCAAGATTCACAAGTCAACAAGCCGTAGTGGTAGCCGGACACCTTGTCACCGCACACTGGACATAGCTCCTCGATGCCCTCCTTGGTGTCCGGCGGTTCTGGATATTCGAGGGCCGGTGGTACGGGAGGCGCTGGTGCTAGTAAGAAAGAAGTATCCATTAAGTGCGATGTCACCGAATGCATCATTTTTGATTTTTATAAGAAAATATTTTTTTTATTTAATCCAAGTAGTCAGTTAATCCTCAGTATTAAAAACACACACAAATAAAATTAATGAAGTCACAATGGTCACTTTTTGTATCAAGCGGGTTTTAGACGAACATCGGATGTCATGGTGGTGTATATCCGAGTCAAATGCTGGTGGACAATCCGATTGTCATAGGAACACATGGGGCGCAAGACACACCCCTTTCGCTATTATTAATAATGAACACACACACGCACCAAGGGTGCACCCGGGTCACACAGAAGTCACTTAAATAAGGTGGGGAAAAATCCATTCACAATGGTCAATGAAGTAAAATCCATTCAGATTAAAAGCGTACAAATAAAAGAAAAATCCAGTAAATTTTTAAAATTGTTTTTTTCCCTCTAACAAGGAATTTAACGCATACACACAGTTAAGAAAAAAAAAGGGGGTAAAACACGTGATCACTGCAATTGAAAAAAGCTACAGAACGTCCGTTCTGCCCGTCTGCTGTACAGCGAGTGAAAGTTGTGTTTCGCGCGCGCACGTGAGAAGCCAGCCGAAAGTTGCAGCACAGCCACTTTCACCGCTGCGACCCACTAAACGCGCGCGCGGCAATTGGGTCTATGTCACGGCACACGGGGCCTACTGACCCACAAAACGCGGCCAATGGGGGGAAAAACGTAGAACACCTACTCTCGCTTGTTAGCTTTCACTATCTCGGCGCGCGAGAAAATCCCTTCTGTGCACGTGAGTAGAAAAGATCAGTTCTGATAACTCAGGAAACCCTTCTCCCCACCCCCTAGGAGGTGAGAAATGTCACCGTTTTCACTTTCGGACTTGCCAGTTAATAGTAGCTAACAAAATCTATGAAACATTTTATAGTTTTATAACTTATTTCGACAGCACGGTACGTGTCATCTAGCGAAATCCTTGCAGTGATAAATCTTTTCACTGGAATTTGTCTCGTGCTATCTCATCTAACATCACGTTATCTGATTTATCTGTAATCATCTCCGGTATCTCAAAATCAAAACTAGTGAAAACGTTTAATAATTAACGTTTAATGCGACCATTTGCAAACACTCACGTTGATATCGACAATGAAATACAGCAATAATACTTTCCTTACAAAAATTCAGGAATATAAATAAGATCTATGTTCAAAATTGAATGTAATTAAGAATCTAGCAGTGGAGCGTCATGATCAAACTCTATGATGTTAACCAATGAGAAAAATCTGCCCCATTATTATCCATTGCATAATCCATATTTTTAAATTTTGTTTTCACATTCAGAAAATTCATGAACTTAAATATTCCTTGTTTTCCGAAAATTTATTTTTTATTTTATTTGCGTATTAAGTTTTCAGATTTTTTTTAATGCTATAAAATATTGCAAATTTTAAAAATCAATTTTTGACAAACAAAAATGATTTAACGGTCGAAAATGTTCTGAATGTGAAAACGGAATCTAAAAATATGTATTATTGTAAATGGATAACAGCGAGTTACACTTCTCTATAGATTAACATTAAGGATGGAATAGCCTTGATGCTCACTGACAGAGATTCTCATCAAAATTGCGATGTCGTGTCTCCAGACCATCCTTAGAGCATGGTTGGTTTTTGACATGACATGTGTCAAAAACTGGTTTAAACCATCAAAAACCATACGTGAAATATGGAAACTATAATGTTAAATGATTTTATACATGTTTTTAAGTTGCAGTGTTCTAAGTTTATAAATTAACATTCATTTTGTATAATTATGTATGTGTGTATATATATATTTTTTTTCCCCCATCGAGAAAAAAGAAAGAAATTTTTATGTTAAGAAACATATCAATGCATCCTCTTAAGCGGAGAGTGAACATAATAAATCTTTTTATAAATTGTCTTAGAGCTATGAAAATTTGTTTATACCTATAGGTGGTAAATTATAATAATACAATTAAGTATATTAAAAATTCTTTAAAAATAACTAAATATATATATATATTAAATTTTTTACATTTTTTCTGCTAATTATTATTTTTTCCTCTTCACTTTAGCATTGTTATGTTGGTTTAATATCATATAGTAAATTTATTAAGTTATTACTTAGTGAATTCAATGGTAGGTTCTGAAATTTCAATGAAAATTTTTAGCATTCAAATATAATATTGATAAAAATAAATAAATAAAAAATCTGAAGGGACTTCTCTTGAAATTTGAATGTTACTTTTCAATATGAATAAATGCAAATGTTCGTGCCTTTAAGGCAGTAATTTACAAAAGATATATATACTGTCCATCATCTCCTTAATTAAAAGTATAATTCATTTAAAATTGCATTATGCAATTCATATTAAAATTCAATTCAACTACTCATGCAATACCTCAAAATTTTAATCATACAACGTTAAAACATGCTATTGATTATAACCCAAAATGAAAGAACGTGATGCAATATTTAATAAATAGGAGCTTATTATTATTATTATTATTATTTAATAAGGCTTTGCAAAATTTTTATAACTTAAAATGCAATAAGTAGTTCACCTTAGAATACACAAATTCCCTTATTTGAATTTGTTTTTTTTTTTTTTTTTTGTAGAGGTAATACAGAAATCATAGGAAACAGATAATACGCTTCTAAGAATTATTTTTAACCATGGGAGACATATAAAATAAGCATCTTTTTAAAAATTACATTTTATTTATTTCTCTAAATACGACTACTTCATTTTTAAAATATACCAAGAAGTGTAGAATTTAATGTTTTTGACATCAGGTTTTTCACACAGGGTTTTTGACGTCGTTTAAACTGTAATTCAAACCGTCAAAAACTATCATGCGTCAAAAACTTCCCAACCCTGCCTTAGAGGTGAATTACAGACCGTTGCCAGTTCTCCATCTATAGTATAGCACTAGTACGAAGTAGAAATTACTCAACCTTAAAAATAAATAAATAATAAAAAAAAAAATACTAGATTTTTAAGCAGTTAAAATCATTACAAATGGTAATAAACTGCACAAGTAAAATAAATATTTCTTATCAGGATGATTTACTCTTATACCTAGTATACCAATATTCATTCTAAAGTTGCAATTCTAACAGAATGCGTGGTCCTTTTAATAATCATTAATGTCTTCACGAGGAAATTAATTATGAAACTAATATTTAGTAATTTTATTTTACTTTAATTTTGAATTAAGTTATTTAGTTAAATATTAAATTAATTAATTAAAATTAATTTTGATTAATTAACATCGAGTATTTTTTGACAACGAAAGGTTTAATATTTATTCCCAATTCCAAATTATGTATCTCATAAAATTATAATCTACATGTATCAGTTTAGTTTATAGAATAACTCATATTTTAATCTATTTACTCAAAGAACTGGATTGAATCAAAGACATTATAATATAAAATGTTAAATAATAATATAATACATTTAACTTCTATTATTTTATTTAAAAAATTCAAAGAACTGTTTTAAATTTAAAAATTATTTAAAGAAAATATTTATCATCAGGGTTCAAGGTTGTTAAAAAGAATACTCGGTTTACATTAAAAAGTAAAATAAGAAAGGAAAGAAAGAACGAGATCAAAATAATTAATAATAATGATCGAAAGCAAATTTTCAAATTAAAAGTTTAAAAAACCGAAGACTATTTTTGTTTTCTAGGTAATAGATATAAAATTTTGTACGACAGAACTTAATTTAACCTATTCTCCCATATAAAAACATGAGGTAACCGTGTTGAGTTCCTTTTGCAAAGGTAGCATTCTTATTTCAAAGGATATTCATTTTTTATAGTTTCTTTGGTACAGTTTTAATACAGGATCCCCTTGGCGACTTTTAAATTTTTGCTGTTATTTTGGAGATGGGACTATCCCAATTGTGTAAGTAAAGATCTTGGTGAGAAACGTCTGCGCTACTTCGGAGCCAAATTTCGCCAAGGGAATACTATACTAATGCTGTTCAATTTTCTCGATTTTCATTTTACTTCGTTTTATTTACTTGATGCGAAAGAAAAGAAAAATACATTTTCCAAAATTGGTCTAATATATAATAATAAATTTATAATAAAAGAAGATTGCTACATGTTCTTTTTATCTGTGTATTTTTTTTCGACCTGAAAATGAATAATTTATTAACCACGTGTAAATAAATTTTTCTTTAATGTTAGGGAGGGGAGGGGGGAGGGGGGGGGGGAAGTTGAAAGCGGGCGCGCGTGTGTGTATATATGTTAGATATAAAATTTTGAATAAAAAAGAATAAATAGGCATGATAATTTTAAATGAATGGGTATGATAAACAAAAATGAATTTAAAAATGGTAATAAATTTAAAAAGAAGAAATTAGTCTAGAAAAACATTTCTAAACAGGATTTCATGTGCAAACACCATATCTGCTTCCTCTTCAGTGGGTGGGAAACTAAAAAGCCCTTTTAATAGTAAAATATGAAAAATACAAATTTTTTGCTATACTAATTTGTTCTTTTAAAATTTATCAACATTTTTTAATTCATTTTTGTTCACCACGCCCACCCATTTAAAATTATCATGCCTATTTATTACCCTATTCAAATTGTATAATTTTTAGTGCTGCCTTTTGGCACCTATTTTATACAAATATATTTTTATTTAAAGAATATATAGAGAGACAGACAGACAGTGATAGATAGATAAATAAATAAATATATATTTTATACACACAAACATACACTCATATATATATATATATATATATCAATTATTTTAAAGCTATAATGGGGCTTTTATTTAATATATTTTGAACCAATTATCGTATTTAACTTAAAAAAAAAAAAAAAAAAAAAAAAAACGGAATTAGCTAGATTTTGTACTGATTAATAAGTGTAGCTTTGTATATAGGGAACTAAAACCTGAGATATTCAAAGTGAAATACAGCAAATGATGATGGCGAAAAATGGCTGATTGAAAGCAATAGTCCTATCGTACTTCAATAAACAAACAAAGCAGTGACAAAAATTTACTAGATTTAAATTAAATAAATAAAAAAAATTTTATTGAAGGTGATATTTAATATACTGCCTTAATAATTTTATTTTTATGAAAATAGCCCTTTTTTAAGAAAGAAAGAAAAAAGTCCTTTTTTTTCCTGTTGGAATCTAAATACATCTACAAGTTTTGCTCATTTATGCCAATGGAAATTATTTTTTGATTGTGATGATGGTGGAAAAATGAATTAAACTAAATAATAGCAACCTTAATTTCACATCATTAACATGTAAAATAAATTAGAAAAAGCAGAATTTCCAGCCATTAAAAAATATCCGTAAATGATGCCATTGCAGAAATGATTAAAATTGTTTTCTCACCATCTCCATGACACTTGCGGTGAAACCAGTTTTACAGGCATTCCGGACAGGTTTATTGAATTAACAAAGAACACCGTTTCTCAAATCCTTCACCAAAAAAGTTCTTTTCTAATCACAAGCAAAATGTTTTTGATTTAATTTAATTATCTAGAAATGAATAAATAATTTAATTAATTAACCACATTTAACTAAACGGTTAAATAATGTTTGAAACCGTTGGGGAGAGAGGGTGGGGGGAATCTGGCATGGAACAATGTAGACTAAAAACTTTGTACACTATAAAGTTGAGAAACGTGCAACCATTCTTTCGGGTCGAAATAATTAAGCGAGTCTCTTCATCAGACAAGGAGGGGAAAGACGGCTCGTGAGGGGACAGTAATGACCCAAAACAAAAGTTCTCCCCCCCCCCCCTTTTTTTTTTTTACTCAATTTTAAAGATTTTTTCTGCATACTTTCATTTAATTGTGTTGTAAGATATAAGGCCGAGTATCGATATTAGTGACCTAGGACATGATGAGATGCTTTCCGAGGGGATTTTTCTAAAGGTACTAGGTCGTATTCAGACGAATTTTGGAGAAAAACAAGGAAAATTCCGTACAGCAAGGCCAACGAGCTCGATGTGTGTTTGAACACGGCACTTTCTTCTACGAGCTTTAAGAGCGGAACCTCTCCGTCAAATACAACAACCTTAATTCTTGTTTCACAAAAATATATTCTCATACATGTTTGTAAAAAATTGGAGGGGGGGGGGGGGAGAGAAAGAAAGAAATATATTTGAATAGATGATGTAAATAACTTTTATTAATTTATAATTTTGTATTATATCAGTAAACAGTAAAAATTTTATCCTTAAATATATATATATATATATATATATATTACTAAATTTTTATATTAAAAATATATATTTTTTTAAATAATCTATTTACTTATTTTCAGTTTAATTAAATAGTTTATTTTTTAATAATTATCACTCGATAAAGAGCCTTGTAAATGTACTTGTGTATTTAATAAATTTAAAGATTCAGACAAATTCACTTTCTTAGAAGAAACTAAAAGCATGTAATGCAAATGAAATTATAATATAAAATACAATGCTCTCAATTATACAAATATTTATATGATATCCACATTTAACAGACTGCCCTTTAAAAATGGTTTCAGATCGTGCTTTATGCATAGACAACCACACGAAATCTGTATCTAATAGAGAAACATTTTTACACCTTGTTTCTGTTTTTGGATTAACATACGCCTAAATTCAAATATTCATAAGAGATGAACCGGGTTGGGTTGGGTTGTGGGGATAAAGGTCGATCCATTGCACTAGGGTCCTAGGCCTGAGGGAGAGTGCCCTCCGTGGGGTTCTTTCTAAGGGGTCCTAGCCCATATTTAGAGATGAACCGGAATGTTATTTTAAAATCCAGTGAAATACCAAACGCACTTCATCTAACCGTACTGAATAGTTTTAAGTAGTGAAGCAAACGTAACTAAATTTCTTTAAATGTGTAGGGGGAAAAAAAAAACTAGCAGTAAAAGTAAAACATATATATATTTGGAAAAAAGAAATGCATTTTTTGTTTATTTATTTGATTTAGATCAGAAATGACCAACTTGTGGCCCTGACCGTCCCGCCTACGCCTGGAAGTTATTTTGCGGACAGTTCGCGGAATTTATAAGCACAGCAAATAATTTAGAAATCCGTTCAGACTCTTCCAAATGAAAATAAAATAGGCAGTCATAATAGTTGTCAACAGAGGCACTTCGTAGCTGCAGCTTCACGGCTTCCGATTTAGAGCTGTAAAATTACTAATTAATAAATTCAAATATAACGACATTCATTTATGTATGTGTATTGTGTATTAGGGGGGGTCACTCCCTATCGCCGCAGGAAGGCAAAGCCTAGGTCATTTTATGGAGAAATTTGTTAATAGAATTGCTCATTACGTATTTTATTTATTTATATTACTATTATTATTATTATTATTCGGTTTTCACATTCTAAAAATTCACAACCGTTAAATTGGTAGGTACTCGTTTTCTTTTTTTAGCTGTAAAATTAAATATAAAAAAAAATTAAATAATATTTTTTTGGAAATCGAGTACCAATTTAACAACGGTTGTGAATTTTACGAATGTGGAAACGGAATTAAAAGAAGGGAAAAAATGCATTAGGTGATAAGTTATGAATATGGGGGGAAAAAAATCTGCTTATCAGAACCAGAGTTGGAAAAAAGAGGTGTGGGGGGGGGGGGGCTAGCCCAGTGGGTTTTATCAAGAATTTTCTGGTTTTTCTTATGGTTTTAGGTTTTTTTTTTTTTTTTTTTTTTTTTCCTGGGTTTTTGGGAAATGTTTCTTTCTTCTTTCTTCTTTTTTTTCCCGTGAAGTATATAATAAGACGATTTAAAAAAAATTAAATGTATCATTTATTAAGTTAAAGAATTTTAATTTTTAAATCTTTTTATGATTGAATAAGAAGCAAAACAAAATAATTTTGTTTTTAATATTCTAAAATCCTTATAACTGATCTTTATAACAAAAAACTAGATATAAATAATTAATTATTTAGTGTTGCTTTATTAAATTTTTCGTATTCAATAGAATTTCGTCCAATATTTTGAATTATTGACCTTCTATTAGTTAATATTTCACTACCATTAAAATATTCAGACCTTTAAATTGACTTGAGTCTCACAGTTTTCTTTGTACTGACAAACAATTTCCTTTTTCTTTTATTTGTTAATATAAAATACTTTCATTCTTTTAAATATTATCCCCCCCCCCAAGCATTTGTTCTAGAGAGCTATTTGAATACATCGAATATTTTTAAATAGTCTCCGTTCATGATATGATATAATATGTATATTATTAAATTTATGTTTTTTTTTTATTATTAGTTAGAAAATAATTTTAAGTATGCATTTTTGAAAAAAAAAAAAAAAAGGAGGGGTCCTCTTTTTTCCCCCCAATTGGGTTTTTCGGTTGGGTAAAATCAAGCCAACCCCGATTAGAACACAGATAAACTTATTTTTAGAAACACCAGTTAAATTGATTGTCCAATTTGATTTGTTATATTAAAACCAAACAAATACATATTGGGAAAAAAAAAAAAACTTGGCTATGAAAAACATTAAAAGTCCATCAAAAATAATATAATACTAATAAAATTACTTATCTTTTCAGACTTTCCTGCCTCAAATAGAGTCGCAGTTTATTATTTTTTTCCCTCTTTGAATCTTAAAAGAAAGCCAAAAATATTGATGTGCGATTTCTAATGACTGCGTAAAAAATAAAACATTGCCTATTTTACTATTTGTAAAGATGAGATTAAAAATGCTTGTTTAAAACTCCTGAAGAAACATTTACGAAATCTTGATTCATGAGAAAATAAATAAATAAATAAATAAATAAAAATAAATTTTAAGCGTTCTCTTGGTTATTTTCGAGTTTATAAAAATTTTCGCTCCGCAGAGAAGTATCCACCTGACCTAATTAAAGGAAAAAATAGCAGCACACTCTTAACGAGACGAACTCTATCACGACTCTGACGAGAGTAACCTCTCATAAATCGATTAAATGAGTTTTTAGAAGGCAGAATACCTTATTTTTATTTCAATATTTAAAAAAATAAATAAATAATCGCAATATTTATAGAATTTTTTTTTTTTTTTTTTTTAAGAGAATGATTTACATAAGGTTGATTTAAAAAAAAAAAAAAAAAAAAAAAAAAATCTGTCTTTAACAGAATTTAATTTAGTACGACAATTTTTATATTACAATCTCATAAGTAACTTTTTTTTTTTTTAATAGACTTTTAGAAGTCTTCACCAACTATTTAGAGGCCAACCCACGGACCCCGGGTCGCATGCGGCCCGCGAGGAAATTAGCGATATTTAAGTTTGAGAACTTGGTTAACGATTAATAAATCCATTCTGAATTTTTGAATTGAAAATATCTTTCAACGGTTGCTAAATTAAATAAACAACATACATTGTAAAAAATATTATTTAATCCATTATTGATTCTTTTTATTATAGCTATTAATATATAGTATATTCATAAATTTTTGACGGTTCTATTGTTAATTTATGTATGAAAATAACTTAATGCATTTTGCCCTAAATCTGCACCCTCTCTTCTTCTGAAAAATGTATATACGTACATGATTTAACTCTTAAACCTATATAAACAAACACATACATACATACATAAATGCATATATACAGTGCGGCGCGCCTGAATAATATATAGATAACCAATGCGGCCCGCCAAGTGTTTCGGGTTGGACAGACCTGATTTAGACGACATCACCAACATACATTCAGAAAACCTAGTATTTATTCAGAAGCAATTATCAATACATATCCAGATGAAAAAGCCAGCAAATATTCAAAAGCCATAATCCATACATATCCTAAAGGTCTCATCCACAAATATTCAGAAACCATAATCTATACTTAACCTGAAGTTATAGTCAAATTCAATAGAGACTAATGTTTTTATTAAAACTTTCTGCATAAATACTATCGCATATTATCATATGTTCAAATCAAATAGTACAAGTGATAATTGTTAATATAATTTTGAGCCAAAATATTTGTCCGTTATTCTTTTTTTTTTTTTTTTTTAAATACAATCATTATTTGTATGAACTCTAAGCTGGTAAACCAGTGAATAAAACGTATGCGCCAAAATACTTTTAAACGCCTTTACAAGTTTATCCAGGATTATCCCCCCCCCCCCCCCCCATTTATCTTTTTTAAGTTAGAAACAAATTTCAATATTCAGCTGCTAAAAAGTTTTGATTATACTGTGTTGCACTGCAATAAAGAAAATGAGGCTATGATGATATTTTGTAGTATTTTAATTATCGTGTACTTGTTCCCTTAATTAACTAAATGTCTTCTATCAGAAAGTACAGGAAAGTGATACCATACTATTTAATTACCAGTTAAAGAAATAACATTGTTTAAATAATAAAACTTTATATACTGGTTAAAGTGAAATTGATTTCTTTAATAGATTTTGAGTATTTTGGTATGTGATATGACCTTAGCTAAAAATTTAACGTAATTATTAATTTAGCATACATAATTAATAATTAAATTTTTATGGGTGTAATTAAATTTACTTAAGGTTATTAATTTGAAAAATGTGTTAATTACAATTTATATAATAAATGTTAAAGAAAAACAGTTTCTTCCTTTTCTTCCACTTGGAAGAAACCTATTTCTTCCGGCCGGTTTTTTCCATGTTTTTTTTCCACCTTGGAAGAAACTTGTCAACCCTGATATAAAAGCAAAATAAGAGTTGTTCATTAATAAAAAGAAAACTGCTCAATGAATCTAAAATATAAATAAAAAATAAATAAAAAAAAAAAAAAAAAAATCTGAAAACTTTAACAGTGCAACACTGTTAGGTAATGTAGAGGGATTATTTTATGATAATCTAATGACTACGAAAAAATTAATAAAGCAACACTAAATAATTATTAAAATCCAGTTTTTTGTTGTAAAGGGCAGATAAACAGAACTTTAGAATACTTAAAGAACTACTAATTATAAAAATACTTTAGGAATTTTAAAATTAAATTTAATTTTAAAAGACTTTAGAAATTTTTTTAAATATTTTTTTTTTTTTTTTAATTTTTGATTTTAATGAATAATTAATATTTAATTTTTTAAAATTATCTTATTATGAATGATATACTTAATGTAAAATAAATAAATAAATAAAGGAAGACAATATTCCTGAAAACTCTGATAAAACCCGAAAATATTCTGAAAACCCCCCCAAAAAACCCTGATTAAACCCGATAAAACCTGAAAAAAACCTGGGGTTTTTTCCAACCCTGTCACTGTTTCGTCTTATTTTTCTTTCAGTTTCATTTATTTATATATTTCCCTTGTTTCACATGGTTTTTAGTTCTTATACTTTTTTATTATATATATTATAAATTATTACAATAAATTATAATTCAGAACGTAATAAAATAAAGAATGACAGATGATTGCATGCCACCGAAATCCAAAACAGCCAATAAGAATTAATTAGTAACAAAATTAAATATCTTGAGACTACAATAGTACTTTTAAGTTGAATGTTGTGGTTTCTATGATACATTACATTATGATAGCGATCCAATAACATAAACAGACTGTCGCTCAACTTCGCAACGTTTGAATAGTTTAGAAATGAATGAATATGTTATCTATCTATCTATCTATGTATATATAGATAATCAGAATGTACAGTAGAAATATAATATTATCAGTACGTACAGTTGGAATTTAAGGATGATTTAATATCAGTATTCAAACAATTAATATAATCAAAAACCAAAGACCACCCAAATCAAACCAGAAAAAGAAATAACGTCAAATCTAAATGAATTAAAGCAAATTGGAATAAGATAACAGCAATATTTGCATTCTAATATTATCAAGGGCCTGGTAGAATGCAAACATGCTAAATAAATGAATGTTTTTCACTCACAAAGATAGCAAAAGCTAAGTATTTCTTTGTGCACAGGCCCGAAACACCCACTGGAAATAAAATAAGAAAAAATGTATATCCAAATAAACTCACCACAACATGTGAGAAACCAATAAATAAGTTAAAAAATTATGAGTGAAAAAACACCAATAAAATTTGTAATTATGCATCAATAATCACAAAATAAATAATCAAGAAATAAGCAACATAAAAATATAAGAAATGTTTATCGCAAGTAATATTTAATAACCAGATAGCCGTTAAAAGTAGTTAATGTCAGTACAGAAAGAATCATGGAGTAAATATAGAGATACAAACAGATTCAAATCAAATCCTCAATTTATATGTTAAAAGCAGAGTTGCCGGATTTTGACCAGGCCAAAAAAAAAAAGAAACCTTTTTTTTTTTTTTTTTTTTGTTTAAACCACTTTAAAATTAAAAAGAGCCGGTTTTTATTAAAATTATTCTTATTATTTTATTTATTTATTTATTTTAAATAAAAATGATGACTAGAGCATTAATATAATTAAATTATATTGTAATAAAAAAGTAAATGGATTAAGAGTAAAATTATTCAATAAAGAGAATTCTAAATGGCAAATATAGGAAAACAAAGACCACACTATTTATTAGAAAATTGATTTGGTTCAATGCAATTTAAATTAATAATTTTTATTCAATAAAAATGCTAAAGGAAATTAAATTCATCTATCATTTGGCTCAGTTTTTTATACATTTTGAATTATATTTCTGCTTTTTCAGCACCTAAACTATTCCTTAGTTTGTTTTAAACAAAGTGATGTGTAAAAAAGTATCCTTTCAGTTGAAATTGGAAGATAGCTCTATAATTTAACAAAATAATCATGTTTTCCTACATGTAATTCACGGGTTAGCTAAATGAGTTTTACACCATAAATTTTAATTAACAGACAAGGCTATTTTTAAACGAAGTTTGTCTTGTACAAATATAACCTTGTCTGTAAATTAAACTTTCTGGTATAAAAGTGATTTTTCTGATCTGAGGACTCATAAGTAGAAAAATATGAAAATAATAATAATAAAATTGTTATAAACCACAATTATTTAATGTCTTAACTTTCGTCAGATGTTATCTTTTCTTTTT
Source organism: Salticus scenicus (assembly GCA_963930645.1). Classification (NCBI taxonomy): domain Eukaryota; kingdom Metazoa; phylum Arthropoda; class Arachnida; order Araneae; family Salticidae; genus Salticus; species Salticus scenicus. The sequence goes on along the minus strand of OZ005648.1, from coordinate 319,401,504 downwards.
CTGAAAATTGTTCAAAAACTCAGAGAATTTATGAGACTTAATTTTACAGAGAGTTAATTTTTTCATAGATTCAAATAGAATGAATAGAGTCAAAATGAAAAGATATAACACTTCTCAGTCTTTATTACCAACTTCCGCATTCTTTTAAGAAAAATTATTTTATTACTTTCTAGATCAGTAAGTAATGCAGTTGATGCTTGGATCAATTCTATCCAATTACGTGAAATGTGTGAAAACCAAAATTATTTTTTCTTTCTTTCTATATAAATGTGAAAAAAAAAAAAAAAAAAAATGTAGTACTTAGTAAGTACATTATAATTATGGAAATATTTAATTAAAGAAAGAGAAGTACTTGAAGCTTTAAATATAAAAATGAAAACTATGTAAATTAACAATAATTTTTATGCCCCTCACCCCTATGAATAGAAGACTTTATGTTCGTAATGTAATATCGATATATATGATAGTAGCAATCATTCAAATGATAATGAGAAATGCCCTTATACACTAAATACTAAAATGTTTTCATCACAATGTTTACTTTAAGCAAATAGTTAATTTCTTAACTACTACCTAACCGAATCAGTAAAAACTTACTTTGGCAACTGAAAAAGTTACTTTAATTTTTTTAGAGCATAATTCTGAAACTACACTTGATGAATGACCTCAGTGCTGCCATACATCAGAAAAATTGTCCAAGTTTCCGGTGCTTGCAAAACATAACAATTTTGCTATTGTCCCATTCATCCTGCGTCCCATTCAACCCCACTCTCCCTTAATAGGTTGTATATAATTTTTCTTTCCCTTCTTTTTTTTTTTTTTTTTTTTTTTCTTAAACAACTTAACATTTTCAGGCATTATTTTCTTAAAAGTTTTTCTTTTCAAATAGCAGCATTTAATAAAATGTTTATTTTTCGCATTTTTTTGGATTTAAATAATTATTTCATGTTGCTTTGCCAGATTTTTGGTATTTAATAAATTTTTCATAAAACATTTTGAATTGTTGTCCTTTTATTAATTATTTGTTTTACATTGTTAAAAGTTATCAGATATTTTTTATAAAATTTTTTATTTATTTATATCTTACATTATCCCAGTCCCACAATTTTCTTTATATTAATTAACAACTCTGTTTCTTCTTTCTTTATATAATTATTTTTATTGTGTTTTAATAAGATAATTATCAATTATTTTTTATGGGGATTTTATCAAAGTTTGTTCTTTAGAGCAATTTGAGCATCCCCAATATATATATTTTTAATTCTTTGCCCATGTTATAATGATGTATATTATATTTGTTTTACATTTATTTTGTCGAAAACTCACTCAGGTTTTTTTTTTTTTTTTTTTTTTTTTTTCCGGGTCGGGCAAAATCAAGCAAACTTTGCTTATGATTAAGACATTGAGAAACGGTTTACTCTCATGCATAAAGTAAATGAAATAAAAGAAATAATATAAATGCAATTTTTCCGTATAAGAAAAATATATTGCTTAAAAAGTTTCAATGAAGTGTACGTTGCAGATTTTAATAAAAAGTAGAATAATAAATATGATATTCCAATTAATAGTACGACAGGACTATTTCTTTCAGACAGCGATTTTGCTTTGTCCACTTTTGTGGTGTGACACTTTGAATTTTCAAAGATGCCAGCCAATATCCAATTTTACTATTTCATTTCTTAAACTATCTTAAAATATTTTGTCAAATCCGTAAAAACTTCTACATTTTTCAAAACCTACTCTTTAGCCAGAGATTGTTCCTTGATTGCATGTAGAAACCAATTGCCAATCTTGGTATCCTAAACCCCCAACATTCATAAATTGGATGGCTTCTGAATATTTGTTGGCAATATCGTCTGAATATCATTGATGATGGCTTCTGGATATTGTTGGCGATATCTTCTGAATATATATATTAATGATGGCTTCTATATGTTGGCGTTATCTTTCTGGATACATATTTATTGCTTCTGAATAGTTGTTGAACATTGAAAACTATTGAAAATAAACATTGAAATATGAATGCCAGTACATATAACAGATAGTAGCTAATGTATAATTACTTTTCTTTTCTTTTTTTTTAATATATTGCATAATAATCTTTGTGTATAGAATTATGTATTTTTATATTTAATAAATATTTTTGGGGAATTTTTTTTTTTTTTTTTTTTTTTTTTTTTTTTTTTAATGAAAATGGTAGAAATTGTGAAAAAACACCTTACTCCTACAGTAGTTAAATCCCATCACCTGTAGATATTTTAAGGTTTGTTATTAAATAATTTATTTTTCAAAAATAATATTTTTAATATTAATTAAATAATAGAGTTTAGAGTTAATATTATATTACAGACCCCGAAAATTATATTGCCCGACATGCCCGGTTCATGTAAAAATTCAGATTGCGCATGTACTTTTTTCTCCTTACATGGCCAGCTGGCATGCAAATATTTTATCAAAAGTAATTTTAAGATATAGCACATCTTGTCTAAATACATAAATTAAATTGAAATAAAAAATGTCAATATAATTATAATGTTGTTAAATTCTTTTCACTGAATATGTGAATGTTTTTATTAATATGCATTTGATTAAAATAGTTAGGCATGTAAAAAATTTGAGATTTTACAAGCCCTGTTACATTATGTTCTGAGTTTAATTCTTTTATATAGGTAGTCAATATATTTTAATCTGGAACATCTGTTTTGTGTTCTGTTAGTTTCTTCCAGTTTTTTTTTTTTTTTCCATTTCTTCCGGAAGAAACCCAACCCTGTTTTATATACATAATTTTTTATTCTGTTTTAATAAGATAATTATATATATATATATATATATATATATATATATTTTTTTTTTTTTTTTTTTCGTGAGGGATTTTTCAGGATTTTTTTTTTTTTTTTTTTTTTTTTCCCCTACAGAGTAGTACGAGAATCTCCAATATTTCAGAAAATTCTTTGTTCATGTTCTAATAATGTATATTATTACTTTCTCTTACCCATAAGGTAGAGAAAGTATTGTTTTTGGGGCAAATTTTCGAATGCGAGATTTTGTTATATTTACATGTTTTGAGGTCCCCTGAATACGAAAATCATGTTTTTAGCAAATGGTCTGTGTGTATGTCTCTCTGTGTGTGTGTGTGTCTCTGTGTGTGTGTGTGTCTGTTATCAGCATATCTCAAAAACAAATTATGGCAGAAAGTTCAAACTTGGTATTCTAAACGTGTATCATATAGGGATGCTACAGTAAGCTTTTCGTTAAGATCAAGCAAATGGTTCGTGTACAGAGACAATCAAGAGAATTCTAATACATTACGTCTATGGGGGAAATTGCAGGTAAGTAGAGTTTAACGTCTATAGACTTTATAAACCAAATGAAACGAATATATATTTTTTGTAAAAGAGATAGTTAACTGGGGAAAAAAAAAATTATGCATGTAGGAGCCTCGCCTCCCCCCCTGGGGAGGAAGTCTCCCTTCGAGGGGAGTAAATTTTATGATGGGTATCTTTCAAAGAGCTCGCCAATACTTTTAAAACGAATGGTTGAACCATCGATCTACGATAATTTAAAACAAAGTTATCGATTTATTTTACTTTTAACGAAAAAAAAAAAACTTACAAAAAAAAATCGTTTTTTTTTTTTTTTTTATTGAGAATAAAATGGACTTTTTTTTTTTTGGATATTTGCTGTTATACTACTTCTCTAATATGGAAATCGTCTGCATTATCATAAAAGATCATTTTTTAAATAATAATTTAAATAAATTATTTTTTAAAAACAGAATTATTTTTTAATAACCGAATTAAATTCTATATAAATGTAGGTGCATTAATGAAACGGAGGGTTGAGAGGGGCGGTAGCCCCCCTCACACAGAACTAATTATCATATAAAACTCTTCCGAAGCCTCATTTGAATTGTTTAATATAGGTTTGCATGGCAGTACTCGTTATCTTACCTCTTAAACTCCAACCTGTATTTATAGTATTAATTTTCAGGGTAAGAGAAAGTCGTGTGAGTGACACACCAGATTATATTTGTTATATATTTATATGCTTATTGTAAGTAGATAAAAGTGGAATTTTAAATAAGGATTTTGAAAAAACCTACATGTATTTTTTCAAGTGGGTTTTATTGAAACGGGTCGGGCAAAATCAAGCCAACCCTGAACAGTGGCCGCCACGGCCAGAGCGAGTTAAACAAGTTTCACGGGCGCCCAATTTTCCTCGAAAACTCTGCAAGATCATATAATAATAATAATAATAATAAGTTTATATTATATATATATATATTTATTTAGGTGAAAAAAATTATTTTAATATTATTGATATTTAAATGAACTAAATCAATTATATATAATTTATATTTTAAAATATTATCCACTTTGTACAGCAATACTTGATGATGACATAAATATAAAACACTACAAAGATATTTGAAATAAGTACAAGATCATTAGCAACCAAGCAGCACGACAATAGGGAGGGGGCGGGGGGATATAGATAAATAAAATAAATAAATAAACACATAGCAAATGCAATTTTCCTTCAACTTTTTTTTTTTTTTTTCCAATTATTATTTTGTTTATGTGTGTGTGTTATTAAAAATATTAAAGAAATTAAAGTAATAAAGTAGGGATGTAACGAATAGTGATTTGGCCGAATAGCCCAATACCAGCCAAATTTTAGGCCGAATACTTACTTTTTAAAAAAAGTTTAATTTTTGATAGTAATTTTGTAATTAAAATAATTTTCAGATTTTAAATTAAAAATGAAACATATATTAATAAAATTATTTTTATAAATTTTGTATATTAATATATACACATTTATTTAACAATTTGATGTATTTAAATAAATAAATAAATATCTTGATGGCAATATGGCTTTCATAAACCGAAATAATTAATAATAGCTAATTTTAAATTAAAATATGATATTAGAAGCATGCTACGCCCGCTTCGCTGGTCACTACATTTGAATGAATTTCCAAAAGAATTGGATCAGTATTTATTTTTTTATATCACGTTATAAATAAAAACTAAAATAAATTACATTGAAATTGCTCCAAACCTCGCCTCGAGTACCTGCTGCCTATGACAGCTCTTTTTCTAATAAAACAAAATAAAAAGTAGATTTTCTTTTAAAAGGAATTAAATACATAAAATAAAATAAAATAAAAATAAATAAATAAATTTTAATCAGTTTAATCCTTTTCACTATATAAATATACTACCATGTTTTTTTCCAATAAATGCAATAGATTAAAGTTTTTTTTTTTTTTTTTTTTTTTTTTTTTCGTTTTCCCTTAAGGGAATAATTAAAAAAATGAAAAATAAAAAGTTATTATACCATAAAAATTTTACGTAAACATAACTGCTATAAATACGTTTTTAAAATTTAATACATTTAATTTTTTCTACTGCATTCTATTTTATTTTCAATAACTATAATAAATTTAAAAAAAAAAAAAAAAAAAAAAAAAAATGATTTCGCCATCTAATATGAATGTATTAAATAAAAAATACATAGCGTAATAGTCGTTGCTAAGATACGCAGACGATTACAATGAAAGAATAAATTTATAAAAAATGAAACTTAGAAGCCAATATTTAAAATCGAAAAAAAAAAAATAATAATAATAATAATAATTAAAAAAATTCAAATTCGAAAAAAAACTCGATGAGGTGCACACCTGCAGGGTCCCAGGTACTTATCTGCCAAGTTTTGTAGCTCTACGATCGGTAGTGTGAGCACCAGAGCACAGATACACACAGAAACACTTCTCTTTATTTATATAATTTAATTATTTAGATTTGCAAAACACATATTGCCTTATTAATTGCATCAAGATATTTAAAATATTTAAAAAAAAAAAAAAAAAAAAACAAGCCGTTAAAATTAGTTTTTAACTTACAGTTAATGCATATATTTTATTTAAAATAAGAATTCATTACTCATTGCTACTCATTATTTTTTTTAATTATTTTTTTTTATCAGAAAAATTATTAAAATTCAGAAAATTAAAAATTGACTACTTAAAATGCCTCCCCCCCCCCCCCCCCCCACATAACAAATTAATTTTCTCTAATGCATGATGTTTATTTAGATTAAATTCTTCACGTCTACTTACTATTCAGTAAGATATTTCTCCTTTCTGTCTGTTCGTAATAATGAATTTCTGCAAATATGTAATTGTCTTCTATAAGATTAATAGTTTTGTTGAAGGATATTCTATTGCTTGACTATATAAAAACCTCTGAAAAGTAGATACTAAAAAAATTTTGCATGGATTTTTTTTTTTTTTTTTTTTTTAATCGGACAGAGTCGACTTGATTTCATCGTTTTTCGTAAGGGACAAGTATACAAAGATTTCTTACGCATGGGATTCAAAATTTCGGCCCGCGCAGACATCTAGATGCATCATCTGCACAAAGAACTGTAAATGGCCTAATTGCAACAGCTAAAAAGATTGTGGGCCATTTCAATCATTCATCTCTAGCATCTTCTAGACTGAAATATATTGAGATTGAGAAACTTGGTATGCAAGAGAAAACATTGATCCAAGATGTATTATTGACATAATGGAACAGCACATTTTACATGCTAGAATGTTTAAAGGACCAAAAAAGAGTAATTTTCTTATACACAGCTGAATATGAAGCTATAACTGGAAATCAGTGGATAATCTTGGAAAAACTTTTATTGTTAAAACCTTTTGAAGCAATAACAAAAGAAGTTAGTTCTACAAAATGTTCAATTTCTGTGATTACATCAATGATTAAAACTTAAATGTATAACCTTCATTAAATATATTTAAGTAGTTTAAAAAATTACTTTTTTTAATTATCATGAATTTATTTTGCCAATTATGGAACAATATTCGGCAATGGATATTTCGTCGAATATCTGTTCAGTATTCACCCAGACCGAATATTCGTTACATCTCTATAATAAAGATCTTTGTAATGAAAGTGGAAGGAGAGCAATTTCATGACTTATTGAGAAAAAATATAAAATTTTGACTTTCTTGTTGCAAAAATTACATAATTAGGAAAATAATTAAAAATTTCAATAAATACATAATTAGTAAATTTCGTAAAGCTGAGATCAATATATTAATAAATAATACAAAAATAAATAAATAAATAGTCATCAGTCTTTCCTCAAAATAAGTAATCTGTTTTCTTTACATGTATTACGAGAACTGCAAATTAAACGTCTCATACGAGATGACATTGTTCAATTTTTCTGTTAACAATTTTCAATTAATTTGATTAAATCTGAAATCTACTCAAGATCAGATGTTTATCCATTGTGTAAATGTTGACTACATTTTGAACAAAAAATACATAACGACTTTAGAAATATTTTTCTTAATTGCAAACTTTTTTTTTATTATTATTATTATTATTATTTTTAATATCAGTTATTTAAAAACCTGCAATTCTAAAATAGCTGATAAATCCAGGGCAAAACTGTCTTATATGGAAGGATTCGGGTGAAGGGTAGATACATGACTAGTACTGTCAGCTGTCCCAATTTACGTGGGACATTCTGATTTTCAAAAAGTCTAAAGTCCTCCATGATGTTAGCCCCACTAGTGGTCGAGAAACTCTGTTCCCAAAGCTGGTAGGCGGAAAGCGCCTGTTTTAAAACCCAGGTCGAGCTAGCCGGTATAGCCTTTCGGAATTTTGAGGGGTTTTTTTTCTTTTTTTTTTTTTTTTTTTTTTTTCTTCCCGAAATTTGTGTGAATACAGGCTGGGACTGCTCCGAAAGACGGGTGTCACACCCAGGTCTCTAGTGCATAGACTATTGGCCTCAAAATCCACACCTACTCTGTAGAGTCATTGCCAAAGAAGCCAAAATTATCGATCTATTTCGAAATGTACTAAATTCTTTTAAATTTTTCGCTTATAACTGTACTCATTATTATTCTGTACACTGTTAAAAATAAAATCCTACATTTCAATTTCGCCAGGAAAATGGTTGCAATAAGCTGCAACCAATAGTTTGGTGAAACATTTCCATCTCTTAGAGGTGCCATTTCAATAGTAAGCACCACTGAAAAGGTGAAACTTAGCACCAGAATATTGGTTGAAGCTAAAAATGCCTATTTTCCTCCATTCTTTTGGTGAAACGCTGAACTATTACTTTAAACAATGTATTAAATTTGTAAAAAAAAAAAAAAAATATATATATATATATATATAGCTAATATGAAAAAATTATTTATGATTTAATGTGAATTAGCGGAGGGAGGGAGAAAGCGAGGTTTATGTATATAATATCGGTAATAAAAAGGAAATTTTTGAATGCTTTAACAACTAGTTCGATTTTTTTTTTTTTTTTTCACTGTAATTGATTTAACAAATGATATATTGCTTAAGTTCTGTTTCTGAAAACTGATTTTCAACACTATTAACAATTAGCATGGAAAAATATTAATCATTGCTAAAGGTAAAAATATTTAGTCAAATGCTCAAAATCTGTAACTTTTCTTTAAATCACCGTGTGCATTTTAAATTTTAGTTAAAAATCAGAATTTAACAGTATATAAAAATCCCATAAAGCGGAAAAATATTATTTACAATTTTAATAAAGTAGCAAACTTGAAGGGAAAAAAAAAAAAAAAAAAAACTATAGCTTTGGGAGGGAAAAAAAATATATATATATCTGAACATTTAGTCTTGAGTGATATTTAGATAAATGAAAACATTAATAACGTTCATTAAAAAAATTCTTGTGCTACAGTAGTCAGAATCACATTTAAATACACATTTCAATGGCTTTTTCTTTAATTTTTAGGAAAAACAAAATGATATAGGCTATTTCTGCAAAGGACTATGGACAGCTGAAGAAAAACTCAATTCGTACATATAGATTTTATATGCGCGTCGACGTTCTAACACAGTGTGCTTAAAAAACCTCTGGAACACCACATCTTGGATAGATCAGGAAGAGACGCAAACAAATTAAAAGATTTGAACGCGAGCCAAAAACAAGGAAGTGCGTCAGACGTTCACAGGGAGAAAGGAAGATACAGCAGGGAAGAGAGAAAGGTTAATAATAAAAAAAAATAAGTAATTTTATTTTAATAAAAAAAAAAAATCACATGTGTTGACTTCAACATCAGCCTGATCTGTATAAACTCAGTAACAACCAATGACGTGTCAAACCCATAAAGAGACTATCATGCATACATTTAAAATTGTAATTGTAAATAAATGTTTTATTTTTATAAATAAATGCATTGTGGAAAAATACTGTACTATCACTAAGTGAGAATTTTAAACCAAATTTTTCATCTCCTAAACCCAAAAGTGCACTAATCTGCTGGCATTCAACTATTAACATATCGAATATCTTATTTATAGAAAAAGTGAAATAAATTCTGCTCTAGAGTACGATTGCAATATGCGCAAAATTTACTAAGTACGAAATGACAGTTGTGCTATTTTTTTTTTTTTTTTTTTTTTTTTTTCAAAACAAGTTTTTAAAAAGAGAAAAATAAATTATAGAACTATTTTCAGGATAAAATACATCATTCTAATACTGGGAGGAGGGGAATAATAGTTTCAAACAGCAATTTTTCGAAAAAAAAAATACGATTTTTAAAAAGAAATAATTATTTGAAGTATTATTAATTTCTGAATTTGTTTATTCAGATATAAATTGCATCGTTTTTCTAAAAATAACGATGCGCATATTTATTATTGAATTAAATGTAATTTATTATTTCATAAATAAACAATTTTCCAACATTTAAAATTCATGTTATTCATAGTTATATATTTTTTTTTTTTCCCTTCCTTTTTTAAAAATATGCCCATACCATTGCGGGCATCATATTCGTCATTTTATTTTGTCTCACATTGAGTACACACATACACAAAATAAAAAGAAAGTTAAAATATCTTTTTCTCAAATGGAAAGAAAATCGTTTGGCCAAGCAAGAAGTGGGATGGAAAAGCTTGCCTCACCGGCGAGAGATTCGTCCTTGACATGCTTCTTTCTTAGCAGCAGCAGCAGCAAAGAGACGAGCTTGGCCCACTTTCGCAGACGTTTCCCAACGCACACAGAATGAGAAAAGGGGGGGGGGGGATAATCAATCGATCTGGAGGAGAAAACTGCCGATTCTTGTTAAGAATTTAAGAGTATTTGGGGCGCACACAACAGAAATATACATATATCCCTCCCCATAAGATTTTTTTTTGAAGAGGGGGGGGGGCACTGTTTATCACGTACATTAGCATTAAAAAGGAAGGGGGGGGGGTAAATTAATTGATTTCTGTTACATCTTCTATCAAACAGAATAAAATTATACGGCTAAGGGCGCAAATGTCTGTTTTGTATATCGGGTAGTGGGGGCCGACTGAGTACGCCAAGCCCATTAGGCCTGTGCGGAGTGCCCATATTGTACAATTTTCTAAGATGCGAGTTTCAAAGAAAAACATAGAAAACTCTGAATTCTTAAGGCCGATGAACGTTACCTGGGCTCGAATCTGGCACATCCTAAAATTCTTGGTTTCTGTATGATAACTTTCCTGAATATCGCATGATAAAAATCACACCCTATAAGCCTTAGTATTATGGTCCTATTTGAAAATATTATCGTACGTAATTTAAAATGAATTTATCTATTAACTAATATACTGTAAATGAAAATCATAGAAAAAATGAGTGCTAACACTTAAATTGAATTGAAATCACTTTTATTTGAGTGTTGTTGGTATTAATCATGAATCTAGTAATTGTTAAATTTTATAACATTCTTCACTTTATGTATAAACCTCAATCAGGGAAAAGAGATAGGATCTGGAACACACCTAAAAGATGGAAGAAAATTGCATAGAGTCAATTAAAAAAGTTAAAATTCTGTTTTATTTGCGGGTTCGACTGGTTCAAAATATAATTTTCTAAAATTAAATTTTAATTATAAAACGTAAATAAAATTGAGAAAGGTAGAGATATTTATAATGCACTTTTTTCTTGCATTATACAGAAGGCAAAGAAAATTAAAATAAAATTAATCATATAAGGGTAAGAGCTTTCTACAAAAAAGGGCGAGATTTTATCTGGCATTTTATTTCTCCATTTAATGGAAACGAGGGAATCTATGATAGGAAGGCGGGGCGAGGTGAGGTGAGGTGAGGGGTAGGTAAGGTAGGTAGATTCCGAACTGGATCGAAAACTTACTTATACACAGAAAGAAAAAAGTAGGTCACCTGGCATCTTGTTACATGTGATAGTCGTAAGAGTTCTTTTTATTCACCTCGCTCTGGAAGAAACCGAAGATCGATTGTACTTTTATTCTTTCTTTTTAATCTAAATAATACTGCGAGTGAACAGTTTCGATAATGTACAGGGCACTTTCAGAATCCGAAGTGTCCCATAATCTGAAATTTCGAAGGGTTTCTGCTTAATTTGAAAGCGTATAAGAGAGCTAATATATAGTAATTTAACGATTTCTTCAGCGCAGCTAATTTTGCTCAATCCCGGGGGGAAAAAATTTGTTTTTTCAATAAAAAATCAAGCGCACCCCCACCCCCCGATCCTTATTTAAAATTACACAATTAATTTAAATAATAATAAACACATATAAACTAAAAATAATAATAATAAAGTACATATTACATCATGAACCGATAATTTTTAAAAATATTTGAGGTACTCAGATAGCTCCGCTTGAAAAAAATCCCCATTGAAAGTAATAATACATATCATTAAAATAATGTAAATAAATAAATAAAGAGTAACTCAAGTCAATGTAATAATAAATCAAATTTTTAAAAATGTCTGAATATTTTAATAATAAAATACTGTTAATTAATAGAGGGGCACAATAATTAAAAACATTCGACGAAATTCTATTAAATATATTTTTAAAATAATAATAATATAAAAGCAACACTAAATAATTATTTAAATAAATTTTTTTGTTATAAAAGTCAGTTAAACACAGAATTTCAGAATATTGAAAACAAAATTATTTTATTTTCAATGTCTTTCTAATACAATCATAAAAGGACTTTAAAAATCTTAAATTCTTTAAATTTTGATTTCAATTAATAAGATTTTTTTTTTTAATAGTCTTCTTGCATACTTCGGTACGTACAATTTTGATAGTTATACTACCTATTAAATAAATAAATAAAAGTATTACCTAATTCTAGAAAAAAAAAAAAATAAATAAAAGCCCTAAAAAAATCAGATAAAAAACGAAAAAAAAAATTTTTTTTTTTTTTTTAAACGTTAAATCCAGGTGCTTGCCTCCCCTTTGGGAAAGGGGGGGGGGGGGGGGAGAGAGATCTTTTTCAAGTCCGGCACTGGCACAAATGAAAATAAGAATATAATAGAAAATAAATAAATAAAAATACAAATAAAGATTTAGGAAATATTTGTCTTTTCATTTCATTTATATTTGCTTGTTTAGAATTGCACATTACTATATACACACCCGAATAGTTAATATATTTTCAATTTTTGAGTGAATTCTTCGATAAATAAGTTTTTTCATGCTCCCATTTAGATAAGTATCTTTTGTATTTTTATGTACCTTACAGCATCATTAAAACATCTCGCAATACTTTTAAAGTAATTGAAGTATCATTTCTGAAAAGTCGGGATTGATAGGGAGGGGGGGGGGGAATCTGAAATCATAAAAATTAAGAAATGTGGTAACTTGAATTAAATCCATAAGTTGGATATAAAGTTATACAATATTCACAAATTATTTTTATATTTCAGCCACCAACTTTGCCATCCACCTTGCCCACCTTCGCCGCCCAGACGGTGTAGTGGTTAGCGTCCCTGACTCGTACAGGGTTGGGCCTGGGTTCGAATCCCGGAGAAGGCACGGATGTGCGGTCATCGCTGCCCCTGTTAGGGGTAGCGATGACCGCCCATTGGGTGTCCCTTTACAAATGGTCTTCAATTCGGCGACACCCCCCCTCCCCCCCACATTTAATGCTTGTAGGCTTGTAGCATGTGCGCAGCGCCATCATAAAAAAAAAAAAAAAAAAAAAAAAAAAATGCCAACAAGATTATATTTGCAGTCTGAAACTTTTAAACAAAACAATTGGCATTTATGAACAAAAGCATCAAACGTGTATGAACTCAATTTACATCGGTCAACAGAAGGAAAAAAAAAAGTTTTCAAAATTTGATTTTATAATTTTAACTGTTCTTTATATTTATAAGTGTACTGAAACTGAAGCCAATTTTTCTCTATCAAGTACAGATTTTTGTCAATACTGGGTGTCTACTGACACATTTTTTTCATTTTCAGTCGTTTCTAGTATGTTTCCATGATTAATAAACATACTGCACACATGTGAATGCTAAAATAAGAAATTAGCTGAAAAATTTTTCGCTAACATGATTGGTTGTTTAATTGATTGAACAATGGTAATTCCACTGTCAATAAATCGACTACCTAAACAGTTATATATATATATAGCTTTTATTTATATTAAACATTTTCAGGATTTTTTCTTCAACATAAAAAAAAAAAATTAATATAACTGCAATAGCTTTTATAGCCACATAAAACCTTATTAAAATTCCATGTCAAGAGAAAAACAATTTTTTTCAAATAAATATAGAATATGATTTTTATGTATGTACATTAATCATACATATGAAAAAGACAACGGTAGCTAATTATCAGTTTCAAACATGCATAAAACCTTTCTTAAATTGATTTAGAAAAAACTTTCCCACCTGAAAAATCTATTCTACATCTTTCCCTTTGTTTATACATTTGGTATAGATATGAAATATAAATATTTAATTTCACTGAGGAAAAATAAATAGATTCATCAAGTTCAGTTAATAAAGTCTAAAAATAATTACAAATGTGAGAAATATTGATCACTTCTATTGCTTTATTGTTTCTAGAACATATAATTTTTAGCTATCTAGAGATAGAGCAAGGGGAGAGGGGGGGGGGAGTAAAAAAAATAATTACATAAGTAAGAAATGTTAAACTCTTTCAATTCTACTTCTAGAATCTAATAAAGACGTTTAAAATTAATATTGTCATTTATGTTGCAGACAGAGAAAGATTGGGAAACAAAAGGCTTCTGCAGAACATTTGATCGCCGATTGCTTTGGAGATAAGAAAAGGGAAGGAGGGGCAAAGAAATAATTAGATGAGCAAGAAATATTTAACACTTCCATTTCTTTATAGATTCTAGAATCTCATAAAGCAAGTTTAACCCTTTCATTCCCAATTTTTTCCCTCCATAAAACAATAAATCTTATATTTAGTCATAAATTTATTTCAAAGGTTATATATATATATATATATATATATATATATATTATTTTTTATTATTTTTTTTTTTTATATAGGAGTAATAGCAGAGTACGAATTAATATAGCTAACAAAGCAACTGAGAGACGTTTATTTATGTTTAATATAACCACTGATGCCATTAAAAATCGTAATTTTTCAATAAATAAAAATATCAAAATTTTGGAAGAAATACATATTGTAATTAATGAAAATACAAATTACAATAAAAAATAAAATCAAAGACATTTCAAACAGTTAATTTACTTAAAATGAATATTGACATTTATGTTGCGGCTGGAAAAAGATTGGGAATCGGGAGGCTTTTGTAGAGCATTTGCTCGTCGATTGTTAACGGGATTTCTTTTCTTATAAACGAACGGTATTTATGATTTTTTTTTAAAGCGGAAGAAATTAATTTGCGTTATTCCGCGAATTGGAGGGGGCAAGGGGGGGGGGTATTTCGCGAAAAAATTACATGCCTGATACTGTAAAAAGTTACCATATAATTATTATATTGGTGGAAGAGTCACAGAAGAAATTGTGTCGGCCGACACCCTGCGTTAACAAAATAAGCTATACGTGATAGAGAAAAACTGCTTCAGTTTCATCACACAAATAAACAACGATCAGCCAAAATTATCAAATCAAAAGTATAGATGTACATCTGTGTTATATTATCAACGTTTTGAATTCACATAAAATTATCTATTTCTAAGGGGATAGAGCATGTTAAAAATCGATTTTTTAAATATAGTCTCAGCGCTTTGAAAATTTGTGCACTTTATTTATTTGTTTTTTATTTTATTTATTTTTATGCTCTATGCTAGCTAGTTTTTAAATTCTCCCCTAAATTCCCCATTTATCAATCGACTCTAAACATATTTGTATATTACTATAGGAAAAAAAAAAAAATAGAAATACAGTTAGACCGTTCAAAATTGGTACATATAGGTTTTAGATGCCTGCAATTCGAATGAGGATATTTTCGAAAGTGTAAAGTTATTAGGAGGGGCAAAAAAATAAAAATAGAGTTAGATCGTTCAAAATTGGTACATAGACTTTTTGATACCTACAAATCAATTGCGGATATTTTCGAATTTGTATACTTTTTAGGAGAGCCGGGAAGGGGGAGAGGGCGAAGGGGCAAAACAATAGAAATAGAGTTTTTTAGTAGACCGTTCAAAATTGGCACGTACAGGTTTTTGGGACGTACAAATCGAATGCAGATATTTTCAATGGGGAAAATTATTAGGATAGACGGGAAAGGAGGAGAGGCGAAGGGGCAAAAATATAAGATTAAGAGTTACAGCGTTGAAAATTAGTATTATTAGGTTTTAAGGTCCCATAAATTTAAAAGCCAGAGAATACGATTGCGGATATTTTTGGAAGTGTAAAATAATTAGGAGAGGCGAGAACTGTGGTCGAAGGAACACGCGCGCCATGAGCGCACGCTGCCGCAAGCAGTGGGGGCCCGGACCGGTCATTCACCGATGAAAGAAGAGTTTTTTAGTATTTTATATTTATGTTTTTCTTTTACGATAATATAGTGATTCATTAAGAATGTCGAACATAAATGCGCGCGCACAGCGCACAATGGCCTGCGCTACCAAAGACAAAGTCAGTGGGAACCTGGTGCGGCATTTTACCCGATAAGAATTTTTTTCTCTTTTTTTCACATGATAAAATTTAATACAATTTTGAGACTTCATTAATTATATAGTGATTCGTTTAAATATAGTAACCAGCAAAGCGGGCGTAGTCTGCTAGTTAACTATAATTGAATTTTAACTAACTGGAAAAAAAAAAAAAAATATATATATATATATAAATAAAATAAGATTTATTATTATAGTAATTATCAATAACTACACAGCTAAAAATAAAATCTTTTTATGTCACGTAAATGCGATATGAAATTTCACGTCTATGAGAAACATTCACAAGACTATAATTATTAATCCCAGTAGTTTAGTGACGGGTTTCAGCAACCCCAACTATCGCTTGAAAAATCAAGTTATTTCCTGAACCATGAGAAGATTAAGTTTTAAAGCTGTCAAGAACTGTCAGCATAAAGAAAAGAAAATTATTGCTAGAAAGAATGTTCATTTTTGTAAATATTGTCCTCCTTCAAGACAGGAGGAGTAATATCACTTAAGTTATGCTAATCTATTTAAGTATGCAGTGAGAGGGGAAAAAACGGGAAAAAATTTCCGGAGAGGCTCACAACAGAATTCTTTCAAGCTAAGTAGACACATCTGTCATGAAATAAAATACCGAAATCAACTAATAGAATTCAGTTATTCTTCGGTTAATACGAAATCTGATTATTTGATAGATATCCCACTCAGAATAATTAAAATCGAATAATTAAATCAGCTAATTAAAATCGAATTGTTTCTTTAAAAACTATAATAATTAGTTACTAATATCAGTTAATTATAATTAAAATATTCTGTTTCAATAAGATGCTTACTACAAAAACGTTGTATAAAATAACAAAATAAGCAATAACAAGAATAGTATTTATTGTTGAAACACATAAAAGAAAGAATTGCTATCATTTTACAATTTATGCAATATACATGGATTTTTCATATTACAGTTTCTTTCTTTCGTCCCCCCCCCCTTCATATAAGTTATTTTTATATATATTGTCCTCTAAGAGAAACTCTGGGAGCTTAGGGTTGATTTATATAGATCATCTGACGAACTTTTTCTTAAAAAAAAAAAAAAAAAAAAACTTTGCAAAAATTAAAGTTTTAACATTATGTATGTTACATATCAGAGTTTACATTTGCGGGCGGGATTGCGAGAATCTCGCAATATTTTAAAAAATGCCATTTAAAAATATATCATAACGGGGATTCCCCCCCCAGTTTTTTCACATTGCTCATGAGTATTTCATCTTTTTTTTTTTTTTTTTTTTTTTTTTTTTGGTTCAGTTGGGTAATGTATTAAGTTTTGAAGCTAGCAGTTATCCTTTTTTTAAATTCTCTAAAATTTCTTGATAAAAGAAAAAAAAAAAGGTGGAAATATTACGTAATTATTTCAAAATACTTCTTAATTGTAAATATTTGTTAACAGGATATATGAGGTGTTTATTTTATCAACAAATAACTGCAAAGTGTGAAATCTAAAAATTGCAATAATTATATATTAAATAGTTTAAGTTATTGCAGTTACTGCACTTCTGTCAAAAACTCTTTTAGGATTCAAAATTGAAATTGAAAATAAATTTTGAAACAGATTAAGTAATAACTTGAGCAATTCCTTCTGCATTTTTGATGAAAATTTAGATTCTGAATATTGAAACAGTACCTGTCCTTATAACTACAAAAGGGAAAATAAAATAAATAAATAAATTTCCATTTTTTAACATATACTTGGTTTCCTTTTTAACAGTTTAATTTGCAATTGTAATTCTCGAAAAAGAAATTTGCAAAATGTAAATTATGTAATTTCTCACTTTAAATTTGAAAAGATTCCATTTAAATTTTTTGTTAGAGTGGAAAAATCCCACTCAGTATTTTTCTTCTAGTGTGAACCCTGCATGTGTGTATGTATATTGAAATGTAATACTTTTAAATATATCAAAATTTCTTCGAAGCTATTTAATTTAAAAATATATATAATTTAAGTTTTTATTTCATTTAATTTTTAAAATTCTCTAGCTTCGCATTTTTAATCTCCCCTCCACACTTAATTACACATTATTATTTTTTAAATTCATATTCTGGACATACCTGGGTATTGTTTGGGCGTCAATGGCTTCATAAGAAGCCTTTAATAAGTTAATTTGTAAGAAATGCTTTTATGTTTGAATGGTGAATTCAGGTTTTTCAAAACTTAAAAATTATGTTTTAAAAGTCGAGATTAAACCGGAAACTAAAATGGATACTCAAGCTTATTTGAATGTCTGCAAGAATCTATAATATTTATAGGATTAAATCTAAAATTAAGTTGCAGGGAACATTTTAAGGCCTGAAATTCTCAAAAATACTTTTCGAGAAGAAGCCATTTGAAAGATATCTTTTACATTTTTTATCTGTAAAAATTTCTCTATCAAATATTAAAATTTGTATTTTACTTTCAACATATTTAATCAATAACATTTTGAAAAATTAACATTTTATTCGCTGATATTTTGGTAATTTTTAAAATGTTTAAAGTGGAAAATATCAGAGGTGGATATTGATATACTCGGCACGCGGACAAAATTCACCTGGACAAAAGCCCCGCATGTTTATAAAGCAAAAAATATACATTAAATATAATTTTTTGTAATATATATATGAAATGCAAAATATATTAAATACATTCAAAGACCCCCCCCCCACCCCCCAAAAAAAGAGCAAAATGTCAAATATGATTGTATCTTAAAAACACCTCCATAACTCAAAAATTGAAACCGATATCTGTAAGATTCTTGCTTTATAATATAAAAATATCAATACTTGAAATCCAATTTTAGAAGTTTTAAGAATTCGCCCCTAAAGGGGGATGGGGACAGAATTTATCAAATCCCTTCATACTGGGGAAAAAATAAATAAAATAAAAAAGATATCCATAAGATTCTTGCTTTAAAATATAAGAAACATAAATACGTAAAAAAAGCTGGGGATGAATTCATTAAAAAGTAGTTTGTTTTCAGAAAATATAACTATATTATTAGATTCTGAGATGTCAAACGGTGTAACATTTCAACACTGAGAATGTTATGGCTTCTTACTTTAATTTTTATACATAGGATTGCGTGGATCATTTATATTTGTTATTATAGGAACATTTCCAGGAAAAAGCAAATTCTTAATTTTCATATCTAAACCAGATGAGATATTTTTCCCTATTCCTCTATTATCTCAGTCCTCCAGCTTAATGAAGAGAGGACATATATAAATAAAATTCAATTTCTCTTTCTCAAATAATTTTACCTAAAAAGTGTTTTTGTCAGCGTGGATTTTGTGAGGAGGGGTTTTTGCCCGGTGGGGTTTTCGTCCGAGTGAATTTTGACCGGGCGGCTTTTGTCTTGGATCCTGGTATCCCACAATGATTTATATATACATAAATAATAAAAATGCAGGTTTGTGTTGGTGATTTATCTCATTCTTTTTTCATTTGATTTTGTCGCAAGATAGAAACGAACTGTATTTTTGGCTTGAATTAGCTATACAGCTTTCCGAAATCTGGCGTATTCTTGCTCATAAAAATGCAAATTTCCTGACGAGCGAATATTTCTATTTTTCCGCATTTATTATTCCGATTCTCATTTCAAGAATTTCTTTTTTGATTTGATATTTTTTAATCCTTTTCTCATTTCCGATTACCTTTTTCATAACGTTGATGGTTTAAGTATGATAACTTTAGTGGAATATGCAAACATTTCTCTCATCGATAGACTGAGTGTTATGGTTATAGAAGTTCATTTCTGCGTAAGTAATTTAAAATTATTTAACTATTAATTGGTATTGTAATTAAATTATAAAAAATGTGTGTAAACTTTTAAAATGAACTACAATCTCTTATTTTTTTTATGTTGGTATTTTCATTTATCTTTTGATTGCTGAGTATTATAATGGTATTAAATTATTCAATTTATATATATACATATATATATATATATATATATATATATATATATATATATGATTGCCTATTGTGGAATGCAGTCGCTATCAACTGTCACTATACTATATTTAACAAATAAGAACGCATAATCATTCAAAGAAATATGCTTGTGATGTGAAGACGACTGATTAAGCAGGACTGCCTGTATTTTACATTTATACTTCAGTTTAGGCTGGACAGGGCCATGATTGTTACTCTGCAAGCAGTGCCTAATTTAAGGCAGGGCATTCGGGGCATGTGCCCTGAGCCGCCCTCACACTGAGGGGGCCTCCCAGAAATTCCATCATACATTTAAAAAAAAAAAAAAGTTAAAATGAAAAATTTCCAAATTTTGCTATAATGATAGTTGTTTTTTGTTTTTTCGTCAATGAAGGGAGGTATCACTGTGCACTGTTTTATAAATCGGCAGTATGATCTTTCAAGGAAACTATAAGTTCGTCGAAAAAATTTCAACATTTTTGCTAAACGCAAATACAACTGCATACTACCCATACTGCATTTGAAACTCATACTAAGGCTAACTAAATCCGAAGCACGCACCGCAGTGCAGATACACAGACGTGATGTACGTTGATCTAGTTAAGCCTTACTCTTACCAATAAAATTAAAAGTGAAGAGAATTTTTGACGCGGGAATCAAAAATATGTGGTTTGTTTTATTTGTTGTAATATTAAAGTACGAGGGGAAAAGGGGCCCATTGAACATGAGTGCCCTGGGCCTCCAAGTGAGTAAATCGGTCCCTGCCTGCAAGCCAAGTCCGAGCAGACCCTAAAGAACACAAAACTTGGACAGTACCCGCATAGAATAAAATACTTTTACTAGATTTTTTTTTTTCAAATCGGTTATTGCACGACACGTAGACACTATCTCATTCAAACAAAAAGAATCTTTTCATATTCTGTGATGGAAGTAAAAAAAAAATGAATACCCGCATGAAATGCTTAAAAAACGCAGGTCTATGTACAATGTAGGCGCATAAAAAGAAAGCAGATAAATAAACAAGCAAACAATGCAGCAGGTTGATTTCTCTCGGAATATTTCAGCCGGCCTTGACACCAATTCTGTTTCTTTTGTTTCCCTTTTCTCATTATTCGGAAACAAACACAAAAAGAGGAAGTCCCGACCATAAAAAGCTTTCGACCGGAGAGACATGATTGAAGAAGATCCCAAGGACTTTTTTCAAACTTTAATAAAAAAAAAAAATACAGGAAGGGTTCGTCGACTCACACCTGAAATAAAGAAGTGTTGTTCTCAAAGTTCAATAAGATGTCCATAGTTTTTATTACATTGCTTATGGATAAACGAAACTTTAAAATAATAATAATAATAATAATCTATTTAGGTCCCTTTAAAAGGAACAGGAAAGCCCTTTCTTCAATTTTGTAATAAGGGGGGCTAGCTTCAATTTCCCGATTTCACGTATCATTTTCTTAGAAAATAGATTACTTAAATTTTTCACACACACACACACAAAAAAAAAGAAAATAATAATAACAATAAAAACTAGATTAATGCATTTTAAGCCTTTTTATAAATTTACTTTTATTTTTATTTATTCATTTTTATTTATTTATTTATTTATTTTTATATTATTTATTTAATATATATATATTATAATAATGTTTTAAGTGGGGGTATCAAACTTAAACAGAGAGAGAAAAGAAAAAAAAACTATTTTTATCAACAAATCAGGAAATATTTACATATACTAGTAATTTACTTGTTGAAAAAGTTATTAAATTAGCCATACTAGTTTACACATTCGCACGCAATCTAATTAACAAAGAGTATAATGTATGAGATGTTAACAAATGGCTGCTTTTTTGTTTAAATCATTTTTCAAATTTTGTTTACACATTCTCCCAGAGGAAAAAATGAAAAAATTCAAACAATAATTAAATATTAAGAGTTAAAGCTTGAGCTATTACAATAAATAAGACTGTATTCAAACGTTTCTAGCATTAAAAATTGGAGGGGAGGGAATCAATAAAATTTCTTTAGATGTGAATTGTTAAAAATATTATTCCAGGTGAAAGTGCTTGTTCCTATTGAATTTTAAGAAATTACACATCTTTTCTTTATCAAATTTAAAATTTTAATACATATATGTATAAAGTGAATTATGTTAAATAAGAATAACTTACGTATTATACTGGCAAGATAAATTAATTGCAAGAATTATATATAAGTAAAGGAGTATGTGTGTGTGTGTGTGTGTGTGTGTGTGTGAGTGTGTGTGCGTGTGTGTGTGGGGGGGGGAGAGGTTAGACAGAGAGAAAGAGAGAGAGAGAAAAAGATTTGTTTTTCACTTTGTCTCATGCTTGGTGTAACTGTCTGGAACAATTACACCAGGTTTGTGTAATTGTTAGCTGTGTCTGTTAACAGGTAGCATGCCTTTTAACAGACTTGACAAGTAAATGAATTTATTTCCAAATGGAGACTTAAAAAAAAAAAAAAGCGGCTTGCATAATTTGAAACGTAGTTAACAAAACAAATATATTCTAAATATATCTATTAAATAATATTTTGTTTAAAAATTGTCAAAAGGTGTCATTTTAAAACTAAAAAGAATAGAAACGAACCTGACACAAAATAAGATAAATATTATTGAAAACAAAATTTAAAAATGATCCACATACTTTTACAAATTACAGTTGATGGGGAAATTTAAGACACTGGTCATACGTTTATTTTTACTACACAAGCTATTTTTTTCCTTCATTAATCATTGTTCAAGCTCAACAATTTTACTTGTCCCTCATCCACATTTTTATTACATTGCTAGACGCTTAATAAAAGATGCCATATTTTGAATGATGGGTAGGTAGAGGCTATTTCTTTAACCAAAGTCTTTCAGTTGAAATCCTTTTAGAACAATAATAATAATAAGGGAAAAAAGTTGATAGTACACTGACTGCAGGTTGTTTTTATAATACTGATGAAATTAATTAATTTTTAATTACTGATTTAAAAAAATTACATATATCAAAATATATTTATTTATTTAATTTAATATCAAGGCTGATTTTAAGTAAGATTTTTGAAGGCCAAAATAAGTGACTAAATTTTAAAGTCTAAAATAGTTAATAAAAATTTTAATAAATCATATAAATACATTTAAATTTTTCTGAGGTGTTCTGAAATGATTACGCATGTTTCGGAGCTAATGTTGATAAAAACAGTCTGTCACCTGTCTTTAGGCATGTGGGTTTTCCGGAAAATTTTCAAAGTCTCTAAATTATGAAGGTTTTGTATAATAAAACTAATACATTAAAGAGTACAAATAAACAAAACAATTTAAGGAAAAATAAAATTAATTATTCAATTCAAAAATAAATTAATAAACAAAACGTAGAAATTACGATTTAATGGTTATATACATCTAGAAAGCTATAATAATTTTGAATAACTGTTATGCATGTATAATGGTTAAGTAATCCATGAGTAATGTCTGTGTGCGTTCTGTAACTCTCTAAGACTTTCCACACATGATTGCCAGCAGCCGAATCCCACTTTATTATACAGAGAAATATTTTATAAGAATTAATGGTTTTCTTTTTCAATTTTGTTTTCATAATCAAAAAATCCAGAATAATAAAATTTGTTTTTTCGAAAATTTATTTCTTTAATTTTTAATACTTCATTTTGAAATTATAAAGTGGAAAAAAGTGAATAAAGTTTTGTTTTTTTTTCCCACTTTATAATTTTAAAAATAAAATGTTAAATAATAATAATAAGTTTTGTCAAATGCTTTCTAATTATGCTCACACAAGTTTGTTGTTGAAGGGACATTCAAAATTCTGATCAGCAACTATACATCTCTTGTATTACATTACATTAGCCTTCTTCTCGAATAACCTGCTCAAAACTGGTAAATTTCTGGTAGTTGTCTACGTCTTTAATCAAAAACTTTTGTTTTCCACACAGTACCGATATTACTGTAACAATTAACTATAATGTGACTAATAAAAGAAAAGTTTAAATGTCGCATGCAAAATTTTACTAAAAAGAACCTTTTTGGCTCTGAATATTTTCCGGAAAAACATAGAAAATTTTCAGAAAAAGAAAATTTTCCACCTCACATCACTATTTGTCTTAATTAATTTTGTACATGTAAGTATAAATAAAATATTGCTTCTATCACAACTAAGAAATCAACAGTATATTCTTTATAAAATCGACCATCTCTACACAGTTTAAGAAATTACAAATATATATTTGTATAATAAAAATATAAACAAAATATATTAAAAAAAAAAAAAAAAAAAAACTGGTGGATGGGTGGGCAGATGTTTGATTAAGGAGGAAGGGTGGTGTTGTTTGGCTGGTTGGTTGGGAGGGTTTGATGTTGAATAAAATTAAAATTATAAAAAAAAAAAAAAAAAAAAGGTGGGGGGGGGAGGATTACTGTAAGTTACATTCTTATTTTTTCTGGTTGATACTATGAATTTTGAACTCTTTTATCCTTAAATTTAATTATGTGCATCTGGTTACTTGAGGCTTCCCTTGTTAAGTTTGAACAATCCATCTATTTGCATAACAAAAATAAGATCTTATATTATTAAAAAAAAAAAAATCTTTTAAATTATAATTTTAATTATTGATGACTGCCTTACAATGCTTATCCTTATATGTGTGCTCTTTGGCATTATTGCTTGTAATTGAGTCTTCTTAAAACTTAACATTTAATACTTCTTAATACTTTGACTTCAAGATTACTTAATTTTGGGTTAATCATATAGGTTCAATTCTTCTTATTACTTAATCGGTGCTAAAAATTATTCTTATTACTTGATTGGTGCTAAAAATTATCTTAATCTTGCAGTCAATACTTCTAAATTATCTTAATCTTTCAGTCAATACATCTTAATTACACTCCTTATTGCATTGGCTTTTTCTCCTGAAATAATTTAATTGTTTTTATAGCTAACCGAAAGATGGTGCTTGCATTCTGATGTCTTATACATTCACTCTTCAGTCTTCAGTCCTTAACTTAAACGATTTAATTATTAATGTTTTTGTTACGATTTAATTTAACTCTTCTAGTTTTAATTTCATTTAACTTTAAAATCTATTTTAACATTATCATTTAATATTTACTCTGTGTATTTCATCTTTAATGAAAATGCTCTGAAGTATATTCGATTAATCGATATCTGTCGAGCTTTTATTTTAACTTCAATTTAGGTTTTGGCATCATCCTTTTCTCCAGTTTGTGTTAACTGTTATACATGTGGTTACTATGCTTCTTTCATGTTATCACTTTGGTTTCCATTAAGATTTTAATTAATCTTTATTTAATCTTTGTTTTATTTAATATTTCACTTATTTCTCATTCTTTGTGGTTCTTGCTGCTTCGATCGGGGCGTGAAATGTTATAAATTGCTATGATTAGCAATATCGTTTTACGAAATCGGTGCAGTTTTCACAGCTTTATGAAGTGTGCGCCCCTTGATAAGTATGCTTCTAATTTTAAGCATTTATATCCAATTAATTCTGTGGTTAATTTATTTTTCTCTCTCATAAGTTTGATGGTCCTTTTTTATTTTCATTCAGGTCGGCGTAAGTATTTTAAGTTACTATCGTAACTCATTGGTTCTTAATCTATATCGCAACTTTTTGTGTCATTCTTTCCTCTATGTTAAATTCAGTTCTATATTTTTGTGTGCTGTTATTGTTTTAGTTCTATTAATTGCTAAATTTTAAGATTAAATTTTATTACGTTATCTATTTTATATATATATATATATATATATATATATATATATATATATCAGAATTGTAATTCTCAGCGATTTATACACATTTATTTATTTGTTGGCTATTTGCAGACTCGATGTAGTATTTTATCTGCGAATTTATGACAAAATATACTAAAACAGACATTTATCCCCTACTTACTATATTTCTAATTTATTTTAATTGGATAGGATATTGTAGGAGGTGCGTGAATTGGGGTGTGCAATACCATTTTTTTTAACTAAGATTTAGTTATATTTTACATTTTTACTTTTAATAATAAAGACTATAAATGAGAAAGGTAAGCGCCAATCCTTGATTATTAATTGCTATAGAGGCAATAGTTATAGAAGCGACAACGAAAATCTCGCTTAGGGTCGATGTGAACTGAAAAAATATTTTTATTTTTATTCATTTTTTTTTTTTTTTTAGTTTTCAAATTCTTAATACATAATGGTGAGAAAGTTATGTTTAATATTACGGAATAACCCATTAAAACATTTTTGAATCGATTAATATAATATTTTCGTCCCTACCACCTCCCTAAAACAGGATACGGAAAATAATTTAAATCGACAAAACTATTTTATGATTTTCAGATTCTCAATAGGTGAGAGAGAGAGAGAGAGAAATGTATCTTTATTTAATATTATTAATCAATAATACCTCCGCTAAAATATATTTTCAGTCAATTAATATTCTCCCTCCTTCCTTACTACTGAGAGTTATAAGCAATTTCTAAAGAATAAACTCTATTTTAAAAAAAGAAGAAGAAAAGAAAAAAAAAATTCCGAGCAATATGTAGTTTTCACGATATTTTTTTACACTTCAGGATTTCTTAGCAGTGTTTCCGCTACGGTAGCATTTCTAGCAAAATGCTAAAAGCCTTATCCAGAATGCAAAATGAAATAACATGTTTTTGCTTTAGCATCTTACTAAATACAAAATTGAAAAAAAAAAAATCATCGGCGAAAATATATTATAACGTATTTTTCCTGGGAATAAAAGAAAAAAAATCACAACACTGATCAAGAAAAATTCATCGGTTCATGCATATAAGGAAAATCAAACGCTGAACAATGCATAAGAAGGGGATCAATGCAGGGAATCAATTTGTAAATAAACATGAAGCATTTGTAAAGTGGTGTAATATGAAAGAAAGAAAAATTATGAATTGTAAGCCAAAAAGCTTTGAATAATAATAAACAAATTTCACTTATATTTCTTTTTTTTTTGGACGTTATGTTTTTATTTTCAGATACAGTATAAGCTTAATGTAGTTTTACATGCTATAGTGATAATTATATCTCCAGAAAAAGAATATTAGTTGTATCTAAGATGTTCATATTGCTTTAAAAAAGTTTACAATTCAAAGTAATAATCTAAAAAGTTTAATATTTTTCATATCTGCCAATAAATGTGTTTAAATGTATGCTTGTAGTATATTCGAATTGATCTGGCTACAGTGGTATAAATTACATTTTTGTTTTTTTATTTCAAATTTAAAAATTTTTACCTTCTGAGTATAACTCTTTAAAGACCTGATTAAAAAATTTTAAGTTTAATTTACAAAGGAAAATCAAACATATCAAGGTGTTTTTAATAATGTGTAAACTGATATTCATCTTTTTCTACTGTTTCTGGTATTTTAGCATTTTGCTAAAGCTTTTTTCTGATTTTAGCTTTTTTGCTAAAGAAAATTTTTACTCAGCTTAAACCCTGTTTCTTAGTTTCTCGAGATTCCTAAAAGGCTATTATCCCTTCTTTTATTTTTAAACAAAGCCTTCATTTATTCTGAGTATCTGTGTTTGTTTACACTTCGGAGCAGGTAAAAATACCAAGCTTCATCGGATTCTGCCTAACTGGGAATCACGTGACCACGTGCGCGACACCCACTACACACCTGAACGAGGGAGAAAGGGAAAGGGATTCTCTCTTTGATCACGAGACACATCCTCAGGGGAGAAAAATAAAAGTGAGGCACAAGTGAAGTGAAGCGAGAGAGATGAATCGATTCGAAAATGTGTGCCGCTCCGTCCTTGGTCCGACTCTCTCAGGAGAAGAAAGTGAAAGTGGATCACCAGGTCACTGGGTCTCTGCCAGAGAGACCTCGGCACACATAAAAATACAGATATAGGGCCACGATGTCCAAAGAAAGAAAAAAAAAATAGGCATAAAGTATTTAAAAATTGTACTAAATGTCATTCTTTTGTTAAATAAAAAAAAGTATTAGCAAATATCCTGTAAAAAGAATTAACATACGTATAACAATCACAGGCATAATTAAACTACTTATTGTAAGCAACACAATCGCATTTAGAATTTTTGTATGCAAAGATGTTTACAACCCTCTATGACCTATAAACGAAAAAATTATTTATTTTAAAATCTAGCAAAAGAAAAATAGAGTGAATGCTGTGGCGATTAAAAATTTTAATGACTCATTTTGATTCTTAAGAATAATATATATAAAATGGTCTTGAAACTTAACAAAATACGCTTTAATTATTTAAGTTATTTCTTAATACAGCGAAACCTCTCAAAATGGCATCTTTAATGAATGGCCGCCTCCAACAAGGGCAACAAGTGATAGTTTTTCCCCCAGACTAAAATTTTTCCTAAAGGATTAATACTAATTTATCTTCATTAAAGCAAATATAGAAATGTATACTTTTCTTACAGGTTGGCTATGCATTTGATGTTTTTGATTTTGCCTGATTTTTCATGGACAAATTAATATAAATTACCTTCAATTTTCCCCGAGTCATTTTCATCCACTTTGGCGAGACATTTTATAAAATCAATATTTTCATTTAGCATTTCTCGAGTGTAATAGAGATCCCCCCCCCCCACCCCCCAGATTTTAAAATGTTTCCAACGTTGCAAAGTACCCAGACTTTTGCCTGTTTTTCACATTGCTAGCCGCTCTGTCTTAGAGGCCACATATTGCGAGGTTAGGCGATATATATACATTTCTTTTCTTTTTTTTTTTTTTTTCCCTTGACTTGAACTGATCAAGATAACCATCTAACCAAGATTAATTTGCAGATGGAAAATACTTTCACCCCTCTCAAGAAACTGGTTTATTCCTCTCCTTTTGTGAAAAGATGCATCTAAAAGTAAGAATAGCATTAAATATGGAAGGGAGAAATGTAAATCTAGCTTAGTATAAAAAAAATTAAAGCACACATTTCTTGCCTGGAAACCTTAAGAGCATACAATACCTAACCTAACCGACAGACAAAGCCCGGGTTTTGGGAATTTATTTCCAAAATTCCTCACTGCCTAATGTATGATACATTATATGTATACTTTTTTTTTTTTTTTATTCCACTTTTACATTAAGAAAATTCACAACCGTTAAATTTACTATTCGTTTCTCAAAAAACGATTTCCCACGTTTTTAACATTTTCTATATACAAAGTGCGAAAAAGGCATTTAATTATTTTTTCGCTTTTTTAAACTGAAAAATAAATATTAAAAATTTAAAAAACAACTTTTAAAAAAACAAAGACCTATTTACTCAGAAATGATGCTGAGTAGAACACTTTGATCCAGGATATAAAAGAAACTCTAGAAAATAAAACTATTACTAACGATTTGTTTTTAATTCAAACAAATTAATTATTATTACAAAGCAGCAGAGACAAATAAATGTAAGTTTGAATAATCAAAATCAATTTAAAATTTTAATTGTTGCCTGAATTATGATTCTTATGAACAGCCTGAGAGCCATCCCTCTAGGAGTGGGTTTTCTTTGCAAGTTGGGTGCCTCTCTTAGAGAGATTTCACTGTATCTTCTCAATTTTCAACTTACGTTTCTTAATTAACAGCCATTGTAAAAACTTTTCACCCCACAAAGGCTATTGTTTTCAATATAAGATAGACACTTCAGTGAGCCATCTGGGGTTTTGGGTGCAGTTGGCTTGATTTTGCCCGACCCGAAAAAACCTGGGTGGGTTTTTTCAATAAAACCCACTCGAAAAAACCCAAGATAAAACCCATGTGGGTTTTTTCAAAGTCCTTACTTAAAATTAAACTTTTATCAAATTTACAATAAACATATAAATATAAAACAAGCATTATACACATTGTTAGAACAAGAACAAAGAATCTTTTTAAATATTGGAAGTGCTCAAACTGCTTTATTAAAAAGAAATTCCGCATGAAAAAAAAAAAAAAATGAAATAAAATTTTACCTTATTTAAATACAATAATAAATTATATATTAAAAATATAAAAGCAAGAAAAAAGAGTTGTTTGTCAGTATAAAGAAAATTAGGGGACTTGAGGAATGCAGAATATAAATACTAAAGAAAAATCAAATTAAAAAAAAAAAAACTAGCTGGAACCCGTCGAATTCGACGATCATTTTATTGACCGTAATGTTTCAAAAAACATCGCATCATTATTTGAATGTATTTCAAGTTGAAACATCTAATATAATTTACGACATTTCACTTAAAAAAAAAAAGAAAGTCAGAAAAATGCTTATAAGTAGAAATACTATATATGACATGACTTTCAACAAAGTACAGTCAATGTGACGTCAAACTGACTCCAAATAAACAGTTCCTATCTTTCATTTTCTATTTCGTTTAATACTAAGACTACATGTTAGCTGACCCGTCCGGCGTTTCTCGGGCCCATGGTAATAACCTTAAATGAACCTTAAATTTGTATGGTTTTACATCTTTAACTCAATTTTGTTTGAATTTCTATTTTTAAATAAAAGCATCGTGAAAAAATAATCAGCTGTAGCCAAAAAAATTACCTCGAACCGAACGAAACTTTGCCTTGTGACCTTGGTGCCTTCGGTAGCGCATACGCCGGCCGCTAATAACATAAAAATATTCCCACAAATTAACATGGAACCCAACGAACCCGCTCGGTGTTGCCCGGACCCATGATACCTTAAATGAACCTTAAATTTGTATGATTTTATACCTTTAATTCGATTTAGTTTGAATTTCTGTTTTTAAATGAAAGCATCACGAAAAAAATAATCAGCTGTAACAAAAAAAATTACCTCGAACCGAACGAAACTCTGCCTTGTGACCCCGGTGCCTGCGGCAGCACATACGCGGGCCGCTAATAACATAAAAAAATTTCCAAAAAATTAACCTGGAACCAAACGAACCCGCCCGGCAATGACCGGGCCCATGATAATAACCTTAAATGAACCTTAAATTTGTATGGTTTTATATCTTTAACTCGATTTTGTTTGAATTTCTATTTTTAAATGAAAGCATCACAAAAAAAAAAAAAAAAAAAAAAAAATAATCTGTAACCAAAAAAAAAAAAAAAAAAAAAAAACCTCAAACAGAACGGAACTCGGGCTCGTGACCCGGTGCCTGCGGCAGCGTATATACAGGCCGCTAATAACATGAAAAATTTCTCAAAAATTAACCTTGAACCGAGCGAACCTCTGACTCGTGTTACCTCTGCCTGTGACTGCTGCACTGTATAGCAGGCATGCATGCTACACACGCGTTGCAAATTCCACTTTTCTCCACCAAGGGGTGCAGTATGTTGTATACGAACATCACCAATCGCCTTGAACTTCCAAGACTTTTCAAATAAGGTGTCACTGGTGGTGTCAACTGCAAAATCCTTTAGTTGCCCTTTCCACCGCCATGGGGCACAGCGTGTTCTATACGAACAACACCAACGGTAAGGAAATACCAAGACCTTTAAAATAAGGTGTAACATGATAGGGTCGACTGCAAAATCACCTAGTTCCATTTTTAACCACCAGGGGGTGCAGTATATTGTGTACGAACATCCCCAATCAACATGAAATTTCAAGACCTCTATCACCAATCGCCTTGGATTTCCAAGACCTTTCAAATAAGGTGTCACATGGTGGTGTCAACAGCAAAATACTTTAGTTGCACTTTCCACCACCAGGGGGCGCAGTGTGTTCTGTACGAACATCACCAACGGTCAGGAAATACTAAGACCTTTAAAATAAGATATAACATGATAGGGTCTACTACAAAATCACCTAGTTCCATTTTTCACCACCAGGGAGCGCACTATATTGTATACAAACATCCCCAATCAACATGAAATTTCAAGACCTCTATCACCAATCGCCTTGGATTTCCAAGACCTTTTAAATAAGGTGTCACATGGTGGTGTCAGCTGCAAAATCCTTTAGTTGCACTTTCCACCGCCAGGGGGCGCAGTGTGTTCTGGACGAACATCACCAACGGTCAGGAAATACCAAGACCTTTAAAATAAGATGTAACATGATAGGGTCTGCAGCAAAATCACCTAGTTCGATTTTTCACCACCAGGGGTCGCACTATATTGTATGCAAACATCCCCAGTCGACATGAAATTTCACGACCTTTAAAATGAGGTGCTACATGCGTGGGTCTAGAACGGATTTCCCTCTCAAACTAATTTCCCCCTCCCCCCCCCCCCTCCAAATCTACTTTCCCCCTTTTCCCCCCTTTAAAATCGAAAATTCCAAATTCGCAGAAAGTGATTTTTTAGTATTCGACTCTAGTCCCCATATGTACAATTTCTTCACCGTGAAGTAATTTGAAGCTTAGTTAAGCTCGTAAACGTGTTTTTAACCCGGGGGGAAACAGTTCCCCCCCCGTTCGACTTTTTTATATTTTTCTCTTCTCATAGCACATCTACAGACCAAGACCTTTTTTTAGACACCTCAACCAAATTTTTACACCAAGTAGTTCTCTTAATATAGTGGAGACAGACAAAAACATGTTTCAAATTAATATATAGATTCTGAAAACCTTAACAGTATAACACTGTTAAGTAATGTAAAAGGAAGAATAATTAAAACTATTTTATGGAAATCTATTCAGTACAAAAAAAAAAAAAATAATAATAATAATAATGAAGCAATACTAAATAATTATTAAAATCCAGTTTTTGTTGTAAAGGGCAGATAAACAAATTTTTAGAATAATTAAAGTACAATTATTTAATAATACAATAAAAAAAAAAGTTTTATAACTCAATCGTAAATAGACTAGAAATTTTAAAATAAAATTTTTTAAATTTTGATTTTAATGAATAATTAAAATTTATTTTTTTAAATTGTCCTATTATGAATGATATGTTTAAAAACGGCAAGAAAGAAAACATTCTTAAAAACTCTGATAAAACTCGATAATACTCTGAAAAAAAACCTTATAAAACCCAAAAAATCCCGATTAAACCCAATAAACCCCCAAAAAATTCCTGATAAAAACCTGAGTTTTTTTTTTAACACCGTTTGGGTGTCACTCAAAATAAAAATAATAATATACTCCCCAAATCCCACCAAATAAAAAAAAGAAAAGAAAGAAAGACAAAAGAAAAAAAAGAAGGGGAAAAAAATACTCTTCCCCCCCTTGGAAAAAAAAAAAAAAAAAAAAAAAGATAGCATCCGAAAACTCCCCCTGTGTGTG
This sequence comes from Salticus scenicus, assembly GCA_963930645.1. NCBI lineage: Eukaryota > Metazoa > Arthropoda > Arachnida > Araneae > Salticidae > Salticus > Salticus scenicus. Next base: position 319,368,419 of record OZ005648.1, on the reverse strand, counting down.
CGTTTTTCCAACTCTGCTATGAATAGCTGTAAGTGCATTATTAAAAACGTCAGCTATTCCTTTTGAGAAGGACCCCATTTCCCTCCCCCTTAAACGGTTTGAAAGGTTAATTGCGAGCACCTTTACAAGGCACTTTTTAAAATAAAAATGCGTAAATGCTAAATTTAGACTGACCACGGATGGACAAATCTCAGTTTTTTTTTTTTTTTTTTTTTTTTAACTGTGAATGATTGATGTATTATAAAAAAAAAATAATCGTTTGTCAACAAAGGAAATATTTAGTTTTAACTCATTGGTCTTTCTTTCGTCGACTGCAGACTGGATGTCTAAATAATTGCAAGATAAAAAGAACTTTTTATATACCCCGTTTTTAAATTTTCTGTTGAATCATATAAACTTGACACATTACCCGAATAATTACAAATGCATTGTCATCGTGTTCTGAGCTATTCTAAAAGTTTTAAATGTCTAGCAAGTCGGGAAGTTAGCTAAAAATCTATTGCAAGATTTCTACTGGACAAACAAGGAAGCGAGTTGAAAGCGATATAAAAAAAAACGTTGGTTTTAAAAATAAAATATTAATCCTTTTAGAACAACATATATTAGCATCATGAACTACATTAGCACTTCATCAATATGTAGAAATTTTTTTAAGTTATAATGACGTCAATTTTTGTGCGATGCCAAATTTAACTTTTTATAATTTTTTACTGTTCACGTTTAATTAAATGTATTTATTTTTATGTCAAAAGAAAATAAACTCGTTTTTTTCCCCCTTACAATTAAATTATAGCTAATATTTAAATGGCTTATTTTAAAGCTATTAAGAGCTAATTATTTTCATATTTTAATTAAAAGAAAACGAATCAAAAATTCGAAAATCGGGCTTCGAGGTATTGCGTTGTCGTCGTGTTCTGAGCTATAAGTTTGAAGTTTTAAATGTCTAACTAGTCGGGAAGTTAGTTAAAAATAGATTGCAAGATTTGTACTGGACAAACAAACAAACAAGAAAGCGGGTTAACAAAAACATGGTAAAATGTCTTTTTCGCATAATTACAAATATTTTTAGTCTCATATACATGAAGAAGAAGAAGAAAATGTGTTTTTCATAGATTATGAACTTTTTCAACTGCTCTTTTCATCGTTTTATCTTCAATTATTTTACCTCTATGATGACACCTTCAAACGCATTTCATTTTTAATTATGCTGAATGAAAACTCTAAAATTATCATTGAAGTTTTACTTTTCAAGCAAAACCCAAACAACAGATTGTTTTTGAGTGCCCTGTAAATCGAATTAATTAGGCTATTCAATACCTCATTTTATCAGAAAAATAGTTTCGTGTACTTTAATACAGTATGTTAATTCCGATTTGTTTTGATGAGTAAGATATTAAAATGTCCGCTTCCCTACCTATATATATATATATATATCAGCAATAATCCACCTCGTCATCCTGCACTGATGACGTGGTACGCTTTACGCTACCGAAACTTCAGTCTGCACTTAACAATTTTTTACACTGGCGTTTTCAACGTTGTGTAAATATTGATATTTTTGTTCAGCGTCAAGTCTAGTTATTTATTAAAATATGCTTTTAAAAAAATACCTCTCATAGATAGTAAAGAATCGGAAACCTTTTATAAATCCAAATTAAAAGGGCTATTTATAACATTTTCAACAAAAAACTTGCCATTAGGAATTTCTATACATCAGTTCCAAGGCATTTTAAAACTATTTATGGAAATTAAAAAATACAGAGACGCAGACGAACCGAAATCACGATCACTTTGAAACTTTGTCGGAAAGTGTTAGGAACTCCTAACAGAGCTCAAAATGCACTTCTATCAATTTCCAGTATTATCCACTATAGTATCTCAATTAGAGGTCTGCACTAGCCGAAATTTTGCGGCCTGGCCCTTTACGAAAGCTCTGCTTACCCGCCAGTACCTTTTTTTTTTTTTTTTTTTTTTCCCCTGCAATGTATGGCCTGGCCTGGACAAAAACCGTTAAAAGCAAGCCCAGTCCGATTAAAAAAAATAAAATAAATCACCAAACAATGTAGAAAGGTATTAAAAATGGTTATTACTGCTACAAAAAAGAAAGAAAAAAAAAAAGAATAATGTTTCTTCATTAATTTTATAGTATTGTATGCAGCACAAAGGTTTTTAAAACTTCTCAATGATAAAAGTACCTCACACAGAAAGCAATGCTTTGTATTTCTTTTGCATGTCTGTGTACAAAAAGTATTTTTACTATAAATACTATTTTCAAATTTCAAAGCATTCTAAAAAAAAATATATGTATATACAATAGATAGATAGATATAAATTTAAGCACACACAGGCAGATAAACAATTGCAGAGTGTTCATTAAAATGAGTGTTATATTTATTAAATACTTTAAAAAATGACGTCCTTTTTATGCTTGAAAGCACTTAATTCCTAAATTCTCAAAAACAATTATAACTTTTTTTTAAAAATAATAATATGACGCCAATAGAAGTACAAAAATTCTTTTTTAGTTTCCTTATCTCATGCACCCCTAAGTGACTGAGCTGGTCGTTCGGAGTTTTTCGTGATTTTCTCCGAAACTCAGATAAATACAGACTAGAACCCTTTAAAAAGACACCCCACCATACAGCGGATATTCTCCCAGAACTAGGTCTCTTGCGTTGACAATCGGTTCTCCCACACACTTACGTTAACCCCCCCCCCCCCCCCAACTCAATGATATGACTCGACTTAAAGGGGGCGGTGGACAATATATTTTATACACCAGTTACAAAGGCAAAATTGGGACCCTTTTGCTGCCTTTTCCCAAAATTCAAATCCATTTAAAAAAATAAATAAATAAATAAACCTTCGCAAAATTTAGATTCATAAAAGCACCCCTTTCATAAGATTTCGTTTTATAAAAATGATTACTTTGTAAATTTTTTCCATACTTACAGCATTATTTTTAATGAGTGTCTATACTTGGTTCAAAGAAATGTTATTAACTTGATATTCAAAATTAGATAAAGCAACTGCTAAAATGAAAGATTTCTCACGATAATTCTTTTTCTCGCGAAAAGAAATAAAATTTCACAATAATATTTTTTTTTTTTTTTTTTTTTTTTTTTTAATAATGCACCCCAAAAATTAAAATCTGGATCAACCTCTGAATTCATAACTTCTGATCAAAATGTTTAAATCTAATTAAATTTTGAAAATTATTAAGAGCTTTTTTGTGTACAGCTTCACGGAAAGTATTCCACTCTCGCCTAAGTCTAAGTATACAACTGGCTTTCCCTTATATACCGGACAATTACCATAATTGTTCAACTAAAATAAATTTATGCGATAAATGACCCAAAAAGGCATCATTTAAAAAACTTTTGATATAAAAATACACCCAGTTCTTTTTTTTTTCCCCCTCCCTTTTAATGGTGTTGGTATTCTAGGACTAGGAAAGTCCCTTCCGCGGTGTCTTTCTAAAGAGTCCAAAGCCCGTATTTACGTACGTTTCGGAGAAAAGTACAGAAAACTCCAAACGGCTAGTTCAACAAACTTTTTTTTTCTCCCACAATGATATCAAACTGTCAAAATTATAAATTGCAAAGATATAGGTACTAACGGACTTGATTTGCACGCTTGTAGCATAGGAAAAGCCCTTTTCATTCAAAATTCCTTCGCATCAAATTTATATGCAATTTTAACAAAGTACTTTCTAAAAATTTCGCTTTTCGAAAGATTAGCCCATCAGAGTAGAGTGTAAGTATAGATACGTAGAAAAGTGAATTGAAAAAAAAAGAAAAGATAGAAAGTCTTCCCGATAAACAGGCATAAATAAATATAGAGATAATGGCGCTTTGTCCATTTTTTTATTTTCCCATTCAGAGATAAATTTGTTGTTTATTAAGTGCCTCAGAATTCCAGTTCAAGGTGACGACGCCAGAGCGCATGCGCCCTACCTCTACGCCGTATCGCGCGCGCAAACGAAAAAGTGGGTCACCCACTTTTCCGGAACGATCTTGAACTGAATGCGCGCGGCCCACACAAATACTGACCGCTACACGCATTTGATCGGAAACGACTGAAAAGGGCCGGACATACCAGAGAGAAGGGAAAAAGAAAAAAAAAAAAAAAACTTGAGAAAAACTCCAATGAGTAAAATGTATTCAAAATTTTTTGTAGGACTTAACCGAACCTACTTCATTTTTCCGAAAAAAAGTTTTCATTACTTAGTCAATTTATCATCCAAAATTTATGGAGTAAACGGAGTAAAAACAATTTCTGGCACTTATTCTTTTTGAGTTCAGAATTAGGAAATCGCGAAAATATTTTTAAAGGGTCGCAGAAAATTTGGCCGGGTAACCTATTTGTCAATTGTTCATTGAATTTAATAAATTTAGCTCAGAGTATATTCATGAGACTGATTTGTTCTAAGAAGTTTAATTTTCTCGTACGATCCCATTTGGGAATTTTCTGATATTTTGGAAAATTTTTGAGAATTATTTATGGAATTTTATTTTTTGATTAAAAATATTCAATACAGACAGTTTATATATATGTATATAGTACACACACAAGGGTAAATATATATAAGGGGATTGTTTCAAAAATATCAAATAATTTTCAGATTTTTTTTTTTTTTTTTTTTTTTCCCCCAAGAAAAAATTACATTTGTGAAAATGTAGACCTACTTCCTGTTGTTGATGGATTTACACGTTTTGGGATGCCCTAAACACTATGCTCATTTTTAGAAAATGTCTGTCTCTGTGTGTGTATCAAAAATTTTGTGGACGCTTATCTCCTGAAACAATGAACAAAATCTAATCAAGCATGATTTTCAGCTATACCTGACTTAAACCGGTGTTGATTACGATTGAGGTAATTACTCAACAGGTGGCGTTGTTATCCCATTTTTACATATTTTTTTAACATGGTAGTATAGGACAAAATTTCTTATAAATGTACATCATGAGAACTTTCACTTTTCAATGTGAAATTAAAAACCATATATATATATATGATTATAAGAATCAACCAGGAAAATATTTTTGAGTAAGTAGGAGAATCGATTTCCATTGGAGGAGAGATGTAAATTTTCGATATGGCTATCTTTGAAAAGAACCACAGATCTGCGGCAATTTAAAATAAATTTATTGACTTTTTTCTCTTAAAAAAAAATAAAAAAATAAATAAATAAAATAAAAAAATAGCATTTCCTTAAATGTCAGTACAAAATTGAATTAAAATCACATTCTGAGTAGAAAGTATTAGTAATGCTTTTTTTTTTTTTTTTAAGTTTTCTTAGAGGATAATATAAACATCTTCACAGCGATTTCTTTCTTTCTGGGGCTCTTGTTTGAATGGGCAAATGACAGCATATATAGTACTCACTTTTACGTATCTTTTAACTTTCTTAACTTTCTCTCTTTTTAAGGGGGTGGAGGAGATTTCCACTACTAACCAAAGAACTTCCAATGAACTTTATTCAATTCATAATGCTGTAATCACAGACAATCAGCATTTTAGACACTTGTAAAATATTTTTTACTTTCTCTTACCCGTAAGGTAGAGAAAGTATTGTTTTTGGGTCAAATTTTCGAACGCGAGATTTTGTTATATTTACACCTTTTGAGGTCCCCTGAATACGAAAATCATGTTTTTAGCAAATGGTCTGTGTGTATGTCTGTGTGTCTGTCTGTTATCAGCATATCTTAAAAACAAATTACGGCATAAAGTTCAAACTTGGTATTCTAAACGTGTATCATATAGGGATGCTACAGTAAGCTTTTCGTTAAAATCAAGCAAATGGTTCGTGTATAAGGACAATCAAGAGAATTTTAATACATTACGTCTATGGGGGAAATTGCAGGAAAGTAGAGTTTAACGTCTTTTGACTGCACTAAACCAAATGAAACGAATATATATTTTTTGTAATAGAGATGGTTAACTGGGGGGAAAAAAACTGTATGTAGGAGCCTCGCCTCCCCCCTGGGGGGGGGGGGAAATTCCCCTCTCGAGGGGAGTAAATTTTCATGATGGGTATCTTTCAAAAGAGCTCGCCAATACCTTTAAAACGAATGGTTGAACCATCGATCTGCGATAATTTAAAACAAAGTTATCGATTTTTTTTTACTTTTAACGAAAAAAAAACTAAGAAAAAAAAAATCGTACTTTTTTTTTTTAAATATTGAGAATAAAGTGTACTTTTTTTTGGATATTTCGTGTTATACTACTTCTCTAATATGGAAATCGTCTGCCTTATCATAAAATATAATTTTTTTAAATAATTATTTTAATAAATTATTTTTTAAAATGAGAATTATTTTTTAATAACCGAATTAAATTCTATATAAATGTAGGTGCATTAATGAAACGGGGGGTTGCGGGAGGTGGTAGACCCCCCTCACACAGAACTAATTATTATATAAAACTCTTCCGAAGCCTAATTTGAATTGTTTAACATTGGTTTACATAACAGTACTCGTTATCTTACATTGATCTCCAACCTGTATTTATAGTATTAAATTTCAGGGTAAGAGAAAGTCGTGTGAGTGACACACCAGATTATTTTAAATTAAATACAAGAAGATAAATAATTTGATAATGAGTTCCTAACATGCACAACATATATCGTATGAATACAAGTTAAGTCGTTTATTAAAAATTGGATTTTATGCCTTCTCATTTATTCGTAGCTATAGGTCAATCCCTTGAAACAAAGTTTTAAAAACGATACTTTGCTGTATACTTAAACTGCAAAACAGAATCCAATTCCCTTCAGCGATACGAGAACGTAAATAATTCAATTTAAAAACATTCATGCAGCGGTACATGCTATCAACAGTAAACAATTTTTTTTTTAAGCAGAGACTGCGCTTCGCTGTAAATAGTTAATAAAAGTTCTTTTTACCGACCAATGAGAGAAAACTTGCTCATTCGGGACTGCCATAGTTAATCGCCTGTAACGTAGACACAATAATTGGCTGGTTTTAAATCTTATTTGAAAAACAATTTTTTTTTTTTTTTTCAAAGATGTGACGTCATTATTTTTGTAATTCCTGGAAGAAATATAATGGAGGCAAAAAAGAGCACCTTTCTTTTGAAAAATTAAGAAGACGCGAATCTAGTCAAAAGGCGCTATAGCTAGTCTAATATTTTCACAATGAAGCAAGCAAATTAATTGGTCGCATTTTCCAAATTTGGAAGAAACTCTTTTTCAGTGAGCATCAAGATCATTCAACCCCCATGTTAACTCATGGGGAAATTACACAACACACATATTTTTAAATTCCGCTTTTCCATTCAGAAAATTCCTGACTTTTAAAATATGCCTCGTTTTTACTTTCTTGTATATTCAATAAAAGAACGTATTGAATTCGTAAAAAAACTTTTGACCTCGGTTTTCGACGGATTTACACGTTTTGAAAGTCTAGAACACGATTTGACCGTTTTTAGAAAATATCTGTCTCTCCGTCTGTCTGCTTGTGTGTATGTGACAAAATTTTGTAACAATTGTATCTCAGGAACTACTGCACAGAATTTCATATATAGTTTCACTTTGACATAAATTAGTGCCTATCAACTTTTGGTGAAAATCGTCCATCAGGTGGCGTTGCCATCTCGTGTTTTCTAAATTTTTACCATGGTGATATAGGATAAAATATCGTATAAATGTGAATAAAGAGAATTATTTTTTAATAATCATTATAAAATTAAAAATAATTATTTGTAATAGTAAATGGGATAGTCAACTGGGAATTTTTTTTTTTTTTTGTATATACAGGAGCATCGCTTCCCACCCTTGAAGTGGGAAGTTCCTGCAGAGGGGGTTAAATTTTCTTTATGGGTATCTTTCAGAAGAGCTCGTCAATACCTTTAAAATGAACGGTTGAACCATCGATCTGTGATAATTTAAAATAAAGCTATCGATTTTTTTTTCTCCATCATTTTTAACCTTTTTTTTTTTTTTTATTTATTTATTTGGGGGGGGGGGGGGGTTATGTCATACAGAGAATAAAATTGACTTTCTTCCGATATTTGGTGCTTTACTGCTTCTCTAGAATGGTAATCGTCTGAATTCATCATAGAAGATAATTTTAATAAATTATTACTTTCTTCTATATTCAATAGAAGAAAGTATTGGATTCGTAAAAATTTTCGACATAAGGTTTTTGATGGATTTACACGTTTTGAGAGCTGTAGAATACGATTTGACGATTTTTAAAAAAATGTATGTCTGTCTGTGTGTGTGTGATAAAATTTTGTGGCAACTGTATCTCAGGAACTACTGCACAGAATTTCATACAAATTGGTATGTAGTTGCACTTTGACATAAATTAGTGCCTATCAACTTTTGGTAAAAATTGTTTTACAGGTTGCGTTGTCATCTCGCTTTTTCTAAATTTTTAACATTGTGATATAGGACAAAATTTTGTATAAATGTGCATAAAGAGAATTATTTTTTAGTAATCATTATGAAATTTACAAGAATTATTTATAATACAGATAGTCAACTGGGAAAATTTTTTTGTATCTGTAGGCGCCTCGCCACCCCCCCCCCCCTGGGGGGGGGAGTCCCCCCTCGAGGGGAGTGAATTTTCAAGATGGGTATCTTTCGACAGGTTTCGTCAATACCTTTAAAACGAATGGTTGAACTATGAATCTGTGATAATTTAAAACAAAGTTATCGATTTTTTTTTTACTTTTAACGAAAAAAAACTTTTTTTTTTTTTTTTTTTTTTTACGAAATTTAACGAAACTTGGTATTTAGTTGGCCCCTGACATGAACTAGAGCTGATTAGATTTTGGGATCAATCGCTCAACAGGTGGCGCTGTGATCATGTTTTTATTTTTAACATGGCAGTATAAGACAAAATTTCGTATAAATGTACATAATGAGAGTTATTTTAATCCTGTGATTGTAAAATTAATATGAATTATTGATAATAGTAGTAGTTAATTAGGAAAAGAATTTTGTGCATGTGGGGGCATCGCTTCCCCCCTCCCCCTTGGGGGAAGTACGCCCCCGGGGGGTAAATTTTCAAGATGGGTATCTTTCGAAAGGTCTCGTCAATACCTTTAAAACGAATGGTTGAACTATAAATATGTTATCATTTAAAACAAAGTTATCGATTTTTTTTTTTTTTTTTTTTTTTTTTAATATATATATATATATATTGTTACTGAGTGAATTTGTGTGGGAAAATATAGAAGAAAGTGTTGTGATGGCCACAACATACTAGTTTTTACTGAGTAAATTTGTATAGGTTGGCTGGCTGATTGGGTTTAACGTCGCGCTAGTACTGCGCAATGGGTAATTGGCGAATTTGTATAGGAAAATACAGAAGAAAGTCATGTGGTGGCTCACAGCATACCAGTTTAAAAATATATTTCTAAAATTTTTATTTTAAAGCTGCAGAATGCAAAATTTCACTAACAAGGAAAGTATGAATCAGTAATATCGAACCCAGTACTTCCAATCTACCAGTTTTGAGCGTAGAACCGCTCGGCCTCTGGTGGGGGACTGGTTTCAATACGAATTTTCCTAATTCATACTTACCTTGTAAGTGAAATTTATCATTTTACGATTTCAAAATAAATTTTTAAAAATTAAAATAAATTGATTTTCATAAGTAAATAAAATGCTGATTTAGCGGTCATGAATATTTGAACGTGAAAATGGAATTTTAAAATATATGTGTTGTGTAAGGAATAATAATGGGGCAAATTTCCCCGTACGTTAACATGTGGTCTGAATTACCAAGCTCACTGATGTATGCGCACTCACTTTAACAGTTTTGAGGTTTTCTTCAAGCATTTTTAAAATAGAGATTTTATTTGGGATTCACCTAAGACGAACAAATGTTGAAATTTCTAATTGTTGCAAAAAAAAAAAAAAAAAAATTACGTATTAGACAGTTAAAATAGTATTCGTTTTCGAAAAATTAATTTTTTAAATGTGATTTTTGAATTTAAAAATGGGAAAAATTAGCAAGTGTATTTTTCTCATTCTTTAACTGTAAAGTGAAATATTAAAATTAAAAAAATTAAATTTTTATTCGTTTTCCAAAAATTAATTTTTTTTAATTTGATTTTTGAATTTAAAAATGGGAAAAAATAGCAAATGCATTTTTATCATTCTTTAACTGTAAAATGAAATATTAAAATTAAAAAAATAAATTTTTTGGAAAACGGGTACTCAATTTTTTGAATGTGAAAACGGAATTTAAAAATAACAGTTAGGCAATGAACAAGTTTCGCCATAGACTTACATATGATTTGGTGACCAAAATCGTAAGAGGGAGTGATGCAGCATCAAATTTAACTAATTGTCATACAGCGTGCTTCAACGATTTATGAGTTATTTATTTCATTTGCAGACATAGAATGGATTATACAGCGCTATGAATAGGTTGAATTTTAACAATTATCTACATGAATTTAGTGCATTTCTGCACATTGATAAAACAAAAATGTATACACAGAATAGCAGCAGCCTCTATCAAATGAATCAAACTAAAATTAATTGAAAGATTTTCATCGTATTAAGTTAGCTGAAATTCTATCATGTAAGCGTTTGGATGCAGATGCAAGTAATCGAATCGTTATGCATGGCAATAACAATGCCGCATATCACACGATATCCAACCTAATTGATGGCAATGATATTAAAATTCCTGGTTTGAATTTGGTGTTAACGCCAATTAATTACGCGAGAGTCCTAAATCTAGGTTGAAGTACTCTCTGTCGTAGCCTGTACTGACACGAGTTCTAGGGAAAATTACAGAAAACTTCGAATTCATAGGCCGACGTGCGCGCCCAGGTATTGAAAGCGGCACCTCCCGTCTACCAGCTTTGAGAGCAGAACCACTCGGTTACTGGTGGGACATTAAAATTCATGTAATTTCATTCATTAATTCTTGATTTACAGCGCCCCCTAACATTGTACAACGCACAGATAGGTTAAGATTCCAAAAAAGTCAAATCGTATTCTGGATTTCTCTTGACATAAATGCACCCAAAAGCACAAGTCGCGTAAACTTAATGAATATATAATTGCATTCATGAAGAAGAGGTCATAAAAGGTGGGGGTGGGGGGAAGGACATCGAAAAGAAATTGTAAAGAGCCAGACAGCGACTACGTTATACTATTAAAGAAAATAAATTCCGAGTTTTCTGGGATTAACGTTTCAAGCTGATTTATTTTGGCACTTCAGTTTGGAACGAGTTTTCGGTAAAAGTTACGTGAAACATAGAATAACACAAAGAAGTCACTAAAAGACCTGATGTGATTGTGGCGGAAGGCATTTTCTTTTGTCGTCTTGAAGGAAAAATCTAACTGAATCTGGCATCAAGGTCGTAGGAGATGAAAAGTAGGTCAAACCTCTGGTCTTTTGTTGCCACTTTCACTTTCAATATAAGAGACCCCTTCCTCTTCCCCCTCCCCCCTTTCTTTCTTCTTTTTGATTACTTTTGTTTTTTGTCCAGTCTCACTCTCGCAATGACCCACTTGACCAGCCGGGCGAATCACTCGCTCGTAAGCATAGAATCGAAGCAATGTAAGAGAAAGCATTAAATTTTAAGGTTGCATTACGACGATTTCAACTCACGACTGGACTGACATACGAAAATTTGCACAGCGATGAATGGAGGAAAGCACACAAATTAATCTATAATAATAGTAAATAAAACAAGAAATCTAGAGTTGGTAGCTTTCGCTTATTTTATTTAAATATAAATATTTCGCTTGGAATAAAAATCTACAGGTGAAATACAACTTGATAAAAACCCTGGCATTTTACTTTTGCGTTATTTCCTAGAGTATCTACAATCGGTATCCATCATTCCAGTAAAACATACGAAAGTTCAGTTATGTTTAAAAGAAATACATTTCAATACAAATTATTTTAAAAATTAAAAAACTATTCTTTTACGACCAATGTTCACTATATAAAGAATTAAACTTTTTGACTTCAAGTCGCTTTTCCACACTTAGAATTGTCAATTTTCTTTCAGGCAATCTTTAAGAGAATGTAGAGTATGCAGCAGGGTTATGCAGCCCGACACAAACCTGGCAGATGAATTTTTAAATCAACCCGAAATCCGACAACACAATTTTCATCTACCCACAACCGCAACAGATAATTTTAAGGACCCGCACCCGAAAAACGGAAACGAAGTAAAAATTAATAACTTATCTAAAAATAATGCAAAATTCTTAGTTAAAAAATAAATGTTCATTATTACACAATTTATAAACTTTTTTATAGACTGGTTATTAAAATTAATTACAAAATTAATGATTAATAAAGAAACGTTTTTAATTAATCTTAAATCTTAACTTTAAGTTTTAAGTCTAATCTTAACTGTCTGGGAAAAGATACCATTTGGATATCGAAACATATTTCAACTTGTACTTTTAAGAAATAAAAATGTATATTCACATATTGAGCGCTTTAATTATATTTATATAGAAAATAATTACTACTTCAATATTGTTCAATGTAACATACATTGTAAAAAAAAAAAAAAAAAAAAATCAAACTATGCTATGTAATATTCGTTGCTCCCAATTGTTATTTTGTGTATCCCACATTTCTCAGGTTCTCCAACTTTTGGCAGCCATAACCAAACATAGGTCTGCGGAGAGAAAAGAGGGGAAAAGGGATTTTTCGGTAAACTTCTTCTATTTAATAAAGAAGCATCAATAAACTGGCGTTGTAAAAATATTACTTACAAACTTTGAATAAACACCATAAAATGCAATAAACTCGCAACAATTGTTTCGGGTCAAAAAAACACACGACCCTTCATCAGGCGAATAAAGTAAGCACGAGTGCTGCAGTCAAAGCGGCAACGCACGACTGCAGCATTATTGCATTTTATGGTGTTTATTCAAAGTTTGTAAGTAATAAACTTCTTCTATGTTCAACCCAAAGATAATTTCATTTTTACCCATCACGTTTTTTTTTTTTTTTTTTTTTTTTTTTTTTTTTTAATACGGGTTTACAGAGATGCCAACTTCTAATGACAAAAAAGCAGGAGATTTTTTAACAGAAATCAGGAAACTTTTTCCAACAAGAAAGTTTGTAAGAAAAATGAGTAAAATAATGCAAATTTAATTTTAAGTAAAGCTTTATAAGCTTAGGAGGTATTTACAAAGCATCAGTATTAAAATTAAATGAATAATATATGTTTCTTGCAGTAAAACAAACTATATATATATATATAAACTCAGACGTACAGTTGTTTAAAATTTAAGTCAAAATAGACAGATTTGATCATTCTGCTCCTAATATAAAACAATAAGGATCTTAATTATCTTTGCAAAAGAAAAGGTAATAAAGAAATGAAATTATCAACTATATTCTAATGAAATTTGAATTCTTTAAGTTTTCAATAGTTATGGTATTTCAAAAAAAAAAAAAAAAAATTAATAATAAGACTTTTTCATTAAGCAAAAATGAAAGTTAAAAATTTATTCTTAGCAAAAATTAGCTTCAAAGCATTGTATAGTAATTCACATTCAAACTGAACTTGATAAATTGCAGGGCAAGATGAATTTCCATTTTCTTTCGAATTTTTTTTACCCAATCCCACAAATTTTAAACATAAATTATGCTAAGAGGGATAGATAAAAATTAATCAGAAAAGCAGGAGAAATGAGTGGAAAATCAGGAGCATGGAAAAACAAGCAAAAATCAGCGGACTCCTGCCAAAAGCAGGAGGCATGTCTGGGTTTACAATAAAGAAATCACTAATTTTATCATTATACTGAACTAAACATATCCTTTTTCATAATTAAAATAGTAATGTTATAGCCATCACAAAGTTTTCTTCTATATTTTCCTATACAAATTCAGACAGTACAAATTATTAAAATTATTAATAATTAATTTCATAACATTATTTTCCATTACGAATGCAGACGATTTTTTCTCAGAGAAGGAAACGTTAAATGTAGAAAGTATGTAAATTTTGTGCACTAAAGAAAACATCTGAGGATTTATTTACTTATTGCTACAAATGGAAACTAATTGTGTTTTAATAATCACAGATCTGTGATACAACCATTTGTTTTAAAAACACAGTTGCCAATCCTCCGAATTTTTTTTAACAACAATAATTTTATAAGCAAAAATAGCTTTCATTAGTAACGAAATTTTGTAATTAAATAAGGCGAAGATGACTAAAATTAGTGGTGTGAAATAATCCGGAAGGTCGGTAGCTCTTAAAGGTATTAAATTATTTTGAAAAATATTCAGATTGAAAATTTAAATCCCTTAGGAGTGTAAATTTTTAAGTGTGTTGGGGAAGCGATGTTCCTACAAGTACATTCCCCCCCCCCCCCTAGATGACTATTAATATTATAAACAATTCTTTTTAATTTAGTAATGATTTTGCCCATTTATACGACATTTTTTCCTATACTATATTATAAAAAAATCTGACTAAACGAGACGGCAACGCCCCTTGGTAGGCGATTTTCACCAAAAGCTAATCATAGAAAAATTACAACAAAATATGATTAAAAATGTTTATAATGGAAAATTCCAAGCATTACGGGAATAAAATTAATTTTGAGTCGGAAAAAAAAAAAAAATCTCAGTAATGAGCAAATGTCGTTATAGGAAACAGAAAATATTAATTAAGAATACAAGCCTACCGCTGCTTTTGGAGCAATATGCATTGACATTTCTTACAATAAGCAAATCGCATTATAGGTTTGGTTCAATTCCATCTCATACGAGCAGATATTTATCATAAAAATCGTGTAGACATGCGCTAAAATCTAATCAGAATGTGTGTGTTAACGTCAAAAAAAGCGCAAGGGTTTGTGAAATTCTGTGAATTTGTTCTTGAGCTAATGGTACACCACAAAATTCGAGAATCCAGTCAAATTATCTATAAGGGCGTGGTGGACGTTGAAGATCAATCTTTGAAATTACTGTCTTTGAGTTATTAAATTTTGCACACATGTGCATTGAAATGTATTATTATTAAATATACTAAAATTTCTCATAAATTATTAAAGTAAAAAAAAAAAAAAAAAAATCTAAATGCTCCAATTGACTGAGTTTTTAAATTTTCACTCGACTTATAGTTTATTAATGTATTCTAAACATTGTTGTGCATTAATTAATGGATTGATTGATACGGTTTTTTTTTTTTTTTTTTTTTTTTTTAATATTTTTATGTTTTAATGCCGAAATTTCATGCAAATTTTTAACATTAAAACATAAAAATATTTTTAAAAAATTAACTTATCAATCAATCCACAAAAATATTTAGAATATTTGGAGAATATGCATAGAGCATTTTGAAAAATTTCAAAAAATAAAACTTTGAGTTTAATTCTGTTTTTCAATAGCTTTCGAGAAATTTTAATATATTTAATGTTGATACATTACAATGCACGCATGCATGCAAAATTTCATAACTCAAAGATAGTAATTTCAAAGACCAATTTTTAAGCACAGTCACAAATTAAAGACTTAGTTCCTATAGAAAGTAAAAAAAAAAAAAAAAAAAAATGACTATATAATATAATAATTTTGTAAAAAAGCTGTATAAGTTAAAAGAAAAAAAAAAAAAAAAAAAAAAAAAGAAAGAAAGAAAGAAAGAAAAGAATAAATAAATAAACTTGCATAGTTTTCCTGGTATTCAATTTGATTCGTAAATTTTTTATTTAAAGTAAACTCTGTCGATTCATAATTTTTAGGCGCTCTGAAACGTTCTGGCGGAAATTCCAGGGATCGATCGTACTTTCGAATAAATTCCCGAGGAGGAATTCGAAAATAGAAACTTGAGTGAGTTATTCACGAGAGACCGGATGGGAGAGAGGATAGTAAAAGAGAAGAGAGTCAACGAGCAGTACATCAAGAAAGAGATTTTTAATATTTTTTTCGAAGATGCTTAAAACAACTTTACATTTTACGACAAGGCTCTTTAGAAAGTGGGTCAAACACTGAAATTTAATCAGTCATTCAACCACAGCAAAAGAAGAAAAGAAAAATTAGAAAAGCTAGGAGGGGAGGAATTTTACTTAATATTTCCTCCAGGACTTCTTTTTTTTTTTTTTTTTTTTTTTTTAATATTCATCAAAATATTCAAAGAATACTGCGTATTATGAAGGTAAATGTTAACATTAACAGTTCCACCAGGGGCCGAATTCTGCCCTTTAAGGTGGTAGACAGGAGGTGCCGGGTTCAAAACCTTTTCGAAAATAAAAATGTTTTTAAATTATCAGGGGTGTTTGTGTTCTGGTATATTTTCAGTCACAATTTTCTAACAGCGATATTTCTGATAAGTTTCTACAGTATTTTTTTTAGTAATTAATTTTAATGAAAACTACGATTCGCAAATACAAGGTAGAAAAAGCATCAAAACACCAACACTCCTTTTAAGGAATGTGTTAAAATATAGACATAATCATGCCATAAATTTCCTAATATTGGTCAAAAAATATTTCATAGCGAATTACTCTATCATGGCTATTTGTTTCTTATCTATGCGAAAAACCCGGTCACTTAGCCGTTCCAAGTTTTGCTAATGAGAGGTACATACACGCTGACCACATTAAAAAGATTTAATTTTCGGACTTAGGAAATCTCAAAGCGTATAAATACATAAAAAACTCAATTTTGAAAATTCGCCGCAAAAAAATGATACTTTCTTTACCATATACATTGGGGGGGGGGGGGGGGGAGACTGTTTTTATTTGCCAGATATATTACATAACATTGATTGTAGAATATAGCAGAATTTAAAATGTGCATAGCAGTTGTTTTCCAATTTCATACATATAAGAGAAAGGGAAACTTGCAACTATTATTTAAATTAACTGTCAAAGCCCAACTTGAAATAAGAAAGTTGAACTCGATTAGGACGGAATCGATTTCACCCGTGGCCCCCGGTATTTCGATAAGTCGCATCCCTTGACAGTTAAGTCCGAGCACACCACTGACCCATTTAGTAGCCAACAAATGTGGGTCAGTGGTGCGCGGCCTCACGCGACTCCAGTGTCAGGGCTCCGCACACGAAAGGGGGTGAAGGCCGGTATCTCCCCAAACAGGTAGTTATGAGAAGCCTAAAATAGTAATAAATATAATACCTCCGCAATAATGACACATATTAAAGGTGGGGGAAAATGACACACGAATCCTTACAGCTCTCCGAACCATGATAATTAATTTTACAAAAATATTTTTTTTTATTATTGATAAATCAAGTTTTCTCTCTCTCTCTCTCTCTCTACTGACCAAAGTCGTATCGTAACATTCGCCCTAAAAGTGCCTAAAACATTAATAAACTTTAGATTTTATTATCGTTCATTCGTTCTTCATTCAATATACAGAATGGCAAGAACTAGACTTGAAAAAATCCACTCTGCACGTGGCGACTTAAAAATAAACTCGTCACTCTTCTACCCATGACCGTTATAAGAATGAATTTCTTTATTCGACCACAAGAAAACTTCGTACTTTGGCAATTAAATATAAACTAAGTCAATTTACTTGGGGGAGGGGTTTATTAGTCACAAAAAAGTACATTTTTTATCAATTGACTATGAAAATATTGAATATTTAAACGGTCTATCTAGGAAACATTGGAATTCGAAAACAAACTCTTCATAAAAATCGATTATCTTAAAACAGACTCTTCATAAATATCAGATAATTTAAAATGCGCACTTTAAAAAAAACTTGGACGAGTTAAAAAAAAAAAAAAGGCTAATAAATTTAAAGAATCTACCGGGTACAAATAACATCATGCTTTCGTCGAACTCTTATTTATGTAATTTTTTAAAAAATAGTTTCATAATTAAAATGCAGCTTAAATACATAAATAATTTTTATTCATGGCAAAGTTCAACACAATCTTGAGCATTTTTTTTTCTATAAATTTTACTGCAGTTCTCTCAAGCATAATCTAGGAGAATGAGACAGCGTCTAAAGATGCATCCTCGTAGGCTAGTGTAGAAAAAAAATAAAATAAAATTATAAAGCACCAGCGAATAAAATATATCTTACAAAATGCTAAAAACTAAATTATATTTATTTACAGTATCCTCTAAAATCTCCCTTCAACAAAAGAGAGGTCAAAAAAGTCGAAAAGTTAAAACTTTTTTAACCCCCCCCCCCCAAAAAAAAAAAAAAAAGAAGAAGAAGAAGAAGAAGAAGAAGAAGAAACTGGTATGTTGTAGCCACAACAAGACTTTCTTCTATATAGTCTTATACAAATTCACGCTAGGCAAATTATTCAATAAATTATTATTTATTAAACTAGGGGGCTCTACCCACTGCTCGCTCCGCTCACCAACCCTCGAGGGAGGCTTTGCCTCACGCCGACTAGCTTCACTTATTAATCCCAGCGAGGCTCTGCTCGCCTATTCGCTGTTTTGACTTTCAGTGAATAGAAATATTAATAGACAAAAGTTGAAAAATGTTAAATCCTCATATTCAACGACAAATTAAAATACATAACATTTAATACCACTTTTTTTTTTTTTTTTTTTTTTTTTCAAATAGAAAGAAATTCGTAATATCTAGACCATTTCGCGTTACAGCTTTAGTATGTAACCCCCCCCCCCTTACAAACTTTTAAATTTTTGTCACTATTTGGCGTTGAACTTTTCGGTATAATTGCTCTTTTTTTTTTTTTTTTTTCCCAAATCTAGTACCTATTTTTTTTTTTCTCCCTTAATGCCTGTACTGTTTACTATTGAATTTTTTAGTCAATTTAGGGCAGTACATAATACTCTATACATATTTATAATGTATAGCTAGGTAATAATTTTACACATTCGAAATTATCTGAAACGAAATAAAGTTTATTTGAATTATTATTTATAATTTAATTTGGAAAAATTTCCTACAGCTTCAAATGTTTATTCTCTCCTACCTATTTCTTAAAATAATGAAAGACTTCTTAAAATAACTCTATTCTCTATCAAAGTTTTAAGTGATGAACTTTTTCATACCAGAATTAGAAATATGAAATGTACCATAGAAATGTTTAATTTATCATTTAGTTTGTATACAATCAGAAATTTCCCATCATGATAATTTCTGAAATACTGAATTAATTTAAACCAATTTTTTCCTTATTAAACCTGAAAGTATAAATAAATAATTTATAAATAGCTTAAATGGACATTTTCTGGTAGTTCTCATTTTGCTTGAAGGTGTAATTGCATGGTATTTGACTTACTTCAAAAATCAGTTGGCCAGCAGATAATAAAAACTTTCTTCTGCTGTTTGTTCTTTTTTAAGTAAGTTTTTAATTTTCAATTAATTTATTATTATTATATTTTAAAGTACAATTCTTAGTACTTACAGAACGTGAGGCGAGTATTAAAGACTTTTTAATGTAATTAAACAACTACATGTATGATCATAAATCGTATAATACTTATTAAAGGAGTGCAGCAATATATACAATTAATATTCATTTTTATTCAATTATTATCTGCAAATAAAAATCTATCCGCGTTTGTAATGATCGATAGACGGCGCTTTGTGAACACTGCAGTTGTTAGTAAACATTACAGCCACGTGTGTTCCATTAGTATTCTGTTATTCTACTGTCCGTTTTCGTAAACCATGTCTACCTCTCGCGGAACGATCCTACTCGGAAAAGGGGTGATGCGTTGAATGCGATGGGCACTTAGCCAAATGCGCTTTTCGTTCTACACGTGTTCGTTTTCTTTTTATGAGTCTTCAATATTTATTTTACCTTTTTACGCGAATTTAAAGTTTAATTTTTAATTTTAATTAACAATATTTTATTTAATGTAATTTATATGACAATATGCGCGAAAAATAAAAGGTGTAAAATAATCATGATAAAAAAATCTAATGATTTGATTTAAATACGATTTTCTGTAAATTTCTGTAAAATAGAGATCCAAAAATATGGTATTTTTATTTTAGCAGTATAATTTAAAAGAAAAAAATATATTACTTTTACTACAGGTAAAGTCTACTGTAAACGTTGTTCTTTTTCTCTTCTTTTATTAATGAATTATGTAAATTTTACCTAATTTAAGTCATTTTTAATTAATTTACTACTATAATCAGTGCATGAAACAAGTGTTCAGGTATGACAGATATAGTACGAATTTAGAGATCAAGTAAGCAAATAAAAATAATTTTAACTGAAAAAAAAAAAGAAGAAGAAGAAAGAAAACAGGCATTTACTTTTAAGTTTACGGATTTTATTTTGCATCGAAGAATAAAACTGATCTTCTACACTTATTTAAAAATTACAAGGGGGAAAAATCAGCATTTTGCCTTTATACGAATATAACGAAGAAGTATCGCCTCAAAATTCAATAATGTCCTGAAAAGAAAAAAAAAGAAAAAAGAAACCGCAACTTATCTCTCACTCGTAAAATGTAAACATTCTCTCATCTTCTACGCTTCTACCCTATTTTAACAAAATCAATGCAGACCTCACGCATGCGCATAGGTGAGCAGGGTCACAGCGAACGAAAACAAACAATACTTAATATTCGTACTATAATTTCTCCGCCATTACATTATGGAAAATTGATTGCTTTTGGAAAAAGTACTTCAGTTTATTCAAAGTTCGATCGGAAGTAGATTTTTAACTGAAGTTGAACAAATATTAATTTTAAATCATCTGATTAATTCTTTACTTCCAATAGCCGAAGCAACTGAAATTTTAAATTTGTCATTTGGAAATAAATGGAAGCTCAATTCTGGATTTCTTGATCCTTTGGAGTTACACTGTGGCACACAAAAGTATGTGTTATCTTTTTTACCGTATTTATTCATTTTTATTCAATAAATATATGTGAAACTAAATATCGGCAAGCAATGGCGGCTGTATGGAATTCGAATTAAACCATGTTTATTGTAATTTCACCTTAGCCCACCAGAGGGCGAGCATTTCATTACAATCGCGGATTGAAAAGTAATATAGTAGTTACTATCTTAAAAAATTTTATTAATTAGTATTCCACATAAATCTTGCTGCAGTGCCATTAAATTTGTAGTAATAAAAGTATTAATTTCGATTATACGTCTTTCCATTTATATGTCCTTTTACATCAGTCCCTTGGAAACACGTATAAACAACGGTGCTTTACTGTACTTTAAAAACAAAGTGTAAAATAAGTTTATTATTTATTTATTTATTTTTCATTTTGACATGTATTTTATGTGTATCGCGAGTTATCGCCTTCCTCAAATCTCCGTTTGAATAAATAAATATACTACCTACATCTATAAAGAATTTAACAGCCTTATTCAGCTTAAAATTAGCTTACTCCAGATTATTGAGACAAATTTCACTAGCATCACGTCTTGAAACTCAGAAATCTTGATCAAACATTTAAAGCGGCAATCTCATAAAATTTTCAAATTCTTAATAGTAATTTGACATTCGTGTACAGGGAACCTCGAAACGCTTATTAAAACAAAATATTCAACGTTAAAAATTGGACATCAAACAATACCAGGGGTGAAACTACCTAGCATGCAAAAAACCTGAAAACTGATATTTGCATACAGATAGGGAAGAGTTAATAATGAAATATCATATGGTTACCTGCATTAAATGATATTTGGAGAGTTCTTAATACATTATTAGGCAAATTAAACATTAAAAATAATTAATTAATTAATTTCTGTAAAAACAAAATAATTTACATGAAAATCAGAAACAGCAAAAATTTCAAAAACCCTGAATTCAGGGGTAGCCCCTGAAAAGTTCCATCCCTACAATACTTTCTCTGTTGTATGGATATAAAAAAGTTACTTTAATTCTAAGCAGTTTTCTGAGCTTGGAAAATGTAGTATAGCCCTTGTTGATTAAGTTCAAAGTAAAAGAGTGTTGAATATTTTATTTATAAATTATATACATAAAGGCGCGCTTTACTTAAATTTAGCACAATATGATAAATACACAACACCATTTGAAATTCACTTCCAGCAATTTCTAGGTAGAGCCCTATATTTTGTGATACCCTGTAAGCGAAAGATAAATGATTTTTCTACCACATTCTATACAAAATATGCTTTTATGCATATAAAAGATATATACTCATTCTCGTTTCATTTTGCTGAGCATAGTCTAAAGATGCTAAATTGTATCTACCAGAAATTTCGTCGATATGTACGTAATGTATTTGAACTCTCTTGGATGTCCCTGTACACATATCATTTTACCGGTCTCAATAAAAGTTTAGTGCAAAATCCGTATGTGACACAGATTTAGAATACTCAGCTTGGACTTTCTGTTAATATTTATTTATAGGATAAGCTAATGACAAAATCACATACAAAGACAGACATACAGGACAAACACAAAGAGCCTATTTTTCGGATTTATGACCCCTCAAAACATGTAAACATAGCAAAACTCGGTTTCGAAAATCTGACCTCACAAAAATTCTTTTTCTGTCATCTATCGATAAGCGAAAGAAAAAAATGGTCTGAGAATTCATTTGTTAATAAATCGTTTTGAAAAAATTAGAAATGTGAATTTAAATTACATGCTTAAGTAGTTATTAATATTTATTTATTTTTTTATCCCCCCCCCCAAATAAAAAATGAGTGTTTTAATGTAAAGTACTATTTTAAATACGTAACTGGATCACGAATTCCCCCTAAGCGCGTAAAAAATTTAAATTTATCACGTGCATTATCCTTCTTGCAGTATGTTACAGATTTACATTTCAATTTTGATATATGGTCCCTCCGTTCAGCATTCAAATTTTAATTAAGTGTAACGCACTTAATTCTAATGATAGACTTATGCGGTTTTTTGTAATGATATTTTTGCATTAAAAATAAAAGCTTTCTAAACAGGGGTCGATCAGATAAAAATTGGGACCCATTTGCTGCCCCTTCACAAAATTCAAATCTCTAAAATGGGCCCCTTCACAAAATTCAAATCCATAAAATGGGCCCATTCACAAAATTCAGATTCATAACAACAGCCCTTTCAAAAGATTTATTTTTTAAAAAATGATGATTTTATAAAAATTTTGCACATTAACAGTATTATTTTTCATGAGTGTCTATACTTGGTTCAATAATATGCTGTTAACTTGATATTAAACATTAGATAGAGTAACTACTAAAGTGAAAGGTTTTATGCGATAATTTCTTTTTATCGCAAAAAGAAATAAATTTTCACAAAAATGGGCCCCAAAAATTAAAACTTGAACCTGGATCAACCCTTGCTAATTAACTAAATTTATCTAGAGGAGTCGTATAAAAATTTGAAAAATGTAACTTTTTCCCCCCTGAAATTGCCTTCTTGTTCGCAAGTTAAACACATTTTTTATAAACTCCCTTGTTTACTTGTTTTATTCATTTAATTCTAAATATTACATAAGTATTCCAACAGCCATGAAATTTGATTTTAAAAATTAATAAGTATAAAGTCAAACTGAATATTTTCTCTTTTGCAAACGATTATAATAATTATAAACACTACACAACAATAGGGTGCCTAAAATAGTAGCCCATTCTAGGCACCCTACACAACAGCGATGTATAAGTATGCAAGATACCCAAAGATATTGATGATACCCAAAGTATTTAATGATGTTTAATTGAATAAACTTACTTTTTTTTTTGGGGGGGGGAGGGGGGTGAAAAAAAATAAACAGTTCGAATGATCGAAAAACTTTTTATTCGATGAAAATTGCTTGTCAGGTTCGGGTCGTGTACAGACTGAGTATACATTGAAATTCTATTTCTGAGGTTCAAAGTTAGAAAAATAAACTAGTTGAAACAATTAAGATAAATCTCGTCCTTTTTCAATTCTTATGAGTTGTTTTTTATATTAAGTAAATCGAATGAAAATCCTTTCTGAATTAAAAATATAATAGCACAAATACTCTATCTTCTATTTGAACTTGAACTTTAACATACCAAAAAGCTATTGTATTACATAACAAAACAACATAACACTAAAATTAAAAAAATAAAAATAAAAATCAAGCATAATTTATAAAAACATTTTATAATATTACTATAAACAATGTTATAATTATTTTAGGTTACCTATAGATACAATATATATTTTTTAAACAATTTAGATGCACACTTACTACACAAGTGCATTTCTTAGACATATTAAATGTGAATTTTAATTTTTCCCGTGAGATAAAATGTATAATCTTTTATAATTAAACAGAAACAATATCATACAGGTAATACAGTTTTTCAAACAATTATTGAATTACAAGGAATTCAACAAATGAATATAAACCTAATCCCAAATATCCATATCCTCATCATTCAAATAATGCGTTCATAACATTTATCTTTATCTTTTAGTGCAACTAGAAGATAAATTTAAAATATACTACAAACTGTGATAACTTTTTATTTATTTCAGACCAATTTATATAATAATACAGAGTGTCGACAGTGGAAAGTTTTTCCCCAATTCTTCCACCAGCATTTTTCTTTCGAAAATTTTATTAGTAAGTTTGCACGATCAATTAAGTAAAAAATTATTATATATACTGGTGGAAGAATCAGGGGAAAAATTTCGACTGTCGCCACCATGTAATAAAATCTAATTTTAAACTGCGACTTCCCACCATTATAATATAACCCAATTTTTTGCCAGTTTTATGTATAAAAAGTGTTAATGTTATTCATACCATTAAAAAATAAAAAAGGCGCGTTACAGTTTTTTTTTTTTTTTCCCCAGGAAGGAGGACTATTAGCTTCAATCTGGAGTTTTTGTAGACCAGTTTCGTGTAACACCAAAATGAATTAGAAATGTCCTATCGTTACAAATTCAGTACCAAATGAAAAAGGCGATTTTTCTGAAGCCAGATGTGCAAACAGTTTTTCGACAGGACAATTAGATTTTTTAAAATTAACTGAAGTAGGAAATTTAGGTGGTAACACTTCATTTTAATTCATTTCAGTCATTTTAAAAAGTACGTGGACCAGTCTAAGGTCAAAAAGTGAGATTAAAAATAAATTTAAATTTAAAAATTAAAATTAAAAAAATTGAAATTAATAGTCCTCTGTACTAAACTAAATTCTGTCTTTGACAGAATTATTTATTTTTTATTTTAAAAAGTTTGGATTTATTTGACATACTTCCTCTCGTAGATTGTAATGATTTGAATTCTTTTGAAGTTTTTTTTTTTTTTTTTTTTTTTTTTTTTTGTGAGGAAAAGCACAAAATTACAAACGCCCCACATACCGTAAACGGTGAAAATGTACTTGTAATATAACTTCACAAATGAAGCATATCTAAGAAAATTATCAGGCAAACAAGACAAGCCAAATAAAATTTGGTTAGTTTAAATAAGATGAATTAACCAAAATTAGTTTAATTTATAATAAAGTTAAGTAGCTTTTAAGTAATTTGGAAAATCTTACAAATAACTCTTTAAGACATTTGCATATTACTATTATTATTAAAGAAGAAATTGCTGTTTCTTACAAGATCTATGTTTAAGAGAACTTTCTACCCCTTTTGATGATTTTGCTAATAATTAGGTCAAGGAGAAAAAGGAAGACTTTGTAATCAAATAAAAAAAAAAAAAAATTCGAGTTTATTCATCAAGATGAAGCATTATTCCAATTATAAAGTACCAACATTTCCACATTTTGACTTTAATTTATAACAATAATGCAGGTTATATATCGTGTATTGATTATTTAGTTGTTCACTCATTAATTTCTTAATTTTTCGCAAATATGGATTTAGACTTCTTTTCAATTTCATAAGGAAAGAACATTTTTTTTTCTTTTTTAATGTTCATGAGTCCATTTTATAGAAGTTTAGAAAAAAGATATCTGAAGTGAAACTTCATCAGTACCACAATTGGTTGCTACGCAACATTGGCGCATCCGCTCATAAAGTAGAAATAAAAAAAAAATCGGTGGGTGTTAGGTCATTCAGCAAACGAGCATCTAATGTCCACATTATCCAATTGTTCGGGTTCCGTTGTTCAAAATCTTAATGTTAGTAGTTCGGCAGTTGGCCGCACGGGGTCGCCAGCGTCCAGCAAGCTTAATTTATTTTTATTATTTTATTTTTTCTTACTTTTTTCCACTTCACAGCTTCAGTGGTTGCACAACGGGACGGTAGAAACCGGTCTTTAGAGAAGTGAGAGCAGAGAAAAAAAAAGTGGTCCGCCCATGAAGAAATAAAACGGCTCGAAATGTTGTTTCAAGCTCACTTTTTATTTATTTCTTTTCTTTCTCTTCCTTTCACTACTTAACCTAACGTTCTGTAAGGCGCCACATACTTGTTTAAGCAATGGACAAGACGTCAAGTCAGACGAAAAGAAATGCATAGAGCATTCCCGATCGCGTTTTCCCCTTTTTACTTTTCCAAACATGCATATGTAAGGAGAGTACTGTAAGCATGTCAAAAATCTGACTTCGAGATTTTGGTGTTTCTATACGTTTTGCGGCGCCCCGAGTTCATTTTTGCTATTTTAACGATGATGTATGTGTGTGAGTGAACACGATAGCCTCTAAATGCTTAGTTCGAATGAGCTGAAAATTGGTACGCATGTTATAATTCACCATAGCATATACGCATATTATAGTCGCACGAACTGTATAGATTTTGGTGAATGTAGCACTTATAGTATTTATTTATTTTTTTCCCTTAAGGGTCCTTTTTCATTATGGCCTGTGGGCCCAAATTTTTTAAAGTGCGGTAGCGTCTAAAAATCTTATTCGATTGAATTGAAAATTTGGAATCTCGTTATAAGTCACCGTTGCACGAATTGTATAGATTTTAGTGAATCTAGCCCTTATAGATTTTTACAGGGAACGAAAAATTCTTTATCATTATGATCCATAAGCTCAAGTTATTTAAAGTGCAATAAAGTAAAATTAAACAATGTAGAAAAATACTCAAACATCCTATTATAACTTACACTTTTGCATATTTAACGACTTATCTTACTTTAATTTACTTACACAACCGTTAATTATTTGATGTTCTCGAAGTCGAGTGGAATCACATTATTTAATACTGAAATTAAGTCATCTTTAAATTTCAAATTTTTGTACTGATAATATTGTATTACTATCAGGGGTCGATCCAGGTTTTAATTTTTGGGTCCCTTTTTTGTGAAAAACAAATTATTTTTGTGAAATTTTTATTTATTTTTGTGAAATATAAAATATTTTTGTGAAAAAGTAAAATATTGTGTAAAATTTTCAGTTTTTAAAATCACTTTATGTAATGTTTAATATCAAGTTAATAGAGTTTCGTTGAGCCAAATTAAGGCATTAATTAAAATTAATACTGAAAATATGAAAACATTTAATAAAAGGACCATTTTTATAAAACAAAATCTTGTGAAGGGACTCATTTTATAAATTTGAATTTTGTGAAGGGTCCCTTTTTATGAATTTGAATTTTGTGAAGGGTCCTTTTTTATGAATTTGAATTTTGTGAAGGGTCCCTTTTTACTATGTGGAATTTTGTGAAGGGGACGCAAAAGGGACCCAAATTTTGTCTGGATTGACCCCTGACTATATATATATATATATTTGCACAAGAACGCTTCCCTAATTACTATTCATTATGATTCAATAACCAGAACAATTTGTGCATGTAGAGAAAGGGGGGGGGGGGAAGGACTGGATACATTGCTATTATTTAAATGATACGGCTGTACAATTGTATAACTCCCCCCCCACGTTATGAAAATTAAAGCTCTCCAATATAGCTTCCTTTTTTCTTAAAAATGAATCAGATTTGAAAGAATTTTTCTAAACTGACATTTCTTTTTCTCCGCCCCCCCCCCCCCACCAGAAAAAAAAACTTTTTATCACAATCTATATAATATTTCTTTAACGTGGACCAGTTTCAATTATTACTTCCATTACCCTACTACCGTAGGTAATGGAAGTACTGTATTCGGTCTGAAAATTCGATATCGGGTTTTCACCTGATTTACACGTTTTAAGGTCCCCTGAGTCCAAAAAAGTGGTTTTTGGCAATTGGTCAGTGTGTATGTATGTGTGTGTGTATGTATGTGGAGAATCTTCTGGCTATTATAGCTCAGAAACTAATAAAGATAGAGCTACGAAACTTTAGAATTCAAATACGTCTGGCGTACAGATGAAATTTCCAAATTTTGGTGAAAATTGAAAAACCGGAAGTGGGACATCGGAAACCGGAAGTTGGACCGTAAGTCCGTATCTCAAAAACGGCTCTAACGATTTTCTTCAAACTTGCTATATAAACACTCTATTAGATGTCCTTTCGAATGATATAGTTGGTTAGTTCAAGAAAATTGATAGGCGTCCTGTATAAATAGCTCAATTTCAGGCCTCCCAAGGGCGTTCCTTTAAAAACGGTTGTACGGATTTTTTTCAAACTCGCCATTTTAACTCAATTTTAAATATGCTTTTGTATGTAATTATTGTTTTCCTGTCAATAATTGAGTTTAACCGGAAATGGGACATCGGAAACCGGAAGTGGGACCGTAAGTCCGTATCTCAAAAACGGCTCTAACGATTTTCTTCAAATTTGCTATATAAACACTCTATCAGATATCCTTTCGAATGATATAGTTGGTTAGTTCATGAAAATTGATAGGCGTCCTGTATAAATAGCTCAATTTCAGGCCTCGCAAAGGCGTTCCTTTAAAAACGGTTGTACGGATTTTTTTCAAACTCGCCATTTTAACTCACTTTTAAATATGCTTTTGTATGTAATTATTGTTTTCCGGTCAATAATTGATTTTTTGTGAAAGTTGGTATCTCAAAAACGGCTCTAACGATTTTCTTTTTTGGTCACTTTTATGTTTTCTGATCACATTATCTCTCAAAAATGCATATAATACATGTAATAGCGGGTAATGGAAGTCGTGTGGTTGTTTCACACCAGATTTTTTTTGTCGAAACGATACGATACGCGAGGATAAAAAAATAATATTTATACATGAACAATATTTAAGCAGTTAAGCACGCCTACTTAGCTCAATGGACTAACAAAAAAAAATGACATTAGTCTGATGAGATTATTTTAAGAAAAAAAATGTATTTTTAACAGTTGTTTCTTCAGAATCTTTGCAAGCGTCATTTTAAATCCAGCAGTATTTTAAAGATATACACCGAATATGAACTTTTGTGTCATAAATTGACTAAAAAACACAATCATAAAAAATATAATTATAATAGGAATTATTTTAGTTTATTTATTTATTTAAATATATATACAAAATTAATAAAAAGTCATTCCCAACATGACGACAAAAATTTAAAAGGCGTCGTGGGAGTCCTATATTAAAACTGTACTGCCTGTGGAAGTATGAAAATTGGATCGTGAACCATGAATTTTATTTGGAAACCTTTCTTTGAATGAATTTGGTTTCACTATTGTACAATATTAATTTGATATTATTAATAATTTGGCTTCTGGTAAATTAAAATTTTAATTAGGTGGTGAAATTAGTACAACATTTATGAGTTTCAAATTTTAAAGGTAAATAAGAAAAGAAATATAATATTATAGTTTTAAAAAATTAAAGAACACGCTTTTATAGAAATGTGAACTAAAAAACACAAAATATCTATCTTAGTATTAAAAAGCAGGGTAAAAGAAAATCGTGTGAGTGACACACCGTAATATTTACATACATTTAAATCTTTAATTAAAATAATTTAGAATTAAACAAAAACCATTTTTAAAAAATCTCCCCTGACTGGGATCGAACGCAAGACCTTTAGGTTCGTAGCGCGGAGCTATACCTCAACGCCACGGTGTTCACGTAGGGAAAGTCTTTTTTTTTTTACAATATAGATTTTTTGTTTGCTCCCAGAGCAGTTACAAACATGCAAACATACATACATACATACAGGTGAAGCTAATAAAAGCGTGTTAAAAATGCGAATATTTCGCATGGGTTTGCTAGTAGTCTAATAATACCCTAACACATTGATAAACTTCCTGTCGCAGGAGGTCTTCAACTTTCGCACTTAACAAATTCCTGAAAACGTGTACGGAATGTTAAATGATCGAAATTAGATGTGAAATTAAAATAATAATAAATTAAAATATTAAAAATCGTATTTTGAAAGAAGTTTTTATCAATGACATCCGTTATCAATCACTAATTAAATTAACAAGGTTTGTTAAAGCGTTTCCATGCGTTTATATTATAAACTAGTCAAGAGTTAATGTAATACCTTTTTCTTTCTTGCTTTCTTTTATATAGGTATATTATATATATAGAGAGAGACTATTCCATTCCCTTCATAAAATTTTAAAAATTTATTTAGAAAATTAAATATCAGAACTGTTTTCTTGTTGCTTTATAATATAAATATAACCAGGGGTCGATTCTAGGTTTTTATTTTTGGGGCACATTTTTATGGGGGAAATATATATATATTGTGAAACGACTGCTATCGTGTAAAACCTTCTATTTTAGCAGTCACTCTACATAATCACGTTAACAGTGTTTCACTGAACCAAATATGGGTAATCATTTGAAGTAACACTGTAAATTTTGTAAAAATGATCATTTTTATAAAAAGGAATTTTTTGAAAGATTTATTTTGATTGATTTGATTTTTTTTATAAATTTGAATTTTATAAACGGAGTTAATTTTATGAATTTAAATTTTGTGAAGGGGCCATTTTCTGAATTTAAGTTTTGTGAAGAGGTCCATTTTATAGATTTGAATTTTGTAAATGGGCCTTTTTTATGAAATGGAATTTTCTGAAGGGTAGAAAAACGACTCCAATTTTTGCATCGATCATCGTTGGTAGCAACTGTATCATACTATGGCAAAGCAATCCTACTATTCAATTTTTTAAAATTATTTTTCTTTATTAATTTTATGATAATGCGAACATTTGAAAGAATAATCTATATGCATGAAAGAGGGGATCAATTTGGACCAAATTTTGGGCTCTCCTTGACTGCTCCTTCATTAAATTCCACTTCATAAAATAGTGCTGACTCTAGGCTAATTTGGCAGGATGCTCCACCCTGCTACCCTTTCAAACACATTTTAGCACCCTGCTGCCCTTTTTCAACCCATTTTAGCACCCTGCGGCCCTTTTCAAAACATTTTGGCACCAAGTAGCCTTTTCTAACATTTTAAATGTTCAGAGGCCTTTAGATACTTTTCTTTCTGACTTTTCAACCTTCTAGGAATAGTTCTACAGCATTCCCGGAAGAACAAATGTATATAGTTTATATATATGCACGCAAAATTAGTAATTTACTTTTGTCATGTATAAAAATCACAACACAGAAGACCGCAAATTATGCCCTTTTTGAAAATAGGTTGCCCTTTTTATTGAATTTCCCCCGGCGGCCCTTTCATTCTAGAGTCAACACTATAAAATGCGCTCTTTCATAAAATTCATATTCATAAAGCTAGTCCCTCAACAAAATTTAAATTCATAAAAACGGCCCTTCCACAAAATACCGATTTATAAAAATAATCCTTTTATAAATTTTTCTATGTTTTCAGAATTATTTTAAATGATTGATTGCATATATTTGGTACAATAAAACACTATTAACTTGATAATCAAGGTCTGAACGGGCCCTGTCCTCGGTCGGGCCGAATTTCTCAATTAGGTCTCGGGCTTAATGTTTTTTTGCACCCTATGGTCGGGCCTCTTTTTTTTTTTTCCCGTGTGTTTGTGTGTGTATTCAGACCAGGCCTGGACTAAATTTGTTCGGCCGGCGGCCGCAAATTTTTCTCTCTACTTTCCTCGTCAATTAACAAAGAAGGTAAATGATAAAACATTTATTTATTTATTTTAGATAATTTTATAGGCTAATATGCAGGGTTGTAGTGATTTAAATCAATTGATTTAAATCGCTGATTTAAATCATGATTTAAATCAATTGATTTTTTTGAAAAAAATCACTGATTTAAATCACTTTTTTTAAATACCAAAGTTATTGGCTTTAATGGAATGAAATTGTTTATCAAACTTTAAAAAATGAGATTTTTAAGTATTTCTTATATAAATTTAAAAAACAAAGTTCGTAAAATATAACAAAATATTTCATTAGATGAACTAATATTTCTCATTTCTTAATTTTAGATTCATCTCTACTAAGCAACATTAATAAACACAAAAATAAGTTATACCTTAACTTTTTTTAATTATTTTTATACATATTATTATATATTTTAATAATTCATTATATTTTAATTATTTATACAAGTACTGGTGTATGAATGGTAAATATTTAATTAGTATACAATTCATTAATTGATATTATACATATATTCCAGTTCGCCTTTGCCCACCTTGTGGGTGATATTTCAAAAAGAAAATATTTCCTTGTTTATTTAGCTCTCATACCAGTTTATGTCATTTAACAATGTCTCATATGATATTTTAAAAATAATAGCATATTTTACATTGTAGTGTTTAAAAAGCCCTGAAGGCTCCAAAAAGTTTTAAAAACATCATAACCTTTTAATTTAACAACATACAACCAGTTAACTATAATTCGAGGTTGCTCTCACTGCTTGTATAATGAATTGTACCCTCTAAATACAGGGGTCTATCCAGACTTTTCACACAAGGTCCTGTTTTTGTGAAATTGTGAAAATTTCTACAGGTAATTTCGTAAATCTAAATTTAGTTTGAAAATAATGTTCTTCACAAACTTTTGGCTAGGGTTTTCTTTTGTGAAATTGTAAAAAATGTAATTTTGCGAAATAAAACTACAATTAAGATTTAATTTTTGAAAATGACAGTTCAGTTTTATAGAACTAAACTCACACCTATGCACAGAAGTCCTTTATAAATTAGAAATTGAGTATCAGCGTTTCGGCAGAAATACAACAAAAACGTCCGATTATTCAGGCAGTCTATGTTTGTTCCACTGAGGATTAATTTTGAAAATGAGAGATTTAACAAAGGTCTAAGGAGAAAAAATTTGTGAAGGGATCTTTTTTAGGCTAAAAATTTTTGTGAGTGGTCCTGTTTTATGATAAAAATTTTGTGAAGGGTCCTGTTTTGGGATAAATAATTTTGTGAAGGGTCCTTTCTTAAGATATAAAATTTTGTGAAAGGTCCTTTAATGGACCCAGGTTTGTCTCTGAACAGACCCCTAAAATATAAAAAAAGATAATAGAATAAGTGAAAGTATTAAGACGGTAATGAAAATGTGAATTCTGTTAATGGGTAAAGTGTGAAAAAAATTTCTTGATTCAAATGATATTTGTTAAACTTAAGTAAGAATTTTTTAGGATATATTTTTTTCTCCCTTTAATTCCCTATTCTTTTTATTTTGATTAGAAACTATGAGTAAAAATTTCTTTTTCTTAATCCATTGCTTCAGTTTTATGTCATTTTTCCTATTGAATTATCCTTTTCCAAAGTTATTTTACGTGTTCAATACTGTGGGTAAGATTTTACTGTATTTCAATACATTATTGTAGCTACAAGTCAAAGTTACAAGTTGAGTGGCTCATACTACCGCATTTATGAGTGCCATAAAATTACACTTATTACGAAGATACCATGTTGAATAAAAATATTGGTAATAAATGCCTACATGGATTTTTCTATGGGAATAGAATACTATTTATATTTTTATAATTTAAGTAAAATAATTGATAGTGTGTATATTGTGTATATATATATATATATACACACATAATAAAATACAAATGTTGTACAATAATGTATGATTACATAATAAAAATCATTAAAATCAAATAAATCTTGATTTAAATCAAAAAAATCCGATTTAAATAAAAAAAATCGATTTTTTTGAAAAAAATCAACAACCCTGCTAATATGTAACATGAAATTTTGTTTTGTTAAAAAGTGTCTACAACTTAATTGTGTGACGGTCTGTCTATCCTTTTCTGATTTTCGCAAATATTTTTAGCATGTCTCGAAACTGATATATGTTATTTGAAGTCACAACAGCAGATTTTTCTATTCAAAATAGTATGCACGTTGCTACGCAGAGATGCCAACTTCTAATGACAAAAAAGCAGATTTTTTAACAGAAATCACGAGACTTTTTCCAACAAGAAAGTTTGTAAGAAAAATGCGTAAAATAATGCAAATTTAATTTTAAGTAAAGCTTTATAAGCTTAGGAGGTACTTACAAAGTATCAGTATTAAAATTAAATGAATAATATATGTTTCTTGTAGTAAAACAAACTATAAAAAAAAAAAAACCTCAGACGTACAGTTGTTTAAAATTTAAGTCAAAATAGACAGATTTGATCATTTAGCTCCTAATATAACACAATAAGAATCTTAATTATCTTTGTAAAGGAAAATGTAATAAAGAAATGAAAATATCAGCTATATTCTAATAAAACGAATTCTTTAAGTTTTCAATAGTTATGGTATTATTTAGAAAAAGAAAAAAAAAAAATCTTTTGATAATAAGACATTTTTCATTATGCAAAACTGAAAGTTAAAAATTTATTTTTAGCAAAAATTAGTTTCAAAGCATTGTATAGTAATTCACATTCAAACTGAACTTGATAAATTTCAATTTTCTTTCAAATTTTTTTTACCCAATCCCACAAATTTTAAGCATAAATTATGCTAAGAGGGGATAAAAATTTCATGAGAAAAGCAGGAGGAATGAGTGGAAAATCAAAAGCATACAAAGACAAGCCAAAAGCAGGAGACTTGGCATGTAGTCCAGGCAACGAAGGCCAAAATTTGACGAATAGAGGAAAAAAATCGTGTAGTTTTGAAATTTTACATACTCATAGCCGAGAGGGTCCTGAACAACATACTAAAAGTCCCCGCCCGTGGGGGGTGAGCGGGGAGGCATTTAAGGGGGGCATTTTTCAGTTTTTATTAAATATCTTAAAAACTATCGCATATAGAGAAAAAAATGTCAATTACAAAATTAATCTACGTAAAATTTCCTACAAAAATGTACATTACATTTTGTTTGTACGATCATTAGCTTAGAAGATATAGGGAGATGAAATAACACATTTTCTTGAAAATTTTTT
This sequence comes from Salticus scenicus, assembly GCA_963930645.1. Taxonomy (NCBI): domain Eukaryota; kingdom Metazoa; phylum Arthropoda; class Arachnida; order Araneae; family Salticidae; genus Salticus; species Salticus scenicus. The sequence goes on along the minus strand of OZ005648.1, from coordinate 319,333,458 downwards.
TTTGCAATAGTAAAATCAACTAAAGTGTGCAATTAAAAGGGTTCTTGTCAAATATTTTCTAATGTAAAAAACAAATATATACATAGGGAGTATGCAAGGATAATACAGCATGTTTTGTAAGTTTTAAATAATTTTAAGGCTAGTAGGCGCAAGTGGCGGTTTGAGTAAAAATCTGGATAAGTCCAGTCAAAATAGGAAAAATAGAAAAAAAAAATCGTGTAGTTTTGAAGTTTTGCACACTCATAGCCGAGAGGGTCCTGAACAATATACTAAAAGTCCCTGCCCGTGGGGGTGAGCGGGGGGGCAGGGGGGGGCATTTAAGGGGGGCAATTTTCAGTTTTTATTACATATCTTAAAAACTATCGCATTTAGAGAAAAAATGTCAATTACAAAATTAATCTACGCAAAATTTCCTACAAAAATGTATAATACATTTTGTTTGTACGATCATTAGTTTAGAAGATATAGGGAGATGAAATAACACATTTTCTTGAAAAATTCTTTTTTTGCAATAGTAAAATCAACTAAAGTGTGCAATTAAAAGGGTTCTTGTCAAATATTTTCTAATGTAAAAAATAAATATATACATAGGGAATATGCAAGGATAATACAGCATGTTTTGTAAGTTTTAAAAAATTTTAAGGCTAGTAGGCGCAAGTGGCGGTTTGAGTAAAAATCTAGATAATGAAGACCCAAAACCGATCAACATTAAAAAAAAAAAAATCGTGTAGCTTAGAAATTGAGCACAGTTATAAAGTTAAGTGCCCTGAATAACATACTAAAAGTCCCTAACCATGGGAAGGGGGCATTTAAAGGGGGCATATTTCAGTTTTTATTAAGTATCTTGAAAACTATCGCATTTAGAGAAAAAAAAGTCTCAAAGATATATATAAAATTTTTTTTAATGTTGATCAGTTTTGGGTCTTCGTTATCTGGATTTTTACCAAAACACCACTTACGCCTACTAACCTTAAAATTATTTAAAACGTACAAAACATGCTGTATTATCCTTACATATTCCCTATGCATATATTTATTTTGTACATTAGAAAATATTTTATCAGAACCCTTTTAATTCCACAATTTAGTTGATTTTACTATTGAAAAAAAAAAAAAAAAAAAAAAAAAAAAAAATTCAAGAAAATGTGTTATTTCGTTCCCCTATATCTTCTAAACTATTGATCATACAAACAAAATAGAATATACAATTTCTTTAGGAAATTTCACGTAGATTAATTTTGCAATTGAGATTTTTTTTCTCTAAATGTACTTAATAAAAACTGAAATGTGCCCCCTTTAAATACCCTCCCCCCATGGTTAGGGACTTTTAGTATGTTATTCAGAGCACTTAACTTTATAACTGTGCTCTATTTCTAAGCTACACGATTTTTTTTTTTTTTAATATTGATCGGTTTTGGGTCTTCGTTATCTAGATTTTTACTCAAATCGCCACTTGCGCCTGCAAGCCTTAAAATTATTTAAAACTTACAAAACATGCTGCATTATCCTTGCATATTCCCTATGTATATATTTGTTTTTTACATTAGAAAATATTTGACAAGAACCCTTTTAATTGCACACTTTAGTTGATTTTACTATTGCAAAAAAGAATTTTTCAAGAAAATGTGTTATTTCATCTCCCTATATCTTCTAAACTAATGATCGTAAAAACAAAATGTAATATACATTTTTGTAGGAAATTTTGCGTAGATTAATTTTGTAATTGACATTTTTTCTCTATATGCGATAGTTTTTAAGATATTTAATAAAAACTGAAAATTGCCCCCCTTAATTGCCCCCCCCTGACCCCCGCTCACCTCCCACGGGCGGGGACTTTTAGTATGTTGTTCAGGACCCTCTCGGCTATGAGTGTGCAAAACTTCAAAACTACACGATTTTTTTTTTTCTATTTTTCCTATTTTGTCTGGACTTATCCAGATTTTTTCTCAAACCGCCACTTGCGCCTACTAGCCTTAAAATTATTTAAAACTTACAAAACATGCTGTATTATCCTTGCATATTCCCTATGTATATATTTGTTTTTTACATTAGAAAATATTTGACAAGAACCCTTTTAATTGCACACTTTAGTTGATTTTACTATTGCAAAAAAGAATTTTTCAAGAAAATGTGTTATTTCATCTCCCTATATCTTCTAAACTAATGATCGTACAAACAAAATGTAAGATACATTTTTGTAGGAAATTTTACGTAGATTAATTTTGTAATTGACGTTTTTTCTCTATATGCGATAGTTTTTAAGATATTTAATAAAAACTGAAATTTGCCCCCCTTAATTGCCCCCCCTGCCCCCCGCTCACCTCCAACGGGCGGGGACTTTTAGTATGTTGTTCAGGACCCCCTCGGCTATGAGTATGCAAAATTTCAAAACTACACGATTTTTTTCTTCTATTTCTCCTATTTTGACTGGACTAATGTCTGGTACTGTTTGTGCACATGTATAAAAGAAATTAGATACATTACTTTCTATGCGGCTTTATGTGTTATGGTCTGTAAAGTCAATGGAGTTTGAAGGACATTTTTTAAGCACACTTCTGCTACATTCCAGGGCACTAAATTTAATGAAATAGCATAATTTTTCAAATGCGCAAAAGCATTTTTTCCATTGAAAGTGATTAGATTAGCATTAATTTTTTGCTTACAGAATCGCGTAAAAGGATTTGGATGCATTGCAGTATTTAAATGTAAATATATTAAAATGTATTTTTAGTAGTATTAATCATTTTTAATATCTTCCTACATTGTTTGATTAATACTAAGATTTTCAATCTGTCTGTGTGTCTTCTCTCATCCGTAATAATGAATTTTTATTTAAATGTAACTGTCTTCTAAATCTAAAAGATCAGTAGTGCAGTTAAAGAATGCTCTATTGCTTGGCTGTGTAAAATTTCCGAAAATTAAAAACTAAAAATTTTTTGTATAAAAAATGATTTTCTTTTTCCCTTTTTTTTTTTTTTTTTTTTTTTTTATCTTTCCGGTCCGGTAGAAAAGAATAAGCGGTTAGGGCCGAACTTTTTAAATGTGATATCGGGGCAGGTAAGCAAAGCTTTCGTACGGCTCATAATTTCGGCCCGTGTAGATCTCTAATACGGCGTGACAGCTAAAATTGGATATATTACACAATAATTTTCCAAAAATAAATAAAAATTTTCAGAAAATATTCTATTTATTTAAAAAAAAATATATATATTTCAAAAAATATTTTTTTTTAACTTGTAAATGTAATAAAGGTTAAGAAGTTTTATCCATCTATTACAACTTTCAGAAAAATTGTATATTTTTTTATTAGTACGACAGAACTACCATTTTTTTTTTTTTCAATCGGCGATTTTGCATTGTCGCCATTTGTAGTGCCTTAAATATGCCAGGATACTTGCCAATATCCAATTTCACTATTTAATTTCCTAACCTAACATATCTTAAAATAGTATGTCTAATTTCTAAAATATATATATAGCAAGTAAATATAAATAAATTAATAAATAAACTCCTTTTTATGTCCCCCCAAAAAAGAAAGAAAAAAAAAAAACTTTTTTCTTTTAAATAATTAAAATAAAATTGGGAAAAACCGTGCTAAAGAAATAGAACCACTTCAATATAAAGCCCCTTGGCAAATTTGAAATTCGGCATCGAAGTAACCTGGACGTTTCTTGCCAAAATATCTACTTATGCAATTGCGATAGCCATTTTAATCCATCGCCAAAATGACATTAAAAATTTAAAAGTCGCTAAGAGGTTCCTATGCTAAAACTATACCAAAGGCATTTTAAGAAATGAATATAGTAATCGATGCTAGAGAATGATACACAGTTACTGCATGCCTTTATATGGAAGAATAGATTAAAATAAGCCCTGTCGTAGTAAATTAAATTCTGTTTCATGCAGAATATCTAACTACTTAGAAAACAAAAATAGGCTTAGGGTTTTATTTATTTATTTATTTTTTGTCAATATAAATTTTGGAAATTGGATTACATGCAAATGATACATCACGTGAATCTAAAAATTCAACATTACTTAAATAGCCACTATCTATTTTAAGTTAAATTAAAATAAAAAATATTTTTTTTTTTTTGTTTCAAAAAATCAAAATTAAAATTAATTGTTTCAATAATTAACAAAAAGTCTTCACACCTTCACAGGTAATTTTAATTTGAGGAAATTTTATTCTTCTTGGTCGGTCTATGTGGTTTCAAGGGTATAAATCTTCTGTTGCTCGGCTTTTACTACGTTTTTAGAAAATAATATATATATATATATATATATATATAGAGAGAGAGAGAGAGAGAGAGAGAGAGAGAGAGAGATGGGAAAATACCATATAATTAAAATGGCGAATAATAATTTTGCTGGAAATTCATATTTTGTTGGAAAAATAAAAATTATTATTATTAAAATCACTTTTTCCCCCGTAATTAAGCTATTAAAAGGCTAATAGTATGCCATTTCACTGTGTAATTGCTGTTAAAGTATGATCAAATTCTACTTAACCATCATGGAGATATTGTGGGCGCAAGATAGAAGGATATATATTATATAGATATAGATAAAAATACACTCTGACATTTTTATAATAAAGATTAATATTAAAATTATCTTTATTATAAAAATGTCAGAGTAAATTTTTGTCGATATAATATATAATCTTACGCGCATATCTTCGTATTGAAGAATTTGATGATAGTTTAATCGCAATTATATAGTGAAATGGCAAAACTATTAGCCTTTTAATATTAAAATTATATGCATAACTACGCCAAAAAAAAAAAAATAATGTTTTTAATATATATATATAAATATATATATATATATATATATATATATATATATATATTAAACAGAATAGAGCTTCCCAGCAAAATTATTATTCGTCATTTCAATTAAATGGTATTTTTCCATTTGTATATATACATTTAGATTCACGTGATGTATCATTTTTATGCGCGTAAGATAATATATATACATATATATATCGACAAGAATTCACGCGGACATTTTTTATAGTAAAGATTAAAATTTAATGTAGGATTATTCTAAAGGCTGTAATAGATTTTTTTTTTTTTTTTTTTTTTTTTTTTACATTTGTTAAAATTTAGAAGTTTTAAAAATAATTTACTTTTTCAGTTAATGTAAATAAAATTATGGTCATACTTTGCTGATATTTTCACTGCTCAAAGGTATTTGATTCCTCAATTCTTGTTGCTTAATTAAATTTGACATTTCACCCTACCACCAGGACTCATCATTACGATTTTTAGGCGGCAATATGTAAATGAACTACTGTGTGTAGTTCCACGCTCTGTGCGAGTAATTGCATGGAAGTAAAAAAAAAATTTGAATATTGACAAAAATATTTTTTAATTTAAATATTTAAAAATGTGCGAAATACCAAATTGTGCGGAAATCGAGGAACACCTGTATTTTACTGTCTCGTCATAGTTTTAACTTAATTGTGAGCTGAAACTACCTTCCTCCCCCCCCCCCTCCCACATACACACTTTTTTTTATTTATTTGTTAATACTTACCTTTGATAATATTCTCCAAACCGGTGAAGACTATTAAAATGTCTTATTTATTTATATTGCTATAAATATTTTATTATTATTATTATATTATTCAAAATGATAAATGAGACTATAGTATCAATAACAGTGTTGATAGCAGGGTTGACAAATTTCTTCCAGGGTAGAAAAAACCGGCTGGAAGAAATAGGTTTCCTCCAAATGGCAAAATGGAAGAAACTATTTTTCTTTAAAATTTATCTTATAAGTTGTAACTTTGTAAAATACAACGAATGCAATTTTTTAATTAACAGCTTTAAGTAAATGTAATTACTATACCTATAAAAATTTAATTATTAATTATGTATGCTATATTAATAATTACATAAGATTTTTAGCTAAGATCAGACCGCACACCATATTCAAGATCCATTAAAGCAATCAAATTCACTTTAACCAGTATAAAGTTCGATTTAAACAACATTATTTCTTTAACTAGTAGTTAAATAGTGTATATCACTTTTCTACTTTCTGATAGAACAGATTTTAACCTACATCCAGTCAATTAAGGGGACAAGTACACGATAATTACTGTACTACAAAATGTCATTAAAATCTTCCTTTTTTTTTTTTTTTTTTTTTTTTTTTTTTTTTTTCCCCCCCAAATGTGCAACACAGTATAACCAAAAGATTCTTAGCATTGAATACTGCAATTGGTTTCACAAAATTCAAAATAAGAAAAAAATAAAATATAATTTTAAATACTAGGTAATTTGAAGGAGAGTTTAAAAGTATTTTTATGTATTCGTGTAGTTCATTAGTGTAGTTCATTACCAGCTTAGAATTTGTACAAAGAATTGTACTCTAAATAAATAAATAAATGAATGAACAAAAACTTCGGCTAAAAATTACATTAACTATTATCACTTGTACTATTTGAACATCTGATAATATGAGATAGTATCTATGCAAAAAGTTTTAAAAACATTAGTCTCTTAAAATAAACATTGAAATATGTATGCTAGTACATAAAAAAAAAAAAAAAAAAAAAAAAAAAAAAATAGTAGTTATGTATAATATATATATATATATATATATATATATATATATATATATATATATATATATATATATACATTTCTAATTTAATATGTCACATAGGAATTTTACACATGACATTATTTCATTATTTAAAACATGAAAATCTGACATTGACAGATTTTAATTTAGTGCCAGAGGCCTACTGCTAAACTTGTTAATATCGACAAATTCTTCTTTAGTTAATTCGTGACGATCTAAATTCCACGATAAAGTTTTCATTAAATCAAACCAATGTGTTTCAGCTGCAGATACTGTAACAAATAACGTTGGAAGTCCAAACTGTCTTACAGCCGCAAAACAACGTTTTTTCTCTTTTTCCCAATGAGGGGGAGGTGTGCCTTGGGGGGGGGGACTCATGTCAAAGGTGTGCCTTGGGGGGGGGACTCATGTCAAAGTTGTACCTTGGGGGGGACTCGTGTCAAAGTTGGGCCTTGGGGGGACTCATGTCAAAGTTGGGCCTTGGGGGGACTTCATTCAATAAATCCCCATTCAATAAACCGACTGAAATAGGCCCTTAGCACTATTAAGAGTGACGTATAAAAATTCGACAACGCTGTACCGACTGAAATAGGGGTACCTTGGGGGGGGACTCATGTCAAAGTTGTGCCTTGGGGGGACTTCATTCAATAAATCCCCATTCAATAAACCGACTGAAACAGGCCCTTAGCACTATTAAGAGTGACCTATAAAAATTCGACAACGCTGTACCGACTGAAATAGGGGGTACCTTGGGGGGGACTCATGTCAAAGTTGTGCCTTGGGGGGGGGACTTCATTCAATAAACCGACTGAAATAGGCCCTTAGCACTAATTAAGAGTGACCTATAAAAATTCGACAACGCTGTACCGACTGAAATAGGGGTACCTTGGGGGGGGGGGGACTCATGTCAAAGTTGTGCCTTGGGGGGACCTCATTAAATAAATCCCCATTCAATAAATCGACTGAAATGGGCCTCTAGCACTAATTAAGAGTGACCTATAAAAATCCGACAACTGTACCGACTGAAATAGGCCTCTAGCACTAAAAAGAAAATGAAAAAAAAATTGTGGAATGTATATATATCTAATTTTTTTTTTTTTACCAAAATGGTAGAAAATAGTCAAAAAAGAAAAGAGAAAGAAAGAAAGAAAGAAACACCCTACCCCTAAAGTAGTAAAATCCCATCACCTGTAGATATTTGAGGTTTGTTATTAAAAAATAACTTATTTTTCCAAAAATAATAATTGTGAACTGAAAAAAATTGTTTATATTAGTAACATTCAACTAGGATAGAATTAGGAGCAACCCCCCCCCTCCCCAATCCTTTACACGCACACTGGGATGTAAATTTTTAATATGGGTATCTTCCAAAATAACTCGCCGATACCTTTAAAACAAATGGTTAAACCATGTACTTGTGATAATTTGAAAAAGTTTTTTTTTTTTTTTTTCCCTTGATTTTGCAAAGCAGAATTCAGTGGTGACTGTTTTAGTCACAATTATATGAATTTTTATAAGAAAATACAGAAGGACGTTTTGTGATGGCCACAACATACTAGCTTTTTAAAATAAAATGTAGCTGTTTATACATCTATTGATATTTAAAAAAGTTGCGTGGCAGTAGCGAGAGAACTTTTATACAGCATTTAACTGGGTAACTGAATGAGAGATATGTACCACATGCAAAAAACTCTTAAAGGTATTCAATTATCTTAGAAGGTTCGAACAAAAAATATTTTGTTAGAAAACAAGACTGGCTGTAAAAAAAGTTAGTTAAACGAAGAACTAAAAAATTTAGACAAAATATTTTTCTTTGTAAAAATCAAACATTTGGTCACCATTGCATTTATTAATAAATTAAGCATTATTGAAAAATATTAAAGGGGAAAGTTACGTGCACAAATTTTGCCATATGATTTTTTTTTTTTTTAACAGTATTAATATATACCTAGATACAGTACACTGAGTACAAAATACTATATTAAATAATTTAAAAAAAAAAAAAAACATTTAAGGGGTGGAAGGAGGGACTGCAAGCACCATGCACAGTGGACAATGAAATTATAACATCAAGGAAAATGTTTAATAAAATGCAAGGTTTATGGCTAAATACATAAAATAACTTTCTAAGGAGAAAATAATTTCTGGACTAGCATAAAACTATGTGTACACAACGTGCAACGTCGTTACAGAAATTATTTCCCACTTATTAAGATCAAAATTATTAATATTAATTATTTAATTATTCTTTGTAGTAAAGATTGGTGTATCGAAATAACAGGTCATTTGAATTGGGACTTGAATCAGTCTTTTATTCTTTTTAGGTTTTACATTGCTATCTGTACCGTAGCAGGAAATATTCGGAAAGCCTAATCCGTTAAACCTCAAGAATCTCTTCAGTTTATCTCACTATATCATTCTACAGTTTTTGATAATGGAATTCTTATTCTACATTTCTTATAGATGTAGATTTTTATTTTACAGTTTCCGTCCATCAGGGAATGAGGGCGGGCTATAAATTTTGTGTTTGTAGCTTAGGATTATAACTGAAAGAGGGGCTTGGATAATATGATCCCGAATATACTCAGGATAATTTTTTTATGCAGGAAAAAAAACCACAATTAAATGTACATTGCCCTTAAGTAGCAATATTAATTTTTAAACTACCATTGTAAATTTTAGGTTATAATTATTTTTTTGGTTACATTGAAACACAGGATAGAATTTATTTCGCATGCCCGGAAGAATATAGTCAATGAAACATCGCAGTACAAAACAGACAGAGGAGAGAGGAATTAAAATTGATATCATAAATAATTAAAAACTTGACACCATAAATAATTTGCTTCGATACGCATTTGCCAAATCAAATGTTTTTAGCTTAACGATAAGATTTAGCTGTAATACTAATGGGTCGTCCAATGCTCTCTAATAATATTGTAAAACTATTTTGCCTAAAAATCCTATGCCAAAATTTTGAATCTTCGATTAAAAGGAATCTAATTCTACATGGCCAATCAAGAGTAGATTTCTATGGATACAACAAAACCAGCAACAGATGCAATCAGCTGGATTTCACAACGCAAGAGAACATATCCGCGAGTATGCACTGCTGCAGAAACTGAAAATAAATCTTTCTCACCACTTGGAAAACAGACAAGGAAAATTAACTTTTTTTTTTCTCTCTCTCAAACAGCGGCGGCTACAATGTGTTGCAACTGATCAGGGTCTGGTACTCCCGGCGAATCCAGCCAGTTGCGAAACAACCACCGTTCACAGATGCTTTTTACAACATTAATGATGTATACTTGTTGCACAACTCTAAAAAAGATAACTCCCTACAAATATGAAAGGGGGAGAAGAGGAGGGAAATGATTATGCTTCAGGGCATCTGATTGGAAAGAAATTCTTCGTTAATGTACCCGAATTTGCTGAAGCACAAGCCAAACATCGAGGTATGTTTTAGATAATATTTCAAGGCTTTACCTGACATAAAATTCTGTTTTTAGGCATATTACAATTGCAACTTACTTATAGTGTAACAAATATTTCAATATTCCGTTATTTTATACGACGACTGAACAACGTAAATTAATGACATTATGTCGTCATAATCCCTACATTAAATATCACAAAAATGTAAGAGTAAATATAAGTCGTTTCTTGAATAAACAAATGAAGAAATAGTTACCAATTTTGGCATGACGATAACAAAACATCAAAATTTTAACAAAAATTGTTTAAAATCTTTAAACCATTTACCTGACTTTTTGGGGAGGGGCGGATGTTTGCTTTGAAAATTTTCTCGTAAAATAATGACATTATGTCGTCATAATTAATCCCTACATTAAATATCATAAAAATGTAAACGTAAATACAAGTCGTTTCTTGAATGAACAAACAGTTACCAATTTCGGCATGACGCTAACGAAGCATCAAAATTTTAACAAAAATTGTTTAAAATCTTTAAACCATTTACCTGACTTTTTGGGGAGGGGGGGGGGATATTTGCTTTGAAATTTTTCTGGTAAATTAATGACATTATGTCGTCATAATCCCTACATTAAGTATCATAAAAATGTAAACGTAAATATAAGTCGTTTCTTGAATAAACAAATGAACAAATAGTTACCAATTTCGGCATGACGTTAACGAAACATCAAAATTTTAACAAAAATTGTTTAAAATCTTTAAACCATTTACCAGACATTTTTTTTTTTTTTTTTTTTTTTGGGGGGGGGGGGGGGCGATGTTTGCTTTGAAAATTTCTTCAATTTGATATGACGTTTTGGGAGATTTTAAAACAATCAATTATTTTGGTTTCTTTTTCCCCAACTACCCTTAAAAAAAGCATAATAATTAGGAGTCTTGTTGAGATCGAACGCTTCGATTTTATCTTTTTCCTACGAACGGCTTTAATATAGCAGTTTTTGGATAAATTTCAAAGTTATCTTTTTATTCATTTATTAACTTTTTCAATATTTCATACTTTATAACTTAATTCTGATCATTATATCTGATCATTACATCTTATCTTTATAACTAGATTCTGATCATTACAATGTAGAAATATCATTATCATAGATAAACAGCTTCAAATTGAGTTATTGTTATAATGAAGTTTTTTTTTTTTTTTGACAATTCGGTCGAAAGGTTAGGTTAAATAAACTCTATTTCAAGTTTTATTTTCTATTGCAAATAACTTTCTTTTAAAATTTTAAGACAGAAATTTTTCCTCTCTACTCCCCTTCCCATCCCACCCATTAAAAACGTTTTTAAAATTGTCGTTAAAAAATTTTTCAACATAAGGGAAGAAATAATAAAATAAAAACATCATTATGCAATTATGATAGTTACTTTTTTTTTTTTTTTTTCATTAGGGTGGTTAGGCATTAGAAATTTTCCAAATTCCTTTTACTTTTCCCTGACCATTTTCCCTGACTTTTCTTCTTTATTTATAAAGAAATTTTCCCAATATTAACAAACAACTAGCGACTTACGACAACAAGCTTTCAAAGCTTATTTCCACGACATAACCTGTCAAAATTGCCTGACTTTTCCAGACTCAACTAAATTCTTCGACTTTTCCCCATGACTCCCTGATGTTTTTTTTTTTTTTTTTTTTTTTTTTTTACCAGTAGCCACACTATTCGTAATACATATTAATTTATAAGCAAGAACTTGTGCGAGAAATGTAAGCAATCTCAATAAATATCAGAATTATTATTATTATTTAACGAGATGCATTTACATTTGCACATTAAATAAATAAATAACATCCCATCTTGACATTTTTTATTATTATCAGGGTTGGCAAGTTTATTCCAAGGTGGAAAACACCAGCTGGATTAAACTGTTTTTCTTTAAAATTTACTATATAAGTGTAACTTTGTACAATACAAACATGTATTTTTCAAATTAACAACCTTAAGTAATTTTAATTATACTTATAAAAGTTTAATTATTAATTATATATGCTAAATTAATAATTACATGAGATTTTTAGCCAAGATCAGATCACACACCAACATAATCAAAATCCATTAGAGCAATCAATTTTATTTTAACTAGTATAAAGTTTTAATATTTAAACAATGCTATTTCTTTCTTTGCTAACTGGTAATTAAGATATACAGTAGAGTCTCGAAAGTTCGAGTCTCAGAAGTCCGAGGTTCCGCTTAATTCGAGGTGCCAAATTTTCCCCGTAGCAACCAAAAGCTCTTCCCATTTCCTCTCGCAACCCAAAGAATGCAGGTCTTATTTTTCGTTTCTTCCTGGAAAGAATTTCAGTAACCCACCACCTTTTGTTCTCTTTGTTTTTGAAGGTGGCTAGGTAGGGGTTGGTTTGAAAGGAATTTTCAAACCAGATCTACAAGAGTTTTATTCTTCAAAGTTCAATTGTACTAGTAGCTTAGATGCTAGTTAGGGACTAGCTGCGTTGTTAGTTGCTCTGTTGCTCATTTAAATTCAATACACGTGCTTGATCCTTATCATTTTGGAAACTTATTGCTGTTGAAAGTGTTGCGTTAAGGTGCCTGCTGCGAAAATGAGTGGAAAAAATAAGAGAAAATTTGTATCTATGATAACTAAATTGAACGCTATAAAAAGATTAGATGCAGGTGAAACAATAAAAAGTGTTGCTACCGATTTGGGTGTTGGAGAGGTAACAGTTGGTGACTGGCGCCGCAATCGAATAAAAATTGAGCATTTTTGTTCACAGAAGTGCAATGAGACTCCAGGAGAAAAAAGAAAATCTATGAGAACATCAGACTATGAAAAAACTAGCAAGGCTTTATTTCTTTGGTTTACTCAACAGCGTAGCAAAGGTTCTCCTATAAGTGGCCCTATTCTTCAGGAAAAAGCTGTGTTTTTCAGAAATCTGTTCAAAGAAGGAGAGGAAGATTTCGCAGCAAGCGTTGGTTGGTTAGACCGTTGGAAAAAACGATATGGTGTACGTCAACTAAATGTTTGCGGTGAAATACTCTCGGCAGATACGTCAGCTGTGCAGGCATTTCAAAAACGGATTGAAGACATTATATTGACGGAAAAGCTCACACCTGACCAGTTATATAACTGTGACGAAACAGGTTTGAACTTTAAGATGTTGCCCTCAAAATCCCTTGCTTCAAAAGAGGAAAATTCAGCTCCAGGTCACAAAAAACGGAAGGAACGATTAACCATTTTAGCATGCGCCAATGCATCTGGAAATCATAAAATGAAACTGACTGTGATTGGGAAATCTGCCAAACCTAAAGCCTTAAAAAACATCACTGAAGAAGCCTTACCAGTACATTACACAAATCAGAAAAGTGCATGGATGAATCGAGAAATTTTCAAACAATGGTTTCTAGAACATTTTGTTCCAGAAACACGGAAGGCATTGAGAAAAAAAAATTTGCCTTGCAAAGCAATTTTGTTTTTAGATAACGCTCCATCTCATCCGGACGATGATGAGCTACGTTGTGGTGAAATCCGTGCTATATTTTTTCCTGCCAATGTTACAAGTTTGATTCAGCCAATGGATCCGGGCGTATTGGAAAATTTAAAGAAAAAAATATCGACGCCGTTTGTTACAACATTTAGTTCAGTCTGATGATGAAAGTGTTGCGGATGCTTTGAGGAATGTAAGTATGAGAGATGTTGTCTACTGGATAGCAGATTCTTGGGAAGAAGTTCAACCTACGACAGTAATTAAATCGTGGACTAAGTTTCTACCTGAATTGGTTACGCCTATTGAGAAAATTAATGATGATGATAGTGAAACAATTGTTTTGAAAGATTTGGTGAAGGAATTACCAGGCTGCGAAAACTCTAATGGAGTTGATCTAAATGAATGGCTAAATAGTGACGACAAGCTGGAAATAACAGACTCAAATATTATAGAAATGATGGAAGATGAGGAAGAATATGAAACAGAAGAAAACGACTCTCCGTTATCAGAAAAAAAAAAAAATCTCATAGTGAAGGTTCTGCAGCCTTAGAACTAGCCTTAAAATATGTAGAACAGCAAACTGAAGCCACCCCTGCAGATGTTTTGCTTTTGAAGCGTTGGCTGACTATCGCATCAACAAAGAGAAGTAATATGCTGAAGCAACAAAAAATTGACAATTTTTTTTAAATTGTAAAGAATCTTTTACGTCATTATACTAAAGAATAAAGGATTTTAAGGTAATATGTTCATTTTATTTAATTTCATTTGTAGTTGTTAAAAATTTTCTACTTTTTCGGAAAATCCGAGTTTTCAGTAATCCGAGGTAGTGTCAGCCCCAATTACCTCGGATTTTCGAGACTCTACTGTATATCATTGTTCCGCTTTCTGATAGTTGAGCTTTTAACTAACATTCAATTGATTAAACAAACAAGTATGCAATAATTATTGTATATTACAAAATTTCATCAAAATCTTTGTTCTCTTTATTGCAATACAACACAGTATAAACAAAAGTTTTTTAGCAGTTGAATATTACAATTTGTTATTGATATATGCAAAATATGGAATAAAAAAAAAAAAAATTGTATTCCATTTTTTTTTAAAAATATGGAATAAAAAAAATGGATAACTTATAAGGTATTTTAAAAGTATTCTAATGTATTTGTATGGTTCATTGGTTTACAATTTATAGCTCATACAAAGGATTGCATTCTTAAAAAAAAAAAAAAAAAGTGAACAAATATCTTGGCTAAAAATTACACTAGTGGATCCGCAGATCACCAGCCTCAACATCCTATTTGCATCCCGCATTACTCAACAAATCATTTTTATGTATTCCTTATTATATATATATATATATATATATATATATATATATACATATTGATTCGATTGATTTCCTACATAAACAGAAACGTTTCTGAGGGGGGCTGCCAACCTCCCCCCTCAACCCACCGCTGTATCTCTCTTTCTATAACTATCTGTGTATACATATAACTATCTCTGTGTGTATATATATATATATATATTTCTAATAACTGACCGTCTTGTATTATTTCCCTGTAATTCACAAATACTTGTACCAAATTTCATGCAGAATGGTTACATAACATATAGGAATTATTTTGTGTAACCCTGTAAATTAATTACCAATTCTATGCCCACACTTTTCCACAGAAAACGTACTTTTAAACTTCTAATAAAATTTCATTATATTTGATGTGTTGTAAGCATGTCAAAATACACTTTTAAGAAATACCGACCATAGACCGTAATAGTACGAAATTCTGTTATATATCTCGGAAAAGGAACCACAGTGATTATATACACTAAAAAAGAATACACCTATTTAATTAATTATTACTCATTAATTTTTTTTAACCTAATTTGACATCATTTGGATGATTACAGAATGTCATCTGAATTCTTTTGTGTGATTCCGTAAATAAATCATTTAGTCTATACATATCCCTTTTTTTAGAGTAAAAATGATTTTATACATTTTTATAGTGTATGATAATTCCATTATGTTGAATGTAGCATAAACGTGTTAAAATGCGCTTAAGGGCCCTCTTCACTCAGCATTTCCATTTCTAAAATCCAATGTTATCCTATGTAAAATTTTCTTTGCACTTAAAACAGTGACATATTAATTGATTGAGATGCGGTTTTTTTTATTGGATTACTCTCATTTCGTAAACTGACGCAGCTTTTGTAGATTTTATGAAAAAATAACAGTTGTTTTTTAAGAAAGCTGTTTTATTGCAATATTTGGGTTGATGCATTAAATGGCTTATAAAAAACTCTTTCAATTTTTTAAAACAGAATTTAAAAATCTGCGTCAATCTCAAAGAGTTTAATTCAATGCGGAAAAAAATCCTGTATTTTAATAAAATTTTAAATCAATTAAATTTGCAAAGAAAGTCCAAAAATTTTACAAATTTGTGCCGATTTTCCTCTTTGACACACCCTTTATCTGGCTACGCCTCTCGTTCGTGGTTTCGAAGAAAAGATGTTTACATTTCTGTGGTGAAGATACGTCTAGGCGTTGTGGTTTTTTATTCAGTTATTTTTTTTTTTTTTTAATATTATTATTATTATTATAGATTTCACCTGTATTACGGATGTGAGTAACATAACAATTTAGAAGACAATCGTTCAGAGACTTATTTATAGGACATATATGATCACATTTTATTTTAAATAGTTTTTCATTGCGAGTAATACTAATATTATATGAATACTTTGTACATAAATCTGATATTTTACTGATAATGCCACGATTGACAATATACAAAAATTTTTTTTAACAAGTTATATAAAACTTTTTACTAAATTAAGCAGATTTTCAATAATAAATTTTATTTTAAAGTATATAATCTGGTGTGGCACCCACACGACTTTTTATTACCCTACATTTAAATTTTATAAAGATAAATTCAGATTGAGGAATAAAATATCAAGTACTGTATAAAATTCTATAGTAAAAAGAATTTAAGCTAGCTTTACGAATAATTTAATTTGACAAATAATTTTCTGTGGGAAGGGCGGAGGGGAGTACCACCCTTCTCAACCCACATTTGAAACTAATATCTACATTTCTATAGAATTCACGACTAATATTAAATTTAAAATTATGTTCAACAATAACTTTCAATCACATTTATTGACAACTTTAATCCGTATCACTCGTTGAAACTTATCAATATTGATCAAACTGTTCTAGTATGAATTTCATATGAACTTTAAAATATAACGCTTGAGTTCCCTGCCGGTATTTAGTTTTTAAAGTTACACTGATAACAGACTCACAAAGAACAACTGTTAAAAACTTTGTTTAATTATTCACGGAATCTCAAAATACGTAGTTATTTAAAATAATCTGGTGTGTCACTCACACGACTTTCTCTTACCCTGAAATTTAATACTATAAATACAGGTTGCAGATTAATAGGTAAGATAACGAGTACTGTTATGTAAACCTATGTTAAACAATTCATATTAAGCTTCTGAAGAGTTTTATATGATAATTAGTTCTGTGTGAGAGGGGCGGTAGCCCCCCTCAACCCCCCGTTTCATTAATGAACCTACATTTATATAGAATTTTATTTGGTTATTAAAAAATAATTTATTAAAATTATTATTTAAAAAAATTGTCTTTTATGATAAGGCAGACGAATTCCATATTAGAGAAGTAGTATAACACCAAATATCCAAAAAAGTCCATTTTATTCTCAATAGAAAAAAAAAAAAAAGCAGCTTTTTTTTTTTCGTTAAAAGTAAAAAAATCGATAACTTTGTTTTAAATTATCGCAGATTGATGGTTCAACCATTCGTTTTAAAGGTATTGGCGAGCTCTTTTGAAAGATACCCATCATGAAAATTTACTCCCCTCGAGGTGGGACTTCCCCCCCCCAGGGGGGGAGGCGAGGCTCCTACATACACAATTTTTTTCCCCAGTTAACTGTCTCTATTACAAAATATATATATTTGTTTCATTTGGTTTAGTGCAGTCTATAGACGTTAAACTCTATTTTCCTGCAATTTCCCCCATAGACGTAATGTATCAGAATTATCTTGATTGTCCCTGTACACGAACCATTTGCTTGATATTAACGAAAAGCTTAGTGTAGCATCCCTATATGATACACATTTAGAATACCAAGTTTGAACTTTCTGCCATAATTTGTTTTTGAGATATGCTGATAACAGACAGACACACAGACCATTTGCTAAAAACATGATTTTCGTATTCAGGGGACCTCAAAACGTGTAAATATAACAAAATCTCGCGTTCGAAAATTTTACCCAAAAACAATACTTTCTCTACCTTATGGGTAAGAGAAAGTAAAAAAAAAAAAACAAGACTTCAAATTAAACTAAATATTTTATTTACTCTTAGGTATGAAGAATTAATTTACATTCCTGAGCAAAATAAGTTGTATTAATATTGAAGTCTAGGAATTGAGTGAAACAAATATTTTTAAGGACATATGCAAGTTGATTTTATAACTGAAGAAACTAAAACTAATTAAAGTTTGCAAGAAATGGGAGTCAAGTGTTTATGAAATTATTTATAAACGACGAAATCACACTATTATTTTCAAAGATTTTGCGCTCTTATTTTCGCGCCTAACATAAAAGCACAGCTGAAATTTTAAGTATGGTACCTGAACATGAACGCTGTTTCTATGCGTTCTGCCGAAGGCAGTGTGGACCCGGACTTCTCACGTTGCGAGCGGGAAAACCTCTACCGAACACATCGGAAATTTGAACGTAGGTTATTAACAATGATATGGGGTTTTGACAACTTATTTAAGTATAGTGCCCAGTGAAGTGGGCAAAGCCTGCTAGTTTATAATGAAACTAATTTTAAAGTTATGTAATAACACATACACACATACACAAAAATAAATAAATAAATAATAATAATAATAGAGTTTTTCCGCATCTTATTAGATATGTTTATCTAATTTAAAATAAAGGGATGTGTGTTATAGATACAAGAAATCTGTGTTATAGATACAAGACTTCATTCGTCTTTCGAACACTAACTAATTAACGGTTCTACAAATCAACTAAAGCAAGACAAATAAACAAAAAAGTAAATTATGATAGCTTGTTTGAGTTTTATCGCCAAATAGAATGTTGTTTAATATAATGCTGTTCCATTTCAAATAATTAGAGCCCATAGATTATATTGATAAAGAATTTTTCTTTATGTCTCTGTAAAAAACTATAAGAGCTAATAAGTCTATGAATGATTGCAAGAAACAAATATTTTTAATATTATAAGCAAGTTGACTTTATGACCGAGAAGAATGTAACAATATGAATTTTGGAATACAAAGGAGAAGAATATGAAGTCGGCAGGAAATGGGACCTGGAATGTTTATAAAATTATTTCTAAACAACGAAACCGCATCAGTACTTTGAAAGATTTCGCGTGCTGGTTTTTCGCGCCCAGTGATGTAAAGGTGCTGACAAGTGCTGGCATTTTCAATATGGTATACGAACTCTGAGTTTATCCATTGTTTTAGAATTACAATAATTGGATATCAAGTTGGTATATTTGTAATAAAATTGTAAAATTTTATCTTAAAGTTCATATAATATCTCAAAATATTAGAGGTTTTCATATATTATTAGATATATAGATATGTATAGTTCTAGATATAAAAAAGATGATAGAAATAGAAAACAATTACGATTATCTTCAAGAAGGAGGCGAAATAAAGGTCACTATTTTTAAATGAATAATTACAATTAATGAATTCTCAAAATTGCATTAATTTTTATCATGTGGAAAAAAAAAACTCTGATCGGGAAAAATGTCGCACTGGGTCCCCACTACCTTCGGCAGCGTAGACCCGTGCGCGATTGCATATATATGAGCGTCCTAATAATTTTACAAATTCGAAAATATCCGCAATCGATTTGAAAGTATCAAAAACCTCTATGCACCAGTTTTGAACGATCTATCTCTATTTTTATTTTTTTGCCCCTCCGCTTCCTCCTCCCTTCCCGCCCCTCCCAATAATTTTAAAAATTCAAAAATATCCGCAATCGATTTGCAGGTATCGAAAACTTCGATGTACCAATTTTGAATGATCTTGATTGATATATTTTTTTTTGCCCCTCTGCCCCCACCCTTCCCGGCCCTTCTAATAACTTTACACTTTCGAAAATATCCCCATTCGATTTGCAGGCCTCTAAAACCTATCTGTACCAATTTTGAATGGCCTAACTGTATTTCTATTTGTTTTTGCCCCATAGCCCCCCCTTACCACCCCACCCCTACCCGCCCCTCCTAATAATTTTACAAATTCAAAAATATCCGCAATCGATTTGAAAGTATCAAAAACCTCTATGCCCCAGTTTTGAACGATCTATCTCTATTTTTATTTTTTTGCACCCCCCTCCACTCCCCCTTCTTGCCCCTCCTAATAACTTTACACAATCGAAATTATCCCCATTCGACTTGCAGGCCTCTTAAACCTATCTGTACCAATTTTGAACGGCCTAACTGTATTTCTATTTGTTTTTGCCCCATAGCCCCCCCTTACCACCCCACCCCTACCCGCCCCTCCTAATAATTTTACAAATTCAAAAATATCCGCAATCGATTTGTAAGTATCGAAAACCTCTACGTACCAATTTTGAACGATCTGACACTATTTTTATTTTTTTGCCCCCCCCGCCTCCCCTCCCCCTTCTTGCCCCTCCTAATATCTTTACACAATCGAAAATATCCCCATTCGACTTGCAGGCCTCTTAAACCTATCTGTACCAATTTTGAACGGCCTAACTGTATTTCTGTTTGTTTTTGCCCCATAGCCCCCCCTTACCACCCCACCCCCGTACCCGCCCCTCCTAATAATTTTAAAAATTCAAAAATATCCGCAATCGATTTGTAAGTATCGAAAACCTCTACGTACCAATTTTGAACGATCTGACACTATTTTTATTTTTTGCCCCCCCCCGCCTCCCCTCCCCTCCTAATATCTTTACACAATCGAAAATATCCCCATTCGACTTGCAGGCCTCTTAAACCTATCTGTACCAATTTTGAACGGCCTAACTGTATTTCTATTTGTTTTTGCCCCATAGCCCCCCTTACCGCCCCACCCCCTACCCGCCCCTCCTAATAATTTTACAAATTCAAAAATATCCGCAATCGATTTGTAAGTATCGAAAACCTCTACGTACCAATTTTGAACGACCTGACACAATTTTTATTTTTTTTGCCCCCCCCCTCCCCGCTTCTTGTCCCTCCTAATAACTTTACACAATCGAAAATATCCCAATTCGACTTGCAGGCCTTTAAAACCTATTTGTACCAATTTTGAACGGCCTAACTGTACTTCTATTTGTTTTTGCTCCATAGCCCCCCCCCCTTGCTGCCCCACCTGGGGGCTGAATTTCTAAAATTCCAGAAATTGGTTTTTAGATAGTTGCATTAGCTATATTTTAGAGCAAAAATTTCACGTATATCTATTTTTTTTTGTTTGAGATATATAGGATTATGCGAAATCACGTTTTACGCATGTGAAATCACGTTTTGCCCCCCCCCCCCCTGCCCCCTTGGGAACCGAATTTGAAAAATTCTAGAAACCGATTTTTAGACATTTGTATTAGCTATATTTAAAAGCAAAAATTTTAGGGATATCTGTTTTTTTGCTTGAGATATGAAGGATTTTGTGAAATTACGTTTTGCCCCCCCCCCCTCCCCCCATATCAGAAAAGTAGTATAACAGTAAATATCCAAAAAAAAAAAAGTCTATTTTATTCTAAAAAAAAAAATAAAAAAAAAAAAAAAAATAAATAAAAAAATAATAATAATAATAATAATAATTACGATTTTTTTTTTTTTCAAAGTTTTTTTTTATTAAAAGTAAAAAAAAAAAAAAATATCAATAACTTTGTTTCACATTATCACAGATCTATAGTTCAACCATTCGTTTTAAAGGTATTGACGAGACCTTCCGAAAGATACCCATCTTGAAAATTTACTCCACCCGGGGGAGGGCGACGCCCCCACAAGCACAATTTTTTTCCCCTAGTTAACAACTATTTTTATCAATAATTCATATTAGTTTTACAATCCAAAGTTAAAAATAACTCTCATTATGTATATTTATACGAAATTTTGTCCTATACTGCCATGTTAAAAATTTAGAAAAAAATGCTATCACAGCGCCACCTATTGGGCGATTGATCCCTAAATCTAATCAGCACCAGTTTATGTCAGGGTCCAACTAAATACCAAGTTTGGTTAAATTTCGTTCATTGGTTCGTGAGATACAGCCTCCAAAAATTCGTGACACACACACAGAGAGAGAGAGAGACAGACATTTTCTAAAAACTATCAAATCATGTTCAGCACATCCCAAAACGTGCAAATCCATCGAAAACCGGAGTTCGAAAATTTTCACGAATCCAATACTTTCTCTATATTACATATAGAAGAAAGTCCCCCCCCCCCCCGGGAGGGATCAATTTTCAAGATGGGTATCTTTCGAAAGATGTCGTCAATACCTTTAAAACGAATGGTTGAATTGTAGATCTATGATAATTTAAAACAAAGTTATCGGTTTTTTTGTTGTTGTTGTTACTTTTAACGAAAAAAAAAAAAAAAAAAAAAAAAAAAAATCGTAATTTTTTTTTATTATTATTATTATTATTTTTTTTTTTTTTTTTTTTTTTTTTTTATTGAGAATAAATGGAACTACTTCTCTAATATGGAAATCGTCTGCATTATCATGGAAGAAAATTTTTTTTTATAATAATTTTAATAAATTATTTTTACTGGGGGAATTTGTATAGGAAAATATAGAAGAAAGTCATGTGGTGGCCACAACATACTAGTTTAGTTAAATTAATTATATCAGACTTCAAGTATAATTATAAAGTATATATATATATATATTTTAAATTTCACTGTTACGTAATTCGCAGTATAACTAAAGAAAGCCTGAACCGGGCTGAAAATAGTATAAAGTACTTGGTCGGATCGAGCTACTCTATTAAAATACATATAAATAGATTAGAATAAATGAGGAAAGTTATTTGATGTCATGTGAAAATGGAAAATAAAAAAAAAAAAAAAAAGAAAAAAAGAAACACAAAAATAAAAAAAGAAAGAAAGAATCAAAACAAAACAAAACTTCGGCGAAACCGCAATATGGACGTGGCTGAATTTGATTTATTCTTCCAAAAAGTCAATGATTCGTCAGTGAATCTGTCAATCTTCTCCACCTCCTGTCAAAACCACGTGGGACACTTTTTATCTGCTTTCAGCCGGCATCGGAATTTTTTTTAGGTGAAGAGGGCCGTTAAATAAAAATTTGTCTATGTCATGAAATTCTTCTGCGTGTTTCTCTAAACGAACCATAAGCATTGTTTACATCAGTAAAAACTATTCAACTTATTCTACGCTTCTCATGAATAATTGTTCAAAATTTGACATAATTTGGATGATTACGTGATATTGTCGGAATACTTTTGTAAAGCCCTGTATACTGATTAGGAAGCCTAAGAGCACATATTTTCTTCAGAAAACATAAGTTTAAACATCTCAGTAATGTACGCTAATTTCATTTCGTTGATTGCAAAGAAATGATGTTAAAATGCGTTTAAACGAAGTTCACCCCATATGCCGTAATGATAAGAATTTTGGCGTGTCCCTGTACACAATACATACACAATATAGATATTAAAAAATATATACAGCTATTTATATACAGAGCCTGAACGTGTGTGTCAATTCGCAAGTCAATCGAAGGACTTTTGCGGCCGCTATTGCGGTACATACAAATTCTGCCCATAGGCCATAATGATAAGAAACATTTGGCGTGTCTCTGTACACGAACTACATATCCAAACACACATCCAAATCTATACAGCTAATTCCGCGTGGCTCATAAACATGTGCGCCAAACTGCATGTCAATAGAGCGATTTTTGCGGCCGCTCTCGCAGTGCATACAAATTCTTCCCATAGGCCGTAATGATAAGAAAAACTTTGGCGTGTCCCTGTTTACGAAGTACAAATGGAATACACACCCAAAACTATAAAGCTAATTCCGTGGGGTTCATCAACATGTGTACAAAATTTCAAATCCGTAGCGTGATTTTTGAGGCCGCTATCGCCAGACAGATAGGAAGACACGCATCCGGAACCCAAAATCTTGTGGAGTCTCAACAGGAAGGCCTCCACTGATGTTTCGGCAATTAACTATTATCACTTGCACTATTTGAACATATGATAATATGCAATTGTATCTATGCAAAAAAAATTAAAAAACATTAGTCTCTTAAAATAAACATTAAAATATGCTTACATGTGAAAAACAGCATTTATTAATACATAATTACATTTTTTTTTTTTTCTTATTTAATATTATGTTGCACAATAATTTATTTATAAAATTATATAGTTTAACATTTAAAAAATATTGTGGGGATATTTTTTACAGAAATGGTAGAAATAGTTAAAACTATACTACCCCTAAAGTAGTAAAATCACGTCACCTGTAGATATTTAAGGTTTGTTATTAAATAACTTTTTTTTTTTTTTTATAATATTTTTTATATTAAATAATGGGTTTTTTACATTTGATACTATATTATGTTTTGGGTTTGATTCTTTTATATAAGTAGTTAATATTTTTTAACCTTTAACATATTTTTGTGTTCTATTGATTTCTTCCAATTTCTTCCGTTTTTTCTACTTTCTTCCACTGTCCTGGAAGAAACCCAACCCTGATTATTATTATTATTATTCAAAATTATTTTCAACATAAGAGAAAAAAATATGAAAATAGAAACATCATTATGCAATTATGATAGTTCACATTTTTTTTTTTTTTATATAAACAAGAATTTTTGCGAGGAGAAATTGTAAGTATTCTCAATATCAGTTTTTATTTATTTATTTAACGTGATGGCATTTAAATCTGCAAATTAAATAAAAAATAATTATAAGATTAAAAAAAAAAAATTATATACCATGTTTTAAATTTTCTGATGATTCATAGAGCTCTTATCAATGTGCATAAATTTTTTTTTAAAGTAATAATGACGTCATGTCAATTTTTGTGAGATGCATAATTTAACTTTTTATAATTTTTTTAACGCTCACGTTTATTTAAATGTATTTATTTTTATGTCGAAAGAAAATGAACTCGTAAATTTTTTTTTAGCAACAATTAAATTATAGATAATATTTTAATGGCTATTTTAACGCTAATAGAATGTTATTATTTTCATATTTTAATTAATTATAAGAAAACTAATCAAAAATTCGAAAATCGGACTTCTAAGTATTGTGTTGTCACCGGGTTCTGAGCTACTATGAAAGTTTCAAATGTCTAGCTAGTAGAGAAGTTAGTTAAAATTCGATTGCAAAATTTGTACCAAACAAACAAACAAGAATAGAAGTTAATAAAAACATGGTAATAAATAACATCCCATCTTGAGATTTTATTATTATTATAATCATTATTCACACGGCTAAGATAAAATTAAAGAAAGCCAACTAGAGTAATCTTACATTACGAAATCTCAAGTGACAACTTCCTTTCGACGAAACTATTATGACTGGGAAAGCAGTTTTACAGTAAAATACAGTTAAATACGCCAATAGGAACTGGAGTTTTGCGATCAAGCCTTTTAAACTAGGTATTTTGAAAGGGTTGATTTACTGCTTAATTTTGTTTTAATACAGGTCAGGTGTGTGTGGATTTACAGTAGAACTACAGTAGCGTATATAGATTTACTAGGCATTTTTAAAAGGTTGAGTTATGCTTAATTAGTTTTGATGCAGATCAAGTTTGTGCGGATTTACAGTATTTCATTTACTGATTTACTACATATTTTTTAATTTTGTTTATTTATTTTAAGAGTACATATGGCTTGAGTACAATATAAAAACTCTTAAATAAAGTAAACAGTTTTGCGTTGTAGGAAAATTAAAGACGGACAGAATCAGAGTATAGTTAAAGTATTAGGTATTTGACACACATACAACTAACATAACAACGATTAAAAGGTTACTGATCACTTTGGTTTTTAAAATTTTCATTAGGAATTTCCTCTCTCAGAGGAATTCAATTATACAATGAACCACAAATGAGGATTGACCTTCGCAAAAAAAAATAAAGAAATAGTAATAAAGAAAAAGCTATAGTAAAGCATTGAGAATTTTACTTTTACTCCTGTTTTTGCTATTATTATTTATGCATTTTTGAATCGAATTCATATGTAGTTAACATAAAATATTCTTTTATAGTACGTCATCAGTAATATTGTTTTTCTCATACGATTTTCGTAGAAATTCCGTATCAGAAATTCATTCTTAATACGCTTTTTTTTTTTTTTTTTTCAATTTAATATGCACTCTTTAACATATTTTGTTTAATTCATTCCAAAAGTAAATCTCACGGGAAAAAGGCGCGAATATTTTATTTAGATGACTGGACAATTACAGAAAGATTATAATTATTTCGCTAATTTAAACAAATTAAAAATACCTAAAACTATCATTAAATTATACTAACATTTCTTACATAATCTCTTATTTCGTATTAAATTTGATTTTCTGCTAAATTTTGTAGGGATAATGTAACTATCAGAGATGCCAACTTCTAATGACAAAAAAGCAGGAGATTTTTAAACAGAAATCACGAGACTTTTTCCAACAAGAAAGTTTGTAAGAAAAATGAGTAATATAATGCAAATTTAATTTTAAGTAAAGCTTTATAAACTTAGGAGGTATTTACAAAGCATCAGTATTAAAATTAAATGAATAATATGTTTCTTGCAGTAAAACAATCAAAAAAAAAAAAAAAAAAAACCCTCAGACATACAGTTGTTTAAAATTTAAGTCAAAATAGACAGATTTGATCATTCTGCTCCTAATATAAAACAATAAGGATCTTAATTATCTTTGTAAAAGAAAAGGTAATAAAGAAATGAAAATATCAGCTATATTCTAATAAAATATGAATTCTTTAAGTTTTCAATAGTTATGGTATTTCAAAAAAATAAAATCTTTTGATTTGATAAGAAGACATTTTTCATTATGCAAAAATGAAATTTGAAAATTTATTCTTAGCAAAAATTAGTTTCAAAGCATTGTAGTAATTCACATTCAAACTGAACTTGATAAATTGCAGGTCAAGATAAATTTCAATTTTCTTTCAAATTTTTTTACCTAATCCCACAAATTTTAAGCATAAATTATGCTAAGAGGGATAGATAAAAATTACACCAGAAAAGCAGGAGAAATGAGTGGAAAATCAGGAGCATAGAAAAACAAGCAAAAAGCAGGAGACTCCTGCCAAAAGCAGGAGACTTGGCATGTCTAAACTATTATTATTTTCGATTCGAGGAAAAAGTTTTACCAGTAAAAATGATAGAATGTACTAGATTGTGAAAGCGTATAACTATCTTATAAGTTTATCATCGAGAGCATTATTTCAACACACAAAATGCACTAGTGCCGTGCGTGTTCTAAATAATTGCATATGTAATGCAAATAAAAATATTTAAATTACACTATGAAAGCCAACCATGTATAATTTAAGTCTGTTCTCAGCTATAAGCTATTCATGTATGCATTGTAAGATGTATATTTTGTAATAAGAATGAATAAATGACACGGATTGACCGAAATAAACAAAGGTACCTCAATACAGATTTTTCTTTCTTTATTTTTTCTCCTTCTTAGGGTAATGTATTACTTCATAATAAAAAATATATCTCGAAATAACTACAAAATATGTTTCATTGTAATAGATTAATGTAGTTAGATTCAATAATACATAGAAAATTTTAAATGCTTTAAAGCAAAATTCTTTAAAATAAAGAAAATAAATTTTTTTTAAATAAAGCAGAACTTCTTTCAACTCTCCTCCATTTAATTGCGAAATTAGATATATTTTCACTGAAATTGCTAAAAAATAAAATTGAACATTTTATTTTTACCAATTTCAATTTCATAGTTGAAAAAATAATAATAGTAATAATAATAATAATACTCCCCCCCCCCCATATATATATATATATATATTCAAGAGATCTGCATGCACTTGACGAAATTCTTCCGTTTCACACATGCAATGGAAAAAAGAAAAAAAAAAAAAAGTGGGAATAGTGAAAGCAATATAAAATGGAAAATTTCGATAAATATACGATGGAAAATTCTTGATCTTGAAAACTAATTATTTTATTTATTGGAGGGGGCGAAATTGAGCTATTTATTTAAACTCATGATACATAATCTCAAAATGTAATTAGCATCACTTGCTTCATTCTCTACCTAAAATATATAAAATAATAAAATAATTGTTCATTATCACAAAATAAATCTCAAGCAAACAGTAAGTCGTAATGCAGATGGCTTAATTCGTATCAAATAAACCTAAATTGAAACCATACATCTGCAGTACTCCCCCAATCGAAAGCTGGAGCGTAAAGGAAAAAAGAACAAACCCCTCAAAATTCAAAGTCCTTGGGCGAAACACCCCGGAAGTAAACATTAACTAGCGCCAGGAACTTTAAGTTAACAGAACCAGAAGGGAATCACTACCTTCAATTAACTACTAAATATCTACAACACTACACAATCACACACACTGCCACTTCAAGGAAGGAGGAGGGGTGGAAAGTGTATGTTTATATATTAATAAAATGGGAATGAAAAAAAAATGTAACTTAAAAGTAGAGGTAAAGCAGGAATAAATAAGGGATTTTTTTCTTTTTCCCAGTTATTGTCATTATTATCCCATCAGCCAGGAAGTATCAACGTAACCCTTCCCCTTTTACAGGATGGAGGGGAAAATGGGTCAAGGCCGCACGGAGCAAAAAAGAGATGTTGGAGGAGAGATTCCCTGGCTTCCATTACCTGACAACTCCATCACTGAATGAAGATAACACATATGCTGAGTCTACAATTCGTACGTGCATAATCCAAATTTTATCATTATCTAGGACTAGTTTTGCATTTCACTGACTACGCCCCCAAGGAGAATATGCATAAATATATTTTACTTTATTTATTTCGCTGTAGCGTCTAGTATTCAATTTTAGTTATTTCCTATTTCTGCAGTAATTTTCTTGCAGCAAGAAGTGAAAAAAAAAAAAAAGTAAAACAAATACAAATATAAAAAATACCAAATAACTAAACAAATAAAAAGGAAAAATAAATGAACGTCTTTTATTTACATTTCCATATGTAAAAAAAGCCTAATATTATTACATAAAATATTATTTATATGTTATTGAAAGAAATGTATTCATAAGAGTTGCTTATTAATAACTAAACTAAAAAAATCTGAAAATATTAACATAGAGTCATTAAACTTTTGCTGCAAACAGCTTTCTGCAGTTAAAACGGGCAAGTAGATTGACACCAAACTCGGTATAGAAACGATTCATGATATGAGTTTATCCATTTTAGTTGCAAGAATTTAAGTATAACCATCTTGTATGTGTGTAATGTGCATTTTTTTTTTTTTTTTAATAAAAACTTAGTACATAAAATTGTATCTATAAAGCAGACAAAAATAAAATATTTTAGAAAAAAGAACCCTTATATAATACTAATATAGTCGATAAAACTTTAGTTACATATTTGTGCAAGTAAAAGTAAGACATTTTTAAAACTATAAAAAAAAGATTGATTTTTAATTTAAAAAATAATAATTATGAAAAAGGTAAATGCACTATAATGTTATTAAAAATATATTATCAAATTTGTTGTTCTGCAAATTACGGCCCGAAACCATCTATCTTTTTTACTCTTCTAGAATTTGAAGATTAATGAAGTCTATCATGTTTGAAATGATAAAATATTTATTTTAATGTTCTCACTTCATATGTAAATTTCATGCATCTTAAATTAAGCCTGAGTGTATAGGAACTTTTATATTCTCTAAGAATTATCTGAGAATGATTCGCATCTGAGAAAGACTATATAATAAAGAATGCAGTTATCAGTTATTATGGTTTTAATAATCCACTAAGCTGAAAGCATCAAATATAACAATGAACCTAATTGTGTATATACACTACAAAAGTTCTGAAACGTTTCATGAAAACATGCTGCTTGCCATTTAACTTAATTTTGTGTTCAAAAGGCCTTTTTTAAATTTCAAGATGTGCAAAATTCTTCATATGTACTTGTACGTCAATTATTCTTTCTTACAAATACTCGATACTCGGCCAAAGTGCTACTCGGTGCAGGACGATTTTTTAGGGGGGGGGGGGAATCATTGCGTCCGACCCCTTTGAGTCCAACCCAGCCAACCCTGTTTTATTCTTCAGTATAAATTTCTGAAGATTTCGTTTTCCCTTTATAAACAGTTTATGAATGGATAAAGATTTTAACCATCAAATCATTTCTCCTTTTTAATAAATATATATATGTATGTATGCATGTGTATGCATATATATATATATATATATTAGAGAATTTACAAAACAAAATCATATATTTGTTTCTTAATAGTTATTTAGAAAATATAGTTATTTTGTAAAATATTAAATTTACGATCTTTTTTTCTAAAATTTCTGAAATCTTATTTGTTAAAAAATGTAAAATGTTATTATATTACATATTAAATCATACAGGAGTGCGAAAAAATACATATACTGGTTACACAGAAAGAGAGAGAAAAAAAATTAAACTTTTCAATAATAAATCTAAAGATGCTACCACTGAAAATAGGTGATGATTACTAATTTGTTTTCTGTAACACTGACGAAGCATTTTAAACATAATAAAATCAAACTGTTTAACATTCATCCAAAACGATACTATTATTATTACTGCACATGTTAAATGCGTATTTTAAAACAATTTTTAACAGAATGGTTACATATCTTTTAAATCTTTAATTAAAAGGATTAAAATATTTTTATTTTATTATTATTACTAGCAGGCTTTGCCCGCTTCGCTAGTCACTATATTTAAATGAATTAAAAAAAGAATCAATATTTTTATACCATTCTACAAATTAAAACTAAAAAGAAAATACATTGAAATTGCTTAAAAACTTCGCTTCGGGCCCTCGATGACTTCGACAGAGACTTCCTCACCGCAACGTCTTGGTATTGGAAAATTTCATTTAAATTAATTTATAGAAATGTCACTAATACAGGAAAAACTGCATTAGTAATTTTCTTTTTGATAATAAACAGAACGGAAAACACGTAATATTTTACATGGAGATATTTTGTATAATTAAACCAATTTAAAAAAAAAAAAAAAATGCTTTTCCTTTTTTTTCCCACTCGCATTACAAAAATATTTGAAATAAAATTGCGAAAAATTGTGCAAAAACATTGGAAGAGCTTGGACCACTTGGCGGAATTTGAAATTTGACACTGAAGTAGCTCGGACGTTTCTCGCCAAAATGTTTAATCATGCATTTGCGATACCCATATCAACTCATCGCCGAAATGACAACAAAATTATAAATAATTATAAGATTAAAAAAACTTTTTATGTACTATGTTTTTAAATTTTCTGTTGAATCTTATAGATATAGAACTACATTAGCAGTTTATCAATGTGTAGAAAATTTTCAATTTTTGTGAGATGCATAATTTAATATTTACAATTTTTTAATGTTCACATGAAATTAAATGTTTCTATTTTTATGTCCAAAAAAAAAAAAAAATTTTTTTTTTTTTTTTTTTTTTTTTTTTGGAGGGGGGGGGGCGTAATATTAAATTATAACTAATATTTATTTTCATATGTTAATTAATTAAAAGAAAACTTTCCTACGTAATATCTTTAACAACTTGGTATATATAGTGTCCACACAAAAAATGAACAGTTTTTAGAGCTCTTTTAAAAAGTATAACATCTATGAGGTATCTTTTTAAAAAAATTCGTTAGTTTTTACTTTTAAAAAAAATGGCCAACTTTCATCACCAAAGTAGTTAAGTCAAGACCAATCAAAAATAGGAGTGGTCCACCCGGATGTGTTCCCGACAAACTTTTTAAAGATTATTATTTACTATTAGAAAAAATGCAAAGGCTACACTAAACTCTCGATTATTCCGTTGCGGATTATCCGCAGATGAGGAAAAGGGCGGGTTTAAGAAAGCATGAAATTATAAAATGTGTTTCTCAGCAACAACAACAAAAAAAAAAAGATTCTTTTTTTTTTAAGTAAAAATATAAATGTAAAAAAAAAAAAAGTATGTTCTGTTTGTTGAACTTTTATACAGTACAGTACAGGCACTGTATAATTTAGTACATAAATTAGCTTACAGATTGTACTTTCGCTTCGTCTATGCAACTTTTTTGTTTGTTGTTTTTTATATCCTTTAGCACATAAAATACAAATATTTTTACTGTACTGTGGATATTTTCAATGTTCATACTTAGTCTCATATACAATACAGGGGTAACTATGGCTCAAATTTAAAAACCCTGAAAACTAGAGTTTCAAAAAAATAAAAATAAATAAATAAATAAATAAAATTGAGACTGTTAAATGATACTCAAATTATTTAGACCAGAAGAACTAGATTTTTTTGTAGCTTGTTATCAGTCAATCAATGCAATTTATTCACAATTCACCTGGATGTCATATGAACAAACAAGGGAAACAAAAAATAATTTTGAAAATAAAGATGGATTAGATTAAAACCCCTGAAATCAGCGGTAGCCCCAGAACACAAACATCATTAATAATACAATCATGTTTTTGAGCTAGCATATTTTTTATGTCCTTTGCAATTGCTCTTCATTTCGGTCTTTTGTGTTTTATCCGCGAAAGCTGTGTCACTTAATTACGCAGATAACTGTTTACTGTATTTTTTTTTTTAAAAAAGGAGGGGGTGGGGGGGAGCATTTTACATGCGGGAAAATTTCGCGGTAATTTGCATCGCATAGACTTATTTATCTGACGTTGGAAAAATTTAACACGAAAAGGAAAAAAAAAAAAAAATCTAGTATAGCACTGAAAATGGAGAATTATCATTTAAAAACATAAAATAAAAACATATATACAAACACATTGTTACTGTTGTATCATCAAATACCTTAATTTTCTCACAATTGTGAAAAAAAAATTCTAGCAGTACCACTGGAAGTAATATTTGTTATAAATATTCTTCTCGACAAGCACGAATCTAACGACTAGATAAAGAAGGTCGTGACCTCCATCGACAGAGAGGAAAAGATCTACAGATCATCAACATATATTTTGGGTATAAATGATAAAATATAAAAATTGAATTATTCAGTAAAGTGACCCCCATCCTTTTAAAACGAATGACTGCTGCTTCTGTGAAGAATGTTTAAATTATTATTAAACATATGTTGCTCATACATTTCTTAATAATAAAAAAATATTCGTGTCCTATTTTATATACAAAAATGGAAAAGTTCGAATACTTTCTATTTATTATTGGGAACTTTAAATTCTATTCGTTTTTACAAAATAAAACATGTTCATTCCGTTCCCGCTCTTCGATGTCTTTTTCTAGTCAATTTTGTCCCTTTATTACTTCCGGTGTGAGCAGTTTTTTTTTTTTTTTTTTTTTAAACACACTTGACATTGTGAGTTTTTTTGGTTTTCTTCCCATGCTTTTCCAAGGGTTTTTTAGCTTTTTCCCCCCTTTTTTTCTACATTCTAAAGTGCGGTGTTCATTGTTTCTGGAAATCACATTATTCATCCACTCCTTGTTACCTTCATTAATGCTCTCATTCTTTTAATATGCAGCAAAAAGTAATTAATATTAGATTTTGATTAGATTTTTTTTGTTGTTGTTGTTGTTGTTGTTGTTTATAACTAATCTGAAGATCTATATATTATAAATTCATTGTTTAATAATATATTTCATAAACCCACACAGATTTTGAAAAAATTGGTGAAATATGTTATCAGAAGAAAAAGGATATTATAAGCTATAATTTTCTATATACAGTTATATTTTTATGTTAAAGAGTACATGGGGGTGGGGGGCTAAAAATTTTACCTCCAAATTACCCATGTGGGGAAATTGGTGGATTTTTTTTTTTTCTAATTTATTTTTATTTAAAATTGTTTCAAAACGTTATAAACGACATGCTTAAGGCATGTTCTTTAATCCCTTAGCTTAATTTGGACATTTATCAAGTCAGTTCTTGGCACATCGGTCTTACTGAAGCAGACTACTACTACAGTACAGTAAAGGCATTATTGTATGACAAACGTGAACAACTGGGATGTTTGTTTTAGAACTTATATAAGTTTAAAACATGGCATACCATTCTAAACATCAATTATTGTCAAAGTTTATACGTTTCTAATAAAAATTCTGTTAAAGTTAAAAACAAAAAAAAAAAAAAAAACAGGGGGGTTTGTTTTACTTAATTAAGTTCTACTAGTTAGTAACTTACAGCAATATCAATTATTTACTTGTCTGCTGCACAAAATAAAAATGGTCAAAATTAGCAATTTTTATTTTTAACCGCATTTCTTGAAGCCTTATTATTATTATTATTATTTTATGAAAGTATACTTTCTGTGAAGGTTTCAATTGTCGTTTGAGCACTACTTAACCCCACATTTTTAACATCAATCTGAATAAGGTTTATAGCCATACCTCCAAACTACCCCACGTGGGGTAAATTGGTGGTAACTTTTAATTTTTTTATTGGGGTAAAACTTTTTTTAATTAATAAAAACATCTTAGCGTGATACATTAATGAACTTCCCTGCTGTAGCAATTTTTACAATGGGAAAAGTGTTGAGAGTGTGAGCATGATTAAAAAACAAATTTTCTACCGATTTACCCCATCCTACCCTACATGCATTAAAATTGCCGAAGAAAAATCACAAACAGCAGGGAAAAAAATTACTTAAGATACAATACTTATAGTGAGAAGTCACTCCACTGTTCTCCCCCCCCCCCACACACACACATCAAGCGAACTTGGCGCCACTGAAGGTTTCATATTACGCCTTATACTTCCATGCAATATTTATAAATTAAACTATATTAGGTTTGTTCGATAAAATATACATTCAGACAAGAATTTTTATACTTTTTTTTTTAATATATTTTTTACAGATTTGAAATATTATAGTGAAGTTTTCTCAGTTTGCATTTTTTAATGAATTCATGATCTTCAAAATACTATATATATATATATATATATATATATAGGACTGGGGATGGATTTTGAAATTTATTAATTAGGTTTCGGAAAAAATATTAAAAAGTGCGTGTTTATGTAAAACTTTCTGTACACCAGACCTGCATCAGCTGTGAAGTTTCGTAGTTCAATCTTTATTAGTTTCGGAAATATGATAGCCAGATTATATATAAATATATATATATACACATATACGCGCGCGCGTGCACACACACACACACTGACCAATTGCCGAAAACTACGTTTTTGGACTCAGGAGGCCTTAAAACGTGTAAATCAGGTGAAAACTCGATATCGAATTTTCGACTGAATGCAATACTTCCATTATCTACGGTAGTAGGGTAATGGAAGTAATATATCAAAAACATAAGAAATGTTGCCTGAATATTATTGAACAAACCTAATACAGTTCAATTTATAAATATTAAATGGAAATATAAGCTTTATAGGAAACCTTCAGTAGTGCATAGCATCGATGACAATATTTTAATTCATTCCGGAGTATTTTTAGCCCCGCCTTTATTACGCACCACTTTATTTATAGAATTTTTTTTCCCGATATATAACTTCGATAAAATGAGAAAAATTTATCCTTAAAAAATAAGTGGTATGAAAAAAAGGCGGGGTTAAAAATATTCTGGAATAAATTAAAATGCTGTCAATTTGTCATCTATATGCGGTGCAAAGTTAAAGGTTCTCTTAAGTCTCATTTGTTCTTGTGACCAAGGCCTTCGGCTTAAAAAATTTAAATATTGATTGAATTTAAGAAAAGATTTAAATAAATATATATATATATATGTGTGTGTGTGTATAATGTTTAATAGAACTTGCTTAAAAGAACTGGAGATGGATTTTGAAATTTATTAATTAGCTTTTGGAAAAAAAAATTAAAAAAGTGTGCGTTTATGTGAAACTTTGGGGGGGAAGGGGGGGACAAAGAAAAAATAAAATGTTACATTTTTAATATATATATATATATATTTTAATATATTGCAAAATCCATTCCTAGTTTTTTTTTTTTTTTTAGTAGGTTCTATGAAAAATCCAAAAAAATATTAAATCTTTTTTAAAATATCTGTAGAAGTTTTAGCATTTTGAAGAGCATGACTTCATGCAAAAAGACAAACTGATAAAGTGAAATTTTAAAATTTTTAATCTGTAAAAAAAAAATATTAAAAAAATCTGGTGTGACATAACCACATGACTTCCATTACCCACTATTAAACTATTATATGCATTTTTTGGAATTTTCCAGTAAAAGAAACTACACGTATAACGACAGATAAAACAGAATTTACATAGCGAGTTAAAAAATAAGAAAAAAAAAAGATATTTTTTTAAACACAAATTTTCGATATCTAAAACTGAACTACCTAATCAGGATGACCGTTAATTTTCCCGTAATAACCACTTACTACACGAGAAAGGGTATATAAAATGGATTTATGTAACAATTTTCAAGAAAATCGTTAGACACACCAACTTTTACCAAAACTTGGCACACTCAATTATTGACCGGAAAACAATAATTAGATATAAAAGTATATCTAAAAGCTGGTTAATATGGCTTGTTTGAAAAAAATCCATTCAGCCGTTTTTAAAGAAACGCAGTTGCGAGACCTGAAATAGAGCTATTTATACAAGACGACTGTCAATTTTCCAAAACTAACCAACTATATCATTCGAAAGGACATCTAATAGAGTGTTTATATAGCAAATTTGAAGAAAACCGTTAGAGCCGTTTTTGAGATACGGACTTACGGTCCTATTTCCGGTTTCCGATGACCACTTCCGGTTTTCCAATTTTCACCAAAATTTGGAAAATCCATCTGTACACCAGACCTGTATCAGCTGTCAAGTTTCAGAGTTCAATTTTATTAGTTTCGGAGATATGATAGCCAGAAGATTTCCACACATGCATACATACACGAAAGGATAAAGAGAGGTAAGTTTTTAAATTATTATTTTAAATTAATAGTGAGCAATAACTTAAAGAAAATCCCATTAGAAAGTCTTAACTTAAAATTAATCCTAAAGTTTCCCCTGTAAAGTAAGTTTTAGTACAAGGCGCGAGTATAACGCAAAAGTCATAAAAGTGAACAAATTTTAAGATAAGAAAGTGCTGAGTAAGAGCAACTTGCAGCTTTTTGTGGTAAGAAGCTGCACAGTAATTAATCCCGGCAATCTGGACCTCAGCTAAGCTGTCAATCATTAAGTTAATATCCAATAATAAGAGGAAGGAGTGGTGTGATTTCCCGCCAAAAATGCCAGTATTTAAGTGAAAACACGCGTACACATACACATGCACTGACCAATTGCCAAAAACTACTTTTTTTGTACTCAAGATGCCTTAAAAACGTGTAAATCAGGTGAAAACTCGATGTCGAATTTTTGCCCGAATACAATACTTCCATTACCTACGGTAGTAGGGTAATGAAAAGTCTAATATATATATATATAAGAAATTATAATATATGCTTTCAGTCATATAAAAGTTGAGAATATGTAAGAAAACTAACTATAGAAAAACTTACGAGAAAATTAATAAATGTGAAACAATTCATAAGTAAAACTTACTGCAAAAACATAAAATAAATATATAAACCCTCCATATATAATATATTATATATGGAGGGTGGGGGAGTTGACCACCTTTTTCTGGACATAAAGTTTCCAATGGGAAAAATATATTTTCTCATCGTCTCTCAGGGGTTTCAAAAACTGTGATTGAAAACAATGATAAAGTTAGACCATGTAACACATCATCACGCTTTCTACTTTTTTCAGGTGGAGGTAAGCGGTGGTCTAGATCAGGGGTGGCCAACCCGCCGTGTAGTATTTTGCGGCCCGCGAGGAAATTAACGATATTTAAAGTTTGAAAACTTCGATTAAATATTTAACTAATCCGTTCTGAATTTTTGAAGTGAAAAATACCCTCCAACGGTTGATAAATTAAAAAACAGCACACTGTTGTAAAGAATATAATCGAATCCATTATTCATTCTTTTTATTACAGCTAGTCATAAAGTTTTGGCGGTTCTAGTGTTAATTTATGAACGAAAATAGCTTAATATTAACGTATTTTTCTCTAAATCACATTGTCTTCTCCCGAAAAAAAAAAATACATTATATACATGATTCATACACTCACAAATCCACACAAACAAACGCATACGCATATACAGTGCGGCCCGCCTGAATAAAATAGATTTTCAATGCAGCCCGCTAAGTGTTTGGGGCTGGACAGGCCTGGTCTAGATCACCGTAGGCACTCCGAAACTTCACGTGATGATGATGAAATAAACTAACACGTTTACACTTTAATTTGTAACTAATCATTAACACATTAAGCACCAAATCTACATTTTGGGAACATTTGATTAAGAATTTTTTTTTTTCTCTATAAATAATTAAGTTATCTATATATATTATATAAAATCGTTCTTCCTGACTGACTGCGGGGGTGATTCATCATCGCCCAGACCAAACCCCTAGACCTAGAAGCATGAATTTTTGTGACAATGTTCGTTCTATGACGTAGGCATCCACTAAGAAGAGATTTTACAAAATTCGCCCCCCCCCCAAGGAGGGGAGGGGGGGGGGCAAAACGTGATTTCACAAAATCCTTCATATCTCAAACAAAAAAACAGATATCCGTAAAATTTTTGCTTTAAAATATAGCTAATACAAATGTCTAAAAACCAATTTCTGGAATTTTCAAAATTCGGTCCCCAAGGGGGGCGGGGCAAAACGTGATTTCACATGCGTAAAACGTGATTTCGCATAATCCTATATATCTCAAACAAAAAAAAAAAAAAAATAGATATACGTGAAATTTTTGCTCTAAAATATAGCTAATGCAAATATCTAAAAACCAATTTCTGGAATTTTAGAAATTCAGCCCCCAGGTGGGGCAGCAGGGGGGGCTATGGGGCAAAAACAAATAGAAATACAGTTAGGGCGTTCAAAATTGATACAGATAGGTTTTAGAGGCCTGCAAGTCGAATGAGGATATTTTCGATTGTGTAAAGTTATTAGGAGGTGGGGGAGGGGGGCAAAAAATAAAAATAGAGTTAGATTGTTCAAAATTGGTAAATAGAAGTTTTCGATACCTACAAATCGATTGCGGATATCTTCAAATTTGTAAAATTATTAGGAGGGGCAGGAAGGGGGTGGGGCTGTAAGGGGAGGCTATGGGCAAAAACAAATAGAAATACAGTTAGGGCGTTCAAAATTGGTACAGATAGGTTTTAGAGGCCTGCAAGTCCAATGGGGATTTTTTCGAAAGTGTAAAGTTATGAGGAGGGCCGGGAAGAGGGGGAGGGGAGCAGAAAAATAGAAATAGAGTTAGATCGTTCAAAATTGGTATATAGAGGTTTTCGGTACTTGCAAATCGATTGCGGATATTTTCGAATTTGTAAAATTATTAGGTGGGGCGGGAAGGGGGGCTATGGGCAAAAACAAATAGAAATACAGTTAGGCCGTTCAAAATTGGTACAGATAGGTTTTAGAGGCCTGCAAGTCGAATGGGGATATTTTCGAAAGTGTAAAGTTATTAGGAGGGGCCGGGAAGGGGGGGGGCAGAGGAGCCAAAAAAATAAAATAGAGTTAGATCATTCAAAATTGGTACATAGAGGTTTCCAATACTTACAAATCGATTGCGGATATTTTCGAATTTTTAAAAAAATAAAAATAGAGATATATCGTTCAAAACTGGTGCATAGAGGTTTTTGATACTTACAAATCGATTGCGGATATTTTCAAATTTGTAAAATTATTAGGATAGACAGGAGGGAGGGGGGCGAAGGGGGAAAATAATAGAAATAAAAGTTGGAGCATTTTGGGAATTTTTTCCGAAGGCAGTGAGAACCCTGTGCGACATTTTTCCTAATCAGATTTTGTTTCTCTCTCTCTTTTTTTTTTTTTCACGTGATAAAAATTAATGCAATTTTGAGAATTCAGTAATTATAGTGATTTTTTTTTAAAATAAGGACCAGCGAAGCGGGCGTTGCCTGATAGTATATATATATATATATATATATTGAAAACCTTTTCAAACATTGAATAGATGAAAACAAGAAACATTGAAAAAGATAAAACAGAAAAATTCAAAAAGAGATTGCGACTATCAAACATCCATAAATGGAAACATGCAAATTCATTACGT
This sequence comes from Salticus scenicus, assembly GCA_963930645.1. Taxonomy (NCBI): domain Eukaryota; kingdom Metazoa; phylum Arthropoda; class Arachnida; order Araneae; family Salticidae; genus Salticus; species Salticus scenicus. The sequence goes on along the minus strand of OZ005648.1, from coordinate 319,293,595 downwards.
TTTCAAGGGAGCAGAATGAATGTTGCATGTAAATTAGGTGTTATTTCTGTCTTGTTGTATGCAAATTGCTAAATATTTACAACAAGCTACCCCCAATAACACCACCAAAAAAAAGAGAAAATTAAAACTGAAAAGTTATATATATTCATTGAATATTGAAGTGCCAAGCTTCCTTGGTAATTAAAATATACATATATATATATATATAATTCTTTAATATAATATATAATAAATTTTCTTTAATATAATATATATAATATTCTTTAATATAACATATATAATTATTCAAGCAAAATTGCCTGTTTTTACTGCATTATAAAAAAAAAAAAAAAAAAAAAAAAAAAAAAAATCACCAAAAGTAACTTATTCGAGCGAAAGGGTTTAGAAACATTGAATATTAAAGAAAAGACTTCTTTCCTTAAATTATAACAAACAGGGATCAAGAAAGCTAATTTAACATGGATTTTGCAGCTTATATACATCTACGCCCTTAGGTGTCAAGTCTCCATTTTGGAACCCTATCATATCTTCTAAAAAAATAAGTTTTAGTTCCCCATCATACTATAGGTATGGGGAACTTAAGTAATCGTGAAAATTTTCGACCTCGGTTTTTTGACTTTTCTACACGTTTTCAGGTGTGAGGAATCCGAAAATGACAAAATTTCTATGGTGTCTGTCTGTAGGGTGTCTGTTAGTATGTTAGTCTGTTAGTGGGTCAGTCCGTTAGTTTGTTAGTCTGTGTACACGATATCTCAAGAACAAATTGTCGCAGAGAGGTCAGATCAGTTTTAAAATATTACTTTCGACACTGGCAAGAACCCTATTCATTTGCAACATTCGAATTTTAAAACTTCGTAAGTTATTAGAAATTTACGATTTTCTTAACATGGGAGAATAGGACAAAAATTCACTTAAACGTGCATTAAATGAAAACTTTTAACTGTAAAAATGTCAGACCAGTTTTAAAATATCAGTTTTGATGCCGGAATGAACATCAGTAACTATAAATATGCTAAACCAGGAATAAACTACTACGTCAGAAACGCCAAAGAAAAATTATTGAGGTGCACAATTTTTCTTTGGCGTTTCTGACGTAGTAGTTTATTCCTGGTTTAATATTCCAACGCCAAGTCTCCTGCTATTATTTATAAATATGCTACTTTGAAAATTTCGCAAGTTATTGGTAATTTACGAATTTCTTAACATGTCAGAATAGAGCAAAATTTCACATAAACGTCAATCTTGAGGGATATTTTCAGCGTTAAGATGTCAAACCACTTTCGAAATATTATTTAGGATACTGGCATGAATATCATAGACTATGATTTTTCCAATTAAAAAAAATTCGTAAGTTATTTGGAATTTACGATTTACTTAACATGTCAGAATAAGGCAAAATTGATCATAAACTTCCATTTTGAGGATCCTAAATACATTAGACAACTTCAAAATTAAGTTTATAATATTTGTTTGAACATGATTGAATACAAATATTCTACTAGGAAATTTTCGTAAATTATTCTTAATTTACGATTTTATCAACATAGCGAAATTGTAAATTTTTCATATAAATATGAATTTTGAGGTTTATTGCATTGGAAATAGTAGCATGAAAACTAAACAACAGAATTGACCCTGATAAAATAAATTAATAAATTAGAATAAGATAATTATATCGAAGTGAACGGTGGATAGCCTATTAGGCGGGGATTTCATTCTGTCACTGTATCAAGCTTTGGTGAAATTCATTTCTTTTAACATGATTATAATATGTCTCGCACTAGAAATTTCTGAGAACATAAATATGATGGGGAACTGAGCAGAGTCCACCTATGCCAACTAGTTTCAAATTAGTTAAACTACTTATGAAAAGAGCTGCATATTGAAAACTCAAAATTTTTCAGTGATTTCAAATAGTGGCGTTTAATGAGTTAAGGTTAGTTAATTCCATGCAAGTGAAAAAATGAACACTTTTTAATATTAAATTATTTATTTCAATTTTTCTTGATAAAAAACAAATCAAACCTTCCGAAAATAGCACGATAAACTTTATATAAAGTTTTTTTAAAAAAAAAAAAAAAAAAGAACTAAGCGAAGACAATTCTACATTTTTATTCGTAGATTTTTTCATCATGTTTGCCACGCAACTAAATATTTTTTATATGTTTATTCATTCAAATTTTATAACTTTTTTTTATTATTATTATTATTACCAATAAGATAAAAGTCATGTTTGTGTGAATGGAAATTTCTTTAGTGTGTTTGAATTTAGAGCAATTGAGGGAAAAAGATGAGTCACTGAAAATAATGACTGACGTTTTATTAAGTGTAAATTATCTTAGATTAAAATTTTGTATTATTTAGAAGCCAGACACAGATATATCAATACACCAAAATTCATTGATAAATGAACGTTTAGTGCTTAAAATTAGACAAGAAAGCTGCCTGATGCCATGTCTGTCACAAATGAAATTAACCTTAACTGATTAATTAAAACATATCTATACGACTTTTTATAATATAATTTTGGAGGAGTAGGAGGCTTGGAATTTTTGAATTAATGGCATAATAAAAGTAAATTTTTATATCCTCTTTAGATCTCAGCGAAAATCCAGTGCTTAAATAAGCCGGAGAAATTAATAATAGAATAGTGGTAAGGATTTGCCGGAATGGTTGGGATCTTTGTTTACGCATGTATATAAGTAATTTTTTAAGCTGAATTTCTTAAAATTAAATCCCAGAACAGTTTTCTTTTCCCCCTTTCTTTCTTCTACATACATAAGAAAGTATTGGATTCGTGAAGATTTTCGATGGAGTTGCATGTTTTGATATATCCTGAATACGATCTAACCATTTTTAGAAAATGAATGTATGTCAGTCCGTTTGTCTGTGAAACCGAAATTTTATGGATGCTGTATCCTCGCGAACCAATAAAGTGATGTTGATTACGATGTTGATTGATGATGTTGACATCCCTCAACAAGTGGTCGATGAATTTACACGTTTTGAGAGAGCCAGGAGACGATTTGATTCTCTTTTGAAAATGTGTGTGTGTATGCGTGTGGTTGGTTGTGTGGGATAAGGCTGATTAACTATGCTAGGATCCTAAGCCTATATGTGAAATGCCTTCCGTGGGTACTAAGGGGTCCTAGCCCGTATTACGCGAGTTTCGGAGAAAACCAAAGAAAACTTCAAACGGCTAGATCGATGAGCGCGACCTGAGTTTGAACCGAGCATTTCTTGTGTGTGTATGACAAAATGTTTTATGGCAATTCTAGTTCAAGAACTTCATGAAAAATTATAAGTAGTTGCACCTTAACATAATTAGTGCCCATCAACTTTTGATGGAAATCGTTCAACAGGTGCCACATTGCCAGCCTGTTTTCTCATCTTTTTTAATTTGGCAGTGTAGGACAATATTTCGTATAAATGTGCACAATGAGGTTTTTTTTTTTTTTTTTTTTTTAACGAATCTTTGTGAAATTAAAAAGAATTATTTATAATAGTAACAGTCAATAGTGAAAAATACCTGTATATGTAAAAGCATAGCTTGCTCCTCTGAGGGTCCCCCTGGAGTGTATAAATGTTCAATATAATTATTTTTCAAAAGAACTCTTCAGTACCTTTAAAACGAATTATAAAAACTGTAGATCTGTGTTAACTGGTAACAATGTTATATATATTTTTATTATTTATTTGTTTATTAAAAAAAAAAAAAAAATGCATTTCTTTAGATGGTGTATGTAGGGCACAAAATGACTTTATTTGAACATTTATTTAGTGTTGTAAATCTCTGAGATAAAAATCGTCTGCATTCATCATGGAAAATACTTTTAAAATATAATTTGCACTGTGTGAATTTGTAAGAGATAACATAGACGAAAATTTTGTTATGACCACAACATAAAAGATTTTCTTTCCTACTTTTTTTTTTTTTTTTTTTTAATGTTTCTTTGTGAGAAATTACATATGTTTCTTCACACATTGGTGCTTTTACGAGCCATATCTTTTAATCATATTTCTTTAATATTTATCTTACTAGTTTTTGCGTAGATATAATGCATCGATGAGGGGTAGGAGAATTGTTAAATTTCTTCAATGCATCTTATTTCTAAAATTTCCTCTGCAAATCTAAAGCGAGTAACGGTAGCGCTTGGCTTCCGACATTGCAGGCGGACTGACTCTCAGTCAGCCATCCAAAAACCGGTTCAACTGGATACCTTCTCGCTTACTTTCCACCCTCCAGATCACGTGGACTTGGACAAGGAAGCTCGCCTTCTTTTTTTTTTTTTTCTTTTTTTTTTTTTTTTTCTTTCTTTCTTTATCCATTTGCTTTCTCCTCTCGCCTTTCCTTTCTCTAGCGCTTATTTCATTTAATAAAACACAATGGTGGGAAAATCCCGTTACTCTCTAACTTGCTCTCTCTAGCTAGAGGGCGATTTCTTAGGTCTGATGCACATTACCAGTACGTTATGAAAAACCACAAAAATCGCTATTTCCATACCAAACTGCAGGCTAATTTATAAATAACTTTAAAAAATAAAAATACTAATTAAATATTAAAAAAAAAGATGAAAATTTCAATTATCTAAGTAATCTAATAATCCAAGTTCAATTATAATCTTATTCAAAAAGACAAATTATCATAGAAAGAATCGATGCTTATACATATATTGCCCTTACCCAGTGACAGAAAATTTTGTAGCTGTCTGCGACAGGTTTTTAAAATTTCATAATCCGTCTGCGAAAATTGCATGTAGTCAGGGGTGAAAATGGCTTACACTCAAAGAGCCTGAAAGCTGATAGAGACAATCTGAGGGGAGGGGAGGGGAGGGGGGGGAGCTTAACAACAGTGATGATCTCGTGCAACAATACACTATATAATTTTACTACAGAACAATATAGTATAAACAATTATAAAATAATAAGTTTAACACATTCAATTAAATATTTCATAGCAATGTTTGACACAACACAACACAATAAAAATAATTATAAATAATAAAAGTATTAGTTTTAGTTTTGATACAGAAATTTTTATAAGTGAATTTTGAAGTGGAGGAGAAGTTTTGGAGCAGTTTTAAATGAAATTAGCACTTTTCTACATTCCCGTAGAATCTCAGTAGGGCACTGTTTTGTATGTTCTTACCAAGGCACCTATTGGGGGGGGGGGGGGGCTCTAGAGTTCCTGCCAGTGAGCGTCTAAAGCCCCGTTCACATGAGCAGTTTCTACCCGGGTCAAACCCGCGTCAATCTTCGCGAAGCTGTTCACATACTTCCATCCCGCGTAAAAGCAGGGTCATTTTTCCTCCGAAATCAACCCCGCAATATACTAGGGGATAAGAGGGAATAACCCGCGAATTACCCAGAATGCTTTTCGCTTGTTTCTTTCTGCTACAATACTGGGACAGCGAATTGCGCACTATTTTCAAGAGATAAACTGCGTTCTTTTTTATTATTTTATTTTATTATTATTTTGTGTGTGCGTATTGTTCTGTGAAGTTAATTGAAGAATAATAATACTAGAGGAAGGAATTTAAAATAATGCGTGGATATTATATAAATGAAAAATATAAAACGGGCACAGTGTTTTGCACTTTTCTTTTTTCCTTTGTTATTGAAATTTCTAAAATTCTCAGTAAACTAACATATAGTAAATTAATATTGTTTTACAATATGAATAATTTTTTTGTATTATAAAAGTTATTTAAGGAAATGGTAGACACATTTTTTTTTCTTTTGTAAATAACTTCTTCTTAGAATTATAAACATTTTGTATGCATATGCATTGGAATAAATTGGTATTAAAATTTCTCAAAAACTATTTAAATTCAATAAAATTAAATTAAAAAATTATATATTTTTTAAAAATTAATCCTGCTAAACAATTTTTAACATTTCTCTTTATTTTACATTATTATAATTTATTTAACAATATATTCTAAACATGTTTGAATATTGCTTTCTCTATTAATTGATAAAATAATTTTTGAAAAATGTTTTTATGTTTGCATATTAATTTTTTTCATTTAATTTCCAGCATTCAAACAATATATATATATATATATATACATATATATATATATATATATATGCATACATATATAATCATTTTAAGAAATTAATTTATCAGCCAATCTTTAATATATATATAAAGATTTAACTTACCAATGAATTTACAAAGTAATAACCAAATGTATTTATAAAATATTTCTGAGTTGCTGTAAAATATTTAAAATCCATTGTACACACTAGAGCCTGGACTGGGTGGAATGTCTTTTAGGGGGACTTTCTAAGGGAAACTAGCTCATACTCATGAAAGTTTTAGGGAAAACGACGGAAAACTATTAAGATCAGACCGACGATGGTTCGAACCCGATACCCATATTTATTCGCCTAATAGTATGGCCAATATATCGAATTTTGTTGGGTTAATAACAGTTATAAGAACTATATATATATTTTTCCTGGTAGGAGGAAGAGAAGCAATTTTAATTATATAAACAGAACAAATTTATAATACCTATATCTTGAGTTCACGTATAAAATTTAACTTTAGAAGTGGGTTATAAATAGATAAACTATTTGGGAACAGATTTGAATAATATATATTTCATAATCTGTTTTATATTTTACTATATTAGAGATTTCATTGAAAATTTTCTTTTATAGGTAATTGTATCCCATTGCTACTGTTCTTACACACACACACACACACACACACACACACACACACACACATATATATATAATTATCGACATATTTAATCAAAAAAAAAATTAAGTGGTGGTGTGAGCATTAAGGCTGATTGATATCACAAGGGCTCTAGGCCTAGGTGGAATGCCCTCCACAAAATTATTTTAAGAGGTTTGGATTTTAGTTTCGGATTATTTAAGAGGTTCCGTGATTTTCTATTGAATTTTGGTTTTAATACTTTTGGTTACAGAATATTTTTAATTACAAAAGGAGTTTTAACAATAAAATATATATATATGCACAAAACTCTAATTTATAGTTTTTATTACAGATGCACAAGAGTACTTTTTTTTTTTTTTTTCTTATGAATTCTTATTTCGATGCATATTAAAAGATAAAGATTTATGAAAGATTTATGTTGAAATACTTTTAAGAATATCTATTAGCTATGATAGCAAGAAATGAAATAAGTATCTGACCTAGTATTTATTAATGTAGTAATATTACTTTAAATCTTTAAGGTAATAAAATCTGAATTAAAAGTTTAATCATTTATTTTATTATTTAATGCATTTAGATTTAATATAATCATAATGCATAATTTAATCTAACTAATTTAAAATCAAAGTATTGTAAAGTTAATTATATTAGTATTTCAATTGACTAAGTTTAATTGTAATAACAATATAAATAAAACTAATATCAAAACTTATTTTATTTCCCGATCCCGTTTACAATCTTAATATTCAAAATAATATTAATAATTAAATTTCTAATACATAATGTATATATATATATATATATATATATATATATATATATATATATTTACTACATATAAAAAAGATACTGAAATTTTCATGTTTAAAAAATTAAATTCAAAATGATTTGTTTGTAATATTAAATTTGCATTAAAAACTTAATGTAAAATTAAATATTAATAATGAAGAATAATATAAAATATATAATCCTAAAATTAATCATTTTATTCTCAGCTGCTGTCAAAGTCAAACATGAAATTAAATTCACGTTTTCGCGGACAATACGGTTTCGCTTCTTTTCTCCGAACTCATGCGTTAATCTTGCAAACAGCCAATCAGAATTCAAGAAACGTATGACGCTGCTACAGTGATTTTTAACCAGGGTTGATAGTGTGAACAGCCTAAATTTTGACTCTGTAAAACCCCGCTTTTCAAATTCCCGGGTCGTTTTGACACGGGTTGAAGTTGCTTCATGTGAACGGAGCTTAAGACGTCATACATCGGTAGCGCATTGTCGTGGGCGAAAAATGTCCGTAAATTGCAGACAATTTTTTATGACTGCAGACAAAAACTCTCTGAAAGTTGAGAGCAATTGTTTTTTATTAGTACAGACAAAGAGTGTCCGAAAGTTGCAGACTAATTTTTTTATTAGTGCAGACAAAAACTGTCTGCAAGCCCTTTTTTTCTGTGTCCGCGACTATGTCGCCGTGTCGCGGCGTTTCTGCCTCTGGGGCCTAACTATATTTAACATTCTCTTTATCGTTGCATTTTACCCTCTAAAATTTATTTTCTATTGTTTTTCTTTATTTTTCTTCAATTAGTTGTGATACTATTTTAGAATAAGTTTTTACTAATTAAATTAGTTGTTTAATATTTTATATCTTCAAGGAATCTTAAATGGGTAATTATTAAGTATTTAAAATCGAATAAATTTTACTTGGCTTTCAAAAAAAAAAACGAACACCTCATAGTAGGGCTGTGCCGATTAATCGGTTCGATTAATCGATCAATGCTTAATCCCGACTAATTTTTTTAATCGAGTTAATCGGCTCGATTAATTCGATTAAATTTTTTTAAATCCGATTAAAATTTTCAAATTACGAATTAATGTAAAAATGCTGTTCTGCCTACAAAATATTTTTTCATATATTTTGCTAACAAACACTCTAAGAAATTTCATCAAACAATGAAAAAAAATAATAATTAAATAAATAATTAAATAATAATAATTTAAAAAAAACCTCTCAAAAGAAGTTGTTGCACTTTTGTTGATAGAGAAAAGGGAAAGAACAGTTATTAAACAAAATGCCGTTTTAAGCCCATGCTGGGGCAACACCACCTGTAGTCTTCTGCAGGTAGTGTTGACTAGGGCAATAGTTTTCCCAGAAGCAAGAATCTTCCAAAAAATGGAAATGCTCAAGATAAAGAAAAAAAAGAAGCATTGTGACTGTTTTCACAATACTTCTGTTGGGGAAATGTCGACAGAGTTTCGCAATATCTTTAAGCGTTTAGTGTATGTTCAGAATTGCTGATAATAACTATAAGCAGAAACAGAAAATAAAGTTCTGATTTCTAGTCCAAAGTGACGAAGAAGAACTGAAATATAAAAACGATGAAGAATTTGAAATTTTTATAATGATTTTTATAATGATATGGAATTTTGAGAATTCATTTAAAAATAGTGACAAGTGAGGTGGTCAAGGCCTGCAAGTATAAAACTAAAATATGTGTAACTTCATTTAATTTATCTTTCAAAATGAATTGAAAAGGAATTTAATAAAATAAAAATTAAATAAGCGAAAATATTTATATAAAATTAACACTAAAAGTCACCAATTACTACTCTGAAAATTGATTTAGATTTCAGTTATGAAATAGATATATTCGATTAGACCACAAAAAAAAAAAAAAAAAATCAGTCAAACTTATGAATAAAATACTATGATGGAAAGTTTAGTTTTTAGAATATAAAAGTAATAATAAATATAAGTTGTTTCTCAGCTGCATTTCCGAATAAAAATTTTTACTTAAGAATATATTAAGAATATATTTTTTCATTATTTATTTTCATTATTATTATTATTCTTATTATCTATTGTTTAAGGAACTAGTTAAATTAGCATCTATATCATTTTTATGGTTTGTTGTGATCTATCTATGTTTCTAACTGTGTACAATATATGAGAGTTTTATTCACCATTCAAATAAAATTATATAAAGAAAAATGAAAACAGATTAAAAATCCAATTAATCGATTAATGACTGACGATTAACCCAGTTAAAACTGTTAATCGATTCCCACCCCTACCTCATAGGTACAACGCGACCAACCATGTCGATAAGAATAGCGGGACTAATAAAAGGTTAAATAAAGATATCGAGTCAATGACGACTTATTAAAAAATTACGATTATATTATTTTGCACTTTAAGATTTTTGAAAAGAAACTTTTTGTTGTTGTTGTGACTAATGCCTCGCTGACCATGACAAAGTTCAGTAGTAGCTGGGCGAAATGGGTATACTTCCAGCTTTTAACGAAAAGAATCAAAATAGAAGAGAGTCCGACTTGACCTTATGTCATTGACATTGCAATTTTGATCCTCCATGAAGGGGATAGCCCCCGAAAAATTATAATAATAATAATATCTGTACTGATAAGTATAAAGGATTTAAGTCCAAAAATGTCGATTTTGAGTTAAGTACATAGTCAGACTCAGAAAAAAATTCTCTATCGATTGGTATAAAGGATTTAAATCCATGTCATTTAGTCTTTGAGAAAATCCATTGGTAAAAAAAGATTCAAGTCAGAAATTTAGCATTAATCTTTGGTATAAAATATTTAATTCAATTTTTTCCCTTTATTAAATGAAGATTGACAATCACTGAATGGCATAAAGCGTATAAATTACCATAATCCCTTTTTCCTAATCGATTCTGCTGATTAGTTTTTAGTTAGTTTAACTTTATTTTTCGTCTCCTGAAAAATCAAGAATATGGACTTAAATCCTTTATACTTATCACTACAGATATAATATATACATATATATGCAAAGACAAGACGTTGAAATGAAATATTAGAATTTTTATGACAAAATCGTCGTATCAAAGAAGTAAATACATTTTATAATGTTCAGTCTATAACCAAAAAAAAAAAAAAAAAGATTTAATAAACTTTTAACCAGATTAAACGAAAACGAACAGAATATTGTTTATAAATTTCCATTTACTGACTGTAAATAATTGGTTGCACGATTTAATAAACATGGTTTTGATGTTTACCGAGATTATTTTATAGAGACTATTACCCATAGGCTACTTAATTTATTGACTTACCCTCAAGAAAAAAAAATTTACAAGGAATTTTTCTTTAAATTGACTCAAATACTGTAATTCGTTCAAAAAAAAATATATTAATTTAAAAAAAAAAAAAAAAAAAAAAAAATAACCAATATTCTATTCAAGTCACAAAGAATAATAAACCACAAAATTCGGCAATTTATTTGCATGAGAAGAAAAAAAAATTCTTTAGGAAGAATGAAACACCTTTTAGCGTTGGTGTGTGAGGTGGGTCATTATCTATACGAGGAATGCTGGTCAAATCTCTAAGCCACTGGTGAAGAGAAAACCTTTTTGAAAATTCTAAACTCCTTTAAAGCTTTCACAGAATTTTCGACTAAATAATCTCATTTATATTCAGACAATAAATAATAAAACTGTTTATAACGAAATCAACTAAGGAATTATCTGTTCTTCAAAATTTTCCTTCCAAAACATATCTTGGGGAAACACTGAGTTATCTCCAATAGATATAAATACATATTTATAAATTAGTGATAACGAATACACGACTGTGCATAATTACATACAATTTTAATGATAATAGCAATATTTTCAGTATATAAGTATATATATATTATTAGACTGGTTGGTTGGTTGGTTGGGTTTTACGTCGCACTAGTGCTGCACAATGGGCAATCGGTGGCGGTCTGGAACTCACCCCTAGAAGTGGTCCGGAGACATGCCAACACAATTTTGATCCTACACGGACAGGTTGCCTCCCCCACTTCGGTAACCCCTAGAGGTGTAATTTTGATGGGGACATGGAGGACATTGCGGCCACGACAGATTTTTACCTGCACCAGCCACCATTAGTGTACACGACGATCTTTGGCCGGCTCGAGTACAGAACACGTAATCTTCCAATTACGAGCCCGGCGCTCTACCGACTGGGCTACCGCGGCCCATAATCTATTAGAACGGGGATATACTGTCTGACACACCTAGTAGCTTGTATGAATTGACTTCAAAAGAAAAATACTCTGGCGACAATAAAAGTCTGAAATGTCATTGGTAGACATTTTCTACAGCGAACGGAGTACCAATGAACACGACGGCTCAGAATCTTAAAAACACCTAACTCGTTCGAAGAGAGGAAAAACGACTCCATTACATCATGCGATATAAAGATACGTCACACCATGACGTACTTCATTCCAGATGTAATGAAATCATGAGAAAGACTTTAAAAAAGCTATTCAATAGCGACATAGTTGATCATCAGAATTACTATGTCATTTATGACGCTGATTATCCAGCTGAGTACCAGCAACCTCCATTAAGCAATGCTCGGTGAATTGCAGGTAAATTGCGACAATAGAATGGACTTTTTTTTTTCCCTCCACATTTATTGTGCAGTGTTATTTTGTCAATGAAAATATTTTATACTGAAATAACGTAAGAAAACAAATTAACTCATTCAGTTCGAAGAACTATAACTGGTTACTTACAAAAAGTTTATTACAAAAGGTTCATTTCACTGGTTTACACATAGAAAAGGTTAACGCACGACACAGGTATTACAAGCTGTTAAACTATGTTTAAAATTGAACATTAAGGCGAATTTCTAACACATATGAATAAAATTTTCCACATTAGAAAAGACCCGGGAAGTAGCAAGAGCCGCGATGATAGACACTTAATGATATTCATCACACCACTATTCATATGACCACTTGTTCTAGACAAGGAAAAGGTTCCCTTAATTTTAGGTAGTGGCCATAAAAGGCATTTCATGAAATAAAGAAAGGAAATAAGCATGTCGATCTTAACAAATGACAAATTTTATGGTATGTGAATAGTTAAATTTTCTAAATCATGTTAATTACGGCAAAGGGGTCGTCTTGAAAACATCTGTTCCCCCCTCAGGACACAGCGCAGGTGACAAATATCACTAGAAGTGGACCGAGATAGGGTCTTATCACCTGCGAGACGCGAAAGTTCTGCGAAAGACTATGATGATACTTCCTGCAACACACTCGCATCCTAAGAGCTTTCGACGATGCGGAACGCGTTTCAAATGACATCCACTTCAGAATACGGACATTAAAAATAAATTGAATCATCAGGTTCTGCATAGATGGCACATAACCTATGAATGTTGCCTGCCACAAAAGCATGACATGCAAATCTAAATCACGATAGTTTTATAACTAACTAGCAGGCAACGCCCGCTTCGCTGGTCCTTATTTTTAAATGAATCGCTATAATTACTGAATTCTCAAAATTGCATTAATTTTTATCACGTGAAAAAAACAGAAAAAAAATCTTATTAGGAAAAATGTCGCACCTTGTTCTCCTCACTGCCTTCGGAAAAAATTCCCAAAATGTTCTAACTCTTATTTCTATTATTTTTCCCCTTCGCCCCCCCCCTCCCGTCTATCCTAATAATTTTAAAAATTCGAAAATATCCGCAATCGATTTGTAGGTATCGAAAACCTCTATATACCAATTTTGAATGCTCTAAATCTATTCTATTTCTTTTGCCCCTCCGCCCCCCCCCCTTCCCGGCCCTCCTAACAACTTTACGCTTTCGAAAATATCCCCATTCGACTTGCTGGCCTCTAAAACCCATCTGTACCAATTTTGAACAGCCTAACTGTATCTCTATTTGTTTTTGCCCACACCCCCCTCCCTTCCCGCCCCTCCTAATAATTTTACAAATTCGAAAATATCTGCAATCGATTTGTAAGTATCTAAAACCTCTATACACCAATTTTGAACTATCTAACTCTATTTTTATTTTTTTGCCCCACCCCCTCTCCCCACCCCCCATCTCTCCCCTCCTAATAACTTTACACTTTCGAAAATATCCCCATTCGCCTTGCAGGCCTTTAAAACCTATCTGTACCAATTTTGAACGGCCTAACTGTATTTCTATTTGTTTTTGCCCATAGCCCCCCCCTTTCCCCCCTTCTAATAATTTTACAAATTCGAAAATATCCGCAATCGATTTGTAAGTATCGAAAACCTATATGTACCAATTTTAAACGATCTGACACTATTTTTTTTTTGCCCCCCCCCTCCCCCCCCAAAAAAAAATCGGAAAAAAATCAAAAAATGAGTTTTTGGAAATATTTTCAAGAAGACGCTTGGCGGTTTTTCTTTTTTTTTTTTTTTTTTTTACATCTTTGAGCTATTATTTTTACTCTAAAATCCGTATTTTTCTAAATTTGCCTCCGAAAATCATTTATACCCCCTTCTCCCGTTAAAAATCCAAAATTCCAAAATCGCAGGAAACGATTTTTTTTATTCAAGTCTAGTCTCCCCATCTACAATTTCTTCACTGTGAAGTAATTTGGAGCCGAATTATACTTATAAATGTGTTTTTGCCTTATGCGCCTCCGAAAATCATTTATACCCCCTTCCCTCCTTAAAATCCAAAATTCCAAAATGGCGGAAAATAATTTTTTTGTTTTCAAGTCTAGTTTCTCCCTCTGCAATTCCTTCACCGTGAAGCAATTTGGAGCCGAGTTGTGCCTATAAAGGTGGTTTTTGCCTTCTGCACCTTCGAAAATCATTTTCAGCCCCTTTTCCCCCTTAAAAATCCAAAATTCCAAAATCGCAGAAATTGATTTTTTTTTGTATTCAAGTCTAGTATCCCCATCTGCAATTGCTTCCTCGTGAAGCAATATGGAGCCGAGTTATGCTTATAAAGGTGTTTTTGCCTTCTGCACCTCCGAAAATCATTTTCACCCCTTCCCCCCTTAAAAATCAAAAATTCCAAAATCGCAGAAAACGATTTTTTCGTATTCAAGTCTAGTCTCCCCATCTGCAATTTCTTCACTGTGAAGTAATTTGGTGCCGAGTTATACTTATAAATGTGTTTTTGCCTTATGCGCCCCCGAAAATCTCATTTTTACCCCCTACCCCCCTTAAAAATCCAAAATTCCAAAATCGCAGAAAATGATTTTTTTGTATTCAAGTCTAGTCTCCCCATCTGCAATTTCTTCACTGTGAAGTAATTTGGTGCCGAGTTATACTTATAAATGTGTTTTTGCCTTATGCGCCCCCCAAAATCGCATTTTTACCCCTACCCCCCTTAAAAATCCAAAATTCCAAAATCGCAGAAAATGATTTTTTTGTATTCAAGTCTAAGTCTAGTCTCCCTATCTGCAATTTCTTCACCGTGAAGCAATTTGGAGCCGAGTTATGCTTATAAAGGTGGTTTTTGCCTTCTGCCCCCCCGGGGGGGAACGGGGGGGGTATTTCGCAAAATCCCGTCTTAGTGAGCGTCAGGGTCCTAAAATCAACCTGCTCACCAAAAATTGTGACTCTATCTCCCATAGGATCGCCACAACCGTGTTGAGTCAGTGAATCAGTGAGTGAATCAGTCAGTGAGTTTACTCTTTTATATATATAGATGAATGCGTAGATCAGAAGTCTCATTGTCCCATTTATACTATCATTAAACATCAGTTAAATCTTCACAAAATTCATATCCATTAAAAAAAAAAAAAAAAGGGCTAACTTCACAAAATTCAAATTCATTAAATGGGGTTCACAAATTCACAAAAACTGATATCAGGGGTCGATCCAGGCAAAATTTGGGTCCCTTTTGCGGCCCCTTCACAAAATTTCACATAGTAAAAAGGGACCCTTCACAAAATTCAAATTCATAAAAAGGGACCCTTCACAAAATTCAAATTCATAAAAAGGGACCCTTCACAAAATTCAAATCCATAAAAAGGGACCCTTCACAAAATTCAAATTTATAAAATGAGTCCCTTCACAAGATTTTGTTTTATAAAAATGATCCTTTTATTAAATGTTTTCATATTTTCAGTATTATTTTTAATTAATACCTTAATTTGGCTCAACGAAACTCTATTAACTTGATATTAAACATTACATAAAGTGATTGTAAAAACGGAAGATTTTACACAATATCTTACTTTTTCACAAAAATATTTTACATTTCACAAAAATAAATAAAAATTTCACAAAAAAGGGACCCAAAAATTAAAACCTGGATCGACCCCTGGATATTCACAAAATCGACCCCCCCCCCCCCAAAAAAAAAAAAAAAAAAAAAACACATATATATACATAAAGTAAGTGTTATTTTAAATGACTGCCTACAATTAAACACTACTACCCAAGATTTACAGCATTAACAGCCCTCTTCACTTACCGTCGCCGGAAGCCCGAGCCAATGTTATTCTATGGGGAAATTTTCTTTACAAATAACTTATTAACTAATACATATTTTTAAATTCTGTTTTCACATTCAGAAAATTCCCAACTGTTAAATTGACGGACCATTTTTAAAAATGTACTTTAATTATTAATATTTAATTTTTAAATTGCAAAATGAAAAAAATTCACATATTGAAAATTCGTATTTTGCAGCTACAAAATAAAATATAAAAAATTTAAAAAATATCTTTTTTAAAAAAGGTCCGTCATTTTAACAGTTGGGAATTTCCAGAATGTGAAAACAGAATTTAAAAATATGTATTAGTTAATAAGTTATTTGTAAAGAAAAATTTGCCATAGAATAATATTAGCTTCGACTTCCGGCGACGGTGAGTGAAGAGGGCCTTTAAGCTGTAAATTTGCTTCGGGACACCTCTTTTTTTTTTTAAATAACCTTTAAAGTTTATGTATGTGTTAAAAAATATATTGATGAATTTTTTATAAATAGAAATTAAACTGCCAAAGTTAAAAATTAATTTGATAAATAAATATTTGAAAAATTAAAAAAATCTTTGATACCACTGGCATAATGACACTTTTCAAAGTATCCGCTCTTTTATTGAATTTCTAAAAATAGTAAGTTAAAAAAAGAGAGAGAGAGAGAAGCAGCAGCAGCAGCAGCTTAGAAAATATAACATTAAAAACACAACCTTTTTTAAATACATAAATTCATCATAATTTACAGCTATCTTACATTTTTAATGTATTCATTGAAACTTAACATATGTTAAAGTTTTAAAAATTTAGTCATCGTATTTTACTAATAATTAAAATCAGCATTGAAAATCATATCACTAGACAAGCAAGTCCCAAACTACTTTTTGAAATGATAGTTAATTCAACGAAACTGCAGTTTTGCGTGCAAGAATTTCATTATTTTTTTAAATGCGTAACTTGTATAAAATCCTTTGTAAATAAGTTAAAATTTCAGTTTGTGTGAAGGGACGTGTTTCAAGGATTTTTACTTTAAAATAATTGTAATGTAAATGAAGATCATTTTAATTATTATAATTTTATTTTGTACATAAATACAGTAAAAAAGATAAAGAATGAGATTCATCTAGTTTGAAAATGATTGGGAACATCTAACGAACCAAACGAGAAGTGAAACCGTATCGTGAAAAATAAAGTTTCCGATCGAATCCTCAAAAACATATGATGAGATTACTTTTTTTACTTTTCGAACACTATAGTCAGGAAAGTATTGTAATCATGTCAAAAATCCGAATTTGAGATTTTGATGTTTCTATACGTTTCGAGGTCCCCTGAGTCCGTTTTCACTATTTTTACGAGGATGTATGTATGTATGTGTATGCGTAAGTCTGTGAGTGAACGCGCTAGCGTCTAAACTCTTTGTTCGAATAAGCTGTAAGTTGGTACGTATATTGTAAGTCACCATAGTACGAACCCTATTGATTTTGGTGAATCTAGCACTTATACCAAAAATAAATTCAAAAACTGGCGTACAGACAATAGCAAGAAATTAAAACTTCTTTACACACCATAAATTTTAAATCAAGTCTTGCTTTTGCCTCCAAGGCAGTTGCACGTGTTTGCATCTGATGAAGAAAGGCTACGTCCTTTCGAAACCGGTTGTGCTGATTTAAAATTTATGGTGTGTGAAGAAGTTTTAATTTCTTGCTAGCACTTATAGTTTTTTTACAGGGAAACCGGGAAAAATTCTTTATCATTATGGTTTATGGGGCCAAATTTTTAAAAGTGCAATAGCGTCTAAACGCTTTATTAATCTGAGCAAAAAATTTGTACACACGTTATAGGTCACAGTTGCACCAACTGTATAGATTTTGGTGAATTTAGCACTTACAGTTTTTTTACAGGGACACAAAGAAATTTTTTTTATCATTATGGCCTATGGGACTAAATTTTTAAAAGTGCGATAGCATCTAAACGCCTCATTCAATTGAGCTGAAAATTTATATGAATATTATAAACCACTGTTTCACTAACTATAAGCATTTTGGTGAATCTAGCATTTATAGGTTTTTACAGGGACACAACGAAAAATTCTTTATCATTATGATCTATGGGCTTTCAAAGTTCAGTGGCATTAAATAAAACATCGTGTAATATATGAAAAAAAATACTCAAACACTCTATTACGGTTTTCTCTCATTTGTTTGTTTAACAACTCCTCTTTCTTTACTTTATCTACAAAACTGTTAATTACTCAATGTTCAGAAAGTCGAGTGGAGTCACTCCAGATTTTTTTTTTTTTTTTTTTTTTGAGCAGCAAACAAATTGACAGTATTTTACGCTGCAATATTATTATCTCGACACAAAAACTTTTTTTTTCAGAACACGGACAGTATTGCCAAATTCAGGGGCATTGTTATTCAATAATCACAAATAATTTTGGGGAGTGATGTTTGATATACATGATAGACGATTAATCTTCGATTAGGCAAACATTACAATAAGAATTAGCGGTTCATATTGAATAAAAATGTCCTTAAAATTGGCAACACTGTACACGGAAACACCTTTTCATATAAATACATAATAATGACCATGGAGATTCATTAAGTTCGTTACATGCAGATTTTTAATCTATCATGTAGAGCTTTCACTATATTTTTTATTGCTCCGATCTCCGACTAAATTGAAACTTAGTTTGGATTGCTTTGATTTCACATCCCCCCCCCCCGTTTACATAGTAAACATGCATTAAATTTTCATTAAATCAACTTAGATCGTTTTTTAATTATCAATATTATTTTTATCATAATTGTATCATTATTTAGAAATATAAAGGCGTGTTCGGAACAAGTTATAAACGTAACACGGTTGACTTTTCATAGGTAATATTTGACGAAAATATTAAAATTTTTGTTTCAACCGAAGAAGTATATTCTGAAGATTCCTTAAATTTAAATAGCTTCCTTGCAAATAAGATTTCTAAAAAATTCTGTGCTTCAAAAATTCGGCCTTAAAATCCTAATATCTATTTAAAAGAATTTAAATCGAGAATAATGTATATATGAGTCATTCCATGTCAAATCAACGAAGCAAAAAACCTGACCCCATGAAATTGGGCTCATTTATTTGTTCTATAGAGAAATGAACACATGCCAATTAATAAGTCCTTATCTCTTGTAGTTTTTTATATACAGGGCGGCAAAAATGGGTAAAAAGTGCAAATTTTCAAAATTATTGTATTACAAATGTACCCTTAGAGGCATAAATGTGGTATCGTTAGAATGCTTTTAATACAGGCTTTCAAATTTCAAATGATAAATCAGAAAGATATGTTTTTTAAATTTTTCATTTCAAGGTCAAACATTTTGACCTTTAATATTTCAAAAGGTGTCTTTTTAATTTTCTTTTAAAAATTATATGTTGTTCCTACATTCATTGTCTATAATTACTGGGATTTTTAGCAATGCCAAGCTAAAAACCACGGGATGTTGAGTTATAAATTAAAATGTAACCACATATCAGTATTTTCATAATACAATAACGTAAGTTATTGTTACATTTTGTTCCCTAATAAACTTAGAGATATAAGATTGGTGACATCAGAAAGCTTATAATACAAGTTTTTAAATGATATAAGTATAATTTTTTAAAAATTTCATTTTAAGGTCAAACATTTTGACCTTTGACCTTCAATATCTCAAAAAGTACACATTTAATTTTCGTTAAAAAATTATGTTATTCTTCTGTTATTCAAGCAATTATTAATTTAATACATAACATAACTAAATTTATTGAAATTTAAATTTTTTTAATGTAATTTGAAATTTAAATTTTCCAATAAGCAACCCTTTTATAAAACCTTTGAAAAATTCTCAAATTAACTTAATGTTGCTTTCTCTTATATTTTCTCAACCTTTATGAGTACGACAGGTCGTACTAAATCTTTCAAACAGCGATTTTCCGTAGTTATCACTTGTAGTATTCCATCTTGAATGAATGTGCAAACATTTTTGTTTTTATCAAATTACATAAAGCTGAAAGTTTGTCATTGTATCTGTCCATATTTTTAATCTGGATTATTACATTTTATCAAAAATTTTGACATTTATTAATCAACACAAAACCTAGTCAACACTGTATTTTTTTAATTAAATTTGTTATTGGTTCAAAAGATATTAAACCACATTGTAACTTTAAAATAAAAAAGATAAAGAAATATAATAAAAATGACGCCAGAAGTAAATAAAACAAGACTTCATAACGGCAAGTTTTTATAAATGCTTTCAGCTTATTTAATTTTATTTATCGGTCAAAAATATGTGTGAAAGATTCCACTTTAAAAATACTGGTGTACGAATTTGATTTAAAAAGTAGGATTGTTGGCAGCTATTAAATTGAGTTATTACAAGTTCCATTATTTTAGCAATGTCATAGTTTTTTTTTTTCTACATTATATTCAAATAAATTAGGTGAAAATGGCTTTCCCACGCCCACGCCCACTCCCTCTCGGTTTTCCAGTTTACAAAATCCTCAAAACAAACAAACAAAAAGAAAAAAAAAAAAAAAGTTTATTTTTTAGAAATCCAAAGGCTTTGCCTTGAATTTGTTTATTTAACTAGTATGTTGTGGCCACCACATGACTTTCTTCTATATTTTCCTAAACAAATTCACTCAGTAAAAATAATTTATTATTAAAAAAAAAATGATATGATAATGCAGACGATTTCCATATTAGAGATGTAGTACAACACTAAATATCCAAAAAAAAAGTCCATTTTATTCTCAATATTAAAAAAAAAATTACGTTTTTTTTTTTTTTTTTTTTTTTTTTAAGTAAAAAAAATCGTTAACTTTGTTTTAAAATATCACAGATTTATAGTTCAACCATTCGTTTTAAAGGTATTGACGAGACCTTTCGAAAGATACCCATCTTGAAAATTTACTCCCCCCGGGGGGATACTTCCCCCGATGGGGGAAGCGATGCCCCCACATGCACACATTTTTTTTTCTTAATTAACTACTACTATTATCAATAATTCATATTAATTTTACAATGACAAGTAAAAAATAACTCTCATTACTTACATTTATACAAAATTTTGTCCTATACTGCCATGTTAAAAATTTAGAAAAAATGTGATTACAGCGTCACCTGTTGAGCGAATGATCCCCAAATCTAATCAGCACCAGTTTATGTCAGGGTCCAACTAAATACCAAATTTGGTTAAATTTCGTTCGCTGGTTCGTGAGATACAGCGTTCATAAAATTCGTGATACACACACAGACAGACATATTCTAAAAACTATCAAGTCGTGTTCTGGACATACCAAAACGTGTAAATCCATCGAAAACAGGTGTTCGAAAATTTTCACGAATCCAATACTTTCTCTATCTATACATATAAAATCGTTCTTCCTGACTGACTGAGTGAGTGATTGATCATTGCCCAGACCAAACCCCTGGACCTAGAAGCATGAAATTTTGTGACAATGTTCTTTCTATGACGTAGGCATCCACTAAGAAGCGATTTTACAAAATTCGCCCCCAAGGGGGGGGAGGGGGGCAAAACGTGATTTCACAAAATCTTTCGTATCTCAAACAAAAAAACAGATATCCGTAAAATTTTTGCTTTAAAATATAGCTAATACAAATGTCTAAAAACCAATTTCTGGAATTTTCAAAATTCGGTCCCCAAGGGGGGCGGGGGGACAAAACGTGATTTCACATGCGTAAAACGTGATATCGCATAATCCTATATATCTCAAACAAAAAAATAGAAAAACGTGAAATTTTTGCTCTAAAATATAGCTAATGCAAATATCTAAAAACAAATTTCTGGAATTTTAGAAATTCAGCCCCCAGGTGGGGCCGCAAGGGCGGGGGGGGGCTATGGGCTAAAAACAAATAGAAATACATTTAGGGCGTTCAAAATTGATACAGATAGGTTTTAAAGGCCTGCAAGTCGAATGAGGATATTTTCGATTGTGTAAAGTTATTAGGAGGGGCAGGAAGGGGGTAGGGGAGAGGGGGGGGAAATAAAAATAGAGTTAGATCGCTCAAAATTGGTATATAGAGGTTTTCGATACCTACAAACCGATTGCGGATATTTTCGAATTTGTAAAATTATTAGGAGGGGCGGTAAGGGGTGGCTATGGGCAAAAACAAATAGAAATACAGTTAGGCCGTTTAAAAATTGGTACAGATAGGTTTCAGAGACCTGCAAGTCGAATGGGGATATTTTCGAAAGTGTAAAGTTATTAGGACGGCCGGGAAAGGGGGGGGGCAAAAAAATAAAAATAGAGTTAGATCGTTCAAAATTGGTATATAGAGGTTTTCGATACCTACAAATCGATTGCGGATATTTTCGAATTTGTAAAATTATTAGGAGGGCCGGGAAGGGGGGTGGGCAAAAACAAATAGAAATACAGTTTGGCCGTTCAAAATTGGTACAGATAGGTTTTAGAGGCCTTCAAGTCGAATGGGGATAATTTCGAAATGTAAAGTTATTAGGAGGGCGGGAAGGAGGGGGGGGGGCGGAGGGGCAAAAAAAATAAAATAGAGTTAGATCATTCAAAATTGGTACATAGAGGTTTCCGATACCTACAAATCGATTGCGGATATTTTCGAATTTTTAAAATTATTGGGAGGGGCGGGAAGGGGGTGGGGAAGAGGGGCAAAAAATAAAAATAGAGATATATCGTTCAAAACTGGTGCATAGAGTTTTTGATACTTACAAATCGATTGCGGATATTTTCAAATTTGTAAAATTATTAGGGTAGACAGGAGGGGGGGGGGGGCGAAGGGGGAAAATAATAGAAATAAAAGTTGGAGCATTTTGGGAATTTTTTCCGAAGGCAGTGAGAACCCTGTGCGACATTTTTCCTAATCAGATTTTGTTTCTCTTTTTTTTTTCACGTGATAAAAATGAATGCAATTTTGAGAATTCAGTAATTAGAGTGATTCATTTAAAAATAGGGACCAGCGAGGCGGGCGTTGCCTGCTAGTATTACATATAGAAGAAAGCAGTGGCGCTGACTAAGTGGGGGCTCGAGGGCTCGAGCCCCCCCAGAAAATTTTCTGTAAGGGATCAGCCCCCCCAGAAATTTTGAATACTGATTCTCTATTAAACAAGAAATTCTTTCCTCTATTTCTTATTTAGTTTTTTACCAAAATCATAGCTGTAAAGTAAGGTTGTTGCAATTGAAAATGGACATAAATCGACTAAGAAAAAAAAGAAAGAAAAACAAGAGAGGCTGAAAGTCTCTGTATGGGGCGCGGGGGGGGGGGGGGAGTTCAGAGGAAGATGATTCCCTTTACTGTGCTACGGGAATCCCAATCACTTATGGTTTGTGCATGAGGAGCAAAAGTTTTCAGAAACATCGATGCAAAGTAATATAACTATTTTTACAAAAGTTACTGCCATATAAATTCGATTTACATAAACTAAATGGCAAAGATTATGATGGCATTTTCAGGTCCAGTTTTGGGGCCCTTTGCTACTCAGAGCCCCTGGCACGTGCCCCTGTGTTAATCAGGCCGTTGTTTTTGTGTGCATATGTTCTTTTCCTTGGGTAAGCGTGTGTACATTATTACACCATATTTGATGACCTTGTATTAGAAATGTGATGCCCCCCACCCTCAAAAAATAATCCTGGCTACGGCCTTGGTTCGAGCCCCCCCCCCCCCCCCCCCAGAAATTTTTCAAAGTCGCCGCTGCTGGAAGAAAGTAAAAATCGAGCTCTTTCAAGGATCGAATGAATCCTGCATAACTATCTACACGATTTTTATTCGCGTAAAACGAATTCACGTGGGACGGATGCTCTGCGTAAATGGATTGATGGTTGTATATATTGTTACCTACTTAGAACAAGTTAGTAGAAATAAATAAAAGGCACGCAATTATTTTCTCTTCCTCGTCCCACCTGTCCTAACAATGTCAAATGACAGATAAAGAAAAGCTGTTGGGAAACATGGGGGAGAAACGGTCAGAAATTTTTAGCCACTCTACTGAACTCTAATGGAAAATAGGCAAGATAAATTAAGCTAAGAAATATGAAAAAAAAAAAAAAAAAATCGTGTAAAAGTAGGGTGGGGGAGGGGAGGTTCAGTGACCGTCAGGGAGAACAGCCGCCCCCTAAAGTGGCCCCGCGGAACCAGAAGAAAAGTGTGTCACGATGAGAACGCGGACATGGATGCAGCATCTAGGAGGGCCTGATAGGGGAGCCGATGCAAGATGAATGACGAGATAGAGAACACTGGGCCCGATTCTTTTTCTGCCCGTGTCGAGAGAGCGAGAAAACTAAAATACTTTCACCCGAAGTTTCTATGTAGGCTGCTTCAAAAATGAGAAAGAAAGGGGGAGGAGTAGAATTAGCCATTTTGATCTACCTATGTTGTGATCCAAAGAAATAAAATAACATATTTGATATTGTGAATAACAAAAGAGTAAAAATCAACAGTTTTTTTTTTTGTTTTTTTTTTTTTTTTTAAGGAAAAGAAAAAATATATACAAATTTAGACGGAAAATATTAGTTTAGTAACGATATGCACCAGCACAAATCCACAATGACAATTCCATCAACTTAACATAATTATCAAAATATGTTAACTTTAAAAAGAAAATCTATATTCTGCCGATAAAAAAAAAACTGTTTATGTCGCTTAAATATTATTTTTGTTTTTTGAATTATTTGTTTATATTAGAAATACAGCCGGATCTCTATAACGAAGCCGCTAAATCCATCGAAAAAGTTCTTTATATGGAAAAATCGTTAAATAAGAGATTCACTATTTTTAATACTTTGAACTACATAAAGACAATTTTTAATTCATAAGCAGGGCCTGATTTCCCAAGAGGCAAATAGGGCAAGTGCCCGGACACCTATCCCCCATTTATAAGAGGGTCTCCAAATCAGTTGCCTTTTGTAATTTAAAGCATTTTACATATATACAAAATTTACTTTGAACACTTTTTTTTTTTTATAGAAGGGGGCTCCCAATTCACGATTTTGCCTTGGGCCTCCACTTCTGTAAGTCAGTCCCCTGTTCATAAGTACTAAATATCATCTATAAAAGTAAAATAATATTTTTTACTGTAAATTTTGTTCGTTTGTCACTATTAATCTATTATTAAAAAATATGTAAAAGTAAATAAAATAAATTAATAATAAAAAAATTGTATGTCTCCATTATTTTCTATAAAATAATAATAATAATAATAAAAGAATAAACTACATTTGTTTCTAAATAAAATTTTTTGAGGAGTTTTGTATTTCGAGAGCTTTTCTTTCTCCCTTTTTCCAACCAAGAAATCATTTAAATCTGTCACAAATTATACAGATTTATTTTACTTATTTTGATTATTCAAGTAATAATAAGTAAAAACTTTGTGTAAGCACTATAAAATGCAAAAAACTCGCAACAATTATTTCGTGTAGACGCTTTGTTTTGTGCCTACTTTGTTCGTCTGACGAAGGGTGGTGTTTTATTTTGAACCGAAACAATTGCTGCGAGTTTTTCGCATTTTATGGTGTTTATTCAAAGTTTTTTATTTATTATTTTTCAACACCAGTTCTCTGATGCATTTTTATTCTATTCGAGCAACATTTAATACTTTTCTCCTCACTCCTATACGGATGTTTTGGAATAAAATTATTTGTTTAACAGATAATAAATAAACATTTATAAAAACTTATAACAACAGCAAAAAATATTTAAAAACTCAGTTTACGACAATTGAAAAATGGAAGAAAGAAATACATTTGTCAAGACTAATGACCTTAATTCCCTTTTAAGAAAAATTAAAATAATTTCTCAAAATGGTAAACAGCTTATTTTTAAGACTGAAGTGAAAAAAATATAACAATAACCTTGAATTTTCAAAACAACAGAAAAAACAAACTGAAATTTACGGCTCCTTCATTGAACACAATACGTTGAACTCGGTTAGAAAAATAATGTTCATCGGGATATTAAACCTTCTACCCTTTTTAATAGAAATATATACTCAACTGGATAGTCGACCTTTTCGTCATCTTAGGAACGCCCATCTCTAGCTGAATAATAGGGAAAAAGGGGGGATTTATTCAAGAAGGGTATTCGTCATTTTAAAGAAAAATATGAATTTTCTGCGGTAAATAAAAATTAAAAAATCATTTCAAAATTTGATTCCACTAAATAGATTGTTGGTCAGTTTCTTTTTTCCACTTTTAATGTTTAAAAATTTTCTTATTCCAAAAGGTTGATTTTATATTATCATTGTTACTTTTTCTTACCAATTTTGTAACAAAATATTTTTTTTTAAATTTATTTACTGGGTCTCAACTTTTCTTCATAAGACTAAATACTAATTTACCTGCATTAAAGGCGTGTCTAAAATTCCGTACCTCTTTTTGGGGTCACCTTATTCATCCGAAAGGTAGAAAAAAATTTTCCCCTTCACTTGAACCGACCACTGTCCACTATATAAATGCATTTAATCTCTATATGTGTAATCATTATCTGCGTATAAAGAAGAAAATTAATTGCTAACAATTCATGTTTCTGAATGCGTAAACTTTGAAGTTGAAGATGGGAAAAGAAAATTGAGTGTTATACCATTACTTAGCAAGAAAATTAACCCTTTCAGGACCATAAGATTTCCAAGACTAAATATGCCAATACAACGCAATATTTTAGCTATTGTGGGTGTAAAGTAAGAGAATATCACCAGAAAAACATGGCAGGGTGTATAGGTTTCCTATAATTTCATGGGAAATATTTTCCCTGTGGACCATAAAAGTAAATAAACGAAGAGTTAGGTTTATTATATCGGTATTTTATTTATTGCTTTGTAATATAAAAATTATCCGTAAAGTGAAATAAATAGCTAGTTATGGTATTCTACGAAACAATTTCGTTTACTTGTGAAGCACAAGTGGACATTGCACATAACACATTTATTATGTGTCCTATTTTCTATACGTTTTTTTTTTTATTATTATTCGTTCAGAAACACATTTGCTGCCTTGGACATACGTTTTATTTTGACATTCAGTAAAAAAAATATCGATTCAATAATAATTGAACAATCGATAACGATTTTTGTAGAAGGGAAAAATATTTCCCTTGGGCGTGAAAGGGTTAAATGCAACGGCTTTCAAATAGATAATGTTTACATTAAGTAACAAAATATAAAATTTTAAACTTAGCTAAGATTAAATAATAAAAATAGTATTAATAGTAAGTTTCTACTCAGGAATAATGTTTTACTGCTTTCTGCTCAGAAATGAATAATTTGTTCCAGTATGCAAAAAATTCTCGGAAAATTAAATTTTTACTAAAAATTTTTCAAAACTCAATTATTAGAAAATTATAAAGACAAATAATAGAAGTTTGAATAATTAAAACCTTTTAATTTAAAGAATTTATTACCTCGATTAGGATTTGCAAGAAGTCCAAACCTGATATTCTAAATCCGTATCATTGGTGTTATATGTATATTACTTGAACCTTATAACTGAAATCAGACTGGGTTTCGAGTCAATCGCTCCAGTAGATTTTACTGTGCATGTATGCATAGATCAGTCAATTAGTGTGAGTGGAAATATTCTTTTATATATACATATATGATGTTTAAATTTTTTAATAAGTATTATCATGGTTTTGCTTCCTGGTTTTTGAACATTATAATGGTGAAATATTATTATACACTTGCAAACCCGTACGAAATTTCCGCACTTTTATTTCTTTTCTTATTTACCTTTAAAATTTGAAACTCATAAATATTATACCATTTCACCACCAAATTAAAATTTTACTTTACACGTAGCCAAATTATTATTAGAACTAAATTATCATTGTTCAACAGTGAAACCAAAATCATTCAAAGAAAGATTTAAAAATAAAATTTATGGTTGACAACCCAATTTTCACACTTCCTCAGCAGTATAGTTCTAGTATAGGACCCCCATGACGACTTTTAAATTTATCTCGCCATGTTGGCGATAACTTTTTATTTATTTTGGCATAGTTTTTTGTTAGGGGAAAAAAAAAACTAATTCCTTTTTTGATTACACTTTTTATGATTGTGTTTAGTCAATTGATGATAATAATTCATATTCTGTCTTCAAAGTATTGTTATGTTTAAAATGGCGCTTGCAAAGATTCTGAAGATGCAACTTTTAATAATACATTTTTCCATAAAATAATCTCATCAGACAAATGTCGTCATTTTTTCTTATTAGATCATTCAGCTGAGTCCACGTGCTTAAATATTACCCATTTATTAATATTTTTTATCCTCGCGTATTTTATTAATTACATCACTATCGTATCGTTTTAACAAAATATAATCGGAACTGGTCCACGTTAGAGAAATATTATATAGATGTACATTAAATTAACGATTCAGATTTAGAGACATATAAAATACACAAAAACGTTACTTAGAAACCCGTCCAAATCGAGGTAACATTAAAATGAATTTTACTTTTCAAACATAACTTAACAGGTTTTATTCCATATGTACATTAACTTTATTTAATTATTTATTTAAATCGGACCCAGGCAAGAAAAGTGACACAACTCATAAAATGACAATTTTAAGTTTATATCATTGAAAAATGTGTATGAAGTAGCGCTACTACGTGCACTAAAAGCATCACATCTTTATCTCGAAAATTATCCACCTGCGAGGTAGTTGTGTTAGTTTTATGTCAATACGTTATCGTTATTTTTAAATAGATTTTTCTCAAATACTGCTTTTTGAGTTGTTACTTTTTTTGCCAGGAAAATTTATGGGAAAATTATTAAATGTTAGGATTTTTCAAAAAGAAAATTAAGAGATTAAAAAAAAAATTCCAACAGATCAGTAGAAAAAACAAATCCATTAAAAATTGGCAGATATGTTACTGATTATTTATTTATTTATTTTAAATCCATGGTCATTTTATTTTCGTATCTGTTTCGTTTATTCAAAACTTCCCTTAAGAGCAATAGCATCATCTGTTACCCACTAACACCCCTCCCCTTTATCATCATCTCGTTAAAAGTAAACCCCATGCTTTGCCAAATTAATAAAATTTCGCAAACAGCTTCTTAGTTCTATTAACCGTTGAGTGAATCATCTTACCATGCAGGACACATATTAATACTCTTTATATGCATCATTTACAATGCTCAAATTTTCAACTACATAAGGATTTTTTTTTTTTTTTTTTTTTTTTTTTGGGGGGGGGGGGGGAGAAGATAGGCGAAAGAGGAGAGGAGTTCTAATAGGAAGCGATCTTTCAATTCCGGTACTTGGATGGATGGGAATGGGGGGAAATGAGGTCCGCCACTTCTCCCCTGCGTCAATGTCAGAAGGGACACACATGGTCGCTCTTATAAAGCGAGAGTATTTAAAAAAAAAAAAGGAATATAAAGAAAAAAAAGTTCTATAAAATTCTTTTCAACAGTTAACGGACGGAACTGGGCCAAACGTAAAAGAACTAGTATCCAAAAAGTTTAATTTTCGGGTACTCTGCCGTAACTCAAAATTAACAACTTCAGTTCCCATCGAATCCGTTCTCGAAAAGAAGTTCAAAATATGAGTTTTAGAGAAATTTTCATAGAACTTCAAATTAACAAACTTGGAACAAAGCAAATAAAGTGGAAAACATAAAACGCATAATTTACCTTTCTAAAAATAAAAATGAATAACTACAACAAATTTATAGCAATCATCATCTACAATTTCGCGTTATGTGATGGATGATATATCTAACTGGAAATGCATTCATCACAAATGAGCTGCAATTCCAGAAGGGCAAGCAGGGAGGAAAAACAAATAAGCGCCAAAACAAATACTTATTGAATACACACAGAAGGCCACAGTTGAAAAGATTTAAGATAAACAAACAAAAAAAAAAAAGTTTATTTCAAAATTATCATCAATAAAACAGTCAATGGTCTTCACCTGAAAAGGATGATAGATCATTAGTACTTATAAAAAGTGCAAGCATGGCTTTAAGCTGTTTACTCTGCAACGCATATTTGGGCTTACTTCATGGAATTCGCAAGCATTCTTATTCAAATAATTTAAAGTGGAAAGATGTTTTCCATACACTCGATGAATTCTCTTCACACTCCCTGAATTTGAGAAAATTAATTTGTTTGTTCGAAGTGATTTCTGATGGTTTCTTTGGAAATTTCTTACCAAACAGCTTATGTGGCTTCGGATTGCAATTAAAAGGCTAACATCAAGCTGCATCTCATTTTCCCAATGAAGTAAAATTCATCGGATTCTCTTTTATTTATTTATTTATTTTTTAAGTAAAGATCACATCTTAAACTATAAATTGAAGGAAGTACAGTCGTTTACTGGATCGTTATATAAAGAGCTATCTTTTTCTGGCCGTTATATCAAATATGAAATAACATTATCTTAATTGAAAGTCAATCTTGACTTTTCAAAAGGTCGCTATATCGCGCTGGGTCGTTATAAAGCGTTCGAATAGATTGTATTATACGTTTCTGGGTAATAAGAATCGATTGTGGATACTTTCGAAAGAATAAAATTATTATTATTATTTATTTTATTTTTTTATTTGGGGGGGGGAGACATTTTTTAATTTATATAGCCTTGAAATTTGGTATTATTAAGCTTTGGGAGGGAATCGATTGCGAATATTCCCTTTCGAAAGTGTAAAATTATTTATAAGAATATAGCGATTCATTACGAGAAACAAACATAAATGGTCTCTGCACGAATATGAGCTGCCGAAGGAAGTGAAGACCTGGAGCAGTTTCCTGATCATAAAAGAGTTATTTTTTTCCCCTTATAAAAATTATTAATAATAATAAAAGGATTCATTAATAATAGTAATATATTTAAAAATAGTGATCGGCTAGCGGGAAAAGCCCGCTAGTTGTTGGAAAAGATAAAAAAAAAAAAAAAAAAAAAAGAATCACCTTTGATTCCTAATAATTCCAATAGTAAAGCTTACAAAATTTGTTCATCTATATCTATAACTGAAAGTCTGTTGTCGTACCTGTCCGGATTTTCAGTTCGCTATACAAAGTTACACCGTTCAACCGATCGCTATGAAAATTGGTACATTAATCAATGTAGCACAAAATCTAGCTAACGCCGTATTTTTCCATTTAACCGTATGAAAAATTTTAATACCAAAATAAATAAATGTTTGTTTTTTTCGACATAGAATATTTTTTATTACGCATAAATAATAATAAAATTGAAAAGAAAAAAATCATCAAAATGGTACGCTTACTCATTAACCAGGAATTCGAGTGTAAATAAATATTTTTATATAGATATTTAGCAGTATAGCTTGAAATTTTTATTTAATTAAACACCTTTCCTTTCTACAATAAAATAAATTTTCTCGTTTTTATTGATACTTTATGTGTAATGTATGGGCAATCATCGAAATCTAAAATTTATCGAAAATATAATTGAATAATTTGAAAGCGATGTTACAATTTGATTAAAAAAAAAAAAAAAAAAAAAAAAACTAATAGCTCTCCGTCCTAACTAAATTTTGCTTTTGCCAGAATTTCATTAAAATCATTTTTTTTTTTTTTTTTTTTTTTTTTTTAAGAAAAAGAAAAGAAAATGAATAATAATTAGTATCGAAACAAACACTATCGAAAAAGTTTTATAGGTCTATGGTTAATGCTTAGTTTGTACTGTGGATTTGCTGTTGCCTGTTGACAGCTGTTTCTTTTTTTTTTTTTTTTTTTTTTTTTTAAATACAAGCACAAAATATTAAGCCAGAAAAGAACTTTTTCAATATAAAGTAAGTAAAAAATTAAAATAATAATCTATATAATATTTCTCTAACATGGACCAATTCCAATTATATTTTGTATAAACGATACGATAATGACAATAAAATACGCGAGGATAAAAAATAATATTCAAGTAACATTTAAGTACGTGGACTCAGTTCAGTGATATAATAAAATAAAATAATGACGACATTTGTCTGATTAGATCATTTTATAGAAACATTTATTTTTAAAAGTTGCTTCTTTACAATCCTTGCGTCATTTTAAACCCAGCAATACTTTAAAGATATAAACAAAATATGAACTCTTTCATAAATTGACTAAAAAACGCTATAATCAAAACAAGTACTAAGTCTTTTTAACAAAAAATTGCACCCAAAATGAATAATAATAAAAAATAAAATAAAAAGGATCTCGCCAACATGGCGGCAAAAATTTAAAAGTCGCCAAACTTTTTTTTGAAATTTTTCTTTGAATGATTTGACTTAATTATAATTGGCGTTTCATCCTACAAAAACAAATAATAATTTGGCTCTTGGTGAATTAAAATTTTAATTGGATGGTGAAATTGGTAGACTTATAAGTTTCAAAATTTAAAGGTAAAAAAAAAAAAGAAAAGAAAAAGGAAGAAAGAAAGAAACTGCGAAAATTTCGCATGGGTTTGCTAGTATGTATTAAAGTGATAAAGTACTCACGCGAGTTTCTCTTAACATGCAAATTTTAGAAAAAAGTTATATTTGGCATATATTTCTGTGTGAGGCCTCTACTTCCCGTTAGAATATTTTACATTCATTTATAAAATATTGGAAGCTGTTATAATTATAGCAAAATTTAGTTTCGAAAATTTGACCCAAAAATTATGTTGAATAAATGGGAGAGGGGGGGGGGGGGGCAAACAGCAAAAAATCTTGCATGTAAGCAACTTGTTAAATCAAAAAAGGTCTCTAAATCTGATAAATAATACAAAAAATTTCGATAAGTTAATTTTAAAGTTTTACATAAATATAAAACTTTAAAAAAACTAATCTGGATTTATCAGTAACTATTAGCTTTTATTTTCATTATTATTTACATGCATCGAATTTAAGGGAGCACAAAAAAAATTTAGAATTTATCTTTAGTTTTTCAACACTTCTGGAACGAATTAACTCTTTGGCTTCTAGTAACCCAGATATGGAAAGATTGCCCAAGGCACCGGCAGCTCTTTGCAAAAATGCTAAATGTGGTAATTACCTCTCTCAGAACTTTAAAGTTTAGTTTTTTCTTCTTCTTTTTTTCTCCCTGTCATGTAGAAAAAGTATTTAAATCAAGAGATAAGATTCCAGCCATCGTAAATTTTTAATAGTTTTTCATTCCTTTGATGCCTGTCTCAAACCGTCTCTGACCTATCCTATGGGTTGAGAAACAAGTGTATGGGCAGGTAGATCGACGTGTTTTTATCTTCCATTATTCATATTTAATGTTAGTAAAGCTGAAACTCCAGATAGCCAGGCAAATTAACGGCCCTCTTCACTTATCGTCGCCGGAAGCCCGAGCCAATGTTATTCTATGGGAAATTTTCTTTACTTACAACTAATTAACTAATATACATTTTTAAATTCTGTTTTCACATTCAAAATATTCCCAATTGTTAAATTCACGCACTTTTTTTGAAAACGTATTTTTTTTTAATTTGTACTATTTTATTTTGAGATATCAAAATGGAAAATTTCACATATTGAAAATTCGTATTTTACAGCTTCAAAATAAAATTGTAAAAATAAAAAAAATACATTTTTTATAAAGGTGTGTCAATTTAACAGTTGAGAATTTTCTGAATGTGAAAACAGAATTAAAAAATATTTATTACTTAATGAGTTATAAGTAAAGAAAATTTCCCATAGAATAACATTAGCTTCGGCTTCTGGCAATAGTGAGTGAAGTGGGTCCTTAAATGCAAGTGCATCTAATTCCAAGCGAATAAAATAGCAAATGTCAACGAAAAATTGACATACTGCTTTTGATTCTGCTGGATAAATCCAATACACTTGTTCCTATTTATACATTCATTTATTCTTTTATGCATTTCAAAAGAAGTTGTTGACAATTTTGGCCATTAATAAGATACAGATCGATGGCACAAAATATAGAATTTTCAAATAATACCTAGATGGAAATCAGAACCAACAATGTGACAAAAGATGGATTGAAGGGATGGGGTAATATAGGCATTATTTTGTGGAGGGAGGAATGTATGTCTCTCAGAAAATTGGCCTCCACCACCCTGACATAGAATATTGAAGGCTGCATCCAACCTTACAGATAAGCATATTTCTCTTGAATGAAAATCGCGTAGGGAAGAAAGGGTTAAAGCATGATTAATGCTTTCTTTATCATCTCGTTCTAATGAAAATAAGTGGTGGCTCTTTAAGCGCTATTTGGCATGACGTTTTCGAAAGCAGCAATATATCATTTAGCTCTGCTCTTACAAGTGTTCCCTTCAAAAATAAGTACAGTGCAGAACAAAGATTCCAGAATGATTATCAAATCGTGTCATCGTTTCTTTTTCGACTGAATATGTAGGAATGAATCTTTTTTTTTTTTCTTTGTACTAAAACTTATATAATTTAATATGTTTATATTAAATTGTGTAAATGTTTGAAATTTTTTATAGACGATATGTAACGTTTATTATGTGACCTCATAAAATTTCTCGTGATCATCCTTTTACGTCGTGAAAAGAATGAATTCTGGCCCCAACCCCAATGCCATATTTGTTATGAAAATAACTGTGTCGTATTTTAATTGTATGGCAATAAAAATTGGGTAGTTCGAAAGAATACTTAACATTTTGCAATATTCAATTTAACTTTACTTTAATAAAAAATACAAACAACAATTATGTGATGCATAAGACATCTATTCAAAGTTCTAAAGTGAGTTTTGTTTTCTATGAAAAAAGTCTCATTTTATTTGTCGTTTAAAAAATATATAAATAAATAATTGGTATTTTATTTCAATTATAATAGCATTCTTTGTTGATCAGTCATCCAAAAGCATGACACAGATTGACGCAAAATATTACCCGTTCTCAATTTACTTAATCAGGGTGGCAAACATGAGAATTTTTCCAAATTCCCCGACTTTTCCATGACTATTTTACACCATTTTCTTTGACTTACGCTGTTTATTTCTCACAAAAATTTCATAAATTGGGGAACAATTTAGCAATTTACAATAACAAGCTTTCAAATATGGCTATTTCAATAAAATTTGTGAAAATTCCCTGATTTCACACGAGATTCCCTGACTATTCCGTGACATTTCACCAGAGTCACTTCTCTGACTCCCTCACTATGATTTTATAGTGGCCACCACCCTATTAATTTAGTTCCTACATGAGAGCTCTGGCCTTCAGTTGCCAGGTGGCGAGTTCAAATCCCTGTTCAGCATGAATGTTTATACTAGTTTGAAACATTTGACTTGCCACCACAGAAGTAGGTTTCATAATTGACATCTTTCCCGAAATAATTAATATATAAGAAAAAATAAATAAAAGCGCATATTTTACATATAAGAATTTTGACATTGTATGTCAAACACTGAAGCATAGGTTGCCAATAACTGGTAAAATGAAAAATTAGCAGCGTCAAACACTGGAGCATAGGATGCTAATTACTGGTGGTAAAATGAAAAGCTGGCAGTGTCAATCACTGGAACATTGAGTGGGTGTCAAATAAAAATTCATAAAAAAAAAAAATAATTATTGTAAAATGCATATATTTTAACATGTATGTGGTTCTGAAAGTCTTTCATACCATATATATTAACTTAAGATTCCTAAAAATAGTTTCTGGTGACTAAACCTTTTAAAACATAAAAAATTGCTCTAAAAGTGTCAATCACTGGAGCACTTACCCTGAAAGCTTTTCATTTCCACTTAATATTTGAATAATTGAACTGTGAAAAAAAAAAATAATAATAATAATAAATTTAACCATATTAGGTTTGTTCAATAAAATATATATTCAAGCAACAATTATTATTATTTTTTTCCCTTTATGTATTATTCACAGATTTGAAAGCTTTAAATGGCACTTTCTCAAAGTGTAATTTTATTTTTGTATGAATTTATGATCTTTAAAATGCTAAAACTTCTGCAGACATTTAAGAAAAAAAATTATTTGATTTATATTTTCTTTTCATAGTTTTTATGTTTAATAGAACCTACATAACGGAATTAGGGATGAATTTTGCAATATTCTTAATTATATATATATATATATATGCACTTTTTATTGCATACACTTTTTATTTATTTTTATTTTTCCTCAAAAACTAATAAAATGAATTTCAGAATCTGTACTTAATTCTTTTAAATAGGTTCTATTAAACATTCAAAATAAATTTAAAAATAAATAAATAAATAATAATAGTCTTTTCTTAAAATATCAATAGAAGTTTTAGCATTTTGAGGAACACGAATTTATGAAAAAATGCAAACTGACAAAATGTTATTTAAAGATTTCAAATCAGCAAAAAAATATCAAAAACTACAAGAAATGTTGCCTAAATATATATTTTATTGAACTTTCAGTGGTGCCAGGTCGTCCTTTAAGCAGCAGGTCCTGGTACGAGTTTTAAAATGAACGTAAGAAAAAAGCCTCAAATCCAACAAATACCTAAGAGCCTTCACCTTCAATAAATTATTTTTAAAATAAAATGATTATAATTAATACACATGGTTATTTATAATTATAATCATTTTTTTAATTAATAATAGAACAAAATATCATTTTATTTTAGTTGTTATTTACCCCCAAATTCATTTTGCCATTCCAATGTAGACAGGAAAATGTTGGCGAAGAAAGAAAAGTATTATTAACGAAAGAATATGTTACAAAACGAAAGAGAAAATGACATTTTTGTAAACTTGAAATTTCTCTTGTTTTTCAAGAAACTAAAAATAATGTTTAATTTTCATAAGCGAAATAAAGTATCCAGTATTAAAAATGAAGGGTTTTTTTTTTTTTTTTTTGTAATGAAAACAGACACAGTACACATATTTTCTAATAAATAAATACTTCAACCTCCCATTTTTGCCCTAAATTATGTAAATAAAATTCCATTATTATTCTGCTTGAATAGCATACAATTAAGTTACAAGCGTAACATCTGTGTATGTACAATGGCCCTGTTCAAAAACAACGATATGCAGCACTGGAAATCCTTGACCTCAACTTTTAACTCCTTAAATATTGACCTTAGATACATATCATAAATTGTAAAGTTACTTGAAAAATTTAGTTTTGAAATAAAATTAGGGGATTCAATTTCAAGAAATATAAAATTTTAATTTTTGTATGGCCCCAATGAAAAAGAGAACTCCCATGAATGAAATTTCCCCCTCATACATTTATAAAGAGATGTAATAATCTTAGCATTGTATCATAATAAAAATTTTACAAATATGACCAGATAAAAAAAATTATTTTTAATGTCACGACATACGCTCTCTGATGAGAAAATTTTCATCTGGCAGTACTGAAATATTGCATTTAAGGAATCGCATGCGAATACTGATAGAAATAATAATGTAATAACACATTTACGCATAACTCAATTTATGACTAATTCCTCAACAACTTTGTTTAAACATATTTCTTCAAGATTTTTATCATTGAATTCTGAAATTTTGCACATCCCCTTATTAGAGTATGGGCATTTAACAGATTGTCGTTTTTATTTTTTATTTTATTTGTATTTTGTGACTTAAAATTCATATAAAAAATTTAAAATTCACAATATCTGAAACTCAATTCCTCCTCAAATTTTTCATTTGTTACATATGTCTAAGATTAATATTTAAGAAATAAAAGCAGAGATTTTTTTGAAATACCCTGTATATTTATTTCAGGATTTTTGTACACTCCTAAACTTATTAAAAATTTGAATAATAAATTTATGCGTGAATTCTGAAGTGTCATAGAAAACTAAAATTAAATTAAAACTATCCAAATGAAATACAAATACAGCTTTAAGTGTTGTAATGCATAATTTAAAAGGATCTCATTGTGCATATATTTGAAAATAATCTAATATACTAAATCTAAACAATACATCATTATCATACGATAAATACTCAGCAACTATACTTGAAAGAATACTCGAAAACTTTTCAACTGACAGAGAAATTATATTCAAACAGAGCAAATTAAAAACAAAGTTAAAAACAAAACTGAACAAGTTAAAATTTATTTAGCAAAAAAAAAATTAAGTATCAAAATAATTCTCAAATATTTTAGCCTTCAATAAGAGGTGTGACAGTTGTGTATGAATACACTCATGGTAGCCTGGAAGAACATGGGAATTGAATTTATCATCCCCCTGTACCCTCTGACAGATTTTTCTTTCTTTGTGACCTCAGTCGACTAAAGAAATTACAAAATTTCTATTTTACAATTATTACTTTTCAAAATTACAATTTTTACCAAAAGTTGATAGGCACAAATTTATGTCAAGGTGCAACTACATACCCATTTGTATGAAATTCTGTGCAGTAGTTCCTGAGATACAGTTGCCACAAAATTTTGTCACACACACACACACAGACAGACATTTTCTAAAAATTGTCAAATCGTGTTCTACAGCTCTCAAAACATGTGAATCCATCAAAAACCTGAGGTCGAAAATTTTTACGAATCTAATACTTTCTTCTATTGAATATAGAAGAAAGTAAAAATAAGCCCCTATGTGCAATAATACATTGGTGATATTTCAATAAGTCTTTTAATTTATTATGATTATTTATTATCTTTAAATTCATATTACAAAATATATATATATATATATATATACAGTAATATGATAAATATATATACAACATCAAACACAAAGACCACTTTTATAAATATTATGCATTATAAATTTTAATATCTGAAACAAGAATGTTGCTTAAATAATTACGGGTGTAAAATTTCAAAAATGAATTTAACAAATTTCTTTTTTAATTGAACGAATTCACCTATGCAAATTTTTATTATTAATTTCTAACCATGGTACCCAAACTACACCAGAATTGGCAAAACAAAATTATAAAATATTCAAATTAATATTTTCCATGTGAAAACCACTATAAATTTGTAATTCAGGAAATATTTTTGGTGAATTTACAAGTGGGACAGAAGGGGGGGGGGGGACCAAATGTATTAAAACTTGGACTGGTCAGACTTTTGTTTGATGAAGCACTGACTACACAGACAATTTTAAATTGAAAATATGTTATTTTATTCAAGAATATTAGTTTAAAATCCTGTAATGTAAAACATATAATAAATTAATTACATATATATACATGTGTGTGTGTGTGTATATATATATATATGTATACACATACATAATGTATATTTTCCAACGGGGAAATTTAAAAGGACATGGAAGGGTGATTAAGCAAAGTAATAAACTTTAGTCTTTATGTTTTTTCTATATGTATATATAGAGAAAGTATTGGATTCATGAAAATTTTCGAACTCCAGTTTTCGATGGATTTACACGTTTTAGGATGTCCTGAACACGATTCGACTGTTTTTAGAATATATCTGTCTGTGTGTGTGTGTATCATGGACCAATGAACGAAATTTAACCAAACTTGGTATTTAGTTGGACCCTGACATAAACTGGTGCTGATTAGATTTGGGAATCATTCGCTTAACAGGTGGTGCTGTGATTGCATTTTTTCTAAATTTTTAACATGGCAGTATAGGACAAAATTTCATATAAATGTACATAATGAGAGTTATTTTAATCGTGTGATTGTAAAATTAATATGAATTACCAATAATAGTAGCAGTTAACTAGGAAAAAAATTTTGTGCATGTGGGGGCATCGCTTCTCCCCCTGGGGTAGTAAGTTTTCAATATGGGTATCTTTCGAAAGATCTCATCACTACCTTTAAAACAAATGGTTGAACTATAGATCTGTGATAATTTAAAACAAAGTTCTCGATTTCTTTTACTTTAAACGAAAAAAAAAAAGCTTAGAAAAAAAATAGCATTTCTTCTGATAATTGCGAAAAAATGACTTTCTTTCGGTATTTAGTGATATAATTCTGTCAGATCAGTGGCGGATCTAAGGGGGAGGGGCTAGGGGGCTGTAGCCCCCCAACCAAAAAAAAGCACTAACATTCACAATTGAATGTTACAATTGTAAATTTTCATTGATCTGGAATAACATCTTGAAAACTCTTAGCCCCCCCCCCCCTCCCCAAAGTTAAGTTCTGGATTCACCATTGTCAGATAAAAATCATCTGCATTTATAATGGAAAATAATTTGATAATTTAATAAACAATTTGTATTGAATAAATTTTGTGTAAAATTATATAGAAGAAAGTCATGTGGTGACCACATCATACTGTTTTTTTTTTTTTTTTTTTTTTTTTTTTCTTTTTAAGAGGGAATTGTGACTGTCAGGGAAATACAAAATAATTTTAAGAGTCGCAGAAAAATCGGTAATGAGTTTTTTCCTACAGACTCTTTCACTAAATTATTTTGCCCCTGGTTCTATGAAAGCGGTTCACTGAGTTTTAAAAGTCAAATTATTTTATAAATTTACTGAAGCTTAAAAAAAAAAAAAATCTTGCTAAGGTAAAATAAATCCCATATTATATCATATAGGTTTTTAAATTGTAAAACTAAGAAGTTATTAAATGTTAGAAAATTTTAAATAAATCCAAATATTCAACTATGCAACCTATTCTTTTTTTTTTTTATAATACTACGTTTGTTAGTCAAAGAAATACATATAAATACTTTTCAGTGATTAGAAAATAAATTAATTATTTCATGCAAAAAACACAGTCAAAATTTTTAAAAATACCATATAAATAATTAATTACGAAAAGATACTGCTTTTCAAAAAATACATTGATAAAGTTTCTTTTTTACTCTTTTTTTTTTTAAGGAAATGTGGTGATGAATTATGTACTGAAATTTACAGGGTAGCATAGGATGGAAAGTTTTCAGTGAATAAAATTGCCCTCTTACCTCACAGCAGCTAAAAAATATTTTTAAGGCAAAAATTCTCTCTCTCTCAAAAAAAAAAAAAAAAAAAAAAAAAAAAAAAAAAATTTTTTTTTTTTTTTCTTTGCATCACTTACAAATAAGATTCTTTAATATATATTTTTACGAGCCATACAATTAAAATAATTATAAACAGTGATTTCCGATTAAGATATTTCTAACATTATAATTATCAATTCCAATCACTTAAAAATAATAATAGATCGCTCACATTAAACTATTGAAATTATAAGGTGTTAAAGAAGTTCTTTTTTAATACAAAACCAAACAACAGAATGAATAAATTCATGCATTAATAATGACAAACATTAATGGTAATTAAATTTTTGAAATATAAACATAAAGACACACATATATATATAAATCAGATTTGTACATACATTCAGCTACTAAAACAAGTTGATAATTTTTGAGCAAATAGTTTAACAGAGAAAAACACTTATAACAAAAATAGCATAAAACATTTAAATAAATAATCAAAATTGAAGGTTTTCAGAATTTACGATAAAATTCCAGACGGGAAAAAAAACTTGAAGGAGTTAACTTTCTCTCATTAATATATTACTCATTTTTTTTTTTTTTTTTTTTTTTTCTCCCCACAAAAATTAAAACATTCATTTAAATTTATTGGATTTTAAAGCCTCCTAGAAATTACTTAGTGTGTATACTAATTATTATATTACCTAATTAAAACACTATAAATAAATATAATTGAAAAATAAAATGAAATCTTATTCATAAAAACCAGCCGTACTTCTACAGTCACACCCCCAATTTACAAATGATTAATTTTAATGGCCAATATTATATAAAATAACCAAAAAAAGTGTCTAATTCATTAAAAAAAAAAAAATAAACTTTTATCATTATATAATAATAATCTGAAAACATATTACAGAAACTTCAAACAAATTTATTTGATCCATCTAGCCTTGACAAAAATCAAAGTGTTTTTTTTTTTTAAAAAAAAAAAAAAGACGTAAAACTTTACAGTAATTTATGTGATAGCTTAATCATGATGACTTATTAAATTTACAAAATTATTAAAATAAGAAAACGCCATAACATCGTCTTGAATTCGATGAAGGAAACCGGTAAACAAATGCTCCGCCAAGACCGGTAAACAAATGCCGCATGGCAGGAAAAAGCGTGCAGTTTTTCAAGGCTGAATTCACATGCAAATACATTGCGTTTTTCATTACTTTTTTTTATTTATTTAGGTTTCTTATAAAGGTGAGTAGATTAAAAATTCACCAACCTGTGATATCGATAGGCTCCTCTTGCGGTTGCGGCG